>OY728126.1:287912480-289263480 GCA_963277665.1 Viscum album | reverse complement strand
CCAGATGACCTTACAAGGGCTATGTGACATACTCAACTGTTATTATGAGACTCGGTTAAGATGTATTGGTTCAACTACATGATTTGAGTGGCATGTCTGATAGAATCTGCACGATCAAGATAGAAAGCCCAATGGGTTTCACAAGACTTTGGTGTCCTACTAGAGTGGTGCCATGGGACATTCTATTGACATGTACAGTTGATGTTTCATAATAAAAATAGTATTCAAAGGAATGTCTCGTGATTTGGGTGAAATTTCCAGGTGTTTTTCATGACCTTTTTGGTTCAAAAAAAGTGTGTGAGGATTAGTGTATGTGTTGTTTTCATAAGTCTCATGACTTTTAGTCTTTGTTCCATCGTTTTATTTCATATTTCATTGATTTGTTATGTGTTAGATGGTTTTATGTCTCATATTTTTGGCCTATATGTGGTATTTCGTTCATGTGACGTTCTATAAGTCATTCATGTGATCTATAAGTTCTCACAGAAAGTGCCTATTCTTACTGCATGATTCCTCCAGTTATTCACTAGATCGTACATGATGGAAAATGTCCCACCTCCGAGATCATCCACTCTAAGAAGTCTACTCTGATTCTTATTTGAATTGGTGCAATGCTCCAAGGATTTATCCATATATGTCTTTTTTGTGTTTTTTCCATGCTGGAGTGGCGAATTTATAGGCCATGCTACCCTCGTTGTTCACTTATTTGCGCAGCGTATATCGCGTGGTTCCATGCTAGAGTCGGTAGAGGGATTTGGAATCATGCGTCTTCATGAGGTCATGTCATGGGTCATTTTGGATGTGTCACATGATATTTAGTGACAATGAGACTATCCTACCAATGACTCCTTTATTAGATTATATATCATTAATGGTGTCATGTTTTCTCATGCCAACATGTTAAAGGACTTTAATATTGTCATACCGACATGTCCAATGGTCATCACAAGATCAAGGCGCCAATCTAATAGCCTCCATGTGATCTCAAATGACTTGTCTATGACTTTCTCCGCGTCAATTATGTCATATCAGGGGGCCTTCATGAAATCAGATCGGCTTGTCAAATGGACTTGTGAGACCATGTTGTGGAGAACCATACCATGTCTCATGAGTTTTACAATCATGAAAGTCACCAATAAGTTTTCCCTTTATTTAAATTTTTTTATTTTATATGGGTTGGGGATTTCATTAGGATTATGATTTTTGTAGAAGACTATGATCCCACCCATCTGTAATGCATGAATTGACCAATAAATTGTCTTATGGAGATGCATGATCATTTCATTGGAAATTTCATATTTCTATCATTATGCCTCTAAGGTGGAGTGTCTGACAGTCTGTACATGTTCGAGGATCTATGCACTGTTAGGATAACATGCTTGAAAGATTTCATGAAATGGGGTAGACATATTGATCTATACTTTTAGTGTCTTGTGGATCACTTCGGGTATGTCACTTGATTTTTAAGACTGCATGAGTATCCCAGATTCAACTATTTTTATTTCCATTTTATATTTTTCAATTATTCGTGATCTCATGAGGTTGTTTCAATGTTGTTTAGGACAATATTTCTCCCCATCATTGATGTGTCTTATGAGTTTTACAACATCAAGTGTATCCCACATTTTTAATTTTTTCCCCATATTTTGCATGTATTCTTGGATGGTTTGCCTAGCGACCAATAGAGAACATGTTGTGTGACCTAGGGTTTCATTTTCAGGCTTCTGCAACATGATCAATGAGTGTCTAGGGTGTATTATCAATAGAAAAAGTACTTTTAAAAGGTGTTCCATGGGATATTCCATAAGTTATGATCTATGTGTGACCATTTTCATGACCTTTTATTGGTCATGTGATCTTGTGCCTCATGGGGGTTCATGTGATATGAGTGATCATGGACTCCTTATTATTCCTTTTCATTGTGGGGAAAATAGTACTCATATCCAACTATTTACTACCTTGTTAATATTCTAATGCTCATTTTCCAAGGGTCGACACTGGGTTCTTTCCATCTTTCTTTTGTTTTTAATGACATTTAAATCCAAGAGAACAATTTTTATTCACAATGACAACATGGTTTGAAAATCATTCAAGATTTATAAACAAACTACTTAACATGTTTAATATTAAAAAATCAATTTTTATTCCATTCTGACAACAACAAGTTTGTTGGAGTTATGTTCATACATTTCAAAAATCAATCTACAATCATTTTTATTTAATTTCACATAAATATACTTTCATTTTCCAATGTTTTAATATTTTTACCCACATTATTAAAATTTTAAAACAAAAAAAATGTACTTATCAAAATTTTTAGAGAACCACAAGTCAGATATATGTATGGTCTATTTATACATGTTAAAACATAAAAATTCATCACTTTCAAATGATTTAATGAAAATCCAAGTTTTTTATAGGATTAGACCATATAACATATTATTAAAAATTTTTGTAAAACTGTTTTTTGTGCGTTCTGATTAGACATTATATATGAATTCCATTATGTTTATTCATAAAGGTCATAAATATTGGATTGAAATATCTATTATTTATTTTTATACATAAAAGTGTGAGGGGGTGAATTGATGTTTAAAAGAATTAAAGTTAAAAACCCAAAGCCTCTTTAATTAGATTATAAGACTCCACCCTCGGTCTGATTATCAAAGTTACAGAATTGGAGTCATAGTAAGTACGATTATATAAAATTTAAAAAACCACAACCACTATAGATCCTACATATCAAAATTTTGTTTTTTTGTATTCAGTGTTATACTGATAAAATAAACAATGTAGAAATTTGGATATGAAAATAAGCTTTCTACTATATGAAGTAGAATAAAGCACTTGAAAAATAAGTAATTGAAAGTACAAGTAAGGATTACATACCAGATATTATAATTAATAACATATTATATCTGTAAGAGTTATGTTGTATATAACCCTGACTAAAGGTACACTATTTTTTAAAGACAATACTATTTTTGTTCCTTACCAAGAAAATCCCCTGATACAATGATCATATTTTCTCAGTCTTCTTATCCCCATAATCCCATGATATGATGATCTGTGTTGTCTTACTATACCCAAAAGCCCTCAATCTGATGGATTATATTATCTCACTCCCAATCACCAAAATACCTCGATCATAATCACAATTGGATACAGATTAAAATTGTAAAAATATATTAAGTAATCATCTCGTTCAAGGGTTCCTTATTACTACAAAATTTAGAAAACCAGAAAGAATATGAAATAGTAGTTCATACTTTAGAAATCATCATATCACTTGCTCAATCAACAATTAAGATAATGAATAAATGAATCATCTCTAAACTCTTCAAATGACTTTATATTTATAGACATCTATCAAACAATCATATTGATGAGTTTATTTAAAAATCCTTGTACACCTAGCACTTTGATTGTCTCACATTTATCTATTATAACTTAATATATAACACATATTGATTTCATATTTTTATAATGATATAGGAATTACTTACGATAAAACTTGTATTGAAATACTAAATATATTCATAGAACAATCTGATGGTCTTTATTATCAAATTCAATACCATTATCATAATAAGGGACAGTATGGTTAATCAGTACCAATATTAGTCTAATGATAATGAATTTTTTTCAATACAAAAGAAAAGACATATTATTACTTATAGTATGATAAAAATGTGAGTCTGATACCCATTAAAATGATCATAATTTGGAATTATATGTTTATAATCATAATAAATATGAACTTATTCTATGTATGGTATAAAATAATGATTTCTAAAAAAATAATCAAATACATTGGACATAAAAAGTTAGTAAACATGTATTCTGAAGATGCTTGTGATATAAAAAAAGGAATTTAATAGGGAGAAATAAAATCTTCTGAATCAATAATCTCCCCATTTTGGAAATCACAAAACCCACAATATAAATAAAAAAATAACATGAAAACTTGCAGACAATTTCTTTTAAGAACTTCATATTCACAGTTTGTATTTAATCCTTAACTACCGTACATTTTGTAAACTTTTTAATAAGATGGAGAGTATGATTTTGATTACAGTTAAATCCACCATTGGATTATATCTTCCCCAAAGTATTGTATTCTTTTCCTTTGTTTTATAGCACCACCTCTGTTTAGAATTATCCCTTTAAAAATACATTCTCCCCTTTCATTAAAATTACCCAACTTTGTGATTTTTAAAAAGGAATGGGGAATGAATCCAAAATTTATTGGAATGTTAGGGAAATGAAACAAATGTGAATCAATACATTGAATTAAATTATCTTCCACAGAAATGTGAATGAACATTAAACCAATCAAAATTAGAAAAAATTCAGATAAATCAGATTTGGATGAAGAGAAATTCATTAAAACCATTCAAATTTTATACAAAATTAAAAAAGAGATCAAAATAAAAAACGTTCATTCATTAGTCATTAATGTATTTAAAAAATTCTTCTTCTTCTTAAACTCCTTTCCTTCTTGCACTAACTTTTGTATCCATTCATCTTTGGAGTTCAACTTCATGAATTATTTTGACAAATTGTTATTCTCTTACTTGTAAATTAAAAGTTTGGATTCAATATATCATATTCTAGTAATTTATAATTTAATGTCTTTGATTTTATTTTTAATAACATCCACCTGCTCAATGTGATTATTAGTTTCATCTCACATCTTCTCAATAAACACCACTCTGTCAACCATATCATTATAAAAAAAAATTGAAGGAACCTACTAACTCAACCATAATCTTTTTAACTTCATCAAACTTTTCTTCATGCATCTTGACATCCACATAAAATTGATGAGACTAATTTACCATTTTGTTACATTCTATTTTGTGAGTCTGAAAAATTTTATGAAAAACATTCAACTCTACCTCAGTCCGAATCACTTTTTATACCAAAAACATTATTGATTCTAATTTTTAATAAATATTTTCTTGAATAATAAGGAATCAATATTAATAGTTTGTAATATAAGGAATAGTTCTATCTAACATTTTCAAATAATGGACAATTGTAACACCCCGACCCCAGAATCCAGTAGCTCGTGCGTTATTTTAATACATTGGCATGAATACAAGGAATCAAGTCCCGAAGGATTAATTTGTTTAGTATTCTTGGAAACAAGATACATACATAAGTTCAACATTACAACTTGAGAAGAAAACTACCCTAATTTATTCCATTAGAAACATCAAAGATTCAAATATTATTCCTGCAAGTCACTTATGACTAACCTCTTTATATCCAAGGAAAATGAAACATGAGAAAGGGGTGAGCTCAAATGCTCAGTAAGAGTAAGAAATGAAATGGAAGATAACATAAACATTAGCCACAATGAATAATTTAAAACACATTCCATTACAAATAATAAACATGAAAATATTGTGGTAGGAATATGAGCTGAGAAAATAATGCCATAATAAATCATACTCATGCATATTATAATAGTCGAATAAACACATGAAATATCAATAGATAGTCTCATAGTGTTTGAATTTATAATTCCAGACATGATAACCACATATTCAAGGCCTTCATCCAAAACTACATATATGATTGGCTCAATGCATTAGGCCTCGACAGTAGTTTGTCTAATAAAACCTACTGATGCATCGAGGAGCTATAGCGGGATCCACCCGTCCCTAACTATGTCCAATGCATTCCTCATTTGAAATGTTTTAAATATAACATAAAAATTCGTATTAATAATAGAATATGAAATTTCAATACTTTATCTGCAAACCATGAATGGTATAAAAATAGCAAATCCACATTCAAATCTAACTCATTCAATATAACATGGAAAATTATATTGTTACAAATTAACCTCAATAGAGAATAATGAAGTATATTGATATTGATGAAATTAATCATCATAATTTTTTGAGAGAAATATCCCCCTTTCCAAGAAAACATTTAAAAGTCACACTATTTGTCAACAAGTCGTTTAAAAATAGATTTTCGAATCAAAGTGTCTCATACCACTTAGAAACTTCTAAAAAGAATTTTAATTTTAAAACATTAATGTCCACATAAATAAATCCTAAAAATAATTTTTAAAACATGGACAGTAATGAGAATGATTTAGAAGAATAATTTTTTCAAACATATAAAATGGAATTTTAGTTAGAGTTCCTAACCAAATGAGAGACACTTGGATACAAATAATTGAGGTAATCAATACTTTTTAATATCTTTAGAATAAAGGATTTCATTACATTATAATTTCCTATATTTTCTGATGTATTATTTTTTTATATTATATGGGATTTATTTTGAGACCAGGATTTAAGACGGCGCGCAGCTCTGACGCCTGGTGATCCCACAACAAATGATTGAATTTAATTAAATAATTAAATTACACATGCGTGTGGATTTCCAAGAAAAGTGGAATATCCTATTAATGGGTGCTTGGATTTGAAATATGAGGGCACCATTGTATACAGAGCAGCAGGTTTACCCTAGGGTAGACCTAACATTGGCTGGTGCAGGTCGGTGGTGAAATCTAGTTTATGGACGTAACTATAATAATATATTTAATAAAACTATTTTATTAAATCATTTCTATAGCGAAATATTTTATCTTTTTTTAAATAGAGATTTTGTAGGGGATCAGGGTTATCATTATCATAACCCTAAATTTCCATGGAGGCTCTGGGAAAGATCTGGAGGAAACCCCCAACGTGGTGACGATGTTCTTGACAAGCTTCGCTGGTGACGACGACACGGCGACCAGATCTTCACCAACGAACGTCGCAGATCCAGGTAGGGCGTTTGATCTCATTGTGATTTGTTTTCCATTCATGATTCCTACGACAAAAATAGACTAATCCATGAACAAATTATCCTGCAGATCGAATGTATTTGAAGGATGGGATTTTGCGGTGATTTTGGGGATTTGATTGATGGAGTAATTTGGTTTCGTTCAACCTTCTAATAGTGATGAAACAAGATCGACATGAACATCGATCGAGGTTCATCCCTCTCGATTGTTGTGCTTTTCTTCCCCGGTTTTTACACGTTCTTTGTATGTGTTGTGCGCGTTCTTGGCGGGAATCGATCGTTTCACATTCTCTTGTTGGCGCAATGATCCGAGATTGTAGATCCAACCTCGGGAGGATGGTCCGGAGCTGCGAGGAAGATTTCGGCGGACGATTCAGAGCAGATCGACATATATGAATTTTTGGGAGCCTGTCTTCGGCATATCATATGTTGTTCTTTGAGCCAATTAAAGGTCTGAAACACCAAGATTCAATGTTAGTATGAAGAAATGAACCAACACCTTGAGTTTCATGGCAAACAGATAGCAGAATCAAGAACCGGAAGATCGGCTGAAGTGCAAGTAGAAAGATGATGTTTCTTAAAAAATCCCGACTACACGGCATGTAGTATGAGATACACTGCGTCTGTTCGTTGGGGATTACATGGCGTGTACTCTGGGAGTACACGAACACAGGTAGGGTACACTACCAAGGACATGATGTGTATACCCTTCCCCGGCTAGACATGGCCAGATACGCGGGACACCGTGTGTACTGGTACATGGGCAGTAAACACGGACGGACGCCGTATATGGGCATACGGCCACGGTACAAGGGTGTTACCCAGTTGACAAGACATGGCGTGTGCTTTGACTTACATGCCATTTATATGCTTTCCCACACGACATCGATTCCAAACACGGGCCATTTACACGGGCAAAACCCGGAGTCCATGAACACGGCGTGTGATCCTTCTATACACCGTGTAGTCGAGGTTTACACATCATGGATAAGTGACATGATCCGTTTAAACAGGAAGTACCCGGGGTCAAGGAACACGCTGTGTAACCATACTACACGCCGTGTATCCTGTTTTACATGGCATGAGGTAGTTGCCTTCTATGACATGGACTAGTATCCTTAGGTTTCGTCCCCTAGGCAAATCTCCTAAATGTTTTTGGTATCATTTCCTATATACATAAGTATGATCCTTTTAACAGGACTTCATGAATACATTTTTGAATCCCCTATGTGAGACTTAGAGTGAGATCCTTTATTCATTCCAAGAACCCTCGGTATAGTTCATGGTATCGACGTGACCTTTATTACCTGAGCGCCAATCCTCTCCTTAGAAGATTAGTCCAGACTGAGTTGTTTGAAATACCCAATAGTTATTGTTTTTGATCCCCATCTGAACATCGTATTCGCATGTTCTTGTGGAGTGTGTTCTCCTAGAACCAGTACTTCGTATCTCTCTCTCTTCAGACCTAGGAGTGTGTTCTTCTTATTATGTGTTTAGTGGAATCTTCGAGCTGGATCCTAGTGGTGGTATCTCGATAGTCGATCGTGTATGAGTCTATCTGGATATTCTTGTCAGATGTTCTATTAACATATACTCTGTAAATATGACTGTATCTTTCCTTTGTGGTATTTTCCTTGTTGTATACTTTTGTGGTTTCTGGGTGTCCTACTGGGTATTTTTATACTCACCCTTGTGCGGGCTTTTCCCGCAGGTGACATGTCTTGTGCATATGAGAGAGCCTTTGAAAGGATTCTATGCGATCCAGGACCGGACGATGCTCAGTGAGATCAGACAGGGCGAGGTTTGTTCCTACGACTATGGATTGCAGTCCCAGTACTTTTCTTTACAGGTTGGACTTTGTTACAGACTCTCTTTTGGTGGGATTGAAATTTTAGCCCAGGGTTTTACAATACTGTACCTTAATTTCCTATCGTACTCTTTTGGTTGAGATTTTTAGTGTATGCATGTATTTTTATTTTTAATAGTTTTTACTATTAAACTTTGTGGGAGTGAATTTATGTGTGTGTGTATACATGTTTATAGGAAATGCCTCCCATGTTAGTAACATGCCTACTCAGTGCTAGTCACCAATCCCTTGCCTATTGGTGGCAGGCTTGGGGAGTTGTGACTCGGGCCCCACAGTGACGGGTCATTACAGAGTGGCATAGAATCAGCAGGGAACTATGATGGTGGATGACTATTCATCAAGGTTTACCAACCACTCCAAGTAATCGACGGATATGGTCAGGGATCAGTACTTCAGGGGTCAGACTTTTGAGTGGGGCTTTTACAGAGACATCTGAGCTAGCATCATCCCTACTAGCATTCCTACTTATGATGGGGTGCTTGAGCGGGCTTTGGAGGTCGAGAGCTTCTCGGAAGAGTAGAGATAGCTGACAGTTGCTAGTAGTGAGCGAGCTAAAGCAGAGACCTCTGTGGTAGGGGTCCGATGTCAGGGACCCAGGCGTGGGAGAAGTTTTCAGAGGAGATCCCAGGACATGGGATCTTCTGTATAGGGTTCACAAGGTGCATTCATCCAGCCTCGAGAGAGGCGATGCTACTCTTGCGATGGAAGGGGATATCTTGCTCGAGATTGTCTGACCCGCCGTAGTACTGACACGAGAGCAGTGGATGGACCATCGAGGAAAATTCAACGTGTGGAGCAAACTGATCTGTAGGGAAGCGAACTTGATATAGGAGCTAGAAGAGCAGATAGAGGTGGTCTATATTTTGACCGTTTACCACCACCACCCTAAGGATGTCCACCCCGGGTTCAGGGAGCTGGTGGATAGAGGCAGGGACAGCTGTAGGCAATGGAGGCTTATGAACAAGGTTCTCTTGGAATGATTAGAGGTAAAATCTTTGTCATTTGTACATAGGCTTTAGTACTGATAGACACAGGTTCTAGTCATTCTTTTCTGGCTGCTTATCATGTTCGAGACCTTGAGATTCATGTTGAGCCATTGACTCGACCCTTATGCTTAGAAACACTGACTGAAGAAGATTTAGAGATCGCACACCTTTGTAGATAGTGTGACATGACCCTTGAAGGTGAGAGTTTCGGTTGGAATCTCTTGGTGGTAGCGTTGAGGCCTTACAATGTCATTCTTGGTATGGATTGGCTATCCACAATTCATGCCAAGATTGACTGTTTTAAGTGAAGGGTGCGGTGAGTTCGCAATTATGGGATGACGTTCTCCTTCGTCAGTGAAAAGGAGACCCATGCATTATAGGATGGACTCGTGTGTAGAATGGCATAACGGATTTCACATCAGTTGGCTAGCCTAGCTCTTAGCGCAATAGATGTTATGAGTTTCTAGTTTCCAGTAGTAGTGGCTGAGTATGAGGACGTCTTTGTGGAGGATGTCACCAGACTACCTCCCTGTCAGGAGATAGATTTCTGCATTGAATTGCAACCTGGGACGACACTGATATCAGCATTAGCATATCTGATGGCTCATGCAGAGCTTCGTGAGTTGAGGGTGCAGTTGGAAGGCTTGCAGAGGAAGGGTATTGTAAGACCCAGTGTTTCACCCTTGGCAGCCCCAGTTTTTTTTGCCAAGAAGGCAGACGGGAGCTTGAGGTTGTGTGAGGATTATCGACTATTGATTTAGGTGACCATGAAAAACTGGTATCCACTACCAAGGATCGATGACCTTTTAGACCAGTTAAGAGGGGCACGATGCTTCTCGAAGGTTGATCTACAATCAGGTTATCACCAGTTGCGAGTACATGATGAGGATATACTGAAGACAGATTTCAGATGTCTCTACAGCCACTATGAGTACTTGGTGATGCCCTTCAGTGTGATGACCGCCCCAACAGTGTTTATAGGACACATGAACCAGACCATTCAGCCCTATCTAGATCAGTTCATAGTGGTCTTCATCGATGATATCCTGGTGTACTCTACATCCGAGGAGGAGCATGTGGTGCACCTAAGGATGCTTCTAGATACACTCCTAGAGAACCAGTTGTACGGGAAACTCTCATAGTGTCAATCCTGTATATAGGAGGTCAACTTTCTAGGACACATTATCTCAGAAGATGATGTAGCAGTGGGCCCAGTCAAGGTAGAGGCAGTGTTAGTAGGGGAGCCACCCCAGAGTGTGATAGAGGTGTGTATTTTCCTTGTGTTGGAAGGCTACTATCAGAGATTCATTCCTGCTTTCTCTACAATTTCAGCACCCATGACAGATTTGACCTGAAACGGGTAGCCTTTCGTGTGGACTGAGAGATGCAAACATGATATTCAATAGTTGAGATAGAGTCTGACGAGCGCCCTGATCATGAGATTACCAGAAGAGGGTGTCGTGTACGTAGTATTCTGTGATGCATCAGGAACCCGGCTTGGTTGTGTCTTGATTTAGAGGAATGCGTTGTTTCCCTATGGCTCACTTCAGCTAAGGCCACACGAGCAGAAGTACGTGACCCATTATCTTGAGTTGGAAGCTGTATTCTTCGCGTTGAAGATGTGGCGACACTACCTGATGGGCGAGCAGTTTATCATCTACTCTAATCGAAAGTGTCTCAGATATATCATTTCATATAAGGACCGGAATTTGAGATTGAGACAATGGATAGAGTTCCTCCAGGATTATGACTTTGAGATCATTTATACTCCTAGGAAGGGAACATTGTGGCAGATTCTCTCAGCAAGAGATCCAGCTCGCAGTTTCTGGATGAGGCGATGAGGCAGTTGGCCTCTTTACAGTTATCCTTCGTGGATAGAGATTAGGGAGATTACCTTCAGTAGATGGTTGTTACCCCTCCACTCTTACAATGAGTCAGGGAAGCGCAGCCCATGGATGCTAGCTGTGAGACATTATGTTCTCAGATATCCGCAGGCGATGCTGCTGATGGATATTCAAAAGGTGGGGAGCACGTTGTTATTTTCAGAGGGCGCACAGTAGTACTAGTGACGTTGTGGGAGGAGATTTTGAGGGAGTTCCATACATCACCTTTGGCGGTGCATCCAGGCATGGGAAAGATGTACCAAGACTTCCGACATTAGTTCTGGTGGCCTGGAATGAAGAAGAGTGTGGCAAAGTTTGTTTCTCGGTGTCTTACTTGTCAGCAAGTAAAGGCTGAGCACCAGGATCCAACATGTTTGACTCATCCCCTCAATGTGCCATAGTGGAAGTGGGATGGGATATCCATGGACTTTGTGTTAGGTTTACCATGTACGTCTTGGGGACACAATGCCATCTGGGTGATCCTTGACCGACTCACCAAGTTGGCCCACTTCCTACACATATGGGAGAAGAGTACAGTAGAGATCATGGGACTTCTCTACATTCGAGAGATTGTTCGGCTTCATGGAGTTCCGTTGACGATCATATCATATCGTGATACACTTTTAACATACCGGTTGTGGAAGGGATTGCAGGAAGATTTTGGGACTCAGTTACGCATGAGCACTGCGTTTCAACCTCAGAATGATGGTCAGACGGAGCGGGCCATCCAGGTTCTTGAGGATATGCTACGAGCTTGCATAATTGACATCGGTCGTAGTTGTGAGGATCACCTACCACTGGAGGAATTTTCTTATTAAAACAATTATCATTCCACTATTGGTATGGAACCATTCGAGGTTTTGTATGGACAACCTTGTAGGACACCACTTTTCTGGATTCACCAAGGAGAGTCAGCACTCATGGGCCTAGAGATTGTGCGAGCTACTATAGAGAAAGTACATGTCATCCAAGAGTGGATGAAGACTGTACAGTGTCGGCAGAAGTCTTATGCCGATCAAAGACATAGGCCCTTGGAGTTCGAGGGGGAGACCATGTGTTCCTTTGGTTCTCACCTCGAAGGGGATTGTAGAGATTTGGCCGAGGAAGCAAGCTATCTCTGAGGATCATCGGCCCATTTTATATTCTGAATAGAGTTGGAGAGGTGGCGTACCGTTTGGCTCTACCTCCTTATATGGACCGGGTACACAATGTGTTTCATGTGTCGCGGCTATGGAGGTACATGCCTGATACATCACACATTATCGACTAGGGAGAGCTGGACATCGATGTTGCAGTGACCATTTCTATGTACTCAGTGGAGATCGAGGATTGGTAGGAGAAGATCCTTTGAGGAAAATCTATTCCCTTGGTGAGTGTTCAGTCGCAGCACAGTAATCCTTAAGAGAGCATGTGGGAGCGGGAGGCTCAGATTCATATACAGTACACACACCTTTTTAAGTAGCCCTTGTTTTGGATTTTCGGGGACATAAATCCCCTAAGGTGGATGTGGTGTAATGTCCTAGATTTTTCATGAATTATTTTTTAATATTATATTTGATTTCTTTCGAGGCCAAACATTGAGACATCACGAAGTTCTGAGGCCTGGTGAGCCCGGAAAATATGATTGAAGTTAATTAAATAATTAAATTACACGCGCGAGTGGTTTTACTGAAAAAGTGGAATAACCCCTGAATGGGTGCTCGAATCTAAAATCTGAGGTCACCATTGCGTCTTGAGAAGCTGTTTTACCCTAGGAAAGACCTAACACCGGCCGACATAGTTCAGTAGTGAAATGTAGTTTTTGGACGTATTTGTAATAAAATATTTAATAAAACTATTTTATTAAATCCTCAATGCGGCGAAATCTATAATCTTTTTATAAATAGAGATTTCGTAGGGGATCAGGATTACAATTTTCATAACCATGAATTTCCCTGGAGGATCTAGGAATGATCTATAGTTTAAACCCCAATGCGGTGACGACGTTCTTGACGAGCATTGCCGACGACAACGACACGACGATCGGATCTTCGACAATGAATGTCGCTGATCCAGGTAGGGTGTTTGATCTCTTTGTGATTTCTTTGTTGTCCTTTATTCCTGCAACGAACCCTGACTAATCCACGAACATATTAGCCTGTGGATCGATCGTATTTTTTGGATGGGATTTTGCGGGGATTTTGGGGATATGATTCTTAGACTAAAATGGTTTTGTAAAACATTATAACGGTGACGAACCAAGATCGACACAAACATCGATCGAGGTTCTTCCATTTCAATGTTTGTTTTTTTCTTCCTCGTTTTCTACACATTCCTCATGTGCGTTTTACGCATTCATGGAGGAAAATGATCATTGCACATTCGTTTGTTGGTGAAATGATATGAGACTTTACATCCAAACTCAAAATGATGGTCCAGGACTGCGATGATGATTTCGGCAGACAATTCGGAGTGGATCGAGAGATATGAATTTTTGGTCGTTTTTTGTTGGGAGATCATATTTTGTTCGTCGAGCCGATTGAAGGGCTGAAACACCCGGATTCAATGTTAGGATGAAGAAACAAACCAACACCTTACATTTCGTGGAAAACGGACGGCAGAATCAAGATTCGGAAGATTAGCCGATGCTCGAGGAGGAAGACGGTGTTTCTAGAAAAATCTCAACTACACAGCATGAAGTATCGGCTACACGGCATGCGTTTGTTGAGGATTATGTGGTGTGTACTCCATGATTACCTGAACATGGTTTGGGTACACGACCAAGGACACGACATGTATACCCTTCCCCAGCTAGAAACGGCCAGATACGCGGGACACCCCGTGTATAGGTACACGAACAGGAAACACGGACAAACACCGTGTACAGGCATACAGCTAGGGTACACAGGTGTTACCCAGTTGACAGGACACGGTGTGTGCATTGACTTACACACCGTGTATATGATTTTCTACATGACATTGATTCCAGACATGAGTCATTTACACGGGTAGTACCCAGAGTCAATGAACATGACATGTGATCCATCGACACAACGTGTAGTCGAGTTTTACACAGCATGGACAGTTGAGATGGGCCGTTTACATGGGCAGTGCCCGGGTTCAGGGAACACAGCATGTAACCATACTACACACTCTGTAACTTGTTATACATGGCGTGAGCCAGATGCCTTCTGTGACTTGGACTAGTTTCCTTAGGGTTTGTCCCCTTGGTCATTCTCCTAAAGGTTTTAGGTATCATTTCTTACATACAAGAGTATGATATTTTCTGCAGGACTTCCCAAATACAGTTGACTAAATCCCCTCTGTGAGACATAGAGCCAGATCCTCTATTCATTCCTGGAACACTAGGTAGAGTTCTTTGTATCGACGTGACCAACATTACCCGGGTGTTGACCCTCTGCTTAGAGGATTAGTTCAGAATGAGTAGTTGAAATAACCCCATAGATATTGGTTGTGATACTCATCTAAATATCGTATTCTCAAGTGCTTGTGGAGTGTGTTCTCCTGTAATGAGTACTTCATATCTCTCACTCTTCAGATCTAGGAGCGTGTTCTCTTTGTAACGTACTTAGTGGAATCTTTGAGCTAGATAATAGTAGTGGTATCGCGATAGCCAATCATGTATGAGTATATCTGGATATTCTTGTTATATGTTCTATAAACATATACTGTGTATATCTAACTATATCTTTCCTTTATGGTATTTCCCTTGTTGTATTCCTTCGTGGTTTCACGGTGTCCTACTAGGTATTGTTATACTCATCCCGGCATGGGATTTTCCTTCACGTGATGGGTCTTGTGCAGAAGAGCAATCCTTTGACAAGATCTTATGTGGACTAGGACCATACGGTGCTCAGTGAGATCAGACAGGCCGAGGTGTGTTCCTACGGCTACGGATTGCAGTCCCAGTACCTTTCTTTAAAGGTTGGACTTTGATACAGACTCACATTTGGTTATATTGTACTTTTGGCATAGGGATTTAAATTACAGTACTTTACTTTCCTTTCTTACTCACATGGTTTGGATTTTTATGTATGCATGCATTTCCATTTTTAGTAGTTTTTATTATTCATCTTTGTGGGCTCAGAGATGTGTGTGTGTGAGTGTGTGAACATGTTTATAGACAATGACTCCTATTTTAGTTACATTACTACTCGGTGCTAGTCACTAGCACCTGTCCTATGGGAGGTGGGCTTGGGGAGTTGCGGCTCGGGCCCCACTGAGACGGGTCGTGATGACATACTATGTCAAGGGATAGTATATACACCATATAAAAGTTAATTGGTGCATAACAACAAGGAAGTCTCAAAGGAATGTAAATTGAGATGAAATCAATTATAAAGATAGTATCCTAAGGTAAAGGATAAATCAATGACATAATTATGCACGAAAAATATTAATTCACTTAATGTGATTGGATATTCAGTGTAAATCAACTAGAGGACATTCACACATATTATTGTAAAAACAACACCAGTGACATGGATGTTTATCTCAATGAATGGAAATTGAGATAAGATCAAGTTTATATCAATGACTTGAGAAATTATCGATGGAGTAATAATGTGTATCAAAATTATATCCACACAAATGAGGAGTGGAAATTACTGCATAAAAAATAAATCTTAATTTTTCACATAATCATGGAGTAAAATAATCAATGAAGTATGTGTAATTCCCACTGAGTAGAAATTGAAATTTGAAATTCCCTTACTGATTTGGTAACATATGAAACCTACAACCCATGAAAGAAGGATCATACAATGAAGATGTAAATACCTATAAATTAATGTATATTACACCAAGAATACAATCATGGATAGTACATATTCCACACAAAAGGAAATAGTGGCCAATAAAGCATGAATCTCATCAGAATAAAAAGTGAGATGAAAAACCCTTACTTCGTTGTAATCAATCGAATCATATGACAAAAAGTTAATAACCACTAAATGCATCACAAAATACCTTGAATATTAAAAGAAACATGATAATATATATAAAATGGCAGTATACAAAACATCACATCCAATATATAAGTGGCAAACAATGGAAATCTCACAGAATTAAAAGTGAGATAAGAAACCACTTACTTAATGATTGACTTGTCTTATATGATCCTTGTTCTTCTTGAATATTATACATAAGTTAATTTCTACTTGATTAATTAAAATTTTCATTTTTATTATTCCATTCATATCACATGTTACCTTTCTATAAGAAGTAGTTAATTATTTGAGTTCATATTTGATATTTTATAAATGTTTTGAACTTCAGTAAAAAATGAACGTGTTATAATTACAATTTCCCATGTGGTCAAAAGTAAATTATCTCTAGAATTATATAAATGATTTAGATATATATAAATATTATAAATTCAGTATATATATGTATTTATAACATTACATAACATTTGTAGATAATAAATGAAATGTACCGTTCATTGAGATGATAAGTCGTACGTACACATGAACGCTACTTCCATTTATATTTTGTATTTTAATGGAATTAAAACATACTTATACATAGGTATATTATAATTACAGTATAATATAATATATAATATCATTAAATAAATCATTTATATGTCCGATATAAGGCATTAACAAGTCATATCATTTCGAGGGTGCGGTAGTTCGCACTTCCTCAAATGAAATTATCGCGTTTTACCTATTATGGAAACCATAAAATAATTATTTAAATGGAAAATAAAGAAGAATAAATAGAAAATAAAAATAATATATATAACATATATAAATAAAATTTCATATTAATTGAAAACATGAGAGGTGCTAGGAGATAATCGAAAAATCGTCATTTCCTGAGGTGTTAGTTTTCCATCCACAGAAACAGTATGTTTTTGACCCGTTAGATGGAGGTGTGTGTAAGTGTAGTTTGAATACCTCTAATAAAAACATCCTAGTATATTTATGATACTATTTTTGTAATAAAATAAAGAAATATATAGAGTTTATGGTGTTGTAGAAGTACAATAAAACAAAATAAAAGAAAATAATTTAAGAGAAAGTGTTGCCTTTAATTTGGGTAACATCCTTTGGTTTGACCAAAAGGACCTCTTGAAGTTCATTATGCCTAACGTAATTCTTCTAGGAGGAATAGGGGTATCTTGAGATATTATTTGGGCGTGGGTTTGATGAGCCAAGAGGCTTGGGACGTGTGTGTAATGGGTTAGATGTGATGTCCTTTTATAAGGGGGATAAGGATATCTTTTAGAATTTGTGAAGATATAATTTTATTTTATAGCATTTTTCAGTTTCTAAAGGTCCAAAACAAATTTTATTCGAATATAAGAAATACTCATAGTCTAAATAAAATCATTCAATGAGAATTGGAAAGGTTTTGGATATTATTTTAATATTAATAATCATATTTATTTAAATCATTTATTAATGAGGTAAATACAACATCATAATCGTGTCATAAATAATTTAATTTATTTTATGTCTAATATATTATAAAAAAATTACAATATTATTGGAAAGATTTTTATCTTTATAATGAATATTTATTGTTGAATATATGACTTATATAAAACAATGTAAAAATTTATATACTAAAATATATTTGTTAATGTCTTATTCGTCTTTACATTTTGTAAATTAAAATAAAGTGTCATTATCATTCCTAAGTGGGTTCATGGGATCCCAAAATCGACCCAAGGATGCCTATGGTCAGTCATTAATCATCCAATCAGGTTAGGAAAGGTTTTCAGTTAATTTTGTATTACTATAATATTCATTTTACCTTGAATTACCATATTTATCATTAACCGCGGTAAATAAAAGTCAAAAGATACAATTTACCAAAAATTATTTTCATCTTATTAAACCAAATTTAACTTACTAATAACAACCATGTATGTTTCATTTTAAAATTTAAATTCATAGAAGTGGTAAAATTCCATTTAAATGAAAGAGGAATTTTTAAAACTACTAATAACTGGTTTTACTATTCATCAAAAATTGAATTTTTTCTGAAAAATACCAAAACATCACCCTAAGATATATTTGATATTCTGAATTCAAAAATGATCTCTATTTTACCAAATTCAAATCATATAAGTTTCATTAATTAATTTATAATTATATCTTGTTGTCAAAAAAATAGCGTGTTTTTAAGAAACAATAACTCTCAAAAGATTGACAGTTGTTTATATAAAATTTCAAAGTGAAATTATTTCCAATTACCAACATTGGATTATATGGTAAAAATATAATCTAATTATTATTATAAACCACTAAAATGTATAATTGACACTTATAATTTTTTTTATTAAAAAATTTATTTTCAATTAAGATTTATTATATTTTTCACTATTCACCAAAAAATGAATGTTATCGAAAAAACTAAAGAAAATTGTTAAAACTAAATATTTATGTTCCTATACTAGATAAGAAGTTTATTTTGTCCAATTGAATATATAAAAGTGTCAAATATTGGATTTAAAAGGGTTTTACCATTAAATGTTGTTAAAATTTCATTTTTTGAACAATTCTTCTGTTATCTTAAAAAATGAATTTGTTCCTATATTAAGTCTAAGAAACACATTATATGGATTTTAAAATTATATGGAATATATATAACTCAAAATCCAATTAATGCAGTTCATAACTACTTTTGAACAGCTAGTTTGGTAAGTCGCCGTGCCCTCGAACATGGGGTTTTGTGAGGTGAAAGCTATTGAAGTTAAAGAAAATTACTTACTATGAAATATTGGGGTGTTACATTCTTCCCCCATTTTGGAAATTGTGTCCTTAAAATATTACAATTTATCATGGGAAGTTCATTGAATGTCCCATATTGGAAAAAGTGTCTATCAAATTATCTCTTTAAAAGAATGAAAGAGAAGTACAAAGGTCACCAGAGATAAC
This sequence comes from Viscum album, assembly GCA_963277665.1. Lineage (NCBI taxonomy): Eukaryota > Viridiplantae > Streptophyta > Magnoliopsida > Santalales > Viscaceae > Viscum > Viscum album. The sequence goes on along the minus strand of OY728126.1, from coordinate 289,244,039 downwards.
CCATACTAGGATTCCTTGTAGAAAAACATGTATATGGAAGATAAAATCAGTGTCAATTTATGATGGAGATTGATAGTAAAAAAATCTGGAGAAATTAAACAACAAGAAAACCAAAAACATGTGTTGGGATAAATGGTCATTAGTTTTCTTGTAATAAATCTAAACAGATAACATTTTTTAAGCTCCATTTCATAAATTCGATGAATTTATTTATGAGATTGACTAAGAACATAAAGGGATATACTTACTTTTTAAGTATAGTTTCATCCTTGAATAAATTTCTACCACTAGATCATTTTTTTACTGATGAGTATTCAAGATGACTTGGTCACACCTGAAGTGCTAGAATCACATAATCTTCAAAGGATAAACTAATATATTTACTTTATCTATAGGGATTATTCTTAACCAAAATGGTTAATACATGACCAATTGATCCCCAAAAATGATAATATTATACAGAATGAAATACGGATCATAATTTCTAAAATTAAACCAACATTACCCAATGTTTAGTAAATACCATTCAATAATCAATTGCCCATAAAATCCTTTAATATAATAAAAACAAATATAGAAACCCAAAACTCCGAAGAATTATCTTATGTTGTTTTCCATGTTAAATTGTATCTCTAAATAATATTGATTACTCTTAAAGTCACATACTTAAAAGTAATTAAATAATAACATGTTCTCTATAATAGGTTAATCATTGACATAAATAACCCAAATAACTATAAATCCACAATAAAAACATACGTAAAAACCCACCATTACTCCTCAAATGAAATCTTTTAGTATTATATTTTCCTTAGGCATATAATATTCCCAAAAGAGAGAACGTCTTACAAAATAACATTTTTCACATAATCACCAAATAATTTTCTTATACTAATGATATCTATTTGATAAGACATAAGATCCCATATCAACTTATTATTGATAAATAAAATCATTTAACTAGAAACAATTATTCCCTCTAGCCACGGACTTCACGTAGTCTAGTGGTAGGCGATAAATCCAAATCGCACTGTGGTTGTTGGTTTGATTCCCATAGCTTTGTCCGGTGTGACGGGTTGTCACACGGTCTGCATGTTTTCACTTTTTAAAAAATTGTATAATAATATAATTTTCCCAAAAATGAGATAGATTCCTCAAAACAAATATAACATAATTTCATAAAAAATTTTATCTCATACCTCGCATTTTCATTCCAAAATTTTATGACTTCTAACCGCATCAATATCAATTATCATATAAAATCAATGGTTATTTATAACTATTTAAACAATATAAAAGATAATTATTTCCTCAATTATCATTTTAACATGACAAACTATTGGCTTACAAATACAAGAGTAAATTCATCCAATGTAATCCCATCAAAAAAGAGCACTAATAATTTTTAAACATATCTGCATCCATTTATTTCTACATAGATTCTTCCATGACCAAGAGGATATCCTATAGAATATGGTGTTCACTCGGGTAATGGCTAGGTCCACTACATTTACTAAAAAAGACTATAAATGGATTCTTGGAAACATTTTTATTTTCTTCCATAGTAATCTTAAATTTTACTCAGAAATTCTTTATATTATGTCCTTCTTTCCCACATATAAATAATTTCATTATTCCATTAAGCCACCTTCATAGGTTTCTCCTTCCAAATTTCTTACATGATGGATAATGATATTTAATTTCTCGATGTTCTTCACTATTGGAGATCTTATCATTCACCACTTTTCTCTTCCTGGTTGATTCTAGGAGTTGGTTAATATATATTTTGTTGATCATATCTTTTGAAAACTGATTCGGCATGAGCACGATATATTTGACGCCTATAAACATTCCGTTTTGTTTCTAATTTACACCACCATTCAAACTAGGTACATCATGGTCAATGTTACTATGACTTCCATGGAATACATCCATTGACTAAGACCAAAAAGAATTGTGTTAGTAATTATAGTCATAAATCGTTTAGATAATAACATGAAACCTTATTTTCAATTTAAAAAATCTTAGTATTGACCAAGTTCATTTATTTTCATCTTATATTCCAATCCTTCATATCAGTTTTTAAATAAAATAAAATTATCCTAACAGTATCCCCTGGGAGTGTCGTAACCCAGACTGTAGCATGGCCCATTGTCATGTACCGGGATACCCCGGGTCAAGCCCGAAACACTATGTCAGAGTTTCAATCCTAGGTACATATCTGCCAGAGCGGCCTCTACCAGTGCATATCCAGACAGAGATGTACTACATGGAAAATACACAAAATCTCTACATTACCAAGATTCTAGAAGGTTCTTCTATACTAATTCACAAAGTCTATCTTAGGGTAATGTGCTCTAATCAGAGTTTATCTAAATCTAGTTTCCAAAGGGTGCACTAAACATATTCTGATACCATCTGTAATGCCCTGAACTTTGAATCCAGGAGACGATGAATTATTTTAATACATTTTCATGAATAATAATAATTAAGTCTTGATGGACCGATTAGTTTAGACATCTTGGAAACAATACACTTATATAAGTTAAATATTACAACTTGAATAAAAAAACTACACTAATTTATTCCATTAGAAACTCCCAATCTTAAAAGATTATTCCTCCAAGTCACTCATAACTAACCTCTTCATATCCACGGAAAATGAAACACGAGAAAGGGGCGAGCTCAAACACTCAGTAAGAGTAAGAAATATATCAGAAGATAACATAAACATTAGGCGTGGTGAATAATTGAAAACAATTTCCTTTATAAATAATAAAAATGAATACATTATGGCAGGAATATGAGCTGAGAAAATAATGCCATAATAAAACATAGTCATGGGTATTCTACTAGTTGAATAACCACTTGAAATATCAATATATAATCTCGTAATGATGGAATTTATAATGTCAGAAATCATAAACACATATTCAAGGCCTTGTGCCAAGACTACTAAAATGATTTTGTCAAGGCCTTGTGCCAAGATACTAGTTTGTCTCATGAGACCTACCGATGCATCAAGGAGATATATTGGGCTCCACACATCACTTAATAAGTCCAATTCAATCCACATATTAAAGGTTTGAAATATAACATAAACATTCGTATTAAAACTAGCATACAAAATGTTAATACATTATCCACAAACCATGAATGGTATAAAAATAGCACATCCACAGTCAAACAAAACACATTCAATACAGTAGGATAGATTTTATTATAATAGATTAACCTTGATAGAGAATAATGAAAATATTGACATAGATGAAGATAATCATCAAAACGATTTGAGTGAAATATCTACCTTTTCTTGAATACATTTAAAAGTCATACTATTTTTCAAGAATTCGTATAAAAATAAATTTTTGAATCAAAGTGTCCCATAACAATATGAAACTTTTAAAAGTAATTTTAATTTTAAAACAGTAATTTCCATATAAATAAATTTATAAAATAGTTTTTAAATCATGTACATTAATCGGATTGATTTAGAAGAATAAATTTTGAAAACATTTTAAATGATATTTTAGTTAGAATTCATAACCAAATGAGAGACAAGTGAATACAAATAATTGAGGTAATAAAAAAATTATAATATCTCTAGAATAAAATATATTATTACATACTATGTCAAAGGACATTATATATACCATATAATAGTGAATTGGTGCATAACAACAAAGACGTCTCAAAGGAATGTAAATTGAGATGAAATCCCATATAAAGACAGTATTATTAGGTAAAGGGTAAATCAATGACATAATTATGCATGAAAAATATAAATACACTCAATATGATTCGATATTCAGTGTAAATCAATCATAGTTCATTCACATGTATTCTTGTAAAACAACACCAATGAATTGTATGTTTAACTCCATGAATGAAAATTGAGTTAAGATAAAATTTATATCAATTACACGAGAGATTATCAATAGAGTGATTATGTGTATCAAAAGTATATCAACAAAAAGGGAGTGGAAATTAATACATAAATAGTAATTAGTTATTCCACACATAATATTGGGGTAAATAATCAATGATGTATGCATAATGCCCGCTGAGTGGAAATTTAAACTTGAAAGTCCCTTGCTGATTTGGTAAATTATGAAACACACAACCCATGAAATACAGATTATACAATGAAGATGTAAATATCTATAAATTATAGTATATTACACCAAGAATAAAATCATGGATAGTAGATATTCCACACAAAATGAAATATTGTCCAATATATCATAAATCTCATGGGAATAAAAAGTGAGATGAAAACCCCTTACATCGTTGTAATCAAACGATTGTATGAAATAAAGTTTATAACAACCAAATGAATCATATAATAAAATGAATACAAACAGAATCATGATAATATATATCAAATGGAAGTACAAAATACACCACATCCAATAAATAAGTGGCAAACAATAGAAATCTCATAGAATTAAATGTTAGATAAGAGACCCCTTACCTGAAGTCCGACTTGTCTTGTATGTTCCTTGTTCTTCCTAAGTAATAAACATAAGTTAATTTATAATTTATTAGGTACATTTTTAATGTTTATTATTCCTTTCATATCACATGTTACTTTTCTATAATAAATAGTTAATTATTTGATTTCATATTAGATATTTTATCGATGTTCGGAACTTGAGTAAAAAATATACCTGTTATAATTACAATTTTCAATGTGGTCAAAAGACCCTTATCTAAAGAATGATATATATGATTTAGATATATATATATATATATTATATTCAGTATATATATGTATTTATAATAGTACATAACATTTTAAGATAAGAAATGAAATGTATCGTTCATGGAGACGTTAAGTCGTACGTATGCATGAACGCTACTTCCATATCTATTTTGTATTTTAATTGAATTAAAAAAAATGATACATACGTATATTATAATTAAAGTATAATATAATGTATAATATCATTAAATAAATCATTTAAATGTCCTATATAAGGCATTAACGAGTCATCTCATTTCGAAGTGGCGGTAGTCCGCACTTCCTCAAATGAAATTATTGTGTTTTACCCGTAATGGAAACCATAAAATAATGATATAAATTTAAAAATAAAGAAGAATAAAGAAAACATAAACATAATATATATATATATATATATATATATATTTCATATTTAAATACAGTTTTATATTAATGGGCACCATGAGATGTGGTAGGAGATAATCGAACAATCATCGTTTCATGAGTCGTTAGTTTTCCATCCACATAAACAGTATGTTCTTCACCCATTAGATGGAGGTTTGTGTATTTTTTGTTCTAATACTTTAAATAAAAACATCCTAGTATCTTGATTATACTGTTTTTATAAAATAATGTAATAAAACGAGTTTAGGGGGTTGGAGAAGTAAAATAAAACAAAATCAATGTAAACTATTTAAGAGAAAAGTGTTACCTTTAATTTGGGTAAATTTATTGGTTTTGAACCAAAAGGACTTCTGGAAGTGCCTTATTGCTTAAGGTAATGCATCTAGAAGGAAGCAAGGTATCTTGAAAGATTATTTTTTATAGGGTTTGATGAGCCAAGGGGCTTGGGAGGTATGTGGAATGGGTTATAAGTGGTGTCCTTTTATAGGGGGAGGGGCTCTTTTGGAATGTGTGAAAATATTATTTTATTATATAGTGTTATTACGTTTTTAAAGGTCTAAAACTAATTAAAGTCAAAGATAAGATGACTCATGGTCAATATATAATCATCCAATAAGTATTGGACATGATTTGTATATTATTTTAATATTAATAATCATATTTATTTAAATAATTTATTAATGAGGTAAATACAACATCATTATTGTGTCATTAATAATTTAATTTATATGATATCTAAAAATTATAAAAAATTACTATAATGTAGGAAATAATTTTATATTTCCAATGAGAATTTATAGTTGAAGATATGAATTATATAACACAATCTAAAAATTGATATACTAAAATATATTTGTTAATGACATTTTTGTCATTACATTAAGTTAATTAAAATAAAGTTTCATTATAATTCTTAAGTGGCTCTATGGGGTCAGAAAATCTACCCAAGGATGTCAATCGTCGGACATTACTCATCAAATATGTTTAGGACAAGTGTTAATGTAATTTTTTATTATTATAATATTATTTTTTATCTTGAATTACTATATTTACCTTTAACCACGGTAAATAAAAGATCTAGGTTACTATTAAAAAATTTATTTTAATCATATTGAATTACAACATACTTACTAATAACTACCATTAATGTCAGATTTTCAAAATTCAATTCACAAAAGTGGTAAAATTCCATTTAAGTGAAAAATTCAGTTTTTAAACTACTGATAGGTGGTTTTACTATTCATCAAAAATTGATGTTTTTGCAAAAAATACCAAAACCTAACCCTAAGATACATTTGGTAATCCAAATTAAAAATTGACATCTACTATACTAAATTTAAAACATAGAATTTGTAGTAATTAATTTATAATTAATTCCCATTGTCAAAACAAATAGTGTGTTTTTAAGAAACAATAACTATAGAAAAATTGACGGTTGTTTATGTATAATTTCAAAGTGAAATTAATTCCAATTACCAAAATTGGATTTAATTGTAAAAATATAATCTAATAATACTTCCAAACCATTCAAATGTATAACTTTTCTTTATAATTTCTTTTGTCTAAAACAGTTGTTTTCCATTAAAATTTATTATATGTTTCACTATTCACCCAAAAATGAAAGTAATCAGAAAAAAAACAAAAAATTTATCAAAATGAATTTTTTATGTCCCGATTGTAGATAAAAAAGTTATTTTGACGATTTTAATATATAAAAGTGTCAAATATTCGACTAAAAAAGTTTTACCATTAAAAGGTGTTAAAATTGATTTTTTTTGAAAAATACTTTCTTTATCCTAAAAAATAAATTTGGTCTCATATTATGTCTTGGAAACAAATTACATGGATGTTAAAATTATATGGAATATATACAATTCAAAATTCATATAATAAAATTCATAACAACTTTTGAACGGCTAGTTTGGTACGTCATCGTGTGCCCGAACTCGGCGTTGTGTGAGGTGCAAGCTATTGAACTTAAAGAAAATAACTTACTATGAAATCTTGGGGTGTTAAATTCTTCCCCCTTTCTAGAAATTGCATCCTCGCAATTTTAAAATTGAAATTGGGAACTTCAATGAATATCCCATATCAGAAAAGGTGTATATAATTCTATCTATTTAAATGGAAGAAAGAGAAGTACAATGGTTTCCTATGATAACCCATACATGGATTCCATTGAGGAAATCATGGATATAGAAGATAAACTATTTGTAAATTTCTGATGGAGAGTGATAGAAAACAAATCATGAGATAGTTAACGACAATAAAACAACAAACTTGTGATGGGATAAACAGTCATTAGATTCCTAGTAAGAGAAGTTAACAGTTAACGTTTTTTTGTTTTAAGCTCCATTTAATAATGTTGGGGAATTTATTTATGAGATTGACTAAGAACATAAAGGGATATACTTACTTTTTAAGTAGAGTTTCATCCTTTAATTTATTTCTAACAGTAACCATTTTTCTAAAATGATGAGTATTCAAGATGAATTGGTCACACCTGAAGAGCTAGAATCACATATTGTACAAAGGATAAAATATATATATTTAACTTTTCTTTAGAGATTAAACAGACAAAAATTGGTTAATATAAGATCATATGATCCCCAAAAAAGAAACAAAATTAGAGACAGAAATACTAATAAAAATTTCTAAAATTAATCAAACAATACACAAAGTACAATAAATACCATTCAATAAACAATTGTCCATAAAATCATTTAATATAATCCAAAATAATATTGAAACCTCAAACTCAGAAAAATTAGCTTATGTATTTTTCAACGTTAAATTGTATCTCAAAATATTATTGACTACTCTTACAGTCGCATACTTAAAATTAATTACCATAATCACATATTCTGTATGATAGGTGAATCATTTCCATAAATAACCCAAATAACTATAAATCCACAATAAAAACATAGGTAAAAACCCACCATTACTCCTCAAATGAAATCATGCAGTATTCTATTTTCCTTAGGCATATGGTATTCCCAATAGAGAGAACATCTTCAAAAATAACATTTATCACTGAATGACCAATTAAATTTCTTATTCTAATAATATCCATTTCATAATACATAAGATTCCAAATAAAATTACTATTGATAAATAAAATAATTTAACTAAAAATAATTAGTAACACTAACCAAGGACTTCACGTAGTCCAGTTGTAGATGATAAATCCCAATTGCACTATGGTTGTTGGTTCAATTCTCACAGCTCTGTCGGATGCGACAGGTTGTCACACGGTCTGCGTGTTGTCCCCTTTTCAAAAACTTTATAATTTTATAGTATTTGCATAAAAGAGATTGATTTTTCAAAACAACATAACATAATTTCTACACAAATGTTATCTCATACCTTTCATTTTCATTCGAAAATTTTATAAATAGTAACTGCCACGAACTCAATGATCATATAAAACCAAATCATTTTTTAAAACTATATCCACAAGGGAAAAGATAATTCATTCCTCAAATATCACTTTCACATGAAAAATTATAGGCATACAAATAAAAGAGGAAAGTCTTCCAAAGTAATCCCATCAACAAAGAGCACTAATACTTTTTAAACATTTATCCATCCATTTATTTCCATGTACCTTCACCCATGACCAAGAGGATATCCAATAAAATAGTGAATTCACTCAGGTAATGGATAGGTCCCATACATTTACTGCGAAAGACTGTAAATGGATTATTATGACCATTTTTATTTTCTTCCATAGTACTCATAAAATTTCCACAACAATTCTTTACATTATGACCTTATTTCCCACACATAATGCATTTCCTCCTCAATTATGACACCTTCCTAGGTGCCTCCTTCCATATTTCCTACACGATGGAAAATGATATTTCTTTTCTCCATGGTCATCACTACTGGAGCTCTTATCATTCACCACATTTCTCTTCCATGTTGAGTCCAGGATTTGGTTAATATATATGTTGTTGATCATATTTTTTGAAAACTGATTTGGCATGAAAATGATATGTTTTATGCCTATCAAAGTTCCATTATGTTGCTCATTTACACAACCATTCAAACCATTTACATCATACTCAATGATAATAAGGATTCCTTGGAATCCAGCCATTGGCTAAGAACAAAAATAATTGTGTTAGTAATAATAGTCATAAAATATTTTAGAGAATATCATGACGCCTTAATTTATATTCAAAACACATTAGGATTAACCAAGGTCATTTATTCTCATCTTATATTCGAATCCTTTAAATCAGTTTGTAAATAAAATAAGAATTATCCTAAGAATATCCCCCAGAAATGTCGTAACGAAGAGCGCATCAAGGACTATTGTCGTTTACTAGGATACACAGGGTCAAGCCTGATACTCCTTGTCATATTATTCACTCCTTGGTACATCTGTGCCAGAGCTTCCTCTACCACCTCGTATCTAGAGGGGGATATACTAGTGGAAAAATACACAAAATATCTACATTACCATGATTCTAGTAAGTTCTTATATACTAATTCTCAAAGTATATCGTAGGGTAATGTGCTCTAATCAGATATTATCTAAATCTAGTTTCAGTGGTTTATACTAAACTTCCTCTCATACCAACTGTAACACCTCGACCCTAGAATCCAGGAGTCGATGTGTTATTTTAATACATTGTCATGAATACATGGAATCAAGTCTTGAAGGTGTGATTAGTTTATTAGTATTGGAAACAAGATACACATATAAGTTCAACATTACAACTTGAAAAAAACTACACTAGTCTATTACATTATAAACATCCAAGCATCAAAGATTATTCCTGTAAGTCACTCCTAACTAACTACTTCATATCCAGGAAAAATGAATCATGAGAAAGGGGTGAGCTCAAACACTCAGTAACAGTAATAAATATAGGAGAAGATAATATAAACATTAGGCATGGTGAATAATTGAAAACACATGCCTTTACATAAAATAAACATGAAATCTTTGTGGAAGGAATACGAGCTCAGAAAATAATTCCATAACAAAATATAGTCATGGGTATTCTACTAGTCAAATTACCACATTAAATATCAATATATAATCTCATAATGATGGAATTCATAATTCTAGACATCATAACGACATAGTGAAGGCCTTTCTCCAATACTAAAAATATGATTTTTTCAAGGGATTGAGCTAAGACACTAGTTTTTCTCATCAGACCTACCAATGCATCGAGGAGCAATAGCGGGCTCCACCCATCACGTACTAATTCCAATGAATTAATCATATAAAATGTTTGAAATATAACATAATCCTTCTTATTAAAACTAGAATATGAAATGTCATTACTTTATCCACAAACCTAGAATGGTATAAAAATCACACATCCACAGTAAAAAATAACTCATTCAAAAGAATATAGAAGATTGTATTGTAACAGATTAACATCAATTGAGAATAAAGAAGGATATTGACATAGATTAAAATAACCATCCAAACTATTTGAGAGAAATATCCCCCTTTTCTTGAAAACATTTAAAAGTCACACTATTTGTCAAGAATTAATTTAAAAATAGAATTTTTAATCAATGTTTCACATTCCACATTGAAACATTTAAAAGGAATTCTAATTATAAATTATTAATTTCCATATAAATATATATTTAAAATCATTTTTAAAACATTGTCATTAATGAGAAATATTTAGAAGATTAAATTTTTAAAAAATTTAAAATGATGTTTTATTTATAGTTCCTAACCAAATGAAAGACGCTTGAACACAAATAATTGAGGAAATTAAAACATTATAATATCTTGAAAATAAAATATTTCATTTCATACTATGTCACATGATAGTATATAAACCATATAAAAGTGAATTGGTGCATAACAACAAAGAAATCTCAAAGGAATGTAAATTGAGATGAAATCCCTCATAAAGACAGTATCCTTAGGTAAAGGATAAATCATTGATATAATTATGCATGAAAAATATAAATACACTTAATATTATTGGATATTAATTGTAAAAAAATAATAGGACATTCACATATATTCATGAAAAAACAACACCAATTACATGGATGTATAACTCAATGAATGAAAATTGAGTTAAGATCAAGTTTATATCAATGACTTGAGAAACTATCAGTGGAGTGATTATGTGTATCAAAAGTATATCCACACAACGGGGAGTGGAAATTACTACATAAATAATATATAGTGATTCCACACATAATATTTAAGTAAATTAATTAATGAAATATGCGTAATGCCCACTGAGTGGAAATTGAAATTTGAAATTCCCTTATAGATTTGGTAACTTATGAAACATACAACCCATGAAATAAGGATCATACAATGATGATGTAAATATATTTAAATTAATTTATATTACACCAATAATGTAATAAGGGATAGTACATATGCCGCAATAAAGAAATAGTGGACAATATAGCATGAATCGCATGGCAATAACATGTTAGATGAAAAACCCTTACTTCGTTGTAATCAATCGAGTAGTATTACTAAAAGTTTATAACCTCCTAATGAATCATAGAATACCATTAATATAAAACTAATAATTATAATATATATCAAATGGCAGTACAAAATATACCGCATCCAATAAATGAGTGGCGAACAATGGAAATATCTTAGAATTAAAAGTGAGATAAGAAACCACGTACCTCTAGTCTGACATGTCTTGTATGTTCCCTGTTATTCCTGAATAATAAAAATAAGTTAATTTATAAATGATTAGGTCCATTTTTTATGTTTATTATTCCATTAATATCAATTATCACCTTGAAATAATAAATAGTTAATTATTTGAGTTCATATTGAATATTTTATCGATGTTTGAACTTGAGTCAAAAATCAACTACTTATAATTACAATTTTTCCATGTGGCAAAAATTAAATTATCCCCAAAATGATATACATGATTTAGATATATTCAGTATATATTTGTATTTATAATAGTACATAAAATTTGGAGATAAGAAATGAAATGTACTGTCCTTGGAGACGGTAAGTCGTACTTACGTAAGAACGCTACATCCATTTCTATTTTGTATTTTAAAGGAAATAAAACATTATGATACAGAGGTATATTTTATTTCCAGTATAATATAATGTATAATATCATTAAATACATCATTTATATATCCCATATAAGGCATTAAGAAGTCATATCATTTTGATGGGGCGGTAGTCCACACTTCCTCAAATGAAATTATTGTGTTTTACCCATAATGGAAACCATAAAATAATGTTATAAATGGAAAATACAAAAGAATAAATAAAAAATAAAAAAAATATATATATATATAATATATAAATACAGTGTCATATTATTAGCCACCAGGAGAGGCCTTAGTAGATAATCGATCAATCATCGTATCGTGACGCGTTAGTTTTCCATCCACAGAAACAGTATGTTCTTCACCCATTAGATGTAGGTTTGTGTAATTGTAGATTTAATCCTACTCATAACAACATCATAGTATATTGAAGATATTGTTTTTGTTATAAAAAATGTAATGAAAATAGTTTAGGTTGTTGGATAAGTATAATAAAACAAAAGAAATCAAAATAATTATAGGGAAAGTGTTACCTTTAATTTGGGTAACTCCTTTTTCTTTGAACCAAAAGGACTTCTTGAAGTGACTTATGACTAAGGTAATAAATATTGAGGAAGATTGGGATCTTAGGAGACTATTTGGGCAGGGTATTGATGAGCCAAGTGGCTTGAGAGTTGTGTGGAATGTGTTAGAAGTGGTGTCCTTTTATAAGGGGGAGGAGGGGATATTTAGGAATATATGGAAATATTATTTTATTATATAGAGTTATTCGGTTTCAAAAGATCAAAAACTAATAAAAGTCAAAGATAAGATGACTCATGGTCGAAATAAAATCATCCAATAAGCATTGGACATGTTTTTTATATTATTTTAATATTAATAATCATAAATATTTAAATCATTTATTAGTGAGGTAAATACAACATCATTATTTCATCATAAATAATTTAATTTATTTTATATCTAAAAATTATGTAAAATACCCATAATGTAGGAATGATTTTTATCTTTCCAATGATTATTTATACTTGAAAAGATGACTTGTATAACACCACTTTAAAATAGATATAGTAAAAGATATTTGTTAATGTCTATCTTGTCATTACATTAAGTTAATTAAAATAAAGTGTCATTATCATTTTTAAGTGGCTCCACGGGGTCCCAAAATCATCCCAAAGATTCCCATGGCTAGACATTACTCATCCAATAATGATAGAACAATTTTTTAAGGAATTTTGTATTATAATAATAATCTTTTTACATTGAATTTCACTATTTACCTTTAATCGCGGTAAATAAAAGTCGAAAATTACTATTCATAAAAAATTATTTTCATCTTATTGAATCACATCTTACTTACTAATAATAACAATTTATGTGAGATTTTTAAAATTCATTTCACAGAAATGGTAAAATTCCATATAAATGAAAATGGCAGTTTTTAAACTACTACTAAGTGGTTTTACTATTAATCCAAAATTGATATTTGTCATAATAATACCAAAATGTCACCCTATGCTATATTTTTTATTCCAAATTCAAAATTGATCTCTATTTTAAAAAAATTCAAAACATATAAGTTTTATTAATTAATTTATAATTAATTCACACTGTTCAAACAAATTGCGTGTTCTTAAGAAACAATAATTATCAAAATATTGACAGTTGTTTTTGTATAATTTTAAAGTGAAATAAATTCCAATTACCATCTTTGGATTAAATTGTAATAATATAATCTAATTATACCTCAAAAACATTCAAATTTATAAATGATCATTTTAAATTTTTTGATTAAATAAGTTGTTTTCAATTATAATTTATTATATTTTTCAATATTCACCCCCAAATGAATGTTATCAGAAAAACAACAAAATATTATCGAAACTAAATTTTTATGTCCCAATTCAAGATAAGATGATTATTTTGTCAAATTGAATATATAGATGTGTCAAATATTGGAATTTAATGGGTTTAAACATTTAATGGTGTTAAAAATGAATTTTTTGAAAAATATATTCTTTAGCTAAACTAATCGATTTTATCTTATATTATGTATAACAAAAACTTAATATGGATGTTAAAATTATATGGAATATATATAATTAAAAATTCAGTTAATACAATTCATAACCTCTTTTGAATGGCTAGTTTGGTAAGTCGTCGTGTGCTCGAACTCAGTGTTCTGTGGGCTGCAAGCTATTGAAGTTAAAAAAACTTACTATGAAATCATGGGGTGTTACAATAATATAATCAACTCCTTATAGAATAATAATTTCACTAGAGTCTGATCATTCTTTCCCAAAATCATGTGGTTTTTTCAGCGCTTTCCAACATTAATTTCATTCCATTTGATTTTATCTTTCATTGGAACATCCTTTATATCTTTTTTAAAATCAACCTTGTCATCATATATTTCCATGATCTATACATAATCAATGATGTAATTATCATTATCCTTTTATTTAATTTTGATAGTTTTCCTCTTTATTTAATGATGCTTTTCCTTCATCTTCATATGAATATTCCTCATATTTAGAACTACCAAATTTTTATTCTTTGTCAGCTTTTGAGGGTAGATATGATGATGATGATGAATCCGAGCTCATCGTATCAGATTGGTTTTATTTATTTTCTCCTGCCTCTTCATTATCTTCCACTTTATCTTCAACTTATTTTACATCATTACATTTTTCATTGTCTTCATCAATTTATTCTTCATTTTCTTTTTATTATTTTCCTTCATCTTATTTTATACATCTTCCTTTTATATAAATGTGATCAAAAACATATTTATTTATCTCTTTCTCAATCCATATTTTCGTTCTCGAACCAACCTTTCTAGAAGGATCTAGTTCCAATTCATTCTCAGGAATGATGAAGACTGATTCATCCCCAATAACATTCACTTTTCCTTTGTCTCTGATAAAAGGAATTTCGCAATGTACCATATCTATTTCTTGAAAGAGTAATCCACATTTTCGATATTCCGGATCAGTGTGAGAAGTAGGTAGAAAAAAAATTTAATATTCCCTTTCAACATCCTTCAAAATATTTTGAAAAAAATTTTCTTCTTGAACCCTTTTATTTTGTTTCATATTATTTTCTTCTTATTTTAATGTATCATCTACATGAATTATTAATTTTTTGGAATCAATGGGATCAATTATGATCATTGGATCCCATGTATTTTTTTCTTATTTATCATTCATCCATTTGTAAATAAATTCATCTTGAAAATTATTTTGTGTAGGAGAAGTTTCTATTTTTCTCTTCTTTTTATTCTTATCAACCTTCCCAGCCTTCCTTGATAATTCTTTTTTTAATGTGGAACAACCAAAATGCTAAATAATATATTTAGACTTAGTATCAAATTCAATTGTCATTCATTTCATAAATTCATCACTAATTAATGAAATATTATACCTTATAGAATAATATCTATTTGTAACCTTGAATATTTTCATAGATTCAATAACCATTTTAATGATCCTATCTAAAAACATAATAATCTTGTATATTATTATGTCGGTCTTGTTATTGCCCATGGTCATGAATATAAGCATTATGTGATTATTTTTTCTATTGTTCACAAATAATTATAACAGAAAACATCAAATACTATCAAGGTGTCTCCATCATTTTTTCTCAAAATATAAAAACCTCACATAAAAAGTGAAATAACACAATTATACAGTGTGATATGTGATAATATCATTATTGTAGAGTATTAAAAAAATATAGAGTCTTCAACTCTAGATTTGAAAATGTTTCTGAGAGAGTTTGGATGATTGGGGGATGGATAATAGACTTCCCATTAATAAGGCACTTCAACTAGAATATCTTCTTTTTGAAGGATAACTTGTACCATATTCTATTCATAGAAAAAGAAACATTTTATTTATCTAATTCCTTAACAAACATTACTAATGCATATAATTCATGGAAAATATCACAATAAAACAAATCAAACATCATATAAAGTTTTTCTACACACCCAAATTCCCATCTTTGAAAATAGATAATCTCTATTATAGTATAATCTTATTTTACAAAGTTGTCTTTATAATAATATTTACCTGAAAAAATACAATTTAGAAATGTATATTTCTTCTTGCCTTCAGTTTGATACTGAATCTAATTATCAAATGAAAAGGTAGACTTTTGTAATGGGAAATATGAAGAAATAACCTTTTATGGGAGAAAATGAAGAGAACAACCTATTTGGGATAAGGGATCTATCTTATTTATACAAGAATTGCATGTGTTAATTCATCTTCTAAATCAAAATAAATATCTTACATGAAGGATCTTTTTATTTGACTGTTGATAATCATTCAAAGAAATATTTAACAATTTTTGAACAATTCCATTTTTTTAAAACATTTATCATATTGATGATGAATAGAATTAGGAAATGTTTTTAAAAAAATTCAATATTAAACTGTAAAACTAAAAGACTAATAGCAATTTAAATTATAAAAAATGTCATAATAATATAGTGAAAAGTTTAAAATTAATCGAGAGTACCCTTCAGAGTGAAATTATTCATCGGTATGAATAACAAATTCTTCTTGGATTTATTATAGAATAAAATAGTTTTGAAATAAATATATATTTTTATATTTTTAATAGAAAAACTAACTAAAAATGTTTTAAATCAATATCTAATGTATATATATTTATGGAATAAAAATAAATTTTTCTATTTTAAATAAATCAAAA
The DNA here is from genome assembly GCA_963277665.1 of Viscum album. Lineage (NCBI taxonomy): Eukaryota > Viridiplantae > Streptophyta > Magnoliopsida > Santalales > Viscaceae > Viscum > Viscum album. The sequence continues at coordinate 289,227,145 of OY728126.1, read as the reverse complement.
TACTAAAACATTTTGAAAAGGAAATTTTTTTATGAAATTTTGAGTCCAAAAATATTATATCATTTTCAAAGTGTGGGAATCATTTTGAGAATATTGACTAGAAAAATTTATAAAATTACCCAATTAAGAAAAACTCATTATTATAAAAAAATTAATAAAAACATTTTATTTAACTATAATTTAAATGAAAAACATATATTTATGGATAAAATGTTTTTTTAAATCAATAAAAAAATAAACCCCTATGAAAAAGTGTATATTAATATAAGGATATGTGTAAACAAGATATAGATATGAATGATTAAATTATTTTGATTATTCCTATATTATTTTTAATTTATTCAAATCTATTTGATGTAAGATATTTTGTAAAAAAATTAGAAAATTGGTTCTTTTGTTCCTTTGAATTATAAAGTGATATCTCTTTTAAGTTTGTGATCATTAAGGAAATGGCGTGTTTTATATATTTTTGTTTATAATGAGAGTTATCTGATGGGCTATTATTTATTTAAATGAAACTTGTATTATCACAAACTATTTTAGTTTTTGTAAATCGTATTCTATAGTTAGTGAGTGTGTGTTGTCTTTATAACACATGAGCCTAAAAAACATTCAATATCACAATATCTTGTTTCAATAATGGGAAATTATAATGAGTGTTGTTTCTTAATAAACCATGAAACTAAATAATCACATAATAAATAACAATTTCCATAAGTACTTTTCAAATCCATTCTATGACCACCAATGTCAGCCTCGTAAAATATTTTTAAATAAAAAATATTTCCCAAGGAATAGAAATATCATAAATGCAGAAATCCCATAATATAAAAAAATTCATTTTATATTATTTAATGTGATTATATTCGATTTTATAGCAATCCTTCACATAATCCTATGAAAAAACATTAAATTCGGATGACTAGTAGTTATGTAAAGAAAATTTCATATCATACCTATAAATTTATTTTGATCAAATTATTTTCCAATGCCATCAAGATCAAGGGTATTGGCGGTACAAATACTAGTACTAATACTTTCAGTATTTTCATATACAAATTTCATAAGAAGATATTTCATATACTTATGTTGACATATAAAATTTCCTTCTAGTTTTTGTGAGATTTGGAAACCAAGAAAATATGTAAACTCAGCCATTATTCTCAGTATAAACTCATATTTTATACGATATATGTAAGAATATGTTATATAGTTTTATGTTAACCCTAATATATAATCATCAAAATTAATTTGTATATTAATAATATTTTTTTGAACTTATTTTATAAAATGAATTGGATTCACTACTCCTTTGACAAATATTTTTCGTAAAAAAAATAATGTTAACCTATCATACTAATATCTAGGGGCTAATTTATGTCTATAAAATGATTTGTTAATTTATACATTTATTCATGATTTTTTTTATTTTCAAAAAAATAGGGGTTTTTCAACATAAATTTCTTCATCGACAAATCTCTTTAGAAAATAACACTTCACATCCTTTTGAGGGAGTTGGAAAATAATGAATGTTGTAAAGGCTAGTAATAAACAAATATCATCAAGACTAGATATTGGTGCATAGATTTATTCATAATAAATAACTTCTTTTTTTAGTACAACCCTTATAAAAATGTATTGATTTATTTATAAAAATTTTCCAATTTTATCACATTGATTTATTTTGTTTTCAAATATTTCTTCTTTCACATAAGGTAAAAAATATCAATAATGAATAACATTAGAAAATAATTATTGAGTTATATCTTTATTAGAATAAAATTCTTACAAAGATTAAAAACCAGTTTTAGAAATTACATATGATGATATGGGATAATGTTTTATAAAATCAAAAGGAATAGTTTCATAAAATTTTACAATTAATATTTTAATAATAGAAAAATAAGTATTTTTAAATACTCTATAGGCCTTAAAAGTATTGGAATAACCTAAAAGTATTCCTTCATCAAATTTGGGTGAAATTAGGTGACCATTATTATTCAGGGTGAATACTTTTCAACCATTAACATTGAAGTAAGAAACATTTTGTTTTCTTCCTCTACAAAACTCATAAAATTTTTTATAATGAAAATATATAATCAAAACTAAATTTAAATTATAGCACATAGTGCTAACCACTTCATCCCAAAAATGTTTATCAATTATTCATTTAGTCAGTAGAGTTTTATTTATTTCTTTAAGAATTATATTTATTCATTCAACTACACCATTTTGTTGTGGGTTTCTAGGAGATGAAAAGTTATGTTCAATACCTTTCTTACTAGAAAATGTTTCAATATTATAATTTAAAAATTATCCAACATGATCACTATAAAAGGAATTATTTTTTAATTTTTATAATTTCCTATAATCATTTTAAAATAAAAATAGGCTTTTTATATCTTTATATGAAAATAAACCCGCAATTATATCTAGTGTAGTCATCATCTAAGACATATAAATTATATATAACACGAACACATCTAGTTTTTTATGTTTAAAAAAGTTCTTGTGAACTATTTTTAAATAATCCTTAGTGGAAACATCAATAATAGATTTAAAACCTAAACAATGTTGGTTCTATTATAGAAAAGGGTCACATAATCATGATTTATCAAACCTATGTTTAGACAAATCCTTAAAAAGTCCTTTATTAGTAAATTTATATAATATTATAATGTTACAGTTTCATAAACTACTATATCATAACCAAGATTGATCTTTCATTTCACTATTGAAAGGTATGTTCTAGATATTAAGGTCTCTTATGTTATGTTAATATATATTCTCATGTTGATTGGAAGAAATAATAAATTCATCATTGTGGCTATGTAAAACACATTTATCATTACAAATTTTTACATGGAAACCTTCATCACACAAATGAGTTCTGCTTATAAGGATGTCCTTATGACATTTATTAAACAAAATGTTACATATTCAAAAAATATCCCCTTGAGAATTATCTCTTCATGTGACATTTCCACCTTTTATCTTTATTAACTTTTTAAATAAGAATATTTTAATAGTAATATTCTTATAACATCCACTATCCATATACCATGTATTATTATTTTTGAGACTTTTTTTATTTTCCTAAAAACATTATACTTTTGGAACCCAAACATATTGGGTATGATAATGACAAAAAAACATTATCAATCCACATTTGCTTTAAATATTATAATTTATAAACTCTTAGGGACTGGACTTTATTTAATGGACAATAATTATTTCAACGACCACTTCTTTAAAACATACTCAAAAAATGAGATCTTTCTAGAACAATGTAATTGTTTATAAAAATATTTATTTATAAGAAACCCCTAATACAGAACTAGTACCATGAGGAAGAATTTTTTGTTCATTTTGTAAAAAAATTTTTTTCTAGTGGTAATGTTAAAAAATTGATTTACTGAATAAATTTAGTATTTTAGATTAGAAACCAAAATATTATACTTACTTTTAATAGTTCTAGAAGAGTGTTTATCAAAAAAAAAATTTTATGGAATGTTATTTAGAGACTACATTTCCAAAATCTTTTGAAGTTTATTAATTTTCTAAAATAGTTTAATAAATATTTTTAGAATGATTTAATATTTAATTATTTAAAACATTTATTCTTGAATTCTCCTTAGAAAATTTATCTTTATAATTATCATGAATTTTTTAAAAATATTAAAATTATCATATTTTTAATGTTTTACAAATTGAGAAACAAAATCATAGGAAGATATAAACTTAACTTCAATAGCTAAGGAAGATTATTGATATGAAGATGTGTAATTTTCCTCATCAGTATAATTTTTACCTAACGACATATTAGCAAGGTTTTCATTTTTTGTATCTTTTCCATAAATAATACATTAATCATGGGTATATTCACCAATATTCAAATGTTCCTCTATCTAGAGCAAGAATTATCATAATTATCTTTAGAAGAATCACCACCCCTGTAAATTCATGTGTAAAAGGATTTCAAGAATTTATTTCTTTCGAATTTTTGGTATTCAATGGAATTCCTTTGTGAATTTCATTATTTTCAATATTTCCTCTTCATCTGATAAAAATCCGTTCAGATACCTCTATATTTCATACTTTTGTAACAAGTAACTATATGTTTCTTGTCAACTTTGAACTTATAAATTTCCTTATAATGATATTGAATATCCTTCTTTCCAAAAACATTATTCATCCTTCTAAATAGATTTTCTAATTAATTAATAGAATTCTAAGAATTACAAGAACCATATTAAACTTCAAATTTCATCTTGCATGAATATTTGAAAACTTTTTTATGATTTTGAGATTTAGTAGGAATTTTAGAAGTACTAGAAATAGCAGATCCATCATTTTTGGTCGGTAGCTTTTCAACATCTCTTTTCAATATTCCCTCATACTGCATAACGGTTCTAATATGATCATCTAGGGTAAGATTATTCAACATTATGGTCTCATTAACATCTTTTTTCTTTGATTACTATTCATTAAGAATGTTGTAAATAAAATTTTCCAAAAGAATATCATCAGGATGATCTTTCACACTAATAGCTTGTAAACTCATAATGATAGTCATACATCCCTAGTTTACATTGGATAGAGAATATATAGTTTTGAAATCAATTTAATGATAACCCACTCTTAGAATTGTTCTTCTTAATTTAAAAAACGTAGTTGTACCAAAATTTGTAATCTAAATCATTCTCTAGATTCTATAAGTATCTTTACAAGATGATTTCTGACTGTAAATGCCTCTTGTCAATGAACCTAACAAATTACTCCTTACTCTGTAGTTTAATAAATATTACTATTATTCTTGATAATTAAATATAGTTACATTCTTTTAATAAATCCTATAATATCTAGTAAGCATGAAAAAGTTATATACTCCATTATTCATAATAAGAGTCTTCATCCTATCTCCTCAGTAATCATAATCATCCCCATCAATGATAGGTGGTTTTTTCAATTTATGTTTTCTATTGAACCAATATTAAGACCTTTCATCATGAGAAACAAATACAAATAAAATATTTTTCAAAAATACATGTTGTTGAAAAAATATTTAATAAAAAATGTTTATATAAAAAATTTAACAAACATTATATATTAAATAAAGTAAAAAACTATGAAAATATATCAGCAATGTAATTCGATTTATGATAGCAATTTTTAGTGTCACCTTAAATATATTAGAGATACTCACTACCTATATATATTTTCTTGTTTAATCAAAGAAAAAAAAATTTATAAAATAATTAAACTAAACAAACCCAAATCCTCTATAAATAAGCAATTTCACTTTCTCCTTAGTTTGATTATCAATGTTACATAGTCAGAGTCACAATAAGTATGATAATATCATATTTAAGATATCATAATTACTAAGGATCCAATTTATCATAATGTTTTTTCATAATTTGAGAAATATAGATGGAAATAACAATGTGGAAATTTGAATATGATTATAAAATTTATATTACATGTAACATAATAAAACACATGTAAATCAAGTAATGTCAAGTACAAGTAAGAATGCCTTACTCGAAATTAAAACAATATCCTATTTTAATCATAAGAGTAAGGTAGTCAATAAACCTAACAAAATTTATCCCATATTTTATACATACAATAAAGTATCCATTTCATTACCTTGGAAATCCCATGATATGATGATCGTATTTTCTCTATCTTTCTATCCCTGAAGACCCTTGATACGATGATCAAACCTATCCTACAATACATGTAATCCCTTGATCTGATGGATCGAATTCTCTATCATCGTATCCCTAGGATCCATGATTCATATTATAAATTAGATGCTGATTCCAATTGAAGAAAAATTCTTAAAGAATAATCTCTTATAAACATTACTTATAACTACAAAACTCTAGAAAACTATAATGACTATGGATGATCGATTATTGCTTTTGCAATCCTCAAAAATATCTCTCAAGATAAATATTCAAGAAAATTAACAAATGAATCATCTCTAAAATATTCAAATGAATCAGTATTTATAGACATCCTTCCAATAGTAATATTGATAAGTTTTTTCCATTAGCATTGACACCTGGCTCTTTGATTGGCTCAAATTAAATGAGTATAATCTAATGTTCATCATAGAAATAATTTAACATTATAATAATTTAAAGGTAATCATTATGATAAAACAAGTATTTTTATTATGAATATAAACATAATTAAGCCTTATTTACTTCCTTAATAGTGTTAAAAAGATTATCATAATAAGGGCCAATCAGGTTTATCATAATGAAGGAATATAAGTTTATAATATTAATACTTAATAACATATTCAATTTATGGTATAAGATATTGTCTTCTAAAAAACATAATAAAACACAATTGACATGAAAATTTAGTGAACATGTTGTAAGAAAATGTTTATTATTTCCAAAACAAAATGAATGTTCAAGTGATAATTTAAAATTTTCTAATCAACAATATATTGAATTGTAGTCCATTTATTGTTATTTAACAACAATATGAAGTGTTTTTTCCTTGCCTAAATCCTTTAATTCATGTTTATTAAGTCTTTTATAACTTTTTAAAGACACTTTTGGTTATTCTAAGCACATTTCTTATTAAATATTTGAGTTTCCTATTCCGACATGTCCAAAATTATTGGAATAATTTCTTATTATTATTTGAAAAAATTCATGGTTGTTTCAAAGGATTTAAAAATTTTATGTATATTTGAGATAGTTAAATCCAAAAACACACTTTTGGAAATCCTGATAAAACCACATGTCTAATTAATGTGAGGTATATTTCTACATATAAAATATTAAATGAAATTAATTTCTATGAAATTTCATGATATCATGGGGTTATTACCATGATCATAACCCTTTAAATATGTTTTTAATGTTTTTTAAATGTTTTAAAATGCACATTTGGTTATTCTTAGATCACTACCAATCATATTGATGAGAGGTTTATTGAATCATTCCAAAAATAATTCAAAAATAATTATTCAATTATTTCATGATTATTAAGGATTGTTTTCCCTAGGTATTACCTTTAATCAACTTTAATTTCCCTTATAAATAAATTAAAACACTTATGAGAATTTTTTGAAAACCAGATTTCATATTGAGGTGTGGTCTATTCCAACATGGAACAAATTAAATCGAAGTAATTATACTTCATTGTCATGATAATATAAGGTGGATTCGAGGTTTCAACATTTTAAATAAATCTTTTTAAATTTGTAAATCTAATAAATATAGTATTTTTGTTATTCTGACCACATCACACATCAAGCTAATTTTTTTCAATTTTTACATGTCATACAATGTATATCAACCCTAAAAGAATCTGAATATCCTTTTCTAAGTGTTCTAGCAAGCCCTGATTCTTGGATGGATAAAAATCAATTTTGATGGCGCTTCCAAATGAAATCTAGGTTCCACAGGCTGTGGGGACATTTTCAGGGACACTATGGCATTTTCAAGGCTGATTTTATGGTGGCTATTGGTTTTCCTCTTCTCTTGAGGTTGATATGATGGAAGTGATTCAATTGGTCACATTTGTTAATCTAAGAGGGTGGAATAAAATTTTGGATTGAAAGTGACTATACCACAATAATCCAAGCTACCTCGAATGGCGTGGTTCACCTTGTGGGGTCTCTCACAGTTCGTTTGAAGAAATGTCTTAACTCGCTACTTGATATTAGATAAATTTCCAGTCATTCCTATCGAGAAGCAAACATAGTGGCATATGTTCTTGCAAGAAGGGAATCAATAGGGACACTATGTGGAGTGATGACCTTCTGGTTGAGCTCTAACCTTTATATGAGAAAATTGTAAGAAAATTTTCACTTTCAGGCTCATGTAATCTTCTCTTTCCTTTTTAATAATATTTTCTGTCTTGATCTTTGACAAAGGCATTTACTTTAAAAAACTGACATTGGCCATCAACCATTATCCTATGATTTCATGACAATTTGATGTCGTTTTCTATGTTTTGTCGATTTGGTTCATGTTTTTTACATAAATGGAGGTCATCACACATCATACTAATGGATTATATACAATTTCTTCTATGTGTCTTATTTTGTATTGTGAAGATGGATTATTTGGAATTATTATTCTCATTTTATTATAATGATTATTCAATACTTTTTTATAGATATTTATTTATTTTGTTAATACAAATTTAAAATTATTTTTATTACTATTATTTTTATTTATCACGTATGTTATTTAAAATAAACGATACTATTGGTGGAAAAAATTGGTAGCCTTCACCATTGTAAAATAGTCAATACACTATACATATATATATAAAATATGGAAATGTTCAAATATGGTCTCAAAAGGCTATTTGTGCCCCTATCAATCGTGACTACTTGGTGGTCTAAATACATTTTGAAAACCAAATATGGTAGTTTCTAAAGCTTAATTATCCAGAACTAAAAAGAAGATATTAAAAAACTCTATGGTATTTGATGATCCAATCCTAACATTTATGATGAAAATATTATGAACTATAATATATTTATCTAGATATTGTTATTATGATATTATTTTTGTGAAAATGTTATTGAAGATTCTTGATTCAGATAGACATGGAATTTATTAATTCATATCAATTTTGAGATGGTGTCCATTTTCTTATCATTTCACAATAATAGAATGCTATTTGTTAGGTTTTCACTATTTAAAGTCTCGTTGAATGATTTCCAAATCTAATAAAGAAGCTTTTTCTTCCTGACAATAGCATATTGTATTATGCTCTATTAACCTTTATCTAAAATTAATAGAAGATAGTTTACATACGGTTTAATTACAATATGATATTATTCTCTAGTTTTAACATTTTGACACATTTTTTTTAATTTTGAATCTATAAAAACAAACTTTTGACGATTTAGATAAAACTGCATGTCTAATTGATGTTTGGTATATTTATACACGTCCCAATTTAAAAAATTTTAATTTATCATAATTCATGAAAATTTGATATTGTTTAGCATTTTAAAGTGTATAACATTTTTTGAATCATTTTTTACAGTAAAACATCTTTTACAGTCATTCTGACAACATAATACATTGGAATGACGAACAGAACATTCTTAAAAATTCACAAATTAAATTATTTTTCCATTGATTTCATGACAATTTGAGGGAATTTTCTAGTGATTAGTCCATTGACACATATTATTTAAATACATTTAAAATCATTAAAATTTATTTTAATTATTCTAAAATCAAAAAAAAATTGGATTAATGAGAATTATATTTCTAATAGTAACAATTTTTTTTGAATATAGTTTTCTATGACTCTATAATACATTGAGGCACATTTCAAGGTTTTGAAAATATGAAATATGTTCTTCAAATTTTAAATTCATAAAAAAAATCATTCTACATATCTCATTTCATTTTTCCCAGCATCAAATTTCGCATCGTTTATGACAATAGTTTATTGATTTTACTTCTACATTGGATTAAAAAATGTCTTCTAGATTCCCACATACCTTATATTCAATAACCTCATTTGGTTTCTTACAATATTTTTCATTCTTATTAATATATTGTTTACTTTCCCCTGATTTCATAGTTTTTGATGAATCTTTTGATTCTTTTATTCTACTTATTTTTTTAAAAATTTATTCTATTTCAAGTACATCTACTTCTATTTCTAGATTTTTAGTTTTATCTTCCGTTTTTTTAATTTAATTTAGTTGTTTGTTTTTCAGTATATAATTGATTTTAATTTTTAGTTATGTTTTTTCCTTTACCTTTTAATTTTTTTTAAAAATATTCTATTTTTTATCAATAATTTTTCTTGTATATCACCCCTTATTATTAGTTTGGATTTCACTTGTAGTTATGTATCCATTAAATAATATTTTCATTAGATTCTTATATCTTCTACGTTTGTAATTTACTTCTTTATTCATTTTCATATCTTCTTATTTGTTTTCCATCATGGTGATTCCTTGGGATCATAGGGGGTATCCTGGAATTGATGAAGGTGATTTTACAATCTTCTTCAAGATATCAAATATCCATGATAGGGGATATATAGCCACCTAGTATCATATACCTCTATTCAAATCTAGATCATCATAGGAATTCAAAATTGAATATAGGTATATCCATTTGAATCCTAGAACATGAGAATATGATCCATGTCATCCCAAACATTCATTTATGCGCATGAACTCATGTCTCTAATTATGTATTATATGTCCCACACCTAGGCATCCACTTCTTCGTAATTCATATAACTAGATTCTTCTAGATCAATTAATCAACCCAAATATATAAAAATACTAACTCTGAACCATACAAGAAATCCTAGGGTCTCATCCAGGTCAACATGTGATTTTCATGCATCTGGGGTAGTCACAATATTGTCTGTTCCAAATATTGAGTTACCAACCATAAAAATAAAATATAATGATAAAATACTAAAATAAAAACATATCATGGGGTGGGATAATGATTATACCCATTCTCATTATCTTGAGCCAACATGATAACATATTGAATCAAGTTCTAGTTGACACTTATAACCATCACTACCCATAGATATATACCTATCTCAGGGTTATCTCTAAATGGATAACCCACAGAGGTCCTCTATAGGCCACCCCCTAGGGATCCTTAGTCACAACTAGTCTCTCAGGGCAACTCCCAACTTTCAAAGGATATCCCATCCATCAACCTCATCAAAGTTTTCAACTATTCACATAGGCATCCAAGGTGTTCATCACTGCAGACCATTTCAAAAAATAGTTAATGTATCATCTATCTAGTCCAACCAACTCAGCCAACACATATCCACTATACCTATTGTGGATCCACATATTCCATGTTTTTCTTGAAGATCATTTTGGGGACTGCTATTGTTTTCCATCTCAATTAAAAAAACTCATAATGTAGGTGACTAAGTAACTGTATACCATTTTATTCTTGGACTCAGCAATCAGTGATTGAGGTATCAATATTTTCGACAATTTCCATGGTGGTGTAGGAGCTATTTAGCATTATTCCTTAGGTTCTCATATGAGAAAAAATTCATTATCAATTTCTCTTATTAAATTACAAAAAAAAATATTATGGCCCCCATCTTAAGATCATACTCTTTTGAAAGAACATGTCTATATGTATTTATCAATCATAGAAGTAATTGGACTAGTACCAAAATAACCTACTTAATCAGGAAGCCTTTTATTTTAATTTCTAAAGATGATATCTATAGCCCATGCCTGTCTAATCCCAAGAACAAAACATTAAAAACATTTCATTATAACTATTTAGAATCACATTATATTTTAACAAATATATATATTTAATTGTTTTATATTTTAATCAAATTGGAAAAATCATTTAAAACTCAACATAAGGCCTCATCTCTAATGAACCATGACCAAACATGCACCAACTACCAATGGAATTTCCCCAACCTAAATTAGGTAAAATCACCAAATAATTCAACTGATCCAATATTTAATTTAATTTAATTAGGGGACCACTATAAATGATATGGTAGTTAAATTTTTTTTTTCGATAAATGGTGAATGATGATAGGTGGACATCATCTTGGGATAACCTCTAGAATGGTAAAATAAAATTCTTGTCGATCGTGGTGACATCCACCTTGATCTGGCAGAAATATGTAATGACCGAATGTTTTATAAATAGAAATTCCTCTCTTATGAATATTTCATATAATAACAAAAAAACACAACATAATGAAATAATAAATGCAATGTGACATTTAAACATAAGTTTGTCACTTCTATGATTTGAATTTCGAAAATAAAACATACATGGTAGGGATCAGTGAGTTATTTGGAATCTGATAAGAAAAACTAATTTTTTTGGGATTAGTTACCTACACATATTAAAAGTAACATACCCTTATAAATATTGATATACCCTAATAAATAGTAACGTTAACTATTATAATATATCAATAATATTCAAGTTGAATGTACGATATAACTATATTTTAGAATAAGTAAATGAAGGTTTTAAATCTGGTTTTTGATAATAAATTATAATTATAATTATATATTATATTAATAATATAAAGAGAATAATTTTTTAAAAATGGACTTCATTATTTTATTCTACATATTGAATAATGGTTAGGGTAAATTTTTTGGATTTTTCTAAAATACATGAATTTTTGATTTATAGTAAAATACAACAATTCAAAATAAATGCTAAATAATGGATTTATTGCGTCATTGAGAATGATCTACTGATGTAAGACCAATTGATTCGAATTCACATGAATTTATTACTATACTAGGGAATTGAATCATTTCTATTTCTGATCATGGGGAAAATTAATAAACTAATGAGTAAAAAATTATTAAAACCCTCATCTCCTCCATTATAACCCCCTCTCCCCTATTATCTTCACTACTCTCATGCCTTGTACCTTGTCAATATTCTTCTCAAATATCTCCCAAATCTACTACCCCACGTCCAAAGCCCCATATTCTATTCAAAATACCAAAACCAATCCCCTTAAGAGATTCTCAAAGGAGGAATACTCTAGAGGTAAATTCATCTTTCCCATTCCTTCATTTCTTTTTAGTTCATTTCATTTTGTTTCTTTCCTCACCTCCCATCACAAAAATTGTATGATAACTCCCATGAAATACATGTTATGGAATTTTATTATTATAATGGGATACATCGTTATCTTCTCTTCTTTATCCACAATTTATTTGAATGAAATGAAAGCACCGTTACATATTTTCTATATTATACATTTAAGGAAAATAATTATTATATTTTTGTTGCCATCATTAATTGTGATCATTAAACCATTTTTGTTATGGTTGAACCAGATTATTATGTATATAATATATCCTTATTATGGTTTTGTAATAAATTTGTACAAATTTTAGTATGTTATTAATCAAAACATGCTCTTTGTAATCAAACCCATCATTTATCCCAAAACAGTTTTCGGTAATATAATTTATTATGTTCAACATCACTCCATGTAACCAAATTATGTTTTTAACCATTTAATCTCTAGGATGTTGACTAATAACATAATAATTCAATTATGCACAACCACTTTCCCTTTACATGTTTATCCAAAGAAGAATATAAACAAACCAGTCATTAAAACCAAGTAACCAAACAATCAAGAACAATGAAATTGAACATTATAACCAACAAAACTGTATTTGAAGAAAAAAAAGGTTTATCTTAAGTAAAATACATAAAGAATAGGTTATTGATTTTTTAATTAATAATCATAATTTTCTTATTCAGGACATTAATAACAAGTGCAGAACACTGCCCGATCGAAGGTAAAGGATCCTCTCCATTTCTCTAATAATCAAGATTGTCCATTATGGTATGCCTTTTTTATGTGTAAACCAAAATTATGGGGTATGTATTTTATCCTCCCTTATAATATTATCATGATTTATAAGTCATGTGAAACATCTTTTTTCTCTCATCAATCCCTCTTTGGTACACCTGACATCATGCCAATAAATTGTAATGAATTATATCTGATCCTTATTTGTTCATTCGGGTAGCCTATTGTTTCATTATATAAAAAAGGAGTTATCTTAAATATTGATGTACAATTTTTAAATGTTTTGTATTTGTAAAAAATTTATTTCTGATTACAATTTCATCACTCTATTATGGGGATATACATGTTTTTAAAAGATTCCCTCATTAGAACTTTCAGAGAAGAAATCCGGTTTTAAGGGAACATCCCAAATTTTTACACAATTTCATGGGCACTATATCCACTATTTAGTCCACCATTTTTTTTATAAAATCAGTATATTTTTATAAAAACAATTATAGTATAATCCTTGTTTTATTTAAAACATTTTCCTCTTTTCTATTTTAAAGGCTCTATATTATTTTCCTTAAAACAGCACAAAAATGTTTTAATGATCATGTTTCTCAAATATATTTCATATATGCTGTCACTTCTATTTCCAATTACACACAATGTTATATACCCATTTTACCTTATGAAAATATTTTTATGTTCTAATCCCTATCTTTCATGGACACTTTCATGATATGGCCACTAGTTATGCTTTTTGTCATGATTTTGGTACCCAATTCTTTCCATGGGTATCCATATGTTTTTGTATGGTTGATTATGTAAGATTATTTATGTGGAAATAATATTCATGAAAATGTTGTGATGGTTACACCAATAGAGATCTCCAATGAATTGGGTAAGTTATGTATCATGAGATGTGATGTGAAAGGGTATTGGTAGTTAGCCCTGACCTGTACTAAAATGGGAATTGAGATTGGTGGTTATCCTTGTCCCATACTAAAATGGGAATCGTGATTGGCGGTTAGCCTTGACCTGTACTAAAATTGGAAATGGGATTATGGGTTAGCCATGACCCATAATAAAGACATGTTTATGATTCTTCCACTTTTATATGATTGTGTGTTCATATGATCACATGTGTATTTGATATGATTTCTTATGATCCCTGATTTGGATATCATTATGAAATGAATTTTAACTGATGTGCTTAAGACGTATACATATGTTCATTTCCTTAAAGGGATTTTTAGATCATCCCATTGTTATTGTGTTCCTCAGGGTACCCTATGCAGATATAAGGGTTCAACAGAAGTTAGGAGCTCTTTATGGAGATTTAATAAAGATTAATTTTTTAGCCCCATGTTTTATGTTCATTTTAGCTAGTCTTCTTAGACACAAGACTTAACAATTCTTGGCATGTAATATAATGTATAATTATTCTTAAAATCATGTAATGTTATATGTAAAAGTATTGGGTCGCTACAAAATCTCTAAATCCCTTTCCCAAAATCATCAAAATTAATTATAAATTAATATTAGAAAGGGTGGAGTGTAAAACTTATCCCAAATAACTACAAAATGAAACCAAGAACCTCCCAGAATCATAGGGTATGAAGAGGGAGAGATTCAGTCGTCGGGTCTCCCACAAGGTCCCTCTATCATTTAAATGATTAGGATACATCCTCCAACTATATTTTAAAAAATAAGAAAATGGTTATTTGAAATAATAAATGGATTCCTTCCATAAATCCCTTTAGGTAGAAGATTGACCCCATACCTCAAAAGTAATCATTGTTAATTTCCGTCAATAGCTTCGAAAAGCTACCCTACCACTCCATCCTTCCTCCAACATCCTCCAACACACTCGTAACACCTATAGGACCTTGAAACACATCCAAAAGCACTACTTGGTGATGCTGAAATACTTGGAACCTCATTCTAGGCCGTGGTTATCAAAGTAAACAATCCAATAACCCAAAAACATAAATTGACTCTTGAATTTCCACACATGTATAAATAAAAATTACAAACTCCCCACAATAACACATCATGTCCCCAAGAAGTTCCATTGGCCATTTTTTCAAACACCAGACCCACAAGGGTCTCCAAAACATATTTATTTTCAATGTTCTACTATAGAAAATCGAATGATATTATATAGTAGAACACCAAATAAGAGTTTCAAAATTCATCAAAACTAAACCACAACTCATAACCATTACCTATACAACGAGAACATACTCCATGATACCAATATTCTTAATGATACAAATGTATCATGAACCAATTGATCATATGTTCCATGGTGGTACACACCATATTTAATTACTCATAATTCCAAATTCAAATCTATGGATCTCCCCACCATATAAATTTCATGCTAAAAACATATCCTTCAGTAGTCCATTGACCAACATACTGCATGCAACATGATGCGCCTGACATGGTTCACCCAAAACATAAACACAATTCCATCAGTCATCCTTCATTCAACAACAATAAAACTCTTGGTAATACCCATCAACATGTCTATATTAAATGATATACTACCAAAAGATTATTTTCTTCTCAATAATTTCCATCTTAAAATGGCACCTCACTATGTTTTGTATAATGATTCACACCCTAAACGATGTAATGATGTAGGTGTTCACCCCCAGATTATTTTTCAACAAAACTGATTCACCTCATGATCCATGTCATGAAACATTTATTTTACTTCAAAACATTTCATGAATTATGCCACATGCATCAAATCACCCTAAAGTCGTGCTATGATCACCCCATGACCATTTCCAATGCACTAAATCAAACCATTATTTCATCAGAACCTAAAATATATCATCTTCCTTATATCCAAATAAAATTTTAATTGATGACTAATATTGAACATCCACTGATAGGTCCGATCATTGCCCTTACCTAACAACCATGGTTAATTATTTCATGGACTATCCTACATTCACTACTGCACACAATTGTTGAATGTGACCATATCACACATACTAGAGGTCCAATATGAATGTTAAATTGGTCACCATTATGATCTCGTGAGAATACAATCCTTTGAAAATATCCCATTTCCAATTATAATGAGTTTCACATCATCAAATGGAAAATTGTGCACTCCTTGCTATATTGATTACCGTATACCGCACCTTAAGCACCACCTCAAAATGTTTTATCACAACACATGTGTTTCTACATCTGATCCATGATCCTCATCAAGCTAATTCCTTTCTAGGATTGAGCCTAATCAATTTTTATATATTTCTAACCTTATTCCACTCCATGAGTGCCACATCTACAGGTTCAATCGCTACACATGTGTCTCTCCTCTTGAACCATGCTCCCCATCCTATCAATATTTTAATAGGATTGAGCTATGTTTTCTGTTCCACTACACCCAATCTATTTCTAATACCAACTCTATTAAAGAATAAAAAATTTCATTTATGTATGACTTACAGGAAATGATTCTCATATTATTTCATTTAAATCTTATGTTCTTGGATCACATGAAAACTCTTACTAATTACAAAATCAAAAAGGATTGATTATACAAGAGTGTCTATCACCTTGATCTCTATATAATGGGTGTAATCTCCCATTCCACCGGATCAATGAAACCCAACTCACACTCCTTTGAGTATCACACCATTTAAGTAGGCTGAATCACCCAAAAAACCTAACCATGATCATGATTATATTACCTAATCATGCCCACCAAGCGCTTAGTAGCCACCCTGGATCATTAAATGTCACAGGAGCCTACAAAAAATTGTGATTATAAAGATCATAAATGGTATATTGGGTAATGAACTAAATAGGCCTCTCTTATGAATCTAGTTTCAATATCATGACACTCCAAGTGCCTCACAATCCATGAATAATTACTCATGGTGATTCTAATGAAGAAAGAACTATGTATTACCTATGCCTATACCATATCATTGATAGCACCTCCCCTAAACAATCCTCAACTAGAAACATCTACCCATGATTACATCTCAAAAAACACATGATAACTCACATACCATACTCCCCACTATTGCACCTCATATACCAGCAACCAGATTCTCATGAAAACATTATCAGATCTCTATGTACCAATACTCACCTATAATCGACCTATTGGAATACATTATATTTCTTTTTACTAAATCATTAAATCACTTATCAGGCATGGAATATTCAATCATCATCACATTATGGTGATTCATAAAAAGTGAGTTGTTACCACATGATTTAGTTATATAGTGTATCTATCCAATATATATAATAAAAAATCATATACATATTATTATTTCTTTTAGTAGCATTTCGTGAAAAATAGAAACTCACAAAGGGATTCCCTAGTATTGCAGCACATGCCTCATAGACCCATTATTATTTCCTCATATCATATACATGGAGGTCTATGTCACCATTATCGATAATAATATAACTATTGACCCATACGACCTACCATTAGAAGAAAATTCATGTGAATTTCATTCTAGAAAAATATAATTCCACAAAAATCTTATACATGAAAAACTGTATGAGTATTTTCTGACACATTAATGAGTTAGACCCCACATTAGTGAAAAAATAAAACTATATAATCCCTATATGTCATCTTAATTATATGTTCCAATTAATGATTAATGAGATTCCTCCCACTAATATAGGTCATTTATCAAATACAACAACTATATTTTTCAAATTGGGAAAGAACCAAAAATATAGATTTTATTAGTTTAAAATTCAAAATCACCATGGGCTTCACATGATGTGAAAATCTTATAAAAAGTAACTAGACAATATGATAATAATGACCTCCTCTCTAGAAACCAAGAATTCTGACTGGTGAAGATGTTCATGATGCACCAACCTGATACCCCTTATAGGCTCTAAAACATCAATATATCTCTTGTTTACCATATCATAATCTGTAATAAAATTAAACACATGCTTTGATACCACTTTATAACAACCCAACCCATATCACTTTGAACTATAACCGAACTAGACTACCACATGACTTCAAGTGTGCCTCTCCATGGACAAAAGGCCACCAACATGGATAAATGGTCTATATAGTTATTTAAAGGAGACTATATTCCCTATATATGAACGCAAGATAATAATAAAAATTATTAAATAACATAGTATAAATGAAATAGAAATATATAAGATCATGAAATATGGAAATTAAATGCATCTAACAAATTTAAATGGCTACACATGCTAAAAAAAATAAAACAGAAATCTTTGAATACCTCATACCAATATATTGAACCCCATATCTATCCTCCTTGAACATTATGTTTTGTTCCCATGATAAACATGTACAAAAAAAGTGAAAATTTATCAATTAATCAATTTATATAGTCATTCGAGTGGGGAGTGAGTACATAACTCAGTCGAGCACCACCATAATGGCCCATTACTATTCTATTGATGTTGTAATATGTTCATGTGACAAGATATAATATAATAAACCACTACTTTAAATAAATAACTAAAACAATAAATAATAAATACTTTTTCCTGATGTTGGAATGTCATTATGAATATCACAATGACCTTGGATACCAGTAACACCATTTATCATGGGAATTCTAATATAAACCATGTTATACCTAATACCCACTATCAATACTAGGGTTAGTAACATCAATCGGTCAAACGATTTTTAGCAAGTTTCAGAGTCTCTATAAGCATGAAAATCACTGTGGGGGAACCTATATCCTCTCAATAATGATCCAAAACTCAATCCCCTATCATGATGAGTGTTGGACTCCAGTGTGTCACTAGGATTCCCTTTTCTTCATTCCCTCAGGCTGAACCCCACCATAGTCATTTAGTCATTATCAGGTTGGTTACTTCTTCTTATGTGTGGGAGGGCCAAAGAAATATTATAAGTCTATAAATGATTTATTATTGAGATTCCTAGAAAACCAAAGGGATTACCTTCCTTGTATCCTAGTGTAAAATGCTTTGGAGTCCTGTATATCACGACTCCTTTGCCGATCCATTACCGGTGAATCCACCTTATCTTAGTAGGTATCATCAGCATCAATCAAGGTGATCTTATTTTATCTGATAGGATTTATAACTTCTTTTTTCATGGGGATATATTCCCACATAACACCTCATACCCTGACATTAATCACCAGCATTATAGGAATTAACAATGATGTACTATTCTTACTATTTGAATCTTGTGCATTGTGGACATTAACAGTGGTCAACTTGTATCACCAGTTGAGTCCTAGAACCCAATAATTCCCAATTGAATCAAAAAATCAAAGGAGTCCTTTAAATGTAGACCCGTCCTATATGAATGTATTCTAATGGATCAGATGCTGGATCTAAGGTAAAACCTCATTCCATTTACCCATGTATCAAATGTATTACCTGGTGCAATCCATGAAGTAAATCCACCCACAATACACCATGAGACCTGATCCTAACCATATATGGAATCCTAGGGTATCATCTATGTAAATAATTGATTCATGGGAATCCAAAAAAATTACTATTGTTCTATACCCAATATCCAATTCGTAGGTGTCCTAAGAAATCACATATCATTAAAAAATTATAATATAATATGAATGTCTTAAGTTGAACGAATGCCCGCACCCACAATTACATCATATCCCCATCTTTATATCATCTCAGTTCAGGTTTCGAGTTACACCCTCAACCATGAAAACCCATAAATACATACATTCACATTATGTAATCTATTTTAGGGAAACCCATTGGGTACACCTAAATCATCACTACTATAGAGGACTCAAGATAACCTGTCACTTGAGATTGTCTCAGGAGATGTATCAATCCCCATCATTAAGTCCCAAGTCACTCTAGTACAATCAATTATCCCAATCCATATCCACCCTACCTAGGGATGATCCATTTATGATTATCATATCTCAAGATTTCATACAGGGCCTACTAAGTCCATCCATATGAAACTACAACGTACACATGGTGGTGCCCATGTAATTGGGTATCCTTTTAATGCAGTCATCGACCATCAGTAACTGAGGAGTTATACCAGTACACAATGTCCATAGTGGACCTAAAACCTTTCCCTTTATTTATATGATTTCATTTTAGTGTAATAATGTAGTTTTAGTTTTAAAAATTAAATTAAATATTAAAATTAAATAAAAATAGGGGGACCACCTTATGGGTGAGGTAATATACACCGAAATGAAAAAAAACAACCAGCATAAAATCCATATGGCTATATCAAGATTGATCCATCACCTGAGAACCAAACTCACTCCAAACATACCATTATAATTAATTGTAATAACCTTATAAAAAATTAAATAAATAAGTAAATTTCATTTAATTTGTATTCAAATTAGAAAACCCCCATAAAATCAAAGGTAAGAATAATAACCCTAGAAAAGTGATATAAATCATTCCAACTGCCCATGGCATGCCCCCTGACCTGATCCAAGGATAAATCCATAATATGTGTCATTGATACCATCCTCAAATTTATTTAATTTCAGGTAAACAATAAATTTGTTTTATGAAGTGCTCCATTTTCAATATGTTGAACAATGCTTGAAGGATGTTTCCTTAGTACATCTTATAGATTCACCACTTGAAAAGTCCCATCGATTGGGGAAATTTCCACTATGATCTAGTGGAAATCACCAAAACTCTAAACCAAAACATTAGAATTTAGGACTCATTGAAAAAAACGAAGAGGAGAGAATCAACATTACCTAGAATCATTGAGAAATACCACCATGAACCACCCTAAATCAAGGGGAATAGGATTTGGGATATTCGATCATGAAAAATATAATGGAAACGATATATAGGCTAGAAAAGGTATATATAAGATCCTATATATTTATTTTTATACAAAACCAAAACACGATGCCATAGCATGAACAAAAATTTCACACCATGAATCTCATTGTGAAAGGACTTCCTTGAATGTTCACATCCTGAATCTATACTTCAAGGCATAAAGGTTATATAGTTGCTTTCAAAAGCTTCCGGAACACCCCACCCTTCTTCAAGATTCCTCCCAAACACCTGTAACACTCATGGGACCTTAAATTATATCCAAAAAACTACATTTATAGACACTAAACCCTGATTGTGTTGTTCATCACATCAAATTAGATGTTTTTAACTAAGAATTTCTAAAATATAGTAGCAACCCTCGGTCATCTCTAGATGGATCCATATACAATTTATTCCAAAATTAGGTTTTGATTATGTAATTAATAGGGGGAATAAGGTTTTATAAAACATGGGTTTTTATTAATAAAAAAATAAATTTAAACTATGTTACTATGTGAGCGAAACCAGTGGGAGAAATCAAGCTGAACCACTGTAAGTGTCCCATGATGCTCAATCTGTCATCTCACTCAAGGGAAAGGAGAGGATATTTGAATCCGTGATTTTAAACATACTGAAGCCAGAAATGGTATGTGATTTATAACTAGGATACAATGTAGGATATTATCATTCAATGATCTTGATTATCAGTGACCGCTCAAAATCAATAAACATGAATCAATGTAAAAATGAAACTCAATAATGGTATCAAATTAATAATGTGATTATATTACCAGATTTGTGTCAATGATAAAATATTCCATAAGAAAATAACATGCATATTCATAATATCATACTCTGGGATTTTATTATCCAATGCAATCTGTTTTCACACTCTTGAAAATTAAGGGGTGAGAAAAGAGGCAACCACACTCAAATCATCACAAGATCTGGTTTATTCACAGAAGCATGTGGATTCGAGATCGTTTAATTTTTATTTGATCACACCCAAATAAACACAAATGTAGAAGGTATAAATGAATATAAATTGAAAAAAAACTAGATATCCATTTCCTTATAAAGATCAAAAGTGGAGAGCATGTGATTACAACAAGAAATCCCCCCAAGTTGATCAATAAGAGGTTTAGAAGTACATGAGGGAGAAGAGAACTAAAATAGATAAAGAGAGATATAAAATTAGTCTAACCATCAACTCTAGTCATTACTCCTGATAGAATGTGGGGGAGGACTGTTTTTATAGATAAAACCACCACACTTTCCACAAAATAAGTCAAGTGCCTAAGAGACTAGGTCAATATTCAGGGTAGACTTTTTAATCATTTTTATCCAACAGGATGACTGACCAAATACGTTCGATATCCATGAATCTTGGTGGAGAGGAGAGATTTAGAGTTATATTCCCAAGGGAGGTGTAATATGCCCAATTGGATCTCAGAGGCCCGAGTTCTGGCCCAAATATATACGGGTTGTCCAATCTCTCCCACCTAGAATTTCATCACATTGCAGGCCTATTCTAGGCCTTTAAATGGACAAATTCAGCTCCATGATCTCCTAGATAAATGTATGCTACATTATTTTCTATGATACACCTATTTTTAATCAATTTTTATGCATGCATTAACCACAGTACAAAATAATGTCCACATGCATGCTTGAGCTCTCGTGCAGTTTGGCTCGTTATTCTTGAATTACATCACGGGCTCTCTAAATCACCTCTTCCTACAATGTAAACACCAAAAAAGGTAATTTTTTTATTAAATAGTGATAAAAATTATTTCATTGAATCAAACATGAAGTTAAATTTATTATTATGTTTGGAATATTCATTACATAACCAGTTTAAAACAGTGGTGTAAGGGGTGAATTGAATAGTAAATCAATATGCGATCACACCCCCACACAAAATCATTTTCACTCCTAGGAAAAGTCACAAATCAAAAAATATGATGCATTTATATATTACCAACATCATGATGATTTAACAATTGAGGAAAATTTAATTCATTAAAATAATTTCATCAATTCACAAACCCCACAAAGGAGTTGTTCCTAGTGAAAATGAAAAAAGATGTCTCATAAATCATATCAGAATGAAATTTAGAGATATTAATGATACAAAATTGACCATGTAATTTAAAATTCATGCATTCCAATAAATCTCCATGATTTTGTTTGAAAACAATTCCATACTATTATTTAAACATTCTATCCAATAAATATATTTAATTTTAAAATTTTCCATCTTAAATGATTTTTTCCAGCAAGCCCGCCTGATATCCTTTGCAATCACATTTCAAGACCCACTCACATAAGCATTCAAGGATGTCAAATAATAATCTCTTGACCTATATATCCTCATATTTTACACATTTCATCACTCCCATCATTTATGATTTTAGTTTTTTTAAAATTCTTCATTTTGAAAAAATCCCACACTAATCTCTCAACCGTTGTTTGATCTCCCCATGACATTAATTGTACTTTTTATAACAAGATCCAGGGTTGATGAGTAGTGGTTTTTAACTTACCAATACAAAAATAGATTTTTTTTTGATTTTTTAGGGCATATAATATTCGGATATCAGGTACACACACCTAGGTCCATCAGGTACAGTAATGAAACAGATCGGATAAAGAAGGAATGTATGGAAATATCATTTTATGATGACAAATACTAACCTAAAATTTATTTACCATATATTTATTACGAAATATTCACACATTATTTTTTGGTGCAAAAATGTGTGGAGAAAAAAGTGACATGGTTTTCACTGAATAAAATAACTCACACAAGGGGAATTAATAATCTCAAAGGTTTTGCAAAGATACAACCATTTATATCATTGAATGAACACTAATTAACTAAAAATAACTCACTGATGTTATATTTATACAAATATTCTGTTCATAATAGAGGCATGTTTTCATCAAATTCTAAAACAACATAGAATCAAAAATTTCAACACACATTTTCTGTAAGTTCCATGATTTGGTGACCATAAGGGTGGGTATAAAAAAAATAACATAATGAAAGCCAACATAAGGAATAAAGAATATAGATGATGAAAATAATAATAACCCCTTGAAAATGGGGGAAAGTAATAATATCTAACGATGGAAATCCTAATGAAACCAGGATTGTATCCACCCCCACCCCACACTCCTAGAATTTGTAGTGTCCCCACTGTAATAATTAAAAACGTTAGAAGGATGGATAAAACCTTGTTTGTTTCACTAGAATTTTGATTCTATAAAAAGGATTTACTCTACTATATTATTTCGAAAACCCTCATAAGAAGTGTTTCTAATTTCAACCCATTGATGGTAAGACTTTGTCCTTCTACTCATGCAAAATTTCTATTGCATCAAAAGGGTAAACATTAGTAATAGTGTAAGGAATGAGCCATCGGGAATGAATTTTATCTTGGTGAAGCATTAGCCTAAAATTGTACATACGGACCTTTTCAACATTATGGAACTTTTTCTGATGTATCATGATATCATGGATATCATTTTTCATCTCATTGTAGATTTGGATGTTTTGATATGCATCTCATCAAATTTTATCCAACTATTTAATATACTACTTCCAATTCTCACTTGAATATGAATGATTCATATTACATTGTTTTGTAGTCCAATATAAATGGTGTTATACATCTAATAGGATATTACCCGCCTTTCCAAACACAATTTTGTATTGTAACATTCCTATTGGGGCTTTAAAATTTGTACCATATTTTGAAAGTGCGTCATCCAAGTGCAAAATCAAATCATTCCTATTGTGTTGAACCATTTTTTCAAATATTCTCTTAACATCCCAATTTTAGATTTCAAATTTTCCATTATTTTGGGGTGATATGCATTAGATACTTTATGATCAACCCCATACTTATGTTCACATTTCTCATGTTACGATTTCATTAATGAGAACCCTGGTCACTAATGATTAATATCAGAAAACTATAACTACTAAAAAATTGGGACCTTACAAAATCAATAATAACATGAGATTCATCATTCCTTATATCTTTTTCTTCCACCCATTTAGACACATAGTCCGCAACCAATAATATTTAAACAAATAAAAAAGAATTTTGAAAAGGACCCATGATTTCAATGTCCCATGCCTCAAAATTTTCATAGAATAACATGGGCTGTTTAGGCATTTTATTCCTCTTAGAGATATTCCCTATGAATTGACCACAACTACATGAATTTAAAAGTCTATGGGAGTTCATACAAAATGTTTTATAATATAGTCTTGATTCAATAAAATTTCATGTTATTCGCTGATACCAACGTGAACTCATGGTCAGGTACTCACTAATGAACTATGTGGTCACCAAAAATTCTCCACAAATATTGATCATCACAAATGTACCACCGGGATTCATGATTAAGTCTCTATGATTGGTAAGTGTTGAAATCAATGTGGACTCTAGATTTTGATATAAAATTCACAATGTTCTCAATAACATTATGTAAGTTCCACATCATCAAAAATGTTCTAATGGGGGAAGAATTCTCTAATGGGGAGGGATTTTCCAACATAGTGGTCTATAGGTGGTAAAATCCTACTACTATGGTTAGCTGAAACATTTTCCACTCCCTTCTTACCTATAATCTCAAGGTAAAACTCTATGGTGTGGAGCATAAACCATATGTGGTGGGGCATAACATTAGGTTTCATTATGAAAAATAAAAGGGAAAAAAGGTTACAAAACACAATCACTTTTGACCCAAGAATAGTAGAATGAAATTTTTCCAAGGAAAAAAAAATATATCAAAGTTATTTTTTAAAGGTTGTCTAGTTTTCAATGGTAGGTTCAAGAAAAAGTGAGGCATATACAATGACATGAGTACGCTTCTCAACCCATTGTGATAAGACTTCCCCAACTGCGAAGTTAGAGGAATCAAACATAAGTTATAAGGGTAGATCCCACCATGGTGTTTGGATGATGGGAGGTGTTGTTAGACTCCTTTTTATTTAATTGAATACATGATCAAAAAATTTATCAATAACAAACTCAGAACATTTTTAAATTATTATTACAAGGGAAGTGTGATATGAATAAAGTCTTTAATAAAATGATAGTAAAAACTAACATGATCCCTGAAATATCACAACTCACAAATAGATTTTTGATATGGAAGGGATGAAATTAATTCAATTTTTTATTTATCAACTTGAATTATATTATTTTAAATGATATTACCAAGAACTATCAACCACCCAACCCTGAAATGGAATTCCTCATAATTTAATACAATATCTTTTTCAATACAGTGGTGGAGGACAGAACCTAGGTGTTCTAAATAATAATAAAAATAAGAACCATACATCGGGATATCATCGATAAATAATTACACAAAACTCTCAAGGTACTAAGAAAAAACACTTAACAGAAATCATTGAAAAGTACCAAGATCATTGCATAGAACAAAAGGTGTTACTCTGTATAAAAATAATCCGAATGGATAGGTAAATGTAGTCTTTTCTTGATCCTCATGGGATTTATGGATTTGTAAATAACCCTAATAGCCATCAAGTAAATAGTAGTGGTACATACCACCTAATCGTTCTAACATTTTTTTAATGAAAGGTAGAAGAATGTGGTCCTTCTACATTGATTAATTCAATATATGATAGTTAATACAGACTCACCTACTGTTTTGAACATGTGTTTGAACCAATTCATTCCTTTCATTGGACAGAACTATTATTCCAATTTTTAGGCACAATTTCTACTGGGCCAACCCATTTAATATTAGATATAGTATAAATGATACTAGATGAAAGTAATTTTCTGAATTACAATTTTACGACTTCAAGGATAGTGGTATTCAACCAGCATTAAGATTTTCTTATGGGATTTTCCACATCATCCCAAAGTATATGGTGCATACGAATAGATTTGATATTCATGGGAATATCAAACAATGTATATCTTATCACCTTTTAACACTCTCTCTAAAGGATGAGTAGTTTCGATTCCTATTATGGAGAGAGGTTATTGAAAATAAATATTGGAAATTGGTAAATACACTCAATATATGCATATTCTAAATCTGAAGTTAGTTGTTTATGTTACAATACTAGGGGTTTTTGGATTGAGTGATGGGGTTTAGGGGGAGTGATGTCCATGAAACTGTCTATCTGCTCATTTATATTATCTGTGTAAAAGAATCTATTGAAATGAGATTTGTAAAATCATTAACGGTTATGGGTAACTTATAATGAACACACTCATAAATTAAAGCAAAAAATTATCTTTTTTCAGAGCTGACACAACATTCATAACTTAAATCATCCATGGGAGAAGAAGGGTAATATGAGTTGGAGTACGGGTTGAGGAGAGATTTTTCTATGTATGTTTCATTAGGGAGGACATCCATTGAACATATAGGAATACTAGAGTTCTCTTAAAAGGGGTGATTAATTGCATCAATGATGTTAAAACATAACCTTTCACCATAGAACTCCACGGATAAAGTACCATTGTAAATGTGGATGATATTCTTTGTTGTTTTGAGGAATGGTCTCCCTTGTGTGAGAGGGGCATGTCCGTGGGTTTGGGTATCCCCCATCTCAAGAATATAGATGTTGGTGTGGAAAATGAGATTCTTCACTCTTACAAGAAAATACACAATAACTCATTTTGGATGCTAAAAACACTAGTTGGCATGTTGCAAGATAATTTTTATTGGATGAAGCTCTCCAACCTACATAGAAGTATACATGGAGTGAGGAGTTACATTAATGGGAGAACCTAAATCAATCATAGCATCACAAAAGAAGGTATCCTTTATGGTACATGGTATCATGGATGTTCTTGGATCCTTTCATTTGGCTGAAATTGATGGTTTAATCAAGACCAAGACATTTCTTCCCATGTTAACTCTCTCATTCCCCTTCAGCCTCCTTCTATGGGAGCAAATATCTTTATGAAATTTGGAATATTGAGGGATTTGTTTAACTATATCCAATAAAGGAATATTAATGTGAACCTTTTTAAATGTATCCATTATTTATTTTTCAATATCATTATCAAAATTATTCTTATAATTAGAGAGTCATTGGGGAAAGTATGTGGAAATAATTGTTCATTGGAATCATCTATGTTGATTCAATGTCCTGTTTTATTTTTTTAAAAAAATTGAATCTTTTTTGTGTATGGAATGAGTTTTTTCAAGAGGAGGGCATACATATTATGTAGAATCACTGGACGAAGAAACATCCTTACCACTACGATTTGTGATTGAACAAACATTACCTATACCCTTTATATTTCTAGTGGGTAGGGATGTAGTTGTATAGATCCTTGAATATTTATCTCACAAATGGTGTTTTCTAGTTGTCCCACATGTGATTGTAGGTCTGGAATAACCGATTGTGTTGTCTATTGAAACTAGAGGTTTTGGGTTGCCATTGTTTTCACCATGTCCTCAAGTCTTGGTTCTGATTATTTAGGTGGAAAACGATGATTTTTTTAGAAAGGTAAAGGATAAGAAGTTTTTATACCTAGGCCCTGTGGATACCAATTATTCATTGGGTGTCTTTAGTTACCTTCAGGTTGGTACTGGGGTTGTTCTTGCCACCTAGGGTTTGGATTCGGCCTGAATAGTTCTTACATTATGGGAGGTTCTTATTAGAATGGACACCCTAGGATCATGGATGCACACAATTCTGGTTAAACAAGATGTTGTGGGCACTAGTCCTCAAAATGAGTATTTTCAGAACAAATTTCACAATGTAATGGAACTTAAGAAGTGTGTGAGTTACCATGTTCTTGAGAAAATTTCTTTTTAAGGGTATCTATATCATCAAGTTTATTATCTACCTTTTTTCTAGTTATTCATTACATACCTCATGAACACCTTGGGTTTGTGCAACTTCTCATGCACCTAATTGTTTTTCATTTTCATCAATAATGTCTATTAATTCATTATCAACGGAAAGAGTTTTACCAATAATGGAACCACCAGCTGCATCATAAATCATTCCATGATCCATGGGGATAAGTCCCTTATAGAAGTATTGGATTAATTTTGGTTGACTAATATGATAGTGGGGTAATATGGAGAAACTGTTTTTTGAATCTCTCCTAGTATTCATGATGTGACTCACCTTGCAATTTTTTAATGCCACAGATTCCCTTATTAATTGATGTTGTTCCATAGGAATGGAAGAATATATCTAAAAGGATTCTTTTTTGGAAATTCCATACACAAAATGTAGATGGAAAATTGTATATCCAATATTTTTCTATACCATATAGGGAAAAAGGAAAGGCCTTAAACATAATTAAGTCCTCAGAATCATTTAAGGGTTTCATGGTTGAGCCATATACGTGAAACTCTTTAATGTTTTTATGAGTGTCCAAACCAGGAAGACCATTTTATTTAGGAAGAAAGTGGACGAGGCCTAATATTAGCTCAAATTTCATTTCTTTCTTAGGGTATTGATTTATGCAGGTTGGAACTCCATATCAAGGGTGTTCAATTATTTAAATGTTTGATTATTTGCAGAAATGATTTCTAGGGTTTGATTTGGTTAATTTTTTGATAAGTTTATGATGAGATTAGGTTTATAAATAGTTAACTCTATCTTACATGGTTGACCTGATTTGTATAAAATAATTTTTGAGTGATATTCGTTTTAAAATTTAGGGTCTATTTGAAATAGTTTTTCCTTTCCTGATTGGGTCACAGAAATAAGTTGGGAATTCTATTTTGTTATTCTTTTTTTTGTTTTATTCTTTTTTATGATTGGAAATGGATAAAAATATATAAGAACGGTTAAAAATGAATATAATCTTATACTAATAATATTATAGAGAAAGTGATTGAGAATTAGAAGAATATGATAAAGAAGAAGAGATAAAGAGAAGAAGAACAAAAAAAAAATAAACAAAAAAAATTCTAAAAAATATGAAGGTGAGATTAATTAAAAATGTATGAAATAAAAAAATAAAATAGTAAAATTTATGAAATGAACATGTTTACCGAAAAATGATGCTAAAATTTGATTGTGTTGTTGAGACCATCAAATTAGTTATTCATTTTTACATATAATTTCTGCAGTATAGCAGCAACCCTAGGTTGTCTCTCAATTGAGGCATAGATCATTAATTATAAAGTGTGGTTCTGATTAGGAATGTAAAAAAAGGGAATGGTATTTTATAAAAAGATTATTTTATATTAATAAAAATATAAATTGAAACTATATTTCCCATTGAGGGAAACTGGTTTGAGAAATCGTGATCAATCTTAGTAAGTGTCTCTGGGTGGTCAATCATTCATTGCTCTCAAGGGATAGGGAAGGATAATTTATTCTTTGGAATTATTCATACAGAAACAATTAATAGTTGTTTAGTTATTACTAGGTTTCCATATAGAATTTTATCAATCAATGGTATTGATTATTGGTGACCACTCAAAATCATCAAACATGTATCGATGTAAAAATAGAATTCAATCAAGGAATCACATCAACAATGTCATGATATGACCAAATTTTTTTCAATGATAAAATATTACACAATAAATGATCATTCATATTCATAGGTTCGAGATAATGTATTTTATCAATTGACGCAATATGTTTACATGCTCAAGAAAGGAAAGGTGATAGAAAAGAGGTAACCATTCTGAAATCATCACAAGATCCGGGTTATGCAAGGAAGCGTGTAGTATTTATTGATTTGATTTATATTTTATAATACTAGAACAAAAAAAAATTCAGAAAGTATAAATAAAGAACAATTGACAAAAAACCAGGAAATCAATTACCATAAAATGTTTACAAGCGTGGAGCTGAAGATTAAAATAAGGTACACCTCCCAAATTGACTACTAAGCGGATTAAATGTACTTGAGATAAAATAGAAATTAAATGGATGAATAATGATTTAAAATTATTCTAAACTTCTCCCTGGGTTTCCACCTAATATAATGAGGTGGATGATTTATTTTATGAACAAAATATTCACACTTTCCACAAAAGTAGTCATTTGGCAATGGGACAACTTCACTATTCAGGGAATACTTTTTAATCCTACTTTATCTAGATTATTGGCTAACCAAAACGTTTCAATTGTTATTAATTTATTTGGAGTGGTGAACATTCCAGTTTTATCTACATGGGAGGTGTTATGATCTTTTTTTGATCTCCAAGGACCAGTTTATGGCCCAAATACAGACAGATGGTCCAATCTGGCCTGTTTAGAATTTCATCACATTGGGGGCCTATTTTGGGCATCCAAATGGACAAATTTATCTTTATGAACTTTTTGACAAATATATCAAACATTTTTTTCATTAATAACCCATTTTTATCCAAATTTGATGCATGTATTATCCACAATACATATTAATGATCACATGCATTCTTGGGCTCTCACGCAGTTTGGCCGTTTTTTTTTAATTTCAACACGGGATCTCCAAATCACCGTCTCCTTCCATGTAAACACCAAAAAAAGTAAAATTTATCTATTAAATAATGACAAACATTATTTCATTAAATCAAAAATTATGATAAATTTATTTATATATTTTTAATATTCATTACAAACCTAGTTTAAAACTGTGGTGTAAGGGTTGAATTTAATAGTGAATTGATATGAGATAAAACCCTTGTAACCTTATTCAGAGCCTCATTTATCAAAACCAACTATAACCAAAAAAATAAAATTCTACATGGAATATTCATACTCATATGGACCTGGATAATTAATAAACACTACTCTGTCTTCTCATTCATCTGGGAATTTATCTATACCCATTGCCCTTTATATGGGGATATTAATGTTCCCAAAAAAAATTTTTCCAGTCTATTGATGTGTTTTAATTATTATTATATAGAAAATAAGTTTACTAGAGGAATAAATATTTTGTTTTTAAACTCAAAAATATTTTCATAGTTGAGTTTTGAATTGGGATGTAGAATAGGAACATATATAAAGAACTATAGAGAGTTATGGATCTTTTCATATTTTACACTAAAAAATGCACTTACCATTCATTATATTTATGAATCCTCACTATATCAGGTTTTACATGATTATTTCCAAATGATTAATTGAAATAGAATATAGAAAAAATAAAACATGATCTTGATATTTATTTCTTCATGAAGGTAGTCATTTTGATGGACTAGTCGGGTTTTTAATAAATGTCCAATTTAAATGTTGTGACCCCCATTGTAACATAAGTTGCTTCCTTTGATTATATTGATATGAAATCATCATTTCTTGATGGATATGGAGAAAGCATCATCACTGAGTACATATTTACGGTATTATTTTCATAAAAAATATTTTACATGTCACTTTTATAAAATCTCTTAATGACTAACAGTTTTTTATTTTCATAACATTTTGAAAATTGATCATGGGACTGGATATATGTATGAATACCATTTGTGGGGGATAAAATGTATAGTGAAAAATAATTGTGTAAAAATAGGTTAAAATTTGGGTTTTTAAGGTAAATTTAATATCTTTATTATTCTTAATTAGGAGAACTTGGTATTTTTCATCATATTATAATTTATAGATTTTCAACAAAGGAACAATTTATGGATGAAAATTATAATTTTTTGTATAGTTCAATGTCATTCCAAATCATGGACATGATCAATAATGATGTCCACATCCTCAATGGAACTAACATCATCTCCCTACTTCATCCTAAACCTATGATGATCCATATTCCATGATATCCACCTCATGCTACCCTAGGTTTACACTTTATCTAGTCCTAGTGATGTAAAGAAAGGAAAATATGGTTATCAAACATTTCTCCATGCTCACACCCACTTCTCAAGTAGTTCTATCATCCTTTACTAAGAATGTTAGGTTTTAATAAGTCTCAACAATCTTGATCGAATGAATTAATCTTCGTTATTTTATTTTTTTATTAATTTTTATTTTTAAGGACGTTACAAAGTTGATATTAAAAATATACATTATTCTACATTGGCTACTAAGGTTCTCATTAATCATGGGAAACTATTAATTTTAGATAATAATGTAGATATTTTTTTAGTGTATAGAAAATAAAGACATTTATTCAAAAGATATTGTCCACAACTATTATTTCCTATTCTTACTTCTAGTGGGAATGGTATATTTGTTTTATTTTATGATTTCAATTATAAATATATTTCATATAGGAGGATTATATTCAAATAACTAAAAAGGATTGATTGTACCACAATAATAATGTTCCTCTATATCAATATTATGTTCATTGAAATAACTTTTTTAGTCATCTAAATCCATTTAAAACTAGTAATAATAAAAAATTATAATATGAATGATTTTTTAGAAGTTAAAAAAAATTAAAGTCCTCTAGAAAATAAAAATTGAATAATTAAATCATATAATTGATTATCAATCCCAATTATTTTCTATAATATATTTTAATTATTTTTGATAAATTCATTATCGTATTTTCATATTTGTCATGCACAACATACTGAGCAGTGAAGAAGCTAGGTTTTAATTTTTATTTTAAAAAATTTATCATCCAGTAGGAATTGGTTCTTATGATTTCCATATTATTTTTCACTTAAATAAATCCCAACAATATTATATTACTGGAACAAATATATTATAAAAGGATGAAATTGCCTTAATATTAAAATATAAAACTATTAATTGAAAAAGTATAATCCCCTTCTTCTGGTATTTTTTTATGAATCTATAATTCCCCATATCAATATTATATATACTGAT
This sequence comes from Viscum album, assembly GCA_963277665.1. NCBI lineage: Eukaryota > Viridiplantae > Streptophyta > Magnoliopsida > Santalales > Viscaceae > Viscum > Viscum album. The sequence continues at coordinate 289,193,250 of OY728126.1, read as the reverse complement.
TATTCATACTAGTAAAAACATTTAGAATCATGCATTAAAATAATTTCATTCTATGGGTGTTCATTTAGGTGGTAAAATATAGTAGTTATCAACATTGGATCATTGAATTATTTTAATTTATTGAATTTCAAGGGAAGACTCATTATATCTCATAAAGAAAGACACACAAATTTTATTATCATACATTAATACATAATTATTCATTTACATTATTTCATAGACATAACTTCATCTACCATAGGTATGGAATTAATGAAGGTACTATTATCCTAGTGAACTTGGTCTAAGATATCACATCCCTTAGGATACAAAAAAACAATATATTGATTATTCAATCAATGTCATAACACCAATGATGCACCCAAGGAACACTTTCTCACTATGACTTCAATTCCATTTTTTTCATTAATATGTGTGTCTTATGTAATAGTATACACTAATAATAACCTCATGTTATGAATACGTTACACAAGTATGCAGATAGTAATTACTAATGACGCCGGAAACATGTTTTGATCCTATTATTGGGTCATATATCATGATATTTTCTACACAAGATCACCTATTGTAAAATTCATGTGAAGAAGTCTCTTTACATATTATCCAATATACCCATATAGTCAAACATTATCTGTGTCGATTTTTTATGATGTATATTATACCTTCTGACATATGTTTAAAAATATTGGAGTTTTATAATGAGTTTCTCATTATAACCTAAAAAATAAAATAATCTTTTGATATGACAAACAATTAATGGGAATTACTATGTAAATAGTGTATTTAAAACTATCAACATTATTCTGGTATGTATATATCATGCATAAATCATTGTATACATGATATTTTATTATAAATTTATTATTTATATAGTGTATAATATTCAAACTTTTACTAAACCTGCATTTTATTCTAATCCCTAGATTTTTTCAATATCAATTAATATATTATTTCAGCAAGATATTTTTATTAAAATAAAATATCACCCATCAGGTTGTCCAAACTAAACATATAAGATTGTTTGATGAATGTTAATTAATGGTTCAGAAAATGTTTCAAATACAAATTTAATTATACTGAACACACCACATGTTGAATTGATGAGATAAATATATCAACAGGTCACAAGATATTTGTGAAAAATACTACGATTCAACAATAACATGGGGACTGTAACTTCATTTTATCCATTTTATGATCATTTTTTGAATTTTAAAACCATAAAAACACACTTTTGATCATTCTAAGAAATCCACATACAAAATTGATTTATGGTAAATACCTATATATAGAACATTAAATAAAGGTTGTTTTTATGTGATTTCATGAAGATCAAAGTCCCTCTGCTACGTTTTTACCATTTGACACATGTTTTCTAAATATTTTTAAATATAAAAATATTTTATTTTTTATCATTATATCCTCAATGAAAATAAGATAGATGTGGGATATATTTATACATGTTAAAAATTTATCAACACGATTTTTCCTATGATTCACTCATAATTCAAGATCATTTACCTGGTTTGGAACATATGATGTAAAATAAAACAAACAAACATTTACACATTCTGACTAAACTGCATGTTGGAAAAATATGTCAAAATATAATACAAAACAAATTAATTAGAGATCTTATCATTGAAATTTCCTAAATGTTTATGGATTTGACCAATTTACAAGAAATTTTATATAATTTTTAATTTAATATAAATATTTGTAACCATTCTAACCACCCTGCAAAAATAATTGGTATGTGGTTTATTCATATATGTTACAAATAGATCAATGATCATTTTTCTTTTGATATCATAAAAAACTAGTGACATTTTTTATGGTCATTCTATCTACATTGAATTATAGACTGACATGAGGTGTATCTGTACTTATCTAAAATTAATCAATGATCATTGTCTATGATTTTATGAAAATTAAAAGTCATTTTGTAGGTTTTTACCCTATGATGCATGTTTTTAAATACATTAAAATACAATAAAACAATATTTTGGATAATTCTAACCTCATTACATGTCATAAGGATGTGGTTTTTATTCATACTTCTCAAAAATTAATCAATGATAATTTTCCAATTACATCAAGACAATATGTGGCCATTTTCCATATTTTATCCCAATGACGATGTTTATTGACTTTAAGATCAATAATAATGAACTTTTGGTCATTCATTATGAGATGAAATTGAGTCTAATTGATGTGACATCTATTCATACCTATAATAAATTAAAAGACAATTTGATCTGATGCGTGATTTGTTTCTACATATTCTGTATTAGATGGTTGTAGAATCCATTCATTTTTGTGAATGTTTATTAATAGAAATATAATCATAAATGCTTATTGAATTTTTTTCTTTTAATGAAATAAATATTAATATAATGATTTATCACATAAGTTATTTATGTAAAATTGAAATTTATAGTTTTATAAAAATTTATGCTCGGTGGTCGAGTGATAAATCATCATGTATAGAATGGACATGGGGTTTGAACCCATTATTAAAGGATGAAAAGGGTTCATATCCTTTTATTATCCTACAAGCATCTATATTTCAATATATATTCTTCTGTATATATATACACATAAATATTTCATTTATTATATTCATGAATATTTAAATATATTGTTTTATATGTTAAATTTTTTCCTTTTATTAATAATTTTTTTCACATCATATTTGTAACTATGTCATTGTAATTTAATGGTTAACAAACTGTGATGCATGTTTTTATTATGACTAAATTAATACATAAAACCATTTTATGTACTATAAAATGACTTCTTATTTGAAACACGAAAAAATAAATTATTCCTTATAAATAATATATTATTATAATTTTATAATATATATTGTAGTTTATTAACATTCTAAATGTTTTTATTTTTCCTTATTCTATGTATAGTTTTTCTTACATTAATATTTTAATTTTAGATGGATAGTACCATATTTCATAATACAAAGTCAATAATTATGTTCTTCATTAATTATGATCATTATATGTAATGAATGACCGTATCTGATAAAATACCCACTACAACAACAAGTAGACACATTGAAAGACTATTACATTTCATAGTAACATTTTTCATTTTTGTTGATATCAACTATTAATACAAATAATACTAAAGGGATATAAACATAGATGAAGAGTAACATCAATAAAAGGAAATCATTAAGCCTGAACTCCCTAATAATGACATCTCTGGTCAAAAAATCATTAATAATAAATAGAATCATTTGGAAAATGATAAACCTGATCAAAAGGTGTTTAAAATCAATTAAAAGCAATGTACTAAGTGATTATGTGAGAATAGTAGTGTCTTTATAGAGAAATATTGTGTTTTCCATTATGATTTATATCCTATGTGGTCAATGGGAATTATGAACACTATTCAATAACACAATTACTCATTATTACTGTTGGTTATGTGGACCCAATCAACTATCTCCAAAATATATTTTATTATATAACCAAAACAATCTTGTTTTTAGAGACTATAAATACTCTTAGCAAAAATTTAAATTATGGGAAATATATAACTTTTAGTTATTGTTTATTTTCATTAAAATATTTTATAAAAAGACATAAATTGATAACTATGTTCGATGTAATTTTTATAATAGTTGTAATGTTTACTAAATTCTAAAATTGATAATTTCAAAAAAATTATAATAATTATTTAAAACTTATAATTCACATAATTATAAAATATATTTACTAAAATAAGTTGTTTCTAACTCAAGGCACAAAAAATATCTTAGTGATACTTTTTAGGAATTATCTTAAAAAGATGATTTTTGGGTAAAAATTTAAATATTAACATTTTATGAGTACTATGATTTTATAAATTCATTATATTTTTAGAATAGTTAAAAAATTTATAATAAAAATATTCAATCAAAATTTTATTTAATAATAAAAATAATGAATTTCAGAATGTTAATTTTAATTTATAAATTTATATATTACATTTTGGAATCAAAAAATAGGTTTTTTTAGAATATTTTTTTACTACATTCTATAAATTTAATAGATTTGTTAGAAAGTGATTTTTATTTACAATTATTTATAATGTCAACAAAATCACTTTAACTCATTAACATGAGAGAAAAATAGTTACTATTAATTGCATCTATGTTTGGTTGTCTTGTATAATAAAATAACCAATAGTGTAGGTCCCTTTTAGGTATCTCACTTTGAGGGAAATATGATCAATAGTGTAGGAAGAAACCTTGTTTATAAGGGCATGGATTTATGTGGATTGACTCGTTACATGGTTTTGAATACTGAAGCTCTTAGAGTAGGATCAACGGATGTCTGGAAGAGTTCAGTTGTTTAAAGCTAGAAGAAAGGCGGCTACACAACGTGAACAAGAAATACACGATGTGTATTGTTTCAGGTCTCGAAAACAAAAAAATAAATGCTAATGTGATGGGGTTTTCAACGTAACTAGACATCAAGGCAGTACATGATGGTAATGGGAAGTAAATGTCATTTACTTCCCTACCGAGGTTTGTTTTAATAAATATCGGTTGCTCTAGTTTTCTAAACCCTATGGCTACACCTATTTTCTCTCTCGTCTTAGGCAACCTAACACCTCCTTCAAAGGCGTTTTATAGTTCCCTTTGAAATAATTCAATATTAGGCTTCCTCTATTGATCTGTCTTCGATTTGAGTTATGATCTACATTTGTTCTGGTGGTTTCATTGATCCAATTTCTCCCATTTCTCTTTTCCATGCGATGGTGCTCAATCTCTATGGTTCTAATAGAGTTTTCTTAGTTGTTGGTTGGTGTGGTTGTGTCGCAGCATCCTCAGATGGATGTCGTTTTCATGAGGGAGGCAATCATAATCTATTGTGTGTACTATTCTCATACAAAGTACATCAAAATACCATTTGATGTAGGGTATTCATTTCATCACAAATCTACATATGTGCAATTGTATAGTTAACGCAATTTATCTTCTTTGATGACAATGAAATTGTACTAATAATTATTTGAATATGATTAATGAATTGGTATCGATCGTATTGAGATATTTTTTTTGTACTATGATAATGGTTCACCTATTTATTTTATAGATAGTGTCAGATCTATGCCTTTCTTATTTATCATGATGTTCTTGATGTAAATTGGTAAATAACATAAATTCATAATTAGTTGTAATTTGATTGGATGAAGATAAGAGGAATGTTAATGAATCTGGTTGTTGATGTAATTTGATGTTAATCCAATAGACACACTAATAATGATTAATTGAATTGATAAACCAGAAGCATGTTGATTCCTGTTGATGAAATACCTAAAGGCATGACATATTAAATTTCATAATTAATTTTTGGTTGCTTTTGATAGCTTGTTGTTTTTGTTTCCCATTGTTGGATCCTAGGAATTAATGAATCAGTTAATTCACGATGGATTAAAGAACCGATTTTTTGATAAAAGATAATTACTTGAAGGGTTTTGAGTTACCACTTTCTTATAAAGGCCAAGAGCCGTTTGCTTGGAGCTGTGAGTGCTTGTTGTTTGTGATGTTTCATGACTCGTACCCTGGGGCACGTTCCATGATATCCCTAAAGCCCGCCTCCTGAAGGCCAAGGGTTAGCAATTAGTGCTGAAGGAGTCAATCTACAAGTGGAATGCATTTGACTAAGTACCTCTACACACTCACACCCAACCACGTCCTAAAGCTGGAATCATAAAAATGCATTCCACTAAACAACCGTCGACAAATAGTACAAACTATAGGTCAAATGGGCTATAAAACAAACTCCATTAAGGGAGAACATAAAATAATAAAGTACAAGGAAACTCTGAAATCCATCAACTAAAAACCCTACCTGATGGGTAAGTGTAGAGTATCTATGAGAAGTCGTAGAAGCACATACAACATACCTAATCTCACTGGGCACCACCTGGTCCTGGCCCCCTAAGTCCTCCTCCATATCGTCGGTCGTCTTTACTATACCCAACACGTGTTGGAGAAGCCCGTGCAGAGCTGAGTAACATAGTACACAATAGGGTCCCAAAAACAACAAGGAAATACCACAATGTATTCCATAAGTGAACAACAATGCATGGTCACAAAGCATGATCATGAAGCTCGAAAACTCATATCAGGGGTAATCATGGGAATGAAAGTTAGAACATTAGTCATATCACTGAACAGTTTGGGTTGTTGTAGTACTCATACCCAAAGATTATTGTGGGTATGTTGGGTCACACCGAGTCGCTTCCCCTTGACCTATAACTATTGTGGTACACATCCTTGATGTGTACCATGGGTATGCGGGGTCACATAGAGATGCTCCCCACCATGGGCATGTTGGGTCCCACTAAGCTGCTTCAAAAATTGGCAACCATACTAAGGTAATCCTCATATCGAGTATCATGGGTCTATCAGGTTTCATAGAGTCGCTCCCCACCATGGGTCTATCAGCTCACATAGAGTAGCTTCCCACTGATCTGTTGTAGTTGATCCACACAGAGTCACTTTTCATTAGTGGTCAGGTGTCAGTCAGTTGTAGGATCATCAGATGATGTATGCATGAATATTGGAGAACCGCTCCCCAATACATTCTTCATATTTATACTTCCATGAAATCCTTATTTCAGTATGTTAAAATATCCTCCTCATCATGAGAGTTATAACTCCACAAAAAGATCGTCTATAAGACATCTGGTTTGAATGATATTGGTGTTTTCCGAAAAGTGTCTGGTTGGGTCTGGGTCCGGTCTGACAAAATCGAACCGACCGGACCCATCCCGAGTCCGCCGACATGAACTGGATCTAGCCCAGAATGGGTCTTACCCAGTTCAGTTGGCTGGGATGGGACCGTCCTGCACCCTACATGGACTTCCAGGGGTAGGCTGGCTCTTACCAGGTTGGGACGTGGTTTGAAGCTGCGTCTGCATCCCACTTCCCCACGGGTCGTACATGGGGCCACCTATTATATCGTGGTCAATTGACTATGGCCTTTTCCATGTGTGATGTAGAATGGTGCCACATCCATGTTCACTAATGCGGATGATTGGTATCATCCACCCACCGCCAGCCATCGACACAAAGGCCGATGGCTCCTGTCACACCGCCATGGCCCATTCTGGCCACAATGCTTCTTCTGGTGCACCATCGTGGCACATTAGCGGTTTCATCTGAAAACCACCAGGTCCACTCTAGTGGTCCTTTCTTTGGTCCATAAGAACCTACAGCCTCATGGGGATTCCATCTTCCCTGTGATGACCTTGATTCCTCCATTCCGCCATTTCGAAGACGAGTCCATGAAGAATGCACAAAAATGCACAAGGTGTAGGAGCTCGAGCCTCTTTCATATTAGCTCGTGCCCTTCATGTTAGAGTCCTAGAATCATGGGATATATAATTGATATTATATCATAATTTAATCAATATCTATACTTGAATCTCAAGAAAAATCACCCTCTTACAAGAATGATCGATCTGTGAATCAAGCTGTTCGTGGGATGATAAGATTTCATCTTTTTTAGAATGACGGGCATGGAAACATAAAATAGAAGAAACCCCTACCTCGTTGGAGAGGGTCTCTGAAATGATCCATTGTTGAAGATTCATGTTCCACTCAAAGATATCGACATTCGTCGCCCTCTAGTTGGATTCTTGGAGGTTTGTTGACGTCACTAGTGATCTGTCAGAATATACCATTCATCGTTGGAGAGGGTCTCTCATCATTGGTTTGCCAGAGAAATTCCACCTATTTATCCTTATTTCGCCAACATGTTAACACATTAGAAGAAAACATGTCGCATTATTTATTTTATGCTATGGCATCGCATCGTTACGTCGTTTCATTTATGAAACTATGTTTCTGTTATGATTCATATAATTTGTTCTTATTCTACATGTTTTTGAACCATTAATGATCTTCATTTAATAAAAATCATAGTCTCATTTTCGCAGCACCATAGCGCCACAATGCTATCATCCAACGGTTCGAAAAAAATAAAATATATTTTTATGTTATTTTATTTTTTTCTAAAAATCCCAGAAATTAAATTTTCTAGTCGACCCTTTCTAGTCGATATTAGGTACATTCAAGAAAAATCCTAACATTCCAATTTCAATAGTGCCCTCAGAATTTTTATCTGAGCACTAGTTACGAGTTCTAAAAACACGCTCACACGTTTACATAGATGAACATAAATAATGTTCAAAATTATATTCTATGCTCATGGGGCCTCGGAATTAGGTGTCATCATAGCATATAGTCTCAAAATAATTCTAAATAATTTGAAAAACTAATTCACGAAATTTTTGAGACATTAAATTACTCCCACCATTTTGGGCTTCATGTCCTTATAATCCAAAACAAGTCTGAACAAACAAATGGGCGTACTGAGCACAAATCTGAGTCTCATACTCTCATGTGATCTCCTGGAGATTCAAATGATGCCACCGAACACACACTTGAGGAATCAAAAATCCAATAAGGATGCACTCCTTTTGATCCTCTATCTCCATTGGGAACTCTGTAAACATATCCCCATCATTAGTTTCCAACTCGTCCCAGTCCATGATGTGTGATGGATCATGGATGTACCTCCTCAGCTGCTACATGAGGAAAACATCAAGAACCCATTGTATCTATTGGGGGATAGCAAGGAAAAACACCACCACACGAACTCTACTCATAATTTAGAAAGGTCTTATAAACCTCAGAGATAACTCTCTGCCCCCACTAAATCACTGCAATCCTCATCGGGGTGATTCCCAAAAGAAAAACATGGAATCTCTCCTTGATCTATAAGGGTCTCTTTCTCCTGTCAGCATAACATTTCTACTTGTTCTTTGTAGTCCTCATCTGCTCCTAGATAAACTTTAACTTCATAGTGGTAGACCATACAAACTTTAAAACCATGTGTGTTGACTCCCCTAGGTCTGTCCAGCATATAGGTGATATTTATGGCCACTTGTACATGTCCTCATACAGTTTCATGCCAATGGTGGATTGATAGCTTTTTTTATATAAAAAATCAAGCAGTGGTATTTAGTCCTGCCAACTATGACTAAAATCAATGATGCAAGCAAGAAGCATGTCCTCCAAGGTCAGTATGGTCAGCTCCATCTGACCATCAATATGTGGGTGAAAGACTATTCTCAATGGCAGTTGATTCATAAATGCTTCATGTAATCCCTTACATAGCTGAGATGTGAAGCGAGCATTACAATCTGAGAAGATCATCTAAGGTACCCCATTTAGCTATAGTGTCTCCTAGACCTAGAGGCTTCCCAGGCCCTCAACCAATCCCTGGACCCAAATGGGTAGGAAGTAATCTGACTTGGTGAGTCGGTCAATGATCACCAAGATCGAATCATTTAACTTGTACATGTTTGGTACTCACGTCAGGAAATAAATTGATATACCACCCCACTTCAACTATGGTACCTCAAGTGGTTGTGTCACGCCATCTGAAACATGATCCTTAGCATTCAATTGTTGACATGTGTGTCATCGTGAAACGAACTCTCCCACCCTTTTCTTCATCCCTGGACACTAGTACTAATGTCAAAGGTCCTTGTACATCTTTTCCACAGAAGGATGTACCACCTAATGCGTTTTATGGAACTCCCTCAATAACACATCCCATAATATCAGAGTTATTACAGTGTGTCCTATAAAAAGAAGGACGTTCTCCCCACCTATCTAAAATACATCAGGAGCTTTTCCTATGAAAAACTGAGCACGTCAGGCCTCGTAGTCAACATCCACATGTTGTGCCTCCCCAATATGATGTAAAATAGGGGGAATGATAGTCATCGACTGAAGGTATGATTCTCCATCAACATCCATGAAGGATATCTTTATTGCGGCTAATTGTTCTGTCACCGCACTTAGCAGCTGCAAACCAGATCTCCTTCTAAGCATGTCTGCCACCACATTTGTCTTCCAATTATTATAGACTATCTCAAAGTCATAGACCTTTAGGATCTCCATCCATTGTCATAGTCCCATGATTAGGTCCTTCTGTGAGATGATATTCCTAAGACTCTTGTTGTCAGAGTAAATGGTAAACCATTCACCTATCAAGTATTGTTGACACATATTCAATGAAAAAGCAACTACTGCTAACTACATGTCATGGGTAACATAGTTCTATTAATTTTTCCTCAAATACCAAGAGATTTAAGCTATAACGGATTTCTACAGCATCTGGACACAACCCATTCAGGTCCCTAATGCATCACAGAATAATACATTCCCAATGCCCTCTTCCGGTAGTCTCATGACCATGACACTCATTAGTCTTTGCCTCAACTCCTGGAAACTCTACTGGAACATCTCTGTCCACATGAATTGCTTTTCATTTCATGTCTTGGATGATAAAGGTGCCACTACTCTGGAATAGTCAGGCATAAATTTCATGTAGTGTCCATCTTAACCCAAGAAACTTTTCACCTTAGTCAGAATATTAGGTGACTCCCAGGGTAGCAATATCTCTATCTTTTCTAAATCCACTACAACTATAGCCATTGAGATGTTGTGTCCTAAAATGTGGACCTCCTGAATTAATAATTTTAACTTCAAGAACTTCCCATTAAGCTGTTTCTCTCAGAGTGTATCTAAGACTATCCGTAGGTGTGTATCACGCTAATTTTCTAACAGTAGGTACACCAAGATATCATCAATTAAGACCACCATGAGATTATCAAGGTAAGGCTAGAGTATCCTGTTCATGTGTCCCATGAACACATCTGGGGAATTGGCCACACATAATGGAAACACCAAAAACTAATTGTGGTTATACCAACATCTAAAAGAAATCTTCGGTACGTCCTTATCCAGTACCTGAAGATGATGATAGTCTGAGATGAGATCTATCTTCAAGAACAACCTCACTACCTTCTGATGATCGAAGAGGTCATCAATCCTATGAAGTGGATATTTTTTCTTCACGATCACGAGGTTCAGGAAACACATGTCCACACATAGCCTCAAACAACTATCTACCTTCTTGGAAAACAACATTGCTGATGCCCATGGAGAATCGTTGGGCCTCACGAAACCCTTCTCTACCAAGTCCTCAAGCTTTACCATCAATTCACAAATATATACAGGAGTAGTCTGATATGCTAGTGTAGAAATATATCTTTTCCCAAGGTACACATCAATTCAAAATTCAACTTCTCTAAGTGGAGGGAAGTCAAAAAACATTTTTAGGGAAGACATCCTCATACTCGTCCTCCACTACAGAAATGTTTGTAATCCTATCGTCTACCACACTAAGGGTGAGGATAATCAATTGGTGATTGATAGGCTACACCCTCCATAATTTAAGTCTATCATATGCTTCAAAAGTTCCCCTCACGTCGTTGAAGGAAAACATGGTCACGTCGTACCAGACACATCACACATTGCGCCCAATAAAGTCAATCTGGTCATGGTCATTTGATAACATGTACATTCCCAAGATGATCTCGTAAGGCCTCAACGATGCTACTATGAGATCCCAACTGAAGCTCTTGCCTCATTGAGTATGCTCACACTTCTTAATCCTTTGTTTTATTGTCGAATCCACTCCTGTATGATTCTCTAATTGTATAGATCGAGCCAACAGCTCCACCGGAATCGCCAAACCTCGAATGAGGTCTATGGAAAGGAAAGAGTGGCTAGCACATGTTTCTATAAGAACTAAAACTAAGGTAGAGAAAAAAAATCATACAATTAATCATCTCTATAGCGTCATGGTCAAAAGCTTCCATTTCCGGACGTTGAGGTTACCCATGTCCACCGGCTCCCTATAGTTGTGGTTGACCACCTTGGGGTATTAAAGCTAGTACCTCGAATGGTTAGCCACCACCTACTACTCGGCCTTCACCACTATCTCATCCACCACCCTATGGACCAATGTGCATGAACCTCTTCCTCTTCCATGGTGGTCTCTTGACCATCTGTTGATCATCTTTGTGGTGGTTTGAGAAGTAATGATCCATGACTCCCTATCCACTGCATGAGTAGAATTCCATGTTCCTCTGCTGACCCACACTACCCTAGTAGACTCTCCCCATCAATCATGTGTCTTAGGGTCACCCTCTAGATGATTTGGCCCTCTTTTTCCTCTACGTCATCTATCGATTTTCCACTATAGATGACTCAGAAACCTATCACCTTGTGGTAGCTCCCACTGTCGGTGCCTACTCTGCGAGGAATTACTCTATTATAAGTGCTCTCTCTATCAATACATCTTGAGTCGGGGTGTTGAGGTAAAGAATAGACACCCTAATATTCCATTAGAGTCCCTTATCAATGGTTTGGGCCCTAATGAAAGGGTCACACACCATGTTCATAGAGTTGCGGGAGTGGATTGTAAACCTTGTAGAGTACTTAGACACTGACATGTTTCCATGCTGTAGATGATGTATCTCTTATATGTGCATCGATCACAAGGTTGTTTGGAAGACCTCCTCTTGCAAAATCTGTTTGAAGTAATCCCAAGAGAGGGTAACCTCATCATTAGTGTGAATCGTCAAACTCCACCATCTTCCTACAGTGACCTAAAGAAGGCTCACAGCTATGATTTCCATCTGTTCGAGTGGCATCCCCACTAAACAGAAGACATTTGTCATCACATCTAGATAGTCCTCAGCTACATAAGGAACCATCCTTCCCCTAAACCTTGGAGGTATCTTTTTCTTGAACTCGTACTAGATTTTAAGCCTACATGAATCCTCTACTAGTAATTCCAGTAGTAAATAATAATAAACAGGTGGTGGTTACTCTAGTGCACCACCTAGAAGGGCCATCATTAGCACAGGTCACTAATCTGAATTCTCATTGTTAGGCAGGCTGTCCTCACGGTCACAGATCAGAATCCTAGCTAGTTTTCTACATGGTGGTATCCTAAAATAGACCAACATGTACCATGATCAATATATTATACTTGGTGAGTTTACTGTAATTCATGATGAACATGGTAAAACACACAATTCCAATATGATTCCTGCAACTAGTGATTTAATGTATAGAGTCAAAAAGAAGAATTCAAGGTCTTGGTGTATGGATATGTCGGCAGCCACACCAACATGGGACTACCCCAATATTAAAGTCAAACATGAATCATTTAACATTTTTTTACCAAAAAACAAAACAATATACCTCCTTTATTTGAGGTAGAACCGAAAACTTCTGATACCACGTTGTTATGACCTACCCCCGGGGCCCGTTCTATGACATCCCTCATGCCCTCCTCCTGAAGGCCAGTGGTTGGTGACTAGCGCTGAAGGTTTCATCCTAGAAGTGGGAGGCATTTTAATGACTACATATACACACGTACACAAAATCGGGTCCCAAAGCTGGAAATGTAAAGATGCATGCTACTAAATAACCATAGAGTAAATGTAAAAATTGTAGGTAAAATGGGCCAGAATACAATTCAAATGAAGGATGAACAAAAAATAGGAAAGTACATGGAAACATGTAAAGCCCTCTACTGGAAACCCCACATAATGGGTATGTGTAGGGTAGATACTAAATTATTTAGAAGCACGTACGACCTTATTGATCTCATTGGGCACTACCTGGTCCTAGGCTAACAAGTCCTCGAACATGTAATCAGTTTTCTACACTAGACAAAACATATGTGGGTGAATCCCGGGTAGGGGTGAGTAATAGAATACAAAGTAGGGACCCCAAAAAAATAAGGAGACCCCACAAAGTAATCCATAAGAAATACAAAAAATCATGATCACAAAGAAAGACATCTCACACCAGGTATAATATAGATTAGGAATATAAGTCCATAAGTCATATCCCAGATCACCTTGGGCATCTGGAGTACTACTCCCCAATTAGTATCATTGGCATGTCGGGTCACACAGATCTGGTCCCCACTGTGGGCATGTCAGGTCAAACAGATCTACTTCCCCTAAACCTTTAACTGTTGTGGAACTCATCCCTGATGAGTATCGTGGGTATGTTGGGTCACACAGAGCCGCTCCCCACAGTTGGTATGTCGGGTCACTCAGTGTCACTTCCCACCTTGGCCACCATACTTAGGTACTCCTCCTATCATGTATTTTCGGTCTATCAGGTCACACAATGTTGCTTCCCACCGTGGCCCTTCTGGGTCACAAAGAGCTACTTCCCACTTCATCATTGAAGCTAATCCATACTGGGTCGCTTGTCAATAGGCTTCAGGTCTCATTCATCCATTGGATCTCCGCATGTAATGTACTTAATTCTAGAAGAAATTTTCCTCAATCTATTATTCATATTTTTACATCCATTAAGGCCTTCATATATTTTTCCAATTTATCTTCCAAATCACGAGGGTTCCAACACCGAAATTGGATCATCAATCGAACAACCGATTTGAATGATATTGGTGTTTTTTCAAAAGAGATTTGATTCATTCCGGGTCACGTCCAATCTTGTCACACCAAACCAGCTCAGGATCTTCCATCCTGACTCAGATCCGACCCAAAACAGTTTTGGTGTGGCCTAGGTCCGGCCCATTGGCCTGCGAGTCCATCCCACACCCTATTGGTACTATCAAGGGCAGTCTGTCTCTTACCTAATCAGGATGCGGCTGGAAGCCTAGTCCACCTCCCCTGTCCCCCATTTCGTCTGCGAGTCCACCTCCTCCACCATGGTTGATTGATCATGACTATTGTTGTGTGCGACGTTGAGTAGTGACACATGCGACCCGGCGTAGTGTCTCCTACAACATGGCGTAGTGCCACCTATGACACGACACAGTTCCGTGGGAGACACAATTTGGTTTCACATCCGCAGTGCAACTACATGGTAGGGTGGTCACATCCACCCGCTACTAGATACTAGCACAGAGGCCCGTGGCACATGTCGCACTGCCACAACCTGATCCAGCTTCGTCACTTCTTCCGACACACTGTCATGGCGCACCACTGGGTTCATCTATGAACCATTGGTTCTTCTCTTGTGGTCTGTTCTTCACATCGCATGAACCTATGACCTGAAGGGGAATCCATCATCCCTGTGATGTCCTTAAATCCTCATTTCCTCTATTTTGAAGATATGACCATGAATAATGCACAAAAACGCACAAGGTGGAGGGGATCAGGCCTTGTTCATGTCTTTCCATTCCCAAAAAATTATAGGTTTAGATACATGGGATATATAATTGATGTTAAATCATAATTTAATCAATCTCAATTCATTATTCCCAAGAAAAAGGAACCCTCCCACTAGAAGGAGTAATCTGCAGATCAATATGTTTGTGGGTTTATCTACGTTCGTCCTTTAAGAGAAAATAATAGAGAAAAATAAAACAAAACAAACATCTACCTAGTTGTAGAGGGTCATTGAAATGATCTGTCGGTAGGGATTCATGTTTTGTTCCAATCAATCACCATCCATCACCCTTCGGTCCCATTCTTTGAGGTACATTGATGTCGATAGTGATCTACCAGTGTTCATCATTAATCATTGGTGAGGGTCTATTTTTGTAGTTTCTTCATTGAAATTCCACCACTTGTTCTTGATTTATCTAATGAGTTAACCGATAATAAGAAAAAATGTCCCAGGGTTTTTGTTATGATGAGTCATTACACTGTTTCATTTTTGAAACAACGTATCTGTTATGATTCATTTAATACATCATCATGCTTCAAATTTATGATCAATTAATGTGCTTAATTTAATGTGAATAAACATCACTTTGATGCCTCACCGCAGTGCTACCATGACACCTCCCAAAATTTGTAAAAAACAAATAAAATAAATTTAAATGTATTTTTTTTCCAAAAAGATTGATAATTAACTTTTCTGGTCAACCTTTATTAGTCGATGTTTGGGTCATTCATGTTTAATTTGGACGTTTCGAGTTCAATGGTGCCAACTGATTTTTTATCCAAGCACTGATATAAAAGTAAGAAAAACCGGCTAGTACATTTTCATAAATGAACATAAAAAAGGTCAAAATTGTATTTCAGGCACACCAAGCCTCAAAATATGGTGCTGTTAAAGTTTCTGGTCTTGAAATTATTCATTATAATTTGAAAAAAAATTACACGAAATTTCATGGATATTACATGATGGATAAATACCTTGCATGGGGGAATGATCCCAGATTCTTTCTTGTTTGTTTTCCGATTTCTTGTGTTATGGTGTGAAACATGAATTACTAATCTTAGAGGGATGTTTTGGTATGTGGGTTTGGGATGACCAATGGCTGTGGAGGCTTTTGAAGCATAGAGTGGTAAGATTCATCGATTTATGCATGTAGGTGCCATGGAGGATACCAGGGATGATGAAACCGTTTGAAGATGGACAAACATGTTGATGTGAAATTTGATTCTTATTGAATATTCTATTCATTATCTTCATTAAATTCCCCACAACTTGAGGAAGCTATTCTTGCATACCCTCCTTCCAAAATGGGGATGACGTGTGGCATATTTCATGATATTTCTATGTTAATCCTCTTGAGGATTGATGGTTCAACACTACTTCTACAGGTTGAAAAGCCTTGAGGGGTAGTCTATCTACCCACCCTGTTGAGCCCCTTGTGTTTGGTATCTTAGAATTCTTTTCTAGAATTCTTGGAATTATGGAAAGTGATAATTTTTTTAATAAATGACTGAATAATGATGTTTAACCCATGGGATTGGAGGTTGTGGAGATGCAATGCTGAGGTTATACTTTTGAGCAGGCGTTGACTGGGTTGTGTCATGCCTTCATGGCATGGACACTTGTTTTGGTGCTAATGAAATGTAATGTGGAAAATGATAGTGGATAATTAATGGTTAAGGAAATAATTAACGTAATGTGAAAAAGATAAAAATGTATAAGATTATTTAAATACAACTCTTTAAATGTTTGTTTTCTTTTATGATATCTAATCTTAGCTATGTCAGTTGGGATTCTGAGAGACGTAATCTATAGTGGAAAATACAAATAGGTTTTCCAATATTTTGGTTGTTTGCTATACTATATCATTTAATTTTTGTGTTTCTATATGCTACCCCACTTTGTGGTTTAGGATGACTGACACCACTTGGATTCTGATCCTCGGGGGCGTTCTCCCCAACATCCTAGTGGGAGGATGGATGGTTCTCTTCCCCCATTGGCCCTACTCTATTCTCTTGGTAGTTACATAGGATTTTATGCATGAAGTTTAGATTTTCTCATAAATGTGTGTTGAGGTATGTAATTTCATGTGGTTACTCCAGAGACATATATTCTTTATATAGTTTCCTACAGACTACTACATATATAACATGTATAATCTGTGATGGAATGAGGATTAGTACCTGATGTATGTGATGTAATAGATTAATGAATAATACCTAATGTATGATACATGTTCTACTAGATTTAGTGGCTCATGAAAATTACAAAGTTACTAATGGTTGTCTAAATGGTGTGTTTCTTATCTGGGTATTTGTGGGAATGTTTTTTGTTGCATGAGGTGCATGTTGTGGTGCTATCCTTGGTTTATTCTGGCCAGTATTTTTGGATAGAGATTCCTAGGATGTGTGTTTTTGGGGAAAATCATCAAACCAGTGGGGAAGTGTTATAGGGGTACCCTGTATATTCATTCATATATTATATACTCTTGTATTCGATAATTAGTGAGATTAACCATGGAGAGCTTAAGAACTTAGCATACCTATTTAGGTGAAAATTTTGTTTTACTTGTGGTTCTTTGTGCTTTAGCATTCATTATTTACTTTTTCATGAGAGTATTCAGGGAGGATTCAATGGAGTATACTGGTATACAAACCCTATGTTATATAAAATATTTTTTTGGTCCCATTGAGTAGGTATTAGATCTGGCTGGTTACTACTAGCTTGGGGTTTTGTAGGATTTGTTTAGAATTTGTGGTCACTTTCAGTTTTACATTATTTTTGTACAATGAATTTTCTATTCTAGTTGTAGTAGTTTTTCATGACATTATATATATGTACTTGGGTTTCTTTTATATTGTAGTCTGATCAGGTGTTGGTTGGGGATTTCCTTATCTCTCTTTGGCATGTGTTATCGGAGAGGGTAATGCCTCCAATCTATGTGTTGTAATAACCTCTGTGCTATTCTCCAACATGGGGCTGACTAGAGGTGTGACTCAGGGGTCATTATCACTCTTCTCAGAACATCTCCCTAGGATTTATTCGCATTGTGTGTAAGGGGTAGTGACATAGTGGTATTAGAGCTATGGTTGAGGTATAGGATGAAGTTTGATGTTAGGAACTGGTGAGGATTCATGGGTTGGTTGGGAAATGGGTCAGTCAAGTTTAGCATGTAGAGTAAACACTAGATACTAGATGGGAAGCAACTCTTTAGGTCCCCTTATAATCTAATGCATGGACCTATATGTTTTCATAGGTTACTAAACCAAGTGATACTGGGTGTAGGGAAGATACATAGGAATGTTTCATGCATCATTCTTCATTCCACCTGTGTTTGAATGTGTAAACCATTAGATAGGTTAACCTAAAATGAATTAAAGAAAACGAATTAATTAATGTTAAAGTCTTACATATTCTAGGTTTAAGAGTTCTAACCAGGAATGGATAAAAATTGACATCCCCATCAGGTTCATGTAGAAGATGACTAGTAGGATTCCCCGGTAGATCTCCATATAGTAAAGGATGGAAATGATGAAACTTGGAGGAGGACCTCTGAGAGATTTAGCACCAGTGTCTACAGAAGTATGAGGGATCCAAAACAGATGTAGTCCTAGAATATTTGATGAAGGAGGTTTAGAAATCCATCAGTTTGATCCTTTCTCAAAATGGGCAATGAGTGTCATTGGATATGATGATACTGTGTGGGGAAGTGAGGTAGTGGTGGTTCTTGTTACTTGGGGATCATGAGGAATTTAAAATATCTTGGGAGAAGTTCCAATAAAAGTTCAGAATTGAGTTTCATTATTCAACCAAAAAGGCGGCCAGTCGCCAGGAGCTACATACCATTCACTAGGGAATCTCTATATAGAGAGAGTTTATGATTTTTTTTGAATACTTCATAGATATGCTTCAGACCTACATGTAGATGAGGATGCCAGGTCAAGACATTTAGAGGAGACTTTGTGTCCAGAGATTCAGTGCTTGGTCACCCAATTTATGATGAAAAAATATCTCGCGGTGATGGTGGGGGGATAGGTCATTGAGAGTGCATTTTCCAAAACCAAATCACCATTAATCGAGGTTTTTTGAGATTCATAATGAATCAGAGTAGTGGTCTAGTTTTTTCAATTTTCAAGGAAGAAGAGTTTATGTTCGGTAGGGGGTAGGTCTCATCTCTCAACATCTTTTTTCTCTAGAGGAATTAATCCTAAGGCCTTTGACAATAGATAACGTGATTGTTCTTTTATGGAGGTATAGTTCATAAATAGATAGAGGTACTGACCTTTCAGAGTAGTTAATGTACATTGGGTTTTCAGCATCATGTTTCTTCTTTGAGGCAGTTCTAACCGAGGCAACAGCTTCTGGTTATACCAGCATTGGATCTACAGAAGGCATATAGGGTAGGAATATGACACCCCCAAGATGCTCCTCATCCACAGAGAATAGTGAAAGGAAATGGTGGTCGTCATTATCAAGGATAGAGAGGCTGTAGAGTAGGTTGCGGTTGGCTTCATGATTTAGCACTGCCTGCGTCAAGCGAGCCATACATCATTCTGGAACCCTTTGCTTGTTTTATACAAGGGTATAGGCCTTGTTTGAATTAGGAGAGAAACAATCCTTCATATCACATTCCCTTTTCCATGCATTGGTACATTGGTTTGAGTGTCTTCAAGTACCATTTTCATTGACTACGATAGTTGGAGGTCAAGACTACATTTTTAAAATATGTAGAGACTATATGACGGGGCCGAGACACCACATATCATCATGATATTTTCACGGTTTATGTATAATACCATATGATGTCATCCTCGACATGGATTGGTTGTATTAGGTGCAAGCTATTGTTTATTGCCTCGATAGGTAGGTGGTGATCTTCAACGATGATGGAAAATTAGCAAAGATTTTTGGCGAGTAGGACCATTGGATGGGTCAAAGGCGTGTTCCATAATTATCATTCTTAATAGATGGTCTGATGCTCAGTTCATTAGAGGTTCAACAGTCTTCATTTATCATTGTTGTTGAATAGTACCCTAATGTACTTCTAGAAGAGGATGTAGCATTACCCCCTCGATGGATGATTGATTTCAGGATCGAATTGTATCAAATCTTGTCTCCAATATCAATGTCTCTTTATATAATAGTACATTATGAGTTGTGAGAGTTTCATATACATCTTGATGGTCTGTTATATTGCGGTTTTGATCATCTGAGTGTGTCACCATGGGGTGAACCCGTTTTTTTTTGAAGAAGGGTGATGAAAATTTTCAATTTTGTGTCAATTATCATTCCTTAAACAAAGTGATAGCAAAGAACCAATATCATCTTCCACATATTGATTAGTTGTTTGATCAATTTAAGGTTTAATTTTTGTTCTAAAAAATCGATTTGTGGTCAGTATATCATCAAATGCATGTGATGGATGAGGATGTTCCAAAGACTACTTTTCGTTATCATCATGGGAATTACGAGTTCTTAGTGATAACTTTTGGTGTGATGAATGAAACAACTATGTTCATGGGGTTGATGAGTGTTGTGTTACAAGAATTCCTGGACAATTTCATCATAGTTTTCATTGATGACATCCTTGTGTACTTTGCCTCATTGGAGGACAATGTAGATAAAGTGTGTGTTGTTTTGGGAGTCCTTCGTCGACAGTTGTTATTTGTGAAGTTGTCGAAGTTTGATTTTTGGGCTCGAGAAGTCCATTTCATGTGTAATGTTATATCCAAACATGGGGCGGTTTTGGATCTAAGAAAGATTGAATCATTTGTGTCATGGGAAACCCCCAAGAAAGTGGCTGAGTTGAGATGTTTCCTTGGTCTTGCAGTCCATTATAGGAGGTTCATGGACGATTTCACTTGGATTGTGACTCCTATGACAACATTTACAAAAAATTATTATGCATTTTTATGGAATGATCAATTTCAACCATCTTTTGAGTATCTGAAAGAGAGGTTGGTTAGTGCTCTATTTCTGTATCTACTAGAAGAAGGAGTTTAGTTCAAGGTTTTCGATGATGTTTCGCATCTAGGGTTAGGTGTGTTCTGATGCAGTGGAGATCAATAATTTATTATAGGTATAATAAGTCATGTCTCCTAGAGCATAACAATGCCACCCATTATCTTGAATTGGAAGTACTACTGTTTCCTATGATGCTTTCGAGACATTTCTTCATTAGTGATTCCTTAGTGGTTTTCACTAATCAAAAGATCCTGAGTTATGTTTCTCCATGTGTGACGTGAAATTGCAGAAGTTCCGGTGGATGAAGTTCATACAAGACTAAAACTTAAAAATTTCATATATTCATGGAACATGTAATGTTATAGCAGATGTGTTAAGCAGGTAGTTGTGTAGTGATTTAGTGTGTGAATTCGGTGTTTCCTAGAACGTGGTGAAAGAGATTTCAACATTGCATATAGATATGGGAGAAGATGGGGGTAGAGGTTTCCTTTTTTAGATGATGGTCCAGTCATCTCTAGTGCAAAAATGTAGAATATCCCCAGTTGGAGGATCTTAAGGTAGAGGTATGGAGAGACTGAGTTGTTTTTGGCAAGGCCCCTAATGGTTTGTATGTGGAAGAACAACACCATGTGATGTTTAGGGGGAGACTATTCATTTCATTGGCAATGCATGAGAGAATTCTTAGAGTGTTCCATAGTTCTGACCTAGTAGTACATCCTGGCGTGATGAAGATGTATAGTGTCATGAAGAGGTAGTTTTGGAGGCTTAGTATGAAGCATGCATTTTTAGAGTTTGTGTCTTGATGTTTAGTTTTTCAGAAGGAGAAGTCTGAGCATCATGTAACCAGTGTTTTTCTCAATTAATTAGATGTTCCAGAATAGAAGTGTGAATACATATCAACAAACTTTTTTACTGGTTTACTTCGAGCTCAGTGAGGCTATGACACTATATGGGTGTCCATCGTTCATTTGATGAAATCATACAACTTCATAGAAATTAGGGAGTCGAGCTCAATAGAGGTTTTGCTGAGGAAGTTTCTAGGGGAGGTCAAGAGACTCCATGAAGTCCCAAGGATGATCTTTTCTGATCGAGATCCTAATTATACAACCAGGGTGGGGGGGGGAGGTCTTCATCATGCTATTGGTTCTCAGCAACACCTTAGAATGACTTTTTATCGGTAGAAGGATTATTAGACAAAGAAGACCATCAAGACACTTGATGTCATGTTGCGCACTAGTGCCCTAGATTTTGGTGGTTCATGGATGAGGCATCTTTCCTTGGTAGAGTTCCCATACATCAATAGTTTACACTCCACCACTGGTATGGATCCATTTTGGAGCCTTGTATGGATGAATTTTCCATTCTTCATTGTGCTAGACTCGGGTCAAGGAAACATCCATTCTTAGTCCGAAACTAGTATAGAATACAAAAGTGATGGTTCAGGTGATTTGTGAAAGGATGAAGGTAGCACCAATTCATAAGAAGTCTTATTCTGAACATAGGAGGAGACCTCTGGACTTTGATTTTGGGGATCACGTGTTTTTTAATGTGACTTCTCATCATGGGTCGCGAACGTTTGGTCATGGTAGTACACTTTATCCTCCGTTTTTTGGGTCTTTTGTAGTGTTCAATCATGTTTGAGTCATGGAATATTGAGTAGCACTTCCCCCATAGAAGACACAGATACACGATTTTTCTCACGTGTCGTAGCTCTGTCGTTATCTTCATGACGACCCTCACATCATCGATTGGAGTGAGATCGATGTAGACGATGATACAACCATTGAGGAGTGGTCTGTAGAGATCTAGTACTGCATGGAAAAGGTGTTTTGTGAACTTACAATAACCTTATTTCACACCATGTGCTAGAAAAATGATGGGGAGGAGAGTACATAGGATCATGAGTCGTAGATATGTTTTGAGTACCCGGAGCTACTAGATTTTTAGCTCTTTTCTTATAAAGATGATCGTTTTGTGGCTGTAGACCATTCCTAATTATGAGATGTCTTTCTCTCTTTTTAGTGGTAGCTACCCAAGGAGAGTGTTTGGGAGCTAGTTGTGGATGTCACGTGGGTTTTCATTTTTTTTATAAAGTGATTGAGCTCTTGTTATGGAGAGATCATTGAGTGGTATCATAAGGGTTGGCTGTTAGGAAGACCCATTTTGGCTTTACCCCCTAGGATGGTTATAGATTCTCAGGGAAGAGAATAATTTGAGTGGTATCTAATGTAAGGTCTTGGATCCATGTGGCTTGACCCTTTGTGTGGTATTGATGATTGGGGTGATCGAATAAGGATCAGAGGATGTCTAGAGTAGTTCAGTCACAGAATGCTGGAAATAGAGAGGCTACACGACTTGAACAAGACATACATGATGTTTACTGTTTTGGATTTTGAAAAAATAATACAAATTTTTAGGTGATGGGTTTTTCAGAGGAACCTGACCTCCAGTCAGTACACGACGTGAATGGGAAGTACACATCTTGTACTACCCCGCCATTGCATGTTTTAATAACATTTGTCCACCCAGGTAGTCCGAACACTATGGCTTCACCTATTTTCTCTCTCATCTCAAGTGACTCAACACCTTATTCTAGGGTGTTTTAGAGATCCCTTCAACAAAAATCAATCTCAGTATTCCTTATTTGATCCTTATTCAATCTGAGGTAAGATCCACCTTTGTTCTTATGGTTTCTTCGATCTGGTTTCTCATGTTTCTTTTTACCATGTGATGGTTATTTATCTCAATTTTTTAATGGAGTTTTCTAGGTTTTTTGTTAGTGGGTTGTGCTGCAACATCCTTGGCTATATGTCTTTGTCATAGGGAGGTGATCTAGATCTGTTACATGGACCGTTCTAATGAAAATAACATTGAAAAAAATTTGAGGTAGAGGATTCATTGCTTCTCTAATATCCTTACATGAAATTTTAGAGTTAGAATGATTTATCCACTTAGATAACAATGAAATTGAACTGATAATTATTTTAACCAAATAAAAAATTTGCATCGATCACGTTGCGATGTTTTTTCTTTTTTACAATGAAAACAATATGAATCTTGATTTTCTTGACAGTGTCAGATCTAGCCCTTGATTGTTTAGCATGTCGTTCTTGATGGAAATTGGTAAAGAACATAAAATTGTAATTATTTGTAAATTGATTGGCTAAAGATAAGAGGCATGTTAATGAATAAGGTTGTTGTTGTAATTTGATTTTAATCAAATTGATGAAGTAATCATGTTTAATTCAATTGATAAACCAGTATCATGTTGATTCTTGTAGATCAATTTTATAATGGTGTGAAAAATTAAATTGCTTAATTAATTCTTGATATACAGTGATAGCTTGTTATTTAGGTTTCCCATCATTTGAACCTACTAATTAACGAATTTGTAAATTGATGATCGATTAAAGAACCAATTTTTTTATAAAAGATAATGTCTTGAAGGGTTATGAGTTACACTTTTTCTTGTAATGGCCAAGACCCCCATGATTGGTGGGGTGAGTTCTCATTGTTTGTGAAGGTTGGATGCCTTGCTTGGGGCCAAGAGCCCATTCACATTATTTTTTTCCTGATGCTTGTGTTGTGGTGTGAGTTTGGGATGGATGATCCTGGGGGGGTTATTATGTTATGTATGGCAGGGAGGACCATTGGTTTTGGTAGAAATTAAATCCTAGAGTGGAAAAGATGTATCGGTTTATGCATGTGGGGGTCAGGGAGGACACAGGCGATGATGGAACTATTTGATGTTGGGCTTACTCATTGATGTGAACAGGGTTTGTAACGACCCGAAATTTTGAATAAATCTTGTTTCCTAATTTCATGTGTTATTTTTTATACTAAAAAAATGTGTTTTATTTGATAAACATGATTATAAATAAAATGAGACCATTGGTTTTTGAGTGTTATATGACCATCGGTCAATATGACCACCGTGAACAAAATGTTTTGATTATTGTCTCTAAATTTAAGTAATCTTGGTTAATTATTATAGAAATAAGATTTGATGGCCACACCTAGTAGCCTTGGGCCGATCGAAGCCCATCTAATAGAGATTGGGAAGGAGGTAGCACCATTGGGATTTGCTCTGGACCAAATCCAAGCCGAACTTCATCATGTGATGCTAGAACGGAATCGCCTTCGCGACAAGTTCAAACTGATAGAAATTACTACTCGGGCAATGTTGACTGAGCCACCCCAAAATTCTATCACCCTAGAACACCTTACTCTTAGGTCCTATGCTGGTATTATAAGGGGTTATGTAACGAGACCGTAATTGCCTTGTGTAATCCTTTTTTTAAATAAAAATTTGGATTTCTTCTTATGATGATGTTTATGAATTTTCAAATGACCGGATAAATATTGTATGCATATTTTTGATGAATTTTAGAAAAAGGATATTTTAAAAATGTTTGTGTAAACCTTAAATAATTAAAAATGTGTAATTATTTTCAAAAAATGGTCTTCTACAATTATGTTCAGTACGAAATTTAGAGTCTAATAAGATCAACTTGATTTTTGATGAATAGTAAATTATGAATAGTGATTTTATGATTAGGATTAGTAATATGACCAAATGGATTAGTAATCTCACTTAAAGAAAGTTTTAAAATAATCTAGGCACCTTGATTAAGTAATGTGATTCAATAAAATAGTTAAATAACGGTTTCATTAATTATTATTCAAGTATTAGTTTTTTCGGGTGAATAGTGTTTTTTAATTAAAATTTAATTAAAAATAGTTAGAAATTTATTTTTATAAAAATGACTTCATTTTTGAACTCAGAGCATCGATATTATGTTATGGTAATTTTTGGGGATTTTTCTGAAAAATGTGAATTTTCGATGAATAGTGTTTTTATTTAAAAATTAAATTAAAAATATTTAGAAAATTATTTTTATAAAATGGATTTCATTTTTGAAATCAGAGCATTGATATTTGGTTAAGGTGAAATTTTGGGGTTATTCTGAGAAGGTTGAATTTTCAGTGAATAGTAAAAATACAGTTTTAGGGTTTCAGTATGTTTAATGACATCATAATGGTGTCATGATGATGTCATGAGATCTTTTGAGGGTTGGCCGGCCAAGGGTGATGAATTATTGTTTTGGGGGCCCCATGTGGCCTAACTCCATGATAAATGACAAGGGAGAGCACATGGGTTTGAGAAAAGCACATGTGAGGTGTCCCTTGGCCATTAATGCTTTGTCCCCTCACTCTCCCTATAAATACCCACCCTTTCCTCCTTTAGTTTTCACTCCCAACTCTCCCCCAACGAAGTTATGATCTTCTTACCTTCCAATGAGTCCTCCCAAGGTGCCCCCAAGCCCTCAAGGTCCAATCCTTTGAGTTTCAAGAGTCACGTTTTAAGGTAAGGGATCCGACCCCTCTCTTTCTTTTCAAGTGATCTCTTTTATGTCATTCCTTTTATGATCCATGTTCTTATTTTGGAGGATGTTATTTTATACTCCTCTTACTGCCCTTTTTATGTTCATATGATGAAAGACCCCCTCTTACTCTCATCATTTCGTTTTAAGAATGTTTAAGTGGCGCCGTTAGGCTGCCGGATTTTCAAGGGATCCATTCACCTTTCTCTTTTTCAAAGTTCTACTTTCATGTCAAGTCTTTCAAGTTCATTTTAATTATGTTGGGGTATGATCTCTATATTTATCATACTGATCTTTTATGATCATATGATGAGAGACCCCATTTGATCTCTTCAATTCAGTATTTTGAAGTTTTAAGTGGCGCCGTTAGGCTGCCGAATTTTTAAGTGGTTCTTCACCCTTCTCGTTTTGAAGTTCTACTTTCATGTCAATTCTTTCAAGTTCCTTTCTATTATGTTGGGGTATTATCTCTATATCTATCATACTGGACTCTTATGTTCATATGATGAGAGACCCCATTTGATCTCTTCAATTCAGTATTTTGAAGTTTTAAGTGGCGCCGTTAGGCTGCCGAATTTTTAAGTGGTTTTTCACCCTTCTCGTTTTGAAGTTCTACTTTCATGTCAATTATTTCAAGTTTCTTTCTATTATGTTGGGGTATGATCTCTATATCTATCATATTGGACTCTTATGTTCATATGATGAGAGACCCTATTTGACCTTGTCAATTCAATTTTGTTGAAGTTTAAGTGACGCCGTTAGGCTGCCGAATTTTCACAAGAGAAATCTTGTTTTTTTTTCTTCCTTTCATGTTCGTCATTTCATATGGTATATTTTCAAATTTCAGTACCATGTTCTTAAAACCCTTATATTTTGTCCCTCTACTGTTTTATGGGTCATTTATGAATGTTTGACCCATGTCCCCTCTCTTCTCAATGTTTTCTAAAACCTTGTAACATAGTCGTTATGCTGCAGAATTTTCGTCGCAAAGTGTCTCTATCTCTTTTATAAAAATTATTTTATGTTATAAAGTGAATACTCAAAGATCTTATTTCTACAGGGGTATTCACATATATATCAAAATGTTCTATTTTAAATTCTGGGATTTACATACATGAAACCCTCTTTCCCTTTCCGTGGGTTTAAAGTGACGTAAAGATCACGTATTTAAAGCAGTTTTTAAAACGTTGTGATTATGAAATGAAACCCATTTATTTTATGCTATGTGGGTTATTTATGAAATGTTTGATGATGATATATGTGGCTCACATGATAATAAAGGCAAATTTAAGGGTGCGCCCTGATAGCGCTCCAATGCATTGGGTAAAGACTTAATCTCTAGAGATGACCATTTTAACGACGCCTTGGTGAATAACCTTGGTAATTTTTAACGACACCTTGGGGATGGACCTTGGTGAAACGAAACGATTGCCAATATTAAATGTTGCAGCCACATCTTCAAGTTATGAAAAAGTTTTATTTTTATTATGATATGCCTCATGATTTCATTTTCATGCCTTAAAGTTCTTTTCATGACTTTATTGATGTATCCCAAGTTCATATGTAAAATGTTTCACTTGTTTCCCTTGCTGGGCCTTCTGCTCACCCTTTCTTTTGATGTATGTCCCCAGGTTATGAGATTTAGTAATGAGCCTAGGGTGAACATGAGGAGAAGCCTTTCAAGTGTTTAAGAAGAATTCTTTATGTTGTTTTCATGTTTTAAGTTCTTGGTTTCCAAGACACTAAACCTTAAAGATCCTCGGTTTTGTAAAATGTAATTAAAGTTTATGTGATAAAAAGGTGGGATGCTATAGTTGGTATCAAAGGATGGTTTAGTTATTTGTGGAAATTAGGATATGAAAACTCTAGGAGGAACCCTATAGAAAAGTTTAATATAGGAAATCTTCCTGGTATTTTGGTAAGTATTGAGTAAGGGGTTGCCAAGCAAATACATCCCTGTCTGGATACGAGCAGGTAGAGGTGGCTCTGGCACAGATGTACATAGGGGTAAAACCCGAAAACACCGCTTTGAGCTAGACTCGAACGGGAACTGGTACACGACAACGGGCCTTGCTGCACTCTTGGTTACGACACTCCCGGGGGATATGCTTTGGTAAATTCATAAGCTTGGTATGAACCATTATTAAAGGAACAAAGATAAAATAAAATAAAGATTCACATAAGAATATATGATCATGGATAACCTAGATGGGAACCTATGGGATCACAAGTTAGGGTATACTTTTCTTCTACAAGTTATCCTTATATGCTTTAAGTTCCTTTTCATGATTATTGGTTAAGTATTTAAGCCTCTAATTATACTTTATCTTCTTAGTTAATGGTGGGAAATGGAATAACATGTCCCAACAACCAATGTGATAGGAAATGCGACAATTTCCGTATTAATATTTCAGAGATGATTAGGGGATTAAAAGATGATTATTATTTTGGAAGGCGTTCACTATTTTGGGGACCTTATATGATCGAGGTAAATAGATTACTATAGTATTTTTATTGAGGAGTAAGGTTGACTTATATTTTGAAGAATTGATGAATTTAAGGTGGACTTATAGTAATTTAGGTTACTTTTGGGAATGATTAACCTATCTTTGGTAAAATATGTTTAGGTTAGCTACTTTTGTTATAAGATGTTAGGAGTGGTTGATGTTGTCTGGAGATGAACAATGAAGTTGTTTTGGAAGACTATGTTATCAAATCCTTCTTGTATTTGGGTTTCAATCTTAGTTTGGTTTATTTTGAGGAATTTTAAGGACCGTTATTTATGGAGTGGTCTATGATGAACGTTGGGTAGTACCATGGAACTTTGAAGATTTAAAAGTAGGTTCTATTCCTATGGGATTCTTTCTTTTTGAAGAGTTGTTTTACCTTAACCTTTCTGTTTTTGGGATAATGTTTAAAGATAGAAGAAATAGATAGTTAATCTTTTGTAGATTATGTGATTCTATAGAAGATGATTCTTATGCTTCTATGAGACCAAGTGTTTTTGAATTCTCCTCATTTGGCGAAAAGATTAGTGTTGGTAGGGACTTATTAAAGGATGAAACTCTACTTGAAGGTAGGTATATTTTCTTATGTTTTTGTTCTATGTAGTAAATGAAATCCTCAAAATTATGAAAAGAAACGTAAAACAAAAATGTTGTTGGTTTACGTTTCCTACTAGGTAATCAAAGACCGTTTACACACATCATAAGTTTGGGATTTTCTCATGGTTAACTTTCTCCTAATCATGTTCTCTATCACTCTCTCTCAGAACTGACCCTTTGTTTTTTTCCTCCATGTCCATGTTTTCCTACATGGAACCCGAGTGTGGGTTAACTCGGGTGGCCTTTGTACTTCCTTTTCTTTCTTTTAAAGTAATGGTGTTACTGACTCTTTTTCCGATGTGGGACTTTCAATGAAATTTCAAAACCCAATTTAAAAAAATTGCGAGGACGCAATTTCTTAAGGGGGGAAGATTGTAACGACCCGAAATTTTGAATAAATCTTGTTTCCTAATTTCATGTGTTATTTTTTATACTAAAAAAATGTGTTTTATTTGATAAACATGATTATAAATAAAATGAGACCATTGGTTTTTGAGTGTTATATGACCATCGGTCAATATGACCACCGTGAACAAAATGTTTTGATTATTGTCTCTAAATTTAAGTAATCTTGGTTAATTATTATAGAAAGAAGATTTGATGGCCACACCTAGTAGCCTTGGGCCGATCGAAGCCCATCTAATAGAGATTGGGAAGGAGGTAGCACCATTGGGCTTTGCTCTGGACCAAATCCAAGCCGAACTTCATCATGTGAAGCTAGAACGGAATCGCCTTCGCGAGAAGTTCAAACTGATAGAAATTACTACTCGGGCAATGTTGACTGAGCCGCCCCAAAATTCTATCACCCTAGCACACCTTACTCTTAGGTCCTATGCTGGTATTATAAGGGGTTATGTAACGAGACCGTAATTGCCTTGTGTAATCCTTTTTTTAAATAAAAATTTGGATTTCTTCTTATGATGATGTTTATGAATTTTCAAATGACCGGATAAATATTGTATGCATATTTTTGATGAATTTTAGAAAAAGGATATTTTAAAAATGGTTGTGTAAACCTTAAATAATTAAAAATGTGTAATGATTTTCAAAAAATGGTCTTCTACAATTATGTTCAGTACGAAATTTAGAGTCTAATAAGATCAACTTGATTTTTGATGAATAGTAAATTATGAATAGTGATTTTATGATTAGGATTAGTAATATGACCAAATGGATTAGTAATCTCACTTAAAGAAAGTTTTAAAATAATCTAGGCACCTTGATTAAGTAATGTGATTCAATAAAATAGTTAAATAACGGTTTCATTAATTATTATTCAAGTATTAGTTTTTTCGGGTGAATAGTGTTTTTTAATTAAAATTTAATTAAAAATAGTTAGAAATTTATTTTTATAAAAATGACTTCATTTTTGAACTCAGAGCATCGATATTATGTTATGGTAATTTTTGGGGATTTTTCTGAAAAATGTGAATTTTCGATGAATAGTGTTTTTATTTAAAAATTAAATTAAAAATATTTAGAAAATTATTTTTATAAAATGGATTTCATTTTTGAAATCAGAGCATTGATATTTGGTTAAGGTGAAATTTTGGGGTTATTCTGAGAAGGTTGAATTTTCAGTGAATAGTAAAAATACAGTTTTAGGGTTTCAGTATGTTTAATGACATCATAATGGTGTCATGATGATGTCATGAGATCTTTTGAGGGTTGGCCGGCCAAGGGTTATGAATTATTGTTTTGGGGGCCCCATGTGGCCTAACTCCATGATAAATGACAAGGGAGAGCACATGGGTTTGAGAAAAGCACATGTGAGGTGTCCCTTGGCCATTAATGCTTTGTCCCCTCACTCTCCCTATAAATACCCACCCTTTCCTCCTTTAGTTTTCACTCCCAACTCTCCCCCAACGAAGTTATGATCTTCTTACCTTCCAAAGAGTCCTCCAAAGGTGCCCCCAAGCCCTCAAGGTCCAATCCTTTGAGTTTCAAGAGTCACGTTTTAAGGTAAGGGATCCGACCCCTCTCTTTCTTTTCAAGTGATCTCTTTTATGTCATTCCTTTTATGATCCATGTTCTTATTTTGGAGGATGTTCTTTTATACTCCTCTTACTGCCCTTTTTATGTTCATATGATGAAAGACCCCCTCTTACTCTCATCATTTCGTTTTAAGAATGTTTAAGTGGCGCCGTTAGGCTGCCGGATTTTCAAGGGATCCATTCACCTTTCTCTTTTTCAAAGTTCTACTTTCATGTCAAGTCTTTCAAGTTCATTTTAATTATGTTGGGGTATGATCTCTATATTTATCATACTGATCTTTTATGATCATATGATGAGATACCCCATTTGATCTCTTCAATTCAGTATTTTGAAGTTTTAAGTGGCGCCGTTAGGCTGCCGAATTTTTAAGTGGTTCTTCACCCTTCTCGTTTTGATGTTCTACTTTCATTTCAATTCTTTCAAGTTCCTTTCTATTATGTTGGGGTATGATCTCTATATCTATCATACTGGACTCTTACGTTCATATGATGAGAGACCCCATTTGATCTCTTCAATTCAGTATTTTGAAGTTTTAAGTGGCGCCGTTAGGCTGCCGAATTTTTAAGTGGTTCTTCACCCTTCTCGTTTTGAAGTTCTACTTTCATGTCAATTATTTCAAGTTTCTTTCTATTATGTTGGGGTATGATCTCTATATCTATCATACTGGACTCTTATGTTCATATGATGAGAGACCCTATTTGACCTTGTCAATTCAATTTTGTTGAAGTTTAAGTGACGCCGTTAGGCTGCCGAATTTTCACAAGAGAAATCTTGTTTTTTTTCTTCCTTTCATGTTCGTCATTTCATATGGTATATTTTCAAATTTCAGTACCATGTTCTTAAAACCCTTATATTTTGTCCCTCTACTGTTTTATGGGTCATTTATGAATGTTTGACCCATGTCCCCTCTCTTCTCAATGTTTTCTAAAACCTTGTAACATAGTCGTTATGCTGCAGAATTTTCGTCGCAAAGTGTCTCTCTCTCTTTTATAAAAATTATTTTATGTTATAGAGTGAATACTCAAAGATCTTATTTCTACAGGGGTATTCACATATATATCAAAATGTTCTATTTTAAATTCTGGGATTTACATACATGAAACCCTCTTTCCCTTTCCGTGGGTTTAAAGTGACGTAAAGATCACGTATTTAAAGCAGTTTTTAAAACGTTGTGATTATGAAATGAAACCCATTTATTTTATGATATGTGGGTTATTTATGAAATGTTTGATGATGATATATGTGGCTCACATGATAATAAAGGCAAATTTAAGGGTGCGCCCTGATAGCGCTCCAATGCATTGGGTAAAGACTTAATCTCTAGAGATGACCATTTTAACGACGCCTTGGTGAATAACCTTGGTAATTTTTAACGACACCTTGGGGATGGACCTTGGTGAAACGAAACGATTGCCAATATTAAATGTTGCAGCCACATCTTCAAGTTATGAAAAAGTTTTATTTTTATTATGATATGCCTCATGATTTCATTTTCATGCCTTAAAGTTCTTTTCATGACTTTATTGATGTATCCCAAGTTCATATGTAAAATGTTTCACTTGTTTCCCTTGCTGGGCCTTCTGCTCACCCTTTCTTTTGATGTATGTCCCCAGGTTATGAGATTCAGTAATGAGCCTAGGGTGAACATGAGGAGAAGCCTTTCAAGTGTTTAAGAAGAATTCTTTATGTTGTTTTCATGTTTTAAGTTCCTGGTTTCCAAGACACTAAACCTTAAAGATCCTCGGTTTTGTAAAATGTAATTAAAGTTTATGTGATAAAAAGGTGGGATGCTATAGTTGGTATCAAAGGATGGTTTAGTTATTTGTGGAAATTAGGATATGAAAACTCTAGGAGGAACCCTATAGAAAAGTTTAATATAGGAAATCTTCCTGGTATTTTGGTAAGTATTGAGTAAGGGGTTGCCAAGCAAATACATCCCTGTCTGGATACGAGCAGGTAGAGGTGGCTCTGGCACAGATGTACATAGGGGTAAAACCCGAAAACACCGCTTTGAGCTAGACTCGAACGGGAACTGGTACACGACAACGGGCCTTGCTGCACTCTTGGTTACGACACTCCCGGGGGATATGCTTTGGTAAATTCATAAGCTTGGTATGAACCATTATTAAAGGAACAAAGATAAAATAAAATAAAGATTCACATAAGAATATATGATCATGGATAACCTAGATGGGAACCTATGGGATCACAAGTTAGGGTATACTTTTCTTCTACAAGTTATCCTTATATGCTTTAAGTTCCTTTTCATGATTATTGGTTAAGTATTTAAGCCTCTAATTATACTTTATCTTCTTAGTTAATGGTGGGAAATGGAATAACATGTCCCAACAACCAATGTGATAGGAAATGCGACAATTTCCGTATTAATATGTCAGAGATGATTAGGGGATTAAAAGATGATTATTATTTTGGAAGGCGTTCACTATTTTGGGGACCTTATATGATCGAGGTAAATAGATTACTATAGTATTTTTATTGAGGAGTAAGGTTGACTTATATTTTGAAGAATTGATGAATTTAAGGTGGACTTATAGTAATTTAGGTTACTTTTGGGAATGATTAACCTATCTTGGGTAAAATATGTTTAGGTTAGCTACTTTTGTTATAAGATGTTAGGAGTGGTTGATGTTGTCTGGAGATGAACAATGAAGTTGTTTTGGAAGACTATGTTATCAAATCCTTCTTGTATTTGGGTTTCAATCTTAGTTTGGTTTATTTTGAGGAATTTTAAGGACCGTTATTTATGGAGTGGTCTATGATGAACGTTGGGTAGTACCATGGAACTTTGAAGATTTAAAAGTAGGTTCTATTCCTATGGGATTCTTTCTTTTTGAAGAGTTGTTTTACCTTAACCTTTCTGTTTTTGGGATAATGTTTAAAGATAGAAGAAATAGATAGTTAATCTTTTGTAGATTATGTGATTCTATAGAAGATGATTCTTATGCTTCTATGAGACCAAGTGTTTTTGAATTCTCCTCATTTGGCGAAAAGATTAGTGTTGCTAGGGACTTATTAAAGGATGAAACTCTACTTGAAGGTAGGTATATTTTCTTATGTTTTTGTTCTATGTAGTAAATGAAATCCTCAAAATTATGAAAAGAAACGTAAAACAAAAATGTTGTTGGTTTACGTTTCCTACTAGGTAATCAAAGACCGTTTACACACATCATAAGTTTGGGATTTTCTCATGGTTAACTTTCTCCTAATCATGTTCTCTATCACTCTCTCTCAGAACTGACCCTTTGTTTTTTTTCCTCCATGTCCATGTTTTCCTACATGGAACCCGAGTGTGGGTTAACTCGGGTGGCCTTTGTACTTCCTTTTCTTTCTTTTAAAGTAATGGTGTTACTGACTCTTTTTCCGATGTGGGACTTTCAATGAAATTTCAAAACCCAATTTAAAAAAATTGCGAGGACGCAATTTCTTAAGGGGGGAAGATTGTAACGACCCGAAATTTTGAATAAATCTTGTTTCCTAATTTCATGTGTTATTTTTTATACTAAAAAAAATGTGTTTTATTTGATAAACATGATTATAAATAAAATGAGACCATTGGTTTTTGAGTGTTATATGACCATCGGTCAATATGACCACCGTGAACAAAATGTTTTGATTATTGTCTCTAAATTTAAGTAATCTTGGTTAATTATTATAGAAAGAAGATTTGATGGCCACACCTAGTAGCCTTGGGCCGATCGAAGCCCATCTAATAGAGATTGGGAAGGAGGTAGCACCATTGGGCTTTGCTCTGGACCAAATCCAAGCCGAACTTCATCATGTGAAGCTAGAACGGAATCGCCTTCGCGAGAAGTTCAAACTGATAGAAATTACTACTCGGGCAATGTTGACTGAGCCGCCCCAAAATTCTATCACCCTAGCACACCTTACTCTTAGGTCCTATGCTGGTATTATAAGGGGTTATGTAACGAGACCGTAATTGCCTTGTGTAATCCTTTTTTTAAATAAAAATTTGGATTTCTTCTTATGATGATGTTTATGAATTTTCAAATGACCGGATAAATATTGTATGCATATTTTTGATGAATTTTAGAAAAAGGATATTTTAAAAATGGTTGTGTAAACCTTAAATAATTAAAAATGTGTAATGATTTTCAAAAAATGGTCTTCTACAATTATGTTCAGTACGAAATTTAGAGTCTAATAAGATCAACTTGATTTTTGATGAATAGTAAATTATGAATAGTGATTTTATGATTAGGATTAGTAATATGACCAAATGGATTAGTAATCTCACTTAAAGAAAGTTTTAAAATAATCTAGGCACCTTGATTAAGTAATGTGATTCAATAAAATAGTTAAATAACGGTTTCATTAATTATTATTCAAGTATTAGTTTTTTCGGGTGAATAGTGTTTTTTAATTAAAATTTAATTAAAAATAGTTAGAAATTTATTTTTATAAAAATGACTTCATTTTTGAACTCAGAGCATCGATATTATGTTATGGTAATTTTTGGGGATTTTTCTGAAAAATGTGAATTTTCGATGAATAGTGTTTTTATTTAAAAATTAAATTAAAAATATTTAGAAAATTATTTTTATAAAATGGATTTCATTTTTGAAATCAGAGCATTGATATTTGGTTAAGGTGAAATTTTGGGGTTATTCTGAGAAGGTTGAATTTTCAGTGAATAGTAAAAATACAGTTTTAGGGTTTCAGTATGTTTAATGACATCATAATGGTGTCATGATGATGTCATGAGATCTTTTGAGGGTTGGCCGGCCAAGGGTGATGAATTGTTGTTTTGGGGGCCCCATGTGGCCTAACTCCATGATAAATGACAAGGGAGAGCACATGGGTTTGAGAAAAGCACATGTGAGGTGTCCCTTGGCCATTAATGCTTTGTCCCCTCACTCTCCCTATAAATACCCACCCTTTCCTCCTTTAGTTTTCACTCCCAACTCTCCCCCAACGAAGTTATGATCTTCTTACCTTCCAAAGAGTCCTCCCAAGGTGCCCCCAAGCCCTCAAGGTCCAATCCTTTGAGTTTCAAGAGTCACGTTTTAAGGTAAGAGATCCGACCCCTCTCTTTCTTTTCAAGTGATCTCTTTTATGTCATTCCTTTTATGATCCATGTTCTTATTTTGGAGGATGTTCTTTTATACTCCTCTTACTGCCCTTTTTATGTTCATATGATGAAAGACCCCCTCTTACTCTCATCATTTCGTTTTAAGAATGTTTAAGTGGCGCCGTTAGGCTGCCGGATTTTCAAGGGATCCATTCACCTTTCTCTTTTTCAAAGTTCTACTTTCATGTCAAGTCTTTCAAGTTCATTTTAATTATGTTGGGGTATGATCTCTATATTTATCATACTGATCTTTTATGATCATATGATGAGAGACCCCATTTGATCTCTTCAATTCAGTATTTTGATGTTTTAAGTGGCGCCGTTAGGCTGCCGAATTTTTAAGTGGTTCTTCACCCTTCTCGTTTTGAAGTTCTACTTTCATGTCAATTCTTTCAAGTTCCTTTCTATTATGTTGGGGTATGATCTCTATATCTATCATACTGCACTCTTATGTTCATATGATGAGAGACCCCATTTGATCTCTTCAATTCAGTATTTTGAAGTTTTAAGTGGCGCCGTTAGGCTGCCGAATTTTTAAGTGGTTCTTCACCCTTCTCGTTTTGAAGTTCTACTTTCATGTCAATTATTTCAAGTTTCTTTCTATTATGTTGGGGAATGATCTCTATATCTATCATACTGGACTCTTATGTTCATATGATGAGAGACCCTATTTGACCTTGTCAATTCAATTTTGTTGAAGTTTAAGTGACGCCGTTAGGCTGCCGAATTTTCACAAGAGAAATCTTGTTTTTTTTTCTTCCTTTCATGTTCGTCATTTCATATGGTATATTTTCAAATTTCAGTACCATGTTCTTAAAACCCTTATATTTTGTCCCTCTACTGTTTTATGGGTCATTTATGAATGTTTGACCCATGTCCCCTCTCTTCTCAATGTTTTCTAAAACCTTGTAACATAGTCGTTATGCTGCAGAATTTTCGTCGCAAAGTGTCTCTCTCTCTTTTATAAAAATTATTTTATGTTATAAAGTGAATACTCAAAGATTTTATTTCTACAGGGGTATTCACATATATATCAAAATGTTCTATTTTAAATTCTGGGATTTACATACATGAAACCCTCTTTCCCTTTCCGTGGGTTTAAAGTGACGTAAAGATCACGTATTTAAAGCAGTTTTTAAAACGTTGTGATTATGAAATGAAACCCATTTATTTTATGCTATGTGGGTTATTTATGAAATGTTTGATGATGATATATGTGGCTCACATGATAATAAAGGCAAATTTAAGGGTGCGCCCTGATAGCGCTCCAATGCATTGGGTAAAGACTTAATCTCTAGAGATGACCATTTTAACGACGCCTTGGTGAATAACCTTGGTAATTTTTAACGACACCTTGGGGATGGACCTTGGTGAAACGAAACGATTGCCAATATTAAATGTTGCAGCCACATCTTCAAGTTATGAAAAAGTTTTATTTTTATTATGATATGCCTCATGATTTCATTTTCATGCCTTAAAGTTCTTTTCATGACTTTATTGATGTATCCCAAGTTCATATGTAAAATGTTTCACTTGTTTCCCTTGCTGGGCCTTCTGCTCACCCTTTCTTTTGATGTATGTCCCCAGGTTATGAGATTCAGTAATGAGCCTAGGGTGAACATGAGGAGAAGCCTTTCAAGTGTTTAAGAAGAATTCTTTATGTTGTTTTCATGTTTTACGTTCCTGGTTTCCAAGACACTAAACCTTAAAGATCCTCGGTTTTGTAAAATGTAATTAAAGTTTATGTGATAAAAAGGTGGGATGCTATAGGGTTTCTTATTGAAACAATTTTTTATCTACTTTAATTTCCCCACAACTTGAAGTGGCGGGTCTTACATACCCTCCTTCAAATAGAGGCGAAGACACACATG
The DNA here is from genome assembly GCA_963277665.1 of Viscum album. NCBI lineage: Eukaryota > Viridiplantae > Streptophyta > Magnoliopsida > Santalales > Viscaceae > Viscum > Viscum album. The sequence continues at coordinate 289,154,719 of OY728126.1, read as the reverse complement.
GTATTCCATGTGCTTTCCTTTTTTAGACTCTCAAGGATGGATGGGTCTACGCTTCTACTATAGGATTCAAAGACTCGACGGGCAGTACATCTACTCCCTGTGTTGAGCCTCATGTGTTTGGTATCATAGAATGCTTTACTAGAATGCCTGAAATTATGGAAAGTGATAATGATATTAATAAAACATTGAATAATGATGTTGAACCCATCGTATTAGAGTTTTGATGGATGCAATATAGAGGTTATAATTTTGAGTTGGTGTGGACTTTTTTGGGTTATGCCTGAAGGGCATGGACCATTATTGTGATGCTAATGAAATGAAATGTTGAAAGTGATAATGGTTAATTAATGGTTAAGGAATTACTTAACGTAATGTGATAGTAATAAAATTGGATAAGTTGATTTAAATAAAACTATTTAAATGGTTATGTGCTTATAGGATCTGTAGTCTTAGTAATAGAAGCTGGGAGTCCGAGAGAAATTAGCAGAAATTGTGTCTAAGACTATGTTTTATTCCAAATATTGGTTGTGAGTTATAATATATCATGTACTTTTTGTGATTCTATATGCTACGTCACCCTATCAGTTAGGGTTACTGACACCTCAGGGATAATGAAAACTGGGGGATATTTTATCCAATATCCTGATATCAGGATGGATGGATGACATTCCCCTTTGTCTCTACTCTCTTATCTATGTAGATACATGTGCTGATATGAATGACTGATAGTTTTTCCCATATATTTATATAGAAGGAATTAATGGTCTATGGTTATTTCACATACATATATTCTGGATATAGTTTTCTATGGACTACTATATGTATAATGTTTGTAGGATGTGACGGCTTAAGGATTCTTTCTCGGTGTATGGGATTTAATGGATTGACGCATAATACCTGATGTATGATACACATTATATGGGATGTGGTGGATCCTAGAAATTACCCTATTACTTCCAGTTGTGTGGATGGTGTGGAGCATCTCCCAGATGTCCACGGGAAAGCATTGTGTTACTCGCGGTGCATGTTGTGGTTCTTGCCCAGGTGTTTTCGGGCCGTACTTTTTGGATATAGAATCACAAAATGTGCATCTTTCTGGTAAAGTGGAAAACAAATGGGGATGTGGTAGCGGGCATCCATGGATATTGACTCTTATATGTTATACTCTGGTATGCAATACTTGGTGTGAGTATCCATGATGAGGCAGGGAAAAAAGAATATATGTATAGGGAATGAGTTGGTTTCACTTGTTATTTATTGTGTTTTAGAATTCTTTATTTACTTTTTCAAGAGAGGCTATGGGGAGGATCCTACTATTTATATTGTTATACTCATCCTATGGTATTTAAACTATTTATCATGTCACTTGGAAAAGTTTGAGATCAGGATGGTTACTACTAGCTTGGGGTTTTGTAGGAGCTGTTCGGGCTTCATGGTCGCTGTCGTTTTTTATTTTATTTTGGAACTTGTAGTTTTCTTTTTCAGTAGTAGTTGTATTGAATGACATTACATATATGTATTTGGGTATCTTTTATATTAAAATCTGAGTAGGTTTTGGTTTTTTTTTATCTTATATCTCTCTTCTACATGTGTTCTCTTTGAGGGTAATGTCTCCTATCAATGTGGTGGTTTACCCACCGTGCTAGTTGCTAACTCTGGGCCTATTTGAGGAGGGACTCGGGGGTCATTATATCTTTTCTCACATTTCCAGACCCAGAGGTGTACCCTTTTTGGGGATGAATTGTGACATTAGTTTTGTGTGAATATGATTTTATCATGATCATCATCCCTTTTCCAATTTTAGAACCAAAAATCGATTTCAAAATCAATGTGATTTCTACAATGTCTGTATCAAGTGTCATCAATATTTTCAAAATCGAGTTATCAATGGACATGAAGGATTGGAATTGTCAGAATAGGTACAAACATGTCAATAACATGTCACATTTTAATCTAAATATCACAGTTTATATTCTTTTTATTTATTAATCCCTACATGTTCTATATTCTTATTGGTATTTTTTTGAGAGAATATTGATAATATCATGCCACAGATATTGATATCTTTATTGAAGTAGTCTTTATGTTGGATTTATTAGTTTAATTTTAAATGATGATTTTATATTTTGAAAACCACATTAGATCATATCTAAATATCATTTTTTTATTATACTGATATACTGGAAAAATCTATAGATGGAGATGCAGCAAGAATCCTTATATAGTTTATATTATGGTTATGATTTTCATTAAAAATGTATTACATTAAACTTATACATTATATCTAAATGTGACAATCTATATTGATTTAATTAATATTGTTTAAAAAGATATTGGGTCTTTATATATCTGTGAAAACCATGGTGAGGGGTAAAAGTGCATGGGTTATATCGGGTGGGGAAAAGAAACATGTAACAACTAGCTAAAAAAATTTGGTTTGAATGCTAATTTTTGGTCTTCCGTCAACATAGATATGCTAAGTTTCTATTTTCCTTCATAAGTGAAATACTATTTTATCATCAATGGCACTATATGTGGATAAAATTTTAATAGGTTTGGATCATTCTTCAACATCCATTGTCCTGAACTCAGTCAAAATACTCTATGTATCCTCACAAGAACATCCCTCATTATCCTCAATCTTCCTATAGCTGAGCTATATGCATTATTTGATATATTTATTGTTCTTTATGAAGGAAAAAATTATCTATTTGGGTTCTCATTGGAATGTACTTGAGTTTTTTGATTTCATGTGTTTCATATTTTATGATTGGAAAGGAGTGACCTCTTTCTTACCTGGAGTGAGTGAACAGAATCATCATCTATATGTGGTTGATTCACTGAATAACTATCTTTTGTAATAGAAATTTGTGTCCCGTGTCCTAAATGAAATATCAGAAGAAGTACTAGGATTCAAGAAACACTCCAAACTGATTTATCATAGAATGTTTTCTGAACAGAATCCTAATATTATACTATGACAATCATCAGGGTCGTTCCCACATCATGGACCCCTATTGATTTATAATAGCATGTGACGTGTTTCTTTTCATTTTTCTTCTTATGATTATGACATCAATTGCAATGTCATTCTTCATCATAATATATTATCTCCATGGTATTGAATATGATGTGCAGATTTTTATAGATGCATTGTTCTTTGTTGCGATGATGATCAATTTTAATGTTATTTTAGAGCTATACACTAACTATTTAAAATATTTCATTGATCAATAAACAATCGGAAGTCTTCTTCTTTCTCAATTTGGAATTTGTATTTCTTCATGGATTCTCAAGATCTCTTATCACGTTTTTGAAATTATGTGTGTTTTCATGAATTATCACATAACAAGACTCAATCGATATTGTTTATGGTACGATTGAAATGATATTTGATCCTTTTATAAAAAATGAGTTTTTTATAATTACTAAAAATAAGTTTTTTCATTTATTTATGGTTAATTATGTATCCTTTTCTACATGTGATTCTATACCAAATGGGTTATGTGATTTTTAGTTTTGGTATAGTGGTTGGAAGGAATATGATCATTCTAAACATGTTAGGGTCAATCAAAATCCTCATAATTTTTTGAATTGGGTGGATTTATCCAACTTTCTGTCAAACATAACTTTTCAAATAACCTAAAACATGGGTTTTATTCTAATGAAATCAAGCAGAATGATATAAAATAATAATAATTTCCTTCTCTTTTTATTTATCTTACAAATAATATTTTTTGTTTTGCTAATAATTATTAATATTTTGGTTTGAAATATAAGAAAAATGCTTAACATATTAATTTATTCCATGATGATGCTATGCACATGAAAATAATATCATGAAATGGTGGAAATGTGGTTATTGGGGTTCACCACAGCTGTATGCCTAAAATAAAATTGTGGTAAATTATATCTTGGAGAATATTTTGTGACATGATTTTTGGTGTCTCCATTATTTTTATAAATTTATCAATTTTTTATATTTTCACATTATTTTGAATGTAAATAAAACCCAAACATTGTGTATGAGAAGTTTGGAAGGTCTCTAATTATTAACTAATATATACTAGTATTGTCTTAGGCTTGGAAAATTTTTTAGGTTATCATCAGTAATCAAACTCTGTTATATGATGGAACTCAATTTTCTCAAACATGATTTTTGTTTATAGAGAGTTCATCGGAGATATTGGTGCACGAAAAACCACTCTGATGGATGTACTAGCTAGCAGTGAACCCTTCCATTAATATCCATTAGTTTTGAACATAATTTTTTCTACTCTCCTCATATCATTGCGAAATGGGATGTCATATTGGTAAAATGTTGTAGGCATTATGGGGGGATGTGATGGTTCTCGGGGAATTGGATGTACATATTGATAGATTGGTCAGGTATTCCAGCATTAACAATTACTCGATGGATTTGTGTCAAAGGGGTACCATTATAGTATGTCTAGAACCAAAAGCCTCTATATTATTTATAGATGTGAAATGATCACTGGATAAAATAGATCTAATTTTCTTTTCTAGAAAGGGTTCAATAAAAATGTTAAAAATTGGTGGCTGCAACCATTCGGGATGAAATGTGATGGATAAATAATGTACTATTGTCAATTATTTCAGATTTCTAGAAAACTAAATAAATTTTTTGTGGTGAGAATATATGATATGAATGACTATAATAACCAATGATCAATTTATTTATTCCAATTTCCTAATAATTTTTTTTCATCTAATGGATTGAGGGAGAGGCCAAGATCTCAAATAGTAATAATATTGTGGCATTGATGCTAGAATTTGTGATTTTGGAATAAAACAATAATCATTAAGTAAATCATCGCATGATTTATAGAACATTCAATCATAAATGGTCGGTCGGTTTTGTGCAACACTGATAGGAGCGATAGGGTTTTTAGGTTCATGCATGATGGATATTTACTACTTCTAAATCTAGAAGTTGAGTTTGTTCTATAAGACAGGCCAATCCAGATGGGGAATAGGTACAAGGTTTATTCTATAAATTCATATAGAGGAAGTATTCTTTTTCATTTACAACTAGTCATTGGGAGATGCTTGTGTCCATTGAGGGATGATTGGGTCTACTTCCAGCAGAACAAATATTAAGGTCGGATGCTTCCCTGAAAAACAAATTTTGTAATGCTTTAGTATTCTAGTTCAGGAGATTTGGATACTTGTTCTCTTAAATGAAGACATTGGATTATCCTAGGGTTCATGCGTATTGTATAAGTACTTTTTCATGTATTTTGTTTTCTATTTGTTCATAGCCAATGCATTAAAAAGAAGTATGGAATGCGTTCTATATATAGATGGTGTTCTGTTTGTGCTTCTTCATTTTTAGTTGATATTGATTATTTTAGTTTTTTCACTTTTCTATGACCCAAAAAACGTTTATATATATATTTATGAGTTACTTCTATTGTAGTTGAAACCCTGTGTTTGGATTTATGATTTAAAAATTGAAAATTTTGAATATAGAAAATTATTAATAGAGGGATTTATCTCTACATTAATTTAGGATTTTCTCCCAGTATTAATGGAGAATTATTCAACATATTAATTGTTGTAATAATAAATTTTGATGGCATTAATGGAGATATAGAAATGGTGTCTATATAAGTCGATGTAGAATCATGTTTTTGAATGTAGAGTTGGAATGATATAGTCGGTGAAAGAAAGAATAAGGAAGGGGTTGACGCGTTTTTGGTAACCAGTGTGAAATGGGTGTCCTCAAAGATGTAGTAAGCAATAGATAACTAGAAGTTATGCCATCACTATGTATCCAAAGAAAGAAAACTAGGAAATGGTTGTGTCATTTATAGTAACTGGTGAGAATCAAAGACGGTGATTATGTCAATGATGGAATTTCAGCGACGATGATTGAATCCATCAAAGATGGTGTATGATTTTGTATGTTCCATTTATAGAAATTACACTTGGTTGTGTAGATCAAATGGTGTGTCTTGTTTGTGATGATCCATGGTACAAAAAATGGTGGTAAAATTACTCCAGGTGATAAAAGGCCATCTGGTGAATCATCTATAGTGTGTTTCTACAATGACTTCTTCTATGACATTGTGCTTTGAGCCCCAACACCAAGATCACCCATTCCTACAACATTGAAACAATAGTATCCTTTTATATCATCTAATATATGTGCTGTATTGACACTCATATTTCATGTCAAACAACACATGTAGGCTGACACAAACTGTCCAAACTATGCCCAAGAAGACCAATAGTGACCACAAAATGATAGAAACATGGAATGAACTACAGTATAATGGAATCTATTAAATATTTTATTTCCATTTACCAATTAGGAATTAGTATCAACCACCATGAAAAAATATATATCTAATCAATTCTTCTTTATATTTTCAATAAATTCATTATGTTCATGAATAAAAAAATATTCCCTCTCTAAGAGGACTATGTACCACTACCTTATCATTAGTATTAATGAACTCATACATTTTTGATGATTTTTTATCTACTTATTATAATAAATTTTAAGTTATTCTAATTACATCCTCATTCTATGTGGCCATTAAAATTGAATGGTTTTTCTTGAGAAATTGGTCCACCATTGAATATCTTGTATGTCATCATCTGGGATTGAATGAACCACTACAAGTATTTGAAATATTTCATAGAAACACATATAAATGAATTCTATATAATAGTTATATATTTCCAATATCAATTCCAATGACATGTTTCCCTTATTGTTGTGGTGTTTGGATTTTTTCACTCTTCTTAAGCATACAACCTCTATTTTTATATTTTTTTGTTCAAGTATGAAACTCCCCATGTTGAGATGTTTAACCCTCATATTAAATGTGTTTGTGTGACATATCATGGAATCCAATTGGTTAAAATAATTTCATTTATAATATAATTTGGGAATTGTCAATGTTTAGCTGACTCGGCCCATGATAATCTAATATTAACACACAACCAATATATCTCCCTACACTATTAAAAAGATTACACAATGAGAGAAAGAAAACAAATCATGGCCCATATTTATATCTTATGATGCCCCATGGGCTATGAAGAACAAAACCTACACTCATTGGACTTGATTCTAGTAATTTCCCCATATGGGAAGAACTAAATACATAGAAGAAGACAATAGGAGGAAGAAATAGTGTGTCGTAAAACTCACCAATATTTCTTCAATTGAGTTTGAAATTGAGGTGATGTATGCAAAGTTGTAGGTTAAGCACACACAATTAAGGATCTTGTCATGTCACTCCTAAAATAAATTTTAATATTCATGATATTTCTGAATATTTACAATATCTGGGTTTTACATGCATATTGAAAAATGATTCTTGATGGGGGTAGATGAAAAATGTCATGCAAGGTACATATATTGTTGTCTTCATGAATACAGTATTTACATTGGATTAGTTAGCTTTATATTGAATATTTTAAACTTCATTGTACCATATCTGATAGCCATTTATTTTGGTTCATTTAATATAAAAGAATCAACTATTGAAGAAAATAGAACATGCATCATCACTGAGAATATATTGAAGGTATGATTTTAATAAAAAATGATTCATTTACACATTTACAAAATCTTGTAATGTGTAAATGTAAATTTATTTTATTTGCATTGAACAAATAGATTTGGGGAAAATATATATATTATTATGACCTACAATTAATCATATAGTAAGATGAAAATCAATAACTAAAAAGTACATATATTATATGAGGAGAGGAAAACAAAAAAGAGTTCTAATGCCAAATGGGAAATTTTATTTACCACATATTTCGTAATACCTAATGATTACAAAGAATGTGATGGGAGAGAGTGCCCATTTATGGAAAGATGGATGCCACCAGGTCATGCTGAACCACCAAATGGTGTTGTGTCCTTTGCAAAAAAGTGAGAAATGATTTCCGGCATTTTGTATTATGTTCAGCATGCTTACCAGGCCAACAACGCAAACAAAGTCTTCCACCAAATTTCCACCAGCATGCTGCCGTTTGAGGTTCGGGATTGTGAGATCGGCTGGTGTGCTGAAAATATTGGGGTTGGGGATTTCTGCTTATGTGGCCTTGGAGAGTGATCCCCAGACATGGATCTCAAACTGGATTCCCATGGCATGATGGCCAGGTTGATCACTTTCTTCCATGTCTCACTTCGACGTCGTCTCTTTCTTCGTCATCGTATCGTCAGTTCCTCCCCCCTCTTTGTTGTTCTTCTATATCATTAGTGATGAATGGTGGATTTTTTGATGATTTTATGGCTCTTCGTTTTTTTGGATCCTGGATGTGTGTTCGATAGGCGATACATCTATGTGCCTTCATTTGCTATCAGGTGACCCTTTAACAAAGTCGATTGATGAACTTCTCCGGTTAAAGGACAGTATGGTGGAGATAGAGCTGAAAGCCTCTCAGGTATCGAATCCATGGCTTGTTGACATGAATGCTTATGTTAACTCTCCAATCAAGTTCATGACATCCTGTTTTTTCCTAGAACATCGAACAAAAGGTCTTTTGATAGGATTCACAGTCATGTGAAGCTCTTACCTTAGAAGATCATTCCAAAAAGAGATATTAAATTAATAAAAGCTACATATATTATTCTATTAGAACATACCAATGAATCTATGTATTTAATTATCACTCATCTTTCTATGATAGGTAATGAATTTTTAAAGGATTCAGATGCACCAGAAGCGCAGCATTGGGAGAACCCAACATTGCTTTTTTGGTAGTCGATGATTAATCTTGGATCAATACGATGATGAGAATCAGTATCCACAGAATTGACTTAAGGATTTAGATAATGAATTGAAACACCAGATCTGAGATAGTGGATCTAGCACATCCTATATATTTTTATTTTTATTATTTTTTGAAAATATATAAATACACTGGATTAAGTAATTTCTTCATTGATGAATGTTGATCGTCTGGAATAACCCTTTTAGATTGTCATCATTGGATTTTGTGAGAATAAAAGTCAGAATCCCTCCTGATATCATCCAAACCTCCTCCAATGGTCATCGAGCAACACTACTCATTCTTCGGGTGCTAGTACAACAAATGTAATGTCTTGTGTTTCTCATTCATGATTCGTCATTCTTCATTCTTGAAGAATTTTTCTATTGGGTTTCTATTTCTTGAGAGGGAGAGATTAGAGGAGTCAAGAGAGAATTTTTTTTTATTACAAATTCTCCATTCCCTGACTTGGAAACTAATCTATCATCAATTCCACAATAGACATACCCATCTAATAATAGAGATTGGTTTTCAGCTACACAGTTTAATTGTGAAACAACCGTTCTATACAATTAGAACCATTAATGAAATCCCATGAACAACAATAAAAATAATAGCATTATTATTTTGAGTCACTCCATATTGTGAAAAATGTAACCTTTAATGAAATCTCTTGTCACCCAATAAATATATAATCATAAATATAATAAAAATGATGAGTCATCGAGAGCTCCCGCACACTGCACATGGCGATTAGGGTTATCCAAGGCCATATGACCATCACTGCCAGTGTTGATAAACATTGTCACACCGTCAATTCCTTCATCATCGCTTCTTTCACGGTAGTCCTTCAACGTCGACTCCTTTGACAGCGTCAGTCGATTGCTTTCTTCACATTTTCCCTTCGACATCATCACTTACTTCAACATCGCATTGTCCATTTCTTCCACCTCACAGCTATTCTTCTACATCAATTTAGACGAATGCTAGATCTATTGATGCAATTTTTCTCTCTTCGCATGTGGATCGAGATTAAGAGGGCCAATGAATCTGTCTCCTCGATGCAGGCAGATTTGGAAATTGACACTGGTGATTTCCTCTCTAAAGAGCTATTCGATGCTTTTAATGGGGGTTATTTCACATCAAATTTTGGAATTCTAGTTGTAGGATCTACATATACTACATATTCATGCCTTGTTTTGGTGTCAGGTGAACGTTTGACAAAGCCGATTGATGATATTCTCCTATAAATGGAGACTTTAGTGGGACTGGATCTGACAACCTCCTAGGTCTCACCCCCCTTGGCTACTGGCATGAGTGTTTCCGCTGGTGTCTTTATTCACATTCATGACATCCCATTTCATCCTTGGGCTTCTACCCAATGGGAATTTGATGGGATTCATAGTCCATACGAAGCTCTTTCAACAAACTAACATGTGAAAAGGAGATAAAAAAATTTTAGAAGCTGCATTTGGTATTCTATCAGAACAGATCAATGAATGTAAGAATTCATTTATCGCTCATCTTTCTCTTCCCGGAAAGGATTTTTTTAATAAGGTTGAGCTTTGGATGAAACAAACTGAATGTTGAGGATTTTTTAAATGGAAAATTTCCTCAATATGTAGAGGCTACTTTCATATTTTTTTTGCATCAAATATGTTGAAATCCAAATCTTGGGGATATGGGTTCATTAATCTTTACCCGATATCCTCGAACTCTAATACAACGATCCGCACTTTAATCCCTTAAAATAAGAAATTATATCACCCAAAATTGGATACATTTTAGTAGTCTTATTTTGTTCTAGTGACACCCTCAAATTCTATGGGATATTACATATGTTGTTGGTGTTCCCATTATAATGTATAAAGAAACTGGGAAAGAAAGGTAAAATCACTTTGCTAGGATAAAGGTTGAACATGATCTTAGCTCCCCTTTAGTTAAGTACATTGTGTTAATAGAAAATGAAAATATATTAGATCTAATGGTTGAATATGAAAAATCACTTGATTTTGTAAACGGTGCAACAAATTAAGACACACTTATGATATATGTTGCAGAAGGATGATCTGTAGTCTTCGTTAGAAGAAAGGGTACTCCATTGATTTATGCAAAAAGAAACCCAATTAAAAAGAAGAGGTGGGGGTGGAAAATGTTGTTGAAGCCATTATTCATCCTTTGGATGGCCATATTTTTAGTGTTCAGGAAGAAGAAATAGTCAATGTTGCAGGGAATCCCTCTTTTACTGATGCAGTCAAGCAGGATGTTAGCTCTGCTCCCACTGGTGGTTCCAAGGTTTAATGGGATAAGATAGTGACTAATGAATATGATAATCAAACAGATGATGGAGATATAGTTTTTCTAGTGGAAACCTATTGTTATGATGTTCTAGTACAACTTGAAAATGATATCCAAACCAAAGTGGACTAAGAATTGATCCTCGAACAAGCATTGATTGCAGCTTACAGGATGGGTAAGGATAAGTTGTCCCCTCTTCCTATTAAAGAGATTATGGTGAATACTGAATATCCCCCTTCAAGGAGTCGGGGTATGGTGCGGGTTACCACCTCTAATAATTTTGATGTGCTCGATCAGGTGCAGACAGTACCTACATCTGATAGAAGAAATGAAGTTGTTGTCCTTTCTATGGAAATTGAAACTCTAAATGTTAAATAACAGTCTCTCTTAGAGAAATGTATTTTTGAGTTCGGTAAGGAAGAGCCAAAAGGGGCTTGGAAACAACCTAAGACTTGGAGGATTAGTCATCATCCATAAAATTGTGGATGAGGATGTGGACGGGTGGATTGGGTTGATGCACAAGGGCGTGGCCAATGTACCTCTTACAGGACTCATCTCACACTAGAGAAATAGAAGATTAATGAGTAGAATATTGTGTTTTTCAATGAAAAGAACTCTAAATCGGTGTTCGATTCTACCGAAGATGTTAGAGATCCTAGTCATGATTCTGATCATGATTATGGTGACTTTGGACATTGTTTCTTTCTCTGGATGACAACTTGTCTGTGTGTTTGACCTCATCCTTATTTTCTTTGTTTGCTTTATTTTTCTTTCTAATTTTAATGAATCGTCAGGATCATCTATTTATGGCTAATCTTCTGTCATATAATTATACTAAATATATAAATATATTTATTATATTTAGAAATATATATTTATAATTATATATATATATATATTTATAATATATAAAATTAATATATAAATACAATAAATATATTTAATTTTTTTAAATTTATATATTTATAATTATATAAATAATTTTTTATTTATATAAATATATTTATAATAATATATTTATTATATATTGAAATATATATTTTCCATATTTAGGGGTTTTTGGGAGATTCATTTTCCTCATTTCAAAGCCCCCACCCAATTACCTATATTAATAATATGTATAATTATATAAAATTTTTAATAATTATATAATTATAAATATAAATTTTTCTATCTAATTATAAATATTTTCTTTCTAAATATAGATTTATATTTATATTTATTATATAAATATATCTATTTATATATTTATAATTATATACTTTTTAAAACATATTTACATATACATTTGAAATATATTTATAATTATATAATTATTAATATATATATATATGCAAGATGTATTTATAAATATATATTTATAAATCAAATATATTTATATATACATTTTTAATATATTATAAAATTTATATAAATTTATTTATGTAAATAAATATTTGAAATAATAATTAAATATAATTAAAAATATATAAATAAGTATAAATATAATATTAATTTACATAAATATATATATATATATTTATGTATATATTTATATTTTAAATTTAATATAAATATAAACAAAATTATTAATATTTATTATTAAGTGTGTGTGTTTAATATAATTGTAACCCAAATCACCTAATATATATATATATATATATATATTATTGTAGTTATGCATTTAATATAATTATTTGTAATTTTTCCCCCAAAACACCAAATGAATTAGCATTAAGAAAACCAAATTCCTTAATAAATGTTTCCCTGAACCCTTAAAAAACCAAAAACACTTTCTGGAAAATTTATCTCTTCCTTGGACATCGGGCATGTTGCCGTTTGAGGTTCGGGTTTGGGCCATCCACCCACGGGCTGTAAAATTTTGGGTTCGGGCTTTCGATTTCATGAGCCAAAATTTATGGGACGAGGGCCGTGGAGAGTGAGCCCCGAACTTGGATCTTAATTCGGAGTCCCATGGTGTAGTGGTTGTGTCGGCCACAAATGAAGTGACATGTGCCGACATGGAGAAGATCTAGCACAGTGATGTCATCAGTGTACGATGTGATGGGATGATTCTGATGTGGCACATGGCATAATCAAGTCAACTAAATCCCAGGATGTTTTTGTTAGTTCCATACTAGAACAATATCATCACATGCAAACACAAAAGATTAAACAAATTTTTTTCCATTAAGGAAATAATAGAAAACCATGAGAATGACCTATAATATGACTTCATTTTCATGGAATGATTAGCTTTCTAAGAAAAGAATGTCCAATCAAGGGGTATCCCATCATTGGACATATTATATGGTTGGATTTCAAAAATTCAGAGGGGGTGTGGGGTCAGTTCTCAGAGTTGATGAATTTGTGCATTTTCATCATATATAGTATTGATGGAGGTTAATGGCGATGATATTTCTTTTCACAACCCATCCTCTAGGGCCCAGGCCGAGAATACCCCATGTCGACCTTCCATAGGATAGAGGTTGGCGACTATCAATAGAAAGGTTTATCCCTTAAACATGAAGGCATTGCCTTTAGAACACTAAAAACAACAGAATAGAACATAACATGATGCAACCACGAAGTAAAACTGTGGTAGTAAATGTGTCTACTGAATGTAAAAATGTGCCGGATTACAAGCCAATCTGAACGGTACAACTACCATAGTATATCAGAAATATCACCAAAAATCATCTACCTGTGATCCTACATGAAGGGTTGGTACAACTCATCTCAACTCCTCTCCTTGTTTTCCAATCTCTTCTGTATACCACCTCGTCGTGGCTCCCTCAAGTCTCAGGCAAGCTGCTAGTCATCTGCACAAGACACAACAAACTGATGTCGATGCTCGTGTAGGGGAGAGTCTAAAAATACCCAATAGGGACCCCAAGACCCATGAAGGTCATAGATAATAACACAAAGGAATACCAAAAAGAATGATTCAAATCACAAGGAACAATGAAATAGACACAACTCAAAGAAGGTATAAGTAAAGCAATGGAGTACATATTATTAGTCAAGAAGCTAGATCAACTTATTCTGTCGAGAGGCACTACTACTGACCATACAAAGACTCAAATCCATAGGATCGGTAGGTACTAACCCCCGCAAGACCCACATAGGATCCGACCTGCCTGGATTCGAGATGTACTAACCCCCGGAAGACCCACTCAAGATCTGAAATGCACAAGATTGGTATGCACAGACCCACATAAGTTCGTAGAGTGCGAATGAATCCGATTTTTTTATATAGTTCAACATAATTTATTGAAAAAAAGAACTTGTTTTAATTAAAAACCTACTTCTTAGGGGGAAAATAATTTTATTTTGGTGATATTGTTCATTATCAAGAGTTTTATGGACAAATACACAAAATGGGGGTTATTGAGGAAAATTTACAGATTGCATGATGTGTACATATTTACATGCAATGTACATTCAAAATCAGACATAGGTTGACAAGAACAAATACATGCCCATGTATCCCAAATCAGGTAGACGTCGTGTTCACACTATACACGCCATGTACAACCAGTCTAGAAGAAATTGGCATATGAGAAGAAGTCTACACGCCCATGTGGCCGGCTGAAGGGGAAACACCATGTTCAACTTATAAACACTGTGTATACCATTCTAAAAGTGGTTCGTGGACGAGAAAGGGGACTACACTACATGTTTAGTGGAGCTACTTGCTGTGTATAACTACCTATCAGGTTATGCTATGTTCCATGTCAAAGACGATGTGTTAGGCTTCCTAACGGTGGAGAAAACAAAGGCAACATCAAATTTACAAAAGTACAGACCATGTACTTTTGCTACACGCCATATAGTTATTTTTTACATAAATGGAGTCCTTGGCCTCCAGACTAATGATGGAGTGCAACTACAAAGTGTGGAGAAAAGGTTGATGGTCTGAATGAGTGATGTTCTGCCGTCGTACTACCATTGTTCTTCTATCTGCGGAAGAATCATTCCTTCCTCGATGTTCCAAGCATGATCTAATCAGGTATCAAGGGATTTTTGTTTATCATTTTTTATATTTATAAATAAATACCCATTGTGTTGGGGTTGTGCAAGATGATGAGTTTTCATTTAAATTAGATGTTATGAATGTGTTCGTTTCATTTAATCTCTTCTTATTCTTATTAAACCACTCTTTATTATAACTGAAAATTCTAAACCAGAACAAGGGTAGATTTTTTAGGAATTAAAAAATAGAATAATAATGAATAATTTCTTGACCTTTTGAAGTATTTGTCTACTCAAAATGGGCTATGCCAAATAAAGAATTGTGAAAAACTTACTATCAGACCAATGATTTAGTTTCTTTAACTCTAAATACATGTTTACCAGACCAAGGAATCCATATTACAAATTGAAACCCAGAGTGTTGGGTTATTATGAACAACATAACCTCATAAGCAATTTGATTTACTAAAAAAATTCTCATTAAACCATACCCCCAATGCACATCCCTCGTTATATAATTTAAATCCATTTTTTTCTTATTTACTTTTATTTTATATAGATTTTTTTTAAAAAAATAAAACCAATTGTTAATTTTATCAAAACAACATCAATCGACTATAAATTTAGAAAACATAATTAAAAAAGAATATACAAACTTTGTTAAACAAGATAAATATAGCTTCATGTTCCTTATGGATCGACCCCTTACTGGTGCAATACTTGTTAGGGTAAAAATTATTTGGGACACCGATAGTATACCTTCAGTGAAACGACTTGTGAAATTTTGGCCTTGTTGCTAGGTAACAAAGATATGTAATTTTTATTCTTGTTTTCGTTTAGGATGAATCAAATTTTAGTGAAAATAAAAATAAAAAATTCACAAAAATCACTTTTGTAATCTCATTTCATTTTATATTTCTTTTTCCACATTTATGGGTGGTGTGTTTTATATCATGCAGGTCTTTAGGTGTATGAGTGGCTACCTCACACGATCCAAGAACGCTGAGTCGTTAGTGTTTTTCCCGATTGACCCAGAGATTGGATAGAAACTCTTGAGGAATCAATGAGAACTTATGGCTATAAATAACCCAAACACTCGACTAGCACAGAATGAGCAATGAGATCCATTTGTTGTCCAAGGAGCTGGACAACTGTTAGGTCTGGATGAAAATAAGAACCAGCAAGCTCCATGTGCACCGGAATACTATCCTCAGCAGCTCCAACAATTCCAACGAGAGCAGATACAATTTTTACACACAGATCCAGGGGCGTACTATGCCCCTTATGAAAAAAATGCAGACCTGTTCCCCTTCCTTAGCAGCCACCTCCACGCCATTCTCTCATGGGGTATGGCTTGACATCCATTCACGGAGATGAATCATGCATCTTCCATCCACCGATGCTGGCTCAAAACTTCTAGATCATGCCTACTATCATGCAACTGATTCAGAACACCATTAAATTCGATAGTCTGCCCAGTGAGGATCATAATGCCCACCTCTTCAATTTTTTGGAGGTCTGTGACACATTCCACTACCCCAAAGTGTCTACAGACACCATCTATATTTTCCGATACCCATTCACTATAAGGGTTAATGAAAAATACTAGATTAATTGTTTTCCAAAATGATCTATCATCAAATTGGGAGAAGCTATCCTAGACATCCCCATCTAAACAATTCCCGCCCTCGAAGATAGTGACTCTATTAAAGGAAATCCACAAAATCTAGTAGCATGATGCTGAGTCATATTACGAATCATTGGGGTGCTTCATGGAGATGTTTCCCAAATTACAACACCACTGACTCCCACTATGTATTCTAGTCTAAATATTCTATGGAGGACTGAAAACAAAAACAATCTCTGTGGTGGATGCTATAGTAGGAGGTATGGTAATGAAGAAATCCACAGAAGAACATTTCAAACTACTAGAAGACATGCCTGCCAAAAGCTTCCAGTGGTAATCTGAGGCGGTTACCTTGAAACGAGTTATGCATAACATTTATGTAGGTAATATGCTTGTTGCACAGTTGGACGTTGTATCCAAAAAGATCGATGAGCTCAATATGAAGGGACCGTCTCAGGTATATGCAGAAAACCATCCGACATGTAGTATATGTGGTGATAACCACATAATGAGAGAATTCACAAGGTCTACTGGATTCCCTTTAACAAGTGAGGTAAGCTATATTGACCATAATCAAGGGCCAAACTAGTACCAGTAGTACTAGAACCCCGCATGGCGTGATCAACAAAATAGAGGCTGGGGTGAACAACAGCAGAATATTCTTCCCAAGTAACTGCCAATGTACAACCAACCTCCTTATCAAAACCAGTACCAGAGGTAGAAACAACCCTAACAAGGATTTTATCAACAATAAGGGTATCCAAACCCTCACCCACATCTACTATGGCAGCCACCACCTCCACAAGCTCAACTACCACCTCAGCAAGAGAACACCTCAAGGTTAGAATATCTCATGACCAAATTTATATCTACTGCCAAGACCATTTTCAAAATTCAGAAGGATTTTATTCAAGTCTGGGAGATTTATATTGTCTAGTTGGCAAACCAACTCTTGCGAAGGAAACCCGGTACACTACTGAGTAACAATGAGAAGAACCCAAGGGAGGAAGCCCATGCCATCAGGCTTTGAAGTGGAAAGGATCTACCAGAGCAGCAACCAGCATAGCTAGGTTCACCCACACCTCCTATTGATGATTAATGTACAACTTCATACCCCTCCTCATCGCAAATTATACTGTATGAAACCTCACAGAATAAATGATTGGATGTTGAAAATCCCTTTGAGCCTTCCTTTAAATTCTTGGTGAGATTGAAGTAGAGAAAGATGCACCACCAGTTTATCAAATTCATGAACATATTTATAAAGCTACAGAAAAACAAACCCTTTGCAGAGACACTGACTCAGATGCCCAATTATGCAAAATTCATGAACGAAATACTCTCAAAAGAAAAAAGATGGAGGATCGGGGCACCATTTCCCTAACCAAGGAGTGTTATGTAGTCATCCAGCATTCGATTCCTCCTAAACTCTAGGATCCAAGTAGCTTTACTAGCCCATGTACTATTGGACCATGCGAGTTTGGGAAGGACCTCTGCAATTTAGGGGAAAGTGTGAACCACATCCCCCTTGGAGTTGTCTAGAGGCTTGGGATTAATGATTTAAATCCAACCAGAGTATCCCTTCAACTTGCTGACCGATCCATTATATATACAATGGGGATAATGGATGACGTGTTTTTCAAGGTGGGTTGGATGATCCTTCCGGCATATTTCATCATCATCGACATGGAGGATGACTAGGAGGAACCTCTCATACTAGGAAGGCCTTTCTTGGAAACTGGGAAGGCACTCATCGATGTGCACAAGGGGAGCTAATTTTACACATATGAGAAGAGAGAGTCTCCTACAATTTCCTCAAGGATGTCATGCATGCATCACTGTATGGTCATAGGGAATGTTATGTGATAACTATACCAGATCATTGTGAAGTCGATGATCTGGTGTGTTCATTTATTTCTCATTACTTTAACATTCCAGAAAATCAAGTTGAAGAAGTTCCAAAGGACATACAATTCCTAGAAGGCCAGGGCGCCATGGTGGGAACATTTTCAAACATACAAATTAGGTATGATTAGGCAAGTAGGTTGAGCCAACGATCTAAAACAAAGGTGCTTCCTAGGAGGATACCCAGCGGATACACGCCGGGTACAACCTATATACATGTCGTGTAATTTATCCTTTTCATTTATTTTTTGAATATTTTAAATATATATATTAACAATTTAATACACATGGATGATGCTGGTGTTGATGGTAAGGTCACTGTAATTTATCAGAGTCATCACCGGTTCGAATCCTCCTGACTTACCTTCGGCACGAGGTTCCTCTTTTTTATCTACGTGTTTTCTTACACGGAATGTGTAGTATATATATATATGTATATATATCTATGCTTATAAAAAAAAATGGTGGGGATTTATTGGATGGCCATGAATGTATCCCGGTTCGAAAAGACATAGGTTTGAATCATGACAACCACAATATTTCCATCATTTATCCTTTTAATAAAACCACACATCGTGTCTTTCTATATACGCCGTGTGTGCCATGTTTTACTTATTAAAAACTGGAAAAATTCTGTGTATAATGAAATTAATGTGGATGAAGTTCGCAGATTGGCAGAGTCTACGCCCTGGATCCAAAGGTATTGGGTTCGAACATGGCTAATCTCCCTGTTTCATCCATTTTGGATCCATTAAAAACCACAATCCATGTGGTTTTTTCTTCCCTTGAAGTATAGGCTGTATATATTATATATATATATATATAATAAATAGGTGTAGCATTACAACCATTCTCCAAGTGGATGAGGGATTCCTTTTGGAATTGCTGATCATTGGTTCGAACCTTGCCCCAATCACTCGACAAAAGTTTGTACTTCTATTTTTACAAATCTAAAATAAACGATGTGTATTTTCCAATGAATTACGTGTATAGTTTTATTTTTAATAAATTGTGTATATATATATATATATTGTTTTTAATCATTAATTTTTATTATTATATAGTTTACTATAATAATTATATATATATATATATTATTAAAAATAATAATTTGATACACGGCATATATTCTAAATGTAATGTCGTGTACCTCGGCTATAAAATCCGCGAACCACCTGGATTCATCCCATGTTGCCTGATCCCCTCTTCTCTCTCTGTTTCTTCCCCCGTACGCAGAATGACCTCCCCACTTCCCAATTCGTTGATTCCAGCCGTTATTTCTTCTAAATCTTTTTGCATTGTGATCTTTGGTCTGGGTCTGCCTTTCTACACCCTCTATTTAAATGTTTCATAAGAGTTTAAAGTGATTTGAGATCATCTGACCTTTCGGCTTCTACTGTAAATGATCATGATGTGAAGAACCCACACTTTGTACTTTTTTACATGGCCACACACTGAATGCTTCTCAATTTGAATATACATTGTTTGTATGTTCGGTACACAATGTGTACCGTCCCTCATCTTGCCCGGGTATCCATTGCACATGGCCACATACCAAATGTTCATATACATGGTGTGTGTGTGCGGTACACACCTTGTATTACTTTTCTTTCAGCCATCCCATGTCTAGCCTGCCAAATGGCCATGTTTCCTTTAATCGTTCACACACCATGTTCACCTCTTACACGGCGTGTCCTATATTTTTACAAACTGTTTAAATGTTGGTCATTTACTTGTCCACACACGACCAAGACTACTTTACATGGTAACGACATGTTTGTTTTCTACATGCCATGTATCCTTCCATGGTCTACCCCCTACTCCCTCGCCATGCCTAACTAGAGAACACACGATGGTAACCCACTTTCACTACACACCTTGTACTCAGGAACTACATGCAGAGTAGTTTTTTATTTTTCCATATCTCTCACATTTTCTTCTTTTTCTTTTTCTTTTCCTTCTCTTATTTTGGTTATTCTATTCCATTTTATGGTATAACAGATAGGGATCGTTCCCACGAGAAGCAGCATGCCTCCGCCACCGAGGGTGAGAGGCCCATTTACCGTCGGATCCGACTTCGGCCTATGAAACTACCCGATACAGACAATGCGGTCTATCAGCTCCCTCCATTGGTCATACTTCCACCCCTAAATCCCTTAGCTGAGAATGGTCTGAGTAGCACTACACCTCCACTATCGTGCACCAAGCCCCTTAGCACCTTTATTCCTTCTCCCCCTTCTGCCACTCCACTTGATCTCTCATAATATGCACCTAGTCCCTCAATGACCGCCCCATCCATTGAGCCTTCGTTGAATTCAGACATTCCACCCCAATAGCATGCTTCTATAGAACCTCCACCTATACTGGGACCTACAGGTGTTCCCTACCCTTGCATGGTATTCCCGGCCATCAATTTGGCCCAAAAAAGGGTCGGGCACTTCTCTTGCCGCCCTATTTTGTTGATCATCCACTATCTGGATATCAGAATCCCATAGGAACTGGGCATCTAGGGAGATTTGGAGAATCTCAATGGTCAAACTCTGTTGCTCGTGATTTTCTAGGTCAACACTCCTATTTTCCATGTTATATTTTTGGAGTTTGCAGCTTCATTTGAGGTCGACGGAGCTGAGTATTGGGAGACACCTGGTGATGCGGTACCTGTGGTTCGGTTCCGACTAGGAGGCCGACCATTTTCCCTTACTATGAATCAGTATGGACGAGGGTGTGATTTATATCCTCATCCTATAACCCCACCCATGTCTCCACCCTGACCCTTCCTGAGCACTCTGAGCTCATTGCTATGTGGCGGGATATTGCGGGGCATGAACACCACTATACCCCTACCTCTCATAAGAGTAACCTTCTCCCTGACCCTATCCTTCATTTCACCCACCGATGCATCAGTGCCATTCCTTTTCACCACCACGAGGATATGGGGGTCATGACCAGTCGTGACATTGACCTCCTTACCAGTGTCATCTGGCAGGACAACCCGGACCTCCCTTACCTAGTCGCCTCCTATTTTCATGCCATATTTACCAACCATCAGAGAGACCTGAACATCTGGTTTTACACCACTCGCCTTTCCAACTGATATAGATAATATTTTCAACATTTTTTTTAATTAATTCAATTATTTAATCCCTAAAAATTGAAAAATTTGAGTTATTTACAACAATTTTCGGATTTATGATGTGTTTAGTGCTAAACATGGAAAACTGCCTAATTTGGAAATATTGATAGATTTTAATCGCTTTGGGAATTCATGCATATATATTAACATATTAATCCAATTACTATGATTATTATTTTATAGGATTCATAGATTTATTTTCTACATATTTTGTTGTTGAACTGTGATTTAATTTGGCCATCCACGAGTCCAATAAATTTAATCAATTTGGAAAATTATTCTGGAAGACCATGTGGAACCCACATCAATTAATTGAACATAAATCAATCTACATACATCTAATTTATGTGATTACAATTGGATTAGAATGATAATTAAATGTGGAGTTTGGATATTTAGGATTATGAATATTTACCTTCATTAATTCAAACCATAGATGCTGATATTTTGGGAAAGGAAAAAGGAAAAATTCATCTAGAATAAATGATCCAATTAAGATGGACACATATCATGCTATACAGAAAGGATGAATATTAAATTTTGTGATGAAATGTTGAAGATATTTTTCAAGATCTTTCAAGAAGATACCATCTCAAAATTCGTCCATTAAATTGGCTGAACATGGTCAAACTTGCGATGGACAGAATTTGCAGAAGATATTAAAAAGGAATTATGATGATCTTATATTTAACGATTGGAGTATGGCACCCAATTGGCCTATATAAAGAGGAGTTCACCCATCCTAAAGGGAAAGTATGACACCACAATCGGATATGGGAGGAAGACAAGGGACACTTGGGAAAATTCTCAACCATCATCATTGTATTTCTTTATTTTTTATTTATTTACTTTAAAATGTCTCTCCTCTCCCTTATCATGTCTCTTACCCCATCCATGGAGGGTTAGTTTCATTTGAGTGATCGTAAAGAGGGTGGCTGGACCTATTTATTGTTGTTGTGTTCTTGTGCTTGAAATGAATCAAATTTTTTCTTCTTTCTTATTCTGGTTTCAATTCATAATTCAATATTAATTTCCAAATGCGGTTCTGTTTGGTTTTGATTCAGAAATTATAAATTTCTTTTGTTGATGATCATATATCCCGCCACCCAACACTTATCTGTATATGGTGGAACATGACTAGGGTTGGGTGGTGATTTCTAGGCGGTTGATAAGCATGTGTGTAGGATTGTATTTCAAAATCCTGGTTTATTAGGCAACAACAATTCCAAGTCTGCGATTGCTCAAATTAATCAAGAGACCTTCTACAACCCGCAACACATTGGATGGAGGATAGAACAATATAAGGTTTTAGAAAGGGATATTCTCATCGCATCTATATGACCGAGGGATAGGGAGGACACAATAGATGAATCTCTGTCTTAACAATTTAAGGAAGAAGATGTGGTAAATTTGGTAACCATGATGGCACAACACTAGGTCTATTTGAACTCAATCCATTCATCATCTTAATCATTTTATAAAATCAATCAATTCATGTTTTTCAGAATCTCTCATAATCATTTAAATTAATTAAAACCAATCTTTTCCAGAAAACCAACAAAAAGTTACATCCTTGTTTTTTGTTCACTCCACTTCGGGAGACTACCTAGGATCAACTACAATACTATAATTAGGTAAATAAAATATTTTTTCCCATGCCCATGACAGGCATTCATCAGATGTGGAACAGTTTCTGGGGAGGCAGTTCCTCAAAACGTTATTTTTATAAAAATCTCTTTTGAATGACTCGTAGTTCAAAATGAAATTTATTGGAATTCGAACCAGAAATTGAGTGCACAAAAATCAAATTGTGAAATCAAAATATTATAAAATATTTCAAAGAAATAATTCTCACTTATTATAGTGACACCTTGAATGAAGACTTCAAAAATGTAATAATGGCTGCATATCCTAACTGAACCCTGCTCAACTTCTATGCTCCTTAATTTTTCAATCAAAATTATCGGGTTCCAATTAATTCCTTAGAAAATGATTTTGAATTGTTAATTAACTCGATCCATGTGCTTTCTAAATTTCATGTTATAGTTGGTGAAGACCCGAATCAACATATTCAAGAATTCACCTATGTCTGCTCCAGCTTCAAACCACAAGCAGTCGTAGAAGAGCATGTGAAGTGGAGGGAATTCCCCTTCTCACTAGAGTGAGTAGCGAATGAATGGTTGTAAAATCTGCAATATGGGGAGATCAGTGACTAGGAAGATCTAAAAGAATGATTCTTACAAATATTCTTACCAACATCGTGGAGCACTAAAATAAAAAAGGAGATTTATGTCATCCATAAATCAACAGGAGAAAAACTCTACGAATACTAGTAACGTTTCAAAACTTTTTGTGCAAGTTTCCCTCACTGAGAAATAGAAGGGGAACAATTACATATGTGATTCTACCAAGGATTTCCTAACAATTATAAGAATCTACTAGATGCATCATCGATGGGAGCCCTCATTGAAAAATTACATAAATATATTTGAGTTCTGGTTGAATAGATTGCACAAAATTCACGGTAGTTTGGCACTTGAGGCACGATCACCAGAGGAATCCATGAGGTAAGAACATTTGATTCAGTAGATTGAATTAGAAACGAAATGGGTGAACTCACCAGGATAGTGATACAAACAGTTGTGAACTATGTGAAGGAACAACAGGGACCGAATCAGCTATGTGGTTTATGCACATCTAATTATCATTACACTGATCAATGTCTAGAGGTGTAGGGGATACAAAGTTGTGCTGCAGCCCATCAACAAATGTAATACCAACCAAAAACCCATCCAGCATATGGGCTTCAATAGAACCAATCCAGATCACCTTTTCATCATCAATAACAGAACCCGATGGCATTCGAACAACCTTATAAGTATCTCTTCCAACAACAAAAATGTTTCCAAAAACCACATTTCCAGTGGAAAAATATGAACAATAGTCCACAAGTTCACTGACAACTGAAGATCACCAACTAAAGACAAGAGTTGCAGGAATAGAAGATAAAATAGACAAACTAGCTGATAAATTTTCAAGCATTATGGATGATATCACCAAGAACCAAGGTAGGATTCCCACACAAAAAATTCAAATCCAAATGATAAATTTAGTGAAATCAACACCTGATGTTGGAAGGAGATCACACCACCAGAAAAAAAAATGAGGAATATTATTCTAGGGAATCTTTTGAAGCTTGTCATGTCCATCCAAAAGATGGAGTCAAAAAAAGGATAAAGAACAGGGTTTCTGAATGAAAGAAAAGAAAAACCTTTTGAAAAAAATCAAAGGGAGAAAACTGATATCCCATCACCATTCCCATCATCATTGGTTCATTCCAAGAAGGGTTAAGAAGAATGACTTCAACAAGAAACTCAAAAAACATTCCGAAAACATGAGATTAACATCTCACTACTGGATGCAATCATAGAAATCCCTAAATATGATAAAATTTTGAAGGGGTTGTGTACTAAAAGAAAG
Organism: Viscum album; assembly: GCA_963277665.1. Taxonomy (NCBI): domain Eukaryota; kingdom Viridiplantae; phylum Streptophyta; class Magnoliopsida; order Santalales; family Viscaceae; genus Viscum; species Viscum album. The sequence continues at coordinate 289,129,559 of OY728126.1, read as the reverse complement.
CGACTGGATGGAAATGAAAGAATCAACTTAGGAATAAGTGTGTCAGAATTGATCACACCTCCGATACCGCAAAAATATCAAGATTAATGGAATTTCTCCATTCCACGCACTATTGGTTCTTTAAATTTTAATGATGCACTATGTGATCATGAAGCTTTGATAAATTTGATGCCTTACTCAGTGTTTTCATCTTTAAAAATCGGAGAACTAAAACCAACTCTAGTGTTGGTACAATTAGAAACTAAATCCACCGTTTCCCAGTTGGAATCGTTGAATATGTACTTATAGGAGTGAGAGGATTAATATTTCCAGTAGACAATTATTTCCTTGCCATGGAGGAAGACCGAGAACCAGCCCGGTCTCCCATCATCCTAGAGAGATCTTTCCAAAACACAAAAAGGAAAATCATCAATGTTCATGAAGGAGCACTCACCTTGGATCTCGGAGACAATATGGTACACATCAACATTATTTATACGATGAAACACCCGTCCAGCCATCATTCACTTTAAGAGATCTCCTATGATGAAGGTATGGAACCAATTGAAGACTCAGGTATGCTTCATGACTTTTCATTAGCAAGAGAACACTTTTCATTTGAATTTTACAATTCGAATGAACCTAAAAATTATGATATCATGTTGGAGGATGAGGTAAAATCTTATTTTTTCTATGATTTGTTAAAAGGATGTGAGATTATACCATATAATTCAACCTTAGAAGTAGGAAACCCAAATTCCATATCATCCCTTGAATAACCACCATGATTAGATCCGAATCCATTGCCATTTGATTTAAAGTATGCTTCTCTAAAGGAAAGAGAGAAATTGTTAGTAATCATTGCCAATAACCTATCACAATCACAAAAACAACCACCGATTGACCTTCTCAAAACGAATTTCAATGTTGTAGAATGTAGTTTAAGTGATATTCCTAGAATCTACCCTATGGTATGCTCTCACAAGATATTTTCAAAAAGTGATTCCCAATGAGTTAGACAACCTCAAAGAAGACTCAATCCCACAATCATGGAGATAGTTGTGATAGAGATAGAAAAATTATTAGCAACTGATATCATTTACCCAATCTCTATTTCATAATGGGTCAGCCCAATTAATGTAGTCCCAAAAAAACCAGCCTAACCACTGTTAAAAATGAAACAAATAAATTGTTACCCATGAGAGTACAAAACAGCTGGAGAGTGTGTATGGATTAAAGGAAGCTAAATCAAGTTACCAGAAAGGAACACTTTCCTATTCTGTTAATTGACCAGATGCTTGAAAGATTAGCAGAAAAAACTCATTACGTGGTTTTAGATGGATTCTCAGGATATTTTTAGGTACCAATTCCACCAGATGACCAAGATAAGAAAACCTTCACCTGCACATTTGGAACATTTACCTACACTAGGATGCCTTTTGGGCTATTCAATGCCCGGGGTACATTTCAACGTTGTATGGTTAGTTTTTTATCAGAACAAATTGAGGACTGCTTGGAGGTGTTTCTTTATGATTAAACTGTTTTTTGAAATTCAGTTGATCACTTCTTGTGAAATTTCGAAAATGTTTTGAAAACATGCATTGAAAAGATCCTTGTCTTAAATTTTGAAAAATGCCATTTCATGGTTGAAAAGGGATACAGTTGGATCACATAATTTCACAAAATGGGATTGAGGTAGATAAATCCAATGTTGATGTAATAAATTTTGTTCCATATCCATCTTGTTTCAAACATGTTAGATCCTTTTTAGGGCATGCAAAATTTTATAGATGATTCATCAAGGATTTCAGTATGGTTTCTCTCCCTCTCTCAAGATTACATTAAATAGTGCCGACATTAATTTTGATTGTTCATGTAGGGAATCATTAGATGAATTAAAGGAACAGCTGATAACACCACCAATAACCCAACCACCCATTTGGGATTACCGTTTCATGCTACTTTGTGATGCATCCAACAAAGCGGTGGGAGCTTCTCTATCATAGACAATTGATAGCAAGCCTCAAGTCAGATCATACGCATCAAGGAACTTGGATGAAAAATAAATAAATTAACAACCACAGAGAAGGAGTTCTTCGTAGTCATTTTTTCAATAGATAAATTCTGATCATATCTTCTTAGTACTAAAGTTGTTGTTTTTTCTGATCATGCAGCAATTAGGAACTTAATGAAAAAGAAAGATGCTAAACCAGAGTTGCTCAGATGGATGATACTCTTAAAAGAGTTAAATTTTGAAATCAAAGATAAGAATGGGACTAAAAATAAATTGGTTGATCATCTGAGTCGACTACCCCACACTGCTGAAGTAGAAATCCCAAAGTAGAACCCACTTAATGATGAGCTTCCTGGAGAAAAACTCTACATCGTCAACAGTGAAGTACCATGGAATGACAACATTGTCAACTATTTGGTTACATCTCATGTACCCCCTCATCTAAGCACTCATCAACAACATAAGATTAAATCTAGATCATGATTTTACATTTGGGAAGATCTGTTTCTTTGGAAAATTTATATTGATAAAATTATAAGATGATGCTTGCCAAGAAGTGAAATTAAATCAGTGTTTGAATTTCGACATAAATTATCTTGTGGAGGCCACATTGGACCTCAAGGAACTATAAAAAAAGTTTTAGAATATAGACTCTATGAGCCCACATTATTCAAGGATGCATATGAACTTTGTAAAAGATGTGAAAGATGCCAATTTTCTAGTAACATATCAAAATGACATGAAATGCCTCAAAAACCAATTACCTTCTATGGAATTTTTAAAGTGTGGGGCATATATTTGAGGGGACCATTCCCATTTTCATTTGTAAATTCATATATCCTTTTGATTGTGGACTATGTTTAAATATGGGTGGAAGCAAAAGCTAACAGAACTGATGATGCTAATGTTTTTTGCGATTTTATCAAGGGTAACATTTTCTCTAGGATTGGTGTACCACGAGAAATCAGTAGTGACCAGGGAACTCGTTTATGCAACAAGAAAATGGAAGCATTTCTAAAGAAGTATGGGGTGAATCATAGAACACCTACCCCATACCATCCCCAAACAAATGGACCAGAAGAAGTATTCAATAGAGAAATCAATGCCATTCTGGAGAAGAATGTTAAACCAAACTAGAAGAACTGGAGCCAAATGATTGATGATAAATTATGGGCATACAGAATGGCCAACAAGAAACCGATAGGGATGAGTCCCTATAGATTGATCTATGGAAAGAGTTTCCACCTTCCTGTGAAGTTTGAGCATAGATTCTATAGGGAGTTCAAAGAGATGAATCTGGACCTTGAGAAAGCTAGGAAAGAAAGAATATTGAAGTTTTAGGAGTTAGACGAAATTATAAGGTAATCTTTTGAAAACTCAATGATCTTTAAAGAGAGAACATGGATGGCCTATGACAAGATAATTCACCCAAGAACCTTCAACACTAGATATTACATGTTACTCTTCAAATCCAGACATAATCTTATTCTAGGCAAACTTCATTCATGATGGGAAGGCCCCTCTACTTTTATTCTGGTATACCCCTTTGGTGTTGTGAAGATTCAAAAGGAAGGAGGTGGAAACCCATTCACTTGAAATTGAATGAGTCTAATGAAGTTCCATCGGACCGTACCTCAAGAACCAGTGGAGGAGATCACAATCCTTCACCCTGAATAAAAATGAAGACATACCAGGTTGCATCATTCCTTTATAGTTGATTAAATACAGTAACTCCTTTTTTTTAAACTTATATAAAAAATTCTATTTACATGTATTTAAGACACTACATCAATTAACTGTGGGGGATGGAATCTTATAGTCTAGAGTTTTCCAAAAAAAATAATATTTTTTATTCAAGCCAATGACATTAAATAAAGGAGATACCAGGAGGCAACATGCATTTCCCCCATTTTACACTTGTCCTCTATGTAATTTACAAGCATGATTGAATATGCATGCACTATTAATTGTTTTCATTCTTATATTTTAGGTCCATTAATGAAGAGATTATAGTGGGATTAAATGTTTTGATGAAAAGCATCCATTTGAATGTGGAGTAAGAGTTTCAATTCTATATTATCCAACTTTATTCCCCACATTTTTAGTCTTTTAAAAAGTTAATTAAAAAATTCATGCCCATTCTTGAATTCGTGCTCTACTTGACTTATTGTGGAGGCATGAGTTTCATAGGAATTTGGTGATTCCGTGTTTTAAATTTCAATCTTAATGAGATTGAATGATTAAAATGGATAATTAAATGATTAAAGAGTGGTAAGGATTTTAAAATAAGGACTCGTGATTTGAGGGAATTAATTAATTCATGTAAATGAAATTTCACTTCCATTTTTAATTTTTTGAATTTCTGAAATTCAGGTAAATTAATTTGTTATTAAAAATCTTACCATGAGTGATTTTCCAATATCATATTCCCATTTCTGATTGGATTTCTAGACCAAATATTTCCTATTTTTTCTTGGGCATATTTATGGAGTGATCTTGGGACATGCCACCTACCAGAACAAGTATTGAAACTTTTCAAAGATATGACTATAGAAAAACACATTTAAAATGATTGAGGCACTACATTGGCTATCCACATATTTACATAAGACCAACCCTTACATTTATCCTTCATTAGATTGTAGAATCCATGAATTTATTTATAGGTTTATGCCACATTACAAGCTAATATTTCCTCACCTACCTACACTTTTAGTATTTTTGAAATGATATTTCAAGTTTGAGTGTGGGGGAAGGGCCTTTCATGTGCATTCATTGGGATATGTATCATTTTTGGGTGGTGTAAGTTGTGAGTAATCATTTGGGGAAATGTATTATTAGAAAATTGGGCATGTGTCAACATTTCATTATGATTATTTCATTTCATTTTTTTGTCCATAAAAATATGTGAAAAACAATTCAAAATGAATCTGTGCCTATCTGGAGATTTAAAAAAAGTTAAAGGTGTTCCTTTCTGGAGAATTAAAAAAAGGAGGAGAACATGGATGATATAATTCTTTGTAAACATTTATTGACTCATGACCCATGTCATTAAAAGTGGGTGGTGTTGTGTTTCGCATTATCAAAAGGTATTTGAGTGAGGTTTATCTGTTGTTTTCACATGATTAATCATGCATTGTACTTTAGAGTTAAACCTCTTACTTCTGGCCTTAAATAATTTCAATCATTTAACCACCAACCCAAAACCACAGAGTCATTTGAACCATTATTGCATGTTCTCATGATTTTATGTGTGTTTTTTCTTTACAAAGTAGATAAAGTAGTTCCATTAGACTCCTATGGATAAGGAGCATGTAATCATGATATGAGAATTACTACACTATTAATTGTATCTTGAGTGATGAAAGAAAAGATTCAAAAGATAGGTAGATAATTATTTTGCATGTTTAGTAATAATAAATTGAGAAACATGAATGAATGAAATGATAAGCTCAATCATTTTTCAAAGGGTAAAAGTAAAATCCATGAATTGACTATTTTGTTGAAAAATAGGAAATTAAATTGATATTTTTGTGGAACTGGAAAATTTGATTGGACACTGATAATCATTTGATTTAATTGAAATTTAAATTATGGTGACATTGGTTCCCTTTGGCTCCAGGTTGAGAATTTATACATCAGAACAAGAATAGTTTAAGTGTGGGGGAATTGATAAAGATAATATTTTCATCATTTTATATATAATTCAATGATTTAATCCCTTAAAATTGAACAAGATGAGTTATTTACATCAATTTTGGATTTATGATGTGTTTTGGGCTAAAATTTAAAAACTGCTTAATTTGGAAATATTGACAGATTTTAATCACATTGGAAATTCACGAATATAATTTAAAATATAAATCCAATTAATTTGATTATTTTTTTGGGTTCCTAGATTTATTATCTACTTCTTTTTTTTTTGAACAAGGATTTAATTTGGCCATCCATGGGTCGGAAAAATTCAATCAATTTTGAAAATTATTTTGGAAGACCGCTTGAACACCACCTCAACAAATTGATCATAAATTGGTCTAAATACATCTAATTTATGTGATTCCAATTGTTTTGGAATGATAATTAAATGAGTAGTTCTAATGTTTATGATTGTGAAGATTTCCCTTCATTAATGAGGACCATATATGCTAAAATTTTGGGAAAGGAAAAAAGGAAACATTTATCCAGAATAAACTTTCAAACTAAGATGGCCACATCTCATGCTATATAGAAAGGATGAATATGAAATTTTTAGATGAAGTATTAAAGATTTTTTGTAAGTTCTTTCAAGAATAAACCATATAAAATTTCATCCATTAAATTGGCCGAACATGGTCAAAATTGTTATGGAAAGAATTTGGAGGAAATCTTAAAGAGGAATTATTAAGATCATAAATTTGAAGACCGGAGGATAGAACCCACTTCGCCTATATAAAGAGAATTTTACCCATTCTGAAGGTAGAGTTTGACACCACAATTAGATATAGGAGGAATCCATGGGACACTCAGGAAAATTCTCCTTTAGTATCATTTGGTATCTTTTTTTAATTTTTCTTTACTTTAAAATGACTCTTCTCTCCCGTGTCATCTCGCTTACCCAATCCATGGAGGGGTGGTTTCATTTGAGTGATCAGAAAGAGGGGAGGATGGACCTATGTGTTGTGTTTGAGTTATTGGGCTTGAAATGAATTAAATTTATTCTTCTTTCTTATTATGGTTTCAATTATTAATTAAGTATTAAATTCCAAATGCAGTGGTGTTCGGTTTTGATTCTGAAATTATAAATTTCATTGTTCGATGATCACATCTCCCTCCACCCAACTCTAATTGGTATATGGTGGAACAAGATTAGTGTTGGGTGGTGATTGCTTGGTGGTTTCCAAGTACGTGTGTAGGATTGTATGTTGAAATCTTGGTTTATTAGGAAGCAACATTTCCAGGTCTACGATTGCTCTAATTATCCAAGATACCTTCTACAACCCTAAAAACATTGGAAGGAGGATAGACCAATCTACATTTTTAAGAGCAAAAATCTCATCACATCTATCTAACCAAGGGAGATAGAGGACTCGGTAGATGAATCTCCCTCTTACCAGTTTAATGAAGAAGAAGAGGTGAATTTGGAAACCATGATGGCACAACACTAGGTCTAGCCGAACCCAATATGATCACCATCTCTATCATTTTTTTAAAATCAATAAATTCAAGTTTTTCTGAATATCTCATAGTAATTCAAATTAATTAAAACCAATATTTTTCAGGAACCCAAAAAAAAGTAACAACCTTGTTTTGTGCACACTCTTCTTTGGGAGACTACCTAGGATCAACTGCTATACTATACAAAGGAAAATAAAATATTGTTTTGACATGCCCCACGACAGGCGTGTATCTCCCACCACCTTGGGGATTTTGAGCCATATCTTCCACATGACCTGTTAGGTTCCCCCTAATAGATGGACTATCTCATTCATATTTGCATGAGATTGGTGTTGAAGCAGGTGGTGCCTACGTCCTTTCTCAGGCCTCACCACGCCCACCTGCTGACCCTCTTACACCCAATGATGCATCATCTCCTCCTGCCCACCCCTTCTGGCTTCCCTAACCCCACCCCTTCTTTTGACACCCCTTCTTCTAGCCTCATTTCTATTATTCCCCTTTCTACATTGTACCCCCACACCCTCAGCTGATCTAACCTATTCCCTCAGCGTAGCCACGATGGAGATGCACTTGGTTTATATCAACCGATGTCAGGACTGACTTGAGTAGCTGTTGGGGCTTCTTATCCAGCATCATGTTATTCCATTGCCATTGCTGCTTCCCCCTACTACGGCTCTTGCCCCTTATCCGGCCGCTCCACCACCCTATACTATGCTGGCCACAAATTTTAGTTCTCTTATCCACTATGGGCCCCACTACTACTACCACTACTAATACTACCACTGCTGGCACAAGTGCTACCATTCCAGGGAGTGCATCTGAGCATTCCCTTCCAAGTCCCACTCCAGTAGATCCCATTTCTATGACTTATCATCCAAGTGCAGGACCCGAGCCTTCAGTTTCCACATCTCATGATCAATCTATTCTGGCTGGTTATGTAAAAGTTGATGCCTCTTATAAGGTGACCCCGAGAATGGTTTTTGGAAACATGATTTTCAATATATATATATATATATTTAATTATTTATTTATTATATCTTGTGCATGTGTATGTGGATTATGCTGTTAGTGTTTCCTTTCCCCCACTATCACAGGTTCTCTTGACCTTTTTGGGCTGCACTATTACATCACTACCTATTTTTATTCACCTAGACATGAGGGGAGTATTCTTTATTCCATTATTTTCATTATTTTCATGGTTTCCTTCTTTCCTTACTTCCCCTAATTCTGGTCCACTATTGTGTCCCCACCTAACTTTGTTCATCTTTCTGGGCACCTGGAGGAACACATGCGATATTAATTATGGGGGGGGGGTCTCTCGACCACTTCAGTCTCTTCCCTTATGATCATTCTATGAGACATCATTAATAGATCATATATTTAAAAATGTAAGGACATTTTGGTTAACCATATTTTTAAATAATAAATCTAAATGTGGAACTTTTAAATGCGGCATGCTTATACTAGTTCATAAGTTTTTAATATGAGTTCTAATATAATTTAAATTGCAGTTTGTAATCCTTTGATAATTACAACGATTAGACTAATCAACTTTTTTGCCTGTCCTAACACGATTGTCTCTTTATTTGTTTTTCCCACTCCCACGAGGTATTCTAAACCCTTGATAATATTCTTTCTAATACCCTCTTTCTTGATAGATTCATAGAGTATACATATCTACTAGAATTTTCATGTTTTCTTTTCAAAACAATTGGAATTTTTTAATTACAACAAAATGATTGAGGAATAAGATTGTTTTAACCCCGTAAATATTGAGACCTACCCAAAATATTATATTTATAAATCCCCTTGAAATTGTGAATTGCCATTATATTATTCCATATTATAAGACTATTTTCCTTCCTACCCTAATTCCATTATGATTTTTCATTATTATTCATTTGATATCAAATTAAGGGATTGGTAATAGATTTCCTACTTTCATGAAGTGTCATGAAATTAATTATGGGGGAGAGCCTCTTGATTATTTAGGGAAAAAAGGGGTTCAAAACCATTATTCGTAGAAATTCAAAAATGTTTCCTTTTATTTAAAAAATAATGATATAGACAACATGACCTTATACTCACTTGTTGGATTGTGAACCCTACCTTCCCAATGAAAGGAGATGATGAGGTCATTTGTTTGAGATGGTGAGGATGCATTTAAAATTGGAATAATTTTGAAAATAATGTTTTTTTATTTAAGAATTTAGCCTCATTTTTTCAACCCTTAGAGTTATTTTTACATCTTTACCTATCAACCATTAGCCAGAGAAACATATAATCCTTATTGTAGATCCCTCATGATTATTGTAAGTATAATTTTCTAATGTAGAGAACTAGATTTCATTGAAACCTATGGATAGAGTGTATATATCTTTGATTGAGAAACGCTTTTATTTAAAACATCTTGTGTGTGTAATATATTATTGGTGAGGTAAATCATCAAGTGGCTTGTTTATTTTTGAATGATTGAAACATGTTTTAAAATAGGGTGACAATAGTTCATTTAATTTAAAATGAGGCATGATTAGCATATCTCGTAAATTGAAACTGTTTTGTATCAATTTGGAATTTTGACTGAAAACTTATTATTTACTCTTATTATTAACTGATGTCCTCACTTATAAATTATAGACTCTGTTAATTATATATTGAGATTTTCTTGAGGGTAAGAAAATGATTAATTATGGGGGAGTATGATGCATCCAATTTGTGTATACATTTTCACCTACTTTATTGAAAATAAGAACAATTGATCATTAATTACCAACTGCTTAGGGAACAAATACTTTGGTTTTGTTGATCTAGTTCATTTTCAGTAGTTTTACAAACAAATACATAAAACGGGGGAGACTGAAAAAAATTTATTGACTAGACGGTGTGTACTTATTTACACACTATTTAAATTTAATCTCAGACATGGGGGACCAGATAAAATACATCCCCATGTAACCAAAAGATGGTACACACTGTGTTCACACAATACACACCGTGTACTGCCATTCTAGAAGAAGTTGGCGAATTAGAAGAAGTCTACATGCCCGTGGGGATGTCTGAAGGGGACACACATTGTTCAACTTATATACGTCATGTATACATTTCTAGAGGCAGTTTGTGGCAAAGAAATGGGACTAAAAACCATTGGTGGTGGCTCTATATGTCATGTATAGAAACCTACCAGGCAACGTCATGATCCATGTCATAGACGGCGTGTGAGGCCACCTACCAGTGGAGAAAAACATAGGCAAAAGCACGTTAAAAAAAGTACATGCCCTGTAATTTTTCTACATGAATTGTAGTTTTTTTATAAATGGAGGCCTTGGACTCCAGACAAAAGATGGTGTGTGGAGAGATAGTGTGGACAAAATGTTGAAGGTCTGAATGAGTGATGATCTACCGTCATACTGTTGATGTTCTTCAGTCTACCGAAGAGTCATTTCCTCCTCGATGTTCCAGGCATGATCTCATCAGATATCAAGAGAATGGTGTTTAACATTTTCTGTATGTGTAAATAAATACCTCATGTGTTGAGGTTGTGGAAGTTGATAAGTTTTAATATAAATTAGATGTTATGAATGTGTTTTTTCCTTTTAATATCATCTTACACAACATAAATAACTTTTAATTATAACTGAAAATTCTTTACTAGACCAAGGGATGAATTTTCAGTGATTGAAAAGAAGAATAGTGATGAATAATTTCATGACCATTGTAATTATTAGTCGACTAAAAATAAATAATGTCAAATAATGATCTATCAATCACTAACTATCGTTCCAAGGTTTTAGTTTCTTTAGCTCTACATACATGTTTGAAGGACCATGGAAACTTTTTTACAAATTGAATCCCAGAGTGTTGTGTTATTATGAACAACACAACCTCATAGGACATTTGATTTACTAAAAAACATCTCATTAATCCATAACATCAACGCAAATCTCTCTTTATATATATCAAATTCAATTTTCCCATATATACTTATTTTCTGTTATTTAATTTGTAAAGGAAACATAAAACCAATTGTTCTTTTTATCGAAATAATAACAATTGAATCTAAATTCATGAAACTTCATTAAATCTAAAATACTAACTAAGTTAAAAAAGATAAATATAATATCATGTTCCCTATAGATTGACACCCTACTGGTGCTATACTAATTATGGTAAAAATAATGTGGGTCACAAATAATATACCTTTAGTGAAATGACTCCCCAAGTACTAACCCACAAAGGATCTGAACCACACAGGATCAGTATGTTTTTAAACCATGACGAGCCTCTCTATGGCTGGCCCCCATCAGGTCACGTAATGCTGAGCCACATAGGATCTCTTGGTCATGGTCCACACATGATCGCTCTATGCTGATCCACACAAGATTTCTAGGTGCTGAACCACATAGGATTTCTCAGTACTATCCATTGTATGACAAGTCTCCGACCTCCATCTCACTACTAGCTACTGGATTCTGGCTCATAGTACATTTGATTCTGGGAGAACCGTCCTCAAGGCGTCAGTTATATTTTAACCAGTACAATGTCACAAAAAAAACTAATCCGATGATCTTTGACTTCATAAGGGACCCAATGCAACAAAAAACACGTCAAACGGACGCCTGGTCTGAAAATTATTTTCTTTTTAGTGCTGAGGGTCTGGTTGGATCCAGTGACTATCCAACCCGACCGTACTCCAACATCCCTCAATACTCTCTTAGAGTATCTCTAAAGAACTGTCTCTCTCCTAGGATCGTAGCACTATATATGGTTTTTCAACCATATGTCTGGTTCACATGATACAATCCCTTAAGCGTATTAGGTCCCGAGAGGGGTCCAGATCCAGTCTGACCCGACCCGATTAGGCTGGGTCATGGAAGACTCACCCCACTGGGAAGTAGACCACCCCACCCAACCTTGGTTGGGCTGGGCTATGGCAGCATAGCCAACTGGCCGACATGACCCCTGCATGGTCTCACAATCTGTTGGTCACGAACAGCTCAATGGAGTTATTCAGCTCCTTCGTTGGCAGCGCCATGTGGTCCTACCTTGTCACCCAAATGACCATCATGGAGAAGATCACCTAAATCACCACGACATTGAGTCACGACTCCCTTATGTTCAACATCCGATGGTGTGCTTCCTCCACCTCCGTGGAGGGACACAACCAGCCTCCTTTCTGACCACCGCGACACCACTCTTCCCCTACAGTGGGCGGTTGTTTTCCGCCACCTGCATCCACCTCGCTCATATCCCGAAGTTTTTCTATGGTGCCTACACTTCATCCGCGGGCCACTAGGAGAGGTCTGGTGGTATTCTCATTCTTTAGGACGTGATTATGGTCTGCTCAGGATGTCGTCGTCATTGCACAACTCTCGGTTTCTAGGTTTCTTCTAGTTGGACCAATCCAAGTCCGATGAACGCAATGAAAAAACAAGCAGTAGAGGGTCTGGGCCTTTTTTATTTGTCATGTTCCCTCTACGTTACCATTATAACCAATGGTGGTAAATTATACAACACATTAAAAATAATGAAACACCAAATTCAAATCCCTTCCATCGACCCCCCGCCCCCACGAAAATTCATGAACGATGAGAAGAAACATTGAAATTTATTGAATTAAATTACAACACCTAACTTGTAAACCTTTAGAGGTATCACAGTCGTTGGAAGATAGAGAGTCCCCATCCGAGTGAGGTCGTCGGCGTTTGTCGATCCAAATCATAGCCGCCCTGTTTTTAGTCCTCCGTTGGTGGAAGACAACATGTCACTTGTCTAGAGGTTTCTTGTTTGGTGAATCCATTTCAAAACTCCACAATATTTCTCACATAAATATAGGCGGAAAAGTGTGATTAACACAACGTGAAATTAATGAGATTCATTAATTGATGTAATTAATGTGTCACATTAATTACACGAGTGGTGGTTACACAACAAAATTTAAACTAGTAAATTAATATCCCATATTTAAAAGTAAATCCACCACTATGGTCCCTTCCACCACTACTCAATAGGTTGTAGAAAAAATAGAAATAAAATAACAATTCCTTTGTTATTTTATTATTTCCTTAAAAAGACATAAAAACAAAAATTTTCTCCCGACCAACTATGGTCAAATTTAAGCATACCTTAAGTAAATCCCAACAATACAAATTCAACGATGCCATCATATTTTTAATCTGAGCACTGGTTCTATAGATAAAAACAGCTCCCATGCATTTTCTAAATATACCTTTTAAAATTTTCAAAAATTTTTAATAGTCACCCTTGACCCACACCAGTTGAGGATACTCTCGGCCTAAGGGGAAAACGCCCTCACACGATCAACAATACTCACATATTTTCAATCTGAGTTACAATTTAGAAGTAAAGGATTTTGTAATAATATAATTGTCACTTAATTATTTTATTTACGGCCAAAACTAACTTCTATTGGTGACCCACTATAGCCAATGTGAGTATTTACCTATGTAAAAAAATACCCTCACAAGTTCAAAGGTGGTTTCATAATTTTTTTCCGCGTCATCTTTCAGGAGTTATAAGCATTTGATAAATAAAATAGTTTTATTTAATTATTTTATTTACTATTATGCCATTTTTCTGTTTTACGACAAGAGGCATGCGTCGACTAAACTTTAGTCACTCTTAGGGTAAACATGCCATCTTGAAAAGAATGGTGCCCTCAGATTTCTGATCTGGGCACCTTTTTAAGTGTTATTAAACATTTTCTGGAAAACTACTAATGCATGTTATTCTAAGCTTTACACTTTTTTGACGGAACATTCATGGGACTCCAGGCCTTAGAATCACGTGTCGTTAGATTATTCAGACTGAAAAAAATTCCATATAGTTAAAAATAATTCAGAATTTCTATGTCTTTACTTTCTCCACACCTTAGGGATTTATGTCCCCAAAATCCAAATAAATGGTAAACAAACAAATGAGGGTACTGAGCACAAATATGACACTCTCGTTCCCATGTTCTCTCTTAAAGGTTCTCGTGTTTCCCCCAAAATCGCACTAGAGGCATCGAATATCCCCAATGGACTCCATCCTGTCGATCCACTATCTTCAATGGGTACTCTATAAATGTCACCCCATCTTCAAAGTCCAACTCTCTATAGTCAATAACATGGTATGGATCATGAACACATCTTCTCAACTGTGACACATGGAAAACATTATAAACTCAGAGTATCTATGGGGAAAGATCATGATGGTACACCACCTCGCCTACTGTACTGAGCATCAAGAAATGTATCATGAACCTCATAGATAGATGTTTTCCGTAGCCAAAATTCCATAATCCTTATCATGGTGAGACCCGTAGGAAGACATTGTATCCCTCCTCAAACTCCAAGGGTCTTTGTCTCCTGTCGGCATAAGACATATGACAGCTCTGTGCAGTATTCATCTTCTCTAGGATGACCTATACCTTCTCTTTGGTACCCTATACCAACATTGGACCCATAAGAGCTGACTCCCCTAGGTCTGTCTAGCAATGAGGTGATCTACCTGGTCACTCATACAAGGCCTTAATCAGTGCCATGCTATTGGTGGAGTGATAACTGTTGTTTTACTCAAACATCACAAGTGGTAGGTTGTCGACAAAACTGTAACAAAAAATTGGAAACAAGCAAGATGCATTTCCTCTATGGTTTGTGTGGTCTTCTTCGTCTGACCATCTTTTTTAGGGTAAAAGTTGTGCTCAAGTGTGCATGATCCTAATGCTTAGATTTCTCTTGCTGACAATTGATGCATCAGGATACAAACATCTCCACTGCTTTCTTCATCCCTATCCACTATTACTGATGTCGTAGGTCCTAGTACATCTTCGCCACACCTAGATAGACAACCAAAGGGAATGCATTGAACACCATTTCCACCTCCTCTCATATAATCACTGGTACCATGTTGTGTTGTCTGAAGAGGATGGTGTGCTACCAACCTTCAGAAATCCTTCAGGAGAACATCCTATGGATATCTGAGCACGGATGGCCACATAGTCAACACCCTCCAAGTTGTTCCTTTGTGACTCTCTAAAGGAGTGTGGGAGTAACTATTGTAGACTAGAGGTAAGATGTTACATCACTATCAACGAAAGATAACTGCAACATGTCTATCTGATCTATTGCCTCACTCAGCAACTGTAGACTGGACCTCCTACTGAGTGTATCTACAACTACATTCCACTTCCCTGGATTATAGACTATCCCAATGTCATAGTCCTAGAGGAAATCAATCCACCACCGTAGTCTCAGGTTTAGGTATTTTTGTTAGAAGATATACCTGAGACTCTTATGGTCAGATTAAATAGTAAAATGTTCTCCCAACTAAACTCTAAACTCCTAGAGCACTGCAGAAGAAATCTGATATGCATTTATAGATATTTTTTCTATCCCTAGGTACAAACCAACACAGATGTATTTCTCTCTAAATGTAGGTAACCTAGGAAACATCCTTTGAAAGTATGGTCCTACACACTTCAACTTCTTTTCAGAATAGAAAACTCAAAACACATGATTCCACAAGGGTAAGGTTGTCCATCACAAAAGTGACCAGCTGCACCCTCTAATGCTTGAGTTTAACCAGTGCTTTCTGGGTTTCCTTTTGTGTTTTTCGACCAATAAAAACCTCATTCCTACACTATAGATATACCAAAACATTTTTTCCTAAAAAAGTCAATCTGAGAATGAATTGTGGATGACCAGTCCATCCACAAACTATCATCGTTAGGCCTCGATGCTGTCACCAAGATGCTACAAAAAAAATCTAACCTTTAGGGTCAGATCACACTATCGGCATAAGTGTGATTATCGAGTCTCTTTTCATATGTATCTCCAAGTTTAAGGGTCAAGTAAACTATATATCAAAATGCTCTAGGTCTTGAAAAAGATTCGTGACAATAAGGATTGATTAATACATTTGACTATTAAATACGAAATCTACTTATAGACACTGACCATACCACGAATCATTTATAGATCCCTAGGGTCACCCTCCTTGACCACATAAAGCTACTCCCTTCCCCTCTCCTACAGCTCCCTAAGCCTGGTGGAGACCAAATTGGGGTGGTGGTTGTAACATGTCAAATGTATAACACATCTTCTTACTCTCCTAGATCCTCTTCCATGTCTCCTGCCCTGCAGATTCATCTATCACAATAAATTCTTCTTAACTAAACATTTTACACACCCAAGTCTCTATGGTTGGCATCAGTTTACTGCATTCCAACAGCTAACATTTACTAGTTGTTTCTTCATAGTAAAATATCATTAAAAAAGTTTATCTATATACCCCTAAAATAAGTCAGAATGCACAGAGGAATAATGGTAGCTCAGATGTCACAAAACACATCTCTCTAAGTGGTCTGAGCACTAAAGTAAAATTTATATTTTATACCTAAAGTACCTAATATGGTGGGTACACCTCGAAAAATACTTAGATACCGACATGTCGTCCTATAGAAGTTGTAGAATCTCTTGGGAGCACATAACCCTTATCTTTTTATGGCATGATACCCCTTCACGTATGTAGGTTCTCATGCTCTGATCACAAAAATGTCACCTTATTGTATGTTTGTGGAAATCGTACCCCTTCCATATCCATGTTGTGCCACATAGAATGCTAACTTCTAGGACCACCACCTTATCTAATGGTGCCCTGGCAAGATGGAAACTCTCTATCAACCTCATGAAAGTCCTAAGTCACATGTAAGTCAGGCTTGCCTAAGAACCTGAGTGGTATCTATCACTGAAACTCGTTTAAAGAACTGAGCATATATGTGTTATCTACCTGTGGCACTGAAAGTAACTACCAAAAAACGGGCAGTGGTATTGTTGGTACACCACCAGAAGGTAACATCTCAGGCCACATTCCTTTTACTAAAGCCTCATCACATTTTGTACCATCCTCATTGTCAAAAATTGGAATTTGGGATTGCTGTCTACATGGGGAAATCATGAAATAGAATCATGATGAAATATAATCAATAACATATAGCTAGTGAGATAACCCAAAAGATATCAAGGGTAATACATTTTTAAAATACACGCAATCAGTTTTTTCGTGCACTAAGTCAAAAATCAGAATTCATGTTCCTGGTGTATGGATACATCAGGTTCCACACCAACAGTGGACTCCCCGAACATAAAACCACACATAAAACACTTCAAAATATTGATTCATTATAAATATAGGAGTCCTAGTTATTCGGTAGAATGGAATCCTTTGATAACACTCTATCACGAACCGTCCCCTGAGGGCCCATGTCGGAACATAAGCCCAATTGAAAGGTACAACAACAACTGAAAAATAGAAAACTGCTCTTGAAATCATCCACTATGTCAATAGGTGCTAAACCCAGTAAGACAGACAATTTATATGACCCACACATGATTTGTATGTGCTGACCCACACAAGATCCCTAAGCGCTGACCCACACAGGATCTGGCCCACACAAGATCGGTATGTTATTGATCTATGACATGTTTCTCTATGGCTGGTCCGCATTAGGTTTTGTACGGCTGATCCACACAGGGTTGGTAGGAGTTGATCCACATAGGATCACTCAATAATGATCCAGAAAGGTTCACTAGGTTCTATCCCACAAATGATCACTCTGTACTAACCTACGTATTATATGTCTCAAACCTCCGCCTCACTACCATCCATTAGATTACCACTTGTAGTACGTTTGACTATGGGAGAACTGATTCTCCTGACATAGATCATAATTCAACCTGCAAAAACTGCCACTAAAATATAACTCGATTATCCATCATTTCATAAGGGTACCAACAAAATAAATGACGCGTCAACCAAATGCAAGATCTGTATGTTATGGGCATTTTAGTGCCAAGGGCCCAGTTTGATTCAGAGTCGATCCAACCTCACCATAGTATAAATTTATCCAAACCCCTCATGGAATATCTCAAAATGACCATCTCGCTCCAAGGATCCAATAACCACACACTGTCTATCAAACGAATGTCTAGTTCGCATGATACGATCACTTATGTGTATCAGGGATCAAGAGGGGTCTGGGTCTGGTCCGACCCGGTCAGACTGACCCTATCTAGTCTGGGTCTGACCAGCCTAGTTTGGATGGGTTGGGGAGGACTCAGCACACTGAGCCACAGACTGGCCCGGCTTGCCCTAGTTGGGCTGGGCCGCTGCAGCTCGACCCGTCGTCTAGTGCAACCCACGTGGGGTTACACGGTCTACTACACACGAACAAATCAATGTAGTCATTTATATTTTTTATTGGCGACCCCGGTTGGTGCTATATCGTCACCCATGGACCTGTATAGAGTGGGTCCCTTATATCACCACGACATCGAGTCGCGACTCCCTTAAGCACGGTGTGCCGCCTCCTCCTCTTCGGTCGGCCACTGTCAGCCGCATGTTCGGCCACCACAGCACTGACCATTTCCACTCTTCCACCGTGGTTGACAGATGATAGTCGTCTCCCTCATCTACCGATGGTGGTCACTATTTCTGAAACTTCCCCCATGAGATTCCGGGTAATATTATTCTTCACCAAGACAATTATTTATATTTAAGTCCAAATTGCATGTGCTCAAATAGAGAAAAAGATGACGCAGAATACACATCTCCATTCTATAATAGCGATGTACGTTAGTGGCCGTGAAATTGCCCAGGAAAAATTGGTTTTCATAGAAGACAATGTTAAATAAATTACAGTGCTGTAATAATCTCCTAGAATCTCATAAGGCAATCAATATACTGATAATCCTAGTGATACATAAGATAAATAGTATCTCTACTTTGGCGTAGTTTATTCTAAAAATTTATGATGTGGTGATGAAATCGCTCAAAAAATCCTTTTCTTTTAGGAGAATACCAAATTGATTAAGTTTAAATACTATAATATTCTTCTAGAATCACATAAAACAATCAATATACTGATAATTCTGGAGAATTGGAATCATAAAATGTATCGATAATTAGGCCTTACTCGTTTTCAATGTTGAAATCTATATCAAGATATTCCTCTTTACTGAGGCTCGTGTCAACATTTAAGTGAAAATTATAAGTGCTCATATAAATATGAATACAAATCAGAATGTGTATTTTCATCCCACAATAGAAAAATAGGTTAATGATGGTGATACTTCACAGAAAAATGTTGTTTTTTAGAGAATACTATGTTGAATAAATTTCAGTAGTATAATAATATGCCAGAACCTCGGTAGGAAATAAATATACTAATAATTATAGTGATATAGAAACATAAAATGTAAAACTAATTACACCTAATTTGATTTCAATATTGATATTATGGAAAATAAATTGCTCAAGAAACTGTTGGTTTATTAGGATGGCCATGTTGAATAAATTTTCATAGTATAACAATCTGCTAGAATCTCAAAATGAAATCAATATACTAATAATTCAAGAGATACAAAATCAACAAAATTACCTCTTATTAGGATTAATTAAATTTCTACATTTATATCTGTATCATGATGTTCCTCTTCATTGAGATTGTTATCAACATTTAAGGGACAATTAGAAGTGCTCCTCTAGAGAGAAAGATGAATCATAACTCATATTTTCATCCTATAATACTAGTAGAGGTTAAATCAATGAAATTGATCAGAAAAATATTGGTTTTTATTGATGAACAATTTGAAAAAATTTAAGTACTATAATAATCTACTAGAATCATGGTTTTCAATCAATAAACTGATAATAACGGAGATTATGAAGCCAAAAAATGACAACTAATTTGGAATAATTAATTTTCAACAATTTTATTCGTATCAAGATATTATTCTTTACTAACACTCTTATCAATATTTAATTGCAAAATTTCAAGTGAACATATAGGGATAAAGATGAATTCGAACACACATTTCAATATTATAATAGCGACCAAGGTTAATGGAGAATTAATAGCTCTAAAAACTATCAGTTACTAGAGATGTCATTGTTGAAAAAATTTCAACACTATAATAATCTTCTAGAATCTTGATAGGTAATCAATATAATTATAATTATATAGATAGAAAATAAATAAATGTATAACTAGTTATACATAATTCAGTTTCAATGTTGAAATTTGTATCCAAAATATTCTTCTTCACTGATACACATTTCAACATTTATATTAAAATTTCATGTCCTCAGATAGAGAGAATGATGAATCAGAATGCTCATTTTCATCATATAATTTCGATAGAGGTTAATGATGATTAAATTGCTCAGAAAAAATATTTGTTTTCATAAAATACTATGTTTATTAAATTGTATTACTATAATAATATTCTTGAACATTAGTAGAAAAAGAATTTATTGATAAAACTGGATATATAAAAGCATAAATGTACCACTAATTAGGCCTAAAATTTTCCATCATCGATGTTATGAAGATGAAATTGACCATAAAATAATTGGTTTTTATAGACGTCCTAGTTGAATAAATTTCATTACTATAAATATTATCTAGATTCTCGAAAAGCAACCAATATTCTAATAATGGGAGAGATACAGAAGCATACAAATTACCCATAATTATGCATATTTTTCAATATTGGCGTTCATATAAATATATTCCTCTTCACTAAAATTATTAATATCATGTTATTGAACATTTCATTTTCTCATATAGAGAGAATGATGAATTTTAATACACATTTTAAATGTATAATATCAATAGAGGTCAATTAAGATGAATTTTCTAAGAAATATACTGGTTTTTAAAAAGTACATGTTACATAAATAGTGGTACTATAATAGATGTATAAAATATTAGAAGGAAATAAACATATAAATAATCCTAGAGATATAGAAGCATAAAAATTACCACTAATTAGGGTTAATTTATTTTCAACACTGACATTCATATCAAGATATTCCTCTTCACAAAGATGCTAATTTATATTTTAGTTGAAATTTCTTGTGATCGGATAGGGAGAAAGATGAATCAGAATGCACATTATCATCCTATAATAGTGACATGGGGTAATGGAGATGAAATTTATCAAAAAAAATATTTGTTTTAAGAGTATGAAAATTTGAATAATTTGTAATACTATAATAATATTTTAGAATCTTACCATACAATCGATATACTGACAATGCAAGAGATAAAGAAGCATTATATGTACTACTAATTAGGCCTAATTCAATTTCAACGTATATGTTTGTATCATGGTATTCCTCTTCACTGAGATTCTTATAAACATTTAAATGAAAATTTCAAGTGCTCAAATATAGAGAAATATTAACCAAAATGTGCATTTTCTTCCTATAATAGTGACATTGGTTAAGGGTGACGAAATTTCTCAAAAAAACTATTGGTTTTTATAAAAACAAAATTTGAATAAATGGTTCAAATATGATAATATGATAGAATCTCAATAGATAATTAATATTCTGATAATGCTAGAGATACAAAAGAATAAAATGTATCACTGATTATGCCTAATTCATTTTCAATGTTGATGTTATAGTATATAAATTGCTCAAAAAACTTTTGGTTTTCAGAGAAGTCCAGGTTTGTTAATTTGAAGTACTATAATAGTATACTAGAGTCTTAGAAGGAAATCAATATACTAATAATTCTAGTGATATAAATGTATAAAATGTACGTCCATTTAGGTTGAATGGGATTTAAATGTTGAAGTTTTTATCAAGATATTACACATCATTGAGATGCCTATCAACATTTATGTTCAAATTTCAAGTTCTCTGATATGGAGAATGATGAAATAGATCACTCATTTTCAACAGATAACGGTGATAAAGGTTAATTATAATGAAATTCCACTGAAAAAATCTAGTTTTTAGCAAAGAAAATGTTAAAATAAATTGATTTATTATTATAATATTCTAGAATCTCCACAGATAATCAATATACTGATAATGGTAGTGATAGAGAATCATAAAAAGTACAGCTAATTAAGCTTAATTCTTTTTCAACATTGACATTTCTACCAAGATATTCCTCTTTACTAAGATTATTATCAACATTTAACTCAAAATTTAATGTTCTAATTGAGAGAAAAAAGATGATTCTAAAAACACATTTCTATCCTATAATAGGAATGGCGGCTAATGGAGATGAAATTAATCAGGAATCTATTAGTTTTGAGAGAAGACCAATTTGGATAAATTTTAGCAATATAATAATCAACTAGAATCTTAGAAGGAAGTCAATATACTGATAATGCTATAAATATAGATGTATAAAACATACTGGTAATTATAACTCATTCATTTTCAATGAATATATTCCTATTAATGTACTTTTATTTATTGAGACACTTATCTAAATTTAAGTGTTCTTTATATGTTCTTTGAAAAAGGGAATGATGAATCAAACATGTATTTTCCTCTTATAATAATGATAGAGGTTAGTGGTCAAGAAATTGCTCAAAAAACTATTGGTATTCATAGATGACAAAGTTGAATAAATTGTAGTACTATAATAATCTACTATAATATGAATAGGAAATCAATATAATTACAATTTAAGAGATTCAGGAGCATAAAAGCGCCACTAATTGGGCCTAATTCATTTTTAACACTGACCTTATTATCTATATATTTCTCTTCACCAATAGTCTTATAAAAATTTAAGTGGAAATTTCATGTGATGAGATAGAGAGAAAGATGATTCAGAATTCATAGTTTTAAACTATAATAGCGATAGAGGTTAATGGTGATCAAATCTCTTAGAAAAACTATTGGTTTTATGAGAAAACCAAGTGGAGTAAAATTAATTACTATAATAATCTTCTAGAATCTCAGTAGACAATTAATATAATGATAATTCTAGAGATATATAAGCAAAAAAGTACCACTAATTAGGCCTAATTTGATTTTAATATTGACATGCGTATCATGATCTTCCCCTTCATTGTGTTCTTATAAATGTTTAACTAATAATTAAAAGTAATCATATAGAGAGAACGATTAATCAGAATGCACATTTTCATCCTATAATAGGGATATAGGTTAATTACAATTAAATTTATCAAAAAAACTACTAGTTTTCATAGAGGACCAATTTGAATTAATTATTGTACTATAATAATTTTCTAGAATCTCTGTATGAAATCAATATACTGATAATGTTAAAGATACAAAAGAATAAAATCATAACTAGTTTGGCCTAATTTATTTTCAATGTTGATATTCATATCAATATATTCCTCTTCACTATGATTGCTAGCACCATTTAATTGAAAATTGAAAGAGCATAGATAGAGAGAATGATTAATTAGAACACACATTTTTATCCTATGATAACGATGAAGGTTAATGGGGATGAAATTCCTTAGGAAACTATTGGTTTTCTAAGAATACCAAGTTGTATAAATTTCAGTACTATAATAATCTACTATAATCATGTTAGGCAATCAATATACTAATATATCTAGAGATATAGAAGCATTAAATGTAAAACTAATTAAGCCCAATTCGTTTTTTATTTAGACATTTATATCTAGTAATTACTCTTTACTAATACGCTTATCAACATTTAAATGCAATTTGTGAGTGCTTATGTAGATAGAAATATGAATATAAATGAAAATTATCATACTATAATAGCGATGGAGGTTAATGATGATGAAATTTCTCAGAAAACTATTTCTTTTTAGAGAAGACCACGTTGTATCAATTTTATTACTATAAGAATATTTTAGAATCTCAAGAGACAATCAATATGTTGAAAATGTTAGAGATACAGAAGCCTAAAAACTACCTCTTATTAGGCCTAATTCATTTTCAAAGTAGATGTATTGGTGATGAAATTACTGAGAAAACTATTTTTTTTCTAAGAATACCTAGTTGAATTAATTTTATTAGTATAATAATGTGATAGAATATAGGAATGTAATCAATATACTGATAATTATAGATATATAGAAGAAAAAACCACCACTAATTAGTCCTAATTCTTTTTCAATGTTGAAATTCGCATCATGATATTCCTCTCACTATGATTATTATAAACATTTAAGTGCAAATTCAAAGTGCTCAGATAGATATAAAGATGAATGAGAACAATCATTTTCATAATATAATAGCGATGGAGGTTAATTGCAATGAAATGAATTAGAAAACAATTGGTTTTTATGGAAGACCATGGCGGATAAATTTTCTTACTATAATAATAAGATAGAGTCTCAGCAGGAAATCAATAAACTTACTATTGCAGTGATACAGATGAATAAAAATTACCACTAATTATGCCTAATTTGTTTTTAGCATTGATGTTCATATCAAGATATTAATCTTAACTGAGATGTTTATCAACATTTCATTTCATATTTCAATTCGATAGATAGAGATAAAGTTGAATCAGAACCCACATTTTTATCCTATAACCGCGACGGTGGTTAATGGGGGTGAAATTGTTCACAAAAATATCGGTTTTCAGAGAAGACCTATTTGAAATAATTTTTTTACTATAATAATTTGTTAGTATCATAGCAGTAAATAAATATACTGATAATTCTATTGATATAGAATCCTAAAAGATCCACTAATTAGGCATAAATAATTTTCAATTTAGACGTCCGTTTCAAGATATTACTCTTCAATGATACGATTATCCACATTTAAGTAAAAATTTCAAGTGCTAATATAGAGATAAAGATGAATTTGAACACACATTTTCGACTTATAATAGAGACAAAGTTTAATGGTGGCGAAATTTCCGGAAAAACTATTGGTTTTCCGATAAAACCAAAATGAATAAATAGTAGTATTATAATAATATGAAATAATCTAAATAGAATATCAATATACTGATAATGCATGATATACAAAATTATAAAAAGTACAGTTTATTAGGCCTAATTCATTTTTAATATTGATGGTATTTCTTAGAAATTGATTTAAAAACTATTGTTATCAGAGATGACCATGTTGAATAAATTGAATTACTATAATAACATGTGATAATATTGTAAGGAAATCAATATAAGGAAAATTTTAGAGATACAGAAAAAAAGTACTTCCAATTAGGCATAATGCTTTTTCAATATTGTTGTTCATATTGAAAAATTTCTCTGCACTAATACACCTGTCAAAATTTATGCCAAAATTAATAGTCTTCATATAGAGAGAATGATGAGTCTGAACATGAATTTTCATCCTATAATATCGACGGAGATTAATTATGAAAAAGTTTCATAGAAATATATTGGTTTTCAAAGAACACCAAGTTCAATATATTGAAATAATATAATAACCTACTTGAATCTCAATAGGCAATTGAAATACTGATAATACCAGTGATTCAAAATCATAAAAATTACCACTAATTTGGCCTACTTAATTTTCAATGTTCTCATTTGTATCAATTTATTCCTCTTTAATAGGATTCATATAAACATTTTAGTGAAAATTTAATTTATTAAATAGAGATAATGATGAACCAGAATAATAATTTTCATCCTATAATAGTGATGATGTTTAATGGAGAATATATTTCTCAAAAAACTATATATTTTCAGAGAATAGCAAGTTGAATAAATTGTAGAATGATAATAACCTTCTAGAATCTCAGCAGGAAATCAATATACTGATAATGATATAAATACATATGTATAAATATTACTGGTAATTATGCCTAATTTTTTTCAATGTTGAAGTTTATATCCAGATCTACCATTTTAATAAGACACTTTCCAACATTTATGTGAAAATTGAAAGTTCTCAGATAGAGAGAAAGATGAATCAGAATGCACATTATTATCCTTTAATAGAAATGTAGTTTAATGGTGATGAAATTGATTAGAAAACTATTTTTTTATCTAAGATGACATGTGGAATATATTGTTGTAATATTGGTCACTATGAGTATCTAAAGAGGAGGGTGAAATGAGTACCTAATAAAAACATCTGTTTAAAGTGGATTAATTTGAAATCCTCTAATTAATTAAAAATTAATGAGTTAACAAATATAGAAAATCGTTATAAATTCTAATCGTTAAAAATGATTCATAATGATTTATTAGTTCTATGACATATAACATACTATATTACCTAATCCTATGAAATCAATTTACTTGACTAAAATATTATAAAAATACTAGTAAATATCAACTATCAAAGTATTAGTTTTTATTTTATTGAAATAGTTTTTGTTTTTAAGCTATAAATAAAGAAAAAAACACTCAATAGAAATTTTAAATAAAATAGTTTGTCTTAAATTGAGAATTAGTACTCTCTCCTTGGTGATCACCCGCCACCTCATAGTTTATATAAAATAAAAAAGATGAACCACAACCTGGATCAGGTCTTACAATAGTTTACAAAATGTCTTGGTCTCACATGAACTCTTCCACAGTTATTCATGGGAATGAAAATAAACTGGTCACACATGGACCTCTACCACAATTATATGTGGTAGAATAAAAGATAATGTGGATTTAAGAAGATATCAGGTATCTTCAAGTTTCACACAAGAGATAGTGTGTGTGTGAAAAAAATAGAGTATGCACACACACTTCTCATATATATAATAATTAAAAATAGAATAGAGAAATCTTCGAGTATAGAGTTTAGAAATTCTTGTTATGTTATCGTTCTACTCAGGACTCTTTGAATGTATCTTGAAATATAGATCGAGTTGTGTTCATTTGATATAATGAGATGAACGTAGTATCTCATACTCTTGTTCATTAATTTTAGGTATTCTCTTGATGTGAATGGGCTTTGGCTTCCTCTATCAATAGATCGGTAGAGGTATAAGTTTATCTCTTCTATAAATATTTAAATATTTAGTAGGTTCCAAATCTTAGACTTTTTCACCTTAGATTCTTTCTATGTTCATATCTAACTACATGTGGCAGTATTCTTTTCCTTTTATCATCATTAAAATCAATAAAGTCTATATGGCCTCTTATTCCTCGTACTGCACGTCTAAAACTCATATCAATACGTTCTATAGAACATTTATGAGTTAATCATTAGAAATAACACTAAGAATTAACTTCCATTATATAACTATTAGTATTGTTCAAAATGATTATGTAAAGAAAATGGTGGTGGTTACTTAATCTAGAGGCATCTTGATGTCTGACAGTATGGTACTGGTGGTGTCTTAGACATAGTCAAATTTCATGTCTAGAGGTTATGTCTATTGAGGTGAGTCATCTGACAGAAGTTCATCCTTCTGGAATAAGGTCTGGCTTGCGCTGTCTTACACTTTTCCAATTTTTCATCTTAGAGGCATGACATCCTGACGGCATGACATCTTGATGGTTTCTCATACATTACCATTTTTTAGCTCTGGCGGCATGTTGTCTGACATCGTCTCAGACATAGAAATATTTCTATGATGATGGTCTGTCATGGACAATGGTCTCATATGAAGCATATTCTCAAAATTTGATAATTTTCCAGTTTAATGGTATGAAATTGTGATGACGAGTCCTTGCCTGGATGGTGTGACAAGATTACAGTGTGTTAACCTCAATGGAAACTCATCATTAGGAAATTTCATCACATGTATCAGAATACCTGACACTTAATGATAAACAATAATTTCATTAGAATTATTAGAAATAGATTTTTTTGATCATTATAACTAGGTGGACAATAATCTCCCCCATTTTTATGATCACAAATCATGGAATCAAAGGCATCACAATAATTAAATCAAATATAAATGTTATGATTATAAATCAATCACAATTTTTTTCAGATGATATCAATCTGAAAGAATGAAAAAATAATGATAATTATCAATATCAAAGAAAAAAATAGTGTAAAAAAATATGCCTGAATAATTATACCCCTTTCAGGATTATCAAAAAGGTAGAACAAAAGTAAAAGGAAAAACAAGATAGGTAATAATTAGAAATATGAAGGATCCAAACAATATTCATTAAAAGTAGGTAGATAAATGTTTGAAAATAGGTTATTATAAAATGAAAAACCATTAATGAAATAAATCGAATTATAATAACAACTTTCATGGATTATAAGAATGATCCATAAGACCTTTTCCTTTGGCTTTGTATTTTTCCAAATTAGAGGAAGAATGATCATGAGGTGTGGTGGACAAAGTAGATAGAGATACATTAGAAATATTATAGAGTTCTAGAAGGGAATGATCATGATAAACAAGAAATAGCCCATGTCAGCCAAAAAAATGGTTAGGATGCATACCGAAAGGTTGAAAACTAGCAGATAGATGTGCGGGTGAACCACCCAATTCCAGGTCTAAAATTGAATTGAGGAGTAATAGAAAAGGATGACTGGGCTATAACAAGAATAAAAGGCTTTATGATATCAACAAAGTCCATAATAATCTGGTCACACCTCTCCATGGAACTAATGAAATCATTATTTTCCTTCATAAATGTATTAAACATAGGAAACAAATCCATCAACTATTTGTCTTGTTATTTGAAGGCCTGGGTCATAGAGGGAGGCCTCAAATTTTCATCTAAGAACATGAAATGAGAATCCATAACTTGATTGGTATAGATTCCAGAGAGATAAAATTTGATATACTTGGTAATGTTTTCTCTATCATCATGCATATCCTTATCATATGATCTGATCATCATGTGATCATGTTGAGTACTCTACTAATGATTTCTAAAAATTTCCAATGGAATCATAGGTTCTCTTCTAGGTAGACCACCAGATGTTGCAAAAAATTCATTTCTAAAATCTGAGTGGGTCTAATCAACATCAAACTGAGGTGTAGTATTATTGCTAGATGTTTATAATGAATCATTCTAAAGACTATTCAAAATCCCATCCAAATAGGCAGTAATGGTTGACTTAATGTCATAAAGAATAGCCATGACAGATTGAACCTAATTATTGATTCAGTTGTTCTCAATCTCAATCTCATAAATATGATTCATTATCATTGCTTGAATGCATTGAACATCCAACTCAAATATGTATCTTGCATCTTTCTCGTTGATTAAATTATCTAGATGTGGTCAACGCTATAATATGACATCAAATTTGGCATCAACAACTTACACGAAGCATCCATGGAACCATGTATGACTAAATTCACTAGATCATAAGATGGAATTGGAGTTATAGGTTTAGGTTCATGTTCTCTTAAAGAGTAAAACTTTCCTAACAACCCATCAAAATCAACCAGAGTGATCATAGTTCCCTTATGATCTCCTTCAAAATGAACCTCAGGTCCACCATGCTTTGGATGAATCTTATTAAAATTACCCCATTTTTTAAACAAAAGATCAACCCTTCTCCTAGAAACTTGAGCAATGACTAGTGATGTTATAGGAGGTACCACAATAGCAGGTACAACCATCATTGTCTCAACATTTCTGCGAACATCTAGACTCTTTACAACTATAAATTGTACGATGTCCTTTGATATTTATTATTATTTCTAAGCATCTTGACTTTTTGAAATAGATATGGAAGACTCATCTTCAAACTATTTACCTATAGTAGGTGAAATAGCACCGGTAGTCTCAACTTCAAATGGTTTACCAATAGTTGGTGCATCTAGAAAGTGATTATCTTTTCTAAAAAACAATATGTTCAATTTCAATGTGGCTGGAAACTAGAGGCTTGTAAATTGCCATATCAACTAGCCTCTCATCACATCCATCCTCTTCCTCAGCAAGATGATTAATTTATTATTAATCTACATGATATTAAACAATATATATGTTTCATTTTATCATCTTTGGTACAATAATACCTAGTTTGATCTCTAATTGAACTAACTTCGGTTCCCTTAGCCGCCATGTTCACTTATAGAATTAACAACTCTAGGTATTTTTCCCCCAAACTAGTGCATCTATGTTCTTAGGCACTGAAGTCATATCTACATCTCTTCTTCTAATTTTTCCAGGTGAACCACCATGTTTGAAAATATCGTCATCATATATTCTATTTTCAACTTCATCTCCATTTCCATAACCATTGACTTCTTCATCAGCATCATCCTAATAATTATTTCCAATATCAACCTCATACACATCATTACGATTATCTTCATTTTCATTCTCATCTGCATTATAATCCTATTCGGTTGATTTATATCTTTTTAAATGATCCTAAATTGTAAATTCAGTCTCATATTCAATACATATAACTAGATTTCTTACTTTTAGTATCCTTTTAGAAGGACTAAGAGATCCAAATGTGATTTCTTGGTGATTGAGGTGCTAGGTCTGGGTCACTAACAATATCAACAGATGGGTTTTTTAATTTATTCCTTAAATAATCTTCTTCTTCCTCATCATATTATTATAAAATCACATCATGTTCTATGATAGGATCAAGAACATCACTCGGTATATAAGAATGATATAGTTGGTTAAAATATGCATACATATTCACACTATCTCCAAACCACTGTCTTTTCTAGGGATTCCTATTTATTTTAATCCTTGAAAAGATATATCATGAAATAAAGAAACCTTCAAAATATGTAATTGATTCCCCGTCATTAAAAACATGATCTTTATCCTTTAACATTGTAGAAAACATCATTGGATAAATCAAATATTTTGATCTGGAAGATGGCCTTATCTCCTTTGAGAGATAAACCATAAGATATCTATATAGATTGATATTAAGTCCTATTTTCATAAGTATAATAAATTATACATCCTGAAAACTCAATGTAGAATATTCATCTTTCCAAGAACAATGATTGAGTTGGATAAATTTGAAGAGTAGTTTATACTCCCCATCCAACATGAGGGAAATAACCTTCTAACAGTTCCATCACTAGTTAGCTCTTCAAGTGCTTTTTCATAAAAGATGAATTCACTATCCTAAAGAATAGATCCTTGGTAAAAATAATATAATCCTTCATGAGGAACTCCCAGGAATTTCACCAACTTCATTGTGGAAAAAATTATTCTATGGCCATTAACTCATGATGTCATCTAATACTCCCCTGCAACATTAAATCCAAACTCCACATATTGGAAAAAATAATTCACAACCATAGTATAAATGGTCCCTCAATCAAAGAAAACTTTTACATCCAACCATTTCTTTGAATACATTTGATCACAATATACTTAATAGACAGAAAACATTTTGATTCATCATTCCTTTTTGCTACTACAACCCTATTTTATATCTCATTATGAAACAGTTCTACTAGAGCAGGAACACTAGACTGGATCTTCTGTTTCTTATCTAATCTCTACTTTTATAAAGAAAATTTAGAAACATGCTTCATCCTCAACATAAAAATTTGTTTGAAAGGGTTGTTCAAATGCTAATATAAAGGATCAAGGTTTGAAGATTAGGAGAAGATAAGTTTCTCATGGCTCAAGATTATCACACCAGTCTCGAGTCACATTATAATTATATATATCACCATTTTTGAATCATTTTGGATTTATCAAAACAAAAAAATAAAATTGAAATAATACTATAAAATTATATTTTGAATTCATATAAAAAAAGTAATTAGTATTGAGTTATAGAAATAAAAATAAAATTGAAAAATAAACTGATGGTTTATAATATTGAAAACATTGAAATTATAAATGTCATGAATAACCAATGATGTGTAGATCACAATGGTATATTGAACACAATGGTGAGACAACACAATGCTGAGATAAACATATTTTCACTTCACCTAACAACACGTCACCCAATATTTTGTTACCCAATGGTGTGTCACCCAACAATGTGTACCCCATATAATTAATCATGATGGAAATTAATTATTCCTAACTCATGTTTGATATATTATATTCTATCATAATTTATAGGATTATTAAATGTATCAGATAGTGGATGTTAGGTGATAATAAACTATATAGTGATATAAACTTTTTAAAAATTATTTATCCAATAGTGATGTCTTATATCAATGTGATTCATCAGAGAATGTGAAATAATATTTTTAGAAATGCTGATAGCACTGGTGTTGTCACAGTTTATGGGGACATGTAGGAATTGATATCCATCATCTAGTAGAGTGATTTTCATCTAGAAAATTTATGCACATCAACTTCCAGTAGCTATTTATTCATCTTCAATAGTCAATAAAGTAAAAAAATTTGTTTTTACTAAACAATGAAAATAGATACTTTCCCATAAAACGACACTTTCCATAGGTTCTTTTTCTGTCCAACTTACATCCACAAAATTCAGAATTAGAATAACTAACTAAATCAAATGATTATTGTCGAGGGTAAAAAAATACAAAATTTTTAGTATACATGTTGAAATTTAAAATTATTTTGATGTTAACTATGTTTAATATTTTTTATTTGTTTGAAATAGAGGACACATACACACCGTAACTATAAAATCTAGCCGCATAGCAGTAATGTAGGTAAGAATTCAAATCAGACCACCATTATTAGTTTGATCAAATAGTTTCCAAGATGTATTAAGATCCAATTTATAGGTGGCACTCATAATTGTATTATTTCTCTTAGTGTTATCAATGTTAAAACGTTTTAGAAGATATTTTGTATATTTAGTTTGATTTAGAATAATTCATTCTTTATTTCTAAAGATCTTAAATCCATGAAAGAATTTTTGTCCACCTATTAAAATATTTTCAAATTCATGTTTCATCATTTTAGAAAAATATGTAAATTATAATATTCTTAAATATCCAAAAAATATCATTAACATATATATGAACATCTAATATATCTTTTTAAAAAAATTATAAAAAGTGTTGGATCAACAATTCCTTTTTAAAATCATTTTGAAATAATAAAATTGTTGAGCCTATCATACCATGATTTTAGAGCATGTTTTAAATCATATAAATCTATTTTAAATTTGAAAATAGATTTGGAAATTGAGGTTTTTAAAAACCAAGGGGTTGTTCTACAAAACATCCTCAACTATAAAACCATTCAGAAATACACTCTTGACATCCATCTAATATAACATGATGTTAAGAAGTGTTGTGAAGGAAAGAGTGATTATAATGGAATCATATAGGGTTACTGGGGAAAATGTTTCTTCATACTATATCCCTTCCTCATGACTATAACCTTCTGTAACAAGTCTATCCTTGTTCCTAGCTATAGTAACTAACTGATGAAACTTATTACTAAAAAAAACTTACTGCCTATAATAAAGGTGTCTTTGGGTCTATCTATATGTTCCAATAATTTTTTTCGTTAAAACTAATTTAATTCTTCTTGCATTGATATTTCCTAGAATTCGTCATTTTTTACTTCTTGGATGCTCATAGGATCGAGTTTAGATATAAATGCTGGATGTTCAACCTCATTTCTAAAAAAATATCTAGTCTATATACATATATATAAGTATCATACAATAACATCATAAGGGTGATTCATAAGAGTTCCAAATACTATAGAAAAAGAATGACCCGTCACATAAGCTTCTATAGATTCAGGTTCTGGATGTTCTTGAAATTCTTCAGATTTAAGAGATTTTTCTGTCTGTTTAACAGTATAATCAAAAGTATTATAATTTAAATTCATAGTTGATAAATAATCCCAAATATTTTCTAGGCAGGTGTTAATATCATCTGGATAAGTCTCATCAAATTTGACATGAGCTGATTCTTCCACTATTTTGGTCTTCTTATTAAAAACATTATAGACTTTTCTAGAGATTGAATAACAAAGGAAATGTCTATAATCACTTTTGGATGACTTTTTTATTCTAAATTATTCTTAATGTTAAGAATTTAGGATTTGAAACAGAGGACTATAATGTAATTAACCATAGTGTTATTATTATTCCAAATCTGACAAGGTGTCTTCTTAAGGATTGTTCGAATCAAGACTCTATTGATAATATAGAATGTTTTATTGACATATTTTACCCAAATATAAATAAGAAAGTCATACTCATTTAAAATAATCCATGATAACACTTATAAAGCTATAATTCGTCTTTCAAAAACTAAATTCTTTGTTTTGTTCTAGGAGAAGAGAAGTTATGAGTGCCACCATTTTGAGAGAAAAAATATTCTATTTCTGGATTCTCAATCTCACAACCATGATCACTTCTTGAAGTCTTAATTCTATGTCCACTAAGGATTTATAGAGACTTAAAATAATTTGTAAAATAATATAAAGCTAATTTTTTTTGATCTAGAATGTATACCCAAGTATACCTAGATAAATAATCTAATAGAACATAAACATAGTGTTTCTCATATAATATAGAGACTCTAGAATGGTCACATAAATCCATGTTAACCAACTCGACAGGTTGATAAGTTGACACTTATTTCTTTAAAATGAAATCCATCATCATAAAACTAATAAATACATTGTTTATTATATATTATGCCATTAAATAATAAAACATTAGAAATAAAAACTAAAAATTTTGTTCTAAATTTTACTTGGGATGATGATTTTTCCTTTAGCATCATCACCAAATTTGAAATGACAACCATTAAAATGTATATGTCTCTTGAAACATGAATAAAAACAATCATATGACTTGAACAACCACTTTCCATGTACCATATACTTCTACAGAAGGACTTCAAACTATTTTCCTACAACACAAAATTTAAATAAGAAATGAATTCACTACTGAGATTAGTTTGGGTCCAGAGATATTTGTAATCATTGCTTTGGGAACCCACATTTTCCTAATGGGTTTCCTATAAATAGATTGTAATATTTTTGAAATAAATACCTTCTTAGTTCCTTTAGAAATGTTATTATAAATATAAATTTACTCTATAGATTTATATTAATGAAAATTCTTTTCAATAATCATATGTCTATGATGCTAACCAATTTTAGTCACAGAATTAGGTAAAAATTTATTTCCTAAAATATGAGTAAACTTTTCTATACCATTTTTAAACATTTTTATTCCTCATTTAATTTCCCTTTTATTAGTTTGTGTTCTATATTTTCATTAAGTAGTTGATATTTTTTTTCAAAATAATGTTAAAATTTAATATTTTTAACTAAATAATGCTATCTTTTAACAACATTGTATTTATCCATAAGCTCATTAAATACATATTTCATCATTATAAATATTTAAACATATCTTATTGAAACATATCATTTTAATTATTTTCATTTTTAGAAATATCACCATTATATATAGGTAATATACTAGAGATAGTAAGATCCTAAATGACTTCTGTCAGGAAGCACATGATCCATATATATGAATTTTCCCCATGCGATGAATTAGAATCACATGTTCTATGTTTTGAGGAACTGCATGTGGCTTTTATTACATTTTTAATCTTCTATTCATGTCCACATATATTGTTTTGTACTTCATCTTTGGATAGTCTGATTTTATGTGTCCTTTCCTTTTACATTTATTGCTGACAACCATATTGTAATATTTCTTCCATGTACGTTTGGAGTCACACTTTCCTTTATAATTTGATTTTATGAAGTACTTTTTCTTCCTAAAAAACTTCTTAAACCTTTATTCTAGGTTAGCCATCTCCTGATCACTGTCTGATAGAGGTTCATTATCACATTAAATCATAGTAAATAAATTCTACTTTTTCTTTTCATTGTCATTAAATATAGATGCATTAGTCTTAAAGGCCACCGATAATCTTTTAGGATCATTATCTTCTTCAAGATTTAATTCTATTTCCTCTTCATAGCCATTGATCT
Source organism: Viscum album (assembly GCA_963277665.1). Taxonomy (NCBI): domain Eukaryota; kingdom Viridiplantae; phylum Streptophyta; class Magnoliopsida; order Santalales; family Viscaceae; genus Viscum; species Viscum album. Next base: position 289,093,838 of record OY728126.1, on the reverse strand, counting down.
TTTTTATGAGCATAATTTTCTTCATGAATTAAATTTACTTCCTCTTCATACATCATAAGATTACCAATTAATTACATAACTGGAAGTTTTATAATATCAAATGATTTTATAATGGAGAAAAACGAGCCCCTCCTTCTTTCGGGTGGATATTTAAGCAGTCACATGATATGATCCTTATTAGATACATGATTTCCATGTGATCTCATTGTGTTGAAAATTTCATTGAACATGAGGTACAAGTCATAAATAGGTTCATCATGATTCATTTTAAATGTACCATACATAATAGTATAATTTTTAAGTCTAATTTTCCTAAAAATTATATGTTCTATCATGGAATATAGATTTATTATCCCAAATTTCATAAATAGTTGTACATTATTGTATTCAATTAAATCTCTCATCTCATAAAACAGAGTTTAATACATTCAAATCGTTATTGGTTTTTGTTATAATATAAATTAGTAGAATAATCCTTATCATTTCATTCATTAGTATGTATATAATATTTGACTGTTATGGTAGTCAAAATTTCAAAACCAATTCATTCTATATAAATTTTTATTTTAATTTTACATTGAGCGTAATTATTAATATTGAAAAATGGAGGTATGTTAGTATAATAATGTTCTTGTATATTATCCATTTATAAAAGTAAATTTAGAATTGAAATAAATTTAAGATCATTAAATCATAAATACATTCATATTAAAAACAATTTATCAAACATTAATACAAATGAAAAAATTCATTTGATACAAAAAAACCAGTCAGAGTGGGTATATTAAGAGGGTGGGGTGAATTGAGTTACCAAAAAATCTATTTAAATAGATTAATTTGAAATGAAAAATTTAATAAAAAATGACCCAATTAACCAATATAGAAGCCTATTATAAATTATATTCTTTCATAATTATTCATGTAGAGTGATTATTTCTCAGATAAGTAACATACAATGTTACTGAATCCTTTGATGTCATTATACTTGAGTAAAATCTTATTAAAACACTATTAAAGATTAACTATAAAAGTATTAGTTACTGTTTGGTTAAAATAGTTTCAGTTTTAAAATAATTAGTAATTAAAACGAAAACACACAACAAAAATATGAAATAAGAGGTTGAGTCTCAATATGAGGGTTTTTCCTCTCTACTTATTGATCACATTCCACAAAACAATTTATATAAAATTACAATGGTTATTCAAAACATAGATCAGTTATTACAGATGTTTATAATGATCTAGATCACTCAATACCTCTTCCAAAGTTATTAATGGGAATTCAAAAAAATATGCCATGCAAGGACCTCTCCCACAATTATGGGAGGGAGAATAAAAGATAAAGTGGATTTCATAAGATATCAGGTATCTTGCAACATAGAATAGGTGATAGTGTAAATGTGATAAAACAAAGTATGCACACACAGTATTTATAAATGTAATAATGGTAAATAGAATAGAGGAATATAAGAGTGTAGATTTTAGAAATTCTTTTTCTATTATCATGAATCTCTGAAATCCTTAAATGTATCTTCAAATGTATCTCAAGTTGTGTTCTTATGAAATATTTAGAAGTAAAGAGTATTGTAAAATATTGATATTCAACTATAAGAAGACTCTTTATGTGAATGGTATTAATCATCCTTAGTAAATATATCACATAATGTAGAAGTTAATCTCTTCCTGATCTATGTGTATATTCAGTAGGTGCGAGATCTTCTGTCTTTTCAAAATAGATTCTTTATATGTCTGTATTTTACTAAATGAGGGAGTCTCTTTATATTTATCAACAACAACAACAAGAATATATGGATGATCGTAGCTTCTTCATATTTCATGTTGGAAACTTATGTCAATTCTGTGTGATGAAAATTTAGCAGATAATCATTAATAATATCACTTAACATTAACTTCCATTAAATATATTAGAATAGTTCAAAATACATTAGTAAATAAAATATTGGTGGTGCCGTAATCTAACAGTGTCTCGATGTTTAGGGGCATGATAATGGTGGTGTCATGGACGTAATAAAATTTCCTATCTAGAAGTGACTCCTCTGGTGGTGAAGTCATCAAATGGTGGTTCATCTTTCTAGTGGTAGGTTAGGCAGGCAGTGTCTCACACTTTTCCAATTTTACATCCTTCCAGCATGCCAACCTCACCCCATGACATTCTGACAGTGTCTCATTCATTAAAAAAAATTTCACTCTGGAGGTATATCATCTGAAAACATCATAGACATAGTGATATTTCAATACTAATGATTATTCATTGATAACAGTCTGATATGAAACTATGCCTCAGACATTATAAATTTTCCAATTTTATTGTATGAAATTTTGACAGTGTGTCTTTGTCTTGACATTATGATAGGTTGAAAGTGTCTTAACCTCAATTGTGACTCATCCTTAGGAAATTTAATTACCTATAATACAATACATGATACTTATAGGGAAAGAAAAAAAATCATTATTATAAGAATCATGATTTTGTGATCATTAAAACCGGATGTTTAATAAGTATTATAATAATCTGCTAGAATCTGAGTAAGAAATCAATATTCTGATAATGCTAAATATATAGGATCATGAAAATTACCACTAATTAGGGATAATTCAATTTCAATGTTGACATTATCGAGATGAAATTTCTCAAATAACTATTGGTGTTCATTGAAGTAAATGTTGAATAAATTGTAGTTCTATAATAATCAGCTAGAATCTCAGAAGGCAATCAATATACTAATAATTCTAGAGATACAGAAGAATAAAAATTACCACTAATTATGCCTAATTAATTTTCAATGTTTACATTTTTATCAATATATTCCTCTTCACTGAGATTCTTATCAACATTGATGTGAAAATTGAAAGTTCTCAGATAGTTTGAAAGATGAATCAGATCATGCAGTTTCTTTCTATAATAGTGACAAAGGCTAATTACGATAAAATTTCTCAGAAAAGTATTGGGTTTTAGAGAATAGCAATTGGAATAAATTGAATTTCTATAATATTATACCAGAATCATGGAAGATAATAATTATACAGATTATTCTAATGTTATAGAAAAAATGTACCGCTAATTAGGCATAATTCATTTTCAATGATGACATTCATATAAAGATATTCCTCTTTATTTATATGTTTTTCAACATTTAAGAGAAAATTTAAATTCCTCATATAGATATAAATATGAACCATAAGACAAATTTTCATCATATATTATCAATGGAGGCTAATGATGATGAAATTGGTTAGAAAACAATTGGTTTCATATGAAGACCAATTTGAATAAATTCTAGAACTACTATAATATACTAGAATATAGGTAGGAAATAAATATAGTGTTAATTATAGAGATATAGAATAATAAAATGTAACGCTAATTAGGTAAAAACAATTCAATGTTGGAATTCATATCATGATATTCCTCTTCATTAAAATTCTTATCGGCCATTAAGGGAAAATTGAATGTGATCAGATAGAGAGAAAGATGAATCATAATGTAAATTTTTATGTTTTAATAAATTAAAATGTTAACAGTGAAGAATGATCATAGAAGACTATTTGTATTCAGAGAAGTCCAAGTTGAATAAATTTCTATACTATAATAATAATCTAGAATCTTGGAAGTGAATCAATATACTGATAATTCTAGTGATACAGAAGCATAAAAAAGTATCAAAAAGAATGCTTATTTTATTTTCAACATTCATGATATAGTGAAGAAATAACATGGAAAAATATTATTTTTCAGAGAATACCAAGTTGAATAAATTTCAGTACTATAATAATCTACTTGAATCTTGAAAAGATATCAATATACTGATAATTCTAAAGGTATAGATGAATAAAAAGTTCAACTAATTAAGAATATTTTTTTTTCAATGTTCACATTCATATCAAGACAATTCTATTCTCTAAGTATGTTACCAATATTTATGTGAAAATTGAATGTGCTCAGATATAGAGAAAGATGAATCTAAATTGACAATTTCATCCTATATTAGCGATAATGGTTAATTGTGATGAAATTTCGTAGAAGAAAATTGGTTTTTACAGAAGAATGAGTTGAATAAATTTCATTCCAATAATAACTATATTGAATCTCATTATAAAATAAATATACTAATAATAATTGAGATATAGAAGCATTAAAATACCACTAATAAGAAAAAAATAATTTTTCAATGTTGATGTTTATATAAAGATATTACTCTTCCCTAAGACACATATGAATATTTAAGAACAAATTGAATGTGATCAGATAGAGATAAAGATGAATAAAAATGTGCATTTTCATCCAACAATAGAGACAATGGTTAATGGAGAAGAAAATTATTAGCAAAATATTCGGTTTCAGAGAAGATCAAGTGGAATAAATGGCAGTACTCTAATAATATACTAGAATCTTGGTAGGCAATAAATAAAATCATAATTCTATAGATGTACAAGCATAAACAGTACTGCTAATTAGGCCTACATTATTTTCAACATTGATGTTCATATCTAGATATAACTCTTTACTGAGATGATTATCAACATTTAAGTGAAAATTGTAAGTGCTTAGAAAGAGATAATGATGAATCAAAAATCACATTTTAATCCTATAATAGCAACGAACGATAATAGAGATGAAATTTCTTATGAAATTATTGGTTTGTAGGGAATACCAAGTTGAATAAATTCTATTTCTATAATAATAAAATAAAATCTCAATAGAACATAAATATAAAGATCATGCTAAAGATACTAAAAATAAAAAGAAAACTAATTTTGGATGATTATTTTAAAATGTTGAAATTCGTATAAATATTTTACTATTCCTTGAGATTCATATTAAAATCTATTCCCAAAATGAAAGTTCTCATATTGAGATAATAATGAATTAGAAAACAAATATTCATTTTATAATTGAAACAATGGTTAGTGGTGCTGAAATTTCTTTGAAGAATGTTGGCTTTTAGAGAAAACCATGTTCAAAAAATTGCAATACTATAATAATATGAAAAAATCTCAATAGGAAATCAATATACTGATAATTCTATAGATAAAAAAATCATAAAAAGTAATAATAATTTGGCCTAATTATTTTTCAACATAGATGTTATGGTGATGAAATTACTCATAAAACATTATTTTTTGAGAAGACCAAGTTTAATAAATAGCATTACTAAAATAATCTTCTTAAATAATGGAGAGAATTCAAAATACTGATAATTCTATAGATACATAATTAGAAATATTACCTCTAGTTAGGCCAAATTCATTTTCAAAATTGATTTTTGTATCATGATATTCCTATTCACTAATATGCTTATGAAAATTTAAGTGTTAATTAAAAATGAAGAAATAGAGAGAATGATGAATCAGAATGCACATTTTCATCCTATAATAGCAATGAATGTTAATGGTGTTGAAATATCTTAGAAAACCATTGTTTTTTATAGAATAAAAAGTGGAATAAATTGCTGTACTATAATATTTTTCTATAATCTAGACATGAAATCAATAAACTGATAATGCTAGAGATACCAAAGTATAAAAAGTGATGAAAATTTGGCCTAATTAATTTTATATGATGACATTTGAATATAGATATTCCTTTTCACTGAGACAATTATTATCATTTAAGTGAAAATTTCATGTTATTAGATAGAGAGAAAGATGAACAAGAACGCACATTTCCATATTATAATATTTATGGTGATGAAATTGATCAGAAAACTATTGGTTTCCCTAGAATACAAATTTGAATAAATTGTAGTACTATAGTAATCTTCTAGAATATTTGCAGGAAATCAATATAAAGATAATCCAAGAGATAGAGAGGTATAAAAGTACTTCTAATTAGGTCTAATTCATTTTCAACTTTGAAATTTGTATCCAGATATTCCTCTTCACTGACATGCTTATCAACATTTATATGAGAATTGAAAGTGATCAGATAGAGACAAAGATGTATCATAATGTGTATTTTTTACTATAATATTAAAAAATGTTAACAGTGATGAAATTTTTTAGAAAACTATTTGTTTTAGGGAAGTCCAAGTTGAAATAATTTTAGTACTATAATAATCATCTAAAACCTCATCAAGAAATCTATATACTGATTATTCTTGAGACAAAAAAACCTAAAAGTACAAAAAATTAGGCCTAATTCATTTTTATCATTGACGTTATGGGGATAAAATTTCTTATAAAACTATTGGTTTTTAGAGAAGACCAAGTTGATCAAATTATAGTACTATAAAAATCTACTAGAATCATGGAAGGAAATCAATATACTAATAATCATAGAGATACAAAAGTACAAAATGTACAACTAATTATTCCTAAATCATTTTTATCATTGACATTCGTATAAATATTTTCCTCTTAATTGATTTTTTTATCAACATTTAAGTACAAATTTCAAGTGCTTATATAGAGAGAAAGATAAATTAGAATGCACATTTTAATCCTATATTATAGATAAAGGTTAATAGTTATAAAATTTATCAGATATCAATTTGTTTTCATATAATAAAACGTTGAATAAATATCATCAATATAATTATTTTCTAGAATCTCAATAGGTAAACAATATATTAATAATTTTAGAGATATAGAAGCATAAAAGTTCCACTAATTATAAATAATTTGTTTTGAATGTAGACGTTCATATTAAGATATTCCTCTTCATTGAGATTCTTATTAATATTTATGTGAAAATTTCTTGTGCTTATATAGAGATAAAGATGAATCAGAACATTAATTTTAATCCAAAAATAATGACATAGCTTAAGAGAAATGAAATTTCTCAGAAAACTATTGATTATGAGAGAAGGTTATGTTGACTAAATTTTAGTAGTATAATAATCATCTTGAATATCACCAATAAATAAATATATTGATAATTCGGGATATATATTATCTTAAAAATTACAACTAATTAGATATAATTCATCTTCAATATTTCCATTCATGTCGAGATATTCTTCTTCACTAAGACGATTATCAACTTTTAAGTGAATTTTTAATGTTCTCAAATAGAGAGAAACATGAATGAGAACATGAATTTTCATCATATAATAGTGAAAGAAGCTAATGGTGAGGAAATTTATAAGAAAACTATTGGTTTTTAGAGAATAGAAAGTTGAATTAATTGTATTTCTATAATAATCCTCCATAATCTAGATAGGAAATAAATATACTGATGATTCTAGATATACAGAAGCATAAAAACTACTGAAAATTGTTCCTTATTTATTTTCAAAATTGACATTATGGTGATGAAATTGATATGAAAACTATTGGTTTTTAGAGAAATACAAGTTAAATAAATTGCAATACTCATATAATCTACTATAATCTTGGAAGGAAATCAAAATACTGATAATGTTAGAGATACAAAATAATAAAAAGTACCACTATGTTGGTGAATATTTTTCAACGTTGACATTGGTATCAAGATATTTATCTTCTTTGAGACTCTTATTAACATTTTAGTGAAACATTACATGTTAATATATAGATATAAAGATGACTCAGAATACACATTTTCATTATATAACTGCAATGGAGGATAACTGCGATGAAATTTCATAAAAAACAAATATTTTTCAGAGAAGAGAATTTAGAATTAATTGCATTTCTATAATAATGTTCTAGAATATCAGTAAAAATCAATATACTGATAATTATAGAGACAAATAATCCAAAATTGTACCATTAATTAGGACAAATTCTAATTCAATGTTGAAATTCATATAATGATATTCCTCTTTACTGAGACGCTTATCAAAATTTATGTTCAAATTTCCTGTTATAAGATAAATATAATGATGAATTAGAATGCTCATTTTCATCAGAAAATATCGATATAGATTAATGGAGATGAAATTTCTTATAAAATTATTGGTTTTTAGAGAAGAACAAATTGAATAAATTAAAGTACTATAATAATCTACTAGAATATTGGTAGGAAATCAACATAATGATAATGATAGAGACATAGAAGCTAAAAAGTACTACTAATTAGGCCTAATTCATTTTCTACATTGGCGTTAATATCAATATATTACTCTTCACTATGATGTTTATCAATATTTAAGTGAAAATTTCAAGTTAACAGATAAATAGAATGATGAATAAGAACACAGATTTTCATCCCATAGTCGCGACAGAAAAAAATGGTGATGAAATTTCTTCGAAAACTATTTGTTTTTAGAGAAGACCAAGATGAATAATTTGTAGTACTATAATAAATAACAAGAATCTCTATAGGCAATCAATATATCGATAATGAAACATATTCAAAATCATAAATTGTACCGCTTATTAGGCCTAATTAATTTTCAACATTTATGTTTATATTAATATATTCCTCTTCACTGAGACATGTATCAACATTTAAGTGCAAAATTTAGGTGCTCAAATAGAGAGAAAAATGAATTTGAACACACATTTTAATCTTATAATAGCGATAATGGTGAATGGTGAAGAAATTCAAAAAAATATTTTTTTAGAGAAGACCAAGTTTAATTAATTGTAGTAATATAATAATTTTCTAGAACTATGATAGAAAATAAATATTCTAATAATTATAGAGATAAAAGAAGCATAAAACGTACCACTTATATTGTCTAATTATTTTTCTACTTTGACATTATGGTGATGAAATTACTCAAAAAAAATTCATTTTTGGAGAAGACCATGTTGAATAAGTTGTAGTACTATTATATTCTACTATAATATCATAAGGAAATCATTATACTGACAATTATAGAGATAAAAATGCATAAAAAGTACATCTAATTAGTCCTAATTAATTTTTAGAATTAACGTTCATATCAATATATTCTTCTTAACTAATACACTAATCAACATTTATGTGAAAATTGCAAGTGCTCAGATTGAGAGAATGAAGAATCATAATATATATTTTAATCCTCTAATTGTGAGATAGCTTAATTGTTATGGAATTTATCAGAAAACTATTGGTTTTCTGAGAAGTCCATGTTGAATAAACCTTTTTATTGTAATTATCTTCTTTAAAATTGACATTCAAAAAATATAATGATAATTCTGGAGATATAGAAGCCAAAACATTGCTATTAAGTAGGCCTAATTTGTTTTCAACCTTGATGTTCATATTAATATATTCCTATTCATTTAAATTATTATCATCATTTAAGTGAAACAATTTAGTGCTTATATAAAGATATAGAAGAGTCATAACACACAATTTCATCCTATAATAGCGATTAAGGTAAATGATGATGAAATTTCATTGAAAGCTTCTGGTTTTATATGAATATAATGTTAAAAAAATCATAGTACTATAATAATATTCCTAAGTCTTGATAGGAAATCAATATACATATAATTCAATATATAAAGAATTATAAATGAATCTCTAATTAAGGAAATTTCATTTTTAACATAGAAATTCATATGAAGATATTAATCTTTACTATGATTATTATCAATCATTAAGTGAAAATTAAAGGTGCTAAGATACATAGAGAGATGAATAAAAATTCATATTTTCATCCAACAATAGTGATAGAGGTTAATAGCAATGAACTTGCTCATAAAACTATTGGTTTCCAGGGAAGACCAAGTTGAATAAATTATGGTACTATAACAATATACTAGATTCCTGTCATGAAATGAATATACTTATAATGATAGAGATATTGATGCATAAAAATTACTACTAATTAGGACTAATTCATTTTCTACATTTACATTATGATGATAACATTTCTTAAAAACAATTAGTTTTCATAGAATACCAATGTGAAAATATTACAATACTATAATAATTTCCTAGAATCATGGATGAAAATAAATATTCTCATAATGCTAGAGATAGAGATGTATAAAAAGTATTTCAAATTAGGCCTAATTCATTTTCAACATTTTCATTCATATCATGATATTCGACATCACTAAGATGCTTATCAACATTTATGTAAAACATTATAGTGCCCATATTGAGAGATAGATGAATGAGGATGAAAATTTTCATCCTATAATAGCGACGTATGTTAATTATGATAAAATTTACTAGGAAACTATAGGTTTTCATAGAATACCAAGTTGAATAAATTTTAGTAATATAACAAATTTCTAGAATATCGACAGGCAATCAAGATAATAATAGTAATAGAGATATAGAAGCATTAAAATATAGTTTTATAGGATTAATTAATTTTCAATATTGGAATTTATATCAAGTTATAACTCTTCATTGAGACTCCTATAAATATTTAAGTGAAAAATGAATGTCATTATTTAGAGAGAAAGATGAATCAAAACTCACATTTTCATAATATAATATTGAAAAATGTTAATGGTGATAGAAATTTTCAGAAAACATTTGGTTTTCAGAGAAGACCATGTTGAATAAATTGCAGTACAATAATAACATGCTAAAATATAGATAGATAACCAATATAATGATAACACTAGAGACATAAAAGCATAAGAATTACGGCTAATTAGGCTTTATTTGTTTTCAATGTTTACGTTTGTATCAAGATATTCATTTTCATTAAGTCACTTATCAACATTTAAGTGCAAACAGAAAGTTCTCAAATAAATATAATGATGAATTAAAACACACATTTTCATCTTATAATATTGACATAGGTTAATGTCGATGAATTTTTATATAAAATTAATGGTATTCAGAGAATACCAAGTAGAATAAACTGCAGTATTATATTAATCTTCTATAATCACGGAATGCAATCAATATACTGACAATGCTATAGATATAAAAGCATAAAAATTACCACTAATTATCCCAAAATAGAATTCAGTATTGACATTATTGTGATGAAATTGATTAGAAAAATAATGGTTTTCAAAGAATTCCAAGTTAAATAATTGCAATACTATAATAATCTACTTGAATTCTAGAAGGAAATCAATATTCTAATAATGATAGTGATACATAAGTATAAACAATACCACTAATTAGTCCTAATTCATTTTCAACATAGAAATTCATATCAAGATATTCCTATTTAGTGAGAGACCTGTCATCTTTTAATAGAAAATTACAAGTGCTCAGATATAGAGAAAGATGAATCATGACACTCATTTTCATTCTATAATACTGATGATGGATAATTGTGATCAAATTTCACCGGATATTGTTGGTTTTCCAAGAAGACCAAGTTAAATAAATATTATTAATATAATAATCATATATATTCTCAATAGGAAATCAATATACTTATAATGGAAGAGATATAGAAGCCTAAAAATTACAATTATTTAGGTCTATCTTTTTTTCAACTTTTACGATCATATCAAGATATTCTCCTATATAGAGATTATTATCAAAATTTAAGTTATAATTGAATTTTCTATGATAGAGAGAAATATTAATGAGAAAATGAATATTTGTTCTATAATATAAATATAGTTTAATGGTGATGAATTTACTATGAAATCAATTTTTTTTATAGAAGTCTATGATACATAAATTACAATACTATAATAATCTTCTATAATCTCATAAAATAATAAATATAGTAATTTTTCTATAGATAGAGAAGTGTAAAACGTACTGTTAATTTGGCCTAATTCATTTTCAACATTGAAATTCATATCATTATATTCTTCTTCATTGAGATTCTTATCAAAATTTAAGTGAAAATTTCAAGTACTCTGATAGAGACAATGATTAATTGGAATGAGAATTTTCGTACTATAATAAAGATAGATGTTAATGACGAATATTTTGGTCAGAAAACTATTGTTTTTTAGTGAATACCATGTTAAATAAATTGTATTACTATATTAATCCATTAGAATCTTGGCAGGTAGTCAATAAACTAAGAATTATAGATATACAGAAGCATAAAAAGTATCCCAAATTAGGCATAAATCCTTTTCAATGTTGGAATTTGTATCAAGATATTCTTCTTCTCTAATATTCTTATAAATATTTAAGTGAAAATTATAAGTGCATAGATAGATTGAATGATGAATCAAAATTCACATTTTCATCCTATAATAGTGACAGAGGTTAATGGTGATAAAATTACTCAAAAAAATATTTGTTTTTAGCGGATACCAAGTTTAATAAATATTATTACTATAATTAACTTCATTAATCTCAGAAAGAAATCAATATACTGATAATTCAAAGGATATAGTAACATAAAAATTACCTCTAATAATGCCTAATGCATTTTCAACATTGAAGTTCTTATCAATATATTCTTCTTCACCACGATGCATATCAGCATTCACTTCAAATTTGAAAGTGCTCATATATAGAGAAATATTTATAGAGAGATAACTAGAAATTATTGAAAGAAAAATATGGTAGAATATGTTCAGGACTGTAGGTTGGAAGAAACTCTACCATCAATGGTATGATTGGCTATCAAGACTCATCCAAAGAATATTGAAGTCACAATCATCACTATGATCACCCTAACCGCACACATCACTCTCATTAGAATATTTCCCTACAACAACACATATGAAAACACACATGCATATATGTATGAATCAAAATCATCATAATCTATATAGTTGAACAAGATAACAAAATCAGAATCTCTAACCATTCATATAAGAAAAATTGACAATTGTGATTATAAACTCAAAACGAATCTATACAGAACATGAAATTTTAAATACAGGACATTTGGATTCACTATTAGTGGATGGATAATCCTTGAATTACTAATGATCTGGTCAAGTATATTCTTGAAATAATGTGATTAGTATTATAAGGAGAACGATGTGACACATAGGATTAGAAGCATCCATTATAGGTGTTTCTTTGTAGCATTTTTACTATATCATTCTGTTTTAGGGTATGGACATACTAGTTGGGCTAAATTATAAATTCACCCCCGGTAGCAGAAAAATTATTTTCCATGGTTTTATAAGATAAAATATTTTATCTCAATATATTTTAATATAATGATAAAAAAATTTACAGTTTTCAAAAAAATTTATTTTTATGCCAAAATAAATATAAAGCCATTAGTTTTTTTGGGGGTTTTATTAACTATAAGATATATTTGACAATAAATTTTATTATTCTTTTTTTAAAACAAATAAAAAATAAAAATATGTTGTTCATGAAGGGTTTTTTAGGAATATCTAATATTGTAGAAGAAGAACTCCAAAACAACATAAAGTTCAATATCTATCTTTATGGTAGGAATGAATAATAAAACAAAGAAATGAATGAATTACCTTACTGTAAGTGATATAACATGTGAAACCTTTCAAAAACATTTGATTGATATAATTGCGATTCCGTTGAATGTTACATTCCTATGGAGGTATCCATGAATCCTATGAATCAGCTCATGCTCAGGGATAACCTTTCTCTAACAACAGTTTCCTAGATCCATTATTACAAAGGTAGGATAGAACTGAGAGCGAAGAATGATCTTAGTTTCGATGAGATATACATAGAACATAGATATAATGTATTAAAATACCATTAATTTATATTTAATCAACTTATATAGTCATCAAGATACACAAAATGTTCGTCATATTAAATGAACATTTCATGAAAACATATAACATTTCATCTTTTGTAATATTCATCTTGAATACTTACAAGGAATGTTTAAAATTTAATAATTCATTTTATATAATAAAAACTCTCATAATAATCATCACATGATGGTTGTATCCAATAATGAAATATGTGAAAAAATATGTAGGGTACATCAATGATTATCATAGTGCGTGATAATATATTTTCATTGTGATGCAATCACGTTTATATGTGAAACATTAAAAATATTCAATATATTTTTATACAAATATATGTTTTATTAAAATGTTTGAAATTAAATATAGAATAAATAATATAGATATAAATTATAATTCTTGAAGATTGATTATATTTATGGAATTCCACCTATATTTCAGTGTGTGATTCTATTATCATTAGATAAAAAATGGACCACGTAATATACCCCCTGACCCAAGAACTGAAATAGACATAGCTTTCCCATGTAGGGCCGACCCACCAAACACACATAAGAGGAAGGCCTACCAAATGGTAGTTGAGTGGGGCCCAAATTGGGATGATCCTTCACCACAATGTGTGGACTATGGCCCACATGGGCCTGTACATGTTGATATTGGACAATATAAGTGTGTGGATCTGTGAGAGCGCATCAACCCCCATAGGCATGGTGATCTGGGCCACTGTGATACATGATCATTTATTATGATCATTCCAAACATGTTTCACACAGATATTGGACAAATAATTCATGATAACTATTAATTACTATCAGAAATTTAATAATTAGACAATAGATCCACTCCTCTTACCTCATACATTCCTCGATGTCACTACCATTACTCGATGATGTTTGTCCCAATCTACACTCATCGAAGATGCTCTAGCCACCACCTAGGAAACTCAGACTTGATGTGAAACTCCACTACCAATGAAATAGGGATAAATATGGATAGCCTTAAAATCCACGAATGACTACAATGAAGAACTATTTGATGAAGAATGATTCCTTGCATGGAAGGAGTGATTGATCTAATGAATTTGAATAACTGCACTTTTTAAAAAGGATGGTTGCACAGTGACTTGCATGGAACACCAGTGAAGAATTTGCTATGCCACTCCTCCAAAAAATTACAATATAAGAAGAAAATAGTATATGAAAGAATCGTCTTTATGAGCCAAGGATGAAAAATATACTCGTGAGCCCATACAAGATCGACTATGTGATGCCCAATGTGAAAACAACTATGTGATCCATAAAAAATTCGACTATGCGAAATGGCATGGTTCCAGTCGGCTACATGATGCCAGTAGATAAAAAAAGATACGTGGATTGGATATTCACAATACTAGATATAAGAATTCCCTAGAATAAAATAAATAAATACACATTGAAAATAAATTCATTTGAAAGGAGAAAATTTATGGCACCAATACACATGATTCACCCAAATACAATGATATATTGATTTTGAGATGATTAATGAACTATTATTTCTCTCTTCAAAATCATAATGAAATATTTATATAGATTTGAAGAAACAGGTCTTCACTATGCTACCAATAATTCAACTTAGAGAATAATTTTACCATCTGATATTAAATACCTGATATATGTGATGTTTTTTAACTAAAATTGTGGAAACACTAGATAACGTAGAAGACAAAAAACATGATATAAAAATTTCAATAATTGGCCAAGATAAATTAATATAAATTAGATTAAATTTATATGAGAATAGGGGACTCCTTCCTCTATAAATAATAGGTTGATGCTGTCAAAGAATAGAATTATAGAATCAAGACTGGACTACTGATGTGACATCCCTACTATGTTTAGTTTTATTTTCTACTACATATTAGTTTAGTTTCTTTTATTATTTAATTATTTCATTCGGTATAATTGAAATGATTATGTTTTTCCTTCACGTTGTTTGTATTTCCTTGCATTTCATCTTATTTAATTCTCATTGTTTCCATTGTGACCTCATGCACTCAACAACCATTGAATAACCCGAGGCATGACCTCGGGGAAGGATAGGATCATCCGAAATTCTTTAGAGAGATTATTTTATGTTTTGAATAAATTTTTAGGGGATGACGGTGAAGTGTATGACTGTAGTTATTTTCCACAATGAAATGAATCTTAACATCACTTCTATAATTTTATTTAAAGACTATTCTGTCCCTTCGAATGAAAACAAGCTCTTCACACGATGGAGTATTGCTATTTAATGTATTAAAAGACATATAATATAGTCAGGTCCTTAGAGATTCCACACTCTCGATGTGGTTTATCATCAAAATATATTGTAGGAGAAGTTGAAATTATGATTGTATAGGAATCCATGATTCCAAATCCCAAAAATACAAGAATAGTCATTCAAGTGTGAGAATTCAATGTTAAATAGTGAAACTAAATTTAAAACAACATATATGAATAATGAAGGAACCTGAAACCAATCCAATGACCATGTGATTTAATTTTTAAGATCATTATATTTTTCAAATCCAGATAGTTGATAAGTGAATTAATTGTATACATTAATTCTTTGTTTTTATGATATTTATTGTTAATGAAATACTTTGCACATGATGTTTCCAAATTTTTTTTTGGATTCTATAAGTCATAAGAAATGAGAAACACATGTAGAAACAGTCATGATATACACTTAAATAGGCTTTACACTAGGTCATATGATCATTGATCACTTCCAAGGCACATAACTTAAGAACCAAAGAAAACAAGGCCTCTGAAGAAGAAAAATCACATTACATGCCTTCTAAAAATTGCATTTCATGTATCAGTAGAAGTAATTAAAGAAGTATATGTAGTTAAGCGGAAAAAATAAAGATTTAATGAATTTTACATGTTTCACAATGTGAACCTTTGAATTATACCTAGAAATCATACATTCCTTGAGTCCGATACATGTGGTAGAAGATTTAAACACCGTGTAATAACTACATGACGTGTAATGCTTTGGATAGGAAAAAAATTTCTAGAATGCATGTGTTTTTTATAATTGACAAGGGTTCCACCTATGACAACCTTTTGATCCATCCATAATGTTATTCGATGTTTCATGAGCCCACACGTAGTCTATAAATAAGGACTGGATATTACACTAAGGGAGGTCTCATTGACCAAATCATGGAGAAAGAAACAATACTATATAGTTTTCCCTCCAGTTTTATCTCTATTTTTATTATCCATTCTTTTTCATTATTACTTAATTCTTATACTATCATTTCTCAGGTGAGATGGTAAACCTACATTTTGCAAGGATTATATATGTGGAGTTAAAGGTGTCATTTTTTTATTCCTTTTTTTTACTATTATTTTTTATTGTTGTAGTTTATTGAACCATTTTACAATCTATTGATTTTAATTATATAAAGAACATTGGTATTTTAATGTAAAATAAACACTATAAATTGCGCAATTGGTTACTATAATATACTATATTTTTCCACACCTATCTCTCTTTGAGTTTATCATTTAATACCTAGTGGCCATGTCCTGGTTGGAGAGGGAGAGTCTTTTTTTGGGAAAATATCTTAAGGTTCAAGGATGTATTATTTTTTGAATTAATGGAGTTCAGATATAAATGGGTAATGTGTTTTGTGGGTTCATGGATGGTTGAAAATATTTTAAAGGAGTTTGGTTTGTTTAAAAAGAGAATGGACTAAAAACTATCTACAAAATATTTACATGAAGTGAAAAGGGATTACATAACGTGTAAATTTTTGGTCATTGTAATAATATAAACTCAAACTGATGGGGTGTTCAGCATTTTTAATTAAAAAGAATTACATGATGTGTAACTTTAATAAATAGCATGTAAATTCCTGACATACTATTTTAAACAAGAAGTGAGAATGATTTCTCACTGTTTTAGTTGTTTCCCTTTCCGTGTCGACCTTAGTAAATTTTCTAAGTGATTTTGGACATCAATAATACCTTTAAGACTTCTCAGTTGTGTGATAAATGGATGATAATTTTTTTGTTTAGGTTTCTTCCTTCTCTTACTTATTCTCATACCATTGCAGAGAAATCCCTTGACCAAATATGTTGTTTGTTTTTATCTTGATCTATTTTAATCTAGAAAATTCTTTTTGATCATCTGCTCCATCTTCCACATGGTAATTTTCCATTTGAAGCCTTTTCCAATCATCAATTTGAGGTACATAGTCTAAATAATAACCCTATGGTTTGATAATTTCCATGTTTATGTAGTATTGTGATTTCTCCAACGTAATGTGATGTCAAAATATATGAAATAACTTAATGATATTATTCCTCGAATATAATTTAATTAGATAATGGTTTAAAGTATTTTTTGCATGACATGTGATCTAGGGTGGTTTCTTAATATAAAATCCAAAATAGGATGCATATTTCTTATAGATATAATTTTTAATTAATTATGAATATAATTGATTGTGGTATATAAAAGAAGAATTTTAATTCATGTAATTACCTAGTGAGAATTGTTATGTGTTATTCTGATATCCATTCTATGTGATAAGAATGTTTTCCACGCATTAATGCTTATATATGGGCTCAAACCTGGAACTTGAACACTCAAATGAATTAATGATAATACTGACCAATCTAGGCTTAGTCGATGATATAATTATTATAAATAGCGGGCTATGGCCACTCCCATGATGTAATTCTTATTTGGATTTGACCAGAAATTCTATAATGCTTATAAGAATTTCACCTAGATTGATTGTTTCCACAATACCATGGTTATATGGTTGCTGATGGAATGGTTATAAGTTATGATCAATGATATTATGTCCTGGTGATGAAGAAGGTTATTTACCCTTGTCATAAGGTTTTGGTTGGCACGATTGTAAGACATGATTAGAGAAACTCCAGCACGATGTTGAAGAAGGTTTATGGTGCATTTTATTATTTTCTATATAAATTTATACAACTATTTATTTATTTATTTATTTCATACAATTCTTATAAAACTAGTTTTTTAGACACAGTGGTGTTTACCTTCTAAGTTATACTCACACCCTACTTAGGCGGTCATTTTTAAATCAAGCATATTATATGGATTCAGTTTTAAAAAAGGGATAAGGACCATGAAATTAATTTCTTGTTTGTTATATGTGATGGAGTTTGGAGTTGGGACTTATATGGGGTTCATGAATGGAGTTTTTTTAGTCTTTAATTATGTATGATATTCTTTACATGTATTATTTTCTATCTTGAAATTTAGTTGCATTCTATCTCAAAATTAAATTATTCCTCATTATTTATTAGATTATTTAGCTGGGTTTTATTTTTTTCTTTTGTTATGTCATTACATTGATTATTTAAATATTATTATGATTTGTTTCAACTTATATGACACTTCTTACTAGGTGGTATAGTCTCCCCACTATACATTTCACACCCTTCCTTCTAGTTGGTAGCCTCTAAAATACATGGAGGTGCACTTGAGGTCTCCTAACCAACCCTTTCTGACCACGTGAGAGAGTGCTGAATTGGGGGATGATATAATGTGGTATCAAAGGAAGGCTTCTCTTTTCTTCAGAATTACTATTTAGGAAATGAAGAAAAGATATTATGATATTTTGGTACATGTTAATGAGTTTGTGCATCCGATTAGCTAACCCTTGTACATGGGAAAATTCTAGTACCTAGTGTTAGGATTACTGTTTGTACAATGTTATTTTTATGGTTGATGTTATTCACCATTAGTGATTCACATGTTGTGTGTGGTAATGTATTATTTATGTAACAATTTATTGATATTGTCACTCAGGGCCGAGTATGAAATGAGATTATTGTATATTCCTCATAATAGGAATATAGGGATATATTGGAATGCATTGTTCAAGATAGGATATAATTTTTTATATGATATGCACATTCCAATTAGACTGTGATATTATATTTTAGTTTCAATAGATAAACAACACTAGTTGACTTTTTATGATAAAATACATGTAATCCATATGTAGAGATATCAAAAGTTAGTGTTCCTTTGTGTCAGTCAACTATTGGGTTTACCTTTTTGTTATCTAATCCTCTAAGGTGTGTATTTTTCTTATTGAGAAAAATGATTCCGTGTTATCTTCAACATGAGAATCAGGAGAGTGATAATCGGCACGATCCAAACATAGATGAACCTAATCTTCCTATAGTTCTTGAGGATCAAATAAATGTTCTGCTTCATGAAAAATTCTTAAGGATCATGTGATCTAGGGAATGGGAGATTTTTTGTAATGTTTCTTCTATGACTGAGCTGAAAAATGAGTTTCAGAAATAAAATCCTCCAATGATTAATAAGGAAGAGGAACACCAGGAAACTGAGTTCTAGATTATGTCAGTCCAGAAAATCTTTATGTATATAGAGACACCCATAGATTATAGGGTGAATCATGAAGCATATATACTGTTTGGACTGACCAATTGTTGGTGTGATATCCTGGAAGGAGTTGGGTAACGAGATGAGCTATCATGGAAAGAATTCCTGACAATTTTTCTGATACATTTTGATCTCAAAACCACAATGGATAAAAAATATCAAGTGTTCATGCATCTGATTCATAAAGGATTTTTACTAATAATCTATGTTGAACCTTTTACTGACCTAAATATTTTTATGCCATCTTTACCAGTGGATAAGATCTTGAGGGTGAGGAGTTTTAGGGTGGAATTCACTATGAAAATAGATCAGAAGTAAACGTTTTTCATTTAGGAAACATTGAAGACATGATGAATCGAACTCTCGTCATAGAATGGAATCTAAATGAGGCATTGAGAAATGAACATGTTGTTTTAGCAGGATGATCTGGAAGTTATTCATCATGTTGAAAAAATCTCCATTACGAATGTTTCCAACATGGAAGTAGTCGGAAGAGTAGTCAGGGCAGTGGAAAAAAATCTCACGAATGTGTTTCATTCCAGCAATATTGGTGTAATTATTTTGGTCACAAGCACCATGAGTTCCATTACAACATAATTCTATGTCACATATGTGATAGACTAAGTCATCTTTATATGTTTTATGAGAAGATTCCATAGAAGAATAGTGATAGAGGATAATGATAGGAAATAGAGTCAGGACAGGGATCAACTCCTCCTCAGCAGTCTGATAGCTGGAGTTCCACAATCCATATAGGTTGAGGTAGGGAACATAGAACAACAATGAACAATAAGTAGTATGCAACAAGGGAAATTTCCTAGGGTAGAGAAAAATTCATTTGCACATTATGAAGACTAATTCATCTAATGTGGATATAGGATCGTCTCCTATCAATGGTACGATGGTTGTATCATCTATCTTAGCATATGTTTTGTTTGATTAATGTTCATCGCATTATTTTTTATATTCTATTTTTCAAATAGTTTGAAATTTTATGGGGAAATATTATATGGTTTTTTAACCATTGAAAAATAGTTGGGATTGTGGTTAGAGAATATTAAACATTTCAAGTCTTGTTCACCAACGATTAGTGGTTATTGCTTATTTTGGGAACCATTCATACTAGAAATGAAAGGCTCCAACTTGATTATTGGTAGGGATTGGTTAGTTTTATACCAGGATAATATTTATTGTTATATGAGGGGAGTTACCTTTCTATCTCTTGAAGGAGGCAGCTACTTTCATCTAGGTGAGCGGGATATTCGAACTGGACATGTAGGACTAATTCAGTTCATATTGGATTGTATAATGGCTCAAATTTCTAGTCTTGATCAAGATAATGGTGGAGTACTATAGGATTTTCTTAATCCAGTGGTAGTCTATTTTTAGAAATATTTCACTGATGAGTTATATAGTTTACCTATTGAGAAGGAGGTCTAATTCATGATCGAGTTGGTGCTAGGAGTATATCCAGTTTCTTTCCCGCCTTACCAAATGGAACCTGTAGAGCATTAAGAGTTGAAGGTTTAGTTTGAATATCTAGAATCTAAAGGCTTCATATGGTCAAATTCATATCCATGGGGTTCTTAAGTTCTAATCAACAAAAAGGCTGATGGATCATTGAACATATGTGTAGATTTTTGGAGGTTAAACCAAATGACAGTTAATAATTAGTATCCTCATCACTGCATTGATGATATTTTTGATCAGTTAAGAGGTGAAAATATATTCTCCATGATTTTTGTTGAGATCATTTCACCACAGGTTAAGGGTGATACCAACATACATACCTCAAAAAAACTTATAGAAATAGTAATGTCTTGTATGAGTTCATCATGATACTGTTAGGGATGACTAATGAACCTATGATATTTAGGGGTTTAAGGAATTTAATTTTTCATCTATTTCTGGGTCAGTTTGTAGTTTAATTATCGATGTTATCTTAGTGTAATCCATGTCAACTTACGATCATAAAAAAAACATAGTAAATTGGTTAGAGTGCATTTAATGATCATTAAAATTGCATTTATCTAACCAAATAATGTTTCAAAATTTATAATATTCACTTCTTGGGCTATTTCATCTCAATGGTAGGAGTGTCAATGGACCTAGGGAAATTTACAGCCATTATATCTAGGCAACATCATAATATTTTCCTTGAGATTTAATGATTTTTGGGTTTATCAGGTTATTACTAGAACTTTATTCAACATTTATCCTAATTGGAAGAACCAATGTCATCTATGACCAAGATATGAGTGAAGTTTGGTTGGAATGATTAGTGTAAGAGATATTTTTAGAAGCTGAATAGAAAGATGACCTCATCACCTATCCTCACATTACCTATATTGTTTAAATCATATACCATATACTATGATTAATCTGGAATAGGATGTATATTAGTTCTAAGGCTGGAGGATTTTTTGGTCGCTTATGGCTCTAGGAAGCCGAGGTCAAATGATAGGAATTACCCTACTCGTTATCTGTAGTTAGTAGTATTAGTAAATGCATGAATATATTAGATACACTAACTCATGGGTGAGCGGTTTGTGGTATACATGAATCATAAGAGACTCATGTACATATTTTCTCATAAAGACTTGAACCTTCGTTAGAAAAGGTGGTTCAAGTATCTATAGTCATTCGACATTGAATTGGCTTATACACTATGAAAGGGCAACGTCGTTGCCAACACCTCAATCCGAAAGATATAGACAGAGGTAGAATGAGAGTCTTGTGATGAGTGATGGATAATGGAAATATTTGTAGACATGCATTGGGATGTTCATGAATCCCAGGTGTGAGTAGCAGTAACTTCAACTATAGAATCTTGATAATTTTAGAAGGAAACTCTTTGTTCAAAAGCATGCATGATACAACACATCGATCTTAAGGAAACAACTGAATACTATGTTACTGTTATAACATAGGCATTGTATTGAAAAGTATGTACAATATTAACTGAATTATGAAAACATGGTTTACACATGTATATATATTTTAATATTTGGGGACCAATTAATTATAATTTAATGTAACATCCTTATAAATGGAAGTGTTTTTCTAAAAACAATTCAAATGTGCACATGTGTGTTTTGTACCAATAAATAAATAACCCAAACATTTTAGATTATATTAGTGAAAAATATGTATTATATATTGTATGTAATGTTTATTATTCATCTTATATGTTTTCTAGTCATTATATAAGAACAAATTTAGTTTTATGCATAAAACATGTACTATTCAAAAATGAATTTTTACCGCCTTTTGATAGAGAAGAAATTTTAAATCAGGTTTTTCTCACATTTATAAGTTATATTTGAAAAAAATAAACTTCTTCCTTATACATGAGAAAATGATATTTACTTTGGTTAAATATTTGGTATTTTTATGATAACATTCCCTTTTTTATGATTAGTTAAACCATAATTCCATTTAATTGAAAACTAATTTTTTATCAAATTTGAATACTGTTAAATAATATTTTGAAATGGTTTTAATGAATGATAAAACAATGTTTTATCATTTAATCCAATATAGGTAATTATAATTGATTTCACATTGATATTGGAAATAAAACTATGTGAACATTTCAACGTCTTACTTTAAAATATCATTTTCGCGATCCATCAACAGGATTAATTTTATATTATTTATATCCACCTTGGTGAATTGGATTTTTAAATGTGGAAGTAAATTATTTTAATTATTATGAAAAATGTAGTCTAATAGGATTAAATTAATATTTGGTGAATAATAACTTTAGTATTTTATTTTCCATAGTTATGGGTAAATCAAGTAATTAAAGGTAAAAATAAAATTACCCTATAATGTTTCTTAAATTCATTTAATGAGTATTTTAGAACAAAATAAACACTAGTATGATATTATAACGTTTTTTAGACACTTGGTATGGAATATATAATATATAATATATAATTTATATTTATGTAAAAAATTTCATACTCATATTTTTAATAAGTAATTTTTTTTTAATATAAGGTTATATGGATGATAAATTCAACTATAAATAGAAATTTGAAATATAATATGTCTATCTACCTCATGATAATTTATTTGTAATTTTTATACATTATATAATTAAATTCCATTTTGACATAATGATGATACAATTGTTGATTTATTAAAGAAAGAATCAAATAAATGATATTCGTAATATTAAAATAAATATATTTTGAAATATTTTATGCCATACATGAATTTTATGTATGAAATTTAGATTATTTGGATTAGTAAAAGTTTGATTTTTATGGTATTAAGTTTTTATGATATTTGTAAAAATTCAATTAGTGAATAGTGTCAAAATTGACATTTATGTGATTTTAAAATAAATTATATTTTATTAAATGATCTAAAATTTATAAAAATATGAGATTTAACAAAATACTTGGTATAAGAAAATAATTCCCTCAAATACTAATTTATGGATTTTTGTCTTGTCATATTAATTAAATTAACCCATAAAATTAAACATTACATGATATGACGATAGGAATTAAAAAAGATAAATAATGGTTAAAAAAAGATAAGGTTTAAAACTAAATAAATACATGGGAAAAAATTATTTATTGAGAGGATTTATAACCACACACATATTATATTTTAACTAATATAATTTAGAGTCAGTTGGAGTGAAAAATTAATTTATATTAATTTAAAATTTTAAGGGTTTCCAATGGCGCCCCTCTAATATCCTATATAAAAGAATCCATTCCTCTATATTAATTGCACATAAAAACCATTTGGTTGATAAAATATCATCCCAAACCATTTCATAAAATACCTACCAAAATTATTGAGTTCTTAGTTTGGTCCAAATCTCTCGTTTATAGAAATTACTATTTTAATAAAGGTGATTGTCTGAAGGAAATGTAATGTTTTTATTTATTTATTTCTAATTTATTTATTTGTAAACTTCTTTCAAATATCCATAAGAAACGATGAAATAATAACTCTAGTGTCCTCAATATTCTAAGATATTGTTATGTTAATATTATCACCAAAATCCATATCCAATTTGATCAAATGTGAAATGAATTATTCATTCGTGTGTACGAAGGACTACCACCTCACGAACCAATATAATTCGTTTTCTATCACAGTCTCTGAAGACTGGTTATAATGATAGATTTAATGTTTATATACGATTTTTATTTCATAATTACCATTATTATATATTATCATACCATTCACTTTATTATCATTCCAAGCATATAAAAATGATACCGCCATTCGTGCATACATGTTAACTATCACTTCCACGAAGCACTTTGATTATTTTTTATTCTCCACATCACTTGTATGATATATATAAGTATATTAAAATTATCAAAATTATGTTAATGATATTTATGTAATGATAAAATTATAATTGACATCATTCAATAATTATCATTGAAAAATGGAAACATTAATCATGCATAAGTACAACCTATCGTCTCACTGATTATAACATTGTTAATTTTTCACAACCATACATAAATTTCTTGACTTAAAAGTATAATTTATATTTAAAATTTATTATTATTAAATTAATATTATTATGTATATGATTTATTTATTAACATTTTTACTATATATATCATATCAAAGTTATCTAGGACTGATGTACAGAATAACATCAAAACATACGACCTGAACATAAATAATTATGTAATTGTTATAACATTATAATAAGTGATATAAAAGGAAGAGTAAAACATAAAATATTATTAAGCATCTAAATAAATGACCAAATTTTATTATTCAAGAATATTATCATTTTACATGACGTGTTAGACTCAAGGTTAGGGAGTCTTTAACTAAACCATCATATTAAATGTTTTGGTGATTTATTCTTCTAAATAATTCTCATAAATGTACATGTATAAATAATGTGTTTACGGATTAATTTATACGTACAGTAATATTTCGAAATTTTAATACCTTTCAAAATTTGTAAAATGTTATGGGATATTTTGATTAAAAAATATTAATTTATAATGTTTTAATTGTGATTTAAAAATGGATTGATTATTTCAATAAATTGGACATTTTTTTCATATATTTCATGTAATTAGTTTTTTTCTATTATGTCTCTTTAATGTCTTGATGTTTGCAGAAGAATTTTACCCATTTATTATTAAATAATGTATTCACATTTATAAATGTGTGGGTTTTTTAAAATGAAATGTGATTTAAAAGTGGAAATTCTATGTTTTTAATCTATTTTTGTTTTATGTGTTATGATTATATTTTGGTTCTTTGGAATTGTTATTGAATATTGGTGGTTCAATGAAAAACTGAAGATGGGTGTGGTCGTGATATCTCTCTAATGCATTGGGTAATGAGAATGAGCTAATTAATAGGGTTTCTCCTAAGTGATTTGAGGAATATACCACAGAGGGAATTCCAAATGTACCCATGATGGTTACTCCCTATATTTCCTTGATCGTTAAAATACAAGAATGATATGGATGGCACAAGTTAATTTTATGATTTTATTTTATATGGTTGTTTATAGGAATATTATGATTTCATGAGCTATGCTAAATAGATTATGTTTTGTGGGTGAAAAGTATAACTTTGTGAAAATGTTTTCATTGGATTAATGTATTCATGGACCTACATTTTATTTCATTATTTAATTTCCCTTAATGATATTTTGGTTCACATTCTATTTTTTTAAATGAATTTAATTGGGTATATGCATGGGTAAGATGAAGGACAATGTCAAGACGAATATTATGATGATTTTTATATAGAAAAAAATTCTTCTTCTTTTATAATGGTTTAGATTTTGAAAAAAATTGATATTGGGTAGAAATATCTACATTGTAATATTTGAGTTTTTATGTAATATTTATGGCCAAATTATGTAAAACACTAAACATGAAACAATCCTCAATGTGAATAAAAGAAGAATTCATTATTTAATTTAAGATTTTGTAATATTTAAATTCGGGCCCTTATAACCAAATATATTACACCCATTCTATTGGACTAGATTAAGATCGATAAGTAGTATGTTATGTAGGGATCAATACTAAGAGAAAAATTAAATAGTCGGGAGACACCATTAGAATTGTCTCTTGTTAGTGAAAATTATATTCTTTTATGTGTCATAATATGGGTTTCAATGTGATTAATAAAGGATATAATGAGGGAGTTCGATGGTTAAATGGGGGTATGTCATAGTTTGACAAAAAATTTATTTTGATATTTTTATAAAGTTATAGTGGTCAGAAATTAAAAAGGAGGTGGCATGTTTTGTGGATAGATGCTTCACTTATCAAAAGGTGAAAGAAGATCATTAGAGGCCAGATGGGATTTCACAGCCTTTACCCATCCTTGATAGGAAATAGGATGACGTAACAATTGATTTTGCGAAATTATTACCCCAGATGGACCCTAAGAATGATACGGCATGGGATGTTGTGGATCGACTGACTAATGTACACCATTTCATACCTATTAGGAAAATCTACACGGTCGATGTTAAACCCATAATTTACATGCACTAGGTAATTCAATTTTCGCAATGTTATGAGGAGTATCATTTTAGATAGAGAGACCTGTTTCACATCATGTTTCTATAAAGGTATTTAGAAGGCTTTGGGATCACAAGTCCTTTTAAGCACAGTCTTTCACACATAGACAAATAGTCAATTTGAGCAGGCTATTCAGGATCCGAAGGATTTTTTATGAGCATATGTTTTTTATTTTGATGGTTCATGGGAGAAACATATAGAAGTCATGGATTTTTTCCTATAATAATAGATTTTATGAATAAATATAAATTTAACCTTTTAAGGTGTTGTTTTTAAGGTAGTGCTGGTCACCATTTTGTTTGTTAGAGGCAGGTGAGTTAGAACTTTTTGGGACAAGTATCATGAAACATACATTTAAAAAGTTTCAGTTGATCAGAATGCTGTTAGTGACGACATAGAGTATAAGGAAATCATATAATTACCATAGAATATGGCCTTTGAAATTTTTGGTCAGACATCAAGTTTTTCTTCACGTGGTCCCAAGGTTGGGTTATCACCGTATTAGGAAATAGGTGAAGGTATCACATAGGTTTGTCAGGCCATTTGAAATTTTGTCAAGGATAGTTCTTATGGAATACTTTTTATCCCATAAAATGATAAAATTCCATGCACAACATTTTCTACATGCCACAACTTCATAGATATCATCTAGACCCTTCCCATGTGATTGAATTTCTAGACGTTTTGATTTGTGCTGATGCATCCTTTGAGGAGCATCTGGTACGAATTTTGGATCATAGATAGTAATATATCTAGGGGAAGACTATAATGTTGGTTCTCGTGTAGTGGAAGCATGGGTTTATTCAAGTGGATACCTAGGAGAGTATGTCTAACATGCGATCATAGTGGCCAGACATGTTCACTAAAGCCTTACAGTGATGCTTAGAGGAGCTCCGGAATGAGCTGTTATAAGGTGGAAAGGATATAAGATCCTGTATTTTTTCTGGTATGTCTCTATCTTAGTTTTTTATTTGAGGCATAGTGGCCATGTATTTTTTTAGAGATGAATATCCTTTTTGGGAAAATTAAATAATGTTTTATGATGTATGATTTTTTTGAATTAATAGTGTCTTGGTATAATTTTGTTAAATGTTTCATGTACATATGGAAGGTTGAAAATCATTAAAAGGATTTTTGGTTGTTTAATAAGAAAATGGGCTGCAGAATCATTTGTAGAAAATTTACATACCATGTAAATGGATTAAACATCATGTGATAGTTTGTGGGTTTTAATAAAATAAATCTGAGGTGACGGGTTTTTCAGAATATTCAAGTAAAAAGATTCAAATGATGTGTAACTATATTACACACCATTTAAATGTATGGCCTACTATTTTAAACCTTTAGTGTAGCTGATATCTCAATTTGTTAGCTACAACTATTCTCTTCTCGAACCAAAGTCTTTTTATCTGAGATTTTGGAGTGCCAATTTCTCATTCATATGTCCTAGTTGTAAAGAATATCCATGGTATGTATTTTTTATAAGGTTTCTTCCTTCCCTTACTTCTTATCCAATCATTGTGGTGATAAAAATTGAGAAATTATGTTGTTGGTGTTGATCTTGATTTGTTTTGATCTTAAAACCACTCTTCGATCATTTTCACCATCTTCCGAGTGAGTGTTTTCCATTAGATCCATTTTTGGATTGACAGTTTGTGCTAGGGTGTCTAAATCTTAACACTATGGTTTGATTATTTCCATGTTTATACAATATTCTAATTGTTCCAATGTAGAATTCAATCAAATCAATGAAATAACGTAATTGTATTATTCCTTGAATATAACTGAATTGTCTAAAGATTTAAAGTAATTTTACTAGGACATTTGTTCTTGGGTTATTTGTATTTATAGAATCAGAAACTGGTGTCTTATTGCTTCTTGATATAATTGTTAATCAATTATGAATTTTATTTCAAGTGTAATATTAATGTAAAATGTAAATTCACATAATTAATCATTGAGAATTGTTTTGTGATATTGTGATATCCATGATTTGTGACAAGAATTAGGTTCCATGATATAATGAATATATATCGGGTTCAGACCTAGAACATGTAACCTTATATTCCGTAATGTTGATATTGAGTGGTCTTGGCCCAGTCCATGATATAATTCTTATAGAGTGGGGGATATTCCTAGTCAAATGTTGTAATGCTTTTGTGGATTTGACAGAAAATTATGCAATGATTATAGGTCTTTGACTTGGATCGAATGTTGTGATTATACCATGGTTAAATAGTCATGGATGGAATGGTATTAAGACATTCATAGAGATATTCTGGTATAGTGCCAATGTAGGTTATTTATCTTTGTTATATGGTTTTGGTATTCATGGTTTAAAGATATGATCAGTGATATTTCGACACTGATCTGAAGTAGGATTATGTTTGATTTTTTAATTATGGAATTAATTGATACACCTATTTGTCTCTTTATTACGTACACTTTTTATTAGATTAGTTTAATTAGACATGGTGGTGCCGACCGACTTAGTTATACTCACACCCTATTTGGGCCACTATTTGGAACCTAAGAAAATTATACTAATGCAGGTCTGGATATGTATAGAGGAATTTATAGTTGATTGTTTTTTTCTAGATGGGATGATGTTTGGTGGTGCGACCGATGTGGTGATCAAGACTTGGGATCTTTGAGTCATTACTTGAGACTTCTAGTATTTCATTGTATTTTTTTCTCATATAAAATTAAGCTACATACCATCACATAATTACATCATTCCTTATTAATTATTTGATTATTTAGTTGGATTTTATTGTTTTATATTAATATGAATTTACTTTGATTGTTATCATTTAATTGTGATTTTTTTACTATTATGATACCTCATATCAGGGATTATAGTCTCCCCAATATACATTTCACATCTCCATTGCTAGTGGGTAGCCTCTGGCATATGGGGAGGCACACGTGAGGTTTTGAGACAATCAATTTTCTACCACATGAGAGAGATCCAGATTGGGGGACATTATATTTACCTTGAATCAAGTCATGACCATTATTGTATTCAGGGTGACCAAGTTTAAAAATGGTTACAAGACAAACTTGATTAAGAAAAACACTATATTATTCAAATGAGTGGTAAAAGAGGATTACCACATCATTGAGTGGATACCATGAACAATGGTTCTATCTTTTTTAGAATATAAAAGAAAACATGGATTAATCAATTTGTATTGAAGTCCAATTGCGCGAATACACTGAAAAGACAGAACCTTGGAAAACATTTCCAATATAATTTCAATCCAAACAATATTCTTATCTTTTTTTTTCTTAAAATAAATTAAAACCATATTTTATTAACCTCATTATTAATTTTAATAAAATCAATTCTTATGAAAATATAAATAAACAAATTCACAAAATTTGTGGGTTCGACCTATAACATTCTTAATAATAAATTTTAATTAAATGAGAAGCATAGTTTGAGTATTTATATGATTTATATTTTGATAAGACACATAGGGATTTATCTATTCCCTCAAGGCCTTTGCAAAACTGGCACTTTAGGAAGGGATAGTTACAAGTTAGTTTTTAGGCTTCTAATTTAAATGTTTAATTTTTTTATTGATTTCCATTACTTTTTTAGTGCATTGGTTATTTTTGGTTGTGATAGAAGGGTTGAAAGGCATAAAGTCTACCTAGGATAGTTTTTCCATCCCACTAGAAGATATGAATCAACTAATAAATGAAGTTATAATGAGGAAAAATTAATCCAATGAGTACACAAAATTGTTCTTAGGCATTGAATAAACAACACCCCAAATCCTAGTGCTAGATGTAACATCCCAAGTAAGTAATGAATAATAGATATTTTTATATATGTCTATTAATGATTAAGATAGTGTTATAGAGGCTTAAAATGAAAATAAATACAATCTTATGCATGGAATACACTAATATTTTTAAAAGATTGTTTTACTGCCTTTTGATGGCAAACCATTTTTGAATCTATATTTTGACAATTTTATAAACTATGTTTGTCAAAATAAACTTATTCTTTATGATTTGGACATCAAAATTTACCTTGTGTGAATTTTTGGTATTTTTCTGACAATGTTCATTTTTTAATCAAGAGTGAAAATACTGCATTTTACATCAAAACTGCTTTTTAATCTAATTTATTTATATGATTAGATTATGTTTTGAATTGGTTTTGAAGTGAAATTAGAATATATTTTTACCATTTTATCCAATGGTGGTCATTGGAATCAATTTCACTTTGAAATTAGACTTAAACTGGTGTCAATCTTTTGATACTTGTTGTTTTGTAAAAACACGCTATTTGCTCTGGCAGCGGGAATTAATTATTAAATTAATTAATGTGACCTATATGTTTTGAATTTTGTAAAATATACTTCATTTTTGAATTCGGAATATCAAATATATCTTAGGGTGAATTTTTGGTAATTTTCTGAAAAACTTCAATTTTTGATGAATAGTGAAACCACTAAGTGGTAATCAAGCAAACTGATTTTTCAGTTAAATGAAAGTTTACCACCAATGTGTATTGAATTTTGAAAATCCGACATACATGGTTTTCATTAAGAAGTAAAATGTGGTTCAATGAGATTATAATAAATTTTTGGTGAATAGTAACTTATTAAGTTCTTAATCGCGATTAGTGGTAATTAGTGTAGTTTAAGGTAAAAATGATATTATAGGAATGTGAAAACACCATGACACTTGTCCTAAACCTATTGGGTGAGTCATGGCCGACCAAGACAAGCCATGGGACAACTTGGGGACCCCATGGAGCCACTTTAGTTGGAAAATGACAATAATATATTTTTATTTAACGGAAAAGTAAAATTGACACAAACATGATATGTTTTACTAAAAAAATTTTTAAGTAGGGTTATAACAGTAATATTTTTGATTATAAATAGTCATTGGAAAGATAAAAAGATTTCCTACATCATAGTAATTTTTTTATAATTTTTAGACATTAAATAAATTAAATTATTTATGACATAATAATGATGCAGCGATGACATCATTATTTGATGATTTAAAAAAAATGGAAAGACAATGTAAAATATATGAACTACACATGGCCAAAACCAACTGGATGAGTGTATTTCGAAGCCCTATCACCTTATCCACGAATTATATCAATGTGGGACCTTTTAAACCGAAACACATTTTCAAATAAAGTAATGTTTCTTTACATTCCAAAAGTGACCCTCCTCTCCTCTTATAAAAGGCCCCCACCTCTACCTCATTTCACACACTTCTCAAGCCTTTGGCTCGGCCAACCCCTGCCCATTTACTCTCTCCACATACCTCTCCTCATCCTAGAAGATTCCCTTTGGGAAGAATCTTTTCAAAGGAAGCCTTTAGGCTCAAATCAAAAGGAGTTACACTTTTTAAAGGTAATTCATTCTCTCATGTTCATTTGTTTTATTTTTCTTCTCCAACCCCCTAAACTCTTTTTATTTACTTCCTTTGTAACAACACCAGTATCTTCAATATACTAGGATGTTGTTATAAGATTTATTTGAGCTACACTCTCACACAACTACATCAAATGGTTAAAGAACATACGGTTTCCGTGGATGGCGAAATTCTGCCTCCCGAAACGATGATTGTTCAACACTCATTTAACACCTTAAAAGGTGGCCATTATGATGTCACTATTTTTATATATGATATATAATATGTTTATGTTTTCCTTAAGCTTTTGTTTTTTTCATTTTGGGCATACCTTTATGGTTTCCATTATGGGTAAACACGATATCTTCATTTTAGGAAGTGCGGACTACCGCCCCCTAAAAGTGATTTGATTCGTTAATACCATATGTGGGATGTGTAAAGGATAAAGTTAATGATATTATATATGTTATTATACTGGAATTATAATATACTCTTATATCATTATGATTCCATTCCAGGAGATATGAAATAGAAATGGAAGTAGCGTTCATGCGTACGTACGGCTTACTGTCTCCATGAACGGTGCATTTCATTTCTTACCTCTAAATGTGATGTAATATTATAAATGCATGTATGTACTGGATATATATGACATATATGATATCTAAATCATGAATACCATTCTGGATATAATGAACCTTTGACCAAATTAACAACATGTAAGTGTAAGAAGTCTATTTTTGACTTAAGAACCAAATACCGACAAAATGAACATTATTAACTTAACCGATTACATGATGTTCATAAAATGGTATAAAAGGAATAATGAACTTGAAAAAGATTCATAAGAAAGTAGAGATTAACACAAGTTTATTATTCAGGAGATTAAAGAACGGTCGGGTCAAGTCAGATACGAGGTATGGGACTTCGTCTCAATCTCCTTTCGTTGAGGCATATTTTATGTTATATACAACTTTCTTTTATACGGTGTATAAACCCCTTTGACTTTTACGTTTATTCAAAAGGAATCTTTTTTATACGAAGCGTTTACTAAACGACAAAAGGGAATGTTTTTTTCCTACGTATGCGGCGACAATGACTTCTCCGCCGTCGTAACCGTTATTTGAGTTTCGGCTTCCTCTACAAGCCATACCTTCTTTTTTTTAAAAGAAAAATAAATACCATGTTTTACTTTGGTATTGAAAATGGTTTTCATAATGTGTTTATTATATCAATGTGTTGTATTGATATCTCGTGATTGAAATGTGGAAATGTTATGTTTCCTTTATGCATGTTTTATGTGATATGATTATGTTATGGTTCTTGGGCATTATTATGAAGACGAGTGGTTCCGTGATAAACTAAGGGCGGGTGAGCCCGTTATATCTCTCCAATGCATTGGGTAACGCGAAGGAGTGAAACGTTAATGTTTCTCCGAAGAGATTTTAGGGAATATACTGTGATGGGTATTCCAAACGTAACCAAGAGGGTTACTCCCTACGTAAGAATGTTATGAATGCCTCAAGATACCTTTATGTATTATGATTTCTATGATTGATTCATGATTTTATGAGGTATGTTAAAGTGCCTATGTTTTATGGGTAAAGTATGATTTCATTCTTATGTATATATGAACTCATGTTTCCTTTCCATGTTTTTTTTATATAACCCATACTGAGTTTTTATGCTCATCCCAAGTTTTTGAAATGTTTTTCACAGGTCAAGGGAAAGGTACATGATAAGATGATAGAGTCAAGGATGTGTCAAGAAATAATCCATGTTTTATTTTAAATGTGTTTCCATTGATGGGAGTGAAGAATACTATCTTTCTGTAACCACTTTGTTTATATGTGGAATGTAATGCAAGTTTTATGATCTAATTCTCTAAAACTCTAAACCCGAAAAGATCCTCAATGTGTAATCTTGTAATAACTCAAGATTAAGTAAGGTTTAAGGCTGGGGCCTTATAGTTGGTATCAAAGGTCGGTCTAGATAACTTTAGGAGTTAGAATTATATTAAATGATTATCCAAAAATATTTTTTTTTCGAAATGATATAGCATTTATAGATTACCATGTTGCTTCATCTAAGACATATTTGTTCAGAATGGTTTTCCGCAGAGGAAACAGGGAAGCAGTGATAGGAAGGCATACAGAAGGAAATAACCTTCCGAATCAGCATCCAGAAATGGTCGGAATTGGAACCGAACAGTTTGTTGCAGTGATGGCGCAGTTGACTCAAGCGATAAATGGTGGTGGTATCCATGCACGAGATCAGCCAGATCAACCGCAGAGGAACATGTCAGTGGTGGAACATTTCATGAGGCAACATCCACCATCATTCAGAGGATCATCTAACCCTGTGCTAGCTGAAGGGTGGATTAAAGCATTGGAGAAGATTTTTGATGTCATGGGGTGTTCAGACAATCAAAAGGTTAGTCTTGCTATTTACCGTTTGGAGGGTGAAGCAGATCAGTGGTGGTCTATGGTTAAAAATATCAGGGACGCCGATGAGATTGATGCTCTTGACTGGGATGAATTAAAAGGTATGTTTCTTGAGAAGTATTTTCCTAAGGTTGTTCGACTTTGGATGGAAAAGAAATTCTTGGAATTGAGGCAAGAGGAAGACTCAGTGGCTGCCTATGAAGAAAGGTTCACTCGATTGGCAAGGTATGCTCCAAATTTTATCCGGGACCTTGATAGTAAAATCAATCGTTTTTACTCAGGATTAAAGCCAAAGTATCGAAGGGCATTAGCTTCTCGTGAGTTTAAATGTTATGAAAAGCTTGTTCGATGTGCTGAGAAGGTGGAAATGGAGTTTGCCGATGACCAAGTTTTCTATAACAACCAGCAGAAGAAGAGACCGAGGTGGCAGGAGAAAGGTAAGAATTCTTCAAAAAAGTCTGATGGTAAGAGAACTAAGTTTCCAGTTTGTGATAAATGTGGCAAAAGGCATGCTGGGGAATGTCTTCTGAATTCTGGGAAGTGCTACCGATGTGGTAAGATGGGACATAAGGCTCGTGATTTCACTGAAAAGGATCAATGTGAATGTAAGAACAAATTTGATTTACAGTTAGTGAAATGTTATAAGTGCAATGAGATGGGTCACTATGCAAACGAGTGTCCGACAAGAAGCTTGAGTGATGGGAAGCAGTTAGACTACAAGCAGAAAGGGGTGGTGAAATCCTTTGCAACTACTTCAGCAGATTTCCGTCCATGAAATGAAGTTGTATCAGGTACTTTGTTTGTTTTCTTAGATTATGCCAGTGTGTTGTTTGATTCGGGGTCTATACATTCTTTCA
Source organism: Viscum album (assembly GCA_963277665.1). NCBI lineage: Eukaryota > Viridiplantae > Streptophyta > Magnoliopsida > Santalales > Viscaceae > Viscum > Viscum album. The sequence goes on along the minus strand of OY728126.1, from coordinate 289,057,679 downwards.
TCTCTGAAACCTTTTCTAGTAAAATGGGAATACCATCTCAAGAAATGACTCCTGAACTTTTGGTAAAAACACCTGGGGGAAGTGTCGAGGAAAAAAGAATTTATAAGAATCTTCCTATCCTTATCTGTGGAAAGAACCTACTTGCAAACCTTATTGTTCTACCTCTAGTAGAGTTTGATGTTATCCTGGGTATGGATTGGCTCTCTATTTACCATGCTAAGATTGACTGTAGAGCTAAAGAAGTTTCTTTTCAGAAAGACTTTCAGTTTGTTTACAAGAATGAACCCTTACTTTTGATAACATATCAAGAGGCCGAGAAACTTGTAAAAGATGGAAATGAATGTTACCTTGCACACATCGTTGAAAATAAAGGAACTATTCAGATTAATGATGTGTCAGTGGTAAATGAGTATCCTGATGTTTTTCCTGATGAGTTGCCTGGAATAATACCAGATCGGGAAGTTGAGTTTACTGTAGACTTAGTTCCTGATGCTAAGACAATTTCAAAACCTCCTTATCAAATGGCACAAATTGAACTTTTAGAGTTGAAGGAGCAATTGCAAGATTTATTAGAGAAAGGTTTCATTAGACCTAGCACATCACCATGGGGTGCTCCTGTTTTATTTGTTAAAAAGAAAGATGGTTCTATGAGACATTGCATTGATTATAGAGCCTTGAATAACATCACTGTTAAGAACAAATATCCTTTGCCTCATATCGATGATTTGTTTGATCAGCTCTAGGGAGCTCAGTTTTTTTCAAAGATTGACTTGAGATTGGGGTACCATCAGCTGAAGGTAAAGGAGGCAGATATTCTGAAGACCACGTTCTGTACGAGATATGGCCATTATGAATTTGTAGTAATGCCTTTTGGGCTAACCAATGCACCTGCTGTATTCATGGACTTAATGAATAGAATTTTCCCTGAGTTCTTGGATAAATTTGTGGTGGTTTTCATTGATGATATTTTGGTGTTTTCTAAAAGTAAAGAGGAGCATGAATAACATTTAAGGGTTATCTTGAAAACCTTAAAAGAAAAGAAACTGTATGGGAAATTCAGCAAGTGTGAGTTTTGGTTGCAACAAATTTCTTTCCTTGGTCACATTGTTTCTAAAGATGGAATAACTGTTGATCCTGCAAAAACAAAAGTTGTGGATGAATGGCCAAGACCCACAAATGTAACCGAGATTCGTAGCTTCCTTGGTTTGGCGGGCTATTACCGAAGGTTTGTTAGAAATTTTTCACGGTTATCTAGTCTAATGACTATGCTAACTCGGAAGGGTGTTATGTTTATCTGGACAAAAGAATGTGATGATTGTTTTCAGGAATTGAAAATAATATTGGTGAATGCTCCAGTTTTGGCACTACCTTCCAGGAATGGTGAGTTTGTTATATACAGTGATGCTTCATTGAAAGGACTTGGTTGCGTCCTAATGCAGAATGATCAGGTAATTGCTTATGCTTCACGACAGTTGAAAACTCATGAGGTAAATTACCCTACACATGATTTGGAATTAGCTGCTGTTGTTTTTGCTTTAAAAATTTGGAGGCATCTTTTGTATGGAGTAAAGTGTGAAATATATACCGATCACAAAAGTTTAAAGTATATATTCACTCAGAAAGAGTTAAACATGAGACAAAGGAGATGGCTGGAATTAATCAAGGATTATGATTGTACAATTCATTACCATTCGGGAAAATCAAATAAAGTGGCTGATGCTTTGAGTCGAAAAAGTAATGCTTCATTAACAATGTTTCGTTTGGAACGTGATCCTTTGGTTAAAGATTTGATGAACTTTGGCATAGAAGTGGTTGGTGCAGGAAGTCCTTCTGTTTTGTTTCAGGTATCAGTGAGATCATCTCTATCAGATAGAATCAAGCAAGCACAGAAGCAAGACAGTGAGTTGCAGAAAAAGGTAGAGCTGGTTCAGAAAGGTAAGTTTCCTGAATTCAACATTGATAGTGATTGAGTTTTGAGATTTGGGAAGAGATTGTGTGTGCCTTGTGATTCACAGTTGAAAAGAGAGTTGTTATGTGAAGCTCATAGTTCTCCGTTTTCAGTTTATCCGGGCTGTACTAAGATGTATAGAGATCTGCGGGAGTATTACTGGTGGGATGGAATGAAAAGAGATATTGCTGATTTTACTGTGAAGTGTTTGACTTGTCAGCAGGTTAAAGCAGAGCAGCAGTTACCGAAAGGGATGCTTCAGCCTTTACCAGTTCCAGAGTGGAAATGGGAGAATATATCCATGGACTTTGTTGTTGGATTACCGAAGACATCTCGAGGTAATAATGCAATCTATGTTATTGTTGATCGCTTGACCAAATCTGCTCATTTCCTTGCTATACGAGATACTTTCTCCCTTGATCAACTTTCCCATTTGTATCTTAAAGAGATAGTCAGGTTACATGGAGTTCCTCTCTCCATTGTATCGGATCGTGATCCCAGGTTTACTTCTAACTTTTGGAAAGGCCTTCAGAAGTCGTTGGGTACTGAATTAAATTTTAGTACAGCTTTTCATCCTCAATCAGATGGGCAGTCAGAACGAACAATTCAGACATTGGAGGATATTCTACGAGCTTGTTCTATGGATTATCAGGGAAGTTGGGACCAACATCTTTCTTTGGTTGAATTTTCATATAATAACAGTTTTCATTCCAGTATACAGATGGCACCATTTCAGGAATTATATGGGAAGCGGTGTTGAACTCCAGCTTTCTGGGATGAAGTGGGTGAAAGGAAGTTGATGGGACCAGAATTGGTAGAAGAGATGGCAGAAAAAGTTCAGCTGATTCAGAAACACATGAGAACAGCTCAGAGCAGGCAGAAGAGTTATGTGGATAACCGGAGGAAGGATCTATCTTTCGAGGTAGGTGATCATGTTTTTCTCAAGGTTTCTTCTTGGAAAAGTGTGATGAGATTTGGTAAGAAAGGAAAGTTGAGTCCGAGGTTCATTGGACCATACGAAATTCTAGAAAGAGTTGGATCAGTTGCATACCGAGTGGCTTTACCTCCGAGTTTATCTCAGGTACACAATGTTTTTCACATTTCGATGTTGAGAAAGTATATGCCAGATCCATCTCATGTTTTGAGTCCAGAGGTAGTTCAGCTGGAAGAGAACCTATCTTATTAGGAACAACTGGTCCAGATTCTTGACCACAGGGAGCAAGTGTTACGGAATAAGGTGATTCACCAGGTAAAGGTTTTGTGGAAAAACCACATGATTGAAGAGGCAACATGGGAATCTGAAAATGCAATGAGGGATAAGTACCCCCATTTATTCAATATGTAAATAAATTGCGGGGACGCAATTTTCTAAAGGGGGGAAGGATGTAACATCCCAAGTAATTAATGAATAATAGATATTTTTATCTATGTCTATTAATGATTAAGATAGTGTTATATAGGCTTAAAATGAAAATAAATACAATCTTATGCATGGAATACACTAATATTCTTAAAAGATTGTTTTACTGCCTTTTGATGGCAAACAATTTTTGAATCTATATTTTGACAATTTTATAAACTATGTTTTTCAAAATAAACTTATTCTTTCTGATTGGGACATCAAAATTAACCTTGTGTGAATTTTTGGTATTTTTCTGACAATGTTCATTTTTTAATGAATAGTGAAAATACTGCATTTTACATCAAAACTGCTTTTTAATATAATTTATTTATATGATTAGATTATGTTTTGAATTGGTTTTGAAGTGAAATTAGAATATATTTTTACCATTTTATCCAATGGTGGTCATTGGAATCAATTTCACTTAGAAATTAGACTTAAACTGGTGTCAATCTTTTGATACTTATTGTTTTGTAAAAACACACTATTTGCTCTGGCAGTGGGAATTAATTATTAAATTAATTAATGTGACCTATATGTTTTGAATTTTGTAAAATAGACTTCATTTTTGAATTCGGAATATCAAATATAGCTTAGGGTGAATTTTTGGTAATTTTCCGAAAAACTTCAATTTTTGATTAATAGTGAAACCACTAAGTGGTAATCAAGCAAACTGATTTTTCAGTTAAATGAAAGTTTACCACCAATGTGTATTGAATTTTGAAAATCCGACATACATGGTTGTCATTAAGATGTAAAATGTGGTTCAATGAGATTATAATAATTTTTTGGTGAATAGTAACTTATTAAGTTCTTAATCGCGATTAGTGGTAATTAGTGTAGTTTAAGGTAAAAATGATATTATAGGAATGTGAAAACACCATGACACTTGTCCTACACTGATTGGGTGAGTCATGGCCGACCAAGACAAGCCATGGGCCAACTTGGGGACCCCATGGAGCCACTTTAGTTGGAAAATGACAATAATATATTTTTATTTAATGGAAAAGTAAAATTGACACAAACATGATATGTTTTACTAAAACAATATTTAAGTAAGGTTATACAAGTCATATTTTTGATTATAAATAGTCATTGGAAAGCTAAAAAGATTTCCTACATCATAGTAATTTTTTTATAATTTTTAGACATTAAATAAATTAAATTATTTATGACATAATAATGATGCAGCGATGAAATCATTATTTGATGATTTAAATAAAATGGAAAGACAATGTAAAATCTATGAACTACACATGGCCAAAACCAATTGGATGAGTGGATTTAGAACCCTTATCACCTTATCCACGAATTATATCAATGTGGGACCTTTTAAAACTGAAACACATTTTCAAATAAAGTAATGTTTCTTTACTTTCCAAAAGTGCCCCTCCTCTCCTCTTATAAAAGGTCCCCACCTCTACCTCATTTCACACACTTCTCAAGCCTTTGGCTCGGCCAAACCCTGCCCATTTACTCTTTCCACATCCCTCTCCTCATCCTAGAGGATTCCCTTTGGGCAGAATCCTTTCAAAGGAAGCCTTTAGGCTCAAATCAAAAGGAGTTACACTTTTTAAAGGTAATTCATTCTCTCATGTTCATTTGTTTTATTTTGCTTCTCCAACCCCCTAAACTCTTTTTATTTACTTCCTTTGTAACAACACCAGTATCTTCAATATACTAGGATGTTGTTATAAGATTTATTTGAGCTACACTCTCACACAACTACATCAAATGGTTAAAGAACATACGGTTTCCGTGGATGGCGAAATTCTGCCTCCCGAAACGATGATTGTTCAACACTCATTTAACACCTTAAATGGTGGCCATTATGATGTCACTATTTTTATATATGATATATAATATGTTTATGTTTTCCTTAAGCTTCTGTTTTTTTCATTTTGGGCATACCTTTATGGTTTCCATTATGGGTAAACACGATATCTTCATTTTAGGAAGTGCGGACTACCGCCCCCTAAAAGTGATTTGATTCGTTAATACCATATGTGGGATGTGTAAACGATAAAGTTAATGATATTATATATGTTATTATACTGGAATTATAATATACTCTTATATCATTATGATTCCATTCCAGGAGATATGAAATAGAAATGGAAGTAGCATTCATGCGTACGTACGGCTTACCGTCTCCATGAACGGTGCATTTCATTTCTTACCTCTAAATGTGATGTAATATTATAAATGCATGTATGTACTGGATATATATGACATATATGATATCTACATCATGAATACCATTCTGGATATAATGAACCTTTGACCAAATTAACAACATGTAAGTGTAAGAAGTCTATTTTTGACTTAAGAACCAAATACCGACAAAATGAACATTATTAACTTAACCGATTACATGATGTTCATAACATGGTATAAAAGGAATAATGAACTTGAAAAAGATTCATAAGCAAGTAGAGATTAACTCAAGTTTATTATTCAGGAGATTAAAGAACGGTCGGGTCAAGTCGGATACGAGGTATTGGACTTCGTCTCAATCTCCTTTTGTTGAGGCATATTTTATGTTATATACAGCTTTCTTTTATACGGTGTATAAACCCCTTTGACTTTTACGTTTATTCAAAAGGAATATTTTTTATACGAAGCGTTTACTAAATGACAAAAGGGAATGTTTTTGTCGTACGTATGCGGCGACAACGACTTCTCCGCCGTCGTAACCGTTATTTGAGTTTCGGCTTCCTCTACAAGCCATACCTTTTTTTTTTAAAAGAAAAATAAATACCATGTTTTACTTTGGTATTGAAAATGGTTTTCATAATGTTTTTATTATATCAATGTGTTGTATTGATATCTCGTGATTGAAATGTGTAAATGTTATGTTTCCTTTATGCATGTTTTATGTGATATGATTATGTTATGGTTCTTGGGCATTATTATGAAGACGGGTGGTTCCGTGATAAACTAAGGGCGGGTGAGCCCGTTATAGCTCTCCAATGCATTGGGTAACGCGAAGGAGTGAAATGTTAAGGTTTCTCCGAAGAGATTTTAGGGAATATACTGTGATGGGTATTCCAAACGTAACCAAGAGGGTTACTCCCTACGTAAGAATGTTATGAATGCCTCAAGATACCTTTATGTATTATGATTTCTATGATTGATTCATGATTTTATGAGGTATGTTAAAGTGCCTATGTTTTATAGGTAAAGTATGATTTCATTCTTATGTATATATGAACTCATGTTTCCTTTCCATGTTTTTTTTATATAACCCATACTGAGTTTTTATGCTCATCCCAAGTTTTTGAAATGTTTTTCACAGGTCAAGGGAAAGGTACATGATAAGATGATAGAGTCAAGGATGTGTCAAGAAATAATCCATGTTTTATTTTAAATGTGTTTCCATTGATGGGAGTGAAGAATACTATCTTTCTGTAACCACTTTGTTTATATGTGGAATGTAATGCAAGTTTTATGATCTAATTCTCTAAAACCCTAAACCCGAAAAGATCTTCAATGTGTAATCTTGTAATAACTCAAGATTAAGTAAGGTTTAAGGCTGGGGCCTTATAGTTAACAGGTCAAGGGAAAGGTACATGATAAGATGATAGAGTCAAGGATGTGTCAAGAAATAATCCATGTTTTATTTTAAATGTGTTTCCATTGATGGGAGTGAAGAATACTATCTTTCTGTAACCACTTTGTTTATATGTGGAATGTAATGCAAGTTTTATGATCTAATTCTCTAAAACTCTAAACCCGAAAAGATCCTCAATGTGTAATCTTGTAATAACTCAAGATTAAGTATGGTTTAAGGCTGGGGCCTTATAGTTGGTATAAAAGGAATAATGAACTTGAAAAAGATTCATAAGAAAGTAGAGATTAACTCAAGTTTATTATTTAGGAGATTAAAGAACGGTCGGGTCAAGTCGGATACGAGGTATGGGACTTCGTCTCAATCTCCTTTTGTTGAGGCATATTTTATGTTATATACAGCTTTCTTTTATACGGTGTATAAACCACTTTGACTTTTACGTTTATTCAAAAGGAATCTTTTTTATACGAAGCGTTTACTAAATGACAAAAGGGAATGTTTTTGTCGTACGTATGCGGCGACAACGACTTCTCCGCCGTCGTAACCGTTATTTGAGTTTCGGCTTCCTCTACAAGCCATACCTTTTTTTTTAAAAGAAAAATAAATACCATGTTTTACTTTGGTATTGAAAATGGGTTTCATAATGTTTTTATTATATCAATGTGTTGTATTGATATCTCGTGATTGAAATGTGGAAATGTTATGTTTCCTTTATGCATGTTTTATGTGATATGATTATGTTATGGTTCTTGGGCATTATTATGAAGACGGGTGGTTCCGTGATAAACTAAGGGCGGGTGAGCCCGTTATAGCTCTCCAATGCATTGGGTAACGTGAAGGAGTGAAACGTTAAGGTTTATCCGAAGAGATTTTAGGGAATATACTGTGATGGGTATTCCAAACGTAACCAAGAGGGTTACTCCCTACATAAGAATGTTATGAATGCCTCAAGATACCTTTATTTATTATGATTTCTATGATTGATTAATGATTTTATGAGGTATGTTAAAGTGCCTATGTTTTATGGGTAAAGTATGATTTCATTCTTATGTATATATGAACTCATGTTTCCTTTCCATGTTTTTTTATATAACCCATACTGAGTTTTTATTCTCATCCCAAGTTTTTGAAATGTTTTTCACAGGTCAAGGGAAAGGTACATGATAAGATGATAGAGTCAAGGATGTGTCAAGAAATAATCCATGTTTTATTTTAAATGTGTTTCCATTGATGGGAGTGAAGAATACTATCTTTCTGTAACCACTTTGTTTATATGTGGAATGTAATGCAAGTTTTATGATCTAATTCTCTAAAACTCTAAACCCGAAAACATCCTCAATGTGTAATCTTGTAATAACTCAAGATTAAGTAAGGTTTAAGGCTGGGGCCTTATACTAGAGATAAACAAGGAGGACCATGATAATAGAATTATAGATAATGGAACAGAGGTATATACCACTTCTAATTTTTTTTAATATAATTATTATGCCAATGATTTTTAGGATCTAAATACATTAAATATAGTATACATTAGATAGAACATGTGTGTATTGAAACAAAATTGAAAAAACTAAAAATATAATAAAGTGAAAAATAAAAAGAAAATAATGAATAATAATAAAAATTGACTAATGAGATTCTATAAAGCTTGCTTGAAAAACTAGTATTGCAATCAAAGGAAGAAGATGAATGGGACGAAGAACCTACAACACTCTATGATGACTGTTCGGAGTAAAAAAATAAGAAGTAACAAAATAAAAAGATATGGAGATGGTTGTTGAACTTGAAACAATTCAATAAACATTTCAATAATAGAAAAGGAATATTTTTATCACATCTAGACTGTTGCTGAGATCCTGTAAGTTAAACTCATATTATCCCGACTATGGTCACCAAATCATATTTCCATGAAAATTTCATTGAGGAGAAGTCAAGTATATCTAGGTGGATTTCCTAGTCATGTTTGGGTTGACATAAGATAGTTAGAATTATACTACACTCAAATCAGCTAACCTAGGTATAGTCAATCTAGAAAACCATTAAAAAAGAGAATCTTCCAATAGGTATCCCATGTTTTTAGTATTTATTTATTTATTTTATCTTTTATATGCATGAATAATGTCACTATAAATATCTCAAAATTAATTTATAATTGTTTTTTATTTCACATATTTTTTTTCAAAATATCATTAAAAATAATAACTATGCTAACAAAAATTAGTAGGAAGCACATGAAGCTGCTATTGGAACATTACACATCATGAACCCAATTCATGTCATGAAATCAAAAAAGACATTTTTCATGTAATCAATACATGTCGTGTATCTAGTTCTGGCAGAACCAACACAACCATATTCAAATAAACCTTAAAAATAGGATGAATCTTTTAAATTATGATTTTCGTACTATATTCCACACATTTAATTAGAGTTTTAACTACAAATGTCATGATACACTCCATACAATGATACCCTTACTGGGATAGCAATTTAGAATGGGAGATAATGAACCCTGAGTCCGTCCTCAAGTAGGCCTCGAGTAAGGAATTAGATCCAAGGGTATAAAAATATCACAAAATGGTATTCATTAACATTTTACAAGAAATAAGATCAAGATATAAATTGAATCATCCATAATGAAACTACAAGACTAAATATAAAACACAACCTAAATATATCCCACATTCATGAGTAAAATAGAACAGATACAAAATAAATATATCCAAATTATAAACCAAAAGTAATGCTCGGCAGTGACACAATGACTATCATGATCCAAGATAGTAAGGTCCAACATAGTTTGTGAAGTCCACCTAGAAACCCAAAAATAGTTGTATATACATATGGTGATCATTCATGTATACTGAAAAGAAAAACAAAAGTATCTCATTCACATGTGAAAGAAGAATACTAATGCCCCTCTGAGAAAACAGTACTACTATAAAGAACCTAACAAGTATACTAACTATCCCAATATTACCAAAAAACACTCACCAATAATGAAATTTATGTAATGTAATATAAATCACAATGATGATAGGGTACCCAACACAAATTTCCCATTATTAGCCACTCTCACACCCCAGCAACAAACATCCTCACACTACCAACTCTTCTGAATATACCACATCTCATATAGACGACACACACCTGAGCCTCTTAAACCACATCACATCCCACTCATAGACACCTAGGCCACAAGTCACATCACATCCTACCTGCAGAAACATGGACCTCAAAACACATTATAGCCTTCCCATGTACACTTCTGCCACGAACCTAATCGCATCTGACCAATAAACCCCTGGGACAAAAAACACATCACATCACACCTGTAGAATCTTTGTCCTCAATCCGCAAATCGTTCTAAATAAATATTTGAATGCTCAACAAATCTCATCCTAAAGAAAACAAGGAAATCACAAATTGATCATACACACCTAGTCCTCGCTAAACATTACCCGCCTGAAGAATCTTGGGATATCACTAGCTAGAAGGAGTAGGGAAGAGAGAGTGGCCATCTATTCATCCTCCCACTGAGACATATGGGAAAGACATCCTCCCCAATGATGATGGGGGTGTTTGAAACATTTTTATCAATTGGGGTGCAGTGCAAATAGAAATCACAAGGGAAATACTTTTATATGTATATATGTACAATACTAACCACACTAGACTAACCTATGGGTTATAAAATAAACTAATATCTCACAACACATCCAACTTTGCTGCTACCTCTAAATTCCCAAAAACCACACATCAATAAAAAACCTAGTCCATATTCCAAACCAATTTAATTAACAATAACCATTATATTTTAAAAAATTATTTATTTATTCCTTTAACAAAACTAACATAAGCCACTTATAAACATTAGTAATCAATCATTTATTCATTAATTCTATTACCAACTAGGAAACTACAATGAACAACACAGAACAAGAAACACATAAAAGTCAAACATGGTGAAAACTCTTGGATAATTACCCATACCAACCTTAAGAAGGCCCCAAATCAACCAGATATAGCATCAAAAACATTGAAAAACCTGATAAAACCTATGATACACTACACTTACCATCAACTCCACAATCAATCAATCTCCCAAACTGAGATTCCATAATGCCTTCTGAACTATCCAACCATACACAGCCAAACAAACCACACATAACACTTCACCACAACTACCAAATCAAAACACAATTCCAAATTTAACAAGTCATCCCTTATTATGTTCTAATAGGAAATTCTAGGGTTATCATAAAAACTATATGATCTTAGTGAATTAATTCATTAGATGAATATACACAATTTTCCAATATCCATTTTGGGTGTTACCACAACAACCAAAACCAAATAAAAAAACATAACAGATATAACCAGTGCAAAAAAATCCACTAATGGCCACCATTTGTTGTAGATAATTCATCTTGTAGAATAATAAAATCAAAATCAATATCATTGTTGTAAAATAATGAAAATAAAACCTTCTACCCTTTTACAATTCTATATTGATGATTCTTATACTTTGTTAATTTGGCAAAACCAAAATTTATAGGTAGAAAAAAGAAAACCCTTGCTGCATGATGAAAAATTAAAGAGATATGAAGGAATCCTACCTTGAAGAAGCTTTTAAACTTGTCAATGTACCACAGGGTGAAAAAGAATGCTCAAAAGTGACAACCACACCTCTATAAATGTAGATTAACCTATATCACACTATAATATAATCAACACTCTAACAAAACAAACAACTCACGCCAACCTGCATCATGGTGGTGAATCCTGGGGGAGTATAAGAAAATAAGATCATAAAAAGGTAAAAACTCACTATGTATCAATCACGGATTTCCAATGAACAACCACTGGGATTGATATATCAAATAAGAAGGAGTGGGGTTCGAATGAGTCCTTGGGGAACCTAGGGTTCGTCCGTAACAAGGGGAAAGAGGGAAAATGGATGAATAAATGAAATCATAGACAAAAACTAATTTGGAAAAAATGGATCAGGGTATTACATGATGTGTAATCCCCTTTTAGATTATGTAGTACCTGAGGATCGGTTTCCACCAAAAAATAATCTCTAATTGATTAATTTTTTTCTCCCAAACCCCAAAATATTACATGCTTTGAAAAATCCTATATAAGTCATAAATCATATGTCCATGTCCTATAATGAATCTAGACGATGTGTAATTAACCTTATTCTAGACATTAGCACCCAAATATCTTCAAACTCCCTCTTAGCCTCCTTTGAACTATCCAACAACTAAATATTTGGTATAACAAGATACTATTAGGACATAGACTATTAAATAAAAAACATTACCCACATCTTTCTTATTCAACTGAACTAGGATACATATACTAACTAGGATAAATACCATTCCATGATTTTTAATTTCATTTTCATTAAATTTGAATATGAAAATGGGGAATTAAATTACTAGTGATAAGAATGTGGCTTAACAATTGAAAAATCATTATTTCAGTATCATGTTAATCAATGCATTTTTTTGACATTTATCAATTCTTTGAATTTCTATTATTTTCATTTATTGATTTAATAATTTATTTTCATAATAATGAATGGTTATCCCAAACATTCATCTCATTTACAAGATATTTTCTAAGCCAAATATTTCCAATTCATGTTATAGTATATTTCTTTTTAATCTTGGGAATGCTCTCTTACAGAAAGTTCATAGTATATTATAAAAGATACGACTCAACAGAATCACTTTTAATATGATTGTGTAATTAATTTTTATTATCCATTTAGCTTTGGACCCTCCTTAATTTTTTCCTTTTTAATTCCATAGAATCCATGGATATCCTTTTTAGGAAATATGCATTGTTACAACCCTGTATTACCTTCCTATAATATATTCCATGATATTTAAAAGAATAATTGTTGGGGAGGGATTTTGTACTGTATACCGGTATATACCTTATCAAGGATATTTTTCTAGAGGATTATCCATTATAATTGGGGAAAATTCAATGTATTTATATTATACTTCAATATTCAGATATTCTTTTTTAAAAAAATCAAAAAAGGAATTTATTTATATAAATTATGTAGATAAAAAATCACCATTTCCTACATTAAGATATTTTATTTATATGTGTTTAGGTGATGTATATGGTATTTTTATGAAGAATATCTTTAAAAAAATATTTAAATGAACAAAATTTAGACAATTTGACTCATTCATTGTGTTTACATATATCATGGGCTCCCATTGATCTTTTTGTGGGAGGGAGAAATGACATCTATAAAGGCATATTTTTATTTAGATCACCTTTGGATATCATGAATTACGATTTAGATACAAATATCTTTTTTTTATTTATTAAATCATTTACCAACAATCCCTAAGCCTTAGGGTTATTTGTAACTGAACAATGGAGACCTAATTATTAATTTTGATTCTATATTTATGTAATGATTATGTTAGATTCCTTATGAAACAATGATAAGTAATATGTTTTTGAGGTATGTGGAGAATTATATTTACAATTGTACCCTACTAAAGAATGGAATAATTCAATGTGACGTAAATTACAAAGGGTGTGTATATTAATTGTGGATTGAAAAATTAAAATAGATTATTGAAAATTATAGTTTATTTCAAAAGGGAGAAATTAAAATACATGGTTGATTTATTTTCATAAAAGAATGAGGTATTAATGAATTATCCAGAAGTGAAGCTTGAATGTTTAATTTCCAATTTGATAATTTTTTTTTGTCGAAATTAATTTTAAATCATGGTAGAGTAAACCTCCATTATAGTTTGTTGAGATTCCATACCTGAGCACAAGTATGATTATAAGTGGGGGGGGGGGGGATAGGTGAATTTATTACATAAATATTTGATAATAAAATGCATTTATTCTAAATATTATTATTACTAAGGAATTCCTATGCACTGGAAGTTATATTCATATTTTTCAGGATTTTATAAGGCAAAGGAGATGAGAAAAATATGTGGAAATGATCATGATACCGCCTTAAAAGAAGAATTTACATAAGGAAGTATGATCGAGAATAAATTACAAGGCACATAACAAACAATACAAGGAAATCCAAGGATTTCACAGTAGAAAGATGTCATTATAATTCATGTATCAGTGTGTGTTTTGATATAAATACAAGCGATTAAGTGGAAAAAATCTGAATGAAATTAATTTGAAAACTGTCAGAGTGTGAAAAATATCATCCGTGCCATGAAACATGTGAATTATTCTTATAAATACTACATTTCATGAGTTTGATACACTTGGTGTAATATTTTCCCTTCGCGAAATCACTACACAACATGTAATTTTGGGGAGGGGAAAAATGAAAAAATTCGACATATATTTGAGATTTTAAAATTTTTAATATCTAGGACATAACTATGAACACTTTTGACCCATCCTTAATTTCATTCAATGCTTTACACACCCATATGGAGCCTATAAATAGATGCCTCGACTCCTGTTATCAGGGAGATCCCGAAGACCAAATATTGGAGAGAGAAGCTACATTGTGTTGGGTCCCCCATTTTCATATTTGTTTTCATTATGATTTCCCTTTGATTATTCATTCCATCTTATTCTCTAATCCCAAGGGTGATAGTGTAAACAATCCTAGTTATAGGGTTTTTTATAAGAAGGGGGAAGGTGCTGTTAGATTATTTATTTATTTATTTATTCACATATTTAGGATTATTGTTGAATATTGAATCAATTTACAATATATTCCTTTTAATTTTATTTAAAAAAATTGGAATTTAAATCTGAATAAATCATTATAAAATTTGAAATTTGTTAACCTGAATAAAGGCATGACCATATTTTCATTCAGGGTAACCATGTTTAAAAATGTTATCGAGAAAAACTCAATTCAGAAAAACCTTAAATTAAATGCATGCAGAGAAATAAGGGATTGAAACATCAAGGAGGGGATAACCTGACTATTAGATTTACCACATTTCAACTCAAAAACTAGACATGGATTAACCATTTTTTAGTAAAATCCATTTTCTCCTAAACCATAAAACATCAAAATCCTTACATGTCATTAAATCGAATTTCAAACCAAGCTATCTTCTTAGCGTTCATATTTAAATTTCTTAAAATCAATCAAATGCATATTTTCATCACATTTTACTTCAATTTAAAAAATAATTTTTTTTGAAAACCTAAATTAACTAATTCATCATATTTGCGGGTTTTACCTTATTCTTTCGAAATACTTATTTTCAATTAATTGAGTAGCATAGTTTCATTTTTTATAAATTCTGTATTTTTATTATACCCACATGAAATTAATGAACCCCTCAGGTACTCTAAATAGTTTATAATATCCACCTATTTCTTCCATATCATTTTTATTGTTTTAATAATATAGAAATAAATAAATGAATCATTTTAGGGTAATTGAATTATTACATGAACTTAATATTAAACTCTTCAAGTGAGGAGATGCTAGTTAGAGATTTTTATGCACTAGGAAAATATAAATAGTAGATTTTATACCACAAGATGATTGGTGTGTCATAACATGGCACCAATGTCGGGGATCCAATCAAAAATTTATTTGATTTTCCATTTCATATTGTAAATAGTTTTAATTATTTCTAAAATTAATAAATATTAATTTTCCATGATGACTCAAAACATATCCAATTATTATTAATGGTATAATTACTCTTAGATTCAATATCAAGAGAGAGGGGTTAATAATGTTGAGGTGTCCCTTCAACGAAGGGTTGCTGATATCATTATTATTTTCCAATAAATGGAACAAGCACAAGTGATAGTATAATCACTTCAATAATTGATAGGCATGTTCAATAAAGTACAAACTAACTATAAAATATTAAAGGCCATAAGAGAAGCACCACAATAGATAATTGATCTTTCTAAAGTGTTTCTAAAGGGTTGAGACACACTTAAAGAATATAAACATCCAAAAAATCTAAAAAATCATATCCAAACCATCTATTAAAGCTAGGTTGGATTTGTAATGAAGATGTATTTCCTACTAAGCTATATGTGTTTGGGGGGGCAACAAGATCATGTCCAAATTTTGGAATGAGTATTTAGTGAAACATGATCTCTTAGACCCTTAAATAATATACGATCCAACACCATTACATATCACTATATAATTGGAAGAGGAAGAAACTACCCATATAGTTAAATTAGAAGAGAATTTGGATGAACCAGACAACCGTCCTCTATCCAGTGAGATCCAACTCCATGAGGAACTTACCCCTAAATACTAGAATAAATCCAAACCAAATAAATTAATTGATCTTTTCTGAAACAAATTCCCATATACTTTTATTCAATTCAAATAGATAATCGACTTCCACTATTTTAAATTTTCATATTTGAAAAAAATATATCTTGTAGAAAGAAGAAGAATAATAATATATACCTATTTAAGAACCCATGGATCTTTTATCATTTTTTGAAAATTCATTAGAGGATGTCCGGAAAATATCTATGTAGTTAAGAATGAGAAACCAAGAAATAGGCTTCTCACCATCAAAGGGAGAAGATTAATATTAATTATTAATGATTAAATTCAGTTCTAGATAACATTAATTATTACTCTTCCTTTTAATATTCAATTTTTTATAACATATTTACAAAACACTAGATAGTTAATTGGATGTTCCATGAGTAGTAATCAAGAAAGGCCATGATCCGTACATCATCAAACCCCATCCACACAAGACTTAACATATTTTGATTAGGAGTGATTTGGTGTACTCTATACGTGAGATCATCACCACTAAAAAAGAATAAGTACAATATTTTAAAATCGACAAGCAATGGTTCAAATATATGAATCACAATTTAACACTCTGAAATCTTAAACATCAAATTCGATAGCAGGTGCAAACCACATCACCAAGAGTATAAAGAAATATAAAATCCATATATTTTACGATATATTTATTATTTTAAATAAATTTTATAAATTATATAGCTTTCAATTCAAACATCATTAATTTTTACTTGCGTTACATGTAATAAAAACTTTCTTTGATAGTTTGTGTCACACACAAGACCGAGTTTTACCAAAAAAACAATATACAATTAATATTTTTAACTAATATGTTTTTTATTTAATAGATTTTAAAATGGAGTGTATAAATAAGAATAACTATCTTATTAAGATATATATTTCACACACATTTATTGGTTATATATTTTTTTATAAATAATAATAAGAATCACTTAAATGAAAAAGAAATGTTTTTCAAGAAATGTATTTTCCAAAAAAACAGTTTAATCGTGCTTAGAACACAAAATTTTATATTAATTTTTAAAACACTCAAAAAAATTATATGGAAAAAAATTCATTTTTAACTCATATTATGAAAATTTTATTAGAGTGAATTTTTTTTATTTTTCTACTAAACTTCATTTTTAATGAATTTTGAAAAATATTAGATTTTAATGGAAAAATATATATTAATTTAAATAATATATAATGATAAACCATATTTTGAATTGGATTTAATCTAAAAACAGTTAAACTATACATATATTAAACGAATATTGGACATTGGAATCATTTTCATGTTGAATTTTGATTTAAAATGTTGTAAACATTTGAACAATTTCACATCAGAAACCCACTTTTTCATCTCATCTACATGATTAATTTTACCACATCATTGAATTGATTTTATCCAAATGGATCCCATATTTTTAATATGATTCATAGATTTTATTTATTTATTTTATTTTAATTTGTGACCATATTTATTAATGAAAATAGTATGAATTAATTATATTAATTAAGGGAAAAACTTGTTGACTTAGTGGTTAAATATAGAATATAGGGTGTAAAAATGACCCGAAACATGTACAAAACCTATTTTATGGAACAATATTGACATTATTACATCATCTATTTAACATTTAACATTATTGGATCCTTTTTACAAGAAAAAATTTTGTTAGAAGTCAATATTTTAAAACAATTACTAGTTTTCCACTCATCCCACTTATAAAAGATCACACCTCTCCTCTCTATTTCACACCATAAAACAACTTTGGATAGGCCATGACCTACCCAAATAAATTTCGTACTTACCTACCCATGTCATAAAAGACTTATTTAGTGTATAAGTACAACCTTTTAAATATTTTTTGCAAACCTAAGAATGGTACCTAGAGAAAAGGAAATGTTCTTCAACGAGCATATTTGTTTTACATATTTATGAACATTTTTAAATATTTATTAAACAATTATTATAAAATTAAATACATATATTAAATATAATTTTATGTTATTATAATAATTTAATAACAAAAATATCCACACATCCATTAAATGACTTATGGAATCATTCTTTGTGTCTACGATAGACTACAGCCTCATGAACTGATGTCATCTGTTTTTCAATTTCCATCTCTAAAGGATGGGTATAATGATGGATATAAAGTATATATATGATATTTATAAAATATATATACCTATAGAGAAACTAGATTACACACACACACACACATATATATATATTTATACTTTCCATTATAGGGGAGACATGATAACGTCACACATGTGTACGACGGACTACTGCCCCGTGAAGCAATGTGATTCGTCTTTAAATAACACTTCAAATGGACTGTGATAAAGATAAATTTAATTATTATATGTGATATAAATGACATAATTGTGATATTATTCTCATATTTATAATTATATATTGATAATATTAATCATTTTATTTCTTTTATTTTTAGTCACATAAAGATGATAAAATCGTTTGTGAATGTGTGGACTACAGCCTTCCTAACACGATGCGACTCTATTTTCATTAACACACAACATGGATAAAATATATATGTATAAATTTTTATATTTATATTTATATTATCATTATTTAATGGAATACAAATGATCTACCATCTAAATGGTCATAATGTAGTTCATCTTTCCAAACCATCATTTAATATTGGTTTAAAAAGATAAATTGATGTACAAATATAATAATTATGTAATGATTATTATTCTAGAGATGATTAAACTCTATTATATGTGCAATGACTAGATATTTAATGAAAAAAAATTCTTCAGAAAACATGGAAATTAACACCTGAAATAATTAATATAAGGAAATATCATTAATTAATGAGTGATAATATATTGTAAAAGGATCATATATGATGTGATAAATATAAATATCGTTATTGTCTAATTAAATAACATGTTTAAAACCACTATAAATGATGCTAAATTATTTTCACAAAAAAGAAACATGAGGTAATGGATTTTATCTCAATTTCATTTCATTGAGTCATATTGTAATATTATAGACATAATTACTTTTATATGGTGTATATACTAACGTTTTGACATATAAAATCATGAAAAATTCATTATTTAGGGTATTTTATGTTTCAATTTGAATAATATAATCTTAGTGTATTTTAAATAAAAGTTACCAAGTGGTATATAATTTCATAACACAATTTACTTTCATTGGGTTATAAGAATTCCTTGTTGATATTATATGATTATGTTTCTTATTAATTTTGACCATATATTATTGTATTTCCATTTGTTTTATGTGGATTTATAGATTTTTCAAAAAATTAATTCACTGATTAATTCTCCCTTCAACATCATGATAATTTTAATGGTTTTTTTCAAAATATTATTCTAATCAAGAATTTTTATTCTTGAATTTACTTTAATGGATATTGTATTATCATCATTAAATAAAACCTTTAATTTTATTCTCTTACGGTTATTAATGATCTGTTTAAATTGATAATACCATTTCACACTCTTTTTTACTTGATATTATTGAAAAAATGTATTAATAAAATCTGACATCATTTAAATATTTGTTCATAAATACGTTTTCATAGGAAACCATGTTTTACTAACAAATATCCAAAACTTTTTCCTTTAAAATTTTCTAAACGATTTAATAAAATATATTTTTCCCATTGTTTCTTTATTTGATTTTTTTCAATGCTTATCATCTTGTCTATTTCTAAATAATAAAATTTTCAACCCTTTTTTAAAATATAAAATGAATTTCTTTATGGAATTTATGGAATTAACCATTGATATGACCAGAACTTATTTAATAATTACTTTTCAATTTTATGATGTAATTTTTAAAGGGAATTTTTTAGAGTGATTTTTAAAAAAAAGTATTCCAAATGCATTTCAAAATTAAAAGGGTATCTTCCTCATGAATGTTTTAATGAAATTTTTATGGTATTTATATTCATAAATTACAACAACCCATTATTCTTAATCTAATGTATATATTTTGTATCAATACCATTCTTTTTCTTCCTCTAGATATTTTAAGATCATATTAACAATGATAAGAATTAATATTAACATCCTTGATTCATTCTTGTAGTATTTAACATTCCCTTAAATAATTATTTAGATATTAAATTTCCCCTAAATATCCAAATTATTTATCATGAATATGTTTATAGAATAAACCATATATTTTATTTACTTATGGTATTTTCTTTGAATGTTATTTGATAAGAAGAGTAATTATTGATAAATCCGTATACATTACTCAATAAAAAAATTTCATACGACATATCTTTTATGAATTAATTAAATTTGTTAATATTAATTGAATGATTTTGACATGTATAACATGGGTGAGTAAAATTAATGATATCCCCTCAATGAAGACGTGATCTCATTGGATGACCCCATTTTTTATCCTTAGGAAAATGGGTTTTTACCCAACATTTTTTAAACTATCTTGGAAAATGTCTTGACACTAAATGTATCATGTATCTAAGAAATATGACATCTAATATGCAATCATTTACTTCATTTATAAATCATTTATTATTAATAATAAAATATTTACCCTGATATTATACCAAGATGCATTTGATTATCATTTATAGATTAAATGGAATGTTTGTTTTTATTTACCTTCTCATATTTATCATTTCATATCTTTTCATGATATTAATGTTATTTAAAATGAATTTGTGTTTATTTATATAAATTTTAATGTTTATTATGGTGATTGATTCCGTATTTCTTCCACTGTACTTATCCCTTATTGAGTTTTTGAGGCCATCTTTAATTTTTTTACTTTCCCAAGGAATCCATGATGTTTACTAAGAATAATATACAAATATAATCTAGATGAAATAATTTTATTTTTTAAAAAAATAATGTTATAATGTTTTTTCAAATATAATATTTGAATAAATTTTTTAAGTAGATGACCAAGAATATTAAATTATTCAGTCATTGATGATGTGATTTATTGTATCTTATTAAAATTTAATGAAGTAAAAAACTGAATATGGGTTGCTAGGGTTAGGGTCCCTATAATAGGTATCATGGTATGTTTAGTATAAACCATGGAAACTATATATAAGAAAACAAGGATTAGGAAACATAACCATATGATATAATTTTATGATAAGTACCGAATAACATCCAAATGTTTAAGTAATGTATAAATTATTTTGTTTTTACTTTCAATATAACCCTTTCGGGATACTAAACGTTGATGTGGTTCTAGAACATATGTATCTAGGGGTGACAAATCTAAAATTCATGCATTTTTCTTGACCCATTCATCACATGGTGCATGGTAATTATCCATAATAAGAAGCTATTTTTACTCTCCTAGGGGATATGATTAGGATAATTCACAATTTTTTACTCACCATTATGAAGGATTTGAATATATCAAGACATTGAGTGACCTAGGTTAAACCCTATACAAGGAAGGACATATTATAAAATAAAATGGTTGAAGTAGTTATTTGGATTTCATAATTATATTACTGAATTATTTTACCAATAGTATTTTGGGTATATCAATCATGAAGCATCATATTATTGTGTTAAACTTTAGAATAACATGAGTGTATAATTAAGAGTAATGGATACCATCAGGGGTTAATTAGATTAAAATATATCAAAAGTTATAATTCTCAAACACCATCTTTTATATCTTATGTGGTAATAACTATACAAGATTAATGATATATGATATACATTTAGGTAATGTATATGTTTTTGTGGAAATTTATTTCAAGAATAATTACTTAACATTTTATAGACATAAGATTAAAGGTATTAATAACTATTAGGGTTGATACGATCATTAATGAAATGATAATAATATTGAAATTATATTATTAGACTTTATAAATATATAAATAAATTGTGTTGAAAAAATTAGTAAAAAAGTTTTATAATGATTAACATTATTTCATAGATGTACATAATATTTTTGGGATCATTATTGAAATGATATTATTATAGTTAATAGAAAAGACTACCCACATAAAAAGAAATAACCCATCACATATGGAAAGGCGGTGGGTCATGGAGCCATGAACAATTTATGATAAGGGTTTCGCACATACAACTGGAAAACATGATGTTCTCGATAACAAGCCAATGATTTTATTTAAACAATTTGATGAATATATATTAATGACGAACTAATCGTATTAATTTTTAGGTTTACATATTAATATATTAAATATATTGGTTTTTGAAAATATTTTGAGATAGATAGAAAAACTTTTCACTCATTTATGAATATTAAGATCTATTAAAAGTAAATTTTAGTGCTTCAGGCATAAAAAACTAATTATTTGGATATGAATTTTTTGAAGTAAGGTATGGATTGGAAATTGAAAATTTTATAACCAAAGGATGAAATTTAGGTTATGACATTGAAATATATCTAGTAAATATATTTATTTATATTCTTCAGCAATAACATGATTATTCAACAGTGTGGAAATGATAATGAAACAAAAATATTATCCCAATACATTCACTTATATTGAACCGATGTTATTTTAAATCATCATAGATTAATGGATTTGGGGACCTAAGAATTCTATTGATCATTCAATTTATTATGATTAATGACCTCAAAAGCTCTCAATAAATAGTTACACTTTTCCTATATGTACATATCAGAAATTTACACTAATTTTTTTCTACTCGAGAACCTACATATATATTATTCTATATGAAATTCATACTTACTCTTCCATCTTATTAAGAGGAAATTTTACATAACCTTCTCACTATGTGGGTTGTTGAATAATGGTATTTCTATATGTTAGACCACTGATTTCCGAGACTGATTTTAAATTGAAAAGATGCTATTTATTTAAGGTGAGGAGAATGTAACAACTCAGTATTTTAAACATCTGATTACATTATTGGTATGATAAAAACCACCAAGAATAAAAATGAATATTACATCTTGAGACATTACGATATATTAAATATTTTATATAAATTAAATACATTATATAGATTAAAATTCAAACAAAACTGAGTTTATCATTCATTACATGAAATAATAAGTTTCATTAATAGATTTTGTTACACACAAGACCA
The DNA here is from genome assembly GCA_963277665.1 of Viscum album. Taxonomy (NCBI): domain Eukaryota; kingdom Viridiplantae; phylum Streptophyta; class Magnoliopsida; order Santalales; family Viscaceae; genus Viscum; species Viscum album. The sequence goes on along the minus strand of OY728126.1, from coordinate 289,034,356 downwards.
TGTTTTACTCAAAAACAATATAAAATTAATATTATTATTTATCATCATAGTCATTGCATAGAAATTAAAATGGAAAGTATGAATAGGATTAACAAAATATTAAAATATATAGTTTAAAAAAATCTATTGGATATCTATAGATTGTAAATAAAAATTATTATAATTTAAAAGAAATAAAATTGTTTCAAAAGAATGGTATTTTCCTAAATGATGGTTTACTCATGCTTACCACACATAATTTAAAAACAATTGTTAATAATTTTATAAAATTTATGTTATAAAATAAACATAATATTTCGAAATAATAATATAAAAATTATCTTAGGTTGAATTATTGATATTTTTTAGAAGTGTCAATTTTTGATGAATAGTGAAAAATAATGGATTTTAATTGAAATTTCATTTTCATCGAAACCATTTATAATGTAAATGTAATGGCTCAGACCTCTCCGACCCATTCCTTTGTCAAAAAGAAGGCCAGGATGTGTTCTGAAGGGTAAAATGGACTTTTTCCACACTTTCCAGAATTTTGAAACTACACGTCGTGTACCCTCTTACTGGGTATAACCCATGTGGATGGTCGTGTCTTTTCCAGATGAAGAAAATGGGTACACTCCGTGTGTCCAATCTACACGTCGTGTAGTCCTTCCCCGCGTACACATTACCAGTCAATGGTCGTGTGCCGCGTTGGAGCCATGTCCTTGTCATGTGCAACAAATGGGTACATGCCGTGTGTCCAATATACATGCCGTGTAGTCCTTCCCCGCATATGCGTTACCTTCAAACCATGTGTTGACCTGTCAACGACCGCAGAACCGTGTTGGAGGCTCCATGGAGACCGTGTGAAAACGGTCGAGTACACACCGTGTACCATAATTACACACCGTGTACTTTTTCATTTCACGCCTATAAAAGGATGGGTCCCCTCCTCCTTTCAACTCACACCTCTCCTACCCTCTCCTCTGATGAGAGCTCTCTCAAGAGACTCGAAGGCTCCTTCTTCCAAAACATCTTCGTCAGAGCTCTGATTTACGATCCGTCAGCGGCCACAGGACCGTAACGACGAGGCGGAACTTCTGAGCTTGGATCCGTTGTCTTTCCTTTGTCTTTTCCTCTCCGAATTCCACCTGAGGAGGTTTTGCCGGGACGCTGACGAACGTCTTCTAAAGTTGATCCGGGGGAGCATTGTGACCTGAACCTGTTGAGGTAGGGGTTTTACCTTTGTCTCTCTTATTTTTGCATAATGCGGGGTGGGTATCCTTTTTGTTTTCATGAGAAATAGTTGAACCTTTAAATAAAGATAATAATTGGTTTAAGAATGAGGATGGGAAGTTTGTGATTTCTGTTACTTTACCATTTATATCCTATGATATTATGTTGTGAAATGAATAGGCTTATGCCTACTGAAAATAACGGTCGTTGGGGGCCTTTTCTTAGGCAATTAAATGTTGCCCTATCTTTCTAGACCATTTTTGTGAGTGAAACATTGTTGAATGTGGGAATTGGTTAATCATGTAAAGATGGTTGTTTAAAATCTGGAACCCTATGTTATCACCCCGGTTGAACAAAAAGGAATAATGAACATGTGGATGTTGTCTTGGTTACGTGGCATGTGATGGGGGTGTTTTGTGGGCTGTTGTGGTTTGGGTGAGCAGTGGGGCTGTAGTTGACTTGGTTGTGGGAAGTTGTGAATGTTTAATGGTGATGGTCAGCGGGGCTGCGATGAATGGTATTAAAGGGATAATGATGTATGGTGTGGTTATGGTGGTTGGCAGTGGGGCTGCAGGGATTTGTTTAAATGTGAATGGACATTGGGTTGTCTTTAATAAATAATAAATGTGGAAGAGTTAATGAATAATGGGGCTTGGTAATGAAACAGAAATATTAATCAATGGGTTGGTTGGTTGTTAAGAAGGTTTTTGTTGTGCTGCTTATGTTTCCCAAACTTGTTTTGTGGATGGAAGGGATATGTTTTACGAATTTTTGAAGTGGTTGGTTATGGATAGTTTCCCAGTAGTTAAGGAACTAAATAAGCTAATTTTCTTCTGAAACGTGAAAACCTAAATGGGGTTGGGGTTGTTTGTTGTATGCATGCTTCGTGGTAGTAGTGCCAATGCACATTCTCAGTTTGTCTTTTTAGAAGCCATAGGTTGGGCTGAGCGGATGATATATATATATATATATATATATCTATATATATATATATATCCATATCTGTATCCTTTGTGTTTTATCGCACCACACACATGTTGAGCACTTAGTGCCGAACACTCCCATTTCATGGGAGAGGGTGTTTTCCCATAGTTACTAGCTCATTCATGCTCCTTCTCCCCTAGGCTGTGATGGCTTGAGGCGACCTTACACCCAAGACACCTCAGGTAGGTTCGGATTGGGGTGGTTAGGCCCAAGACTCTTCGGGCAGACTTATAGGCTGTGATGGCTTGAGGCGACCTTACACCTAAGACTCTTCAGGTAGGTTTCGATTTTAGGTCCATGTGTCTTCGGGCGGGGATGTGGTTGTGGTTGTGAGGCCCAGGTGTGTGTGGGCAGGATACGTGGTGGTGAGGCCCAAGTGTGTGTGGGCGGGATGTGTGGTTGTGAGGCCCAGGTGTGTGCGGGCGGGGAGAGTGTGACAGTGTCAGGACGTTCAACTAACTATTGGGAAATGGTGCGGGGTACCCAATACTATTGTTCTTATACTACTACTACCTATTGTGATTGTGTTTTGGTGAGTGTGGCTAGTGAGGCTGGGTGGATATATTTCCCTTTTTAGATTTCTTCTTTGTTCTCATGGGACATTAGGATGTCTCCCCACTTGTGCACGAGAGCTTTAGGTTTCCCTAATGAGTATACTTGTATGATCACCCTATGTTTAATTTCAGGTTTCCAGGAGGACTACCAGGGTCATGCGGGACCCTACTAGTCAGGCAGTTGGTGTTGATGCAGTTGTTGTTCTCTTGTTTTCTTTTGGTATTGTGCTTTTGAGCTTTCTTGTACTTGTACATTGTTATAAAATTGTTTAAAAATGAATATAGGCTTGGTTTGGGTTTATTTATATACACTTGTTCTTTTCCCTTTTTGGTGGTTTACTGGTCCTATTTCTCGATCCTAAATAATAAAAAGGGTAATGCCTACCATATTTGTGAATACTCATACCCTTGGTGCTAGTTGCCAACCTGGGGCCTACTGGAGGCAGGACTCGGTGGTCATTATATCCCTTTCAACATTGCCAGCTCAGGGGGGCATCATTGGTGGGAGGGGGTCATGACGGAATGGTATCAGAGCTGATGGTTGAGAGATAGGATGGAGTCTGGAGATAGGCACAATGAGGATTGCATGGGATGGTAGGGAAACAATGTTAGTTAATCTTGGTGCGTGACATAGGCCTGGGAAGACTGGCTAGGACACGTGATTTTAGGGCCCCTCGTGATCCGATGAAAGGACTTTGATCCTACTGAACGACCAAGTGGGACTACATTTATTGCAGGGTAGAGACCCTAGGGAAGGTACATGCATCATCATGATTGTGATTTACTCAATTTTGGTGTTCGGGGAAATATATTGAAATAAAATGATCATTAAAACTTTGAGAAATTTCCTTACTACTTGGGCTTAGGAGATCCTTGTTTACCGTACAGCTATGGCAACTGGAAGTCGTCCCCAGGTGGCCCAGACGGCCGAGGCCCAGCAGATCCAGGCGGTCGATCAGTTGAGGATTGACCGAGAGGAGGAAGATAGCCAGTGGCAGAAGACTCTTCACTCCTTCCAGCGGCAGACCCTCAAGAAGTACGAGGGTAGTACTTCGGATACGGAGATGGAGGGGTGGCTTGAAGAGCTAGTGATCACTTTCACCTTGATTCGTGCTCTGGGGGAGTACTGGGTTCCCATAGGAGTCAGTCAGCTGATAGGTGTGGCGGGACAGTGGTGGACCCTCTACCTCAGAGAGAGGATAGAGGCAGAGGTTCCATGGGTTGACTTTGAGAAGGAATTCCGAGAGGAATTCCTTTCATCCATGATCAAGGCGGATAAGAAGCAGGAGTTACTCTCCCTTCAGTAGGGGAGTATGACGGTATGAGAGCTGGGGATCAAGTTCAAATATCTCTGGTGCTTTTCTTCGGATCTCTTTCCGGATGAGGAATCTCGGGCAAGATTTTTGGAGGAGGCGCTTCATCCTTCACTCCAGTATGTTGTCACCCCCTTCACCCTTCCGATGTACTTGGTAGTGAAGAAGAAGGTAGAGGTTGTAGAGAGGATGCACTCACTGGGAGGTGCACAACGTGAGGTGTTTCAGCCAGGTTCGTCGAAGGGGAAGGCAGTCAGCCGTAGGTCTCCTGCGACAGGACCTTCCAGGTTCAGGCCAGTGGGGAGCAGGCCCTAGCAGTTCCAGTTTAGATCTTCAGGTCCTCTTCCCTTTTCCATTAGCCCAGGACCGAGGTGTTTTTCTTGTGGAGGTTTCGGGAAAGTTTAGAGTTGGTGCCCGACCCGAGCTCTGTACAGTGGAGGTGGGCAGGTTCAGTGCCCACCGAAGCAGCACAAGTTGTCGGCGAGGCCGTTCTTGCAGTAGCAGGACCATGCTCCTATGAGGGCAGACTTTGCGGGAGGAGGCCGACCTCATGGTGCTCCTCAGGGACCTCGACCAAGGCATGGTCGGGGAAGCGGACGACATCAGAGAGGCATAGGAGCTGGGCGTGGAACGTTGCACGCAGCAGAGTTGACAGCTCCATCGGGACCAGAGGTGGTACGAGGTATGATTTTTATGTTCAGCACTTTTGTTTCTGCTTTGTTCGATTCGGGAGCCTCACACTCATTTGTTGCACCTAATCTAGCCCACACTTTGGGATTAGATGTAGAGAGACATTCTGTGCCACTGGTACTGAGTACACCAGTTGGGGGCTATACCAGTGTATCTTGTGTTTGCCGGGGATGTGGGCTGACGTTGGGACCACATTGATCTAGTGGAGACCTTCTTCTGTTACAGATGCAGCCATACGATGTCATCCTAGGCATCGACTGGTTGTTTTCTGTTAGTGCTGTTATCGACTTCTTCCGGAGAAGAGTCTTGTTCTCCGACGTGAATGGCCATCACGTATCTTTTGTTGGTGAGAGGAGCTATTGGGCAGGAAGTTGGCCTGTGGAGCCTCTCCTTTCCTTGTTGGGCGGTTTTTCAGTGGTTCTAGCCGATACAGAGATGATGGATGTCCCAGAAAATGTTGGGGAGTTCCTCGATGTTTTTCCTGAGGAGGTTGTAACTCTACCCCCCCCCCCCCCGACGTGACATTGAGTTCGGGATAGACTTACAGCCTGGTGCCCATCCGATTTCAATGGCCCCTATCGAATGGAACCTTCGGAGTTGCGGGAGTTGCGGATTCAGATTGAAGATATGATGGAGAAGGGTTTTGTTTGACCATCTGTGTTCATGGGACTTATGAACATTTTCTTCCGAGAGTTTCTGGACCGGTTTGTCATTGTGTTTATCGATGACATCCTGATCTACTCAAGATCAGAGGAGGAGCACATTTAGCATCTCAGGGCAGCCTTGGAAGGACTTCGACACCACCAGCTTTATAGGAAATTGTTGAAGTGTAAGTTCTTGACACAAGAATTACACTTCCTTGGCCACGTGGTGTCTCAGCATGGAGTATCATTGGAATTGTTGAAGGTGGAGGCAGTTGTTTCTTGGACATCACCCAAGAGAGTGGCAGAAGTTCGTAGTTTCCTGGGGTTAGAAGGTTACTATCGGAGGTTCGTTTCGGACTTCACTTGTGTTGCTGCAATATTGACAGCTTTGACTTGGAAGAACCAAGTATTCCTGTGGAGCGAGCAGTGTCAGAAATCTTTTGACAACCTAAAGAAGAAGTTGGTCAGTGCTCCCGTACTCAGGTTTCCAGAGGAAGGGTTATTGTATGTAGTGCTTTGTGATTCTTCTGGCCTTGGTCTAGGGTGCATGCTGATTCAGAAGAAGGGAGTTATTTTTTTGGGTCTAGGCAGTTGCTCCCTCACGAGCGTAACTATGCCACCCATGACATGGATCTTGCAGCAGTAGTGTTCGCATTGAAGTTGTGGTGACATTACCTCTTTGGGTAGTGCTTTGTGGTCTTCTCAGATCACAAGAGCCTGCGTTATATCTTCTCCCAGCATGACCTGAACTTACGACAGCGGAGATGGGTCGAGTTTCTCCACGACTATGACTTCGAGATCTCTTACACTGAAGGTAAGGGCAATGTTTTGGCTGATGCCCTGAGAAGGAAGTCACATATGTAAGTGGTTCATGAATCCACTGATGCTTGGAAGGTGATGGGAGAGTTGGCTGCCCTGCACTTATATGCAAGGGAAGAATGAGTTAGAGTCTGTTTGTTCCGGATGATGGTGAAATCCTCCTTGTCGCAGCAGGTGGAGGAGTCTCAGTGAGGGGGACTCTGAGGCAGAGGTGATGTAGGATCGTGTCGATCAGGGGAATGCTCCAGACGGATGGTCAGAGGATAGCCGACATCAGATGCTTTTCCGTGGAAGGTTGTTTGTCCCAGAGGCGATGCATGAGGGAGTTCTCCGTGAGTTCCATAGCTCAGCCTTGTAGGTACATCCAGGAGTTTCAAAAATGTACCGAGGCTTGAGGGATCAGATTTGGTGGCCTAGGGTGAAACGGGCAGTGGCGGAGTTTGTGGCTAAGTGCCTTGTGTGTCAGCAAGTGAAGTCTCAACACCGTGTTCCCAATGGTTTGTTGCATCCTTTAGATGTCCCCGAGTGGAAGTGGGATGAAAACTTGATGGAATTCATCATGGGACTACCCAGAGCATAGGGAGGTTATGATGCTATCTGGGTAGTGGTGGATCGTCTGACAAAATCATCTCACTTCTTAGCAATCAAGGAGTCGGGCCCAGTGAGTACCTTAGCACAGAGGAACGTAGACGAGGTGGTGTGTTTGCATGGAGTTCCAAGGACCATCGTCTCAGACCGGGATACTCGGTTTACCTCACGAGTCTGGAGGGGGTTACAACAGGATTTTGGCACCCAGCTACACCTTAGCACTCCTTTCCACCCCCAGACCGATGGGCAGACGGAGCAGACTATCCAGATGTTGGAGGACATGTTGAGAGCATGCGTTCTGGATTTCAGAGGATTATGGGTACGACACTTGCCTTTAGTAGAGTTTGCCTACAAAAATTGCTTCCACTCTACTATTGGCATGGAACCATTTGAGGATTTGTATGGAAGGCTATGTCGTTCACCGATTTGCTGGGCATAGGTTGGTGAGACAGGTGCTCTTGGGCCAGAGATAGTGCAGAGCACCACAAAAAAAGTCCAGCTTGTACGTGAGAGGATGAAGGCGGCTCAGGACCAACATAAGTCTTATTCTGATCGTAGGAGGAGACCTTTGGAGTTCGTGGTGGAAAAATCACGTGTTCTTGAAGGTTTCCCCTAGACAGGGGCAGCAAAGGTTTGGGAAAGGGAACAAGCTCTCACCGAGGTTCATCGGACCTTTTGAGGTGCTGAGGCGAGTCGGCGAGGTGGCATATCAGCTGGCCCTTCCACCTCAGTTGGAGAAGGTTCATGATGTCTTCCACGTCTCCCACCTTCGTCGGTACTTACACGACGACTCCCACGTTATCGACTGGGGAGAGTTAGATATGGGAGATGACGCGACCTTCGATGAACGACCAATCAGAATCGAGGATCGAAAAGAGAAGTTGCTTCGTGGACGAACCATTCCCTTGGTTCTTGTATTGTGGAGGCATGGCAGTCTCGAGGAGAGTACTTGGGAGTGGTAGACCCAGATGCACGCTCAATACCTGGAGTTGTTTTGACTTGTGTTCCCTTGTTCTTCTGATCTTTGTGTTGATGTTGTACGTTGTACCTTTGATATATGGAATTCTTGGCTTGTCAGTTGTGAGACCTTTTGTTTCCTTGTTCCCTAGTAATGTGTAACATGTCTGGATGTGTGGGAAGGGGGTAAACCTGACCCTTAATCGAGAAGCATTAATGAGGATGCGATTGAACCCATGTGGGCGAGTCAGTGCCGCCTAAAGCGAATAATATCTCGACATAGGAGAAGGATTTTCCCAAAACCACGTGTTTGGGCAGTGTGTTGGTTGTGTGGTGTTGGGGGTAGTTCGAGTTGAAAATCCTAATGTATGGAAGTGGGAAGACCCAATCCTTAATCGAGATGCATTAATGTGGATGCGATTAAACTCGTGCATGCGAGTCAGTGCTGCCTAAAGCGGATAATATCTCAATATAGGAGATGGAATTCCTAACACCTATAATTTGGATTGTCGGTTGGGTTCCTATTATAACGAGGGCCCTAAGAGGTATCTTGATGGGTTCCCCTGGGTTGGTTTTTGAATTCTCGGGGACGAGAATGTTTTAAGAGGTATCTGATGTAATGGCTCAGACCTCTCCGGCCCATTCCTTTGTCAAAAAGAAGGCCACGAAGTGTTCTGGAGGGTAAAATGGACTTTTCCACACTTTCCAGAATTTTGAAACTACACGCAGTGTAGTTTGAGTACACGCCGTGTACCCTCTTACCGGGTATACCCCATGTGGATGGCCGAGTCTTTGCTGCGTGAAGAAAATGGGTACAGACTGTGTTTCCAATCTACACGCCGTGTAGTCCTTCCCCGCGTACGCGTTACCAGTCAACGGTCGTGTGCCGCGTTGGAGCCATTTCCTTGTCATGTGAAATAAATGGGTACACACCGTGTGTCCAATCTACATGCTGTGTAGTCCTGCCCTGTGTATGCGTTACCTTCAAACCATGTGTTGACCAGTCAACGGCCGCAGAACCGTGTTGGAGGCCGCATGGAGACCGTGTGAAAACGGCCAAGTACACACCATGTACCATAAGTACACGCTGTGTACTTTTTCTTTTCACGCCTATAAAAGGAGGGGTACCCTCCTCCTTTCAACTCACACCTCTCCTCCCCTCTCCTCTGAGCAGAGCTCTCTCAAGAGACTCGAAGGCTCTTTCTTCCATAACATCTTCGTCCGAGCTCCGATTTACGATCTGTCACCGGCCACGGGATCGTAACGACGAGGTGGAACATCCGAGCTTGAATCTGTTGTCTTTCCATCGACTTTTCCTCTCTGACATCCACCCAAAGAGGTTTTTCCAGGACGCCGACAAACGTCTTCTAAAGTTGATCCGGGGGAGCGTTATGAACAGAACCTTTTGAGGTAGGGGTTTTACCTTCGTTTCTATAATTTGTGCATCATGCGGGGTGGGTATCCTTTTTTTCATGAGAAATTGTTGAACCTTTAAATAAAGATAATAACTGGTTAAATAACGTGGATTGAATGTTTGTGATTGATGTTACTTTACCTTTTATATCCTGTGATATTATGTTGTGAAATGAATAGGCTTAGTCCTACTGAAAATCATGGTCATTGGGGGACATTGCTTGCGCAATTAAATGTTTCCCTGTCATTCTAGACCATTTTTCTGACTGAAACATTATTGAATGTGGGAATTGGTTAATCACATAAAGTTGGCTGTTTAAAATATGGAACCCTTATGTGATCACCCCGATTGAACAAAAAGGAATAATGAACATGTGGGTGTTGGCTTGGTTACGTGGCATGTTATGTGGGTGTTTTGTGGGATGTTGTGGTTTGGGTGAGCAGTGGGGCTGCAGTTTACTTCATTGTGGGAAGGTGTGAATTTTTAATGGTGATGGGCAGCAGGGCTGTGATGAATGGTATTAAAGGGATAATGATGTATGGTGTGGTTATTGTGTTTGGCAGCGGGGCTGCAGGGATGTTTTTAAATGTGAACAGACTTTGGGTTGTCTTTAATAAATAATAAATGTGGAAGAGTTAATGACTGATGGGGCTTGGTAATGAAACAGAAATATTAATCAATGGGTTGGTTGCTTGTTAAGAAGGGTTTTGTTGTGCTGCTTATGTTTCCCGAACTTGTTTTGTGGATGGCAAGGATATGTTTTATGAACGTTTGAAGTGGTTGGTTGTGGATAGTTGCCTAGAAGTTAAGGAACTAAATAAGCTAATTTTCTGCTGAAACGTGAAAACCAAAATGGGGTTGGGGTTGTTTGTTGTATGCATGCTTCGTGGTAGCAGTGCCACGGAACGTGTTCAGTTTTTCTTTCTAGAAGCCATAGGTTGGCCTGACTGGTTGGTATATATATATATATATATATATATATATATATATATATATATATATATATGTATCCTTTGTGTTTTATCGCATCACACCCATGTTGAGAACTTAGTGTCGAACACTCCCATTTAACGGGAGAGGGTGTTTTCCCATAGTTACTAGCTCCTTCCTGCTCTTTCTCCCCTAGGCTGTGATGGCTTGAGGCGACCATACACCCAAGACTCTTCGGGTATGTTCCGATTGGGGTGGTTAGGCCCAAGACTCTTTGGGAATACTTATAGGATGTGATCGCTTGAGGCAACCTTACACCTAAGACTCTTCAGGCAGGTTTCGATTTCAGGCCCAGGTGTCTTCAGGTAGGGATGTGGTTGTGGTTGTGAGGCCCTGGTGTGTGCGGGCGGGATACGTGGTGGTGAGGCCTAGGTGTGTGAGGGCGGGATGTGTGGTTGTGAGGCCCAGGTGTGTGTGGGCGGGGACAGTGTGACAGTGTCAGGACGTTCAGCTTACTTTTGGGAAATGGTGCAGGGTACCCAATAATCTTGTTCTTATACTACTACTACCTGTTGTGATTGTGTTTTGGTGAGTGTGGCTGGTGAGGCTGGGTGGATAGATTTCCCTTTTTAGGTTTCTTCTGTTGTTCTCACGGGACATTAGCATGTCTCCCCACTTATGCACGATAGTTTTAGGTTTCCCTACTGAGTATTCTTGTATGATCACCATACGTTTACTTTTAGGTTTCCAGAAGGACTACCATGGTCGTGCGGGGCCCTACTAGTCAGGCAGTTGGAGTTGTTACAGTTTCTGTTCTCTTGTTTTCTTTGGGTATTGTAATTTTGAGCTTTCTTGTACATGTACCTTGTTATAAAATTTTTTAAACATGCATATGGGCTTGGTTTGGGTTTTTTTATATACACTTGTTCATTTACCTTTTTGGTGGTTGGCATGACCTATTTCCCGATCCTATATAATAAAAAGGGCAATGCCTCCCATATTTGTGAAAACTCATACCATTGTTGATAGTCGCCAACCCGGGGCCTATTGGAGGCGGGACTCGGTGGTCATTCTCTCACTTTCACCATTGCCATCTCAGGAGGGGCATCTTTGGTGGGAGGGGGTCATGACAGTAAAATTATATTTTTCATTGGGTTTAATGTCAAAATAGTTCAAATATTCAATTATTAATCAAATTTCATTCAGTGTAATAATTTTCAAAATTGAATTTTTATATAATAATATTTTAAACTTTTAATATTTTCACTTAATAACCCATTTTCTAATCACATTTGTGGAATTAATTTTAAATTTAATCCTATCACTTATGTGAATTAAAATAGGAGAAATAGTATATATATTTTCAATCATAATAATTTATATTATATTATATGATAAATTTAATTTCTTTCCATTTTATTATTGAAAATAGTTAAAATTAATTATAGTGACTACGGTAAAAATGAGTTTACATACTAGATAAACATAGAATATAAGGGGTAATTATGATATGAAAACTGTCCAAACACCATTAAAGGACCATATTAACACTTTATAACCTCATGTATCTATAATGAACCATTATTGGGGACTGGTGACATGAGGAAACGTGTGTGGAATTTACCCTTTCAAAAAAAAATTCAAGTGTGCCACTAACCCCACTTATAAAATGCAACCCCCACCTCTCCATGTCACACCATCAAACCACATTGTCTATTTCATTAGAAAATAATATATTTATTGATATATATATATATATATTTATGGTAATATAATAGATTAATAAAATATATATTAAGATGTTATGTGATTTTATGAAGTATAAATTATTGTGAAATGATCGAGAATATAAAAAAGTCAATGAGTGAAATTGTGACGGTTGTTCAGCTAGAACGTATCTGATAAAACAAGTTTCATTAGTCATTTTAATTGTCACATTTACAAAATTAAATGAATTTAAATGTTTAGGAATTTTTGATTGAATTCCAAATAGATAAGAATTGAGTCTATTGACATTAGAATACTTTTGGTTTCATTTTAAGAATATGGTTGGGTTATTTTTTATTTACATTATATGTTTCTTGAGATAGTATTTTAATAGAGTATTAAATAAAAAAATACCATGCACATTAACAATCCAAGGGGACTGTAGGAAGTGTTAGAAAGTAGTGGTAGAGCACCGATTGAACCACAACTGTTTGATCTGTTATTCAATTTATCATGGACATCGATCATATCATTGAGCTCTATGACTGTGTGATCACCCAATTTAATATCTCTAAATCATTCAATATTATTCAACCCAATCTTCTTCAGAAATCCATTCATGAAACTTCTAATTGCTGCGATTTCTATTAGAAAAGATGAAAGTCAACTGGATCCAAGCTCCTGTTATTAGTTTAAACATTCTAATCCATTTGATCAACTTTTTCACATTGTAAATTATTTTATTCATCCTCACCCAGTGCCTGAGAGTTTTGATCATCGAAGGGTTTTTTCGAAGACGGTGATGTTATGAAACATGTATATAGATCTTAGTGATCACTTAATGAATAAATTAAAAGTGTATCTATGTTTTAGAAGGTCCTGAGATGATATATCTTTCTTATAAATACCTCAGATGAGTTCATTTGCAGTGTGGATTTTATCTCACATCTAATAATAATTTTGAGGTTTAGTAAACCTTTTATGCAAATTTTTAGAGATACTACAAACCTTTGAAAATATTTTATAACTCTCAAAGTTTTTTGTAAAGAAAAGTTTTCCCCAAAACACAAAGAATAGAGTATATTTAATGATTTAGCTTTCATGAAGAATTTTGAAACTGTGTGTATATTTTTTTCAACAATGTATAATGATTTTTTCACATCAAATTTAAATTCATTTCTGTTTCCATGAATTGTTTGTGATGTAGATAAAAGAACCACATACTGTTCTATTTTGTGATGGATAATGTGACACTACATACTTTTTTTTATTAAAGTCTTGTGTAGTTACCACATACTGGTTTTGCAAAAGATATTGAGATAATATGAACTAATTTTTCATGGAGACAATGTGTATGGTATTTAATATACACGGGTGAAGAATTATTACATGATGAAACTATTGATTGTATCATAAAACCATCATCACTGTTATGTGATGAATATGAGAATTATACATGAGATGATATGATTTCATGAATGATGATTCATGAGGAGGTTTTGAATATTCTTCTTTAAACTGAAAAAAGATACAATGTGTTCATGTGTAGTTTGAGTAGTAGAAACAGTATACTGCATTTCTATTCCATGAAGCATAAAGGGAACTTTTCACAAGAAAAATACTATTTATACATTTAATGAAAATATCTAGATGGTATTATTATTTTCATAATGTGTGTTCGTAATTTTTACAATAGTGAAGAGGTAGTGAGTATTGTTTGATAAAGTGTTCAGTATGTCCAAGGTGAGTGCATAAAGTGTTAAAGTGTTTGTATCTAGGGATACATATTGAAAAACACTTACATACATTAAATCATTCTCACGTTAATGAGTGTAAAATAAAAATGGAATGACATGAAATGTATTAAATACATGCATGATGTTTGAATAAATCATTGTGTAATATACATTACACAATGAGGATTAATTTTTGATACTGAGGATGCGAAAATATATTTATAAATGTTTTGTAATATTTTTGTATCTGAGATTTCAGTGTTTAGTGAGTCTGTATCTTTTGCAAAAGATGATATTTTCCAAGCAGTGTTGTACTAAGGTTTCTGACCATTTACAGGTGATCAAATATCATTTGAGCAGGAACAACACCAGTGAAAAGGCCATTGAATTGTTCATGGGCCAGTTTGATCATGTAAGATCATTGAAGATATTTTATCATCCCTCAATCAGTGGATAAAATCTTTCATGACTCAATATTGTGAAGTCTCTTGTGGTAATCTGATGTAGTGAACGTCTCCAGTGTGACTCTGAAGCAGGCCGGTGGGAGTCTGGTAACACCGTGGGATGTAGTATAAGGATCCTCTTGTGGGAATCAGGAGTCACTAGTTTAGGTGGGAACTGGTAAACTCTAGTGGCACTATACTGTAGGATAATATGGGACATAGTGTGTATGTGAAGGGTACATTCCCCGGATGTAACCATTTACATATAGTAAAAACCCTATAACTAAGGGTGATTACCAGTTACAGCAAGGGTATAGGTCTTAGTACCAATCCTTGTAAAAATATTATGTAATGTTTTTCATTTATATTCTAAATTTATTATTGGATCCACTCATGCTAATAAGTGATTGTGGTTTGAAGGAGGATAAAAAAGAAAATAATTTAGTATAAACAAGTGACACATGATTAACCTCCCTCTCTGTGTGACTACATTATCCATTGGACACTTTTGCTTATAATTATTATACATGAGGTTTTAATGTTAATGATGTTATTCAAGACTTAGGATAAATGATTTTTGTCTCAATTAGGCTTTTCTAAGTCAATGATTATGTTCTAAACCTATAATATTTTACAAGGTGTATATAAGTCTCATCTATGATGTTTATATATAATTTATTTATCCAAATTAAATATTAGGATTCATTTTATGGTATTCCTTATTAGATATTATGAATCAAAGTTAAATTATAGATAAAGATTTATGTTATAATCTATTCATTTATTGGGATTTTTTTGTTCATTAATTTGATGATAAATATTATAATCCAACTATCAATAAAAAAATTAATTTTATTCTCATATAGTTATTAATTATAATTTCATGTAATAGTGATATTTTTAACACTATTGGATTTAAAATAATTTAATACTATTTCTATGAAAATTTTACATTATTTCATTATTTAGTTGTAAATCTATTTTCATCCAAAACTATGATTTCTAAATGTGTTTTAAAATAATTTTCTACCTTCCTCATATTATTTTTAAAAATAAAATATTATCCTTGTTTGATTCTTTACAAAATGTTTTCAAATATGAAGTTCATGTTCTTTTCAAAACTATTCCAATGTGTATTTTACTAAAAATGCGAAAGGAATCTTCGTTTTAACATCTACGACAATAAAAAATAATATGAAATCATGACCTATAAATTATTTGACGATTTATTTATAATCTTCCAATTTAATTTTAAAATAAAAGATTGTTCAAAATGTTATTGATTGTAGAAATTTTTTTCAATGAAAAATAATCATTTCCTTATGGAATTTGTTAAATCTCCATTATAAAATATTTCCCATCTACGATGACAAATGTTGATGTAACCTATACCTTAATAGGGATATGATCAAAGTATTCTATTTACATTCCTTCTCTAAATTCTTTATATTTTGATGGAATGATTTTTATGAAACCCATTTCACATCCAATGGGTCATCCAATGGAGAAATGCTTATGTATCCCACTTCTTTTCAGGGTTATTCACTAATGGAATGATATAGTGATTATGAAACCTTTTTATTTTCCATAGGTTTTGATCTGATGAAATGTTTATGAAACCCAATTCATTTCATCGGTTATGATACGATGAATGATTTATGATCTTATGGAACACATATTTGTGATTTTTATTATGATATGGTTGAGACCTATATATCCATCCATTGACCGGGTAATGATTTATATCACATACAATTGAAAGGACGTGAATTTGGAGTGACCCTAGTTGAATAATTAACATTATCCATAATGATTGTCTTGTCTTTAAACATTGAATACTCTGATGGTTTGGGGAGTGAACCCATTGTACTATGATATACATGGTAGTGATCATTTATTAATATGGAAATTGTTTTCTATACTTATGTGTATAAAAAAAATTCCATTTTTTATTCAAATTTCATGCTCTTATGGTTCATGCTTTTTTATTTCTTTATGATTCATGTCTCACAAACTATTAATATTTTTTCCCATAATCATGATTATGATCTTTTTATGCATTGTGTTGCTTTAAAATTCCATTCTCATGTTTTTCTAACTTTATTATAATGATATGACTATATTTATTTCTTCCTCTACCTCACTGAGCATTTTCGCTCACACATTCTTATGTTTCCATTCCCAAGGTTACAAAGAAATATATTATCTATGATAAGTATAATAAGGGTTCTTATTATGAAGAACATAATGAGAGATAATGTGTATATTATGGATCAGTCATTTACATGACCATGTTTACAATGAAATTACACCTAAATGATTATTGAATGAATCATCACTTTATTTAATAAATATTTTTATGTTTAGAGATTTTAATTATCTATGAGAAGTTTATATATTCATAGGGGTATCCCTTATATCCAATTAATTGATCATTGATCTATTCTGGATCTATCACTAAAAAATACAAAAAATTACTATGGGAAATTAAACCATTTACCGTTTGATTTCAATATCATAATTAGTATTTATAACATAAATTTCAACCTCATAATAAACTCTCATCTCAAATTCAAATGATTATTTGAATTGAGGACATGTATGTTGTCATGATTGTTATAAATGAGTTCTATGCAAACATTCATTATACTTACAACATATGAGATGAAAAAGTGAAAGAATATTGTTATTCCATATATGGAATTAAATTAAAGATGATTTTTGTTAATATTTATTAACCGTCTGATGAAAAACATAAAATATAGAGGGAATAATTCATGATATTTTTTGATAAAGAATTTTAGGAATTTCATTAGTTGAATGAAGTAAGGTAAGAGTATTTCTTAAACATAGTTTCCAATAGTAGAAATTATATTGTTTGGTTTTGATATTCAATGATTATTGGATCTTAGATTTTTGATTTAGTTTTGTCAAACCACTTAACATATAATCCATAACACTATAAAATACCACCACTGAAAAATCCATACCAAATTACTCTTACAAATGGATATACAGTACAAACAAATGTGATTGGTAATTTTTCTCCATTTAAATAATTAAAATTAAATTAAATATTGTTTATAACTAGTTTTTCCCATTAATCTAATATATAATTTAAGATAAAACACTAAATAAAAAAAATACTTTTTACATCTAAAATTATTAATCCAAGAGTGTGGAATAATACAATTACTTATAGTGATATCAAAATCACATGGCCTCTAATAACTCATTTGAGCCATTACAAAGTACCATAATATCCTTAATTGAATTCTAGATTGTATAATAATTAACATACTATATATAATTTTTTATCATACTTTATAGGTATAATCTTTAAACATTATGAATAAATAACTTTGAAAACATAATAGACTTTTTTCCTTGATTATTTTAATCATTGAATAATGATTCCCTTTTATGTTGCCAATTTTTTATTTTGTAATCCCAAATCATGTTTCATATAACCAATGATTTATGTATTATTTAATTTTTAATTATGATATCCTATTATTTATTTGTTCACATGAGAGGAAAGATTGAATTATTTCTCATTTCCCAATATTTTTGTTCTGAATCAGAAATTAAAACACAATGTAGAAAAAATAATTTATCTTTTCATAGTGATAATGAAAATAAACTTTTTAAATTCCTTATATTCAATCATAAATTTTCTTCACATAAAAGAATCATTTTTTTATCATATACCTCTATAAAAGTCATTTTTTGATGAAACACTCATCACTTTAGGGATTCCACTCTTTCTATTATTAAATGAAAACTAATCCATGAAATTTGGGATAATTTTTATCTTTACTATTTTTCATCGGATAAATAAGATTCCATTTGTAGTATTGAATTCTAATAATTCCCCATTATTTATTATTCATTATGTATTCACTTCATCCCATCACTCCTTACATATTTTAAATACATGTTTTGATCAGTGTGTGTCACGCATGTTTTTATAATTTATTTTATGTTTTTTTATTGATTATATAAGAATAAAATATATCATGATAAAATATAAAAAATATTTCCCAAAATAATCTAAAAATATTACGAGATATATAAAACACAGTAATCATGGTAAATAATTCAAGATTGATTTCTTTTTTATAGGAAATTAATCAATATATCTTAAAAATAACCAATATATTCTCTCATATAAGGTTTAATTGTCAAAATTATTTAATAAAAAAACTATATTTTAGGACCTATCCTGAATCAAAGGCATGTTAGAAACTCATAATTATAAATAAAGTGTGAGAAATAGAGAGTAAGAGACTTCATATTTTGGTGATTAACACTGATGGACAAATGGGAATGAGCATAAGGTCTTATATGACACAAATTCATTAAATGATAGACTCAAAGAACATCATGATTTCAAAAATTCTAGGTTATATTATAGATAATGTTATCAATTATACATATTAATATTAAAAAATAATTCCTTTAACAACCAATAGAAATTTAAATATTAATTCAATGTACATAAACTATAAAAAAAATACATCATATAATGATATAAAAATATTATTAAAATTTTTTTATACTCAAACGGTAATGGAAAATAATGATAGGCCCAAAAACAATAACAATATCATTGAAAAAATGAAAAATTTATGTAGTCCATGGATTAATTTGAAATATCTAAGAAGAGGCCAATAATAATTTCATTAAAAAAGTAACTAGGAATAAATTTAAACTAATTGAAACTATAAATGCACCTACATATTCATCATAAGAGGGTAAATAAGATCAAGGACCAATCCTATGAAATAATATGTAAAAAAGTTGTTGGAAAAATAAAATTAAAATGTTATTTGTCAGATGTATTTAGAAGAAATTTTACTAAATATAATTCCCAATAAATATTAGAGGTTTTTTGCCCTTAAAACAATAAGCATGCAAAGAAATAAACTAATTTATCTGTTTCTAGGATTATTGGTGATTATATTCCATTAATAAAACAAATCTATTATTATTTCTTATGCATCTATATCACTCGAAATCCTGTTAGAATCAACTAAAACTTGGATTAATTTTTTTTCCAACATCTCATTGCATGAATATCATAGAGCTATAAATGAATATAATGTCATGAAACGTGAAAAAAACATTGGTGAACAATTTTTAATTCTAGAATATTTCATCATAACATAAGAGGAATTACCTTATCATCATAAAAGTTTCATAAAATTCAATTAAAATGGACTCCCTAATGGTGGACCAAATTATGTTTTAGATGTCCTAAACAATTCATTACCCCTTTGGGTTTTTATCCACCCATAGATGATATTTTATTTTATCCCATAAGTTATAAAATATATCATTCTCTTAAGGGTCACATCTTATTTTTTTATTAAAGGGGGCATAAAAGCCCCAAATCATTGGGGGCCAGACGGAACTCTTGGGGGGAATCCCACAATTTATGATCATTTTGATAAATATATATGGGTTACAGTTTTATTGTATAATAGTCATGTAAACTACTTTTTTATTTTTAATTGTCAAAAAAATATGGTACCTCCTCAGGTTCGGTGTCCTTAGAGGTAAAACAATGATCTCACCAAAAAAACATTTTAGTTTTTAATAATTCTAATGTATGAATCTCTGAAAAAATCATTTATCCTGGAAAAAAATATAAATCATATTTATATATTTAAAAATTATTTATAATAAAAAAACAACTTTTTTATAATTGAATTATAATATCTTGAATGAATATGGTGAAATAAACAAAAATAAATCAAAAGAAGAAGTGAAAAATTACCATACGCACTTATTAGGAGATCAAAGTTTTAATTTTAAAACGTGTTTCTCCAAGAAACTATTATTTTAATGTTTTCTCTAAATAGTAGGGTTCAAATGAAACACATAAATATTTTAAAATAAATCTATTCTTTATAGTATATAAAACATGTAACCCCAATAAAAAAAACCAAGAAATTTTATTATTTAATGATGAAATGTCAGAGCCTAGCTATTGAAATGGAAAATATTAATAGTACTAAACAAATTATATAATATAAATAAATTACATTATAAATATAAATACATTTATTATTTCATGCGATATAAGCAGTCAATTTTTATTTAAATTATTTCATAATTCAAATGACTTTTTCTTCAAAATATTTTTTTTTTGAAAAAATATTATAATTAATTAATGGAACATATATTAATTTTATTTATAAAAAAATTTCATTTTTGAAATCAGAATATCAAAATTAACTTTAGGTGAAATTTTTTATTTCTCTAAAAATACTGATTTTTTATTAAATGGTGAAAAATACCGATTTTCAAATCAAGTTTATTTTGGTTTCACGAATTTCTGTGGATTTATTTTTTTAATATTAAATAATACTAAAAATAGTTCTCTTATATTGATAATAATTAAATTCAATGATTAGAATAAAAATATATTATTGAATTTGGTAGAAAAACATTTTTATACATAATGACAATTTTAAATAAAAATATTTTTCATTAGATTAGTGATTTGATTTTTAATTATTTACATCCATTAAAAATAATTTAATATTATAAAATTGATTCTATATATTAAATCATTATTTATTAATTAGATAAATATTCCCCTTTTCATTTTTTCATTATGAATAGATACCATAGTAAATAACTAATACCATAGTAAGGGTATATCAATTAATTAAGGTTAAAAATTATATGACAAGGAATAAAAAATGACCATGACAAATTATTTAATTTAATATAAATAAATTATTTCATCTTTAATAATAAAATATTTGATTTATGATATTTTATCCATTTGTAATGATTTTAATAATTTTATTATTTTATTTAATGAAAAGTAAAAAATTTCATTCTAATTGGTTTTTACGAATTTTTGTGATAAGGATAAAAAATGAATTGTTAAGTTCGAAATTTTTATTTTAATCATTAATGATATAATTATATCATGGTAATTTATTTTTAATTTTTAGTGATGGTATACTTATGTAATTGTTTATATAACACAAGAATAATATTCATTAATTTAGTAGAAATTAAAATATAAAAATTTAAAAATATAAAAGGTAATATAATTTAAATAAGTCAATATGTTAGAAGAATTTTATTGAACTATATGACATGTTAGGTAAGTGTGAATGGACTATATTCAAAATACCTGATTCTAATGATGTATTTAATGTTTTATTAAAATAATTGGGTAAAAAATAAAATTAATAATATTATATAATAAATATTTTTGTATTAAATGATCTAAAATTAAAATGAAACTTATATTCCGCCAGATTATTGGTATTGGTTATTAAAATTTGACCATGAAATATTTAGGGGTCATCAATACTTTTATTGTAAGATTATTGATCCTTAAATTGTAAAAATGATTAATATTGAAGTAATTATCTAAATGGATATTAGGGGTTCATAATAAAAGGTAAGTGTGATAAAAAAACCAAAAAATAATATTTTATTAGATGAAGTAATTTATAATCATTCTCATATTATGGTTACATTACGTATTGTTTGATATATTTGGACATGAAAAATTGTATATATTTAATTATTTATGAAATTCCATGAATACTCTATCTCTACATTATAAAAGAACAACTTTCCTTCCTATTTCTTAAAACAATGTAAAGTATCACTCATGCGTATATAAGACTTTATGTATCAATATAGAGATATATTTAATTCTCCACCACTATATTTCTAGGATGGTAATTATAATGAGTTTACTGTTTACATATGATAATTATGATATAATTATACATTAATAATTGTACTATCACAATTAATTCTATACCATCCAATATATTTGAAAACAATAACATCGCTCGTGCATGTGTAAGGACTACCACATCTACAAAGTGATGTGATTTGTTTTTGATTACTATTTTACCTACATATTATTAAGGATATATACGATTAATAAAAAAATTTATATGATATAATATTGATTCTGGAGATGTGAATTATTATTTTCATGTCATTTGATGCATTTTTCAAAATTGGAAAATAACATTCATGCTTACGTACGACCTACCATCTCCATGAATGGTGTGTGTAATTTTTCAATCATTAAATATAATATATGAATATAAATATCATAATAATATATATATATATATATATATGATATTAAAGTCATGAATAAAATTCTATAGATGATGTATCCATGATCAAAGAAAAATGACCAAAACCATTGAACTAAATTAGACATGAAAGACGATTTAGTTTTCACCGAAAACTGTGATTTTAATATAAAATTATTAATTATTGTGTGATAAGAGGTTATAAGTAAATCATATATTGTTTAAGATATACGATTATTGTTATGGAATATAAGTAATATTGATCAATATTTATTATATCAATGATTATAACCTGCATGAAGGAATCCATAACATTGGTAAGGATTTCTAACCTCACTTTTACTTATGTGATACATACACCAAACTCACTACTTATTTATTTTTTGCGAAGAGTATACATCAATTTTATATTAAATATAAATAATTTTTTATATTAATGGTATTTAACAATTCATTTCAGGTAATTTTTTAGGGATATTATGATTGAAATATTACCAAAGTGTTGTGGATATATTCCACAATGTCTTCATTATTTAGGGTAGTTTTTAAGTCCTCATTTGAATAATTATTTAATAGTTATATTTTATTCCTGAATGATTTTATTTTCAACATTCTATTTCTGTAAATATTATTTTTTCCATTCTTTTTCCTCACTATTGTTTTTCAAGATACAAAAATAATATTTTTAAGGATAACCTACTCTGTTTTTTCTACTCAGTTTGGGGTATTTTTCATCAATATACAAATTTTCCATTAAATGTTCAAAATAATTATTTTTTACTATTCCCATATTTAATAAATATATTTTTTAACAAGTTTTACTTTTTAAATACTTTTCTGAATGGAATAGTTTTGTCATTTTCTGAATGACGTATTTATTTTCTTTTTACCAAAAATATGAAGAGAATATTTGTTTTAATGTAGTTGTGTTGAAAACAATTTCCCACTATTATGGATGCCCAACTATTTAATTCAATATTTAAATGTTTAAATGGTTATTTACAAAAAAAATAAAATAATTTTATAAATTCTATGTTTTTTAATGTAAATCACAATTGGAAAAGGACATTTTATAGGGGAATGTTTTCAGTGATATTTTTTGGTTATTTAAATTAATAAAAAATAAAAAAAAATTTATTATATATTGGGAATATCTTGTAATGATAAAATCCTTATTAATTATCAATATTTTTTATGATCAATTTTACTTGGGAATGTATTTTAATTATGTATGATTTTGGTGCCTACAATGAGTGTTTTTCAACGAGGCATGTTTATTATGGTTTATTATTTATTCAAATTATGATTTAGTATGTCATTTTATGTATCATCCAAGTCCAAGAATTACATAGTCCCTTTATACATTATCATGTGTTAGGGGGAAGCTTAGTTGGATTCCCTTATTTATTTCCATGCAGGTCTAAACATAGTTTAAACATTCTTGGAATAAGGCCTCAATGGTATGTTTAAGATGTATGACATTATGAATTTGATCACTAAGAGATTAGTTATTTATTTCCATTTGATTATTTTAATAGTTATGATATTCATGGATAAATATCATGAACCTGAGATTATGTATATCGAATTATTTTATCCTTATTTATTCCTTCCTTATTTTTCTTCATGATCATGTTTTTGATTAAATGGAATTTGTTTTCAGTTATTCACAATGCCATATTTATTACACCTTATTTAGTCATAGTATTTTTGGTTTTATGTAACCCTTACTAAGAATCTAATACCCCCTCATATTGTTTCATTTCCACAATATATAATGAATGAATAATTTAATGTGTTTAATGAAGCATATTTTTTTATATTCACCAGGTTTTTTATTTTATATTTTTAAATGTAATGTGAGGTTTAGCTATGTATGAATTTACCGTGACTACTAAATTATTTGTCCCCTTAGGATGTGATTTTATATATGTAGTTCCAATATAAAAATGTTACTACAAGATCTAAGCTACCATGGTCGAGTTATTTATATCATTAAAAAAATTTATGTGCATGAGAGGTATAACAAAGTGTGAGATCAACAAGATCTGAGACATTATGGTTGAAGGGAAATCATATACTGGTTTTTAATGCCCTCAACCATGAAATTCATTACATATTTGATAGCAACCGTAATTGTGATATATACGAACTACCTCTCATGAATAATAATGATATAAAATAACTTAAATAAAAGAGGATGTATTCTATATTTATATTAAAGGAGTATAGACTAATAATGAAGTTAAAATGAACAATAATATCATGGTTGGGAAAAATAATTGAATTAAAATATATGTGAAAACAAAACATACTCTCTCTCGCATTAAATAGTTAAAAAGTGGATAAGTTATTATTTAAACTGATTACATTAAATGTTTTCAATTTTTCTAATTTAAACATATTATTTCACAATCCGAAAATAATACTCCATGATTATTTTGAATTATGAAGCTATTCTTAGTGTTAGAGATGATGAAATTTCACCACATGATGATTGTTATGATATTCGAATTGAGGGAAATGTACATAGACAAATGTTCCTAGAAAGAAGTTCATTTAGTGATCATTATAATTGATAACTAAATCTATAATTATGTGATCAAAACATTCATATTAGGTTTCCCATCATGGATATGTTATATAGTATGATTATTGAATAAAGTGGTTACAAAAAACATAGCTTGTTTTTTAATGGTTGATAAATTATGATTGGTGTGTCTATTTTCAAATAACATTGGGGTTGATGAGTAAAATAAGAATTAATAATAAAAGTCGAGTTCTATTTATTCCCATATGGTATTTTCAAGCATAAAAGATAAATTAAGGATTTATAAATATTATTAAATTATATAATAATAATAGTTAATGAAGAGTCATGAGTGATATTAATGAAATCGTCAAAATATTTACCTAATAGGTGTAAAATGAAAATTGTGATAAATATTCATGAAAAAGGTGACAAAGTGATCTTTATGGAAGGAGGAAACTCTCATGTATTCAAGGGAAAATATTATATCATTAAAAATATTAATCAATCATTGTAATATAGTGTTATTTAATTTTAAGTAACCTATTATAATATTATTTTTAAAATGCATGATGAATTAAATATATTATTTGTTATTCCACATCAATGTGATATGATACTAAGATAAATGTTTTATAATTAGTCTCCCTATCAAGAATAATGAAAATAATTAATAAATTCAATATGTCATAGGTTGTTAATCATGGTATTTATAAGCTCTAGTTATAGATATTTTTTTCTAATATTAATATTTGTGCACAAAAAACATTGATTGTGAATAATTCGTGTTTATTATAAAGTTACAAACAAGATAACTAAAATTTGTTGTTATATCATTGCGTGATGGAATGATAAGTTTCTTGAACACCACAAAATTAATATAGTGAAGGTACATAAATGAAATATGAAATTCCAAAGATTTTTTTTTAAAAATGTTTATTTTTTTCTTTTAGTTTATCCGATTCCACATATATCATCGTGAATTTAATGAAGCATGTATTTCATCCATTCTTTATAAGAATCATGGTTTTAAAAGTTTATTACATACTAATTTATTATATGATACTTGATAAAAATAGTTAAAATTTAAATATTCTTAATGAGGCTTAGAGAAATTAGGATTCTTGAAAACATGGGATGATCCACATTTAATATATATTATGTTGTTTGATAGAATGAAGGTCAATTGATATACATTCAAATAAATTTGTTATTTTTCAACAAAAATGAATAATTATAAAATAATAATCATTCACGATCTTGAAACATTTTAATCGAATATTTATAGGGGACATTTCAATTAGTTGATCCTACATTGAGTGAGTTTTTTAATGAAAGGAGTGATGTTTATATCGTTAATGGACCGAGAAGTGGAATTCAATTTATTCAAATATATGTTGAAAAAATTCTCAAAAATAATTCGTCCTGAATGAATGTGATATATCGAAAATACTTATTGGATAAATATAAAATTTTCCTCTATGAAAATAGTTTGTGTGGGTGAGAATCTTAATGGGGATTCAATATAATACTTCACCTATGAAAAGGGTCAATATTTCCTGAAAAGGACTCTAGAAAATTGGCAACATCAGTTTTGGTAAACTAATGTTTCAATCCATTGAGATCATGAAAAAATAATTTTGTTTAATTTATAAGGTTAATAGAACAAGTGTATTACTAAATGGCTTCAAATTATTGAAATATTTAATTATATATTAAATAATAAATAAATAAATGTGGAATATTATGGTGGATTATTTGATTAAAATATATTCTATTATTAAATTTTTTCATGCTAGTGTATTTAGTTTTGAAATGTTTAAAAACATGAATGAAAATGATAATTATTTTGCAGATTATTTATAGGTATGGGATGATTTTTTAGGGGATTATTTATAATAAATTGATTGTTATTATTCACAAGGTAAAATTTATTATTCCATATTTTTTCTTGAACTAATTATAACGAATAGATAACCAATACTCATAGAAGAGAAATATAATATAAACCATGAATCCCAAGATCACAAAATCATTGTAACTGAAATCATATGATCATAAAAATTTGAAATGTGTACCGTGAACCATATAATGCTAATTCTTCCTATGAATGATGTCTGATGAAGATATCTGAGGAACAACCAATCGATCGTCCCACCAAGGTGTATCCACATGTTGTAATTTATTAGTCAAATTATTTGTCCAGGACATTAACATTCATGATAATATAATAGTATCACAAAAGTATTTATGGATAAAAAGAGATCAGAGATTGAAGAGATTCATCCAGAGGATATTCGATTGTTTCTCAACCTAATTCCAGGACCTCTCCACCATTATATATTACATGTGTACTCTCCTCGATCCCAAGCATCAACATGTTGTTTCCACAAAAAAATGAGTACTATATTCGGTTAAAAATCATGTAATCCTCATCCAATAAATCCTCCCATTCATTTCATCTTATTGAAAATTATTTAATAACTGAAAATGAATATAATATAAATTTATACACGATGTAATATAATTCTGTCAAATGAATCATACCTTATGATTCATGCAATATAATTCATGAAAATATGATTCAACCATGACATATAATACAACTATCCATGGTAGGGAATATGATTTCTATATATTGGAGCATATGTTTCACTATATATAATAAATATATGCGTATTTTCATATATCAGAAGTAAGCTACCTCAATCCATATTATAATATATTATTCCACAAGGTTTTTATGGAATATTCCTTTCAATATCCCATATAAGACACATCCTTATACACTTGGCATCAGTTTATCTTAGATATTATTATATTAACTAACATGACAATTTTTTATATCAAACAAAACACTTTTGGAAATGTGTCATTAACCTCACTATTTCATTCATTATATGAAATTACTTATGAAATACTTATGAGAAATACTCTTTTTGGATAAAACACTATAACAAATTTAATAAAGATCTCTAATTAAAACTCAATCCATGTTTGGTTTACAACAAAATATGATACTATGGGCATTTAAAAAGTAGAAATAAAATCTTAATCATCCAATACATTAATATAATAAATGATAAGAATCATGAAAATAATCATTACAAATCAGGTTAAAATTGAATCTATCATTATCTTCAACAAACACATTTGTCTATATACATGTGTCCACATGCTGCATCATATGAATGAATTCATTTTTATATAATCTCTTTTATCAATACATTGGGAGACCATTAAACATTATGTTTTTCAATATCATATATCCTCAACATACATTCTCAACTCCCTTTTTATTAACATATTATAAGTATCTTACATGTTATTAATCAAGTAGATGATCACATCACATGTCACCCATCCAAATAGTTAAGAACATCATATATACCTTCTAATTATGGCCATAATGTGTCATAAATCTATCTCAATCAATAGGGATATATGTTTTAATCTCAATATGAGAGTAAAAATCAGATATTGGTAGAGTTACAACCATTGACATGATCCATAACATTCCCAACAAATCATTGATTACCTAAGACTCACGACTTGAATAAAAAAGGTATCAGTATATGAAGGTTATCATTATTGGTGTCCCATCAACTGAATGTATTAGTAATTATATCTATGGGACATTCACCCCTAATATACAATATAAATACTGTATTACAAACCATGTGTTATACACCAGTGATCATTTAGAGATAAATCCTCTCTTGTGCCTCAATCATATATCATATCCCTATATAAGAATTGAACTCATGGTATAATGAGGAATTTTTGAAAACCTATAACACTCCATGATAAAAATTAGTTAGAGATAAATCAAACTCATTTTTTGAGATATCAATTAATGTCACATTTCATGAAATATATATCAATATAAGCATATATGAATGAAATTTCAAATAATTAAAATGTTTAGTTTCTTTTTGTATTAAATGATACATGATGTAAATTAATAAAATCATTAATAATATTTTTTCAAAAGTATAAATAAGCACATTTCAGACATATTAAATATGACAGACTACTAATTATCCTTATTTTAACATCACATTTAAGGTGTTTTTTAAAATAATTACATCTATATATAACTCATCATGCATCACGGTGTGACCCCTTGATTAAACTATCCCACTAAAATATTTGTTGAGTAAAATATATAAATTAATCAATTTTGAATAATTTTAATACCAAGGAATCATATTCCAAATGATTAAATCCTTACAAATATTCAAAATCATCTACTATATAACATTATATTTTGTGATGTTAAAAATGGTTTTTTACTATATAAAACACTTATATGGTAATTATCATTATCCTAGGAAAATTTACAATCAATTTTTTCCGTTAAAATATTCTAGAAAATAATGTAACATTTAAATTATATCTTTTACCTATAATTCTTAAACTAATCCATCATACAAATTGAAATTCTATTTTTTATGGTAAACACACATAATTATTTACATTAATATATTATATTAATATTTTAATCCTTATAAAATATAATATGAAGTTCAAATAGATCTTTCACTAGTATAATTTTTTTTGTTAACTTTCTATATTTCTGATTCCAAACATACTCTAAATATATTCATTGATACAATATTCATTCCAGAAGTTATGTAAGATAAGAAAACTTTTTTTAGAGATAACCCAATTTATATTTTAGTGAGAACACATAAAAATTATGATTATTTCCATATCATATGTAGTACACTATATTTTTATTATTTATTGAAATGAAAACTATCAATTAATCCATTTTTGTCTTTGTAATCATATTACATAATATTTTTGGATAAAAACATTGAGTTGTCAAATAATAAACCATTATTATCAATACTATAATCATAATACTTAATCAATAATTGATAAATTACTATTATTAAGAATGTGAAAATGGGGAAAACGTGAATATTTTAGATAAAATTCATCAAATAGTGAAGTGATTCTTGTATCTATGTCCACAATTAGTAAAATCCATATTCTTTTACATTAAATAAATATTTAGAAACTCATTTCCAACACTTCGTTCACTTATGAACAAATATGCATTTGAATCACAAGTTAAACATGTAGTTCATGTCATATATCTGTATGAAAAATGAATTTAATTATATAAATTTAACACCAGAGGTGTCTATCCATGATATTTCATATAACCCTTCAAATATTTTGCGTAGTTACTTTTCTAATAGCCCATTTTCCGATCATAAATTCATTGTCCCTCAATATGATTCTTTTTCTTAGTCAATGTTTTAGAATCTACATGAAAAATTTTATTTTCTCTCTGAATTTAGCATTTACCCTTTTCCGTTTTATACATCATATTGATACATGATCTTGGTCCAATCATCTTATACTCAATAATACATAACATATTAGGGGGATTAGGTACGTCATCTTAAACAGATTCATGTTATAATTCATAATAAATATTTACAACCATTGCAAAAATGATAATAGAAATAAGTCTATAATTCATTTTTGAAAAAGTGGAAACCCTTGACTCTCTTTATAATCTGCATACATAAACATGTCGAGAAAATGAATTGAGAAAATATTCCTAACACATTTTTTCATTACAGGAGAGACTTTAACACCACATACCTCTTGTAAGGACCCATGCATGAGATACCAGACTTATCCCAAACAAATGATATGTAATTTTTTTAATAAAAGAAACTCAAATAAATTCACAACATTTAATGAAACAGAGCATCTTTTAACAGCCCACCTTTTAGAGAATCATAATCCAATATTACATTCGAATGTAAATTTACAAATATAAATAAATAGTAATCAATGTAACATCAAATATAAAATTATACATTATAATTTCATTGTAGAACTTCTACTAAGCCATTAAAGAAAATATAAAATACATGGGGTGAGAAAAAATGCCCAGTAAGGGGTTTTAAAACAAGTCTATTAAAAAATTGTTATTTAAAACTTCTTTCTAAAATACATGATTTAAATCATGAAATTAACATTTCTCATAATATGACATCATTATTTCCCTAAAAGATTCTAAAAAAACTTTTAGGATAGACTCAAAATCAAAATTTCTAAACATGATTAAGTGTTATAAATTTAATGTATTATAAAATCATGACTGTACATGAATAGAAATTACTGAAGTGCTACCTCTATGTTAGTTAATGACGATACTTAATCATTATTTGACTATCTAGATCTGACAATAATATTGTACATAAGAAATAATATAAAATCAAAATTGAACATAACATGATTTCATTTTTCATTATAGTTTGGAAACAGAATATTAACCCTTATTTATAAATGAATTTCTGTAAAAGAATATACTTAAATATAAATATTTAAGCCATGTGTAGTAAGAAGTATAAAACTAATTAATACTGCTTCAAATGAGAATGATCATTAGCCATGGATATTTTAAAAGTTGAATAATGATATATACATTCACTTACAACAATCACTATGAGGGTATTCATATTACAGGAAATCATAAACATTTTTTTGGCCTCATGTCAAGACCATACATAATGATTTTTTCAATGCCTCATTCCAAGATCTAGTTTGTCTCATGAGACATACTGATTCACTAAGAGGCCATTGTAGGCCTCACATGTCACGAAATGAGTCTTATAAATTTTTCACGTGTCTAATAAATGTTTGATTTTAAATAAAAGTGTCACATACCACTTTTATTTATTTAAATCCTTTTTATAGATGAAATAAATTCATTAAAAGATCAAAACTATCCCAAACCACATTTTAATGTAAAGTTATTAATTCATATATTTTCATAAAAATATTCATCTCATACTTAAATTTATTGACATTATATTTAATTAATCAATAAAATGATTAATAAAATAAATGCACATTCAATTAAAAGGCATATATGGTTATGTATTATAGAAATAATTTTATACCTTAAAATAACATGTTTGACACATAAATATTATAAAGGGACATATTTTAATTAATAAATATGAATCTTGTAAAAATATTCCTATTTAATAATTTATAAATATAGCCTTATGATTTAAAATTAAATAATGAAATTATCATGGATGTGCGAAATGTCACATGACCGTGATTACATGCAGATGCAGTACCCTTACATTATATATATCTTGATGACATGTTATGAGGATTTTTACAAATATGAAAAAATAACTTAAGAACATGTTAATACAATTTTATATAATAAAAACGAACGTTTCATACCAATATTTTTACATATACCATTATATATATAAATATATTAATCCATATGGATTTCAAAATAACTTTTTTTTCAAAATAATTTAATCTCATTTTTATACATGTTTGGCTTTGTATATTCAAAACATGTAACAATTGTTCAATATGTCAATGTATATTATTTATAAAATTGACATAGAAAATCCTTCATCATGTCATAAATACATATTTGCGCCGATGATCAATAAATGAGGTAATTCATGAGATGATTTAATGCTAAATCAAATTAAGACAAAAACATTATTAAATACATATATATAACTGGAATAATTTTTCTTGGAATCATTCTTAAAATTAATAATACATTAAAATAATTACAGTTTTATTGAAACATCTTTATATGACCAATTATATTAAATTTAAACATAACATGACAAAATAAATCTACACCCCTTCATTTTTAGTCCTAAAAAATATTACATAGTTAGATATATATATTTATACACAAACACATGCACACACACACACACACAGATATATATATTTCAATTCTTAAAAAATAAATAATGTTTGATAAAAAATAAACCTACCCTTATAAGACCATAAAAAAAATTCTCTACGTATGATTTAATAAAAATTCAACAGCCTAAAAAATAAAAATACTTGTAATACCACACTTATAAAATATCAGAAAAATATTTGGAAATAATTAATTTTTATATATGATGATTTATTTAGTAAAAGAACAATATTATATGAAGATAAATATTTAAAAACATCCATAAAATACTTAAAACTCAATTTTAATAAAGGAAATGTTTACGAAAATATAAATTTGAAATTAATTAAATATAAAATGAAACTTGAACACAATAATGTTTAAGCAACCTTGTAATAGAATTCCAAAACATAATAAATTGATCCAGTATAGAATATAGATTATATATTCATGTTGTCTGTAAATCAAACTCTAATAATCTCATAAATTAAACTCTTACTAAATTAATTCCTAATTCAAGAATAAAAATGAAAGATCAAAATATCTCTCCTACTATATAATTTTATATATAAAAATAAATACTATTTACTTTAAACAAACTTAAATAGAACATGAAAATAATTCTATAGAATTGAAATATGAACACTAATATATATATAATCTCCATTATCTATAAATGATCATCAGAAACCCGCACAAGCTTGAGTTCAGATGAATAGATGAGAAAGACAGTGATGAAGAGACCCCATCTAAACACCTAGTTTTGAAAATGGTATTTTAGATAGAGAAATATTAATTTTATTGCTAATGCTTTTCACTACTTACATATGATTATAGAATCAATTTAATTTGATAAATCCAATTCAGCTGACTAGAATTATGTTTATAGTGTGTTGATGCAAGAATATAGAATAAAATAAGAAAATATTAATTTCAATGATTCGTTAAAATATGTGTCTAGATATGAAAGCAACACAAAAAATTGAAATAAAAATTATTAAACTATTGGATTATGTATACAGTATATACATGCTCAAATCTGTCCATAAACAACCAACAGACCCAAAAATTCATCTTTGATATAAAAGAAATTCAAAATAAAAATAGTATGCAACAACCCATCATGATACTTTAAACATCACGAAACTAATAAATAGTCCACAAATAGGGAATCTGATAGAAAATTAGAATTCAGTCGAAGATGTGGGTAAAAATAAGAAATTAACCCCCAAAAATAAATGATTGGGTCACCTACATATTGATTAAAAAATACATAAATTAGTGGAATACAATGAAAATGAGATCCCCGTAGCAAGAATGTGAAATTGTAACTCTAATTACACAATAAACTCCCTCAGTGTAGTCAAACACCATCTATCAGTGACCGACCTCTCTCAAACTCCCTCAGGTAGGTGTCGGGTTGGTCCCGGACTCTCCCTTCTTGTGCGGTTCCTCTTGACTCTCCCTAGACGGTAGTCAAACTTAGCTTGGGATCATAATTCCCAACTTTATATCTCCCCAAACGAGCCCCCTTAACCCCAAATTGACACCCCAAGTTTCATGTACCTACCCCTATATTTTACGTTGGAAAAAAACCAGACCCCCCTGAACATCGATTCTTCATCTTTCTTTTTTAATGTCATTTTTCATTTCATTTTATTGTTTTTATAATTTAATTAATATTATATTATTAATTTCATTAGTAAAGGATAACATTATATAATATTAAAAGATTAATTTTAAAACCAAATTAAATTATAATTCATTATAAATCAAAATAATAATATTCATTTTTATTAATACACTTAAAAAAATCATATTTTCATAATAAAATATCATATTCAATATTTAGAATATAATTTTATTAATCCAAATTAATAATTTTCTAAAATTTTATTCTAATCAATGATTATAATTTTAAACATATAATTTTATAATTTCTTGTATGAATGTTTTTTTGGAAATAATTTAATCATTATCATACTTCTCAGAATTCATAAAACAAATATATAAATATATATATATATTCTTAAAAGTAGAAATAATATTTATTTTATTTTTTGAATTCACTTTTCACAAAATTTACATTATCCAAATTACCTGTCAATAATTATTTTAATTGAAAAAATTATTTTAAATACATTTTATGATTTTAAAAAATTCAAAAGTCAAATCATAACAGTCACGAATATAAAATCCAACGGCTATTTTTATAACGATCATATAAGGGTTCTATAAATAACCATATTTATGATGTCAATGACAAAAAAACATCGATGTCGCTTCTTCTTCTTCTATGATGGTTTTATACACACCTTTTACTCTCAATATTCTCACTATACATTTACCTATTTCATTTTTTATTACGGTCGGTCCAGGGGATGAAAGTTACACACACAGTCGCATTGTGATGTTGGGTGGTCTTTGATTGCCGCAACTCAGGTTTTCAATATGTTTTCTATGATAAGTTAATGTCTATTTATTTAAATTATTTGTTCATGTTTTAAATAAAATGGTCATCATGTTTTTCTTATTTAATTATTTTATCCAAATTATATTCATTTATTTACATTAAAATAATTATAATAATTACCAAAATTACATACATATTGTTAACAATATTATAACAAAGGATTGGGGAATTGCACCTCTCATTTTAAGTATGCTATATATAGAGTCTTATTTTTGTTTTTATATACCTTATGATTCTAGGGTCTTGTATTTTTTCTCAACATCGATTCCATGGTCAAAAGCATTAGATATGACACTTCCAGTGGATCAGTGTAAAACATATCCCGAACATCTATATTTATTTTTATAAGATTAACCAATTGGTTTCTTTGTAATGTGTTCCTCCAACAAATAATTTTTCCCCTTTAGTGAGAACTATTCTCATATTATGATACTAATTGAGGAAATTACTTCCATTTAGGAAACACCTTGAGATTTTTTGAATTTTATTCCAAATGAATTTAATATTTTGAATATTTTGAATTACACGTGACATTGAGATTATATTTAGTTTCTTGTAATATTCTTTTTATCTTATTTTATACATAACACTGAGTTTAAATTCCATTATATGCAACATTGAGATAAAATAAAATATGACAATTTGTTAAAATATTATTAATTTATATGATAGTTATCACATAGAAATAAGAATGGAGGTTTTGAATAAGATAAAAATAATTATTAAAATTCATGGTTTTCACATTTATATAAAAATAATTCTTTAGTGTCAAATTAATTAAAATTAAAAAGTCAAAACTCTCTGAAATTATAGAAAATCATTTTATGAAAATCCACTTTTATGAAAAAAACACTTTTCACATCAATATATTTAACATAACATTATTGGTGAATTTTTTTAATTATATATATATATATAAATTATAAATAAAATACACTATTTAACATTCATCTTATGAGTTTTTTAAAAAATTCATAAGAATATATATATTTTTATGCATAAAATAGTATTTTTCTTAAAAGATGTATTGTATCATTTTTGTGCACTAATATTAAAAATATTTTGTGAAATTTTAGATTATTAATGTTGAAATATTAAACTAATTTTTGAAATAATAATATCATTTTTATCTTTTTGTTAATATTTGTTAATTTTTTAAAATGATTATTTTTTGATGAATACTGAAAAATACTGATTATTAATAAAAAAAATATCATTTGTTCAAATATATTGAAAATTTATATTATAATTTAATTTTATTGAAAGTATAATTGGTTGAATTAAATTTATATTATTACAATTTTGGTCGTTAGAATAAAATTCATATAATAACATGATATAAAAACATTTTAAACATTTTAACATTCACTGTTTGGAAACCAACTTTCTTACCGCATTTTTAGGATTGATTTTTTCATTAAAATTTTTTACTTTAGTGATTTTATTAATTAAATTTATTTTAAATATGTTCAATCATGATTATATATATGTTAAAATAATTTAATCATAATTTTTTACCAGAATTAATATTGAAAAAAAAAATTAATTATGGTCAAGCTAGTAATTCGTTTAAAAGGTTGTTAAAATAAAATGATAATGGTAAAAATAAAATAAAAACATGAATAAAATATATTATATTGAAATACCTAGACTATAATTTCTATGTCTCAGGAATATTTTATTTTGGATCTATATATGAAGATAAAAATTCTACTACACATTTTTATTCTCTAACAAATATAATTGTGCAACACAACTCACTTATAAAAGGCCACCACCTCTCTTCTCTTTATCAAAATATGTAAAAATTATTCATTAGCCATGTCCCATATAAAAAACTTCCTAATATGATCACTTTCTTCCTAGAATCCTTATTTTTAGATTAAATACATCTTTGGAATGCTCTTTGTTCAATCCTATGGAGGGTCCCCATATAAGAGGTAATGTTCTATAACAATCATTTGTATCTTATTTCTTCCTATGCCTCCACTAAATATTATTTAACCATTATGATATAATAAAATCATTATATAATGAATATGGTTATGTTTATATGATAATTTAATTACAAAAAACCATTTTCACTTCCATCAATAGGGTTACGAAATCATCATTCGGGTGTACTGTGTACTACCACCTCGTGAAGTGGTGTAAATTACTTTTCTGTTACCATCACTCACTATTTGGTATGATTATGTATATAAATTATATATTTAATATTTTTAAAATTATAATAACTATATATTCGTTATATGATATATACCTTTTTATGTTTCATTTAATAGACAATAATATAACGTTGTTTGTGTGTATGGAGGACTACGGGCTCGTGAAGCATTGTGATTATTTTTCAATTATGATTAACATGGATGAAAATAAAGATATAGTTAATAAAAATATATGATATACATGGAATAATTATGTTATTTATTATATATTTTTTATTCAAAAATTATATTACCTGATTCTATTTATTACCATTTCACTCTCCGGAAGATGATGACATCGTTCGTGTATGTGTGGACTTCCTTCTTCAGGATGCGATGTGACTCTGACATTTCATCATCAAAACACATGGAAAATATGATAAATTATATTAGAATAAATATATATTATTTAGGATATTATAATAACCCTATAAAGATAAATTATGACATTCTACCTTTCCATAATGACCGTTGAAAATGTAAATGTTACTCATGCCTTCATACTGCTTATGTATTTTGTATTATGTTTTTTTTTAAATTATTTATCATTATAAAACGGATTTATTAATGAAATTTTTAATAATTTTTCTTAATTTTTTTAAATTAATATTTATTGAATTTTCATAAACAATATCTATTTTTATTTTACAAAAAAAATTTATAGGATTATTTATTATAACTCATATTGAATGAAAGATATTTTCTAACATCATGAACACTCAATGTTTTTAAGAATACTATATAAGATTCAATGTTTATTTAAAAAAAATATATCAAAATAGATGTATGTTTTTAAAATTGTTTTCCAATTTGGAAATTCTATATTCCTCAAGAAATATTCCATGTGAGTTTTCTTTTCAAAATCATATTCTATATAATATGAATTTATTTGATGTTATCTATGATTTAATAAGGATCTGATCGAACAGATTAATTATTATTTTTCCCTAAATAGTTTATGTTTCCAGGATGAAATGTTTTTTAATATCTTTTCCAAAGTTCTTTTAATTATGAATAGATTAAATTATTATGAAACCCATTTCTTTTCAATGGGTAGTGATATGATTAAGTGTTTAATGAAACCCATTTAATTTCATGGGTTTTGATATGATAAATGTTCTAGGATCTTTATGAAGAAAAATTTATGAAATCTGGGAAAGAAGTGTCCTTTATCACCCTCTATTTCATTTTGTAATCATTAATGATATATATTCTCAAAGGATACATGGGATGTTTTCTCAATCCTGAAACAGAGTACATGGTATGATATACCAACCCCAAAAGATGGTACATGAGAGATTATCTCAACCCTGAATGAGGGATTAAGGAAGTTATTCCAAGACTGAAAGAGGAAATTGGGATGTTATCCAAAGTTTAAAATATGGTTCAAGGGACTTTATACCACTCCCTATACCGGTACATGGTATGTAAGCACAATCCTTACATGTTATGACTGTCATGGTGGGTATAATTGACATAAAATTTCTATACTTCTGTGTATTTCAAAATTTCATGTATTATTCCAATTTCATACTATCATGCCCATTTACATTTTTTTTATCTTGATTCATGTCTTATAAACATCTATTCATTGGTCAATCTCTGAAGATTCTGATCATTCAAATACAAGATTTGGTTATAAATTTATTATCTCCTTTTCTAATACCCATAGGCTCATGTCTTTTTTGCATGATAATCAATATCTACATTTTTTACACTTTATGATCATATGATATCACCATTTCTTATGTTTCCATTCCCAATTTTTTGAAGAAATTTTATAAGTATGGTATGTCTATGATGAGAACCAAATGGGAAGATATTTATGGGAATCATCGATGATATTTTATGAAATAAGATGACTTTGTAACAAGTCTCAAAATACAATAAACTATTTTGGTCCTCTAGTTGGTGTTTTGGTGATGTAATGAATATTCATATAAAAAATAATTAATATCCATATTGGAAATCCCTAGGTTTCTATAGTTGATATTAGAGTAAAATATTAGTTCAACATGGGAAAATTGAATGAGAAATATTTAGGGAGATCCATAGGAATATTTATGAGGAAATTTCATGGAATGTTGCTAAACATATGTCTAAGAATGGTCCAATGTATTGGAAATGTCCTAAATTTTTTAAAATATTTATGAAATGATTTTTAAAAAATTTCATCCCTATTTGGATACTATTTGTGTATGTGGCTTCGATACAAAGGTACCTAGGGGTAATAGCTCTGAAAATTGTATTTTGAGATGACATTTATTATCTCTTGGGGAATGACTATAGGCCTTATTAAACACTTATTTTCACACACATATGGTATATTATTTGTAAATAAACAATCTCTTTATAAACCATCATGAAGTATTTAAATTGATGATAATCATTCATAAACATGGGAAATCATTTGTTGTCATAGATTAAAAATAAGGTGTCAGGATTTTACATATACTATATGTTATTTTTGATAATTATGTTGTTTCCAACTATGAATATTCTTATTCACATTTTGATTTTTGGTTTTAGCTAATGGTGGAAACTAGACAGTAATTGATTAACATTGAATGTGACAATAAATTATATAATAGGTAGCGCAATGGGATGACGAGTAGAGTGAAGGACATTGTGATTATGCTGAATTAGTCATAATGATATATGATTAAAAAAATAAACCTTATTTAACTCTCGAACTCACAAAATATGTGATGTATATAGTCCAATGAGACTGTGTATAATAGATACCATGGATGAAAGAATGTTCAGTTTCATATATTTAGATCATGTTGGATGAATTACTCAAGGGAATGTCTTAGAGGGATGAGAATATGTTATGACTATAGAATGCAAGGACAGAAATAATGTAATTTTATTATGAAATTTAAATGTTTAGTTAAAAAAACTGAGGATGATAATGGTCTCTATAAGTTATCATTAATGGATTGATATTTCAAATATTTAAAGTATATTTATTATAATAATAATTGTCTTATGGGGAGAGATGGTAAAGAGAATTAGAATGGTTGTATCGACAAAAAAATATTTATTTTATTAAGGGGGGCAAGAGCTGTACAAATCAGGGCGTCCTGAATAAATGAAAACAGAGAGAATCACTAATTACATAGGCCACCCCACCTGGGGGATGGGATCCATGGGTGAAAAACTCCAAAATAGGGAATTTTGGGGTAGAAAAAGGATTCAAGAAATCAGCCACCCGACTTCCCTCACGCCATGTATAGAGGATCTCCATGCCACCCGAGAGTAGGGAAATTCAATTTCAAATCAAGAAACGACTTTTCCATAGAGATGAAGAGGTATCAATGAGATAGCTTCGCACATGTCTAGAATAAATCTCAACAACGGTCTAGGTAATGTTTGTAGATCTACATTTGGAGAGGGCACTAAGCATTAACATCACCTCTGCCTTAATAGAATTAAATGGTTAATAGAAACCACTAAAAAATCACCAATCCCAATGTGTCACAAACTACACCGCCTCCACACATGATTCCACAACCGAAGGACCCAACAACATTCAGTTTTAGGCCCAAGCAGGGAGGAATCCATAGAAATCAGTTCCCCCACTTCATGGGTAGGATACAACCCAAAGGAGTGACTTTGGAGTGGAAACTTCACATGGAAGGCATTGTATCCAGATCGAGAAGGAGGCTAGCCTGCTCTAAGTTCAGGCACCTAGCTCTGACTAGAAGGGAAATAGCAGAGTAGGGAGCCCAATGTTGTGCCTAGTTGTGCACCTGCATGATACACCGGCAGACCATCTACAAGAGGGTTGACCTGAACAATGTATCATGGTAGTTGTTCAAGCCTCCATTGAACCAACTCAAGAGGAAGTCCTTAGGGTATGCCATGAGTCTAGAAGTAAGAGGAAACTCTCCAATTGTGACTGAGATCCGAAATTCCCATTCTCCTTGGAAGAAGAGATGTTGTGTGGATTCCACAGAAGGGGATGGACATCAACAACACCTACAGGAAAGTAGTAGACCCTTCCCATTAATCACAATATTAGTAGGGAGTTCCTGGTATCTATTTCTCCAAACCATGAAGGATAATTTAATTGTAGTGACTTTTCACTAGAGTCACCTCTCTAATATTTTTCACTCTGGCTATTCAAGAATATACTGGAAATGTTGTTTGGTTGAGAAAATACCCATAGAAAATTCATTGAAAATGCAGTAGTCTAGGAATCCATCCAAGATGGTGTTGTCAATGAGGGCCTTTTGTCTGTTAGTGAAAACCGAATGGTTGAAGGATGGGTTCACAATCACATCCATGAAATAAGTTTTTGGTGCAGGGCAGCATGGGAAGTCACACATGCAACCTCGCAATCACACTGCCAAAAATTAAGATTCCCCCAGCCCAGAAAATAGTGTGAATGGCATAAGAGAACCATGAAATGAATATAATGAGATATCTAGAGGCTCGAGGAAGATATTCTATTTTCATGGAGTATTAAGCCATACTTCTCTCAAAATAAGTTGGATTAACAAGGTAGGTCACTCAATAATCTCCCATGTGATCCTGACATAGAGGATGTATATTTCATGTCCCATGTCTCTAGACCAAATGCCTTTCAACTCCACTGGCCTCAAAATCCTACCCCATGATTACCACCGAGATCTCCCATCCAAATGGCTATCCCAAATGAAATTATAAAATTTATTCTCAATGTGAATAATGATATAATTGGGATCATTCAGGGTTGAATGAACATCCCCATGGATAGATAAGAGGACACAATTTATAGGGGTGATCCTTCTACAAAAGATAGAAACATATTAATCTTGTTGAGGATATGGTTGGTAATTCAATCGACCATACCATCAATGAATTAGTCCCAAATTCTACCAGGGGAAATGATAGATCTAAGGTAAATCATAAGAATGTGTTTTATTCAAATTCCTAGAGTCGATAGAGTGTTATTATTTCTCTTGTCTGGGCAGAAGGAGGGCAAGTAAACCCAACTCTTATCCCTATTCCAATTTTTTTCACGCAATAAAGCATACTCATCCATGATTCTAATAACACCCATGACGGAGGCGCTACACCAATTGATGAAGAAGACCATATCGTCTATGAAGAGGAGCTGAGACAATCCCAGAACACATAACCCACAATGATAATGTAGTACATCATCACAATGCATATAAGAGGCCACATACTTACTCAAGACATTCAACACCAAAATAAATATATAGTAAGACATATAGTCACCATTCATAAGACTTGTGTACATTTTCAAGAGGCTATATTTCCTCCCATAAAATTATTATTGAGACACGATGAGATGTAGAATTGAAATAGGATGTCAATAAACCATTCAGAATACCCCATGCTCTTCATGGTGTGGATGATCAACCCCCACTCTAATATTTCATATAACATTTCCATATGAACCATGATCTTGATGTTGGACCCTCTAACCATCATGTTAATCTCACCAATCTTCTCATGTGAAATATACAATACCCCCAGAATGGACCTCTACTAAATTATGCCATGTTGTTCCTCGGAAACCTATCTATGGATAAATATAAAAAGTCTTCTATTGATGACATTTCCCAGTACCTTGTATGT
Source organism: Viscum album (assembly GCA_963277665.1). Lineage (NCBI taxonomy): Eukaryota > Viridiplantae > Streptophyta > Magnoliopsida > Santalales > Viscaceae > Viscum > Viscum album. The sequence goes on along the minus strand of OY728126.1, from coordinate 288,991,759 downwards.
GAAAATGAAAATGATGAAAGGACGATCATGTGAAATAGAGATAAGATCACTTAACATTTTGTTTAACATGTATTATACATACCCCATAGTTTAGATTGTTTTACACATAACACCAATTTTTTCATGCATTATACAAACCATTGAGTTTAAATGAAATGTTACAGACTATAAAATTTTGATTATTCAATATGATAGTTATAACCTAGAAAACGAATAGAAAGTATGAATATGAATATATAAATTATGGAAATCAACAGTTTACTTATAAATATAATATTATTTATTTAATGGAAAATTTATTAAAAATTAAAAAAAGTATTTTAATACAAAGTATATATTTTTTCAAAAATCTATTTTTATTCAAACTAACATGTTTTTCCTAAACAATCATGTTTTTAGTGAATGATTTTAATGAAATTAATATATATTATATATTCAATCAGGTGTTTACAATTCATCCAATACATTTTCAATCCAAGAGATAATAATACATCAAATTTTAAGATTAAAAATTATATTTAAATGAAAATAAGTTATGTCTCCATTTTGCGCAATGATTTTAAAAATAATTTTAGAATCATTAATAAAACTTATTATTAAAAATTATAAATTTTTTCTAAATTATCATTTCAAAAAAATCAGGATTTTTTTAATTTACAGAAAATGTTATTCTTTTAAAGAATAGTGAAAATTACTAAATTTTAATTGAAAAATGGATTTTCATTTAAATTATTTATAAATTGATGTTCTATTTTATAATAGATTTAATGTAATGTTTTCTCAACTATATATATCTTAATATAATTTAATTCATTGAAATTAAATTCATATTGATATTTTATATAAAATGTTTATAATCTTTTTAAAATTATCTTATTAAAATTTTTTATTCTCATCATCTATGTCAGATTAATTTTAGATTAATCCTTTACACTAATTGGAATTTAATATAGAAAATTGGATTATATATATTAAATCATAATAATTTATATTATTTAATAATGAAAATTAATTTTTTATTAAATTGATATTTAAAATAGTATAAATAAATTTTCCCGACTTACATAAAAGTAGGTTTGTTGAAGGTTAAGCTAAAATGATTTAGGATGTAATAACATAAAACATGTAAGAAATATATTTTCTATAAATATTTCGATTCTATATTTTATAATTCTCAATATTTCTCTATTTTTTAATTATTATTTCTTGAGAAAAACATGGATACACAATTTTCTATTTAAAAAATTACATGAGCTTTATTCGCCTCACTTATAAAAAGCCACCCCATATCCTCTCTTCTTAACCCATTTAATCACTTTTGGTATAAAAAATAACAACCCATATAACATCCAAAAAATCACTAATATCATTTTAGAAGGATTATTTTTTGTATAAATATTACCCACGAAGCATTTTGGGGCTATACTATGTAGTTAACCAGAAGAAGGGGTAACACTATTCTATGAGCATTTTTATTTTATTTCATCCTACACCTCCATTAATTTTCATTAACCATTACGATATAAAAACGTAGTCTTATCAATAAATTTTTATGTTTTTATGTTAATTTAATGACCTGAATATATATCCGCATAAATTAAATGGGTTACGAAATCATTTTCTATGTGTATAGAGAACAATCATCTCGCGAACTGATGTCATTTTTTTTCAATTACCACCTCCCATAGTTTTGTATGGTGATTAATATAAAATATATATATATATATATTAATAAATAAGTTATCAATATAGATTACTTATATGATATATATATACTATTTAAATTTCTATTCCGTAGGGGATATGATAATATTGTTCCTGTCTACTATGGAATACCACATCATGAAGCAAAGCAATTCATTTTGACTAATGTTTCACAGAGAATATAATACGGGAAATTTTAATAAAAATTATGATATAAATGAAATAATTATTTTTTAAGGACATTATTTTTATTAAAAGATAATATATGATTTTATTTGATACATTTTCATTCTACAATAGATGATAGTATTATTCAAGTAAATGTGGACTACCACCTTTACAATGCTCTACGACCCTCTATTTTCTTCAACAATACTCATGGATAAAATTAGTTGGTATATTTATTGATAGAATATTTTATTTAGGATATTATGATCAATTTTTAATGACAAAATATTACTTTCCTCTTTTATATAGTGATCTTTTTCTAATGGATATGTCACTCATCCATACGTATGGCCTAAGATCTCCATGATCCTGACATAATTCATTTCTAAAAATCAATATTAATGATTGATATTAAAATTATAATATATGTATAAATTTTATAATTATTTTATTATTTCAAAACATCTGGTGATTGATCCAAGATTATAGTAATAGGAAGAAAAATATAAAATTTAATGTTATAAGAAAAACAAAGTCATTATAAACCAAAACATGAATTCAGCATGGAATTGTTAATAAATGGGTAATAAAATTAAAATAATTATATAATATATTTTAGGAATAAAATAATTGTGGTTATTAAATATTTCTATAACATAATTATTATTTTAAACAAGATTTTTGAATGAGTATAAAGGATGCCAAAACATACTGTATATGATATCTGTCTCAAATTTATTTTTTATGACACACATTCCATAATCAAAAAGTGTTTGTTTTAATTTTTTTATATATTTAAACATTATTTTTTATACTATTATTGTCAATATATATTTTAGGATTTAAAAATCCATTTGAAGATATCTTTTTCCTTGGTTTTACAGTTCAAAAGTAATCAAATCAGTATGGGACGTTTGTCTAAATTTTCCTTCTATTTGACATAAGTTTTGATATGAAACTATCTTTTTGTGCGAGGGGTATATACTATCTCGTTTTCTTTTTATATATATAATATAATTATTTTAATTATAGCTAACATTTGATATGATTTGAGTCTTCATGTGTCTTACAATTCAATGTTTCAAAGGTAGTAAATATTTAATGATAAAATCTCAACGATTATCAGGATTGTTTATGATTGTGTTTTCAATGATAAAATAATATTATCAATATTTAAATAAACTGATTAGTACTCATTCCTTGTTTATATTCAATGAAAATTCATTTTTTAAATTTGTTTCTCTCTGTATGTACTCATGAATTCAGAAGAATGTTATTAAGAAAAATCATCTTAATTTTACTCTTTTGATTAAAAGATAATTTTCATCCAAAAATTTTTTTTCCAAATAAGTACAAAAATATTTCAAAATTATTAGAATGATTTATTAATTATATTTTTACCAAATTTTTACATTTTGAAAATATAAATCTACTCAGTATGCGATTTTGAATATAATGTTTGTTTGACTTTTAAAAAAATTGTTAATGGATCTTTTTAATCCATACAGAATGATTGGTATTTTTCGCCATTATAAATGGTCAATGTTTCAAATTTCCATTATAGTTTCAAAGCGATTTAAAAAAAAATCATCATAAAAAATTCATTTATCTTAAGAAATAACTTCTTTGGAAAAGTGGGAAACCAATCATGTCACATTACCGAGACATCGAATAACTTAAAATAAAACCTGGATTATATAAAAAATCCTAAGCATTGAAATAATTAATTATATGAATTTTATATTGGATAAAGGTTAGCTTCATATTTGGATCATTATTAATGAGATCCTAAAATTGGAATTCCATCTTTTCCGATATATGTACATGTTCCTTAAGCTATTATTCCTCTCATGGAATGCATGTATCAAAATTGGATTTTATTTATTGATCAAAGAAACATTTTCATCAATAAAATTGATTTTTAGTGGTATTTTTGAACATTTTATTTTCATTTTCATTAAAAATACCAATCTTTACGAAATACTCCAGTATTAATTCATTAGAATGAAGAAGGGGCTCTGGAACTTTTGATTCATCATCATCCTTCTAGTTTGTACCCTTTAAAATACTAATAATTAAAATTGGATTTGAATCAAGGATATATTCCCATTCAATATAAAATACCATAAAATGCTATGAGTCTGAAATTGTTCCACCTTGTTCTTCATCATCCCTAATAATATATATTGTGGATTTAATTCCCTATATTTCATGATTGTATAAAAAATATTCCACAAATACTGATTCAATCACCTTTATCTATACCCCAAAATTATTAACTATACCTAAAGATCTAGTTACCTTGGATTACACTATATTGGAGTAATCTTCTCAAGATAATAATTTCTCCCTTCAATGACTAGCGAATTTATAGAAATATGGTTTCCATTTTTGAAATTTCTAGATCCAGACCCAAAACACATAACGGTGTTGGGGTCATCCAATTTATCCATCCTTTGTTGCATGTTTTTTTCTCTTCCAATCATTTCATTATGCATATGTGATGTTAAACCACCATATTTCCCTTTATATTTTGTATTATATGTACACAAAAAATATGGATCAAAATTATATTTCCCATCCCTATTTAAGGTTGACAATGGATTTTTTGTTCTATATAGAGATTGATGGGTTGCTGGCTAGCAGTCCTTTACCTTGGACAAAAATTTAGACTCGGATACACCTAAATTGAATATAATGGGAATGGAGCTGATTGATATGTATTGTAATCCCCCTCGGTTCCAGCTTCATGGATGATAACTAGCCACTTACCCATGATTTCATATTTCAGTGCATCAAAAAATGAGTGAGATTCCATTGGTCTATATCCAATATCTAACTGGACCTACTATATCAAAATGGAGACACCCAAATCATTTATCAATCTATTAAATATATATGAGTCCTTTGGATCAATGCACACAATACCTAGATCTCTTTAATGAGGGGAAACATTAGCGGATAATCTAATATCTGAAGACCAAATAGAGTGGGAATTGAGATAATTCTCATTCGTTATGGGTGTAGAAATTCCCCTGATTGGCCATGCCTCCTTTCCAGCATGAATGAAACATGTTTCATAGGCATTTACATGATGAAAAGAAATCAGCCCTGTCTTTAAGACAACATGTTGTTTGCATTTAAATTCCTTATAGACCAAGATTAACACCCACTTCAATGGTGGTTTTAAATCATTTACTTCCATAAAAATGATCGGGGATATTAGATGATAGGCAAAATTTAATCTATTTTTAATAAAATATTAATCCATATTCCCATGCATGTTGATAATTGATGTATTTTTAAACATTAAAGGGTTAATAGGAAATATTACACAAAAAACATTGTTGGGGCATCCCATTTCATTTGAAAATTATTAAACCATATAAAGAGGTAAAAATGAAATACATTTCTGATTAGTGGAGCTAATAACTAACAGTTGATAAGTTATTCCTCCAATGATAAATGAACTATGATATGCCACTTATTTATGAAGACAACAATCACTATCTCTTGAATTCAATATTAATTTCCATTTATTATTCTATTATTACGTTATTTCTCAAAAAAACCTTTCAATGGGGTTTTATAATATAAATTCTCCATTAACACATGAAAAAAACAAATAAATTATGTAATTCGTGGGACCTATATCTCCCTCAATAGTATTCTGTTATGATTAATTTCATATGAGAATAAATTGTATATGGGAAGTGATCACAAGACCAAAATATGGTGGTCATGACATTATCCTATTCCATAAATTCGATACATGGGAGGTTATCCTATGACTAAAAGTAAATACACAAGAAATTATCACAATCCCGAAGGAGGGTACAGAAGAGGGTGTATGAATACTAATATAGGTACATTAGTGGTCTACTCAAGCATAACATGATTTTAATTTCTTGGTGGGTAGTCTCAAAATATTACTTTACATTCTTATGCATGTGTGAAAATTCTATAGTTATTCCCAAGATATTCTTTCACAACTTGGTTTTTTAATATCATAATGATTGATTTGTTATGAACTATCAATCTTTATTCCGTGTCCAAATATTTTCCCCATTGATATGCATGGTGTAGTTTTCAATAGACAATCTTATGTTATCATACCCTTATTATCATGTCATTATTTTATAATCATTGATATCTAAATATCAAACCCTTACTAGGAATCTAATATCACACTTTATAATTTTTCAATTCTATAGGTTATGAAAAATGGTTTTAATTACGGTATATCTATAATGACTACTTAGTGGAATGATCTTTAAAGAAGAAATTTAATATCGTTCCTGAAATAAAATGTTTGTGTACTTAGTCACCAAGTTCACTAAATAATTATGGTTTTTAGGCATGTGTTTGTATAATATAATGAATATTCATCTAAAATGACATAATAAACTTTAATGAAAATCCTGGGGCACTATAATTTATTTTTTTCATATCCTATATTGATCTCACAGTCATTATTGAGGATGAAAATGTCATGATCTACCATATAATCATTTACCATATGTGTACCATATTTAATATTCATTTAATATGAAAATTTATTAGATTTTATCCCCATAAAATGATTTCCACATATATATTTTTCATACTCATTAATATGATATATTTTATATTTCACTATGTTTTGGAACACATTTTCATTTCTCCCATATCATTATGATTTATATATGGAATCAACAATATCATATCAGTTATTTGTCTTGAATTATAGAGTTAATAATACATTACTCATTTTTCATATATATACACACTCCTCATTTTTCTATTCGTGAATTAATCTTGTTATTATTTCCAAAATTATTGTATAAAAAACACTATGATGTGATCATAATAATATTTGTGTCACCCATTACTTTCATTTACTATAGAGGTAATCCAAGCATGACCTACCCTTTTGGATGAGCAAAATTGTTATAAGAGTTTCTTTTCAAGGAATCTAATATAGAATATTTTTGAAATGATTTAATTACAATATTTTATAATGACATTACTTGTATATATTCATTCTTATAATGATCTAGTTTTGTAATATCTATTCCAACAACAAAATTAATTTGTATAGAAAAAATTAATGTAAAACACCATTAACATCAAAAAAAATTATCACCCAAAAATTGACGTTAAATCAAATCACAAAAATAGAAATGCATACTATGCATAGGGATCATGAATATTTCATGTAATTATTTATGTTAGAGACATGGCTAGGAATACTATTATGATAGAAACATGGTTATTCCATCCCATTTTGATCCATCTCCTATATAGACTAGTGACTCTGATGCCCTTAGTCTCTCACCCAAGACATTTGCCTTGTTTAAGGAGGCTCTCTTTCAAAATTCCTTGGTCCCTAATCCCTACATCCTAAATATATTGTATATAATCCCATCTACCAACCCAAATCCCTAGACAGTTTTTGATGTCCCTGTTGCATCCTTCTCAATGGACTTTGGTAACCTCCGGTTGACCCTTATCAAATGGATCAGTGGTTATTAACCAAATCTTCTCGTTTTTAATAACTTTGTGGATTCATGGGTCTGGTCACCTCGGAATCTAGTTTATTCACTAAATATGAAAGGATTTTGTGTGGTATTGGAATATAATGAGAGATTTATTCTATCCTGGTGTAAATTACCTAGATTTGTGTGTGAATAGAATTTCAACCATTCATGATGGGAGATGGAGGTCCATCAGGTGCATGATTCCCATATAGTGGTAGTGTGAATAAACCTTCCAGATCACTTTCTCATGTTCTAGAATTTTTCCCTCCTATCCCATGGGGGATCCATAAATGTGTTACATTTTTTAGTATTCTCATAATTTGTAGCTTGAAAACCCCTCAGTAGCATGAATCAGTGTTGAAATTGATATCACGCAGCTGCTTCCAGATCGCACCTATCTTTGTGTGCAAGACTATTTAGTTTGGAATAAAGATATTGTTTTTTCTTCACCTTTGTGGTTATTCTAATTTTATCATCTTCATGTTCACTCACTCCTAATGTGTAGAAGATAGGCTTAGGGGTGCCTGGGTTCTCATAAACCATCATTACCTATAGGTGTAGATATCTCCACCTCTTCTAGTCATCCACCTCCCTCTCATACTGAGCTGGCTCCAACTAGTGTGATAACTATACATTCAAATGCATCTTCTTGCCGAGGATATTAAATAAGGATTATATCCCAACTATCTACTCCTTTACTTCGCCTATTTCCCCCTACATAGCCGTTGTATTGTTCATCTCGTTGGCTCCCCCAACCTGCACCTTCGTTATCTTTCAGGCGGTCCCCCTTTATCTCATAATGATATCCATGTTAAAGGAATTACTAGCCCCCTCCTTTCATTATCTCTCCATATAAGACATGGGCCCTCATCACTTGGCTTCATTGATATCATGTACCCAACCATGCTTTGGTGCATACCCCCAGGCCTCATACCTCATCTATGTTCCATCTTTCGCCCTCTATAGTTGATGAAGAGCTCTCAACTACTGAAACCTCTCATGACACAATGACTTCGTAGGATAAATCACCCAATCCCAAGCTTACTTAAATGTGCATGCATCCTAATTAAAATCATATCCTAGTATTGTTAAAATAAACTTCCCCAAAGAGGATTCTCCCCCTATCATTTTCATATGGTCCTGTTGTGATCACATATGGGATCTTTCTGACTACTATATCTCATCTAACATTTAAAATTCCATCCATGCCAAAAAAACAACCATCATATTTTCTCAAACCCTTTATCATCATCACCCTTAGTAGATTTAATGTGATTGAGGACCAGATACCAAATTAAAAACAATCACGGGTACTTGTCTCTTTAGGAAACTGAGGCTAAATATCATAGGGCCAATGTTAGGAATCAACATTTTTTGTGGCCTCCTTGTTCATTTATAATTCTTAAGGATATGTTGATAGAGTGAAACCTAAACTCATCACCAATTAGGTTATCTCCAAAAATATCTCTCTTTCTACAATGATTGAACATAATAGAAGTTCTATTATGATAAAATAGTTTTCCCACAGAATCAATATGAGTGGCTTCATTCATGTCGACCCTCTTAACCAGCATATATAGATCTCCTAGAATTTGTCCATCACTATAGATACGATGCATGATTCTAATTACTGAATCACCATGAAAAGTATGTTAGACTCATTATCTATATTCTTCACATTTTTCTATTATATCAGTTACTCTCAACAAAAGGATTCTCTATGGAAAGAGTTCTTGTCTTTTGACCTGATGTGATTTTCTTAGTTATCAATGGGAGATTTTCATGTGGTCGATGAACCATGAGAAATGAAAGTTAGGGTTCCATTTCTTCAAATATAAAATCAATATTTTTTAAAATTAATGTCTCACAAAGTGATATTGGACCTCATATACTATAGAACATGAATCTAATGGTGTAATAACTATAGAGGAATGAACCATACATGGTGTGGACTTGATAGTTGTCTTGAAAATGTCTATGTCATCACTACTTTCTAGAATAATTATGTACCCCACCTAGTTTGTAGTGTCTCAAACCACTACCATATTATTCTTGATCTCTATAACATGAAAGAGTGGTTAGAGTATTATAGCTTATATCATCATTAGAGAAGTTACCAGGGATATCATCAAATAAGGAACAAATCTTTGAGCAAGCCAGTGTAGGGAATTGCAAGGGAAATGTTTCCGAAAAAACTATCACACCTCAGGGATGATATGCCGAAGTGTTCCAATAAACAATATCTTCTCTATCAAGACCTAGATACAATTACTAAAGTGATTCATTTCTTGGAATATAGCAAGGAATTGAAATGGAGTGAGGATTTTTTTTGGGATCTCTCAGTTAAGAAGGACCAGTTGACAGAAATGATAATGAAATAGTAGTGTGAAACACAAGATCTATCATGAGGAAAATATATTTTTGGCTGTTTTTAGAACCTCACATACTTTAATAAATGTATTAAAGGAAAAAGAAGGACTATTTAACCAAAAATACATATGGCAGATGGTTCTTACACTACTTATTGTAATGTAGTTGGAGGAATGGCTGAGGCATTTCTCAAGGATCATCTTGTTGGTCCAAACCCCAGGACGTCCAAAGGTTACATGAGGGGGCATGAAGTGATTACTTATGTTATTTCTACTATGTTGTCTGTACTAGATAATAAGAGGTTTCAATAAATTCCACATGAGGACTATATTATTGAGACAATGAAGATCCTTAACCCAGATAGTTCCCTAGGTCAAGATGGGTGTTCGAGATCCTTCTTTAGAGATTCATGGAGTATGGTTAAAGTATATAAGGTGATTTCCAAAAAAAATTCATTCGATGATTTTTTCTTCCTTTTGTTTTTTGTACTAACACCATGATTATCATCCACAAAATCAATAACCCCACCATTCTCAATCACTATCTCTCATTGAGCATTTGAAAATTCACATACATAATGGGAGATGGATTTAATCCTTAATAGAATATTGGATACTGATCTTCCACTTTGAATCACTTATTAACGACATATTTTTATCAAAAATATATTTATCGAAGGGGATATTACTCTAACATAAATAATCATAGGTGATATTAACACTAATTTTATTAATTCTTATATGGATCTCATGATGGATATGAACAAGGATTATGACTATATCAAATGGAGCTCCCTCATCTATGTGTTTTTAGGTATGTGATTTTTTTCTATGGGGAAAAAACGACTCTTTAGATGTTTCCAATCATCATGGCTGGAATTTTGCTTCATGGGTAAGAATCATGGATTCATCATGTAAAATCATCAGCTATGGTAACGTGACCCTCTATCCCCAAGCCTCTTGGTCATCTCTCGTTTAATTAATAGTTGGCTCATTATCAAGGCTGTCATGCACAGTAATATCCTTCCATATTGACGTAAATATACTCTACTAGGAATCAATATTCTCAGGTTTATCAATGACTTGATCATCATCATGAATTCTGGTAAGAGGAATATACATGGTTTTAATAATATCCTCCACGACTACTATCACTAGAGTGGTCAGGTTATTAATTGAAATTAGAGTCCCCTTTTCATTTCCAACAAATTCCCAAACATAAGGATTAGCTCCATTAGTAGAATAATGGGAATGCAATGAGGTTCAGTTCTTATGGTGTATCTAAGATCCCTAGTTTCTCCTAGAATAATGCTTATTCAGCATTTTTATCATATTATAAGAATAATTACAGTCCTTGATCGGAACATGAAAATATAATTTCTATTGTTTAGGGGCCATATCACTTTGGCTAACTGCGTACTATCGTACAATATAAGTCATGCTCCCTATGACACAAAAGAGACTATGGTAGATATCAACAAGATTGGAATTGTTATGGAAATTCATTCAGGAATGGAACCTATGGGGAAGATTTATGGATTCCAAGCACTCTGTTGGTAGGAATGATATGAGGGGTGATAAGGGTTTCTATGGTCTACAATTATTCCATGCATCCAAATCCTTTAATCCCATTCTAGATGGATTTTGTTGAGAGGGGAGTTATCTTTTTATCATCACAACTAGTCTGGTGAGACCCTGTGTATTTCAAGATGCCAAGGTATTGAAATCTCCTTTGGACATGAAAGCATGCATCTGATGTACATCCATATGATCTTAGATTCCAACCAACATGCATCATTTGATCTAATTGATCTTTTGGATGAAGAAGATAAATGTGTTTTTACAACATTGATTTTAGGCTACATTTCATCAAAATATTGTTATAGGGTATCAATCAACATGGATCACCAGGATGCCTCAGAATTATCTCTATAGGTGAATGAAATTCTAGACTAGCTCAAATTTATTGTCTGGATGATAAAAATTTCACCTTACCAACTAATGATAATATCAAACACACTAGTTAAAATATTGTCTCAATATTTTTATATTGTAGGGTGTGCTAGGATGAATGTTCATAGCACTTGTTTTTTTCTAGCGATGGGGCTTTCGAGGTGTAGATAACCTTTGGGATTTCACCAAAATTTTCTCCTTGGTGCTAAGGGGATCCCCTTTCATCGAGCGATTGTTTCATGAGGCAGGTGAAGCTGACCTAAATTAGAAGGCTCACAAAATGCTTCTATCCAATGGGTGTTGGTGTATCTGTTTTTCGAGGAACACAGACAAATATGAGGTCATCAAATATTTAGGGATGTCTCCAGTGGAAATATTAAATTTTATGCTTTTTGACATGGTTTTCCTTTTTAATAAATTTCTTGAATATCGCTCTATTTGACAACTCTATGTGGATTGTTTTGATGCTACCTCGAACAACCCTATGAATTGTGTTTGTTCGTTTCCCAATCAACTCAACCCGATGAATAACATTGACAAATCATTCACCATTAATGACATGAATGGTGGAGGTGTGATGTGAGAAATGATGGTTCGAGTCCTATATAAATTCTCTGCTCACATTAGTAGGGGTCACTCTGTTCTGGTCGATGCTCTGGCCCTTCTTACCTGCATCTAGCTCTAAAGGCAATAGAATATTTACCTTTTTATAGTTGAAAAATATTCTAGCATTATCCTTCACCCTAATTGTGGAATTATCATAAATCCATGGTTGAATTACTATGTCAGTAGAAGTTTCAAAACTTTTATCCATAATGACACAAATATCATACACACATGGAGAGAGGGAAACAAGTTATATGATCAACTCGCACTATTGTCAATGCATGATCTCAATATTTTTATTCCATCATATTTTCACCGCTTGTCCATTGATGGTGAAAATAATATAATAGGGGACACTCTTGAGCTCTAATAATATAGGCCTCTATATTTTTCTTCCCCTATGGTATTTTTTTTGTTTTTGTTTTCCTCTGTGTAATGCTTTTCCATTTCAAAATAAAATTCACTGACACAGGTTTATTCCTAGGGAGTAAAAAAGGTTGTATAACCATACTCCATACCTCAATGAGAGGTGGATACCTTAATTTATATTAAGTGGAAAAATGTTACATGTAAGAGGAAATCAATGTGGGATTGTAAAATACTCATGAATGGGTCTAAAATCCCCCCTTAATCTAGAAAATGTGTATCATTGAATAAGTTTCCCAAAAAAAAATAAATCTAAAAAACATCATAAAATTAGAACAAACCCCCCATAATGTTGGTTTTTTGATACTATATTTGTATAGAATAGTGAATAGAGAATCCAGTGAAGTATTAAAAAAATCCATTGTTGATGATGTCAAAAAGGAGATGGTCTGTTTCAATGTTGATAAAGGTCAAAAAATTTTCCCATGTTTTTGGACAAGGAAAAAACAGATGATTTTAGTATGCTTAAGATTTTACAGAATAATGGTTTTGAAGATTTCATTTTGGATTCTTGATTATCATAAAAAGTATTACATGGTGACTATGGAAGGAAACTAATTTCATAATGAAGATGGTGAATCTAGAGAATTTCAAAAATGATCCTGGACATTAGACATTATTCAGATACCTCACTAGAGATGGAGATCATATTTTATTTCATTCATCAAAAATATATTATGTTACCATCCAAAAATCTATACATCCAAAAAATAGAATTCCATGTATAAGCATTAATTTTAGTTGAAACCACAAAAGAAATCAATATTCACATAAATGTGATATGAATACCAATGTCTATAGGTAGAGTTATTTTTAATGTATATAAAAATGTGAGGGATGATTCCCAATTATGATGTCATAATATATTACATTACATGATTGAACTTAATGAAATTCTAGGAAATATATGGAAGATTCATTGTAAAATGAATGAGTTTATCCAAAAGATGATGATACTTATCTAGATGATAATATAAGTTAGTGGTGTCATAGAGGCACCATTCCCCTTATTGAAAAATAGTGTCAATGGACTTTTCTACATTAATGTAATATCATATATGATATTAAATGAATAAATTCACTATAAAATTGATGTTAGATGAATTGATTGAATTTTTTTGACAATATATCAAATAACTAGATGAATAATTGTAATATTTTTTAATTTTCCCAAAATATGATGATACTTATCTAGATAAGAATATATGTCAGTGGTATCCTGGGGGGATATTTCTTCTAATTCCATAGAATTAATGACTCAATATTCCTAATACAAGATACATTCTTATAATAATTTCAGTGTATATATTCATTATGGAAGAAATATTCTAGTTGGAGAGAGATATATATTTTAATGTAATTAACATATTTAAATAGAATCTTCTCTTTAGTATTAATATATTATTGAACATAATCCTATTGATGGAAAATTCCATGTGAGTATTTACCAGTAATAAAAATATCATCAATGTAGAAATGTAAGAATATTCATCTAGATAAATTTATGTATAAAATATAGTTTTATCCATCATACTGTAAGATAGACCAAATTTAATGATGATAGTAAAAAAATTAAAAAATCTAGGAATGCGGTGATTTCGAGATTATATAAGGAGACTAATGAAGCTGGTATACACGTGAACCATACCCTAAGATAATAAAGTTAAGAGGTTGTTTCAAATATACATCCAAATCAAGAAAAAAATGTAGCAATGAATTCATGATATCATGATTTTTAATAATCAAATGATAAGATACTAATAGAGATATTTATAATCTAACCGATGCCATTATAGAAAATAGAGATATGGGGTTGAAATAATCAGCACCTTATGTCAGAGAAAATGATTTTTAGAATGTTTTTATTTAAGAAGATGATGAACACCATCAACATTTAGATTGATGATATAAATAATGTTTCTGAAAAAAAACACACATACCTACCAGTATGTTTACAAGATACCAGTTTTCATTTTCATTCAACACCAATATTTCAACTAGTATTTTCGGAAGACAACATGTGAATGTTTTATCGATGATATCTCTTTGATAAATAGATATTATCCCATAAAATGAGAAGCCTTTAAATAAAGTTTATTATATTGTATTTTCCTAAAAATTAATAATACCCTTCCATAATGTAGTTTAAAATTAATCAATTTATAGTGATAGATAGAAAAATGAAGGTGGGAAAATGAATTTCGTTGTCTGGGTAGTGGGTATGATCATTAGATGATTAGTCTAAATAGATCTATTGAGATGATCAACATAGTTTGAAAAAAGAGTCATAGGTGAGTAGTTAGTGAGAGGGAGGCATTCATCAATTGTCGTATCAGTTTGACGGGAGTTTGGAGATGAAGGGAATTGGGACTTCACAAGAAAGTAGGTAGTAGAAGATATTATATAACATATTATACCATGAGAGAAATAATAGTTATCACACAGCCTTGGATAGTATCCCATAATGATTAAACATAGGTATTTAGGATAATATTTGGAGACATGGGGATGAATTTCATGAACATAAAATAGAAACCAAAACCATATATGTGGATGATAGTGGTGATCAAGTGAGGTGGACATATCCCAAAATGGAATCTCCTCTTGAACGATAGAAGAAAGTAGTTGATTTATAAGATATATGTATGTAATAACAAAATCCAACAAAATAGAGTCAGATGCATGTGATATAGTAGGTAAATAACAGTTTCTATAATATAATGATGTTTACACATGCACACACAATTATACTAAGGGGTATAAGGTTATGATGTTTGATAAAGTTCACCTTGATCCTTGAGAAGATAATGAAGTAATTAAGATAAATATTGACATCCATTTTAAAAGGGGAAATTTATAATAAGTATGATGAAATGAGTTTTAATTTCATGTAAAAATGACTTTAAAATATCAAACATCATAGAATGATCATGAATAAGAACATGTTATGTTATAAAAGTTAAATAATCAATAGCTGATATAGAATAACGGAACACTAACTGACATGGGAACACGCTGGGCCCCCATATGTAATAATAGACTAATTCAATAGTTATATACTCACCCATCTCCAGACAAATAATATAAGATAGCCCATTATTTTATTCAAACATACATGACTTAAAATGAAAAAAATGGTGTAGACTAAAATAAAAGTATAATTGCTATTTGACTGAAGCCAGTGGATAGACATGGACAATTTGTAGAACTAGAGAATTCATATTGATAAAAGAGAAAGAAATTAATTTTGGAATAATAGACATGTACTCCTGATAATGAAGATTACCTCTACGGAGATCCAAATTCATTACCGAGTCCTGAAATACAAAATCAAATAATAGAAAAAAACAATCCAGTTATTTTGATACTTGATAGGATATTAAATAGGTATTGGGTAATATGATAAATTGAATTTAGGGAAATATAAGTATTCAAAGATAAAGAATAAACCCCATAATAATGATGATGGATCTATCTACAAATTCATTTTTATGGCACCATTAATTATGATGATAGTTATTAACAAAATTGAATCATCAATGGGATGATCCGAAACTCCAAAAATCAAGTATCCAAGATAAGATTAATTGAGAGGAACATGTTTTAGGGACACTAGTTTGAGAATAATAAGTAAAATAGGAACAAGGTAATGATGTGGATTCATGAGACTATCCATGCCCAATCTCATAAATCTATAGTTTTAGGTTGTCATGTATATCATATAGAGGATGGGAGGAGTCAACTGAAATTAGTTGAAACTATCAATGTGGCTAAGATGGAAATCCAATGTTCACCCAGAAGGGGTTAATGATATTTCTAGGCCTATCAAAATGGTGACAAAATGTATTATTGTATCCCCCATTATGGTCCAACAATGAGTTCAAAAAATTTACACACAATACGGACCAACAATGATGTGTGATCTTGAGAGTCAATAGGTGCGGAAAGAACATGATGTGATTTTACAAGAAGATGGTGGATTAGTTGAATCTCTATAGAGGATGGGTTGGACAATATTTTATAGAAGTCATTTAATTCTTAGGTTCAAGTCCATAAAGATTAATAAAGAGTCATTACTGAACCTATTGAGTGAAAGTGGAATGCAATGTTTTAGGAAATGGGTTCTGGCACTCATCATGTCACTATGTTATATTTTATATATCAGTATAACTTATCATGGGTCTTCCCAAGTTCCAGTAAACATTAGGATGTAATTTTGAGATTCATAGTGTTTTCTGGGTTATGCATGGTTAACATTCACTATAAGTAGTTAACTTTTAGATGTAAATTAATGGGTAAATATCCATTGTTTGTGGCCTATTCACAATTGCTTAAATATTAAAGTGGTCCCCATGAAACTATATTGTTTACCTGGTGTTTAAATGGTCTGGATCAGGAAATGCATATATTAATGTAATCCATGCAACAAGTATGTGGGTTAGATATCGTTTTTTGTAGTTCCTCATGAAATGGTTGGAAAACTACTTTTTCTAACCATGTGGTTCCCATGGTAAACTATTAGGGGGATATTATGCCTAGGTAGTGGTTAGTGCTTAGTTGGTGAGTAGTTTCTAAAATCATGCGTCCTAAAAATATAGATTTATTAGGTGTTTAAATTTTCAAAAGACCTCCAAAATACGCTTTAAAATTTAGAATTATTTTCACCCATATTCTCCAACTTAACATGTTTTCAATCCCTTGGGAGCCTATAGAGGATCTCTAACATTATACTAATTCAATTAATGAAATTTATTTCTATGTTTACAGACTCATTTGAGGAATTTTTTCACCTATTTACTTCTTCATTCATTCTCCCTATATTATATATTTGTTTTGAATTCCCCAATGGACCTTAGATAACTAGTAGTGGGTTTTAGGGTTTGGGTTTGATAAAATTTGGTTTTTTACTTTTTGGAGTTATTAGATATTATCTCCACCCCATTTGTGTAATTCCCTTTTATAAGGACATATTTCAATGTTTTTTTTGGATTGTTTCCACCTATTTAAATCTAGTGATACAATAAAATTGTTCAATTTTGAATTCAATGTGTTCTCATGGTTTCTAAATTCAATTGATTTGAGTTTTTTTAAATCTGATATCATTAAGGAACATAACAATCATTTCATTCTATTATGATCACAGAATAAATGTTTTATCATTTAAATTCAATGCTTCCATGTAATAAATAAAATTTTTGTTTGGGATATGATTTTTAGAAATACCCAGGGGGATTTTTAGAATGGTTTTGAATGTAATAATATTATTTTAACATTTTTTAATTAATTGAATAAAAAAATTATCTAATTGGAATTTTTTGTTTTTGTGGTGTATTAACATCAATGTGATTAATTAACGGGGTTAATTAGTCAATTTAAAATGGCGATTTAATTTTTTTTCATCTATCCCTTTTGAAAATTAATTAAAATATCTTTTGAAATATTATTGATAGAAATGAATGTCTTTAACCTTATTTTTTATTTCAAGTTAGAAGGACTATGTGTAATGGTGAATTTGAAATGTCTCTAAATATTCATTTTTCCCCAATTTTTTTAATTATGTTTTATCGAATGTGAATGAGATTGGAATATTGAACCATGTTTTAGTGTAAATGCATGGTTGACACATTGGTATAAAAATAGTGATTACCAAAGACGCACCTTGGTTTCTCTTATTTTTTAATCCCCTATATAGGCTCTCTATAATTAAATTATTCTTTTTTAATCATTATCTATTAATATCATTATTTATATGACATGTGTATTTTTATAGGGGTACTATTCATTATTGGGTGTCAGTGGTGATGGTTTTATATGGTTATGAATTGTGTGAAAGACTTGGCTAGAATATTCTTATGACTCACTTTCTTATGAATCATGGAATCTAAGGTACTATGTAGAATAACAAATTTTTTATGATATTTGGTACACATGCCAATAGTGGATCTCCATTCACTCTTGGAAATATGTATATGTGGGTGTTTCCATTGTAGTGATGTTTGTGTGGTCTAGTTCATCATATTTTTCTTTATAATTTTGTGTATTTCAGTAGTTGGTTAATTATTTTCTATACTATTATATGGTGATGTTCGTTAAAAATTGGGGATACTAGGGTAGAACCCCAAAAAAATCAATTTCGTGGCAATTCATTAATTTTGGGGAGTTTGACATAGTACCTGATTGGTACATTTCCCTGAATTATATTTTTGTTGAAAATTATCTTCTTAATATTAAATTCCTTTTGATATACATATGATGATTACTTTTTTGAGATTGACCCATGTGTGTGTGGGGTCATTTCATTTAGAAAAGTGTGTTTTCAAATAATTATGGAAAAAATTATTTGAATTGAAACACACATCAGTTTGTGATTTAATTTGGATTTATAAATGGGTGTTTTGTTTTATAGAAGACATTATCTAGTGAAATGTCTTTAATTAACCATTTCCATTTAACTAAAACTAATGGGATGTGTATTTTTGTGAATAAAAGAATGTGTGTGGATTTGAAATGAATTATGATGGTGTGTTGATATTAAAGATTTATTAATTTTTATAAAATAATAGAAATGTTATGTAGTATTTTTATATTTTAATTTTTCTTCATTTCAATAGAGGAAATGGTTACCTTATAGTCATATTTTCAAACATGTATTAGTGAATTGCCTTAGGGAATGAATTTTATAGTTTTAGTGGGATATTCAATTTATAACACACCTTTAAAAATATGGTTACACGTTTTAGTTGGACTCCATAATTATTCCTTGACACTATTGTTGGGTGACTATATTAGTGGTGAAAAACCCAAAGTCATATGGATTAAGTTTTGGGTCATATCAAGTTGGTTATTTTTTAGTGTTATATCAACATACTATATTGTATCCTTCTTCCTATGGATTGTGATTATGTTTATGACTTTGAAAATGGGATAAATCAGATTGATTGGTTTTGAACTATTTGGATAGTTTACTTATTTTGGATCCTATATTAATTGCACCAATATCTTTTATCTCTAATTTGGGAGAAATTATTCCCAAAGAGTATCTTATGTTTTCCAAACACCAGTTTCTATCTTGTGGGGATCAAAAAATCCTTTCAGCAATTATGATATGTAGGTTTTGGTTATCGGTTGGATAGAAGCTTAGTTTATATTTTAACCATATGGTATCATATATTAAGGCCTTCATGGGTATGAGGATAATGTTCATGGGTTTATCTTATTATTCAGGGTTTTCATCATATAAATAAAACTTTTTTTTCAAATCTTGAGTGGAATGGTTTGTTAGATTCTATATAGATCTTTCTCATCACAAACATTTAAATTATAAGAGATATTGGGTTTTAGATTTTGAATTTATATTTATTTTTAGTTGTTTCTAGTATATTTTGATAAGTATTTTTACTATTCTAAACCCTTAGTTTACAAAAATGATATTTTATTCATTACATTCTCCCAGGGTTGAATGGGTTGATAAACTGAACTACACTATTATTTTTCATAGCTTAGGAAATTGTGGGGTTCTCATGTGGTTGAGTATGCCTCTTTTATAGAGAGTGATGAGTGTTTGGTGTGAGGTATCCTAACACTATTCATCAATGAATGCATAACACTATTTCTTCAGTAGTTATACCTTTTAATATCAACTAAATTTTAGATTTCAAAAAAGTGGTCTTTACTTGTTGGATGTATTTTCAGGAGTGTTTATATGAAAATTGTAGAAGAATTTCTTATGAACCATATTTTAATGAATGTCTGGTTCTCTGATTATAAAATTCCATACGCATCGATTTTGAAAAAAAACATCATTTAGTTGTGAAATATTTGTTTTGAAATCACGGTGTTATGAATAAAATGGAAGTGTTAATACCATTAGTTATATGAAATTTGGCTTTAAGGTATTATATCCCTTTTTTAATTTAAAAATGAGACGTTTCAAAAATTCTTCCTTGAGTACTTCTGGAAGGAATTGATTTTCCAATAATGGGTTTGAATGTGTTTCAAGGATAAGAATGATTTTTTTTAAAAAAATGTAATGTATTTTTTAAAATATGAGGTAATGTTATTTTATGACTTCCATAGATTCATTGTTTTCAACGTGAAAGTTAATTTTGTATAATTATTTGTAGGGAATTAGGTTTTGGGATACTTTTTCCAATGAGATTTTATTTTATTTATTAGTAAATAAAGTTATTCAATTATAAATATTTGTTTATGGTTATTTAGAAATTCTATAGTGGCGTTTTTTTATAAAATGTGTCATTTCATGGAGTTTTTTATGTGTACCTTTCTTTCTGGATTAATTTTTAAAATTGATTCCAACTGTATTTTGGAATCATTTCTTTTGTATTTTTGGTCATGAATTGATGAGATTTATGTCTTCTGTTTTCAATATTATTCCACTAAAGATTATTGTAAGAGAATATTTAGTTGTAGATATTTTCTAGACTATATGTGGAGTGGTTTATGTGGAATCTTCTTGGATCTTGGACCATGTCTTATACTTATTTATAATTAATCCTAATTAATTTATAATTTATTAATAATTAGTGCATTCATAGAGGTTTTTGGATGGAAATTTATAGATCCCAAACTCCCATGGATCACCAAAATATTTTACAGTTATTAATTTTGAGAGATTGGTTTCTGGTTTTGTATAATCCTGGTGGGTAACCATGGTACCTCTTCAGCCACATAAATATGTATCTTGGGATTTTTTTAGTAAGTAATTGTCCGGGTGGATATTTCATGAGGGTGTGAAATAAGAGAAACAATTAGATATTGTTATCATTTATCATCGTAATTAATATGTTAGAGAGTACACATAAATATTTTCATTGTTTTTCATCTTTCTATAATGTATACCATCAGTGATATTGAGAAGTCATATTTATTCGTATGTTGTATTATCCAATATCACAATTATGATATTGTTGGGTTTGATTTGAAATGTTATTAATAGGATATAAATAATGACATTCAAGTCGAATATGACTAGTACATGTGACCTAGGGTGGGTGATTCCTTAGTTTTATATAATGGGAATCGGTATGACACAAAATTTGGTAAAAATATTTTCAAAAAGCTACGGATTGACACAATGGATTATTCCCATTGTAGGAAAACATCCCTAATGTGATTCGTGTGTAGGAAATCATTGAAATCCATGCCATACTATAATAAGTGTCATAATGTATTCCTTTTAGGTGATTATTTCTACCATCTTTAGAAGATGTGTAATTTTGGTTTTTGAAGAGAGGTCACAAGTTTGATCCTTTAGTGGATATTTTTTTAGTCCTTAACATTTATGGTAATTGTTTTTTCTAATCATGGGGAGATTTAATTCTAGTTTTTGGAATCATGTTGATGGGTTTTATGTATAGATTTGAATTAAATTATGTGGCATGTTTTATTTCATTTGTGGAATGATCTCCTGCCCACATTCGCATCCTCATGGGTGTATTTCATGGTTATATGTGACTTCCATTTTGGGAAACCAATTTTTTGGGGTGTCTATTTTTATAGAGTTTTAGTTTATCCCATTATCTTATTGAAAATTTTTAGTGTTCATTTTTCTGAAATGGAAATGTATTGGGGTGCCCGATTAGGTAATTTGGGATTTTATTCTGTAATATAAGTATGTATAATTTCTAGTGTTTTGTCTGAGGTTCCAAATTATTTTTTAGTGTTCATTTTTAATGTTCATTTGTCTGAGGTTCCTCTTTAGGTTTTGCATGGATAATTTTGGGAAACCATTTTTTAGAAAATTATTTTTTAAGGATACTAGTTATTTGTTTCAATTTTTAACCATGTTAGGTTATTCTATTATATTTTTATTATTTGGGTCGTCAATTTTTTCTTACTTTATTATCAAATGTGTCTATTCAAGTGGAATATATGGGCATGGTATTCCATTCATGATACCCCTCATTTCACCATGTTTACATTTTTGGTAATATTTTATCTTATCTTTGGTCATTTTGAGTTTTAGTAAATTTCATGATGGAATTTTTTGTTTCAGAGGGATTAATTGGGGAAACAGGTTTAACCTTCATAGTAAGTTTTATTCATGTATTTCATATGAGAATAGTCCATTAATTTAAGAATGTTCTAATTTTAATGTTATCTTTACAGTTTTTGATACCCGGAATAGCACCCCAGAAACTATATTGGTTTCCTGGTTTGTTAGGGGTGTGGCGTATGACTTTCACATGGTTATGTAAACTGTGTGACAAGCATGTAGTTTTTCTCTAGATTTTTATTGTGCACCCATGATTTTATAATGACTATCCTAATTTCTAGTTCCAAGGGATAACTATGGGAAGGTTTCATAGTCTATGCATTTCATGGATCATTTTTGGGGGACATTTTGACAAACTGTGTGTAAAAACTATGAGGATTTCCAAGGGATTTAATTTTTGATGATTTTCCGAAAATTCCTTTTTAAATAAAGTGGTATTTCACCCCTATACTCCCCCTTAAAAGTCATCTTACAATTTAGAGAACATGTAGGATATCCAACCATCTCATTCTTCAATTTGTGGGATTCATTAGATGATTTTTATTATGATTTGTGGTATTTATTTCTATTTTACCTTGTTAATACATTTCACCATCAATTTTATATTTCTTTTGACATTCCCCATGAAAAATATATCTCTTAAGTTTTATTTTAGGATTCTATGGGAATTTAATGTTATGGTTTTTTTCAGATAGGGTTATTAGACACCGTCTCTTCCCACCATTTTTGTTGTCCATAATGATGGTCACAGATTCTATATCACATCAACTTGGTTTTTACATATTTTAAGTAGGTGTCAGAATGTTTTTTTTATCATTTTTTAATTCAATATGTGATTTTTCATTTAAAAATCCTTTTAATGGATATTATTAATATATTTTAATTAATTTGTGATATTTATAAATTTTCATTATTTTTTGAGCATGGAATACATGTTTTCTCCAGTAAATTCATTATTTTCATTTTTTATGTCTAATAACAATATGTTGAAATGATTAATTGAAATTATTGAGGCACTCATTGAAGTTGTTTTAAAAGTATTAATTGTATTTTAATTTTTATTTATTTTATTTTGAGTGGAAACTGTGTTTTAAAGAGAGTTTGGGTTTTATGTGGGGTTTAGAACTAAAAGTGTTTAATTAAATATATTGTTTAATGTATTTAAAATGATGATTTTAATGTATTTTTGATCTATACCATGTGAAAATTCATTAATGGAACTTTTTAAATGGTTTTGATGGAAATGATGTCTTTGGAGCTTGTTTTAAATTCCAAACAAGAAGGATCAAGTGTAAGGATGACATTGAAATGTTTCTAAATGGTATTTGGATTCCATCATTTTCCAAAAAAAAAATTAAAAATTTGATTTTAAGAAATAAAAACATTCTTGGAATCTGGGGTCATTTTTTATACTAATGTCCTTATATGTACTTTTTTTAATAATGATTTAGAATGAAACCCCTTAATATCCCTTTTGTTTTTTACCCATTATATTGGCTCATTATCACAATGTGTTAATTTTTTCATCCATGTTGTAAAAAAATATATTTTTCTATATAGGGGTGAATTTTATATATGAGGATATTCATATTTAGGTGTTATGTGTTTTGGTTGGATATAATTATTACTTATGGGTTAAAATTGGCTGGAAAATTCTTACTACTCATATAATTACTGGTAATGGGAACTTGGATACTAAATATGAATTTAGAATCATACCATTGAGAGACATAGGGATTGTCATATTACAAATATGTAAATTACATTTATGAAGATTCTCAACTACAATTTTCATAGAAATTTTGATCAATTGTGGATGGACCATGGAGGTTAGTGAGGTATCTTCTTTATCGTGAGGGAAATGGGGAATATTATTCAATATAACACAATGATAGTATGATGGGTTGAGTAAGGAATCTAGAAGAAATATCCAGTAATGGGAAATCGAGCCCTAGTAATAATAACATGGAATTTTGATACTAAGCTGGCTCACCATTATATAATGAATGAATGGTAAATAGGAAGAAGAAGAATATATGAATAATTCAGAAACCATGAGCATGTTATTATAATTTCATAATGGTGGAAAACTATATATAATACTACTGCAACCCTCACCAATGTGGAGTGATGTGTTCGGTATAGGAACACTTTACAGGGGCCATATGGGATGGGGGAAATATGGGAGGCGCGACTGGGTAAAACTCAGGGTTGTTAGTTTCTATGTCGTAGGTGCAAAGGACTGTTGTAGGGAACCATGATGGATATAGGTCTAAGGTATTATGGAGTTGGACATGCCTTATTAGAGCTTGAAAATGATGGAGTTATGCAGTTGGCATCCTAGGCCAATGCATGTGTTATGGAACATAATAGGGGTTTAAAGAATGATGCGGAGGAGATATGGATATGATAAAATGCAGAAATATACTAATTATATTAATTGATAGGTTTATATTTTTATTGATATATTAATAATAATAATTATAAGAGGAAATCAATATTGGTATCTAAAATATATGGTTTGTGTTAAAACATTGTTAAAAATGAATTTGTTGTGGTTTTCTGTTTTGTAGAGGGACAAGTTGGATATATTTTCATAAATTGGAGTAAGTGCATTATTTATATATGGGCAGGTGGTAGAGAGTAAGAGGGGGAGAGGTTTTCAGTTGTTAGAATCATCCACTTCATTTTAGTAGGGTATTACTTTGGAATTTTAAGATTATTCATCCTTATTATACTTTTAATTATCAATTATAATATACGATCACATACCAGAATACATATAAATAATAATAATCATGGAATACTGGGAAATTTTTGGATATTATCACCCAGTTCATCCTCTCTTCTTTGTGAGCATTATCAACTATAGTTTAGTGATGATTTGCCCCTCTCTCATTGTCTTAGAAAATGTACACACATTGGGTGTCTTCTATCTCATTAGTTCTTAACACTGTGTTTTAATCATTTTATAGAAGAGTTACCACTTTATTAACATTCATTTTTCATACAAAAACACCTTGTTCCTAACACACATTGATGGATTTTTGCTCTACATAGGATATCACCCCTGATTTTATCTGTTACAAAGAAAAAAACACGTTGTGAAAATTGAAACTACTATGTAGTTGATTTCATAAAATATTCTATTAATAGTGATTGCACCTATACAACATGAATACAAGTATTCTACTGGTGGACTAATTATCCACCACTCATAGAACTGATTTTGATAGTACACATATTCCTTAGTTAACCAATCTTGACATAATGCTCACTGATTGAAATTTTTTAGTATTTGTTTTGTGGAGGTATGCATAGTTATAATGTGTCATCAACCAATGTGAACCATCGGGGGGGGGGGATTTGAAGCTACTCACAATCCGTTAGAACACCATAATTTTCCTCCCTTACATGTTCATTTTTAGTGTTTTCAAACGCTAATGTTTTTATCAACTATTCATGCAGCCTGGAGATGTAATTTTTTATTATGGTAACTTGAAACCATTTTATGATGTATATCCTCATGAAAGTCAACATCAAATTGGAAATAATAGTGAATGAATTAGTCTCCATCCAATAGTGTATGGAACAATATTGGTAGCACAAAGAGAATAAGCTCACAAAACAGATTATGTTCCAAGGATTCATGATTCGACGCTTCGAGAAACATAAATTGTGTGATGAACCTCCAATCATGGAGGCACCAATATAATAAAGAAAATTGTTTGTAACACTAATCATCATACACTACCTAATGCCTATGGTTTTATATTCCCCTCCTCTCAATCAAGATCATTTGTTTTTTACCATGGGTTGAGCTCCTCGTTTTCACTGGAATTGATCCTCAGGGTTGGTCACCCAAGATGATATATACATTCTCATTCATCAGACACCTATAGATTTTAATTTCTCTACTTATAAATTTATCATATAAATCATAATCATCTATTCATTTACAATAATAGATGATTTAATTTTTAATTACTACAATCTAATTTTGTAATATGTGTGTATGGATTGATTCAATTGATTAGAAAACAGAAAAACAAATGAAGAACTGTATCCTTACATAATCAATCTTCCATTTCAAAATATATTGTAAAATTCATGTATATACCCTCCTTGGTACCTTCACGTCTAGATCTGTAATATGTCGGTAAAAGTTTACATTGATCTCAATATGTAAAATATAATGGGTTCTAGTTCATAATATGGAAACTCACCTACCGGTAATGGAGTTATCTCTCCATCTAGATTTAATTTTTATTGTATATAGGCACAATTTTTTCAACTGGGGGGGATCAAGGATATTTAACAAGGCCAATGAAGTAGAACTGTTGAAGCCAGTTGAACGTCCAAGGACACACTTAAAGATTGAGACCATTCATCAACCCAAGAAAATGATATAGTTTGACATAAATTGATTTAGATGATATATTTGTAATCACATAACTTCATATGGTATATGTCCTGGACAATTTATGATTCATGAGTGGGAGGATTGATGACACACAATTCATTGTTTTCTTTTCCTTGAATACCATATCCCCATTTGTACGTGTATCTATCCAAACATGAGGTTGAGACAACTGGGTTTGGGGGTTATGGATTCATGCATATTGATGTATAGCTATCCATGAACATATATCGAAACAAAAAGGAACCAGATTCTTTCATTCATTTTTGAGGATAAATATTTTTTCAAAGGGTGGAGATTTTGGGAATATTCTGTTAAGGCCTAGAGACTAATAATGGTAAAAGTTGATAATTAAGGGATGTACATTTTTCGGGAGGTGGAATTTTGTTACATGGGTTACAAAATAGATCCAGTGGATTTATTATAACAGTTTAGTGGAGAGAGAGTGAGATAGGGAGAGGAATTTTGTTGCGAGAATGAACTACAATTATTGAGTAGGAGACTCCTGGAGAATTTCATGATTCTTCTTCATTCATATTATTCCCCATTACTACAGTGTTTCTGGCACTAATACAATAATACATAAAATGAATCATGTTTTAGGTAGCCTTTTCAGGTGTTGGTCCTTATATGTTTTAAATTATATGAAATTAATAATCATCACTAGTGTAGGTATGAACTCGTATATATTTAACTCCCTCATTTCAATAAAAAAGAATAATACAACAAGCCAATAGAATACATGACATGAAATCCAAACACATGGGGATACAATATATAATATAGATTTAAATTCAACATAACTCCAGTTAAAAATATAAATAAATTTTATTCCACCATTGTATTCATGCTAATAACAATAATCAAAAGTGATGTCATGGTAGGTGAAAACTAAGTCTTATGTTGCTGTATTTATCATATAATGCATTATGTGGAAATTTAAAAATGAAATTTATCCTATAAATTAATAATCACATAATATTGATACTTCAAAAAAAATTATAACCCTAAATATTTAAATGGGATAAAAAAATAAATAATCATTTTATACATTTTCCAAATATTATATATAACATTAGGAAAAATTCATAAATAAATAATTTTAAAATAATTATAATTAATTATATACAATTAATGTTTAGTTAAATATAAACACATACTATTTAATCCAATATGATCTTCTTTAAATTATCCATTATAAAACATTTACTTTTAATTTATGATATTTCATAACATTCAATCATTTTTTTATTTAAAATTATATGACTTAAACATATTATATAATCTAAAAACACATAATTAATATTATTTAAACCGTTTATCAAAATAATTTATCCAAACTATTATTAATGATATTTAAATAATTTTAATGTCTTGCACCTTTAATTTGAAAATTTTGAACAACTCATTTTTTTAATATAAACACACTATATATTGCTTAATTTTTATCAAAATTGTTATAACCTTTATAAAATTCAATACTTATTTACATATAAATATTTTAAATCTAAATTATAATTCATTCCATATAATTTAATTTTATGTTGTAATATTTCCACTTAATAATAAAAAATATTTATTATTAAAAGTATGATTAAAAGTTAATTAAATTATTTGATAAATATAAATGTATTATATTTATTATCAATATGAACTCAATCATATTATCCATATTGAAAAATTTACCTTAAATATATGTTATTTAATAAAATATAATCCTTCTATATTTTAATTTTATTATGTAAACATTTGAAAATATCTAAATACCACATAACAATTTTATTGAAACAATTGATCGAGATTGTTCATGAATACTCATTTTTATTTTGTATAAATAATTTCCCAATAAGGTTTTTTAATCTGATTTGAACAATTGAAATTAATCATTATCAAAACAACTACTCTTTTCATATAAAAAATTTATATTATTCTTTATTTTATTTTTAATATATAAACCCTTTAAAAATTACTCCTATAATTTTAGTATAAAAGTTTTAAATCTAAATTTTAATTCATTCCATAAAATATAATATTTATATTATTATTACCTATTTTTATTATATAATATCTATATATTAATGCTTCTTTAAAAATTAAAATAATTAATTATAAACACGGTATAATTGAAAAATTTATAAATAGTTTAATATAATAATATATAACCCAAAATACATATTACTTTCATTTATAAAAAAATAATATATTGTAAAATTCAATTAATAAAAATAATCAATAGAATAAAAATTTTCATCTCAAGTCCTATTTAATGTTATGGAGGGGAGTCATTAAATACGTGAAATAGATAATAACACTTAAATTGATTGAAAGCAGTCAGATATGTTTTTCTGACTGATGGAACAATTAAAGGACATTATTAGTGGAATTCGTATAGTTTTTATTTTAGTTTTCTAGCCAAGTGTAATAAATTACATATCATTGAAAATCCCTATGAAAAAAATATTATTTTAAAATTCCACAATATATCATAATGGTGATACATTTACCTATTTTGAATTCATTCTTTTTTCAAATGAGGTGCCACATTATCGTACACTATGGTTAGGAAAAAATAAATATATTTTGCACTGATTCACTGTCATGAACATACCCATTTAACAAACTACATCAAAATTTGGAAGAAAAAATTTCTGAATCATATTTTATGGTTAGGAAAGCTTCAAGTAGTGTGGTTTAAGAAAACTTATTCCGCAGAAGGATTTCTGGAAAAAACAAGGATTGTATTGATACCACTGAAATGTTTCTAAGAAATTATTTTCCATTAATTTATGTATTTCAAATTAATATAAACCATGAATCCCAAAAATACCATTCCATTAAAACTAAAAATTAAGAATATAAAAAATTACAAAATAGAATGATACTATTATATCATTTGATATATCCATTATGAGTATTATGTATGAATAGGAGAAATTATCTTCTCTATGAGGGGTATAAATGTATCCAATGAATAACACAAAAAATTATGGAATTAACTTCCAAACCTTCACAATATTTTAAAATTGTTGAATTAAATAAAGAAAAGTCCTTTAATAGGCAAGAGTTTCAACCAAATTCTTTTTTAGCATTGTATAACCCCAACCCATGGTGTATCCACATTATGTATGTCTAAAGGTTTCTCCAAAAGCCTGTTATTTTACTCATTAATTTTATAAATGTGTTATTAATGTATTTTACTATATCTCCTGTAACTCTCACCCAATTACTGAATCATCTATTTTATCTTATGAAATATTAATTTAATAACAAACAATGTGTTAGAGATCCACATATTTCGATGAGTCATATCCTTTCCAAATGAATCATACCAGAGTAGTATTTAGAATAGGACTTCAACCATGTCATATAATATTATTATCTAACGATGAAAATATTATATCTACATGTAATAAAATACAATTTCACTAAAGATTAATTATAATCATTTTTTAATATATCAATTTTACCTTATAAAAAATAAAATTGTAATATACAATACGATAAGGATTATATGGAGTAACTCTTTATATTTATTTTTTATATTTATTTATAATGAAACTAATATATATTGATTAATGAGTCATGTAGGGGTTGAGAAATAATTTCGATACATTGAATTAACATTTTTATAAACATCACATGCATAAACATGTTCTTATTGTTTATTGAATATAAAATGAATGTAAACAAGATAATTTTAAATTCATCATACATAACCAATACACACCATTATTAATTATATTTAAATCAAGGGATAAAATTTAGATTACTTTTTATTCTCAGCCTCCAAAGGATGAAATCGAGGAATAATTACATCATTGTGGTAGTGTATAGGTTAGGAAAAGTGTCTTGTACAACTATTATTTAAAAAAAACAATACAAAACACTAATTTATTTTTTCAATCAAATATTAAGGTGTCATGGGTTTCACATGACCACTATAGGTGAAATAGATTTTAGATTTATCTATTTATATATGTGGAACATTATATAATAAAATAGGTATTAACTTTTTTTCTATAAAACCACAATCCATCAAATAAATGGTTTATCTAAAATGGTTAAAATAAAAATTTCCGCACTATTTTGTGTTATCCTTTGAAAAATAAAAAACATTGGTGAATATTTTTCCTCACATTTAGTTTTCCTATAAATAGGTTATTCAATGTATAATTACTTCTACACTTTTTTTAATATTTTATGTAATTCTCCAATATATTTTATCAGATATTCTACATTTGTAACTAATCAATATTCAAATAATTAATATGACAAAAAAGTAAATTTTCTGCCAAAATTTCAAATAATTAATGTTAAAACATTGTTTGAAAGAATAATTTTTTTTGGAAAATATCAATTAGTGTGTAAAAAACTGATGTCTGAATTAGGAAAATGGTTTAGGGTGCAGTTCGATAAAATTTGCATCCAAAAAGAAATTAAAAAACAAACTATAAGGAGTTGGTTCATTCCCAGCATGATAAATTATCATTAATAATTCCTTCAAGGTAGAATTATCCATTTTATGTAAATGTTTTTAATTACCATTATTGTTCACTCTCATTTTATTTTGATATTTTTTATGAATACTATTGAGTTGGTTAATGAGGATGAGAATTATAGAACCAATAGGCATTAAATTATTTAGAGGATATGACCCTGAGAATATTCTTTAGGAAATAAGCCTCATATATTAAGAATACATGTTTTATGGAATTAGAGTATCAATGAAAATAATAAATACTAATATAATTATGGAGTTTCTTTAGGGATAAGTGATTAATTTCCAAGATAACTCCCAACATCACAGTTTGAAAGATGAAACATTTCCTATAATTACCAAAATCTTTTCCTAATCATGTTTTTAAATATATTTCCCTTGTAGTGTTATAATATTTATCCAAATCGCACTATATAATCATCAATTGTAACTATTAGAACCATGAAATTAGAAGGCAGTGAGTTAATTATCTATAATGAATTGATAGGTGTGAATTAATTTCAAATGTTGTGGTGTAGTTTTCTGTAAAATTTTTTTTAGGTTTATTGAATTCAAATATTAAAAAATGTCATCTCTGGAGAATATGGAGATGTTAAGAAACCAAAAATTATTATTACTTTAGAATTTTGACTTGAGGGAACTATGTATTGTACTAGTGTAACAAATTTATATATATGTAGACTCTATACATATATCGAACAAATTAATGAACAAATATTAATGTTAATTTGATTAGATTATTATGAAACCTAATAGATCTCACGATATTACCACTGGATAGACAAGATTCCTAAGAAATTCACAATTTGTTGTGGATTGTGTATTAATTACTATGAGAATATTGTTCAATAATATACTAATTATTTAGTCCAAATATTTAACACTTTTCTAATTGATTGATAATGAAAATGTGGGTTCTGATTGGTAGACATATCACATGAAATCCCATCATATAACTCATGTCTAAAAAATCTTACGGTATGGATTAATGTGACTTGTTCTCCATTATTTCATTAATTTCATCACTGAATAATTACATTGTAATGTTTCAAATGAAACATTCCACCTTGTTTTAGTTGGATATTAAAAATTCAAATTTTTTCATGATGAATTGAATTAGAAAATTGATAGGAATAATCTATTTAGGTTTTTATCTCATAGGGATTTGGGACACATAGATCATTTTCATAATCATATTTATAGCTCAAAATGATCACCTTAGACAATGTTTGGTAAATTAAATAATTTTATATGATAATTGTCATGGGTCACTATATAGTTCAATTCACAATTTTCTTTCAATTATCACATTAAAATTATTAATATCATTTTTTGGTTTATGTTGATAATATTTTAGAAACAAGTAATGTTACCAAAGTAAACCCAACACTCAAATATCACTTAATTCTATTCTAAAAATGAATATTTTTATTGTTTGATATGTTTTCATGTAATCAAATAGAATCATCTCAATATTTTTAGTTCTCATATGATATTTTTTATTTATCAGTATCATAAAAAGATAAAAAAACATTGATAAATACTCTAAAGAATTGCTTTAGAAAAATGACCACCAAATAAAGAGTTTCTATTTCCAAAAATTATAAGTTCAATTATGGGTATAAAAAAAAGTTTATAGTGAAAAAAATAAAGCCTAAGAACTAGAAATAAGGTACTTAAATAATGGTTACTAATTTCTTGAATCTACCATAAAACAAAATAATGTTTTTCAATGAAGAAAGAAATCAATCAACACAATGGTTCATGTATAACATGGTATTTTGGGGGCTTCAAATGTCTTTATTGTTAAATTATATACTAATCATGTTTGAAAATAAATAAAATTCATGTTTTAAATTGATAAAAATGTAATTTGTATATACACAATATAATGTATTAATTATAAATATAGGAAAAATATTGACACTTTTTACAATGTACTTATAGATTTAATGATTATAAATTTATCATTATATTTTTTTATCATCAGAAATTAAACTAATAGTTCGATAAAATGACATGAACCAATAATTAATAATTACTTCCAAATTGTTCAAATTCCCACTAGAAGTACAATAGGAACTTGAAAAGTGTTCATTTAGCATTTAAGAATGAATATATAAAAAACATAATGTAAAATGCCCAAGTTACTGATAAATGAAACACATTAATTATATAAAAGAGAAACATTAAATATTTCATAATTATATATTATAAATTCAGAAAAAAATATTAATTATGAATAAACAAAAAACATTGTCTGTCAGCGTTGATATTTTTAGATCTGTAAGAGGATAACTACTCCAACTAATGATCAAACCCCTCCAAATATACATAAATAATATAGGAATGAGGTCTAGGAGGTGAATTATGAAATTCCTAATGATTATTATGGTTTTATTGATATATTTTTAGGTGTAATGTTATTTGGGTTTCAGTTGCGGTGAAATAATTGCATATATTTCTCTAAGAATAACTATTGTATGGAATAATTTACTTGGAAAATTCATAATAATAATAATAATAATAATTATTATTATTATTAGTTGATTTTCATATGGGTGGGATGTTATTATTTTCATATTTTGTTCACTGTAAATAATTGAATCATCCTCATTTGAGGTATGTTAGGATACGTAGTGAAATACTATTTTCTGGATAATTATTGTAATTTTTTTATGGAAGGAATCAAGATATAATGTTTCAAAAAAATATAAAAGAAAGTGTGAGGATACTAGGGGTATATAAGTGGGTATTTTTGTTGAAAGACTCAATATAGACAATAATGAATGTTCATAGAATGAAATATGGACATCAACATTGTTCACTAAAAGGAGCGGTGAATTTTGTTTGTCAGCAGGCTATTGATTGGTGACATTATAAATGAAATATATTTCATAAATTATTTAATTGGTTTGGAACTAGAATAAATATATGAGCAATATAGATCTCACATATAAATAGTTGTTTGGATTCCCTGTTTTTTTATAATTTTCTTACATTTTTATTTTTTCATTGAAGTTATTTCGCTCATGACATGTATTTGTAATGGTAGAATT
This sequence comes from Viscum album, assembly GCA_963277665.1. Taxonomy (NCBI): domain Eukaryota; kingdom Viridiplantae; phylum Streptophyta; class Magnoliopsida; order Santalales; family Viscaceae; genus Viscum; species Viscum album. The sequence continues at coordinate 288,957,022 of OY728126.1, read as the reverse complement.
TGTAATTATTTTGTTTATCTAGACTAATGGTTTTAGTTTTCCTTTTTTGGAGAAGCATACATCTCAATATAATTTAATTTTTTTTCCATTCCATTTCATATTGAAATTTTTTCATTTATTTTGTTTTGTTTTTTTAGAATATAATTTTTTTCGATTGGATGATTCAGTTCAAGGATGTTGTGTGTGGCTTCTCTATTCAGATACATAATGATGAATATTTTTTTGGTTTTATATGTTTCATAATTTGATTCACATTTTATGTACTAATTGGTGCTTTAGTATTGTGGTATATGACAAAAATATGTTAGATCGTGGTGATAAATATTGGTATGTCAAGAAACATTCAATTTTTTCGTAGCTCAGAGTCGATCCATTTTCAAATCTCGAACATGTAGATGATTTTTTTTATAATATTACTTGTAATTTTACACTTCATCATTTAATGGGTGTTATGTTTTTTAATTATTGTGTTGGGAGAAGTTATATACTATATTAATTAGTTTCTTGGGACATATTTTCAATTTTGATGACCAAAAGGCAAATGGAGATATTCATATGTTTCTCTCATATAGAGTGGTTTTCAATATCTTGGACATTGAAACCAATATTTATTTGGTTTCTATAATGTATTATATGTATGAAGAACAACCTCTATTAGAAAAGTGTTTCTTATGTAATAATTTCAATTTCATATCATGTAAATGACATCAATGTGATTCAATATGATGATGTCACTATGACAGTGTAGAAATTAATGCTTCAATAAAATCTTATACACTCATTGGATGAAATGGTAACAATAGTAAAATGTATTAATAATAATAATGACTTGGTGTTTGAGGATGCCAATAGTTTGACAATGAATGGAGATATTATTCCAAAGGATAACTAGTGTACCACTAGAACCACATTAAGTTAAAAAGATAGAGGAAATTTATATTAATGAAAATGATTAATTAAGGGGAAATAAAATAGAGAAATGTCAATATTATTCAAATTTTCTTAGATATTTATGATGTTGGGAAAAAATCCTTCAAGGTAACACTGTGTCATTTTTGGATTGAATGTGTTTGTTGACAAAGAATGTTTCCATGGTGAATTGTCATGTTCCATAGATGTTGTTGAAAATCTATGTTGACAATGAACCATGACAAAGGAATGGACAATACAGAGGTACTGAAAAAGAACAGATACAAGGTGGCACTATTTTCCAGTGATTTCCTTATTTTTGGTGTCCAAAATTTTCCGAATTGTGAGCATTGTGAAATATGTATTTCCTTGAAGATCTCATCAAATTATGGAAAAGGCACGAGTTTCATGATGATAGCCTTCATGGATTGGATTTCGTGAAGAAAAAATGAATGTTGATAGTGATTCTTGGTGATTACAACAAGACTCGTGAATGGCAGAGTTGAAGAGCATTACAGCAGTGAAGGGCATTGTGAGTGTAGCATCACAATGATGGTGTGAAAAAATTTATCAGATACTCTATGATTACAATGAGAGCTGCCATCAGAAAATTGACATGGGGTTTTGCGATATTTAGTGAATTTTGAAAAAAAATTCAAAGCTTCGTGATTTGTGATGATGTGGCATTGACTTCACGCAGAAGGTTTGAGGATCGGTTGAATCGCCTATAAATAGATCTCGACCCCTTTGAATAAATTAGAGAGAGTTTTCCAAAGATAAATCTGTACCTCTCGACTTTCGAAGATAGTTTGAGAAGGCAGTGTGCTTCGCAAAAGCGAGGTGTTTAATAATGGCTACTCTTGCTCCCCAAAAGGTAGTGTGCTTCGAAAATTATAAGAACCTTGTTGTGGCTAATCTATATCTGCGAAATAGGTGTGCTTCAAGAGGACGTATGCTCTAAAAAGTGTGATTCACGAAGATATAAGAGATTCATGAAGGCTTTTTTGAGCTTTGTGAAATTGGGAGCTTCACGAAGTATGATTATTTGTGAAGGTACATCCCTAAGATTGGTGCCCAGTGGTATGGGGAAAAGGGGTATTCATAGGTGGATGAAATTTGGACATCAAAAGTGTATCTACATACTGTAGGGGAAGCATTCATTTGTGATGATGAAGAGACCTACAGGTCTATAAACTGTGATTAGATCCCTTCCAAGTGTAGTGAGCTAAGGAAGAGGATGAAGGAAATCCTTTCTACCGGCAGTGAGCCAGTGAGAGGGAAACTTGGAGTGACCCTTGGAATATCAGTGAGTTGACCCTAAACATTGTAATAGTAGTGTTTCTGGTCATATAAGGTATCTTGACCGAACATTATTGGCATTGATATTTAGTGGATTTGGTACAATGACACATCACAGTTGTATGCTCCTTGGATGTATCCCAGTGAGGGGGAACCATGTAAAAATATTTGTGTCTACTTGGTTGCTTCCCTGCATTGCATTCAAAGAATCATAATCATTTAGATAAGAAAAAAAGTGATCACAGTGAACACAAAAGATAATACAATTTGACCCTTATAATAATGATCTCATGATCTAGTGGGGGAGGACTAATATTTACAAATAATATCCATACCCTAATTCACCCCCCCCCCTCTCAGTGTATATAGGCCCCTATTGGTCCTAACAATTGGAATCAAAGTGGGAAGATTGGTTATGTAAACAAGTTTATGTATTTATGGGTCAATTTTAAAAGGTATTCTTACATTGGTTTTTAATCCAATTTAAAAACATAAGAGTGGTGTTCTACAACATATTACTAGTCTATTTGAGTTACAAATATTAGATTGGGGTACTTCATCAGAGTATAATCTTTAGAGAGAAATTATGGTTAAATCTATATCTATAATACTTGATAATGATCACCTTACAGGTGATTAATAAATCATTATTTTCATCAATGTTTATGTATCAATAATAATTTCAAATGGGTACTTATTATAGTGAAAATAGGTGTGATACATACAATGATTATATTGCGGAACAAACTAATATACTTGTATAGTTTGTAAATTGTAGGTTTCAATATAAAATTTGTTAAAGCAATATGATAAATCAAATGATATATCCTATAATTTTATAAAGGATTGAAGGATTGAAAATTATATCTAACCTGGAATCTGGAATGACCAATGTATTCCAAATAATAAATTTATTAAAAAATAAAATTAGTCCATGAAAATCTTAGTCACATGGTTACGAATATGGTGAATATTCTAGCAGAAAAAGTTATAAAAAATTTAAAGAACATGGAGTATAGAAGATGAAATTATATTCCAATGATTCAATGGATACTGTTTTTTCGATATGGCAGAAATGACACCTATGAATTGAAAGTTAGAGTTGATACATTCTTATGAAGTGTCATTGTGACATGGTACCTTCATCAATGGAACAAAAAATAAATATTTATATATTAATTATCATTAATTATTTGTTTTATAACTTTCATTATATAGAGAACTATGATGGAAAAGGATGCTAGAATGGAGCTAAAAAATTTAATTTATGATAATAGTGATGAGTACAGAAGTAAAGAGTTTAATATTTTTTTACTATAAGTATGATATAAAAGTTGAGAAGACTATACATAAGGGAAAATTAAATAAGGATATCGTAGAATGGAAAAATCAAGAACTCATTTATATATTAATAAAAATGATTTTACATAACATTTCCCTAATGAATTTTAGGTATATGAAGTCCATAAGGGGGGCATCTTGTAAATTGGATTCCTCCAACTCTATTGCTGAAGGATCTTATGAAATAAATATAGGTGAAAATCTTAATGAAATATTATATGTTCAATATCATAGTTTAGAAAAAACCAAAATGATCGAGGAAAATGGATGCTCATGATAGATTTCTGAGAGGTAAATTTTATATAGTAGTGATTCTAGGAGGATTAAAACTCGAGAATGTTTTATGGAAGTCTACTTGGGGATGGTTCGTGATGTATAGATTAGATGTGACATGAATTGCATTTTTCTTTAAGATGGTGAAAGACCAAATAATTTGGAAAATATGTAATGCATTAGTTACTCAACGTAGTGTGAGTTTGCGATGAAGGAGGACATGGAATCATTTTTTATTACCATATGGTGGGATATTATACAACTCTCTAGAAGAAAAATTGTATTATAGAACCTGTGGTTCTATTATCTTAATGAAAATTTTGATGGTATGAATAAATTTAAGGAATAGATTGTTGTGAAAGGTTTTCAAAAAGTTGTAAATTATAGTGAAATAATTTCATAATTATTTTTGACATTGAACAATTAAAATTTGGAATGAATAAAATGTTATGTATAGTAAAGAAAAAATATGCCCATGACACATAAGAAAAAAAATTACGGTTAGTGTGTGGATAATATTTTTACTATTTTGAACAAGATCTTAAAAGAGTTTATCAAATATGGATACTTGCTAAAATTAGAATCACATGTTAGTGGGGGATAAGGGATTGTATTTTTTTCACAAAATAAATATAATATAAATATGTATATAATTATTTAATTTTTTTATAATTTATCATATCTATAGATTCCCTATACCTGAGTATAACTGGTGTTGAACCTAAATAGATCATATAAAGTTAAAAAAATTAATATTTGTAACCCAGTGAATTAAAATATCATGGTATATTGGAACAAATGATTGAAATAAATATCTTTTTATGTACAATAATGTATATTATTATAGAGTTATGGTTAATATTCACTCCAAAATGAGTTTTTATAAGATAACATGGAAAAATAATAATCTCTAATTGGGAGAGTTTGAGTGCATTTGGATGAACTGTGAATTGAAACTATGGATGAATGATCACACTAAAAAATATTGGAACATCATCAATGTTTTCAAAATCCCTGATCACTCTCTTGGTCTTCATATATTTTGTATCTACTTGTTAAACCCAATTAATCTCATCCATGACATCTTTCCATTCAAAATGCATGTGATATATTCCAATAGAACATGTGATATTCCACCATCTACATTAAATCCCCAAAATAAAACACATTATGTCTAGATGAAGATCTCTCAATGGAGAGAAGAATCGAAATTGAATGATTAAGATTCAAATAAAAATCCAAGGAGAAAATGTGATGGGACGTAAATGAGGGTTTTAAATATTATTCGCAAGAGAATTGACCCCATTTTATGTTTAATTTCTCACTCACATAAAGGTGATACTTTAACCTTCATATGAATTACAATAAAATCACCCTCATAGAATCATTATTGTATAAAATAAGTCATTGGTTTAATTTAATGTATAATATCACTAAAAATGGAAAATCTAATTTATATATAAAAAATATGGGGTAATCACATAATTTTGTGTATATCGGGAGAGTTTTATATTATTCTATTATTTTATGTGGGTTTTTGTGAGAAGACCCAACTATTCTCAAACACACGTGGGACTGCACTACCCCACCATATCCCATTCATTTTACATTAATAGATATAGAGATTATACACCTTATTCATTTAGATATTAAAAATGAATTCCTACATGGGTTTTTTGGGAGAAATATTCATAAAGAAACCAAATGGATTCCTATAAATAATTAAAAAAAGAAATAGTGTGTCAGTTCAAATGGATTTTGGGTTAAGACATTCAACTGAGAAAATGACCTTAATGTTTGATTATTTTATAGAGAATAATTTCTTTTAGAGTATTGAACATTATTTTTTCTATTAGATGGTTCTTGATGATTCTTGTTTTGTAAAACTTTCATTTAGTGTGGATGTCATGATTCTTGTGGCTCTGAGTGGATATCTGATCGAGTCGATAAAATTTATTTTGTCAATAATTTAAAGATAAAGTGTCATGTGGATGGAAACTAAATGTGGAAGATGCATATTCAAATAAAATTGAGGAGTTTAATATTGTGTATGTATCAATCATATTACACACACTATAAGTGAAATGAGAAATGAGAAATAAAAACTAAGAAGTGGTAAAGTTAGAAAATGTTTATCACAAAGGGTCAACAGACACAATAATATGTTTATGGATGGGTGGTCCATTATGGAGATATGTAGATACAAGAACAGGATGAGATATAAATTCTAAGAAAATTACCATTGGATTTCTATCCACATTCAATGGAAAAGATTTGAGATGGATTTTATGATCTGATTTTTTATAATTTCTATTGTAGAATCAAAGTGTGAGGAAATTATAAATGTTGTGATAGATTTGACCTGATAGAAAGATATGTTTTAGGATCTCATAAAAAGTAACTAAAATAAAAAAAATCAGTGATAGTTAGAACATTATCCATCACGAAAACTATCTAATATTTCACTCCAAGACAATTTATATTCAGATAATGTTTCATTTATCCCTAATTTTATATAGGATATAATTCTAGAGATAGGAAACTATGAGAGAATTCATAATTAAAATGATATATTGTTGAAATTCATAGTCTTTTAAATTCAAGGGAGGGGTTGTTCCTCTATTATGATGATTGATTTCATGGTAGAATACCATAATGAAACAACAAATGAAATCAATAAGGCATTTAGAATATGTAATTAGGTACTGGGTTGAATACATGAAAATTATATTCTCAAGTGAGAGATTGTTTTTCTTGATTTCGAAAAATATTTTCTTGTTATGTATCATAATTTTCTAAAAGAGATTATTCAAAACATATGGTATGAATTAAGAAAGGTCAGGCTTAGTGGAATTGGGGGTGGGACTAAATACTTAGGTAGTAGTGAAAGAACACTCGATAGAATAGACTAGATGTGCTGAATGATGAACTCATAAGGCAAGAAATATTCATCGATAGTAGTGAAGTCATGTCAATGGGCTAGTGATGGGTTCCTTGGCCAACATGATTTGTGTTTTCAATAAAATTATTGTGTTATAACTGACTGAATCAGATAATAAATTATAATATCTTTTATTAATATATAAATTTTCTCTCTTATTCTAAAGCTAAATTTTTAATCTTTCATTTGTAGTCATATAAATTCCTACATTATTGGAAACTGTTTATTGAAATATAATATGTACTTATTCTATTTATATAATATAAATGATCTAGTGTTCATAACTAAGAGTATTATATTTTTAAAACCATGTTAATTATTGTGATATCATTATGTTTTGTGACATGTTTTTTCTTCCAGTTCATTTTTTAGAAGATATTTTCTATTATTGATATGATTTAGTGCATGGAAATGGTATGTTTATTCTCATTGTAGATTTACCATATTGAGCTTGATTAAATTTTCTACACAATTAATCCCATAGGGATTTTTATCTCTCCATTGAAACCCTTATTATGATAGTAGTGTAATCTTATGAACAACCCTTATCATGCACAAGAAGTGGTATCCTATCTATCAATCATCCCTATCATTCTCTATGACACATGCACCTCATGTTCTGATCATTTTCTTCTGCAACACCACCCCCTACCATTCTTCCCTCACCAATCCATTTCAAACCCTTGTTTAACCACAAACATCCAACATGGGTCGATTCTCCTATTGTGCAACCCCATTTAGTGTTGTCACCCCAACAAAAACCATGACCCCACACCCACCACCCCTTCACAATACACCATATCGCCACAAACCCACCTGCTATTCCATTCAGCTATCCCCCATCCACCCCTTCTCTTGAGGTATATTCTAGAATAGTTTTTGACAACCAATGAGCCCAAAATGATATTACATTCAATGCAGAGTTACTTTTTATTAGGACTATGTTTTGATTCCATCCATAATAAATTATTTATTGAGATTAATCATTTAATCATTCTAGTGTAATGAAAAATGTTTCTATCATGACACTTGAAGATATGGATCTTGACTCTCATATATGGTTAGATTTTCCCTATTCAATCAATCTCATTCATAACACATGAAATATGGATGAAAAAAAATATTTTCCTTTATTACCTAATTAAATGTAATTATTTGTGAATAACATTACCAAACTAATCCCTATCCTTATCAATATCCTTATCTTTTGAGTGTGATCCCCATCATTCCTCAACATATATGATCATAGTTTGATCTGAAATATAAAATTAAATCTATCACTCCAATTTTATTTTAACTTGATTTTTCTGATTTCTTAGTGGTGTCATTTTTTATAGACTTTCATGATTTATTTCGAGGTCCAAATATGATTCCATGATTTATTCGATTAAATTTTTCAATAGTGGTTGATATTAAAAAAGGAACACTTTACGAGGATAATATTGTTTCTTCATAATATATCACTATGTTGTTAGGATATTTTCATGTGTGTCTGAAGTGGGGTCACTCCAACAAATGAACAGTTCAAAAAAATTAATTAAATAATTTTCAAATCTTGGTCATGTGTAATTAATATAATTCATGGAATGAGTCATCTATGTATACTAGTAGAGACCATTCTTGGGTGACCAAGTGTGGTGGGTTTTTTGTATAAAAAATGGGAATTTTGGATGGATACCCATGTGGTTCTCTAACAGAATTTGTGACCATGATTTTTAGTGAAATATGAAATATATATTAATGTAAAATGCTTAAATTTGGAAATGATGAAGGTTATGGAGTATTTTTTGGTCCCTAGGTAATTATTAAATAATAAATGTTAGTGGTTGGAATTGGACCAGTGGTGATAATAAAAAGAAAAAAGTTCTTGGGTGGGATGAAGGTTCACATATGATGATATTGTGACATGATTTTTTAGAAAAATATAAAAATTATATTATTGGTAAATACAGAAATGATTAAATGATACATATTTTATGGCTGGTAATGATAAAAATGTACGTGGTTTTGGAGTGGGATGGGTAATAATAATAAAAGTAAAGGTTTTTGAATGGGATTTGAAAGCTTAAATAATGATAACATGGTAATATATTTGTGACTCGATGTGGCCCCTAGGTAATGGAATTCTCAAAAAGGATCTATTGAATAATGGGGTTTATTTCTTGGGTGGTAATGCATTTTGTTCAGAGCCCTTTGGAACTAGTTGAAGCAGATATTATTGATCTTTTGTATCAACATAGAACATGAGGATAAATAATTTTTTATTTACTTACATTTCTTTTTAGTATTTTTTATGGAATGAGAACATTCCCCTTATTAAGATAAGTTATTTTTATGGATTTTTTTGTGGTGGTCTAAATATATTTATTCCCCCCTTTCTCGATAAATATGGTGTACTTGAGAAGAAATTTTGAATATATGTCATCATAATGGAAAGGGCCCTATGATTTCTGGATGATATAGGTAGTAATCTTGGATTATGGGTGATGGGAATGGAACAAGACACCATCCCAATTTTGTAGATGTTATCAATTTATTTTTTATTCATTTTAGAGTTGAAATATATGATCATCTCAAGGGGGATATTATGTATGTATGTTCTATTTCTATGGAATGTATATAATTCACTTTGATATATCATGTATTTTTTTAGGTTTGTAATCATTACCCCACAAGGGTTGTCCATTTTGGATTATTGTTTTAATATAATAATGGTAAATCCACATTAATTATTAGTTATCTAATCTAGGTGGTATAATATCACCAAATTATTTTTAGACACTCACTACTACAAAAAAACACTAGAATATGGGGAGGACCATCTATGGTTATGTTTCACTCTAGTCATATTCTTATGGAGTCGGTCATGTTGGGGTGTTATAATAAATGCTAGATTGATTACTACTCTTCTATTAGGATTTGAAACATTCTAATGAATCACATAAAGGGTTTTTTCTTTAGATGGTTCAAGAAGAAAACAACATAGAGTGTCATACACCATGTTTTGGGTATATTAAAGGAGTAAAGATCATATTTGGAGTCCCCAATACCATAAAATGGAAACATACCTACCATGAGAAAATTTTCAATTTTATTTCCATTTAATGAAAAACATGATACAGAGATTATCAAGGGATGGTTAAGAATTTTATTTATCATGTAATTAGTTAGATTTTAACAAATGAGGGGATATACAATCTTCTAAAAAAAGTGTTATAGTTGAGCCCTAAATTGATATATATCTTCGAAATGTATATCTACTCATAAAAGTTAAATACGATATTTTTATCCACTTGTGTGAGGAACAAGTGGTTATTATCATTTTCACAATGGATTATATGTTATTTATTATTTGTATTAATCAGTTTATTCTTAGAGAGTTGAGAATATATGACACTATATTGGATCAAAATACTTCACTCATGGCCAGTCGATAGCTTTTTTTTATAAAACGTTGGGGCTGAAGCCTCAATTTATTATTTTGAAAGCAAAGACCTATTTAGACTGGGTAGAGGGAGACCCATTACACAGCCCAAAGGCCCAAGACCAAGTGGCCTGAATACAAGGCTTGAAAGCCCATTTTTTTGCCCAAAGGACCCCTCGGTGAACAGTACTGCTACAGTACCGCGCTGCTACAGGACCTGCTACAATGCCACCATCGCTACAGTATCTGCTACAGCCTCTCCGCCGCTACAGTGCTGCCACTGCTACAGTCCTGTGAAATTCACCGCTGCCCAGATTTGATCCTGGGTCTTTTGGGGAAACAAGTACAATGATACAATGGTTTGATGTAGATAATGTCATATCTCTCTGCAGCAAGAGTAGTATTGATGTTTTTATTTTTTCTTATCTTTTCTTCCAATACTGGGTTCTGTTTCATTTATATTTTCAGTGCTATAAAATCCCATTTGGTAACACATTTTTTTTGAGAAAATAAAAAATATGTGTGACAAAACATAGATAGTGGCTCTAAAATTTTTTTAGAATTTAACTAAAAGTGTGTAATCATTATTATTCACATGTTATTATATATATTGCAATTCATGGTAACATTAATGGTTATTTTTTAGAATCAACTTTTAAGATCTACTGAAAGTTAGTGAATGAAGGTATATATTTACTAAACCCCTATGATATCATATGACTATATTTTTTACATTGTAGACATTGAAATATATATGGTAAAAGGATAATATATACGCCTTTTGATATGAAATAATTTCTGATATAATTATATAATATGTATCCTTCTTGTTTGTGTCATATCGTAATCAATTTAATAATCAGAGTTTGATGAATCAGGATTACAAATTCATTTCACCCTATATAGGCTCTATTAATGTAGAAAAATTCTTTTTATTTTCCATTCAAACCACCCTTACTAATTATTTGTCATATAAATACATTGTAGTGTTGATGTCCAAGGGTTACATGAGATCTAACCAAAGGAATTTACTAATACCATTATGAAAATCATGATTTAATTAATTGACTCAAGTAGAATCCCTATATATTATATATTTGTTTCGTGGCCATGAATCTTGGGTTAAAATAATCCTCAAAAAAATCTCTAGTTGAAACTCTCTCCACCTAAGACACTTTTCTTCAACCTCCTTACCAATATGAGATACTAGCACAACATGAAGGTAAAAATGGTCCATACTAAAACAATTTTGGAGCTATTTTCAAACTCATGGATACATCGTAGATGGAATATATTTTTTTCAGTTACTGAGTTCTTTATTAAACTACAAAAATTGTAGGTTTTATGGAAACAATAACAATGATCAACATATTAGGGTATATATTCATCATTTAAAAATTAAAAAAATTTAATTTTAATTTCACGGTTACCATGGATGTTATGTTTCTAATAATATCCACTATTTTGATTAATAATTGATCATAAATTATAAAAAATTCAAAAATCTACATAAATGACACATTAGATTATACGAAACTATGACTAAGATCTCGAGATTGACAACAATAGCAACATTGGGTGTGAGAATAACAAAAAAATAAATTTATGGGAACAATGATTAATCATTTATGAAAAAGGATGACTTTCCTAATTAGAAAATAGAATAATAAATAGAAAAATTGAAAATTTATGTAGTGAATAAATATCCACAAAATGTGATAGGGATATACTTTAGAATGAAAAGAACTTATGAAACTTGTAAGATGTGATGACACATCCTCTCAACTACCCTGTTTTTTCAATGGATGGCCATGAGGACCAAATAATATGATTTAAATGTGGGAAAAGTAATGAATAATAGATTTCTATAATTATTTAACCATAATGAAATAATGATTTTTGAAATCTATAAATAAAAAATTTATATTTCATGTAAAAAAGTCATCTATAAATATAATAAAACCATAATGAATTATGTGAAAACAATTAAATTCCCTAAATGAAATATGATAAGAATATAAGGAGAGATAATTTTTGTTAAATTTTAATACATTATAATAATTAATTTAAATTGATGATTCCAATTGGATAAAACATCTATCATGTGTGTGGATATGGATAGATATATCTGAATTGAAACTATCAGGTGCATGAGGAGGTAGAAAAATTGGAAAAGGGTGGGGAAAATAAAATATGTATATGCAACCATAGAAATTGTATTTACCATGTTTCTGATATTTAACATCATTCTATAATATAAAATTATCATTTGATAATATTTCAATACATATTTACTAGTATAGTAAATATTATATTACCATTGAGGAACATGGAACAAATGGAACAATGAGATATATTATGGAAGTGCATACAAGTCGAAACCAATAATCAGTGTATTAAAACTATCATCAGAAGTTGTGATCACGGTCTATCTAGTATGAGGATGATGATCACTAATCATTCTGGTGTACCCTATAATATGACCCAGGGCACTAAAATAAAAAATCAATAAAGTTGGATAATTTTAGTCATATACATTTTTTTTATCAGAATGGGTAATAATACCTGGTGAGATATTTGTAGAGTCCAAAATCTCACAAATTATAGGGGTTGAAATAATGGTAAACATTGGATTTGGTTCACTATAACCAATAATTTTTTACTTTTTAATTATTTTTTATCAATAAATGAGAATATTAATAAATGCCTTATCACATATTAATTATTCTTTTATGTAATAGTATTTGGATAATTTCCTTGTATTATTTTCACATAGAAAGGTCATCCATGTTTTTTTCAATGATGGGAAACTTAATGGGTAATGAAAATATTTTTTTATATTTAATCCCTATAGATGAATGTGGTCATCTTTTAGGATACATATTATCTAGTTTTTCAGTTGATTGATTCTTTTAAATGGTTGATGCTTCTTCTAAAGAAGCCCACATTGGGTAATCTCTAACATGGGAGATTACCAGGACAAACACACAACTAAAAATTCAACAGATTGTGTATCCTTTAAAATCTACAAATATTTTTTTTCATTAAACATGATATTATTATTAATCCATATCATTTGTCACATTCATGGATGTAGTGATACTAACTGTGATAGGATATGTTCACTGAGAAATAGGATAAGTTGTGTTTTTGATAAATAATATGTAATTACTGAATATGTCATTAATATATTAGTATCTTACAAGACTAGATGTTGATATTTCATTTGTATGATGGAAATGATATTATCAAGCTAAATTCAATAGCAATGGTGACTAATAGGTTCATTTAAGAAGCCAAATAAATAAATATTGATCATATAGGTAGATGAAATGTGTATGATACCTAATTAATTAGATATAAGGAAAAAGGGAGTATATTACATGGTGGTAGTCTATATGTGGTTATCATCATTATTATATTATCATCTTACCATATGGGTTCCTTTATGTGATTCAAGATAATGATATCATGCTTAAGGGAAGTCTGACTAATTTCACTAATGTATAGTCCTTGAGGGACACCCAATTAGTGTTTCTTTTTATGTCAATTGAATTTTAATTAAATATAAAAATGGGTATATATGTTATTATACACATTAATTAAGAAAATTTGATCAATATTGATTAAATAGAAATATTTTCTCATCATATTTATATGTGACTTTAATATTAAATAAAATGTTTTTCACAAACCACGACAGTAATATTTGTTATATTTATCGAAAGAATAATATTTACTAATCAAGGTTTTGGAAATATCATGTAAGGTGGAGGGTCCAAATAATTCACTTGGTAATTAAAATAATTTTTATAATGTGAATGTTGGAATTGTTTATTATTTATTAAGGGTCTTTTTGAAAATATCAATTCTATGCCCTACCTATTTCTATATATATTTATTAATATATATAATTTCATATAATTTATGAAATTATATGGGTTGTGAAAAATTTATTATCTCCCTAGAAGACTCTCCCAATAAAAAATCATGGATTATTATCAATACTATGTGATTTAAACCACATATTTCCCCTATTTTAATATTAAAATAAAAAGTGATAAAATTGGTTAAGCCATAATGATTGTTTTATGATAAAAAATAAAAAGGTATTCAAATCATCTACACTATATATTAGAGATTCATAGGTTTAGTTCAGTGAAAAATGATCACATATAGATCAGTACGAGAGATATTGTATGTTATGTTCTCCAAAAAAATGATTGTATAATTAAAATAGAGTATCAATGATAAATTTCATAATTGATGAAAGAGTTTCAAAATTGATGAAATTATCATTACTAAATTAATTATAAATATAGTGTGAACTGAATCTCTATGTGTTATGTGATTCCTTTCAACATGATTATTCTATTATATTCATTATACATAACAATTATTTGTTATGTTCCTATGGATTTTCCATTCGAATTAATTAAAAACCATTACTGGGAATGGGTTTGACTAACATCTGTTGTGCCTATAACATTTTATAAGTTATCTCAATAGTTAAATTTATTAGTTTTGAAATTTAACAAACATGTTATTATTAATTAAGATTTACATACAATGGAAATCCATTTTTTGGAATGGGATAAAAGAGACAACTATTTAATAATTTGGATGTTAAATTATAGAATAATATATAAGTATTATAGCTAGAAACATGGAAACAGAATATTGTGGAAACTAAATAAATAACTAGGAATGAAAATGTGAAAATATTTTTAGTATTGATATATAATGATAGACATGAAACAATAACCTATGGCCATAGAGGACTGTGATCAATAGATGTGTCTTGCATTGTACAATGTGATAAAACTACCCATGTGTGACCATCCAGAAGTAAAAGTGGGTTTTTGTGAAATATATTTTCAGGTGGTGTTTTTTGTTGGATCATAATTTAATAATCAATCAGAAAATATTAAATAAATAGATTCGACATGAATGGGAACTATAACCATTGAGGGAGATTTATAATATAAGTTACACATCTAAGATAGTATCATAAATCCTAGAGGTAAATTTTTCTTGAATACAAAATATTGGGTGTCAAAATAGAGCATGTTTCGTTATGGTAAATGGTTATAAAAAGATAATAAGGGTTATGGGAAATGTAAAGTTCACAATCAATACTAAGGGGGATAATTTTTCATTCTCAATGAAAGGGACAATGAATGGGTGAAGTGAGGAGGTGATGGGGATGATAATTATCTCGTTATAATACAATGTTTAATGGAATCCACTTAACATGATATGAAATTGAAATATTTATTTAATGTTGAAAATTAATGAAAAAAAGTTAATCATATAAAGGACTCAAGTTATAATATATTCATGTGTCATACCCATTATAAAAGAAAACTATTTTTATGATATACTTATATATAAAAAATAATATGGATTGTATAATTCAACTAGCTAAATGATTATACGAATACAATTATGTTCTAAATAAAACTTTTAATACCATATCCTTATAATTTAAATAGAGGGGATGGCTATAAACCCCCTGAATATAAAATATATCAATAATTGTTTGCGAACACGGTCTATTAGTAGAGCGATAAGGTTTCAGGAATCCCTTTAAATGATGGAAAACATATTAATGGATATGGTATATTTTATTATCACATTAATAAATTAAAATGACATATTTATTTAAAACAACTGATATGGTAGAAAAATATTTTTTATAACATATATTATTCATGACAAAACCCCCTTAGAAATTTTTCTATGGAATTATCTATAGAATGAGATTCATAATGGAAGGGTTTTGTCTAATTTTATATTGAGAGTAAGACAATTAGTTCTTCAGTAAAGATGTATAGAACAAAATTATAAAAATATATTTATGAAAAAAATTTAATGGAACTCATGTATGTGGATTATAAAAAACTAAATGTTAAAAAATATTTTCCTAATCAAGGGATTTAAATAATTATTGATGTAGTTTTTCAGCCAAAGAAAACCAAAACAGGAATTCATAAAAATAGTTGTAAGTGTCACAAAACATAAATTTAATTATTCTTATTTAGATTCCATATAATATACTTCTTTTTATTAGATATCACAAGAAAATATTTTTACTAACATCAATTCTAATATTATCCATAGAAATGACCTCAGACCCATTATTATACCCTTCAATATTTTTTGCAAATACATTTGAATATGTTTATTCATCATTTTTTAGTTGGTGAAACAATTAATATAATATCCCATACATCACCATATGATTATTTGAACAATGATCAAGATAGATTAAAAGGAGATATTAATAAATCATTATCCTTATGTTTAGGATTAATCTCTATCAACCATGTATTTGATATGGTTCCACCTACCTATAGTAATCCTTTATTAAAATCCCCCAAGAATGTAACTCACTTTTCATATTTTAGTAAACATTCTCCCACAAAAGTGTCAATTTCTCCACTATAAATCATATTTATTCTCTAACACTGTCGATTGAGTTCCAAAATTATCAAGAATGATTTTTTCACTACATTACCCCATTTTAAATGTAAACACATATTGTATGATTCCTTTTCTAAATGATTACACATGTTAAATAATAATTCATATATGTGAATATGGTATACATAAATGTTAATTAAATTATTGGTTATGGTTAAACACCAAGACTCAACTAATGATTCATGAATGATGATGTGGAAAGTGGTTTTATTAATTTTCTACCACTTATTACCATTTTCTAACATAATCTACATCAGAACGATTTTTTTTCAATTTTTCTATGATTATATGAAGAATGAATTCAAATTGGTTCATACATAAATGTTGGACTGAATTTTTAACATATAATTCCATGTTTTTATAAGATAAAGATACTATTGGAGTTTTCACCCTTTCCATTATATTTTCTAAATATCTATTCATAAAAAATTGTTTTATATGCAATTTTTTTTGAAATATATATTAATTCATAAATTTTATATAGATTTATTTATTTATTATACCTAATATAACAAACAAACTGTAACACCCCAAGCTTCTACGGTATGCTTCTCATTGAATAATGTGATAGCGTGTGTTGTACGCAACATCGAGTTCTAACACACCATAACCAATCAAACAAGCTGTTATGAATAGTAATACATACTTTTTGAATTTATATATATTTTATATTTTAAATTGGACTTAATTTTTGGATTCGGAATATCGAATTTAGCCTAAGGTGAAATTTTGGTACTTTTCGGATAACTTTCATATTTTGATGAATAGTGAAAATTACGAAATTTTAATTAAAAAAACTTTTTTAATCAAAATAATTAATGGTGATAAATTATGAATTTGAGTGGTTTTAAAGTATAATTATAATATACTTTTACCATTTAATATAATTTTGGTCATTGGACATAATTTTACAATTAAACCGAACATAAACAAGTGTCAATCTTTTGATAGTTATTATCTCTTAAAAACACGCTTTTTGTTTTGACAGCGGGAATTAATTTTAATTTAATTTCTGCCACTTCTGTGTTTTGAATTTAGAAAAATGGATTCCATATTTGGAATCAGGCTGTTCAAATTGTGTAAATAGGTAACTTTTATTTTTAGACATTTTGAATAATTACTGCGGTAAATATTTTATTTACCATGGTTAAGGGTAAATCCGGTAAATAAGGGTTAAAAATAATATTATAATAATACTAAATTACCCTAAAACATGTCCTAGCCTTATTTTTTGATACATGTTCGACCATAGGCATCTTTGGGTCGATTTTGGGACCCCATGGTGCCACTTGTAGGTGATAGGGACACTTTTTTTAATTAAGTTAAAATGAATACAAAAATGACACAAGCATATATATTTTAGCAAAAAAAAATTTACATAGGGTTATATATGTTGGATTTTAGATTATAAATATTAATTAGAAAGATAAAAATATTTCCTACATAATGATATTTTATTTATTATTTTTAGACATTAAATAATTTAATTTATTTATGACACAATGATGATAAATTAATTACTATAATAGTGAAAAATTAAAATAATTTATATTATAAATACCCAAATAAATATAATATGAATCTTTTAATGAATTAAACTAATTTTATATGATAATATGATATATTAGGATTGATTTAATTTAATTTATTAGAAGTAATCAAGCTGTTATGAGTTTCACAAAAATCAACTATTGAATAGTGACAAAATTGACATAAAAGAGTTCTTAAAACAAATATTATATTATTAATTGATATTAAATTCCTAAAAATCTACGGTTCGTCCAAGAGACTTATTACCTGATAATTTCATCATTAATGGACCACTTGGGGGTCACTTGGATGTATATAGTATGTTTATTAACCATATTATATAAAAATACAAAGATACATTGTAAAAGTGAAACAAATTAACTTAGAGTTAATACTTAAAGATAAGGTTAATATAAGTCCCCAAACCTGTCTAAATTCTATTGGTTGAGTTTTTTTCGACCCATCCCCACCTTAACCTTTGAATAATAAACTTTGGAGCCATTGGAAACCGAATATTAATTTATTATAAACTAATATCTCTAGCTTTTCCAAAGGTTCCCCTCACCCCTCTTATAAAAGGGCCTCCTCCTTCTCATTTCTTCACACATTAAAAGCCTTTTGGTTCGGCCAAACTCTTCCCAAAAACTCTCCCAACGTCCCTCAATACAACCTAGAGGCCCTAGTCGGATCAGAATAACAACCTAAGGAGCCCTTTTGATCAAATCAAAAGGAAGAACCTGAAGAAGAGGTAATGATTTCACCACCCTCTTCCAAGTTCCTTTCTTCTTCCACATCTTCTTCCTTTGTTATTACCATTCTAAAATAATAACTCCAGTATCATATATATACTGTGATGTTTTTATAAATATGGTACAACCATATTCTGTATTCTATCCACCCTTTGAATAACATGTCACCATACGTGCGTACGTACGGCTTACCGTCTCCACGTCGTGGTGTAATTGTTATTCAATATATTATTATTTGGATGGGTATAATAATGATATGTAACTCATTTAAATAATAAATATAACATGTTAATGATTCGGTATATATGATATAACAACAATTTATATATTATTTTAATATCAAAAGAATTATATTTTCGCTCGTCCGTACGTACGGACTACCGTCTCCACGAACGCGATGAGATTCATTCTCCATTGTATCCATTCAAGTATAATTATCATTTGATGATTTAAAAATGATGTTTAAGGACTTGATATAATTTTGGATATGAATAATATACAACCTATGCATTACAAACATGGATTACGTAACAAAACATATAAAATAAAACAAGTAAGTTAACACCCGAAACAACGATAATACTAAGATATTATTATCAAATCAATATTAAAAGATCATATATGATATCATATTAATGTATATGATTATTGTATAATTTAATAACAATTATTTCATCATTATACAGGAGGTTAACCTACCCAACCAAAGAAAAGTACAAGGTAAGGGTTATTTCACAATCTCTTCATTATCTGAGGTTGTTTATACGTAATAATCTACTGGGATCTCTTTATCATCCACATCCATGTTTCTTAATAATGTATTTCAAAACATTTTTATTATTTACAAGAATATGGGTTAAAGTCATTTATACACTTTTTTGACTTTTTATAAGAGGAATCTTTCCGTCGTTTTCAAAACAAGGTCCTTTTAACCTTTTCGACAGAATTAAGGTAAGAATGTTTTTTTAACTTATACGGCAGGTGTGGTTATTTTCCGCCGTTTTAAAATCTTCAAAGTGTTCCTTACAATCTTATAAGAATATTTTCGAAGAAAATGTTTTATTTTATATGGCACTTAAATGATTTCAAAAATAGAAAGAGATATTTCTCTAAAAAGAGTATTGATTTCATCTATGTCAACATCCTTTGATGGATTTTATGCTTATTTGAAGTTGATATATTATGATACAAAACTTCTATATTGTATTGAAGGTTTTGTGATATGTTTGACTGTGGATGTGCTATTTTTATACCATTCATAGTTTATGGTGAAATTATTGACATTTCGTATGCTAGTTTTAATACGAATGTTTATGTTATGTTTAAACCTTTTCATATGGGAATGCATTGGACATAATATGTGACGGGTGGAGCCCGCTATAACTCCTCGATGCATCGGTAGGTCTCATGAGACAAACTAGTGTCTTTCCACAAGGCCTTGGCAAAATCTTATTTGTAGTCTTGGCACGAGGCCTGAGCTATGAGGTTATGATAGTCTGACATTATGCATTCCAACATTATGAAAGTGGTTATTGATATTGCATGTGATTATTCGATTAGTAGAATATCCAGGTGAACAAGTAAATGGCATTATTTCATTTTACTTATTCCATACTATGTTGATGTTAAAGTTTAAAAGGCTTTTGTTTTAGTAATTCATTGCCTTAAATGTTTATGCTTATTTTTGAATGTTCCGCTATATTGTTATACTTACTGGGCATTTGAGCTCACCCCTTTTCTATGTTTTATTTTTCCCAGGATGTGAAGAAGTATGTTATGAATGACCTGCAGGGATATTATGAGGGGATAATAGTGTGGACTATGGAGACATTATGTTGTTGTTGTAGTTTTTCATTTTATAATGTAATGTAAAACTTATGAATATATCTAGTGATTCCAAGGCGACTAAACCAATCGGTCTTTCGAGATTTGATCTTTCTTGTGATCATGCCAATGTAATGTAATAATGCACCGACTCTGGGTAACTAGGGTCGGGGCATTACACAAACATTTTTAAATGAATATTTTCATCTTATAGTTGAATTTTGTTTTACAATGTCTTTAACCAAATAATTATTTGAATATAAAATCAATTAATACTTATAACATATATCATGAATCAACTGATAATAATGGTTACCCATAACAAATATTGAGATTAATTTAAATTCAATGACATCAGCTTCATAATAATTCCATATATCATATATCGAACCGAGTTTATTTTGTCTCAAGCCATTTTAAATATATGTAAAATTTTATAAGACCTGATATTAAAAATGATCAAGAAAATAAAAAATTTGATAAATATAGTGAAATAGAAAAATGATCTGTGAATGAGAATTAAAAAATAGATGTCCTACCTGCCAGTAATGAGAAGGCCATGGAATGATTTATAAAAATTGTAAGAGGTAATATAAGTTTTCTTATTTAATAATATGATGTGTAGCACATGGGAAATTATGATAACCCATGGAAAATGATATTACTCCATGGTAAATGAATAATTAAGAGTTCTTATATGGGGACTATTATAAAGTACACTATAATTGGGAATTAAAATAAAATGTGATGATTCACCAAAAATTCTATTTATTCTAAATACTTTGGTGCCCACTCTATTAATTTATCCTAGTATTACTCAATCCAACATATATAATATAGAAATTTAATTTCAAAATTGTCTTTGTGTTTATGTACATTTATTAACAGCTTGGAGGCATGATATGTGACCATGAGGGGGTACAAAAGTATTTTAAATTAAATTTCGATGCATCTTTTAAAATGGGGGATAATATTTACATCATCTCACAATATATATGTAGTCTTTTCCATAAACAATATAGGACTATTCTAGTTTTGGAATGTCTAATTGGGTCTTGGACTCATTTTTTGATATATCTAATGGGAATTAATTGGTCCCGAAGGGGGGATCTATTTTTTCATTAATTTTCAATAACTTATAGATAATGGATTAAGAGTTAAATTAAGCATGAATATGATATATCAAGTATCTCATCATCATATAGTTGACAATAAAGACAAAAAATATGCGTCATATTTCTGTGATAAAATATTTTTTATACTAGCATGCTGTTATTGTTGAGGAATTTAGTTTAAAATAAAATTGTAACATACTTCCAACATCCATGAACTTTTGGTGACATTTAAGATCTATAATAACATACATAATGTAATGATGAGTATTTTTTTGGAAGGGAATGACATAAATATTTTAGAATTTTCTACAGAACATGATGCATCATAAATGGTGAAATATACAACTAATGTACCAATATTTGGGATAGAATCTCCATGGATTTTATTTTAGGGCACCAAAATTCACATAAATATGGGGTTAATAATGTTTTTTGGACCATATTTTCATTCCATTTTTGTCCCCATGAAGAACACATATTTAACTTTAACTGTTGAAAGATTTCTTGCTATATAGATATATCAATAAAATGGTTTTTCCTTCTCAATTATAATTTAACATGATAATATGATTAAAATGAATTCATGTAATTACTATTTAAATTCAAGATAATAAATTATTAATGAGATCCACATAACATACACATATCAGCGAATAAACTAAAATTGTGACAATGTGTATGTAAACCATACAAATTATGCATATGAACAACAAAAACGTAGGCATAATGACAACCATGGATTGATTAATTTTATAATATAACATATCATGTCTCTACTAAAATGATAACATTTATTATTGTTTATTCGAAAGAAACCAAATATGATGTTGAACTATAACAAGTGATAATATAAATTTTTTTGGTCAAAAATTAAATTCTTGAAAGAGTTGATACATTGGTTTACTAAGAGTTAATTCTTTTTTAGTTATTCCGTTGATGGTTAGATTTTTAAATAAACCTATAAAAAAGTTGTTCTATGTTGGGGAATTATATGTTAGTGAAGTTGAGGAATAATGTATAGTCCTCAAAAAATGATTACAATTAATATCTAGGTATTACAAATCATTAAATATGTTATAAATTATTGGGTTACATCTTAACATCATTATTTATATATCATCTCTCAAAACCACATAATATTCCATATCACCAATACAAATAATAAAACAGAAGGAATGAGACAAAAAATTGATAAAACTTAGAGAATGAAATATTGTTTTTTCTATTGAGGTCTATGTAGTTATATTAGTTTGGGAAATTCATCATCAAATGAAAATACATACCAAAAAACGGAAACACCTGAAAAAATGTTGAATTTTTTCTATGAAAATTTACTTATGTTTATCCAAAGTAAATGGTAGTTTTAATAAAATTTGAGTTGAGGATTAATTAATTACATTGTTATAATTAATATGAGTCAATAAATATATTTATAATAACCCTCCATGATAATAATTTATAAATAAATATAGAAATTGAATTTCTCTTATGTCACATTACCCATCCCAAATATAATCAGGTCCCCATCATTGAGAGTTCTATTATTTGGTTTAGTTGCTCAAAAAAATTGTCATTCAGGGATGAAAATAACCATTGAATAATGTTCCATACTTCATGTAGTCTATTATAAAAATCACACATTCTAAATGAGGATGAAATGAAGAATCCATAGCATCCAAAAATATGTCTATATGATATTGAGATATTCATTTTTCTTTACTAATTTTTATATAAAAACACAAAAATAATGAAAGTAAACAATGATGAAATCCAAATAATTACTAGGATATTTAAAACATTGTCATTAAATGTGTATAGTCTACAAAAGGGATGTGATCTATCTAGTTAGGATTACTCTCAACGCATGTAATTGTTTTCTATACTATCTTTTTTCCCAAATCAACATTTTTCATTAGAAGGTTCTAGAAAAAATTTGGTTAAAATAGATCCTCTCATTATAATAATGGATTCAAGGGCTGGTGTAATCCATCAATTGAACGAGGAATTTACCTCCTCATACAGTGGTTCCCATTAAATATAACGTGTTACTGAGTGAAATATGGAATCCAAAACTTTAATGGTATGCTAATTTTATTTTCGTCATAATTGTATGTTGAAATTGTTGTATAGAAATTTAGAATTTAATGGGTTTATTTTAAATTCAAAAAGCATTTGATGAAAACCCAAAACCCATCAGTGTGTATCTGAGGCTTTTTATTCAACAGTTCAACATGTTTTTCCAAACATTTTTCATGATTCGTCAACATCGTAATGCGTACTAGAATATGTTGTAACATATGATATAATGAAAATAATTTGTTTTTTTATAATATTGGAATACGGGTAAGATATATTCTAATGTAAGACATATAAAAACTCCATTGATTTGAACTACATCATAAGAATATTTGATATTCGAATATATGATCGATTCCATTTTTAACCAAAATAATACATTGTTGATAAATTAAGACATACATGATATAATCAAATATTATTGATGAATTATGATTGTTTAAATCATATACTAGGATATCAATCAAATTTTACAATTGATAATACACTATTATCTATATTAAAATACTATTTAGCAAAAAATTTACAGAATTAATGATTTTTATATATTTACTTATGTTTTATAAAATGTTTATAAATTATATGTGTAATTACTTATAAAAATGGTTGTTTCATTTATAAATTAAATATTATAATGTTAATATTTTTATATATTGTTTTAATTACTATATTATTTTAGAATATTTATTTTTATAAATTATTTATAAAATTGGAATAATTGTTACATTTGGTTTATTTGATTAATTTCATCTAATCAAATAATATAGCCATGAATTATAATATAATTAAGTTGAAATAAAATTTTGTTTTCTTATACATTAGGCTCAGGATGTAACAAAAGATATTAAATTGAATTTGTTATTGGGTGTATTTTGAAGATAAGAATTCTTAGCATTATTATGAGTTGTAATCTAACTTGTGTAAATATTCATGGGGTTGAATGACTTTGAATCAGACTTCGCACTTCCCTTGAAGCTTATTCAATATTTTAGTAAGGTGAGGATGACTATATATATCTCCAAACCTAATTAGTATGATCATTTCAATTTCATATAATTCAAAACGTTTACATGAAGTGTTACATTTTTCATATGTTGAATTTGGAAATGTATGAATATGTATTGATTCTATTTTTGAGTGATTGTGGATCATGTAAATTTTTACCCATTATTATGGAATGAATATATTATTTTGATTGATAAATTATGTATTCAAAATATAAAATCTCAGAAGAATAAATATCGAAAGTGGTAAAACATTCAATATTAAAGAAAACATATGATTCATTAATTGTGAATTTAATATTCATATGATATATATATATATTAAATTGGTCAGACTTTTAAAATAAAACCCTTCAAATACTATGTGTATGATTCATTCTTTGAAACCACATGTTAAGTCATCAACCTTCCAACCGGTTTGTAGGTTCAGCCAATGATTCATTCCCATGGATTATCTTATGTAAGGGGAAGTGTGAATAGGTAACCATATGTGTTAGGTAACCAACCCATTATCTGTGTTCTAGGTTATACAAGGATATACAATCACATGTGTTTGGATGTTCGAGGAATATAGGTGAGTTTATATTAATATGATGGATTGGGAAAAGGGTTGTCCTCCCAAAAATCCCTAAATCATAATTTATATAATTTAGATGATTCCCAACCCAAATAAGTAATCATTGAGAGGAATGACAAAATAGAATCATTACATCCTGAATTATAGGTCATGGTCCACTTAATGGCTATGATGTATAGGTTCATCAATTATAGTGAGTGTAAGTTCATTTAAATTAATTTATTAAAAGATATAAAACATTATACTGTCTCATATATATTATTACTACAGATTTTGGCATGCATAGTGTTAATAAAACAATGATATATTATAGGTATGACCTATAAAATAGTTTAAAATTGGTATTTATGGTTGAGATTTGTTCTCAAGGAATTGAATTTTGATCATCAATATGTATATGTTATAGTGATCAATTCCACCAATTCTAACTCATGTGTATTGAATAATGAGTGTGCATCAGACATTTATGGTAATAAACATATAATTAGAGATATTATGGAATTGAAAAAGGGATAAGTTTTTAATTGTGATAACAAGGGATAAATATTTGATGCATTAAAACTCAACATGTATGATATAATTATACCTAGTCTATTAGTTCTATAATTGAATAACTGTTATTATGACCCAACAAAAAAATATTAGATTTCAAAATCTTTTTTAGACAGTATAGAATTTATAATAATTATTATGAACATGAATTGGAATAAACATATATATAAATGGAATGATTTAATAAAATAGGAATATGGTAAAAGATTTATATATTCTATATATGGATGATATGGTCTATAATATACTCTATGATATGTTTTGAGTAGATACTAATCTGAATGAAAATTTTCATTTTCACTTTAGCCATATAAATGAGAAACCCATTAAAAGAATACATAGAGAGAGATTTATTGAATTAGTAGATTACAAATAATTTGATATATATATATATATATATATATATATATATATATATATATTACTAGGAAAGATGACCAATGTTCCTTTTAGTAGAAGACATGAATGGAAAAGTGGACCATTGGATCTTATATTTTTTTGTTGTATTTTGTCAAATGGGTACTGAAAAACGTTCCTTTTTATGGTACTACATTACTTTTACCAATGAAATTACTCGGTATGGTTATATGTTAGTGATGAGACACAATCATACCATATTTGAAAAGGATAAAAAGATTCAAAATTGAAGTAAAAAATTGACTATGTAAAAGTATTATGATTCTCTTATAAGCTCAAGAAGGTGAATACATGAGTTATATATTCCCTAGTAAAATAAGAGGTTGTTGAATGGTTCCACAACTCACTTATACTTGAACATAAGTGTGTAATAGTGTATCTAAGAGGAGTAATCATAATCAATTGGATATATTTCAATAGATGATGAGTCAGTGTGACCATTATATTTAATTCTAGTTTTATAATAATGAGATTGTAAAATTCATGCTTAACCACTTTAGCAATTGGGGTTATTTCGCTAACTACACCAGATATTATTACCATAACCCTTGATTTCTTGACTATTACATTGTGAAAGTGTACTCAATTGAATCTGTAAAATCATATATATACACATTATTTTAAATTTTTTCACCTATAAATACACTCATTTATAATTTAGATAATATATGTGTTCCTAGTATAGTTTTTGAGGAAAAATCTAAATTTGATAGACTTTAAAAAATTGTAGAAAAATTATATTCATTGAAATACAATCACGCATTCGATCATATTACACATCCCATGTGTAAATTGGTTTTTGAAAGTAAATCAATTTATATTATTTGTATAATAATCAATTTTACTCATCATTTCTCAAATCATTACTTATAAAAAAAGAAATGAGCTGACAAATGGTGCATATAATTTCAACACATTCTCCCTGATTGAAAAAATGTCATCTATATGATTATTCATATCGCTTTAAGAATCCATTCATTAGCCACTTCATCATGTAATTGTAATGAATACTTTCATCCATGTTTCTCTAGATGAAAAATAATTTCTATAAAAAAATCATGGATTTATTACATCAATGGTTGAATCCCATATTTTTTACCTTTATCAATCTATTTATAGAAATATTTTTCCCCTCACGCTACATTTTTGTAAATTTTGTTATGTTTTTACTTCATTTATACTTTCAGAGTTTGAAAGATCACATTATTTATTGACGAACACCATTTTTATCATTATAGTTGCTAATGTATATGATATTATTATCACTGGGAGATTTTCACTTTGTGTCACCCATATTATGTCTCATCTCCCTAAAAAATAACTTAACAATCACATGGGTTTTTTGAAATATATTCTTTGAATTAAACTATCACAATTTCGAAAATGTATTTTCCTTTTATAATGAAAATGTATTTCAGATATCATAATGAATATATTTTTCATATATGACTAATGTGTACACTCCTCTTCATTTAGGGAGTATTCACTTCATGATACATGTGACTTGTATCGTCCACTAAATTTGTATCATCATCTTGTTAGAAATCACAATTATCTCACGATGAATCATTTCAATATTGCAGTTGGTGTCTGTATAGTTTTTAAATTTCATATATCATCTAATGAAATCGTAATGAAATTATATACATCACAGAAACAAAAAAAATTAATTTGGTTATTCATGTGGTATTTTATAATCTTGTCATAATCATTTGAACATTATGTCAATTTATGATGATAATAATGTTTTGTTCTTATCTACAGAGAAATCTAATTCTGATGTTATAGTTTTTCTTATTGATAATTTAATTTGGTATCATGGTGAGAAATAAATATTTTTTCTACTCAATTTCTAAATCATAATATCATGATGTGGATATAATTATAGTCAACATTGAATTATGACATGAAGTGGTGTGTTCTTACAGTAGGATAGCAATGACATGAATAATTTCATTACAAATATTTTATCTAATTGTATACTATTTAATATAATAAAAATTAGAAATTTTTACCCCCATAAATATAGGAAAAAATAAAGAAAATATTTATAATAGATAAATAAATATAATTAAATTAATTCACAATGAATCAAACACAATTCCAATCCAATTTTCCATAAATAAGGACCAAAAGAACAACTAGTGAAAAATCATCATCATCATTATCATGAACTATAATTTCTTCTTCACCGTCAACCTTACCATCATTACCATTATAAATAAACTTTTTATAATAACCATCACCATTGTCATCATATAATTCATTTTCATATACTTCTATATTAATATCAATATGTTTTCATTTATATCATGAATGATAGAGACCGGTAGTCCATCAGGAAGAAATATTATAGAATGAGGTAAAAGTGTCTTATGTAGGGGGAATATGGGGGTATAAATAAATTAGTTTGAGTTGGGGACCATGAGGGAATATTAAAATGGGTGAGTTTAGAGGATTTAAAAGAGGTATGAAATTATTTAGTTGGGTCTATTTACACAGGTTGACATTTTTTGTGGATTTCAACTGATGGTCATCAAATTTGTTTCCCCATTAGTATCATCATATAATTATACTTCATATATTTTTACATCAATAAACCTTTTTTTATTTAAAAATTCACAAAATGCATGTGAATATCTACCACCTTTTTTAGTCCTTGTATAATGAGATTGTTTATTAGCCTCGATAGCTTCCCCAACTAATCCCCAAGTCATGTATTGTCATAAAAGAACACATATTTAGAACCATCATTATTACCAATCATTGTACATAAAAACAAATCATTACTGTCAAAACAATGATTATTTAAGACAAAAATATAGAATATATAATTTTAATTAAACCATACCTTCAGGGTAATGTTTTATTTGATGAAAACTAAGTGACAAAAAAATTTATGTCCATGGAAAATTCCATTTTTGAAATTAATGCTTTTATAACATTTTAAAAAATATTACTATAATTACTTTTTTGTATATATAAAATTTATGTGATATACAGAATGATATTATGTTACATAAACACTCAAAGGTTATCTAATTCCTCTCATACCCTATGGAGATAAATTTGAAGATAAATATTTTGAAGGAAATTATCTTAACTTTTGGATTACATGAACCGTATTTATTCCACCATTCAATTTCAATTATTATCTATAAAAAATGCATGATTTAATCAGCATGTAATTAAATAATCATGAAAGGATAAACTCTCTTATATTGAACAATTTTACTTAATTTTCTTATAAAAACATTTCCACAATAAATACCTTATAACCTTATATATATTGTTAATTTTCGTTACTTTTTTCCTTTCTTACAATTTTATATTAAAAATATATCAATTCACTAATATAATGTATTAATCACAAATACATCTACTTTAAAACTTTTATATCAATATAATAATTATGTATTCTTATAATAAATGATGATATTAAATGAATGATGTAATATATAGTCCCAAACCTCATCAGTTATTCAAAATATATAATTAAACTTATTGGATCATTCATGAAATTATTTTTAATTTTATCTTATACTCTATCAATATTATAATAAATAAAACCCATTATGAGTTTCGTGTCTCTATCAAACGACTTAATAACTTAAACATGAGGAATCAATGAATTTAGGTTATAAACAATATCATTCCAAAATGATGGAATCAATAAGATTTCAAGAACTCCCATTACCTTTTCTTATTTTGTATTATTAGATCTCAACCAATCTTTAGAAAATAATATCTCTCTTAATATATTTATCTTCAATTACTACCATGGTAATGTTAAAATGGTCATATAAAACTGAGTAACCACGTATCTTAACAACTCATTGTTATCGGTGTACCTCCTCAAAATATTAAATGAAAATGAGTTATAGTTGAAGAAGGACAAAATCAAAATTATTTAATTTATATCCCCCATCATCCTACTATGATTTCCATTGCTTTCCCAAAAAAATCAAGATAATGCATGTCATATGGATTCCATGTTATTTTTTTTATCTTAACAATAAACCAAATGCATAACATATATAAAATCAATTATAATTAAATATTATTTTTAAAAATAAATTCAACCAAATTACAATGAAATTTATATACATGAAGGAAAATATTTTCAGAACCTCGTGACTTGAATTTTCATCCACTATCGTAAATTCCATATACAATATTTCATTATGAAATCCTTTCCAAAAAAGTTTCTAAGAACCAAAAAATTATATCTCCGGTTTTCATGTAACCTGATGTATCAACACTCTTTAAAAAAATGGAATTTGTAAGAGAATTTATCATGAAAATCAATCAGTATCATCTATTCAAGTTCATCCAACCATTAGAAATGTTTGTGAAAACAAAATTATCTTCTTGAATTTCATGAAACTAAAATTCATTTGAATAATCTATCTAAATTCTATGAATTGGAACCCTAAACTATTAATTGAATGAAATTTTATTGTGTGGTCTATATTGTCCAATTTTTTCCTCCATCAACTTCAAGATTCTTTATCAAAAAACATTAATAAAATCCATTTTTCTAAAGGAATCACTCTATTTATTTCATAGTTTGATATCATTACAACTTTGTACATGCATCATTAATTATTATTGGATTTGTATCATTCAATACTCTTGTTGTAGTTTTATAATATATTTTAACACTATATCAAGAGGAAATTTCACATTTTTCACTTTTAAGGAAATAAGAAAAGATATAGTGCTTTAAATGAAGAAAAATTACATATTTTTTTATCTCCAACCACAGTATAATTAATTTAATCAAGCTCATACTACATATCATCATTAAATTCATGATTCTTCTATGTTCATATATTTTTAAATTTTATTTGTATCTATAGTATGAATATTATCCTTTACATCATGAGGATCCTTGTTAAACTAATAAACATAACCTTGTAAACATATTATGTATTCTTTTGTTCAACTAATGGAACCATTGATATTTATAAAGGAAAAATAACAATTAAATTTATTTTTATAGTTGATGTCCCTCAAAGAGGACCACTTCCATTCAATGTCAAAATTTCTTTCCTTGATGTTTCCCAATGATGGAAAGGACTACACTATTATATCATAGAATTATGAAGTGGATGGATGAGGAAATGAATAAATTTTCTTTTAGAGGGAATAAATTTTATAGAAGAAGGTATGAGAGGGTTCTATGAGACAAATACATGGACGAGTAGACTGTCTTGATCAATATAAGAAGAAAATACATACTCTTGAGTAACAGATAACCACACCGTGTTTGACATCTATAACAAGGGATACCAACCTTGGTTTGTCTTCAACATCAAGGGAGAGAAGAAAGTCCCATGAGAAAGATTGATAAATGAGTTTGGAGGGTTGTTGACTATATTTGGGGATACAATTGTGACTATGTAGGGAGGGGTCTCGTCCACTATAGTGATGAAGAAAGGGGGGATGATGTGAGATGTTTTGGGGGGGAGGGTCAAATAAACCATATTTTTATACAAAAAAAATTATTTATCTATGAATGTGGAGATCATGTGAGATTTAAAAAACAGATCATGCAAAAAATAATGGGATTTTATACTACAATTCAACAAAGTCACCCATAGTTGTTTTGGATATCTATGTTGTGAAAAACATTATCGAGGCTTCTCTGTTGTAACATGAGAACAATGTTGGTGATTTAAAATACTGAAATTCATTTGCTTAACCAACTACATCATTAAAATTGTTTCCACAATAGTCACCATCTCCTTAATAGGGATAAAAAATATAGGCACAAATAATATATTATAATATTCTATTGATGGATGGACAATAAATATTTAATTTTACTATCTCATAATTTTGGTATAACATTTATTAGAATTATATCACAAATGGATACATTCCGCTTAATATTATCTTGTGGGAGTATTCACCAAATCCCACCCTAGTTCTCAACTATAGTTTTCATTCACCCTGTTCAGAATGCAAAAAAAAAACAATGAATCAACTTAATGGGGATTTTGATAAGTATTAATTTACTATCTATCTGATTATAATCTTTTATGGGACAAAAATAACAAGATACACATGTTATATCATGAGGTATGTGTTGGAAAAAATCAGTTTCATGTATTTAGAGTCCCATATTTGTTTTATATAACATTTCATATTTTACTCCATCTAAAAAAATAATGTGATCCACCTCTTATTGATTCAATGAGAAAGGTTTTACATCTATATAACTAATGTTCATGCATGAATTAAAGGAGAGAAGAAAATGATGTTAGTGAAATTAGAGTATAAAATAATGTCAATGAAGGGTTGTAGGAGAATCTAATATTCAATGTGTAAGAGAATAAATAGACTCATCAAAATGTGGATGGAGAATAGAGGAACATGAAATATTCATTTGTAATTTTGGGAAATAAGTCTAAAAAAATAAAGAAAAATTAAATGGTAGGGTTTGACATTTTGTGGCTATAAAAAGTCTAAATTGATGTATAAAGTGTCAAATATCTCACAATGAATATCATTTCTTTTAAGAGGATAATAATTGAAGAAATTTAACGTTGTTTCAAACTAAAATGAAGAACATAAATTTAATAAATTCATAAATGATAATAATTGGAATATGAAAAATAATATAGTTATGCTTTTTTAGTTTTAAAATATTTTGTCGAATTTTTTATTTTATGGATTCTATTATATTTTTGTTTGAAATTGACATATGTCAATGTATTTCTGTTCAATAATTTACATAAAAAAACGAAAAAAAGGAATTGATTATAAGAAATGAGTCAAAGACATCCCACATAAGAAAAAAAATCAACAATGGGATTTAAAATTCAAAAATAAAAAATGGGAAAAAAATAAATTACGGAATGAAGTGTGTGTAAGTCGTAACCATCCTTTTTAGATAGCTCTACACAATGGAAGTGAAAAGAGGGGAAGCCTTCATTTAATCAATAAATATAATTAATTTTTTTAAAACATATAATAGTAAAGAATTTTTATTATTAGGTTTAATGAATGACAAGTATAATGATCAATACATTTCACTCAACTATATAAAATCTTAATATATGAATATTTTTCAAATTTCATAAATACACGCATGTGTTCCAAAACTGTTTCGTGTCATGAAAAAATTAGATACATGAAAAAATGTATAATAAATGAAATAAAAAACCTCCAACTATGTTTTAGTAACTATAGACCTTCTAATATATGATACTTTATACATCTCTTTATAACCAGGGGAATAGAAATATAAGGAAGGTTGATATCTGTTGCTTATTATGGGTAATCAAGGAAGATATCAAATATGAATTAAATAAAATCAGATTAATTTTATGAATGAAAGATAATAAAAATTCATAACAATAAAAATTCTATCATATATATATATATTTTAATTTGGATTCACGATATAAATCAAGGCAGTTCATAAGTCACAAATCATAAAAGAATCAAGAAGCATAATCCCTGAAAGAATAACATTTCCACAAGAAACCAGTTTATGACATACATAGAAGCATAGAAAATCATTTTCAGGTTATATTTCACTACATATACTATCTTAATAGATTTATAATCACCAAATTATATTAAAATAACACAATGTTAAAATAACTTATATGACATGCACCAATGAGTATAAATGAACACCAAAAAATTATTATTTAAATATGGCCATTATAACAAGACCATTAAATTGGTGGGTAAGAATAACACTAATGTAATTATTATATATATATATTACCAAATAAATATAATTTCATTTATTTAATCTTTTTTAATATGTAGTCAACTTTCTGTAAATCTATTTTATTCATCATATATACATTTTCGTCAAATAAATTGATTTTATTGTTTTTTTGTGAGTAAATATCAAATTAATTTTCTTCATTCAATATATAAATTAACTTTTATAAAAAATACCATTTTTAATATGATAAATTTTTTTATATTGATTTATTGTGTATTCTTCTAAAAATATTGATTATCTGGGGAATACTAAAAAATGACATTATTTACTACTCCAGTACCATGAAGGCCTTGATTTTTTATATACTTTTGATAATACACCATTCTCGGGGTGAGGTTGAACCCTTACAAGGCTCGTATTCCTATGTATTACATGGATCGTAGGCCTGAATTCATTGCCAATAAGCATCAAACAATACATAAAACCCAATGTAACTACATGGAATTTATGATCCACACCATCTTCATCTTGAAATCGACTCTCCACCTTCACATGGCAGTTCAACTAGGTTTTTTCATTCCTGCACAGGCTTGTCCTGATGGCGGGAACCATACCCTCTCATTAATGCAATCCATTTACCATCTTCTATGGTGAAATATCGATTCTCTTCCTCCTTTTAAATATTGTTCCTAGTAATATTTCTAGTTTTTCATCTACACTTATGGTGGGATGAAGGACTTGAGGAGGCTTGAAGCCCTTAATAACTTTAAGGCCTAGGTGGCACAAAATCCTTAAAGGACTCAAGGACCAAATCAGGGGCCCGAAGGCCCAAATGAAGGAATTATCCTGGCTGCTACATTGCCAAACAATACATGCTAAAGTTATGCTACAATAATGCTACATTACTACTACATCAGTGATACAACACTAATAAAGTACCACCGAAATATTTATCTTCTTTTATTTGATCCTGTCTTGCATGGATGCAGTTAAGGAGTCCACACTAACCGGGCTTAGGCTCACGTGCAAATTTTTTTATTAAAAATTGTATTTTTGTTTCTGCTATGTGTAGTGATCCAATATATTTTAAATGGTTTATAAGTAAATATAGTTAAATAATATTATATATAATATAAGTTTTTATATTAAGATAAATTTTATTATTATTTTTTGTTTAACAACATATTTAGAAATAAAAATACATTTTTACGAAATTTATTTTTTTTAAAAAAATCTTTTCTTGCGTATATTGTGAAATTATATTAAATTTATATTTTTTATGTTATTGGTATTTAATTTTATATAGTTGATCGCATATTTTGAATAAGTATGTTCAAATTTTGAAAATATGAATCTTTTTTAGGCATTAGGAATCATTAATGTTTTACTATTTGTAACCCAAATAAAGGATAAATTGGGCTAATCAAGGTTAAAACCATGTGAAGAGGTTACAAAAAATAATAACAATAAAATATAATGGATGAATATAATATGAACCATATAATATTCACCTCAAAAAGGATTCATTTTAATAGAAACATGTCCATAAAAATGACCAATATGATATTTTAATCAAATAATATTACAAAATTCAAATCTCTTTGTTAAAAATAGCTTGAATATTGTCATATAGTGGAAAAAATAAATATATGAAGTATACTAAATATTTATAATGATATTAAAGAAATTATTTTAATGTCATAATTTCATTTTTGATTTTTATAATTTATATAAATACTTTAAATTCTTGTGCAACAATAATAAAATAATTAGTTAATTAAGAAAAAAATAAAATAAAAGATTCCAAAAAATCTTAAATTTGATATAAGTAGATGGTTTTAATTTCTACCGTGATTTTTCTAGATATTTCTGAAATATTAACTAGAATTTAAAATATTATATTCAAATTTTACCTTTTTAATAATGTTATGATGTAAAATTAAATAAATACAATGAAAATTGACATTAATAATAGTTTGTAAAAATAATATTTTATTATATTATTTAAAAATAATTTAAAATTTGATATAGGACAAGAGAGAAATATATGGTTTTAAATTTCATTCCAATTATGTCTATTAGTCAATAATTAAATTATATGTAAAATTATAACCCTTTACATCTCAAATTACAACCCTAACACACCATATATTCTTATCCCTATAAATTTGGGTGAATTTTTCTTGAGAACGAATTTATTATAATTTTATATTTGACGAAATTCCAAAAGATCCACTCACCAAAATTATATATGGACACCACTTTTTTATTTTCTATTAATCACATGTTTGATCTATCTCAACCAAGACATTACCATTCCCCTCCTCGAAATCCTTATAAGATATTTGGTGGATTTCTCTCCCTAAAATTCCATCCTTATTTTCCTTAAGAAAGGATATAAAAAATGATACATTATGAAATGTAATTGTCTTACCATACATATTTTAATTTATTTCATCTTTTACCTCTTATAAATATCTCAATGTTATCATAAAATAATTGATTCTGTATCGTCAATATACTTAAAAGATATTATTATTATTAAAAAACCATCACCCAACCGCATTATCCTAAAATGGGAATGGAAATTATCAATGGTACTTACACATGGCTTACCATCTCCATATAGAGATACATTACATTTTTCATTAAAATATTTTGAGTATGGTAATTATAATGGATTAATGGTGCATATATCGTATTAGTAATATAATTACACTTATTAAATTATAATATCTTATATAACTTTTTATTTTCCAAATCATTTGTTAATGATAATTCCTTTCATTAGTATGTGTGGATTACCACCTCCACGAAGGGATATGATTCATTATTCATTCCTATTATCTTGTATTGTAATAATAATTGTTTTGTTGAATAATTGTTACTTTAAATATGTAATAGTTATTCAATAAATTATAATTATTATCTTTAATTATTTTGATCCAATCAATGATAAATGATAACCATGTTCGAGAAAATGTATGGACTACCATCCCCGTGAACAGGGAGATTCATTTTCTATCTCTATTTTTTTTCATTAATATATATATATAATTATTATATGTTATATTTTTATCATTATTATAAATTTTTATTTTATGTAACCATAATCAATGTATCAGGACCAATAATATCAAACTAAAATATATATGAAACATAAATAAAATATCAGCTGATATAATGATTTTAGTAAAGTAAGGTATGTAAAATATTGATAAAATATTACAATTAAATAATATAAGTTTTTATAAATATTTATATGGATCTATATTTATATTAAATATTTAATTAATTTATAGTACGTTCAAAAATCTAACAAGGAACTAAAACATGATGTATGGGTATATTTCAGAATCCCATCCATTTTTTGTATTTTATTTACAGAATTCTATATTGGGGGAATATTTATCATCCACATAAAATTTTGAAAAATAATTAAATAAAATTTTTAACTCCCACAATATATTTTTTAAATTCATTTTCATCCATTTTTTCCTTTTTAAAATATAGTTTGAATGTAATCTTATTGTATTATTTAGAATGGGGATCATTGTTACTTTTTCAAAAAATAAAATATTAATAGAATATTATTTTAAATTTTATGAATTGAATTTTATTTTCCACACCGAAAATAATATTTTAATTTAATATTCTCTTACATGTTTACAAGGGTGGTTTAAATAATAATATTAGCTAAATTTTTGGTAGTTTTTGGAAAATTACTTTTTTCCCTATCGAAATGTTATTTTCCTCCAAAATACATTTAAATATTTTTTATGGTATTTATATTAATCAATAATAAAAAAACATATATTAATTGTAATCCACTAGGGATGTGTTTTTATTATACAATCCTTATTATTCCACTAGATGGTTTAAGATCGGTTTGACTTGGGGTGTTCTATTTTGAAAACATTATCTATATTAGTATTGATTGTTATGATTAATTCTATTGAATTGGGGAAATTATTAATATTTCATATAGTTTTTTCATTATGATTGTATACGTTGATTATATATATCCCATTTCAAATAAAGAATTAATTTGACATAGTTGGAGTTGTGAGGAGACCTCTATATCCCCTCAATGCTTCAGTATGTATCATGAGAAAAACTAGAATGGGTATTGGATAAGGCATTACCATTTATGTAAGATATCATGGTAATATGACTTGATCGAATGTTAATAACTTATTGAATTATTCATCTCCCACATTATGTGGTAATTTATGAGTTTCTATATAATTATTTGACTAGTTTAGATATAAATTGATAAGATTGTAGCTTTTGTTATTATTTATATGGAATTATTTGATTTCCTTTTATTTCATTAAATATTATGTGTGCCTTATTAAGAATCAATTGTACACATACCTTTTCAGAGAATTTTATCACACCCTTTTTCATTTTTCTCTTTTCCCCATGATTCCTTTAAATATATTATTTTTTATATAAAGTGATGTGATAAGATAATGTAGGTTCTCTCAATGGAAATTGTATATAATAGTATATGATCCCAATTGAAATGTGAGACTGTTGTATTTATCTAGTTTTTCAAGACAACAAAACTACTCTGTCCTTTTGGATGTGATAATATGTTTCAAATTTCAATGTAATAAAGTTACCACTTATTATAGTGTGGTTGGGTCAGGATCAATATAGTTGATATCAGATCAATTAAAGCAGAAAATATGGTAACTATATTTAGGAAAGAGTGATTAGGGAACACTATAATGTGAAGGACATAGAAAACTACCCAAAATAAAAAAATCATATGATAATGAGTTTAGTTCAAAATTAATTATTCAGTATTTTATAAATTATACATTTTAATTTATAATCTAATTTATTTCATTTAATTGTTTTAAAATATAGTATATGGGTAGTAATGGATAAATATAAATACAAATAATCAATATATTGATTTCCCTTCTAGGAAATATAATAGAGCTGTAGATGGACATAAAGTTACTACTGAAAAAATTATAATTATATTGATATAGGTGACTCAGGTTATGAGTAATATACTTTCCCATATGGATCTTTTCGTATGTCCTTTATATGTTGTTACCAAAAAATACCAATTCATGGACTATATTCCTATACTATTCAATGGAACTAAAAGTCTATTTGTATCTGAAAAATTGGTAATTCTTATAGAGAAGATATTTCTCACCTTCAGTTTTAATTAATTTTTGATGTTTTCTATGGAAGTATATCATCTCTTAAGAGATTCATATGATTTTTGGAAATTTAAATAATATACTATGAGTGATGTGAAAATATGGATCATGGAATTGATGGAATTTAAATAAATTCTCATGGAAAAATATTTTTTTCATAAATAATGAATTGATATATATATATATAAGTCTTGACTCTAATTAAAATTCACTAAAAAATGATTAAAATTATTAATCCAAATTTTCTAGAAAACAATGGCATGATATGAAATAAATATGTAATAAAGAGAGCATGATTGACAATTTCATTGATATATATGAGAAAATTCATTGAAGTAATGTAGTTTCATTAATATTATCATCATATAAGTATATAATATCATCTACTCTCAAGGTATTAAAATATTATCCATGTATTATGGCCTTACATGAATTGAATAGATGAAAATGATTTTATAGGAATAAATGTATAAAGGGATGAATGAAAATATGGATTTTCATAGCTATTATATTTATGGAATGAAACAATCGGGTACATGCATCATAAGAATGAGATTTTATTTCATGTGTTGAGTGAAAGGATGTAGGGAACGTGAGTTAATGGTTAATAAAGAAACCTCTTATGTAAATTTTTTAACAATATGAAGATGGAGAACTATATAAATGAGTGACACAAGAATTTTATAAAAATATCTCAGATTAAGCATACAAATCAATAAGAAAATTATGCTTTTAATACAACTAATTTGGAATTATTAATGTAATTGTGCATTTTTATTCAATAAATTATGTTTTAAAATTATTATATCATATATATTTTTAGTTTTAAGAAACATTAAACCTATATGGTTTGTACAAAAAAAGTTTTCCATTAAATATTTTAAAGCATATGAAGAGTGTAATTGATAACCATGAAAAGTTATTAGTTGTATTTATATATTTTTGAGAGTTTGTGAATAAGGAAAGGGCAACTCTTATTGTATTTTGATGCTGATATAACAAATATTATTTTGGATAAAAAGAATATTGACACTGGAAATGTTAATAGAGTTGAATTGAGACATAAAAAATGGTCTGTAATTTTATAATAATATATATTATGAAGATTTTTTCATGATTTAGGTATAAAAATAATTTATATAATATTAATGATGATTCAGTTTATTAGTATATGTGATTAAGGTATTCACATGTTTGTATTGTAACATTAAGAACGTCATTATAATTTTTTGGTATTTTAAATAAGGTTTACAATCATTTTTTGGAGAAATTATGTTAAATAATTAGGGAATGGATGAAGATGAACAATGAATATTATTTTTTAATGTTAAAGTATAATTTATAATATTGGATAACATCTCCTAACAATTTTGGTTTTCATAAATTTATAGATAACTAGGGAATAACATAAGGATATTGTGATTCATCCTCAGTAAGATATGAAATATAAATAGATAAAAGAATACCCAAATGATTTTATTAGTCTTCTAACATGGTAATAAATCTTGTAAATTTATTTTATTGAGTTCTTTATCTAGATAGTGAAGTAATCCC
Organism: Viscum album; assembly: GCA_963277665.1. Classification (NCBI taxonomy): domain Eukaryota; kingdom Viridiplantae; phylum Streptophyta; class Magnoliopsida; order Santalales; family Viscaceae; genus Viscum; species Viscum album. The sequence continues at coordinate 288,916,072 of OY728126.1, read as the reverse complement.
TCGACTTAATGAAAAATACCTCAAAATAAAAACAATATTTATTAACATTTACATGCATGAAATAAATGACCTCTTTATTAATGTTAGGGTGGTAGTTTTTATTCAATATCCTCATTTTAACTCAACACTGAATTACTATTTATCATAAACCTTGTTGTTCAGAGACCTTTGTATTTCTATTTCACTATTTTATGAGTTGTATAATGAAATGCATTATATAATGTATGTTTTACAAAATGTAATTTTAATTTTTTAAACCCTTAATTTCCCAAAATATTTCCAAATTTCTAGGGTAAAACTTCTATATGGTGGTTATAATTTAACACCCATATATTTTAAAATAACTCCTTATTTGATATCATACATGACACAACATGCTAGGCCAAAGCAAAACCTATTATATTATTATTTAAATTTGGCAATTATAACTTAGATACTGAATTTTTGGATTATTATATTAATAAAAAAATATTGAAATATATATAAAAGTAATAATTAATAACATATAATTTATAAACTCTTATAAAATAAGTTTTCAATTTTTAACAGTTATTTTGGGCTTCATATATATGTTATCATCAAAAAATCAGAATTCTCTATTTTTGTGAGTAAATATATTACCCCATTTAAATAATATTTAAAATGATTTTTATAGAAATATTTTTCAATATTTAAATTACTATATTAAAATTATGATATATATAAATTTTCAGGTTATTATAAAAATATATATTTTCTAGTGAATACTAAAAGATAATGGTTTCTATTGAAAAATATATTATTATTTATACCTATTGAAAAGATACATTATATACTAAATGATTTAATTTTTAAATTATTTATATTATATTATTAATAATCTAATAGGTTAATTTTAATCAATTATAAAATTGAATTTTGTATATAAACATTATTATATATGAAACAGATTTTTTAAGAAATCCTATATTTTTCAAGATTGTGGTTTTCATCGCATTTTGCGCACATATTCTAAATTTAATTTGAAACATACATATGTATTTAATTTGATTGAATATATTCTATATTTTTAATCATGATGTTGAAATTTGGTAAATGGTTCACTTTTTTAGGCATTACGAATTGTAATCTTGGTAATATTTAACAACTCATCAATGGATAATTTGGGATAATATATGTTAAAACTATGTGATATGGTAAAAATATTTAATATTAATTCTTATTATATCAATATAATTATAGCCACGTTACCTTTGGCTAGATATTTAAATATTTAATTGACACAATCCCCATAAAATGACCAATATGATTTTTAAATCTATAAAAGTTACAACATGTCACTTTCACTATAACGAACCTACTTTTCGTAGATTACTTTTAAATCATTTTAATTATAAAAAAATAAAATATAACACCAAATGGATCTATAGGATTAGTTTCATGGTAAAACAATTAACATTCAAAACAATTACATCATAATACACGAACATTTATTTAATTCATTATTCTCTTGCTTCTTATAGGATCTTGACTTCTACTTAGTACAAGTAGTCGCTTGAGGGATATACATAAATAAGGTTGACGAAAAATCTCAGTAATAGAATAGATAAGAAAGTGAAATATAATAACATAATATTAGAATAATCATTATCATAATAAAATAGGCATAAGATCAAAACCATGTGAGAAAATATTAACAAATGACACGGAATGTGAAAATACATATAAAATGAAACATCATGTCTTAATGGTTAACTAATAAAAATATATGTGAATAAATACATAATCATTTTCATACATAATTTCACTTTAACTCATGAGATTCAACACATTACCCAATTCATTGGAGTAATGTATAATTTTAGGCGCACTCGTCACATTCAAAAATTCATAATGTGCTATATAATTCTGACCGCACCCGTCACATAATAAAAAATTAATTATAATGAATTACACATAGATCAAATATCAATCATGAGCATAAAAATCCATAAAAAGGAATATGTCTCAAATCATAATAACATATTCATAAATTTTGGGTTCCCTATAGAAAGAAGGAATACCATTCATGGTACACAAACCATCAAAATTGAATAAAAAGTAAATGATGTGTTTTTTAGAGAAGAGTTCTTTTACAAAACATTTTGTTTGACAAAAACTAAAATGGAAAACATTTATATCCTAGAAGATGTATTATGATGATGAAAAAATAATTTTTATGGATTAACCATACCTAAAATGTAGTGAAAGAGGGTGAACCTGAAGAAAGTAAGTTGGGTTCGAGAATTTTCCCTTACATCATATCTGAACGCTTTATTCACCTTAATTCCCTACATAATCACATTATATTAATTAATTAACAATTAAATATACGATTATAACAGAATATGGTTCATTATGGTTTCATTAAGTTCATTTATGGGACTTTTTATGAGTTATTGAGTTTAAATTCATTTTTGGGAGTGTTCTTTTACTTAGTTTTCTTGAACGGTTCACTTGTACACATGCATGGAAGTTCATTTATAATATGGAGAAACATCCAGAATGGATATTAATTGTTATTAATGATATTGTAGGATTTTAATTGATATTATAAATAATTATTTCATATGGAATATCGATGAATCATTACTTTAAATTTAATGATGATCGTTTTTTGTTAATTTTGGAGGTTTTTTTATCACAATGAATTTTTTTTGTTTCATCAATATGTATTATGAATAAATTTTGTTTCCATATCATAAAAGTGGTTAAAAAATAAATATAATATTATTATTTAAACCATTTTATGTTTTAATTGACATCTATGAACGATTTTAAGGAAAATGGATGTTTGTCGCCCATGATGTAGGTTAATTTACACATCACGAGCAACAATTTCATTTTGTTAACAATTAGATGGATGGAGGATTTTATGGAATAATAATAAATTAACATGATATAATACAAATATGTCTATCATACTAGAGTTATCATGAAATTTGGATATGAAAATTTAATTATAAGAGAAAAAAATGAGAAGAAATTTGAAAAGAAATTGAAAGGAAAGGGAGAGAGGAATTAACTCTAGAATCCCCATTTTAATATCCTCCTTAATGAACCTAGGCATGGTATTTTTATAAGAACGTGATTTCTAGGACATGGTGGAGATATATGAGAGAGATTTGGGTAGAATTTTGAAAATTCTTGAAGCATGAATGGTGTGAAGTAATGAGGGTGTGCGGGGTGATATTTATAGTTGATGGGAGATGAGTTTTTCTCAATATTATATTCATTTATTTATTTTTTCTCCGCAAGATAAGAAATAGTGAGGATTACAGGACCATAAATAGTAAAAAGTTAATAGGTGTTTTAACCAATTGGGCTTGCATTATCAAAGAATCATCTATGACACTATAATTATTGTATTTAGCATATTTTATAAATTATAGTATTTCACTATTCATAAAAAATTCATGTTTTAAAAAAATACAAAAAATTAATCCTATGCATTTTTTGATGTTCAGAATCATAAAATGATATCTATTTTTTAAAAATAATTTTCAAATTATGAATAATTTAATTTTTAAATAAATACATAATTTTCTTGAAAAATAAAAATTTTAAAATTACAAATACTTTTCAAACACATTAAAAACTAATGATGATATCCTAAAATTATATCCTAATAAAAATACATAAAAAAATTAATTTATTAATTAAATAAAATCTTTTTCTAAAACTATTTAATTACATATAATTATTTATTTATAATGTACAAAAATACTAATACTTTTACTATGGTCATATTATCACTTATAAGATGCAAAAAAAAATTAAATCATTTATGGATGAGGTTACTATTATTTTGGAAGATTTAATATTTATATGGGTCATATTAATATTCATATGGGTAGGTAATTAATCACCAATATTTATGTTTTTCATATCGGACTCCGAATATCTTGCTGATTGTAACTGTGTATGTGAGATTTTTGAAATTCAAAACATAGAAGTCACAAATTAATGACTAAAGGTAACATAGTAGTTCATTTGAGCATGATGTGGCATTATGATTCCTAATGTGATTGATTATGACATTAATACAAAAAAGTATAAATCCCAACGATAAAAGCAAGGGTCGTTACATTTTAAGTATATTTTAAATATTCCTATAGTGAAATTAGAAATATATGAATATACCTAAATATCTATAATGAGATTAATGAAATTATATTCCTGATATAAATATAATCATAATTGTTTTAAATTACATAACTAAATTAAATTCGAGTGTAATGTTAATACAATAATTTTTTAATTAATAAAAAAATTATTTTTAATAATATTAGATATTAGATATTTTAAATATTTTATTGTGTAACATGAGTTATCAAAATATTTAGGACTTATTTGGATAGTTTAAATAATTTATTTATAATTCCAGCTTTGTATCTATGTATTTGATGTCAAATTAAAGGAATAGGATCAAAACTGTCATTAATAAGAATTTAATCAAATAATGTTTAATTAAATTATTATAAACATATTAAAACATTGAAATATGACCAAACAGATACTATGTGGTATAAAATTTTCTTTATTTGATTTTTTGAGTCAACAGATAACTTATATGTAACATTATAGACCTTTATGAATGGATAATACATTAGCTCAATTAATGAGAAAATTTTTTTATGTTAAACTAAATGAAAAGGAATATACCAAAACAAAAACCTTTAAAAATTCTATTTTTTATAGGATTACAATATTATCCAACATTATCATCAATCACCCATCCTTTTTTTATCATTATGGAGAATGAATGTATTATAATTTATTATATTATGATTTTCCAAAACATCCCCACCCCTAAATTATAAAAGGACACACCTTCCATAAATTATTCACATCACAGTAACCAATATTAATGAAGCAAGAAAAACATTCCTATTATAAACATATATAAACTAGTTCTATTCAATATTATCACTCAAAATGATTAACCAAAATTTCCTTAAAGATCTAAACTAGGTCTCTTGAAGATGGGCTATTTTTCTTACCTGACCTCCATCAATATAAATATTTTTATACATATTCAAAATATATTAAAGTAATAGTAAAATAAGAACATTTTTATCCTAAAAATATTAAATTTTATTATGATTATGAAACTGACATTACCCACCCACTTTTCATTCTAATGGTAATTGAAACTATTGGTCGGGCATACGTATTGTGAACCATCTTCACAGGGAGATACAACTCCTTTTACATTACCAATTTTTTTGTATTTTAAGTAAAAAGGAATGAATTCATATATATGATTTTTATAAAATAATAATACTTATTAAATTATAATATTATATCTTCCTTCTTACCTTCCAAAATGTTGTTAAAAGATAACGTTAATCATACATATGTGTGGACAACCACATCCATATAGTGATGTGATTCATATTTCATTTATGATTTAAGGTACTTAAAATATGGATTTATTTGATTAATATATATTATTTATATGATATAATAATGATACTTGAAATTATTTTTATATTCTACAGTTATTTTGTTCAATCATTCATCAAATTAATACAATGATCATGCATACGTATGACTTACCGTCATCACGAATGATGCAATTCGTTTTCCTTATCATAAATTATTGGATATCACAAAATACATATATAATTATAATATTTGATATATAACTTTATTAAAAATCTGGATATGACACAATCATAATCAATTTATAAAGAACAAGATGAAAAAATAAAAAGATGCATGGAAAAATGTTCAATTATCAACATGAAAACTAATTTTAAAAATGTTTTTTTAATAAATGGTTGATAAAATATTATAACGAAATGATATATGGTATCATACATATAGTTATGGTTATATAACATTTTTTAAAATAAATTAATATTTTCAATATAGTATGTTAGAACACATTTAGTAGAATTCGCACCCAGGGAAACTGTTTACGTCATAATATAATTTGTTTCCATCATTTTTAATCATAAGCATATATTGATGAATTTTTTTATTCTATATTTTTATTTTATATAAAATTGTTTAAATTTTATTATAAATTAACTTCTGTGATTGTTTGAATACATTTTAACCCATGTATACCTTTTTATAAAATACTAGTAATGGAATCTTCATCACAATTTTTGAATGCGGCAATTTGTGATATTTCCTTCCAAACTATAAATGTAATGTTTTGTTATATTATTCATAATGAATGGAATTTCCCATAAAAATTTAAAATATTTTAATTTATTCTTACATAAAATATATACAAGGTCCTTTTTAAGGGAATTTGTTTCATCATATTTTCATATTATTTTTAAAAAATGATTGATTTTCCATGTGAAAAAGGTTGTTTTCACCAATAATGGTTTGAAAGTAATTTTGATTTAATTTCTAATAATCCAGGAATAAAATAGATATTTTACATATTCCCCATTGGGGAATTTTAATTATTATTCCATTCATATGATTTATCTATATTATATATGATCTTTGACTGAGGATATATTTAATTTAATACCATTCTCAATATAATTTTGAATGGATGATGATTATGATTTTTGATTGGGGAATATATTATCACTTCATATAGTAGATTCAGTAACAAAGCTTAAGATTATTAATTTTCAGCCTTTTCTTTTGATTATTTCATTGAACATAGTAAGTGATCCGTGATACATGCTATATCCCCTCTATTTATTAGTCTATCCATGTAGACAAACATGGTTGAGTATTAGGTGATTCCTTACACATTTATATAAGATGTATTCAAATGAGTCCTGGAAAGTATGATTTTGATGTTAATAATTATTAATTTTCCATATTATTAGATTATATATTGATTCCGATGTTATAATATTATTAAATATTATATCTATGGATTAGTATTTACCCGATGTGATTATATATATGGGATTATAGGATTTTTATTTATTTTATACCATATTATTCATTAATTATTTTTCTCCATAAATACAAAAACCCTTATTAGGAATCACAAATCAACATTTTATCTTATTTTTCATTTCTATAAGATATCATTCGATATATTATGACTCAAATAAATGTATAATCAAGGAAAGTAATGGTATTCTAAATGGAAACACTATGTATTATTTTATGTTTTTAATTACAATGTGATATTCAATTATAAATCATGTATTCCAAAACTAATAAACTATTCATTAATTTGGGATATGATTTATTGTATTTAATAACAATTTAATAAATTTACTATAGTCTATATTATACATTGGTTATAATATTTATAGGTTGGGATCACTCCTATAAGCATATTATTATTAATTTATCACTTTTAAGACCATTGTAGTGAACATAGACCTCTAAAAAACTAGGCCCACTCTACATTCTTTTAATTTTTTTCATGACATATAAATAATTAAATAGTTTATTATAGTGATATATAATCCCATTACCACTAATCAAGAAATTAAAAATCATACATATTTGTTCAATGAGATCATAAATCATTCATTATATATGAACCCATGAAAACAAGTTGTTTTCATTAACATTTCATAGTAGCATAAAACATTGAAAAGAAAGATGATTCATAAACATTTCATTACAAACTCATTGGACAACATGTAGATAATTAATTGGTTATATAAATATCATCTCTTCATAATAATAACATGTTTATAAAAAAATAAGGATAATATCAATTGATTATATTCATATTATAAATTCATTTAACAACAAAGGATGTAAATGTGTATAAATAATACCATTAAAATATCAGTTTTAACATTTCATTAGCAAAATACACTTTCAACATAAAAATAAATTATTTAATAAATAAAACATTTACCATATATTATGGATTTTGTTTAAAATTAAACATTAAAAACATGTAAGTGAAACATAAATTCATTTAGTGGTAACAGTGATGGGAAATTTGGTTCATGCCAAATCCGGTAAAACATTGATTCATTTCCCATTTTTGGTGAAAATTAAAAATTAACTCATTATGAAAATAAAAATAAGATTCCTATTAAAAGATTTTTTTTAAAAAATTCAAACATGGGTTACAATGACATCAAATATTATTTCTATAATATAATAACAATTCATTAATTTTATTAGAAAACATTGATATAAATGAAATATTATTTTTGACTTAAGAGATAAATTAATTCATTTTTACATAAATAAATTATTCTAGTATATTTGATACATAAGTATAGAATAATTAAATGAAAAAATATATTTTCATGAAATAACCATATTATATGAAAAATTATTATTTTCATGAGAGGTATAATAAAATAAATGAAATATTAATCATAAGATATTCCTATTAAAATTAGCTTATATGATAAACTCTTACATCTTTGGTAACATTCGAACAAAATAATCATGTAATTAAAAAATAAAATGAATCAAAAAATATAATGAAAATTAGGAAAATAGTTATTTAAAATTTAAAAGGATGGTATATACACCTCATAATAGAATATAAATACATAAAAAAAATATATCCCAAAGAAGGTAATATGTTATGATGAACCCTAACTATAGGTTCAACACCATCATACATGTTAGAACAACATGTATCATAAAGAATATTTTATTATAAATACTTTCATGAAACATAGTAATATTTTTCAATCCATATAGTATTTACTAATACAAATTTATTAGATATTTATAAAGAATAATTTATCAAAATCACTAGAACAAGTGATATTTTCATTATTTTTCATGTATATTTTGGTTTGGTAGTTCTAGTACATGTAATTTACTCATAGTTGGAACATATATATAATTATAATGATGATATAATATAATATATATTCATTTTATATATATTAATAATCATTCATAACTTGCAGAGATTGAAAAATAAATTACACTATTCTTTTAGATGGTTGGCCATACAAACCCATTAATTTTATTTCATCTTCTTGAAAGATAAAGAAATAAAGATATATAATAATTAAAAAATTCAAAAAAATTATTACATAAAAAATATCCCATATATTAATTCAAAATATCCATATTACAATCCAAAAAATTTAATAAAGAAAAAATCACATCGATTTGTGGAGGTGATAGTTGACATGTGCGCAGGAGGAACATTTTCCGTTTCAAATGGATTGGATTGTAGGAAGGATTATAAGATATTTTATTTAAATATGTATAATTATTTCATAATAATCATATATAAATAGTAATGTGTTCTTTAGAACTATTTATAAAATCTTGGGATGAACAATGAATAGTATCACTACGTAGAGATGGCACGACTTGTGTGTGGAGGGGTAATGAATTCACTTTCTATTTGATAGTAAATGGGGTGGGTAATGTTTATTTAATAATCCTAAAAATATTTTATTATATATATGATACTATGTTTACTATTTAATGAATAATAAAATAGATTTATATTAGAGAAAAGAATAATTAATAATATTTTTATCGGTTATGGTGATTACCTCTTCATTGAATAAACTCATTTACATATATATTTAAGGATAATTGGGATGGTATTTTGTGAATAAAAAATCCACAATGTTTTATTAGGATGTTTAAAATTGGTTTTTATAGCCACATATTGAAATATAAAGCTCAATGTGGGGTGAATAAGATAAATGTGAGGTAACGTTAATATGTGACGGGTGGGGTAATCTTGAAATTATCTCACTAAAATCAAACCTAAAATCATGGTATTCAAAAAACAATATATTAAGTGTTTTAAATTACACAATCCAATAATATTATTATTGGGTTATGTGGTGTTTTAACCTTATATATTAGATTAAATATTTATTTAACAAATTTTAACATTAACGATAGTAACAACATCTTAACAATTAAAAGATTTTAATTTTAAATATTTGGTAGCTATGGATTAATAAATGGAGAAAAGTGTAATTTTTTTACCATTTATATCATAATATCCTCTAGAAATATTTTCAAATGTATCATATAATTTTATTAAAATTTAATAAAATATATTTAATATTATTTTTGACATTATTCATTTTATATGACTTAAAAGACATAAAGATAATGTTTTAAATTTAATAAAATATTTTTAACAAATTCCAATATGTTAAATTCATCTATAAGTTTCATGGATAGTATCAATCATCCATATTGTGTTTCTTTTAGTATTATTAAAAGTGTTTTTTTATTTCTAATAATTGAATAAATAATAAATTAGGATTTTCTAAGAATTTAATTTATTTATTTGATCACTAATTTTTTATAAAAAATAATTCCACTATGAAAATAGATTAATTATCTGAATTAGAGAAGATTATATTCATTCATTACTAATTTATTCTCTTTTATGGACACATAAAATTCATTTAAAACAAATAGAATGGTATTTTGTAACTCTCATTGCATTAAATGTTATATCACTTATTTATTAAAAGAGAACTATCCCATAGAAAAATTATCTAAAAAAGGTAAGGCTCAGATATTCTTCATTAAATAAGAATTCATTTGAAAATCTATTTCTATATCACTCTGTTTTATCAACGATTAACATGATATAACCTTAACAACGTTGAAAGATTTTACCATTGTTAATACTTGTATTTTTAAAAAAATAATGTAGGCATAATTTCTCAAACATAACATCTTAATTAATATTATTAAATTCATTTTTTCAAATTCAATACCTCAATGAAAGAAAAATTAATTTTAAAAATTAGCATAAAAAATGAGACAAAAACAACTATTTATACAAATAAATTTTTTACCTTAAATAAATTTTTTATTAATATACATTTGTTAGAAGAATATTAAATTAGTGTTAAATTTTTATTGAATAATATATATATATATCGAAAAAATCATTCACCAATAGTGATTAAATTATTAAAATGAATATACTTTAGGTATATAAAATTGATTTTTTACAAAAATATTTCTTTTTATTTCAAATGTTTTTTATTTTCATTGGTTTCCATTTAATTTATGTTATTGTTTCCTAAACAATAATTCTTTTCTTATAATTTTTGGAGTCCTATTGATACCCTCTAATCTGATGTCTATCAAAAATATATCAAATGAAATATTAATAATTTAATTTTATATTGTAGTATGTTTTAACTTGTAGTTCATTGAAACACAATATATAGAAGAAATAAAATTTATATAAAATAAAAATATTTTATAATGTTATAAGGGTATTAAAACAAGAGATACTATGGTGTTGAAATAATTTTGGATGGAATGAGGTGGCTTAATAATTATTAGGAATAAAATGTAACTCAATATAAAAGGTGTGTTGGGTTTACATTACCAATATAAAGATAAATATCAAGAACATATCAATTGTTGATATACTGTAGTATAATATACTTTGTATATTTCAACTTTTTAATATAGTTAAAGAATTTATAATCGTTAAGTACAGTTTTTTGGTGAACAGAATGGGGTATTTTCATCTACTAATCTATTTACAATATGTTAATGAATAATATAATAATAATATATCTTCTCTATGATGATATTATATAAGTTATATTTATGATGGGTCTTTTTTATATATAATAATAGATGGTAATTTAAAAAAAATTCTTTAAAAAAAGATGTAATTTGGATAATTATTGTAATACTGGAAAATCATACAGATTAATCATGAAGTAGGATTTTTCAATGAGGAATTATTTTATTGAATTCATTATTATTGAATAGATTAGTGATCATGATGATGATGTTGAGAATCAATCATTAAAGGGGTTTAAAATTAAAAGAACCCTTAAGACACACATTTCATAATATTTGATTTCTCATAGGAATTAGAGGGGAGGAAGAAGAAATATAGTGAAGAGGAAGTAAAAAATGTAATATCTAATAACACTCTAAAGACCCCCTGGTTCTCCAAACTATGTAAATCATGCAAATAACAACTTTAGACTATTCTCCATGCCTTTTACCCTTCCTCTTATGCTTTTATAACTGAATTTCACCATTAACACCTATGATATATGTTTCTATTCTAGCTAAATCCATCCTTTAGAGGCCCTTTAATCAAATATAGATGGATCATGCAATATTTTGATTATAGCATTATCACTCGACCCTCGATGGAAATAATTATATTTATCATATCAGAGGGGAGAAAATAGTTATAGTGGATGAAGAATTTTTTCCTTTTGCAGATATAGAAAGAAGAAGAAGGAAACAATTTATTCCATTGATTAGAACTATGAGAAAAATAATTCATTCAATATGGGATTTAAAAAAATAAGTGATGGTCAAACCCAAATAGAGATTCCCACTCCCTCATTAACATGAAAGATACATCTACATCTCTTAATCCAAAAACAATGTGTCATCAATGGTTGTTTCTCTACACCAAAATACTCATATGTGTTCTCTTCAAAATGTTAAAGGTTATATGTTGTGTTTCTAGTATTTTTTGTATGAAGACACAAACTTCTTATCCATAATTAAAACATCTAATTAAATGAATACTCATTACATAACTCAATAATACCTTCCAATATCATTTAGTTCACATGCCTTTGGAAAGATGAATACATGAAAAACTTGTCCATAAGTGGGTTACATCACAAACAACTATTTTTATAATAATCATCACCCTTCTTATAATTATAATATCTAATAAATTTCATCATAAAATGGTCAATGAAATCATAATAATGGGTGAGATCAGATACTCAATATGGTTAAAAGAGGATTATATGAAAGCGTAACATGAATGTAAGGGTATGAGAACACAGTAATAACATTTGAAAGCCATACCCTATATACCAAGATTCATAATATATTGTCATGGCTAAATGATTAATATTTTATAAGGAATAAATCAAAATGAAATCAATGAACATGATCCATGATATAATAAATTGGAATAAGTCATGGAATTTATTGTATACACATAATAAAAGAAGATCAATTCCATATTAATCAAGGATCAGTGAAAAGGCTATTTTAGTGTCATGGATTAATACCAGTAGACCATTATAGTTGTAAAGGTTCACTCCCATGACCATATGAGTGGATAAAGTCCTATACTAAACTGGATTCACTCCCAATTATGGTTCAATAATTCTCGTGATATATAAATCATTACCTAATGAATTTGAGGGAGATATAGGTCCTACCCATATCATAATAAAAATAAAATTTATTCACGGAACAAGATCATAAAACATCCTTCATATCATAACCCATGAAAATAAATGTGTAACATAAACATTTCTTCATATCAAAAATTATTTAAATGATATATTTTTCATAATATTTCGAAATTGCATCATAGAATATCTTTGGAAAACGAGTAGGTTGCTTAAGAATTTTCTAATGGAGTAACCCATGGATGACACATGGGTTTATTTTACACAATTCCATAAAAACATAAAATATCAAGAGAGATTATAAAAATGTAATCCTTGAATCATATCCCCAGTACGGCTTAAGTGAAATGAATAGATTTCATCATGGATGGAATATAATTTTGAGAGAAAAATTAAAACATTTCACATTGAAATCAAAAGTTTATAATTTTTTTTAATATATAATATTTTGAGAATCCATTTCCATCAAAATAAACATTAATACTAATAAATTTTTACTGAAATCAATGATTCATCTTGACATTATATAATCTTATTAATACCGTAAATATTAAAACATATATTATTTTTATATTTTTGGTAAAATAAAAATGAGAATTGTTTATAAAATGGAATGATGATTCCTTAGAAAGGATTTTAAAAAAATTATTAAATAGAAATTTTTTTTGAAAATAAATGGATAATAGTAAAAAATTAATTTTTTAGAAAACTTTTTATTTGAAGAAAATAAATTTCTTTATTAAAATTTAAATAATATCAAATTTTCATAAAAATAATTTCTCAATTACTTGAAGTACAAAAGATTGAAATTTTTTTATAATTACTTTAAAGTATAATGGATAACCAATGTATTAAAATATTATTGTGTTTCTTTAGATATGGATCATAATATATTGTAATTAGAAATATAATCATAAATAATGTCAAAAATTGATTGGAATGTAATATAATATATTTTCAACTCTACTAACATTGAATCAAAGTACCCATAAAGTAATAAAAAAGAGATTAAAATATAATAAGGGTAAAATAATTATTAATATTAAATGTAAATGGGATGTATATACACTTCATAAATGTATATCAGATCATAACAAAATATATGTCTCAAAGAAGGAAAATTGATAAAAAAATCTCTTACCACTTTAGTATCATTGGTACTATAAACCCAAAGAAAGAATAATAATTTAAGTTATATTTAAATACACATAATTTTAATGATATTAATCATAAAATTAATTAATTATATATATATATCATATAAAAAATTGTTATTTATTTTGTATTTGTCTTACAGAAAATAAAATAAGACCTAAATCCCTTACCGTAAGTTATGAATTCCACTAAACATGTTCAAACCACCTGTATAATATTTGTATATTTATTTGAAAAATATATTGAACCATATATGATTTTATTATGACTTTTAATTACCCATTTAATGACATTTCTATGATAAAGTCATGTATTGGGTAATGACAACTTTTTTGCATGGTTGTTTATACTTTTTATTTTGGGTCCTCTAATATATTTCATTATTTCCTAATCCCCAAAATTTAAAGTGGGATATAAATAACAAATTTTTCCATTAATAATTTATTTAGTCTAATCTGTAAAATTTTCTAATAGAAAATGTTATACACTATTTTTGGATATCGCAGGTCATACATATGCATGACCATAGTTTACATTTTCTCGATTGATTTAAAGAAATAAATGAGAAATATATTTTAATATTGTAGAATAATATTTATATAAAATTTATCAAATATGATCATTAAAATAACCATCATTTCATTTAATGTATAGGGGAAATGAATCTCTCCACATTGTGAGGTGGTAGTCCACTATTCACATGAGCGAAATCATCATATTCCGAAACAATAAAAAGAATGACCACATGACTTACAAAATAATTTCATAATAATAATATAATAATAATAATCACATTTAAACAATAAATACATCATTATGTCTAGCTTTTATAAGTTTTCATGGAAAAATGAATGACTTTGGTTGGTGAAGAGGTAGTACACTATACACTAGAATGATGATTTCATAACACATTTGATGGAAGTGTAGATTGTCTTATGTAACAACGTTAAAATAAAAAACATCTTAGTATATGAATGATACTATGGTCTTTAAAACATCATGTTATAATATTAATTGAATAAGGTGGAAGATGAAATAAAATTATAACACTCATTGACGAATTTTGCCTCTTCTTTGGGTATCCTCCTTATGTTTGCTCCAAAATCCCGTCTACGTTGAATTTATATAAATATAAGGATTCTAGGATGTGTGTTGGGATATTTATATGTGATTTTTTTTGTTATTAGAAAATCACATTTGATTTCCCTTACTCGACAATTGATATTATATTTATGTATATAAATACAATCTATGATTAAGATGACATCAAATTCCACAAAGTTCTTATGGTAATGTTTTTAAGAAGTACATTCCCTAAAATGAAAATTACAGAGGAATCATATACTTCAGATGTGATCATTATACCATTAGGGTTTTTTTCTACTAATGAAATGTCTAATTTTTTTATTAGAATATCAATACTTATAGAACATTCATTCGATATCAAATAATGACTAGTTCTAGAGTCAAATAAAACATTAAGTGTTCTTGCGTGGATGATAAGTGTACCTTTCACCACATATTTACCTAACCCATCATCAGAAAAATTAATCACTCGAGATAACCCCTTTTTCCTCAAAATTATTGGTTGCTAACGTTTATCATCATCATTAACATTTGGATTTGGGTGGTGGTGATAATTGTTCCCATATTCCATATATTTATAAACTTTTCGATTAGGAGGCACATTTTTTTGCAGCATCCTCTCTATCAACATCTATAGATAACTTATTATTATCACATAGATAATCATTTTTTTGATGACCTTCCGTTCCATACAGAAAGTATTTACTAGTACTAAAAATATGAATACCACTATGTTTTGTGCTACATGCTGAGTAGAAAGGAACACTCATCTTATTCTCCCTATGGTATTTAGATTTTTCTTTCGAATTACATTTTTCACTTTTTATCAATACCAAGAGAGTGATACATAACTCGAACCTATATTTCTAACTTGTTATCACATAAAACATTCTATTCATATATAAGAAAGTCATTTAGGGGTAACACCCTTTAGAGAGTTGGTTTTAATCCACAGATGAATCTATCAACATTACATTCAGGTTTTATGATGATACTGAAGTCGTACCTTTCAAGTCTTATAACATTTTCTACATAGTTACCATATGATTCATAATCCTTCATAATTATCCCATGTAACTCCTTATCCTTCATTATATAGATAATATTATGAATGTGATTATTAAATGATATGATCCCAAACATGTAACAATACATAGTGTTTATTTCACCATGTTTCCAAGTATTCATGATAAGATTAAACCATGGATTTTCCTAACCTTCTATACCATAGATAGAAAAAATTATTATTTCATGTTTGGAACACTGGAGAAAAAAGTAACACTTTAGTGGTGTTGATAATTTTTTTAGAAACTACTGGATTAGTAAACCCACTAATCTAAGGCAAATGTTTACCCATGAAGGACTCAACACAATATTACACACTTCTTATTTCATTTGAAAGTCTCATATAATTCATAGCTTAATAAATTTTTATGAGAAAAGAAACAAAATTTTTCATTCATGCTCCAATAATGTTTAGCTACATAGGTGAAAAAACATTTCACTATTCATCATAAATAGAATGAACAATGTACTTTCTTGTTCTAGAAATTGACTAAAATTAAAATCATAGTGTAAGAAACAATAATCCATTACGGGAACCACATAATCCAAAAAAAAATCATTAATAATATTCATATATCATCAATGTTTCAGGATAATCTATCAAACCATAGGTTTATCCAAGGATATTCGTAGAAGTAATTTAATTTAATTCATCATGATATTTTATATAGAGTTTTTTAATTTAAATACATCTCCCCCAATGGTGTCAAGGTTGGAGTGCAGCAAGACCCACTTTCATGTACTATGTTACAATTGTTCCCAGTTCAATGCACCATTGTAGACCCCTGAAAACGCGTCCCCAAAATTTTCCAAATGCTTCCATACATGATCCAAGATCGTAGTCAATTTCGCAAGCTTCGATTTGGTAGGTCGTAGGGCCCGAACGGAGCTACGGATTAGGAGTTATGGACGTTTGAAGATTGGCTGGAAATCTGGGTTGTGAAGCCCATTCGCGAAGCCCCCCTCCGTGATCGCGGAGCGCCGCCGCGAAGTAATGAGGTGAGAGGCTCCGCGAACCCGTTTGACATTTGCGATGCGCCGCGAAGACCCCTCGCGAAGCACTAATGCGAAGCACCGATGCGAAGCACCCGTGCAGCGCGGTCCCGCGAAGCCCCGCCGCGAAGCGCCCCGACCATCGCGGCCTCGCGAAGCTCCAGAGGCAGTGATGCTCCGCGAACGCATTTGACGTTCGCGAGCCTCCGCGAAGCTCCAGAGGCGGTGATGCTCCGCGAACGCATTTGACGTTCGCGAGCACGCCGCGAAGCTCCTGAGGCGGCGCGGAAGTTTTGCTTCGCGGCGCCCCTTGCCTATAAATACCCAGCTCACCCCCCTTCTCCAGGGGGGGGGGGCAAAAAAATGGCCAAGGACGGCCACGGCCACTTCGCCCCTTGGGCGGCCGGGCGGAGCTCCGCATTGTGGCTCCACAAAGCCATGCTCCGCGAGCAGCTTCCTTCGCGTTTCTGCTCCGCGAGCGGAGGATCCGCGAGTCCATGCTCCGCGAGCCTATGCTCCGCGATGCTGCTCCGCGAGACCAAGCTCCGCGAGACCCATCTGCTCCGCGAGACCAAGCTCCGCGAGACCAAGCTCCGCGAGACCCATCTGCTCCGCGAGACCAAGCTCCGCGAGACCAAGATCTGCGAGACCCATCTACTTCGCGAGACCAAGCTCTGCGAGACCAAGCTCCGCGAGACCCATTTGCTCCGCGAGACCCATTTGCTCCGCGAGACCCCTTTGCTCCGCGAGGCCATGCTTCGCGAAGCTACTTCACGAAGACCCATCCTTCGCGAGGATCCTACCTTCGCGCCCACCGGCCCATACTGCGGCGGCTGCGCCCCCGCACCCCCGCTCGGGGTCAGTCCCGGGCTGCGGTCCCGGCCCTCCGGGCCGGTCCCTTCGCTACCGTCACGGACCCCCATGAAAAATTGAGAGTCGCACCGCGAACTTTTCGGGCCGGGATGCCGGGATTTTCCATTGCGCCCTTATGCGCTCCCACCTACCACCTATGGGACACCATGATTTGAGATACTCCTCCACACACCATGGAACACCTTGAGTTGACATATTACTCTTGGTTTCATTCCATGTCGTGAGTCGAGATTCTCATCATCTATTCCCTGGGTACCTTGAGTCGAACCATTCCTCAGGTAACTCCTCCAAACCCAATCACTTGGCTCCTATGCCAGGTTCAACCAGAAAGGGCCGCCCTTGCGTAAGTCCCAACACCAACCATTTCTAGGCACCTTCTGCCTAATAGTCCTACCTACAAGACTATAAACTGTAGTATTCTCCCTATGTTCGAAACATAGGATGCCTCTTGCCCTATACGAGAGATGCCTTATGCTCCTAGCATGAGATGCCAATAGTCCTACCTACAAGACTATAAACTGTAGTATTCTCCCTATGTTCGAAACATAGGATGCCTCTTGCCCTATACGAGAGATGCCTTATGCTCCTAGCATGAGATGCCAATAGTCCTACCTACAAGACTATAAACTGTAGTATTATCCCTATGTTCCAAACATAAGATGCCTCTTGCCCTATGCGAGAGATGCCTCATGCTCCAAGCATGAGATGCTAATAGTCCTTTCTACATGACTATAAACTGTAGTAAACCCTGTGCTCCAAACATAGGATGCCTCTTGTTCCAAGCGAGAGATGCCTCATGCTCTTATCATGAGATGCCAATAGTCCTACCTACATGACTCTAAACTGTAGTATTCTCCCTATCTAACAAATGATAGGATGCCTCTTGCCCCAAGCAAGAGATGCCTCATGCTCCAAGCATGAGATGCTAATAGTCCTTTCTACATGACTATAAACTGTAGTAATCCCTATGTTCCAAACATAGGATGCCTCTTCCATTAAACAAGAGATGCCTTGTGCGCTAAGCATAAGATGCCTAATTCCATGATCACAGTGGCGTAACATCAAGAGCGTTGGAATCCATTCAAACATTCCATCACTCCACCTCACGCTTTGCGTGTCCTTCGTTTGGATCGTCATTCACTTCCAAGTCTGGAGGGACCCCCTAACAGTATGGATGCTCGACCTATGGTCCGCCTGCTGTCCTGGGCCAACGCCCCGGAAGACTGATCACGTCTGGAGGGACCCCCTAACAGTATGGATGCTCGACCTATGGTCCGCCTGCTGTCCTGGGCCAACGTCCCGAAGGATCGATCGACAACACTTGTGACATGGTCCCGTGTTTCGAACATGGTCAACGGTCGACCCTCATTTGTTGTCCTCATTTCTGGCTAACGTGATATGGATGCTGCGTTGCGAACATGGTCAGCAGTAATCCTCCATCACCACGCCAATCTCACGATGTTCTGAATATTGGGCATGTGATTCACACTTTTCTTGTCCATTTGTTGGGGCTGATTCCAACGCCCTTGGCGTTATCCCTCTTGTGCACTTTTGCCTAGGCACATACCTCAACCCACCAGTAAGTTGGGATGCCCTCATGGCCAGACATGAGGAAGACATTACGGGCGGCTTCCTAGCGTAAGCCCCATTCACCATTGTCGCTCCTTAGCGGCACACGGGCAACTTCCTAGCATAAGCCCCATCCACCATTGCCGCTCCTTAGCGGCACACCCGGGCAGCTTCCCAGCGTAAGCCCCATTCACCAGTGCCGCTCCATAGTGGCACACGGGCAGCTTCCTAGCATAAGCCCCATTCACAAGTGTCGCTCCATAGCGACACACTGGCGGCTTCCTAGCGTAAGCCCCATTCACCATTGTCGCTCCATAGCGGCACCAGGGCCTCCATCCTGGAGTAAGTCCCAACACCATGGGCCGCTCAACGCATAAGCCCCTCTTCGCTTCTCACGGACGCACCCTTCGCGACGTGATCGTCAGGTCCATGCAACCTCTTGTTTCTCACACCGAGCATGACTCACGTGGGCTTAGAGTGAGCACCGACCCTGACAAACCACATCTGAACTACAAGGTCTTTGATCCATGTCAAGGCATGGTACGTAGGAAGCCTCTATGAGGTTCAAGCCCACCTTTCTTTCACGTCGGGTTTCACCCCCATCTAGCACGACGTTAAACTGCAATTCTGGTCCAGTGGTAAGCCATTGCGACCCACCCCTCCTGAACTATGAGGTCTTTGATCCATGTCAAGGCATGGTACGTAGGAAGCCTCCACGAGGTTCCAGCCCACCAATAGTGGACCAAGGTCTACTTTCACGTCGGTCCACCGACACACCCACCCGTCGCTCATTCACGTCGGGTCCCGTTTCGGTCCAGTGGTAAGCCATTGCGACCCCACCATCTGAACTCCGAGGTCTTTGATCCATGTCAAGGCATGGTACGTAGGAAGCCTCCACGAGGTTCAAGCCCACCATCAGTGGACCAAGGTCTACTCTCCACCTGAACTATGAGGTCTTTGATCCATGTTAAGGCATGGTACGTAGGAAGCCTCCACGAGGTTCAAGCCCACCAATAGTGGACCAAGGTCTACTTTCACGTCGGTTTACCGACAAAGCCCCATTTGAACTACGAGGTCTTTGATCCATGCCAAGGAATGGTACGTAGGAAGCCTCCACGAGGTTCAAGCCCACCAATAGTGGACCAAGGTCTACTTTCACGTCGGTTCACCGACACACCCACCCATCATTTCACGTCGGGTCCCATTCTGGTCCAGTGGTAAGCCATTGCGATCATCCCCTTTTGAACTACGAGGTCTTTGGTCCGTGTTAAGGCATGGTACGTATGAAGCCTCCATGAGGTTCAAGCCCACCAACAGTGGACCAAGGTCCCTCATTTAGGTCGGTTCGCCGACACCCATCGCCCGTCGTTCATTCACGTCAGGGTTCACTATCGTCCCGCATGACGTTAAACTGTATTCCCCGAACTACGCAGACTTTGATTCCCTGCCACGGGGATACGTAGGAAGCCTCTTCAAGGCTCAAGCCCAACTTCACTGTCGCCCCCTGCGATGGTCCCATTTCATTCCCCCTCCACTTCATTCATTCATCCACCACCCATCCTGATTCTCACCCGGGCCGCCACATCCCGGTGGGATCATGCCATCCACCTCCTCGCTGCTCCTAGTGGCGCATGGGCCGCTTTCCACGTGTAAGCCCCATCATATCTCTGGGTCGTTGTCCTCTGTGTACACCCCGATTCATCACCCTTTTCCCCTCTAGGGAGTGCACCACCTCGGATCCGTCCTCATTGGGCGTTCTGATCCATCGCCTTGGTAAACCTTCCAGGTGTTCCCTCCTAGGGATATACCAATCTGATCCTTCTCTATGGGACGTTCTGATCACCCTCATTCCGTCTCCGCAAGACGTTAAAATCGCGGCCTACCTCGTGATAAACATGAGATGCCTGAGGAAAACCTCGGATGGAACGCCTTTGGTGTAACCGTCTCTGCTAGACGTTAATCTTGTAACATACCCTGTGTTAAACACAGGAAGCTGAGGAAAACCTCAGATGTACGCCTTGGGTTCTGCACCCTTGAGATGCCCTCTTATGAGGAAGAATACAGGTTCCCCAATGTCCACGCACCCAGAGATGCCCCGACATTCCCGATGTTGCCGTCTACTCTGACCGAAGGTCGCTACCATGTCAAGACCCTATGGAAAGTCTTGATGGAAGTATTGTAATTAACCGGTGTCCATGACAATATGGCACTGGGAAGAGTTTCACGAACTACGTATTAAATCTCTAAGGGAGACCCGGACTAGGTGACGAGTTCTGAGGAGGAATCCACAGGAGGAAGAACCGACATCCCATCATACCGTTTCGATCAAGGAGCAGACGTCCCTGAATAAGGAGCGAATGCCGCCCGCCTTTGGAAAGCGGGAATGCGGGGCAACAAAGCCGCGCGTCCTCACGGACGGATGCGCGCGCCCCGGCGAAAGCGTCGGAAACAACCATATTTAGATTTATTACCCCTAGCTACCTTTATGATAGAGATGCATCCAACAAAAGTATCCAGACAGAGATGTAATTTCTCCAAATCCACTCACACAATCTTTTACCAAAATTCCATTAAATTTTCCAATACATTGGATCTTCCTTATGTATATCTTTTCAGATCTCACAAATATTTTCTCAACTAATTTTAAAATAGTTAATGGAACAATTCAATGATACTAACTGTAAAGACCAAAACATATCATACATAATTATTATATCTTTAGTGATGAATGTACATC
Organism: Viscum album; assembly: GCA_963277665.1. Lineage (NCBI taxonomy): Eukaryota > Viridiplantae > Streptophyta > Magnoliopsida > Santalales > Viscaceae > Viscum > Viscum album. The sequence continues at coordinate 288,893,512 of OY728126.1, read as the reverse complement.
ACATAACATAATTGTCCATACTAGAATCGTTTAGTTTATGCTACTTTGGAAACATAGTAAAAAAACTACTTGTTCAAAAGTGATCTACATCATCTCCCACTGTTTTATTCATAACTATAACACTTACTAGTTTTATCATAAATATTAAATTTATTCATATTTTAGGGAAAGGAATCATAATAATGGGTGAGCTTGGATATTTTGTTTGGTTAAACAAGGGAGATATGTAAGCATAACATGAGCATACTGATATGACAACAAGTGCATAACATTAAAAATCAATTAACATCATATAAAAGATCATAAAATTTTTACATGTAAAGAGTAATTATGAATTCATAAGACAGAGTATTATCGAAATCAATGAACATGATCCATGAGATAATAACATTGGTATAATACATTGAATTTTTTCCAGATATATAATAAAATAAAATCATTTCTTGATTACTCAGGTATCACTTCCAATGTTGTCATTGTTAAAAGGGATCACATTACAAACCATTGTAGTAGTCATTGTTCACTCCCAAGACCATCTTTGAAGTCATGGTTCACTCACAAGACCATCTTTGTGGAAATGGTCCCTTACTAAACTTGGTTCACTCCCTGTTTCAGCCCTTTGAATTTCAGAAGACATAAATCATCATAATATAAATTATATGGAGATATAGGTCCCACCCATAACATAAGGAAAACAATATTTATGTGTTACACATGATCACAAAACATTCATCATTTCATAAAACATGAACTGAAATTGGTAGTATACGAATTTCATCATATTATTACCCATAGGAAAGTGATAGGTTTCATAAATGTTACATTATTTAATCATAGAAAAATCAATGAAACGAAGAAAATTTTGTAATTGTTTTCTCATGGTATAACATGTGGGAGAGAAATGGGTTTTATAAAAATAATTCCATCAGAACATAAACCGTTTTGAGAAATAGGGAAGTGTAATCCCTAGATTATATCCTCAGCAAGGCATAGGTAAAATCAATATATTTAATCATTAATGTAAAATAATATTGAAATATCATTGAAAACATTTATTGGGTAAATTAAAAATTTTCATTAAAAAAAAATTTTAAGTAAAAAACATGCTTCTGAAAATGTTTTTTGAAAACATGTTTTTGGATGATAATGGACTACTAAAAGAATATAGAAATAATATCTTATTTTCATAAAAATAATTTCTCAGTTATTTGATGTTAAAAAAGTGGAATATAATAACTATTAAATGAAAATCCTATGAATAACTAGAGGAAAAGATCATTCATGTGCTTCATAAGAGTTGGATCATAATATTTTATCATCAGAAACATAAACATAAACAATCCCAATAAATGATGGGATTTTTTATTTAAATCATAACCACATTACATAATTATAATAAGAAAACCCATGAAGGAATAAAATTATATGGAACATATAATATCTGGATGATAAATAAATTCATGATCTATGTCAGGAACCGCCTTCTACATGATGAGGGAGGAGATAAAAAGTTTTTAAACCATTCCTTCTTCATGTTGAAGGAGAGATAATGACACACTGATACCCACCTTCTATAGTTCCCAGAGTGGAAACTAGCACCATGGGTGTGATATCACACAATAAATTGAAGGCATCACCCATTTTATATAGTAGGATAGGAAGATAAGATAGTAAATCCCAAACCACACCAAAACTCGATGTAAAAGTAAAGATAAAAAATCCATTACAATATACAAGTTCAAATAGTTAAGTTCTACATAGTACAAGAAAAACTCAAAAGGGAAGTACCAAAAGATTAGAAAAACACCCATTCCAACAGTCACGAATTCTGATATTATAGGGTCTAGCGTGGTCCTCGAAGTCCTCCTGGAAACCTGAAAGTAGTTTAATATATGTAGGGGAGTATACAGATATACTCAATAGGTAAAACCAAAATTCCACGTTCACAATTGGGGAGGCATTCTAATGCACCGTGATAAAAGGAGATAACAATGCACCTAGTAAAGAAACTATCCACCCAAAACTCACCAAGGCACACTTCCCAAATAATTCATGTCATGTAAAGTAATAGTAGCAACACATCATTTTTTGGGTACACGGCACCACATTCACCCTAGTTATTGAAGACATCCAATGCGTCAGACCCCCTACTATTCTCACCATAGTCACACTGCCAAACCCCACTAGCACACACCTGGGCAACCACAACCAAGCATCCCACACACAATCACCTAGGCAAAAACAACACATAACCATTCCCGCATACAGCTTCTCTAGAGCTACTACCACGTTACACAAAGACACATGGGCCCGAACAACTACTACCATGCTCAAAGACACCTGGGACTCATCATGAAGTCACATGAGAAACATCCTATCCACACAACTGTGTCAACCACTACAATTTACCCTGCCTGAAGAATCTGAGGCTATAATGGATCCCTGGCTATCACAGCCTATCCGAAGAGTCTTGGGATACTCAAGAAAAGGAGTAGAAAAGAAGCTAATAACCAGCCACTCATAGTAGTGTTTAAAAAACACCCTCCCCCATCAAATAGGGGTGTTCTATAGGAAGTGATAAACTTGGGTTGGGCATGAATATGAAACATAATGACTAAATTATAAATATATTTAATCAAGAAGCTATCCTAACCTAGGGGTTTCAAAAATCATCCCATACACAAATACGCTCGTATCTATTCTCACCCCCGGAAAACAATTCCTCATTGAACGCACTCTTGTTATCACATTCATGGGGTTCTATTTAAATAATTCTTCACTAGTGGGAACCAAACAGAAATAGCCACAAGCCATGGAAGGAAGAACAATAAATATTCAATTTAAGCATTCACATACAGTTCTCTTGTATGTCACAACAACAAAAGGGATCCATGAGATCCCTCAAATTAATGGAATCAAAACCATGCTCCACCAAATGGCCCCATACGACCAGAGGTACTCTAACCATCAACTACACAAAAATAGTGGATCCCAACCCCATTCACATCACTCAAAAAAATCATGAAGAACAACCACACATATTACCATGATAGAGCAATGGAGTTTCCAGATTTGAACACACCATTCATTTAGTTCCTTCTTTTCCGTTGGGTTAAATGGGGAAATCACACAAGGATTATTGTTTACTGAAAATTCATTTAATCAACTGAGTTTACATGATTAACAAATATTCTTATTATAACCACTAATAATCATATAATTAACTAAAATATAGAGGTTCATTAAGGTACATTAAAGGACCACCACCATCAATTATTTTCGTGAATATAATCCCATACAATTCACAACATTTAAGCAAGGGTAAAAGAGTACAACCACATCACCAAATAGACCCTTTCACTCATTAAATATCCATTTATTATATTTTTCATGGTTTTTTTGCATCTATCCCTAAAGGGAAAATATGTTACCCACCCTACATGATACACAATAAAGATAGATGAAAGAAACCCCTATGTGGATGATCAATGAATTAAGTTTCTCTCTACGAGCAAGGAATTGGGGATGCGTGACTTGTAGGGTAGGAACTGTAAGGATTCCACGAGTGAGCAGAAAGGCTCTAGTATAGGAGCACAAAATTCCTTTATAAGGGGTACTCCAAAGGCACCAAGTAGAAGAAAGAAACTTGGCATGATGAATAAGAAATGAATTCTAGTGTGATAAAAAGGCTAGATCCTGATGTTATGAGATATGAAAATCTTGAACGTCTTTTATGGAGGATTGTGGTTTCACCACATGGTTGGATGGTAAAAATGATGGAATTAATTGTAATTTTATATTTCTCACCAGATCGGTGGCCATAATAGATGTGTGTTAAACAGTTTCATTTTATCAAAGGAAAACACGTAATAGGGGATGAACTGGACTATATAGGAAAATGGTGTGAAACCGAGGAAAAATCAACATGTTTTTGTAAGTAAAGGGTCTCCCGACTCTTGGGGGGTTTTAGATATAATTTATGGACTATTAATTTATTTAAAATAGGTATTAAAATTATAATATATTTAATGATAAATTTTAGGTATTGAACTGGAAAAAGAAACAAGGGAAGTACACTGTTTGGTCAGACACCGTAAGTGGTGCCACGGTCATGGTGCCATCCTCATGGTGAAATCATATGTGGTGCCACTGTTTTGGAGTGTGAACATGATTCTGAGACCGTTACAATTCCATCATCACAAGGCCACCCTAATGGTTCCACCAACACAGGGCCACCGTTATAAGTGCCAATGTTTTGATAGGTGACCGTGACGGTGAGACCATTACGGTGCAACCGTTACGGTTCCACTTTCAAAGTGCCGCCTTCACTGTTCCTTCATCCTGGTGCCACGGTTTCAGTGTGCGACTGTTACCGGTGCTACCGTTTCAGTGGAACCATTTGATGGAAGTGTCTTTTTGGTAAACCCCTTATTGAGTCATTGCCCAGGCCATTACATCAGATACATTTCAATGTATTCTCGTCCTGGAGAATCCATAGATATACCCAAAGAAATGAGAGGGGTACAAACAACCACCCCTAAAGACACCTCTCTAGATAAAATCCCCTCAACATCTAGGAACACCTCTCCCTCAAGTAATCACAAAACATATAAAGGACATATTGTATAGACATATGGATTAGGGAGTTATTTTCTACATGTCAAGATACTATCAGCTTTTTGCGGCACTGACGGGAGCCCATGTGTTAAGCACATCCACATTAATGCATATTGATTTGGGATCATGTCCTCCCCTCCCCCCACCTAGTACATTTCACAAAAATCATGATAATAAGAGAAGTAGTCAATTTCCTAGTTATCAAGGAAAAACACAACATAAAAAAAAGTACAAAACAAAACATGAAAAAATCAAAACAACATTGGGTATTGGATGCGCATATGTGCCTCGTGTTCTTAGGTACTCTCCTCGAGGCCATCATGGCTCCATAACACAGAAACCATGGTAATGGTTCTTCCATGATGAATCTTCTCCTCACAACCATCCATCATCCTTGGTCACTCTAAAAACGTCATGTCATCCTCGATATCCAACTTTCCCAAGTCAAGGACATGTAAATCATCATGTAGATACCGATAAAGTTGAGGCACATGGAATATGATGTGCCCTCTTAGTAGCGGAGGTGTTAGGTCTAACTTATATGCCACTTCAACAACCCACCGCAACACCTAAAAGGGTCAGACGAACCTGGGAGAAAGCTTACACCCCCTACCGAACATCTTTTGTCCATGTTGAGGGGAAACCATCAAGATCATGTGGTCCCTTGACCAAGAACTCAAAGGGTCTCTTCCTATTATCAGCATGCGACTTCTAATGGCCCTTGGATTCCTTCATCGTCTCTCATATATGTTGATAATTTTCCACCGTGCTTCATTCCACTTCCGGGACAAGAACACCTTCATTCCCTACCTCTGCCTAGCACATGGGTGAGAGACACAACTTCTCATACAATGCAATGAATGGATCCATGCCAATGGATGTGTGATAACTATAGATGTAGGAAAACTCTACCAGAGAGAAGTGCCGCACCCACAATCCCTAAAAGTCCAAAACACATGCCCATATAATATCCTCCAATCTCTGGATGGTGCGTTCTGTGTGCCCATCTGTTTGTCGTTGGAATGTGGGGTTGAGGCAAAGTTGGGTGTCAAAATCATGTTGCAATCATTTCTAGACCTGTCAGGTAAACTAGGTATTCAGATCGAAGACTATGGTCCTCATAACTCCATGAAACTGCACCACATATTCCATGTATGGTTGTTCTAGGGAATCCACTATACATGACACCTTTATTGATAGAAAGAGAGATAATTTCATCATCTGGTCCACAATGACCTAGATAGCATTTATTACCCCTTGATATCTGGGTGGTCTAGTGAAGAAATCCTTTGAGATGTCATCCAACATCTACTCGGGGCCATCTAAAGGTAGTAACAGACCCATTAGGATGCGAGGTTCATCCTTCATATGTTGTCACATGAGGAACTTCTCCCCAAACTCTTCAACAACCCGCTTCACCCTAAGACACCAAAACTAAACTCTCAAGCCCCAGTACATCTTGGATACTCTTGGGTGTTCTGAAAAGGGTGAGTTGTGTAACTCACTGAGAACTCTCTTGTTCATTCCCATGGATATGAACCACTATCCCAGAAACATTATCAGATTCATGCCATCTTTTTACCATCCTTCCAGAGTATTGCCTTGGATAACATGATCACGCATCACATCAGCCTCTATGTAACCCCACTGAGACTCCTCCACTTGCTGCAATAGAGAGGACTGCACTGTGATATGAAACAAATAGCCTCTACCATCCATCACCCTTACATTCAGGTGTACGGAATCCAACTCCTCCATCGCCTTCCAAGCAGCTGCAAACTCACAAACTGCAACCTTCTGCGACTTCCGGCTCAAGGCATCATCCTCCATGATCCCCATTACTGAGGTGTAGGAAATTGTTATGTCGTAGTCCCACTGAAACTCTATTTACCTCCACTACCACAAGTTCTTGTCCTACTAGGATAAGATATACCTCAATCTCTAGTGATCCGTGAAGACCACAAAGTGCTCTCTGATGAGGTTATGTCGCCACATAATTATTGCAAACATGAACCCTTCCAGATCCAGATCATGGGTTGCGTAGTTATGCTCATGGGGACATAACTAACTAGACCCATAATAGATCACCTCTTCTATTGCATCAACACACACCCATGCCTGCTTCTCATTTCCCACTATACATGAATGCTTCTTCTATCTTGGTCAAGGATTTAAAAGGTGAAGCAACTCTGGAGAAGTTGGGAATGAATATTTTGTAGTAACCTGCTAGGCCTTGGAAACTACAAAACTTCATCACATTCATGGTGTTCTCCCAATAAACAATCGCTTAATCCTTTTTCGGGTACACATTTATTCCCTAATCGGACACCACGTGTCCATGTAAATGTACTTCTCGTGTCCAGAACATGAACATGGACAATTTACCAAAAAGCTAGTGCAGTTGGAGGACCTCTAAAATTGTCCTGAGATGCTCAACATGATCCTCCTATAATCATTAGTAGATTAATATGTCATCAATAAACATGACTATGATCATTTCAAGATAATCTTGGAAGATGGAAATCATTAGTCCCAAGAACATGGCCGGTGTGTTCGTAATGCTGAACGGAATGACCAATGAACTAAAAGTTCGAATACCTGCACCTAAAGGAAGTATTTTAGATGTCACCCTACGTCACCATCAATAGGTGATATTATGACTACAGATCTATCTTGGATAACTATCATGCCCCATAAATTGGTCAAATAGGTCTTTTATCATCATGATAGGGTAACAGTTCTTAACCATTATTTATTTAGTCACTAATAGTCTATGTATAGAATGAGACCACCACATACCTTGTTTCCAAAAAAGACTGGAGAACAACACGGTGACACACTTGTTCAAACAAAACCTTTCTTCATCAAATCATCAATGTAAACCTATAACTTCTGCAATTGAGAAGGCACCATTCGATTGGGATCCATCAAAATTGTGTAGGGACTAGGTTGCATGTCTATCCCTAACTAAACATCACGTTGGGTGGTAGAGTCACCACCGACTCTGGAAAGATTTACATGAATTCAACGATGATCTCTGGGACTTCCACCTACTCTACATCTACTAGCTACACTGATAGCTCAGCTGACATGTAATGTAGGGGCTCCACCCACCAGCTTCCCTCTAAGCGAACTCGCTCGCTAATGAAAGTCACACATTGTCCACCCATATCTGAAAACAAGATCCTTCATTGGAAGAAGTCGATAATAGATCATACCGAGAATATCTGGTTGATGCCTAAAATGTCATCATATGGATGAATCTTCTGCAGACGAAGGTCCTCACAGGACTAATGTGGTCCCAACATTAGTCTACATCCTTGGAAAACATGAGACAAGCTGGTCTGATCTCAAACTAGTGTACTCAGAACCAGGGGTATAGAAATTTTCTGTATGTCTATAACCAAAACATGGTCTAATCTGGGTTCAACAAAGGAGTGTGAATCTCCTGAAACAAACATGGTTCATGCAAGAGTACTAAACAAGTTGATCGTACCTAGTGAGACTTCTAGCCCTGCTGGAACGACAACCTCTAAAGTGTGCAAAGGCCCACGCCTAGCTCACCTTCCGCTAGGATGTAAGCAGTTTCCCCACTATTCCCTGGCTGAGGCCCCTGAGGAGTGCCCTGAGGATTCCCTCCTCCTGCAATGTCTTCTCTTGGAGGAGAAGCATCTCTTTTTCCATGTTTATGCTGTCGAAAGGGCCTAGCTAGAAACTACAAAAACTAAGGTGGGAACTGAACCTACCAACCCTCACTGTACTTCACTTGGTCCAGGCACTGATTCTGAAGGTTCCCAAAGTTTCCATAGATGAAGCATCTCAGTCATGGGCCCAAAATGAAAGGGCGAGGATCTAGAGATCAAAACTGGAACTCTGAGGTCCTTCTCCCCATGGGCCAAAACCTAGAAGGCCATGACATTGGAGGCATGCAACTGACGACCATCCCCTATGACGAGCCCAACAGAATCCCTTCTCAAGGAACACCTCCAAGAATTCTCATCCTCTCCACCACTTCATCCTTCTTATAGACCTCCATGTATGTTAGTAGAGTGTAGGGAGTAACAACATACTGAGGGGACGTTACGAGTGCCCCCTCGAAATGTCTCTCCCGAGACTCCATATCCAGAATGAGGTATTGAGAAAAGAAAATGAGATACTTGAACATGATCCCCAACTCTCTCTCGAAAACACCCCTACCGAATGTAGAGTAGCTCCTGCTTATTCTCAACTATTATCTCGTAAGAGTGGAATTCCCCCCAAAACTCTCTCTCGATATCAGTCCATGAAACCTCATGCTCTCTCTTCTCCCCAAGATAGAACGTCCACCACTAACGCTCTACTCCCTGAATTTTTCTTACATCCATAAGAATACAGTACTTCATAGGAGCTTGAATCAAGATGAATGTTATCACTTTCTCCTGGAGCTAGCTCTCTATGTCCATGTCTGGTATGCTTCCCTTGTATTTCTTGAGGGTCTATCACTTAAAGTAACAAAGAATATTCTTCCATTGGTCATCCTCCTCATCTTTATCATCCCTCTACTGATCAGCTAAGTCACCCTCATGGGACTTGATCGCCCACACTAATTTTGGTCATTATCCGGGTGCCATAACTATAGGGTAAATAAGGTATGCCTAAGCCAGAGTAGTGTAGAAGATTACTTGTAAATTTTCATAGACATTTTTTCCTCCTAGATCCCCAAAATACCTGACACACAAGAACAGAAGTCATTATGATGCATGTACCATTCGTTGGGTCTCTTCCCTATAAACAGTGTAGGCTCACATGGTCGTATGGTTGGCACTGAGTCTTTACATCAAATCACAGGGGGCCTTAAAATCTCATATCATAGTTGGTCTTTTGTAGCCTATTTTACATTCTAAGATTTCCTGAAATTTTTTCCCTACCATCCCATCCAATCCTCAATGTGCCTAACTATGGATGCCATCACATCTCTCAATATTCCATAGATACCATTTTTTCACGACCCGCCTTCCCTATGATGAAACAAGGGAAAACCGATTTCCAGATCCTTCCTTCATCAAGTTGAATGATAGATTATGACCACTAAGAACCACCTTCAATAGGTCCCAGAGTGGTGACTAGCACCATGGGTATAGAATGCCACAACAAATTTAAGGAATCACCCTTTTTATTTTGTAGGATCGAGATATAATATAGTAAATACCAAATAACACCAAAACTAGAAGTACAATTATAACCAAAAAAATATTCCCATATGCATGTTCTAATAATATTGTTCTATAAATTAAAAAGAAAAATTACAAATGGATGCATCAAATGAAATTAAAAACAGAAATCCAAATGGTCCCTGCGTCTGAGCTAATAGGTTCTGGCACGGTCCTTGAAGTCCTCCTACAAACATGAATGTAGTTTTATATACCTAGTGTGAGTACCCATATATACTCATTTGGGAAAACCAAAATCTCTCGTGTACATGTGGGGAGATATTCTAATTTCATGAGTCAAAATAAGATAACCAATTCTCTTAGCAAGGAAACTATCCACCCAAAACTCATCAAAGAACACTCCCAAAATAACACATGTCATGCAATGTAATAGTAATAACACATCAATTTTTGGGTACCCTGCATCACTTTCCAATTGGTTGTCGAAGAAACCCAATGAGTCAGACCTCCCCTGCCATTCTCACCACAGTCTAACTACCATACCCTATCAATACAAACCTGGGATACCACAACCACAAATCCCACCCACAAACACCTGGGCCACAACCACATGTAAAAACGCCCGTAGACACCTGCGCCAGAATAACTACCGCCATCCCCAAAGACAGTTGGGCCCGAACAACTACTAGCACATCTTAAGACACCTATTCCTCATACCGAAGACACATGGGAAACAAACTGCCCGCACAAACCTAGGATAACCACTTCAACGTACATTTCCCGAAGAATATTAGACAATAATGGACCTTAGGCCATCACAACCTGCCCAAAGGGACATGGACTACTGAAGAAAGGGAGTAGAAAAGAGTTAATAACCAGAAACTCAAATGTGTGTTGCGAAAAACACTCTCCCACGTGGAATTTAGGTGTTTGACACGAAGAGCTCAATAGGGGTGGGGAAAAAATAAGAAACATAAGGACAAAATTATACATATATGTAAACATGCACTCAACCCATCCTAGGGTGTCCATCAATCACCCCATACACAAACACATTTATTACTATTAATTCATAAAAAGCACAATACCCACAACCAAGGAACAACTTAGTCTCAAAAAACAATTCCCAATTGAGCCAATTCTTGTTATCAAACACAATAAGTTCCATTTAAATAATTATTTACTACTGGGCAACTAACAATCATAGCCACATGCCAATGAAGGAAGAACAATCAAGCTCGAATTTCAGCATTCACACCCAGTTCTTTTGTAAGTCACAACAATAAAAGGGATCTGTGAGGTCCCTCAAATTATTAGATCCAAAACCAGTCCCCAGCATACATTTCCATATGGCCTTAGTCCTCCAAAAAACAAATGCACAACAAGATGGGATCGAATCCCCATTCACGTCACCCGGAAAGAATCAAGCATAACAACCTAACATATTACTAAGAACGAGCAAGGGAGTTTCTAGTTTTAAACACCCCATTCATTGAGTTCCTTATTTTCTATTGGGTTAATCATGTAGATCACATAAGGATTATTCTTCACCGGATATTCATTTAATCAACTGAGTTTTCATGATTATCCAATTTTAATGTTACAACCATTAAATCATAGCGAAATAAACTAGATGAAAATGTTTCATTAGTAGTCATGAAAGGACCCCCTACGACCAATATTTTTTAGTGGACATAATCACATACAATTAAAAACATATAAATAAAGGTAAAAGAGTACATCCTCATCATCAAACATGCCACTTAATTCTTTAAATGTTTTTTATTATCTTCAGTAATGTTTGGTTGCATACATTTTCGATGAGACATTATCATACCCACCTTGCATGATACAAAATTAAGAGAGATGAAGGAAAACCCTGTTTCGATTATCAAAGATCAATGTATAAATCCATGCACTAAGAATTGGGTATGCGTTACTTGTAGGGGAGGAACTCCGAGTACTCAATGAGATAGAAGAAAGGTCCAGAACATACACACCTCTTTCCTCAGGAAGGGTGACTCCCAACGCACCAATTAAAAGAAAAAAACAAGCCAATAAGAAGAGGGAAAAAATACTAGTGTTATAAGTAGTATATATCCTAGGGTTATTGTATATGAAAATATTGAATGTATATTAAGTCGCATCATGGTTCCACCACATGGTTGGATGATTACACATGATTGAATTTTTTTTTTTAATAATTATCATCGGAATGGAGGGCATAATAGCTATGTATTAAACAGTTTCCATTAATTAGTGGAAAAAAATGTAACAGGGGAACAACTATAATGTATGGTGAAATGGTATGGCACCGAGGAAAATGCCACAAATTTTAGTAACTCAAGGGTCTTCCAGATCTTGGGGGATTTCAGGTAACATTTATGGGAATTTAATAGCTTTTAAAGGGGAATTAAAACACTCTTATGACAAAATACATGTTGCAAGAGAGGAACTGGAAAAAGAAACATAGGTTGGACACTGTTTGGAGAGACATTGTAAGTTGTACCATAATCATGGTGACAATTTCACGGAAACACCCTCATGATGCCACCATCACGATACCACTATCACGGTTCCACTGTAATTTGTTCACGGTTTCAGTGTGTGACCGTGACAATGCGACCATTACGGTTCCACCATCACAATGCCACCATCATCATTTCCACTCTTTTAGTGTGCGACTATGATGGTGGGACCGTTACTGTTTGACCATCATAGTGACACTGTTAGTGTTTCCAACATAAGTGGTGCCACCGTTTCGGTGTGCGACTGCGACCAGTGCCACCGTTTTGATGGAACCGTTTGAGGGAACATAGTTTTTGGATTACTATTTAATGATTCATTTCTCTTTCCACTACAATGTTATAGGTCAAGGGGTGTTATATACAAATTGTAAAGGATGTTAGGGGCATAACATAACTTATGTCCCAAAAAATGAAAATTGATAAAAAAAAAATTTCTTCTTTGGTAATAATTGAACTCTAAACCCTATGAAAGAGAGATCCTCAAATTGGAATGTAAATAAAATTAATTTTCAAGTGAATAATCGTAAAATATATTAATGGATTTTATATAAAATTAATTAAATAAAAATATGGTGTGTATAGAATTTTACACATATAAAATAAAAGTGATATGCAAAGTCCTTACCTTAAGCCATGAATTCAATTATACATGTTTAAACCTCCTATATAATAAATATAATTTTAACATACATCCATTACCAAACTACAAAAAAATTAACAGAAAAAAACACACACACAGAGAGATATATACAAAATATGACATTCTTATGGCCTTTTATTACCCATTTATTAATAGTTCCATGTTAATGTCATGTTTTGGGTAATAATTTTTTTTGTGTGTGTATGATTTGAAAATTTATTTTTGGTAATATTAATTTTATCATGGTTCGTACTTCAAAAAATGTATAAAATTATCGAAATATCATATATATTCATTATATAAGTATTTATAGTAATCTTTAAAAATTAGTGATAGAAAATGAAATACACCGTTCATTGAGACAATAGGGCATACCAACATATGAAAGTTGTTTATCTGTTCCCAATGGATTGAATGAAATAAATTTAACTGATATATTATAATTAAAAATTCATTTTAATTTCACATATATAAAATATTTTCATTTAAAACCCATTATTTTGTTCCATGTAAGAGTGACTGAATCAAATCACTTCACGAGGTTGTAGTTCGCCTTACACACGAGTGACATTATAATATTCACATAGAATAAAAAATATTTAGGTATTTATGGTATAATAACTCAAAACAATAATAAAATAATAAATCTAATATATTTAAAAAATTAAATTCATCATTATGTCTGTCCTTGTGAGGCAATAATAGAAAAACAAATGACATTGGGTCGTTAAGGGAAACCAAAAATACACATGAATGTTGATTTATTAACCCATTTGATGGATGTGGAGCTAGAATAATGTCATTACCATAACATAAAAAAATATAAAAATATGTAATATAATGATTATAATATATCATAATAGTATTATAATAATTGAATGGTATGGTAGAGTAAATAAAATAAAAATGCTCATTGATGAACATTGCCCCTTCTTTGGGTATCCTCCTAGGTTTTCATCCAATTCCATACTAGGATGTATTTGTATAAAAAATATATTCTAATATTAGTTTATTGAATTATTTTGTTTACTTGGTTAGCTATTGGCCTAACCAAGGTGTTGGTCGGAGTGGATACTCAAGAGTGGGTGAAATGAGTTCGGATTAAAATTTATGTTTAAAATATCTCTATTAAAGTCCCCCAAATTGAATAAAAAGATAATATTTAGTGAATTTTTATTAGAGTAATGGCTTAGTAATGTTCTCAAGAGATTGATTAGTTCTCTTTTTATTCAATCTAAAGATTAATTCACTTTTAATGCTAACCTAATTATTTACAATATATACGAACACTTTCTAGATTAACAATAAGAGTAAATTTAAAACAAATTTATATTTTAATGTAATTGGTAGCAGAATTATCAATATAGGTTAAAACTAACTTAAGTAAGCACAATAGTTTTAAAAAAAGAGGTTAAGTCTCAAGCCGAGATTTAGTCCTCTCAAACAATTTATATAAATTTTGATCCATGCCCTAGATCGGGGTAGACAACAGTACAGAGACGGTGCAGGTACTAAGACCTCTACCATAGTTCTTCATGGGAAAACAAAATCAACAGCACAAAGGCTATCCAGGTCAAACATGAACTCTTCCACATTTCATAGTGGGATATGGTAATGAGTAAGAAGTTTGGAGTGAGGATTTCATATCCTCTAGTTCAGTCCAGGAGTCAGTGTGTAAAAACAACACCCACTGGTCAAAATGTAAATAAAAGAAACACAATAGAGCTAAAAAAATAGAGATGAGTTTAGAGTTCTCTATGTGTTGTGAGTGAAGCTATGGACTTCTTGGATTGATGGAAAGGATTATCTGAGTCCTTCTTTGGTTTTTGTTAAGAAAACAGAGTGTCGTAGTTATTGTTTCTTTACTTCCAGTGTAGCTGTTCATCTTGAATGTGAAAGTGCTATTTGTAATACTTCAGCTTCTTCTTTGAACACTTATTATTGACGAGTATGGGTGTTCTTCATGTTCTTTTTGTATTATTATTTTCATGTATATGCATTCGTGGAAGAATTCTTTCGCTACGCCTCTTTGGTTTTTCTCAATTATATCTTTTTTATGTAGATCGATCTTCTTTATATTCTGCGAGATCCGGAAATAGGAAGATTACCTTTTCATAGGTATGAGGTATGGTTCCCTGACATTCCAAAAACTATCGTTAAATATCATTAATCACATTAAAAACAAAAAATATGTCCATTGGAATTAAATAAGAGTTAATATAAATTCAAACAGTTTTCATGACTATCGGTGAATCATGATATCAGTAGGTAATTTTGAATTTGCATCAGTGTCAGTGGGTCCTTGGATCAGCATCGACATTTGTAGGTCATGATCAGCATCAGTAGTGGTAGCTCATGGTCAACACCGGTATCGGTAGCTTATGATTAGTATCGATATGACAATTTCCATTGGTGTGATCATTCATCATCGGTGTGACCATTCATCATCAGTGCGACCGTTCATCATCTGTGCGATCGTTCATCATCGGAGTGACCAGTCATCATTGGTGTGACCGTTCATCATTGGTGCGACTGTCTAGCATTAGTGCGACCATTCATCATCGGTGTCATCGTCCATCATCCGTGTGATCGTCCATCATTGGTGCGACCGTTCATCATCGGTGTTACCATCCATCATCAGTGTTACCATCCATCATCATTCTGACCATCCATCATTGGTGTGACCGTTCATCATCGGTGTGACAGTTTATCATCGATGCGACCAGAAAATAACTAACGTTGTGTCATAAACATGAAAATAACACTAAGTGTTTGTTCAATCCATAATACTTCTTGGTCAACAATAAAACATAAATTAAAATATATAAACATTATGTAGAAAATATTTAAACATATGTAAATACATTTAGAACAAATCAAACAAAATACTAAATTTTCATAAGTAAAATAATGATATGTGATTATTAAAATAAACAACTCATAGAGAGTTCAACAATCTACCCCTTTTTGATAATCAAAAATCAATGGAATAAATGAAGAGAGAAGAGAGTATGTCATTTAGTATGCTTCCCTTATATAAAAAAATATATTCTGAAAGATAAACATATCATTAGAGAATGAAACCAGAGTATAAAAAAAGAGAGAATATATCAACATATAATTAAATAAGTATCCATTTTTCTCCTTTTATAAATATATAGTCATGTATCCCCTTTCATCATATCTCCCCCTTTCATCATTTCTACCCCTTTCATCATTTCTCCCCTATCATTATTTCGCCCCCTTTGGGATTATAAAAAATAAGAGTAGAAGGAAGATAATCAAGAAGAAAATGCCCCTAAAAAAAGGCTCTGAGAAAGATTATAGGAACTAGATAAAAAATTTAAAAGTATATGAAATAGACACCCTATCAAAAAAATGACTGGCACGACTCCTTCTATTAGTGAAATGGATCTTTCCCTTTCATAGAAGAAGGAATGGATGGTCCAGAGGGTGCTTTGGTGGAAGGTTGATCTAGTCAGATGGAGAGAGGAGGCATGAATGATATGGATGGTAGCACAGTGGGTGGTAAGGCCACTTGCTGATGAGTAGAAGATCTTTCGTAAGGGGGCTGCTGAAAGACTGGCCGTATATTTGATAGAGCTTGAGACACTTATATCTGACCAGGAGCAACATCAGATGAACTGAGAGGCTCTGCAGTAGGAAGAAAAATTGCCTTCTCTTGCACATAATGATATGGTTTGAGTAGATTGATAAAATCTTGAATTACTTCACCACCATATTTCATAGCCTTCTCAAAGTCATCCTTGTTCTGCATGAAAAATTCTATAGTAGGATTGAAATCCTTCAACAGCAGGACTTGAGCCTTGAAAGCTTGAGTGACTAGAGGGAGACTCAAATTCTCAGCCAAAACCTTAAACTGATTGTTAAACTCATTCTTGGTATAAATCATAGAAATCCAGAGATCTACTTTCTCATTGATTTCATTTTAAGACTTAGTAGTATCAGATGAATACTGCTGCAGCATTTTTTGGATATGATCAATATTGTTTTTCAACTTATTCAAGGTATCCAAATCTAGTATCTACCCAAGAGATGATAACTCTTATTTTATAAAATCTTTTAAGGTATTGATTTCATAAACAATGATCTTGGATATTTTGGTGGAGTTTTCCTAAGAAACAATCTGAGTGATCTCAACATTCAACTTCCTCAAATCAGTTTTCTTCAGGTGTTCTACCAAATTTCTTAACACTTCAATCATACCATAGATGGTTGATCTAAACTCACCTGAGAAAGAGACTAAACCACTTCTTAAATAATTGAGTGTCTGATTCAGAGAGGTAATATCCCTTCCAATCATTTCACTAGTATTCTAAAGGTCTGAATTAATGATACATACCACTATTTGAGTCAAAGAATCCATAGTAGCCTCAGATAAATTCACAGGAGCAGGAGTAAGAGCATTAGACATTTACTCTTTTATTGTCTCTCTAATTGCTTGAAGAAACTCAGATTTAAATCTTTCAAGATCGGATTGTACCACTGTAGGATCAGGTCTAGATTGATAAACTGAAGGACCATGTATATCTGTTGTAACCTGCATATACTAAACAACTAATCGAGCCTTAACTGAATCACTTATACAAGAAGTATGCACTTCTTTTTCCTCTTCCTATGGATAATATAAACCAAAAAATGAAAGACCTAGGTTTTCTTCCCATGTATATTTACATGAAGGATACAGAGTTTTAACAAACCTAGATCTTCCATAATTTTCATGAGAGACTTCCTTATCCAAATCAATCTTTGACTGTACTGTCATTTCAGTCACAAGACCCAGTTTTTACTCATTTTTATGGGGTTGAGGATCAGCTGGAATCACATATTGACCACCTACTGGTTGAGTAATTACATCATTATCACCATAACTACTGTCATCTTCACTACTATTACCATCACTACCATCACCCGCATCACCATCATTGAATGATTGTTCATTTGAACGGTCTTCACTACGGGATTCATACTGCTCAGAATTTGATTATTCAGTCTCACCATCTTCTTCATCATCTAAAAGAGGTTCTATCTCTGGTAACTTGAGAGGTGGACAAGCTGGTCCAAATTCTATTCTTCTTTTCTTCGGACTAACCGTATCAGGATCACTCCTGTCATGAGGAGGTGATTCATGATCTTTTTCAGTATCAGCTTCATCTTCAGCTTCTTTTTATTCAGTTCCCTTCTCACTAGACTCAACAGTTTCCTTAGGAACTACTACTTCCTCTTCTTCATCAGAGTAAACCATTTCTTCACTAGGTTTTAAACTAGGATCTCTCATCCCCTATGGTATCTTAGGATGATCAATATGATTGAAAGAGTCATACAACTATTCTTCATCAGCAACCGAAACCTTCAACATTGGGTTCCAGTTGATTTTCATCTTTTTACAAAAATCCTTGTTAATACAGAAGCTATTAATAGATGAGATACATTCATATCCATCATCAACACAACCCAAGAACATCAGCATGGCCGAGATTTTCTTGGAGTAGAATAGGGTTTTAGCTTTCTTGGATGGATTCACCATCTCAGAAATATGGACAGAAAAATATCTACACAAGGTGTCCTTTTCACCATTCGAAAACAGAAGCAACAGAAAAACATCTTGATATTTTATAGAAGAAAAATCACCTTTTTAGGACAGACTTGGTGTTGAATAAACTTAAATAGAATTCTAATCTCACCATCCAACTCAACAGTAGTTATTCGTCTGGATTCAGACTATCCATTAAACATTTCCAGAGCTAGATCATAAGAAAAGTATTCAGTGGTAGGAGGGATATTGCCAGTGTAATCCTTGCATCTTCCATTATGAGGTACTCCTAAACATTCATCCCACTACTTCGATGAAAATGTTATCATTTTACCTTTGATTATAGAATATAGTCTCGTAGATTCTACTCCATCCAAAACAATACTTATGTTCAGATAAAATTCATCCACTAACTTTGGGTAATACACATTGCAATTATCATAGACCTAGCATTTCCATCCTTGTATTTGAAAAACTTTTAGAAGAGGATACTTCCTATATAACACCCATTCGAAACGTACTTCCTTTTCAGCTGTAACAACCCAAGTTTCCATCTACGGGTTCACTGACATTTGAGTTGTGCTACCCGGATCTCATCGAGCGCATTTCACAAGAGATGAACCTTCATATTCCTTTCATTGCCCCTTTTTCTTGGCCATTTGGAGGTTCGATATGATTGTGTGGTTTGAAAAGTTCTAAGGGTTCAGAAGGTTTGGGATTCAGAAAAGAAGAGAGAGTTCAGCAGAAGATGGAAGGTGAGCAGTCTTTAAAAATAGCCACGGGTCATTATTTTTATCATTTCGTGTTACAATAATAATAATAATAAATACATATGATTTTTTAAAACAACGCTGTTTTGACAAAATCTAACGGTTTCAAAAACTGTACAACTCAATAGGTAGCATAGATCTGTTTCACAGATCTGATTCATGGATCGGTTTCACGGATCGGTTTCATCGATCAGTTTCATATAGAGGTTTCACAGATTAGTTTCAAGGATTGGTTTCATGGATTGGTTTCATGGATCGGTTTCACGGATCGGTTTCAGGGATCAGTTTCACGGATCGGTTCCATGGATCGGTTTCACTGATTGGTTCCACAGACCGGTTTCACATATCAGTTTCATATATTGGTTTCACAGATCAATTTCATGGATCAATTTCATAGATCCCTCATACCTAACTATTTTTTAATACAGTCTAACCTTTCAGAGCTTAAGGGCTTGGTAAAAATATCAGCTAACTGATGATCAGAGTCAATAAATTCTAAAGAAATTTAACTTTTTTGATAGTGATCTCTCAATAAGTGATGTCAGACATCAATGTGTTTGGTCCTAGAGTGAGACACAAGATTCATTGAAATTTTAATTGTACTAGTGTTGTCATAATTTATATACACATGTCTAAATTTATATCATTAGTCCAACAGAGTGTGTTTCATCCACAAAATTTCTTCACAACGACTACCAGCAACAATGTATTCTACTTCAGCAGTTGATAATGCAACACAGATCTATTTCTTACTAAACCAATATAATAGAGACATTTATAAAAGATGACATGTTCCAGAAGTGATATTTCTATCCAACTTGCAACTAGAAAAGTCAACATCTGCATAACTCATTAAGACAAAGGGTTGTCCTTTTGGATAAAATAAACTTAAATTGGTAGTCTTTTTGAGATATTTGAAAGTCCTTTTAACAGAAAGAAAATGAGATTATTTATGATGGGAATGAAATCGTGAAAACATACACAAACTAAAAATAATATCTTTTTGGCTAGATGTAAGGTAAAGTAGACTCCCAATCATACCTCTATAAGTGGTTTGATCAACTGGTTATCCAGTTTCATCATCATCCAGCTTACAGGTGGTACTCATAGGTATGCCACTCCCCTTATTAATATCCAAACCAAAACATTTTAAAAGATCCTTTGTATATTTACTTTCATTTAAAATAATACCATCCTTCTTTTGAAAACATTGAAATACAAGAAAATACTTGAGTTCTCCCATTAAACTAATTTCAAAATAATTTTTCATAATCTTTCAAAAATTAGTACGTAATGAATTTTTGGACGATACGAAAATAATATCATCAACCTAGAGTTCTAGAATAAAAATATCTTTGTAAATTATTTTAATAAAAAGAGTGGGATCAAAAATTCCTTTAGTAAAACCTTTTGAAATAAGAAAATCCGTATGTATATCATACCAAGCTCTTGGAGTCTGTTTTAAACCATTTAAGGCTTTAGAATGTTTAAAAATATGATTTTGAAAGTGGGGGTTTGTAAATATTGGTGGTTGTTCAACAAAAATATTTTAAATTATAAAACCATTTAGAGAAGAAATTTTGACATCCATTTGATATAACATGAAATTCAGATGAGCAGCATAGGCAAGTAGAATCTTAATAACTTATAATCTAGCTACAGGGGAAAAGTTTTCCTCATATTCTATTTGTTCTTCTTGACTATATCCTTGTGCAACTAGTCTTTCTTTATTTCTAACAATATTTCCTGACTCGTAAACATTGTTTCCAAAAACCCATTTAGTGCATATGGTCAATGTGTCCTTAGGTATTTCTACTAATTCCCATAATTAGTTTCTTTTGAATTGATTTAACTCTTCTTGCATATCCATTACCCAAAATTTTTCATTGATATTTTTAGGTTCTTACTGTCAAAGAAAGTCTTGATGTTCAACCTGATTTTTTAGAAAAGCTCTAGTATGTGTCCCTCTATCAAGATTACCAACAACAACATCTAAAGGATGATTCTTTAGAATAATAGTTGATATAGTAAAGGTAGGACTACAAATTTCATGTTATTCTCTGGGTTCATGTTCACCAGGAGTGGATTTTGGAATACTTCTAGAACTGTTTGTCTTTACAGCAGGTTTATTGAGTTTATCATTGAGGTTCAGAATAGGCAACTCTTCTTCAAGATTTTCAAGAGGAGGTTTAGGTTCATGTGGATCAGTTTCATCAAATTTTATGTGAACATATTCTTCCACACACTTGGTTCTCTTATTAAAAAATCTATAGGATTTTCTAGAAAGTGAATATCCAAAAAATATTCCTTCATCATTCTTAGATGCAAATTTGTAATGATTATCCTTAGAATTGAGAATTAATAATTTGAAACCTAAAACTCTTAACTAACATTAATCATTCTATTATTCTACAACTCATAAGGGGTCTTCTTAAGAAAAAGTCTAATCAAGACTCTATTCGTAATATACCGGGCTGTATTGAATGATTCATCCCAAAATTAAATAGGTAAGTCATATTCATTTAGCACTGTTCTTGAAATTTCCTAAAGGGTTACATTTCTCCTTTCTACTACACCATTATGTTGAGGTGTCCTAGGGGAAGAGAAATTGTGACTATAGCCATTGTGTGAGCAATAAAATTCCAACTCATGATTTCAACCTCACAACCATGGTCACTTGGAAGGGTATTAATCTTAAGTCCACTAAGGTTTTCTACAGACTTGGAGTATTTAGTAAAGTAAGAACAAGCTTCACTTTTGTGAGCTAATAAGTATACCCAAGTATATCTAGATAAGTCATATACCAGGACATCGACATAGTGCTTCCCATTTAAACTATAAACACACAAAGGTACAAAAAAGTCCATATGAACCAACTAGAGAGGTTGAGAAGTTGAAACTTCTTTCTTTGATTTATAAGAAACTTTATGTTACTTTCCCTTCTGATAGGGATTACAAAAATTTTCAGTTAGGAATTCATGTTTAAGTAGGTCTTTAACTAAGTTATTCTTAGTTAGTTTTCTAAGTGAATGAATGTTGCAGTGTCCTAAACTTCTGTTCCATTGCCATGATTCTTTATGAAAATCATTTAAGAAAGTAATATTCTATTTAGCTAAATAATTAATATCAACAGCATAAACATTTTCATTTCTCAAAGTAGAAAATACTAAAACATTTTTAGACTTAAAAACATTACAAGAATATTTTTCAAATTTAACAATGAAAACATCATCACATAACTGAGAAATACTCAGCAGATTATATTTAAGTCCATCAAAAAATAAAACATTGGAAATTAAAACTAAATTAGTGTTACCAATCTATCATGGGCTTATGATTTTTCATTTATAATTATAACCAAAGGTGACATGGCTTCCATCAACTTTGATTAAACTATTTAAGAATGTATAATCTCAAGTCATATCCCTTGAACATCCACTATCCAAATACCATAACTTCTTATGTGAACTTTTCATGCTTCTTTCCTATAAAAAATTCAAACAGGAAATGATTTTAGTACCCAGATTCTCATGGGTCCAGAAAGGTTAGCAATCAAAGCTTTAGGTACCCAAATTTTTCATATCGGTCTCAAATAATTCACAGAATCAATAGTTTTTGAATTATAAACTTTATTTGATCTATAACCATATGAATAACTAGTTGAAGCATATGAATTTCTAGAAATAGAACTAGCAGCACTCTGTCCAGATTTTGGAATACATCTATTTTTAGTAAATTATATCTATCTAGGGTGATAGACTAAACCAGTAGTATACATTGGTTCCACATACATTTCTTGAATTTCAGTGATTGTATCTTTTCCATTTGTGAATTTTTATAAGTCCTTTTTTAATTTCTCAATAGAAAATTTCAGTTCATTGTCCTCTTTCAGTAATTGGGAATTCTTTTCTTTTTATACATCAAGTTCTAAATTTACAGAACTGGTCAAACCATGATATTAATTCAAAGTCGTATACTTTTCATTAATCTCATTAGAGGTCTCTTCTAGCATATTATAATATTTAAATAATTCTTCTCTAGAAATATTTTCATATTCAAAATCAGATTCAACTCTAGAATAATTTGAATTTAAAGTAGGATTTTCCAACGTTACCTTAGTAGTGTTTGTCATAAAACACATGTTAGGCTTGTGAGAGTCTTTAACCTTAGTAGAATCAGAATCACTTGAAGTGTCTTCTGAAGCACTCCAAGTTTCTTTCATAGCTTTCTTATACTTGTTATCCTTGTAGTCAAATTTCTTTTTGATCTTCATTTTTGGACAGTCTGCTTTTATATGTCCTTTCATTTTGCATTCATAGAAGACAAATTCATCACTTTTATCAGACTTTTTCCAAGCTTTCTTCCAATGACCATTGATTTTATATTTTCATTTTAATTTGCATTTCTGAAGAAAAAAAATTCATGTAGAACTTTTTGAATCTCATGGCTATCTGAGCCATCTCAGCATCACTGTCAGACTCTGAACTTTCACTTATTGAGCTTTTAGTTTGTATATGTACTTCCTCTATGTCCTTTATTATAGAAGCAGATGTCTTGAAGGCTACTAAATTCTTTTTCAGTTCATCATCTTCTTCATTATTTACAATGAGTTTTTCCTCATACATCATAAGTTTACTAATTAATTCCTTAATAAGTAGTGGACTTATATCACATGGTTCTCTTATGGATATAGATGTGCCTCACTATCATTCTGGAAAACATCTTTGTATCCTCATTATCTGTTTTTTGTAGGAACAACTTAACCAAGAGATCTCATCGTGTTCAAAATCTCATTGAACATGAGATTCATGTCAGAAATGGGTTTATCATGCCTCATTTTAAAATCATCATATTTGATAGTATATGTATTAAGAATCATTTCTTTAACATTAGTTGTTCCCTCATGCAAAATTGCCAAAATGTCCAAAATTTCATAAGCAGTTTTACAAGAAGATATTCTGCTAAATTTCTCATCGCCTAAAGAACAGTACAAATCATTCATTGATTTACAGTTATTATTATAAGATGTCATAGTAGGTTCATCCCATGTAGTTCTTTCAATTTCTGGAATTTTATATTGAGTCTCTATAGTAATCCAGATATCAAATCCCATACTCTCTAAATTAATTTTTATTTTAAGCTTCCACTGGGCATAATTTATACCATTAAATAAAGGTGTCCTATTGGAAGCAGCAACCTCTAATCTATTGTCCATAGTTAGATTTTGGCAGATGTATTTAATGAGATAAAATTTAGAACTAACATAAAATTTAAGATCATTATGATACAACTAAAATCACAGTTTAAATACATAGTGTTTCGAAAACCTTCAATAATATACAACCTTTGATACCAAATGTTGGTTAGAGTGGATTCTCAAGAGGGGTGAATTGAGTTCCAGTTAAAATTTCCCTTTAAAATATATCTATTAAAGTCCCCCAAATTGAAAAACAAGATAATCTATAGTGAATTTGTATTTGTGTAAAGGGTTACTTAGGTTCTCAAGAGATTAATTAGTTCTGTGTTAATTAAATATGAATATTAATTAACTTTTGAAGCTAACCTAGTTCTATACAATATATACAAATACTATCTAGATTAACTATCAGATTAACTTTATAATAATTTAATATTTCTAAGTAAATTGAAGCCGAATATTCAGTATAGGTTAAAACTATCATAATTAATCACAATAGTTATAAACAAGTGGTTCAGTCTCAAGCCGAGACTTAGTACTCTTAAAAAAAATTATATAAATTTTGATCCACACCCTGGATCGGGGTAAGCAAATTACAAATATTGTCCAGGCACTAATACATCTACCACATTAATTCATGGGAAAACAAAAACAATAGCACAAAGGCTATCCAGGTCACACTTGACCTCTTCCATAGTTCACAGTGGGATATGGCAATGTGTAAGAAGCATGGAGTGAGGATTTAGTATCCTCCAGTTCAGTCCAAGAGTAAGTGTGTAAAAACAACACACACTTCTCAAAAAATAAATAAATGAAACACAATAGAGGTAAACAGATAGAGATGAGTTTAGAATGATCTTTATGTTGTGATTGATGCTCTGGACTCCTTGGATTGATGTGAAGGAAGATCTGAGTACATCTATGGTTTTTGTTACGAAAACAAAGTTTCGTAGCTCTTGTTTCTTCACTTCCAGTGTAGGTGTTCAACATGAATGTCAAAGTTTTATTTGTAATACATCATATTATTCTTTGAATTTGTATTTTTAATGAGTATGAGTGTTCTTCAAGTTCCTCCTGTGTTCTTACTTTCATGTATATGCATGCCTAGAATAATTCATTCTCTACGAATCTTAGCTTTTTGTTATCTATTTATCTTTTCTGTAGGTTTATCTTCCTTATATTCTATGAGCTCCAGTAATAGGAATGATTACCTTTTCATAGGTATGAGGTACGGTTCCTGGACATACCAACAACTATCATTAACTATCATTAATTGCATTAATAGAATCCAATATGACCGCTGGAATTAAAAAAGAGTTAATAGAAATTCAAAATGTTTTCATGACTATCAATGAGTCATGAGATCGGTTGGTCATTTTGAATCAGCATCAGTATCAGTAGGTCCTTGGATCAACATCGACATTGGTAGGTCAGGATCAGCATCGGTATCGGTAGCTCATGGTCAGCATCGTTATCGGTAGCTTATGATCAGCATCGGTATGACTGTTTCCATTGGTGTGATCGTTCATCATCGGTGCGACCGTTCATCATCGGTGCGACCATTCATCATCAATGTGAGCGTTCATCATTGGTGTGACCATTCATCATTGGTGTGACCGACCATCATCGGGGCAACCATTCATCATCGCTGCGAGCATCCATCATCGGTGTGATTGTTCATCATCGGTGCGATTGTTCATCATCGGTGCGACAGTCGATCATCGATGCGACCGTCCATCATCGGTGCGACTATCCATCACCGGTGTGAGCGTTCATCATCAGTGCGACCATTCATCATCAGTGCGACCAGAAAATAACTAACGGTGAGTCATAAACATGAAATTCAAACTAAGTGTCTGTTCAATCCTGAATACTTCCAGGTCAACATTAAAACATAAATTAACATAGATAAACATTATTTAGACAAGATTTAAACATATGTATACATTTAGAACAAATCAAAAATAAGACTATATTGTCATAAATAAAACAATGGTTTGTGATTATTAAAATAACCATCCCACGGAGAGTTCAACACAAGGGTTTTTATGATTTCATGTGGAGAGACGTATGGGTTCCCTTTTATAATTACGGTGAGTGGCGTAGTTGAAATGTTTTGAATGAAAAAAGTGTACCCAGGTTTTTCACATACAAAGGGGTCAGAAAATGGAAAATATTATAATATTAGTCATGATATGGTCTAAATATGGACATAAAATAGATTTCATTCAATTTTAAAGGTGATTTTAACCATTTCATTATTAGGTTAATTCCCCTTGTAAACCCATTTTACATTAACCATGATAAATAATATATATTGTTTTAACTATTCATTTTCGTTAAAAACTATGTTGTTTTTATTAGTTAATGTAAATTTTTATGATTATAATTTTAGATCCCATTTTTAAAATTAAATACATAAAATTGAAAATATTAAATTTCAAAATAATCCCATGGATGTGACCCAAAATCACGATTTAATGAGAAAAATGTTAAATTTTTGAAATGTTTATATTTCAAAAATCAACATAAAAAATAATTATGAAATAATTTGGATTATTTGAAATATACTTGAATTAATTTTACTATTAAAACAATTTAAAATATAATTTAACTTTATAAATTATTTAATTGAAATGTTAAATACCATTTAAAATTTAGTGTTTTTAACTATTAATCAAAAAATGAACTTTTTAGGGAAATCCTAAATATTTTCCATAAATTAATTTTGACATGTATATTAAAAAAATAATGTTTTTTTTGAAGAATTTATATTTTATTTATTTGAGGAAATAATATTTCAATATTGTCATAAAGAATAAATAATTCTTTTGTGGAAAATAGTTTTTTTGAATTACATATAGACATTCTAGATAATTATGAATTTTTTACATTACGTATTGTTGATAAGAAAGCATTATAAAATTTAAAAAAAAATCACATTTCTTATCACTATTTTTAATTGAAAGTTTAAATGTCATGTTTGAATAATTATATTAATAAAATATTATAGTGTCCTGGAAACTCATTGGTGTGTCATACCCACACTATCAAATAAAATTATTTTATTTGGAAAAACATTTATATAAATATAGATGTTAAATTTGGAGCAATCCCTGTTACTAATTTCCATATACCATTATGGGGATGAGCCACCATTAAAATGGGTCACCCCGATACCTTTGGAATCATCAGATGACCTTATGATTCAAAAAAAGTTGAACTTTAGTTTTTAGACTAAATACCAAAGAATCTCAAGGAATATTGTATATTTATACCTATTGTTATAATTAGATTGTTAGATAGTCCTCATCTATAAGATCCCAAAAAATTTAAAAAAAAGACCATATATTTTAATTAACATTCAATTACAATACTATCAACACTACTTTGATGAAAATATCAAGTCAATATAAATTGAATGTACTCAAATACAAGGTTTTTAGTATGAAAGCCACATCAATTTTACATAAAACCATTGTTTCATTTTCTAGTTTTATTTTTGGTTCACAGGTTTTAAAATAATTGAAAATATGAGAATCAAATAGTCTTCAATCAGATCCTTTATAATAGATCATCTACCTCTCACTGTATAATATTATTTTTTCTAAATAAGATGATGGTATTAATTTAAGACAGTGAAATTGTGGTTCTTTATGATATCCCCTATACAATCATATACTCCTAATAATTTCATATATATTCCTTCATATTTTATAGACATGAATTTGAGATATATTTCCATAATATTTGTCTCTCTTCATCCTTTCATCTTGTAGGATTCATTTTTCTTGTGATAAAAATGTTTCTCAGTTTCATATTGAGTAGTATATGTTAATTCATATATGTGACATGATCTACATAATTAGACGTTGGGTACAACTATATTCAATAGGTTCCATATGTCCTTACTTTTCATTTTTATTGTTCATGCTTATTAACATATATTTCTTCTCAACTTCCCCATCTCCCCAATTTCCTTATGTAGATCATAAAAAAGTCATCTCTTTAGATGGTATTTAGTGATTATAAAGTCTAGTTGAATTCACCATTTATTTAAACATATATATAAGTTCATTCATGGTGTTTAATCCATCAAAATATTTATATGATTCAATGTTTGACAAAAAATCACTTTTTTCTCCCTATTGTGTAAGTATTATCGACAATCAAGACGTATCTTGTTACGTAAAGGTCTCATGCTTCTCTGTAAGATATATTTATGGTTATTGTTTAATATTCCATGTAATTAGTGTGTTTTATTATCCCATTATAACTATGATATTGGTACAAACTATTTCATTTTATCGAACCCCTCCACTTTAGTAATCTCATTTTTCATAGAATACAATTCAATTAGTGAAAAAAATAAATAAACAGGATTCTCCTCTTATCCATCATTAATTTTCACTTGTTATCCATGAGATTTTTTATATACCAAGACCCTCACCCATGATATTAATATATCATTGTTTACCATTTCATCGTATCATTATGTGTATGTGACTGTTTCCTCTATGATTTCCATCTAAATTTGTATTGTCCAAAAATACACATATATTAAGTATCATAACCACAAATTATTGATTGAAGGTGCTATTTTCATGCATATTAAAAGTATTATTTTCTTCCAAAACCAGGTTATTCCACTATTCATATTGTGATTTATTTATTATAATAAATTTTAACTTTTTCTTTTCTTGAAGAAAAGAGTTCATTCGTTATAGGTAAATAAATAATTTACCAATAAAATAAATAAACAACAAATATTATTTGTACTAGATTTAAATGAGTTTTGTTGGAAATAAATTTATTAAACTAGAAATGAAAAACTATCTGGTGATGATGAAATACTCAATGTTAGGTTTAAGAAAATTGAATACAATAATATGTCTTTTTATTAAGCATTATGATTATATGCTTCAATGCCTCCATTTAATGAATAGTCAGCATCTCATGGGAATTATGTAATTTCAAAAATAATAGATAACAAGTTAGTGTAAAAATCATAATAGAATGAGAAAAATCATTTTTATGTGAAATATCAAGACACATATCACCAAAAAACAAATCCATAATTGAAATCATATATTAGATAAAATCATAAACCATATACATCAGGAACCAAAATTTCTTCTTACCTAATAAACATGCTCTTTCCTCATGTTTTCCCTGCAAATAAAAAATTCCCAATTTTCCATACCCATTGTTTTTAAAATAATAATTTTGTTTTCCTAAAAACCAAGATACCGACTTAAATTATTTCCATGTGATCAGTCCATGTAGATTTAATTAATTAAAATAGTTCATTGATTTGACAATTACATGTCAGGCTCTATTCCACTTGAATAAGATCCTTTGAATGAAAATTTAATAATAAAGAGTACCTATGTTTTTATACATGTAAGAACAATATGTTGGCATAATAAAGTCATAAGGATTTATAAATACAACAAATAAATATTCTAATCAATTCCTTATTTTTCTGTGATCAAATTTTATATTACTATTTTCATAAAATTAATTTAATTTTGTAATATATTTGATCTAATAATATAAAATATTTATGGTTTTTATATTTAGTTAGATTATGGATAACATAAGAACCAATTCATTAGGAACGGTTAATATTTTAAAAAAAATATTTATACCCTAATATATTCTCTACATAACAGGTTTTCTATGAAATATATTATACAAAAGAAAATATTAGAAATAATTTAATTTCCCCAAATTGAAAAATTAGGAATAAATTAAAATATATGAAATTAATTTTGTTTTACATTTTTATAAAATATATTAAAAAATATTTTAAATAATTTTATGGATTATATGATAAAATAAGTATTTAATTTACATACTCAATTTACATTTACTATAAAAAAATACATGAATTTTTATTAATTTATAAAAAATATTCATTTTTTTAAAATTAAAAATTATTGTTATCTAAATTGTTTTTGTTGATCATAAAAGATATTTTAGAGAAACAAATCACGAATTATAGGAAAATTAATATTTAGGAAGAATACATTATTTTCAAATAATATAATATGTTAATACAAATTACAATATTTTTTAAATTTAAATCATAAAACACAGAAGATATTGTACGAGTACACTAGGACGCATTTAAAATGAATAATAGTGGTGAGTAATAGCTCTATAATTAATCAAAAAACCCTCAATATGTCAATTAAATAAAAACTCTATTTGGTAATCTATAACATGCAGTTTCCCATGATTACTAATAACCATAGTTGTCAATCTAGAATATTTATTATTTGAAAAAGCAATATTTTTATATCAATAATATGAATATTTATTAACAAAAATAAAATATTGAGGACATATCCATTTATTCATGACCATAGAGAGAGGAGACCCCCTTGGAATTCTTACCAAAGTATGATCAGACTATTGGGGATGTGGGTTGGGAATATGGCTCCATATTTGACATGAGTTTCATTATTTTCTACAAAAAAACATGGCTAAAAAACAGGTTAACTGAGGGAAACATTTGTGGGATACCATGGATGATGGTTATCCCTGGTGTAGGGAGATGCATAGATATGAGTGAAGTTACTTTGATGATGAGGATAGTCTGTATGAGTATGTTTAGGATATACAATATCATTGAACTATCCAAACTAGTAGAGATTTCATCCATAAACAGCTCGTTTAATACAAAACTAGTAATTCATTTATAATGAAAAACCATATCATTGAATAATAAGTAGTTGAATTTTTTTATGTCTACATAAAAAATTAATTTTCATTTACCTATTTATACATTTCTTTTTTCACATGAATTTTCTTCCCCAAATAATTTTTTTTCACAGATATCTTATAAAAATAACTTTTTGTTAAATGTGATGAAAATAAATTTATATTTACACATTATAATATGGTGTAATAGTGACATGGTGTAAATTTTGTATGAAATAATACCTTTAATATATACTATATGATGATGCTATAAATATATACTTCTGAATATTTTTATTACATATACGAAGAATCAAAAGAAACAACTTATAATCCAATGATGTTCACAATGATTAAATTAAACATATAATAAAAATCCATCTAATCCAACAAAAATACTACATTGGTGAAGTAATCAGTATCTATATTAGTTATGATATTTATTTTAACCTGTCATCATGATTTGTTTTTCAAAACGCATATAAAAACCATATATTTTACAATTTAATAAATTAAAATAATTTTATGTTAGATTTGAAAAGTATAAGATGAAATTATAATCTCCTTTCATTACATAATCTAACCAATCACATTATCAATCTCAGTTACAAACTCGATTTAGAATAAATTTTTTAGTTTTATTGAATTTTATTTATTCCACCAAGCGTCTTTTTATCCGTATCATCATTATTACAAATCTCTAATAGATTCAAAAAAATTATTTTTGCGATATAAACATCTTCTTATTAAAGGCATCAAATATAGATAAATTACCATATTCATGGCTAAAAAACTAGGGTTTTTATAATGTACCATGTCTATATATGGATTGAAATTTCAATGAGAATTTTGTTATTCTTCTTCTTGGATTTTTTTTGTTTAGAGATCCATAGATTAGAAATAGGTTTGTAGTGCTTCATTATACCTAATCAGTGTTTTTGGATGGGGTTTATGGGCTTGTAGTTGTTTCATATGTTCTATATGAATCAAAAAAGAGGATGGTGTGTCCAAGAAACCTATTAAATCTAAAACATGCACATTATAATGTGAATAATTTATTCAAGACTTTAATTTCTATAGTTGGGGTTAATCCAATACCCAAAGAAATCTATAGTGCAACAAATTTAATCATGCCATGACATGTGGTTTTTGGTTTTTTTAAAAGAGGGGAGCTTGAAACCACGTTCTTTATACTGATAGAGGGTGTTCATGAGAGAGAGGATTACTAGATCCCTCCTCTATTCTTCTTCATTTATTTTGAATATTTTTTGGTGGTTTATTGTTTAGATTCAAAGTAAGGTCCCCCTATCCTATTACATCTATTCATCATTCCCTAATTCGAATGAATTTGGTTTAGGGTTTTTGGTGATTTCCACTAGATCAGTGTATAAAACTCTATGATCAATGTTGAATTCTTGTAGATTATCTACGTTATGTCCCATGATGTTGTATTACTAATTAATTTCATTTTTTTAGAAAAGTAAAATTGTTTGACAAATTAAATTGGAGAATTGTCAAACAAATTAAAGTTAATTATGGGATTAGTGATGCTTGTTAGGAATTTTTTCTAGGCTGAGGTCTTGGGGGCATACCATGGGTCATTAGCATGTCATTAATAGTTGTTCAAGGGAAATATTTCTATACAATAGGTTTTCGTTGGTTATGAAAATTTGAATAAAATGTATTAGAATATTTGAAAATTTTGAATAAATTATAATATATTTATAATTGATTACTATATCTATTATGGAATGGGTTAGGTGACTAGATATTGTTTTTGTCTTGGAATAGCCCTACCAGTTTTTTGAATGTTGTGTATATGCAAGGGGGTTTATGTGCACTCAACCCTCTATAGGTGACCACATTATTACTGAATTTTTTAAATTAAATTAATTAGTTATATTTGATTTAACTATTAATCACTTATGAAATCTTGATTATAAATAGATAATGTTCTTGGGTGAGCCTAGATCTTGGTCACCATCTTTATTCCTCAAAAACCGATGGTTGGTGCATGGATTAAGAGGATACCCAATTACATGGAGACCTCCATAATTGTAACATCGATTGGATGGACATCCCTAGTGGGACCCGTTGGAAGCCATGAGATATGGTAATCCTAGGTGTATTTAAAATTGGTATAGTGGATATTTGATCAGTGATTTGGTCATTAGGGAGTGATTTTGGGCATAAAGATAAACCATAGACCATCACCTAAGAAAAAATATAGTGAGGCATACCATTTAATAATTTGAGGAACGATGGTGAATTTCATGATATAGAGTGATGGGATATCCTCAGAGAATTAGATGTTGGCATGACGACCAGGTTTTTATCTAATATCTCAATGAGGATTCTATTATAATAGTGATGATATAGGGGACCCATATTTCTATCCCTACGAGAGATGAACCTAACTGATTATATTTATCTTTGATTATATGTGGTATTGGGTGTCACCCAGAAATAACTCCAAAAAGGATTCCTAATGGTACGGTGATGATGGTGATTAGTTTTCATATTTTCCCCATCCTATATATATTTAATTTTCTATTTTTTTCATCATATGTGATGTCCCTGGATAACTAGGAATCAGTCATTGGTCATTGAACTATTGTGATTTCTCATGATTCCAGGAAATGAAATTTTTACATGAATGATACTTAGGGTTTCTTTGTATATATAGAATCAAATAAAATTGTATATTGGTGGAGGATTCATATCTTGAATATAATCCAATGATACAGTTTATGATGGAGTTGATCAAAATTCATGGTACCATAGATCCATTATCAAATAAATGATATGATGTTCATATTTTAATTCTTATGATAGAAGGATTACATTGATATAATAAAACCATTGGGAATGACTAGGTATTGTGTTTTGAATAGAAATAACCATAGAAAATTTTGTATGATTACGATGCTCGAGATTATAATGGTGAAACGAATAGAAAATTAAAAATTATAATGATTCTTTTAATTCATATGGAAGTATGTGGTTCCATGTGGGTGTACATCATCAAGTATGGATGATGGAAATCTTGACTGAGAATGTGATGTCCCCTCTATATCTTATAAGCATACATAATAGGATAAGATGAATGAAATTGTAATTTATCGGTTAAGTATTCATGTGATATTAGATGACTAGAAAATTGATCATTGGATCTAGGGGTATTCTCTTTCATTTTATGAGGAAGGCCTTGCGAGACACTAGGAACCCCTACTCATTATGATTGAGGTGTGAGCATGGAATCCTGAGGGTCTTGATAGAAGATCGCTTTTAGTGATTCTCATGCTTAATTGGTCGAGGTAGGAATAATCGATTAGTGTATGAATGTGGTTATTTGGCTTGTCTGAGTTTATATGATCCTAAAAGTGGGAAAATTATGTTACAAGTTATCGTAGTCATCACTACCTTCCAATGAACATTCTGCTATCATTCCAAAGAATGTATTATTCATTGTTATATTTATTTATTTTTATCAATTTTTTATTTTATTACAGTGCATCAAATGCACATATGATTTATTAATGGTGTATTATGGGGCCACAATAGTCATTCCTTAATAATTAATGTATTTATACTGAACCTAGGTGGCCATAAATATTAACTACACAAGCAATTTTCACATGATTGTAGGTACCGTTTGGGTAGAGCCACAATATTTCATGTTAAGGTATGATAGTATGGGTCGTTAGGTGATTGGGATGTGACATTCATAGATCCTAGGTGTATTTACTTTATTGCGATTACGACAATTTGAGTTTTTGTGATGATTTTTATATTGTTATGTCATACATGTATTTATTTATGTCTTATTTACTCTATTATTTAGTTATTTTATAAGATTTCATACTCTAACATAGGGGGTATAGTCCTCATATATTACCACTAGGGAATCCAGTTATAATCCTTCAAACTATTTTTTATGGGGAGGTAATCCAAAGGTAACATGGTGGACATGTATAAATACCATTTTGAGTGATCCCTGACAACACATTTCATAAGAGTGTCATTGATTTTTTCCCTTGTTTACAATTGTTGATATGGTAGGAAGGAGATAAAAATATATGTGGGTGCCTATGATGGAAACCAGGTTGGGGTTTCATGAACACCTTAAAAAAATTCTAGGATTCCAAGGATGATATTTATTTTCTACACATGCAATGTTAATTTTGACATTATTTTCACCTCATGGGATACTCATGTGGATTGAGATTTTCGAATTATGTGTTATTTGATTTTTTACTATTGGGCCATTGGAAAGAAGAAAGTTATTGGATTTGACACTTTTACCAAATTTGTAGGATTCATCTCATGAATAATGATTTCGAACACATGATTCACAGGAAAATTAGGGCCCTTCTTGTGTAATTGTTTTTTCTAGTAACTAGATGTTCAGTTGTATAAAAAGTTTTCAACTTCTTAAATAGTTATTTAATATTAAAAATCATTGTGGTGTTTTAAGTACCTAGACATATATGAACAAGTATTTTCTGTAAATGGATGGTCAGGTGGATCTTGGATGAGATACTTTTAGGCGATGAAAACATGAACCCTAGGGGTATGAGATATGATACAACACTAATAAGTTAGTGATTTAGATGGTTCCATATTTGGAAACCCCTTGTGGGTTTCTATTTCTTAGTATTGATTTTTATTATGTTCTAGTAACAATATAAATGGTGTATGAATGTGAATATCATCAAGGTATATTTCTTCTTGGTTAATTCTTGTTGTGGATCAATGACTAGAGGGACAATAAATATAGACCAAGATGACAGTTTTATGTATATGAGGACCTAGAGTGATTAGTTTGTTTTGTTTTTTACAATTTTATTTTTCATATAACAACATGTTTGGATGTCTGGGGCCTATATTGATGCACATGAGGTGATATAAAGTCCATGGTTAAGGCGTAGTGATTCAACAATTCCTTCTTCATAGAAATAATATTGAGTTATGGATCTGGGAATTTGATTTAATTGGAGTGTAATGGTATTGAGACTGGATTTTAAAGAAGGGGTTATTTAGGTGCCATATACAATTGACCATGTATGTTCTTTAGATGTGTGTTTTTAGTGGGGTTCCTGTGACATGAAAAAATGTCGGGTGGAAACAATATGTTTGTTTAGATTGACATTCGAACATTTCATGGAGCATAATTAGGGATTTTTAGAGCTCTTTCCTCATTAAATATATTTATAATCATTAGAGTGTGATTCATGTTTTTGTGATAAATTGGCATGAGAATGTACACAAGTTATGTAGAGAACAAGGTGACACAAATTTATCATGTATTCATCTTGTTGGGTTTTGGAATTGGAATGTTTCCATGTGTGAGTTGAGAAGTGGTGGTTTTGATGAAATGTTGTTGGAATGATTCCCCAAGTGTTTTTTAGAAAGGATAAATGTATCTTTATGATATAAGAGACATAAAAATGGTTTAGGTGCAATAGCATCGCATAATTGGCTCAATGAAACTTATGTATTGAAAGGATATATATTGTGTTTTGGGAGGAGAAACATGGATGTTATGATAGAACCAAATGATTTTTTTTTCAATTAAATCTGTTAGGTAAGATATAAGAGTTGATTTCACCAATATAGGTTTGAGGATATGAAACTCATTATAATTATAATTTTGGAGA
The DNA here is from genome assembly GCA_963277665.1 of Viscum album. Taxonomy (NCBI): domain Eukaryota; kingdom Viridiplantae; phylum Streptophyta; class Magnoliopsida; order Santalales; family Viscaceae; genus Viscum; species Viscum album. The sequence continues at coordinate 288,856,688 of OY728126.1, read as the reverse complement.
TTTCTATGGATATCGTACTATTGATGTTATAATAGTTTATAATAGAATATTCATGTTGGAACTCTACAATGAGAATGATTATCATACCGTAAAAGTGTCTGAGGTAGTGGATGAAACCTAAGCCATGAAGGAGAAATCCATGGTTTTTAGGTTTATTGGTGTTATAAGACCATTAATTGGAAACATGTTATGTATATGTGAATATGATTTTATCTAGAATGGAGGTAAATACCTTATTTAAGGTTTATATTTGATCATGGTATGATTAAGTGCGTTGTCATTGGGGTAATGGTGAACTCCACATGGCATGGTGTAATTCATGGATTGGGACATTATTTTTTACATGTGTAAAGGGATGAATCGTTTTTTCAATGAAATGATTCATGGGATATACCAGTTTATTTTCAAAACATTAGTGGGGGGGAGAATGTACTTCATCACATGGTTCAGTGGGTGAATAACCCTACAAAACATTGAAATAAATAATTTTAGGAGGATAATCCTTGAGATTCAAGGAGAGATGGATTCATAAAACATAACATGAGGTTGTTTTGGTGCGCGTTACTATGAATTTTCAGTGTATTCAAAAATAATAGTGATGACTAGAATTGGGCTTAATGAAAAACATGATACAAGTGAACCATTCCAGGATTTTAATGTGGGAAGATGATTGTGAGGTAATGGACCACTTAATAATATGTTTCTTGGTTATGGTTTGATGGAGGGTAGCACTGTATATTAGAATTATCAGTTGTGAGTAAATATCTATAGTTGGTAGCACAATTGTCTAGTTGGTCAATTGGTTCCTGACATAATAGAGCCTCATGAGATATTAGAATCATGGAGTGATGTTCAGAGGTTTAAGTGATGTGTATTGGGGGGATTTCTTTATATGAATTCCACTCCTCATTATTATAGTTTTATAGAATAATCCCATTAGAAATTTTAGAGTATAATGTGATGAATTGATTAATATTTGGAGACCTTAGTGTTTCATGTTATTAGATGAATAGTCAATACAACTAGTTAGTGGAAAGAAGTGTTATATTATAGTGTATTTTATGCCCCATACCTATATGATATGGAAAATTACAAAGGGAATTTTAATTATTAGTTTGGAGGAAGGTTCAGTATTATAAACAAGTTTCAGATAATGGTTATGATAGTTTTAGTATCATTAAATTATGTTCTTGGGTGGGGAGTTTGTAAGAATTAGTGTTATTGGTGTTGAAGAAAAATCTAGAGGGAGGAACTAGTGGTCGAACAATTATAGAAGTTGTTGTAAGCCCATCATGGCACGAACATTTTTAGTAGTTGGGATTATCCAAAACCCATAGAGTGTCAAGGCATGTCCCCTATGTGAATTTTATGAAACCCTATTTGTATTTTCTATAAAAAACAATTAGAGTATTGTTCTTCCCCCCATACATTTTTTGGCCGATGGTGTATGAAAATAGTATAGATGATTGAATTATATATCGTATCATGTTCATCCCATATTAGGTTGTATTTTTGTGACATTTCATGGAGATTATGGGAAAGGTTCACCCACATATCTTCCTTCATGAAATTACAACCTAATTTGGACAAAGTTGGTTAATTGATTTTAATTATTTAAATCATGGCATTCACGAATTCAATCTGATCAATGGACCTTTTGTTAATCATTATTTTATTATTTCTAGGGATGATGAATGCCTGCTTCAATTTTTTTAATAATTTTGTTCCAATACTAATTTATTTGGTTTTTCAACAAATTATTGTAAATTGATGATTTTATATGTGATGTGCATTAGTTATTATTCCAATGTTGAGGTTTGGGGAACAACATGGGTCATTGGTTCATATTTCATCATGGTTCTAAGGGGATGATTTCTTTCAATTAATATTCAAATTTTAATACAATTTGAGTAAAAATTAATGGAATTGAATTTAATAGTTAATTAAATATTAATTTTATTATACTTAATTAATATTACAGGTTTGGGGAGTTTGGTTATCCAGAATGGGTAGGCTTGGAATGATGCTATTGGAATTTGGAAATTAATTGAAAAAATATCATCAAATGTAAGGTTCTCTTGGTTCTAGCACTATTAATACAATTTATGATATATATATATACATGTTTTTATGAGAAATCAACCATTTTATGGGGGCCCAATTATTATTTAGTTGAATAATTTAATGTAAAAAAGATAAATTTAACAAAAAAATTTACATTAAAGAGAACTTGAGAATTAAGGAATAGTGTTGTAGGCCACTATTTCATTACATACTAGCATGAAGCCTCGGTTTCTGATGGCCAAGTCCTATAATTATAGGATACCATGATTCATAAACTATTCCATGATGTGGGTGTGGAATTACAAGAGTTGGGAAAACCTAGTAGTCCCCTCAAGGTACCATGATATGTACATAGCCTTGGTAGATCAACAGATGGTAGAGATGATAGGGGTTGGGTTTTGTGCCTGTTCTTGAGTGATCTTGGACATAGTGACGAGCCATGATCCATATCTTGAAGCTATATCTAGTGAGGCATACCATTGAGTCTCATGAGTTAGGTTGTTGACATTGATAAATTCAAGGGATGAGATGTCCTCCATGGATCTGGTCATGGACTGAGAGTCCATTTATAGTAGAGGATCTAATGGGGCATGCCACTACATTTGTGATGTTCATAGTGGTTCATATGGGGGCCCCACTAAGAAATGATCCCAATAAGGTATATTTGAATATGGTGAGTGATGGTTGTGGGTGTCACCCAGAACCTAAGCCAACTTATAATCCTATATGGATGTGATGATATTGACATTCACTGGGTTTAATCTAGCGTTGAATATGTTTTTTTAATTTATTTTTTTCATTATATATCATTTCTCAGGATTTATATGAATTAGATAGTTGGGTTATCCCTATTTATATATATATATATTCCCAACAATTACTTGTTCACATGGATGAAACCATTCGATTATAGTATTTTTGCGATCTATTATCAAGGTATATTGGTGTGGATGTTTATATTGGCATGAAACAACTAATATGGTTGACTTAGGAGTGGATTATAAGTTGTAGTAACTAGGATACACCATATAGTCTATGAGAAAATGAGTATATAATAAAGTTATTTTTTTATGAAATTCTATTAATTTAGGGAAAACATATTGAATGATTATGAATTTGTATTCATGTAGAGATACTGGAAGATAATTTTTAATGTCTACATATCTTGTGATTCGATAAGTGATATGAGGTAACTGGTGGGAATATTTTCTTCAGCATTGATATGTGAAATCTTGAAACATAATTTCATATCCATTAAATAAATTCCTAGTATAACCCCCATTATATGGTGGTTATACAATATTGTAAAAAACATCAGAAGTGAAATTGAACAAAAATACCACTACTAAATATAGAGGATTGAATCGTTAGATGAAAAAAAATTATAAATGGAAGCTTATTTAGAAATGAAAGAAAATTTAATGAGTCCAAAAAAACCCAATACCATTTTTTATTTTAAATACAAATAAAAATAATTGATGAAATAAAATTTAGAAAAAACACATAAGTATACACATAAACTCAACAATTAACAAATAAAAAATAAATTTAAGTAAATAAAAACATCCAATAGTTTGAAGTCAGAATATAAAAATAGAAGTAGATGTATGATATTAAATAGTTTCATAAAAATAACATGAACAAAACTTATAATAATTATAACTAAATATTGATAATAGGAAAAAATATACAATATTCAATATAAAATTCAAAAATTCAAAAATAAAAAAAATTATATCCCAAAACTAGTAGTTGAATCTGGTGTAGGAAATAATGCATATGTAATAGTTGAATCTAAAGTATAAGTAAAATTTTAAAAATATATTCTCTTGTGCCATAAAGGATGGTTATGGGAAAAATATAATGGTAGATGGTGAAAAAAAGTATGTTTTATGGATATAATTGCCAAAAAACATTTTGGGAAGGGTCAAATACTAGTAATGTGACTCAACATATTGTGGAATCATATGAAAATGTTTTTTAAAAAATATTGTGACTTAATTAAATATAATTATCAGAAATACAACATGTGGTGGGATCAGAATTATGAAAATAATGTTTTTAAAAATTTTGAATGTCATTAAAATCATTTTTTAATTTTATAAAAACTATAAAATTAAATTTGATTACCATAATGTCATAGTACATCAACCGCCATATAATCTTTGACTTTTTAGAATATACATCATGCAATTTTTATGTATTGTGGGGTTAAAATTATCAAAAAAATGAGTTTGGTAGTTAATTTTTTAAAAAAATTGTGTATATAGTCCAAAAAACAACAAAAAATCATGTATTATTATAAAAACGAAAAAAACAACCATTTTTGTAATTCTGACATGTTGAAATATATCATATATAAATCCAAAAAGGTTTTTGTCAAAATTATCAAAGAGGAATTTTTTGAATGTCAAAAAACATGATTCAAAAAGTTAATCGTAGATGATTACATATAATAGTTGTTAAATCATTGTAAGATGGTTAATGATTAAGTTAATACAAGTATGAATAGATAGAACATCCATTTTCTATAGTTTTAATGACTATAAATGTTTTTAAATTATATTTAACAATATTCCAAATTGACTTTAGTGGTTCAATACCTAAAAAATTCCCTCAAATTTTATTGAAATCATATTAAAATGGACACCATATAATTTAAATATGAATAAATAGATAACAAATAGTTTTGACACATGAATATTTAATCATAATTTCACAATCCGAATATCATTATATATATATATATCATTTTTAGTACATAAGATATTCATCATAATGTGGAGGCTTCTGACTTCAATTTCTATAGAGGATTTGAGTATTATTGTTTCTGCTAGAAGAAATTTGTATTTCTCAAAAACACAAATCCATCTTCTAAATCAACTAATGACTACCTATAGGTAGTGATTGACAGATGGTGCATATAACCTTTGGAGTCTATATATGATACTTTCCCTATTTCACACACACATACACACAAAAATGTTAATATATTGTTTTAAAATTGGACACAAATATACGATGCCTATGGGGCCACCAAATATCACTTTTTAAGGAAATTTGTTTGGGTAATAATAATAATTATTATTATATTTTTTTAATTTCATTAATAAATAAATTCATAAATTCAAGAGAAAAAGTTTCCCAAAATAAATAATTTAATAATAACAAAATAATAATTCCAATTATTCCACCTTCTCAATACCATATATGATATAAAAAAATCGATATGAATTGTTAGTTTGACATGTGATAAACTCTATTTATCTTATGTAAAAAAAAGTGAATTGAATGTTTAAAATGTAATAACCAAACTCAAGGGTTAATGAAATCATATGATAATTATTTTTGGTAAATTCATAACATGAATTATTATAAAAAATGTAATTATGATGTATGGTGTTGTAATAATGTCCAAAAATAATTTTCATTATATATATGTCTATAAAAACATGCATCAAGGTTTAAAACCCAAGGAAACGACGTCATATTTTATGGAAATTCTAAAAACATTATATTTGTTAAATTTTTTCCATTTTTTAATAGAATACACATCAATCCAATATGTGGTCTTCTTAAAAAGAGGAAAAGTGTGGTTCTATGTGTTTAAAATCAATAATAATGTTCATTTAATGGTTAAAATCCTTAAAAACAATATTCAATTGTCATGAAATAATTGAATAATGATTTTAGAATAATTTTTCACATGTTGGAATAATCAGTCTATCAATATGGAAGGTATTGAGATACAAAAGTGCATTTTAAAATATTTAACTATGTTTATAAACATGTTTTGTGGTGTCAACACCTTGGTAATGATAATGGGATGTCATGAAATAACATAAAAATGGATTCTATATAATTTTTTAAAATTATAAATAAATCACATAATAATTACACAGGTGATTTCATAAAAAATTCAACATAGTGTGTTCGTAAAATGGAAAGTAAAAAATGTTCATAAAATAGTAAAAACCTAGAATATTGCCTCTAATTGTCATCAAATCCTCAAAACAATAGTCCTTATATTATTTACATATAAAAATATACATCTTTTTAATCCAATATGTAGTGATCATGATAAAACTATAGGTTTGTTTTGAAAAATAAATTTTTTTAAAAACATGAATGAAAGTATCAAAACATTGTAAACAATCTCAAATTATTTTTAAATAAAAAATAAAAGCACCACCCTTTAATTTATGACTAGTAGGAATATAGATTATGTCATTATATTTTATGGTGTGATCCGAATGATAGAAAAAATAATTCTACTATGAAAAGGATTTCAAAAGGTTTATTCAATCAAAAACAATAAATCAAAATCATATTTTTATTAAATAATATGAAATTGAACACCATTTAACTTGTAACATGTATACATATACCTTACAATAAGATAAATTTTGTCTACTTGGAATGAAAAAAAGATCATTTTTATTTAATTATAAGTTTGAAAACCTGAGTATAAATAGATATCCTAGGCAAATTACATTGGTTTTTCATGAAATTATAGGACAATTATCATTGAATAATTTTTGACAAGTAATATCATACCTCACTCAAATGAGGAGAAGTAAGGATATTCAAAAAAATATAAATTTTTGACATGAATAAGTAAAAAAAATGTAAATATGATGTTCGGTGATGGTGGTGTGGAAGAGATGCCAAAAAGAGTATTTTTGTATTAAAATGTAATTATAAACAAGAACCATATCCTTAAAACACTAAAAAATAAATACAATTATCATTAGTTATTAGGTATATATTTATAATTTAATTTATGAAAAATAATAAAAGACCATTTTCAACCCTATTTAAATTATCATTGGAATGATTAGAATTAATTTTTTAGTATTTTAATTCCAAAAAACATGCCTTAAATAGTATATAATAGCATAAATCAAATTTTTTTATGAATTAACATCTCAATTATTGTTGATCAATTTAAGAGACAAGTTTATAGACATCACATTCGTCTATCATGAAGTATGGTTGGAATGAAAAATAAATTAAATGATTTTAATGGTTTTTTAAAATGAGCATGAAAGTGTCAAAACATAACCAACAACCCTAGAATATCATGAAATCACGTGGTAATGACATCTGATTAATTTGTGGAATTATTTAATAGACCACGAACAATTATACATTCAGTTTTTTGAATTATTAAAAGTGAGAAAATATGGATTTTAAAGTAAAACAGATGTTCTAAATGATCAAAAGTAAATAAAAACCTTCGTGTTTTTTTAAAATCATAGATGACCCACCATTGAATAATTTATAACAATTATGTTGTTAAAAAAATAATCAATGTTTCATGACCCAGTAATGGACCTTGTATTTTCATGAAATTATTTGAAAGTAAATACTAAATGATTTTTGGCTTGTGTACATATACCAAAATATATTTCAATGTACTATGCAATGATAATGATTGAAAAATCAATTTTAAAATATAAAATAATAAAAAATATTTTATACAATAAAAACCTACTAAATTTCCATGAATTGTAATTAAATATTAGTATAAGAACCAATGTATAATTTTTTGTAGATGGAAATAAACAGTATTTCAATACGGCTTGCAGTTTTCTTATAATGAAAAAATATCATTTCTATTGATTTTGAAGTCAAAAAATTCATATTTTATTGTTCAAAACTAAAAAATCATATCTTATGATTCAAAACAATTTAAAAGACATTAAGGGGCATGTAAAATTTTTTAGGAAATAAATTATTTTTACCTCCTCTCACACATCCTCTAGGATTATACCTAATGAATTTCATTAATTTAATTATTAACAAAAAAATTCATCTGTGATCGTGGAATCAAACATGATACATTATTTGAGTAGGGTTTATCTGAATAGAACTATTTTTAAGGATTGAATAATATTGGAGAGTTTGTGGTAGTTTATAAGTGAGGTGAGTCACACATTTGTAATATTTTATAAGTAAAATTTATACACACATTTTTCATGTTTCAAAAGGGTAAAAAATAGATAATTATCTATAATTAGTCATTATAAGGTTTAATTAAGGCCCTATAATATTTTTTAGAAAATTTTTAGGACATTTTTATTCTTAATATTTTTTTTAACACCTGATAAAAGCATTTTCACCTTAATTATAGTAATTTTTATAATTTTTTCATTATTAATTATGGTCCAAAATTATATTGAAGACATTATATTTTATATATTATTCTGATTTAAAAAATATAATCTATTATACTAAATTTAATTTAGATACGTGCATGGATATCTTTAAAAATAAACATGCAATCATGTGGAGAAAACATGTTTTAATAAAGTGTGTATTACTTGGGAAAAATGATTTTATATTAACCATATGATTCATAATTATTATTTCTTGTAAAAAATAAATATTTATATATATAATATATAAATTTTAATTTTTTAATTAATAATTACTGTGTTTTAGTAATTAAAAATTAAAATCATAGTACATATTAAAAAATTATCAGAAAAAAATAATTTTTTAAACACAAAGATAAACATCAACTAAAACCCAACATATGTTTGATTGAAAGAAAAAATTTTATTTTCTAAATTGAAAAAAATTAGTATCTATCTTACTTGAAGTCTTTTTCAAAAGATAATTGGTCTTTTAAATTTCTTAATTTTTTGAGAATAAATGAAATTTTTAAAAAAATCGGTAATTTTTTCTATTTATAGGAAAATAAACTAGTTATGAAAATTCAAATAATTTAAACCAAAGTAAAATTTAATATACAAATTTTAAAAGTGAACTTAATTTTATCATATATATTTTATAAGTGTTCAATATAATAATTGTTACATATTTTATGAAATCCAATAAAAATCATTTTTAAAGAAATCAAATTTTTGAAGAGTAAAAATGATTTACATTTTGTTAAACATTTATAAAAAAATTATATATAGTATAATATATATATATATATATATAATAATTTTTTAAATATTACTTTTATTCTCTAATTTTATATCTGTTTATATAGATTATATATTTTGTGGGTCGTTTATGCTCAGTATGTTTTATCCAATATGCAATCTAGCATTGTTTTCTTTTAAAAAATCTAGGGGCATTAAATCTAAATATTAGCTAAAGTCATTGACGAAAATCGCATTATGGAAAAAATAAAAAATTCATTACATTCTAGATTCTGAATATTAAATTAAATAATCCATTGACAGACCATGTGTCACAATAAATCTATGAATCAAGGGAAAAATCCATGAAACTGCCAACATACAACTCCTCCATAAGAGAGACAAGAATCAAGGGACACTAGATCTCTCCAGATGAGCTACTCCCTCTATATATCCCTCACACAGTGTAGTTGATATGGTATCAACGATTAATACAATTTTTCCATTATATAAATAGATATACTAAATCTGATAGAAAAAATAATGATATACCATCTGGAAATTATGGTTGTGGACGTGACGCATCAAAATGTTAGAAATGAATGAATTAAAATGAATGACCCAAAAAACCCTATAAATTATAAAATAGAACTATATAAGGTTCATATGACCGATGTATATGTCTACTAGAATTATATCATAACTTTTGGGTAAAAACATATTCAATAATGTAATAGAACCATGTATTCATAGAAATCAAGGGACCATACTGAATTGTATACTAGAATTACCAAGACCCAAATAATGGTACCTAGATAGTTATGGAAGTTTGTTTATTGAAATAAATTTTTATGTAATGTTACCTAATAAGCTAAATAAGGGAAAATGACAAGAAACCAAACCCCATGTAATGGAACAAAAGACACATGTAATGGTAAAAGGGAATTACTTAAGGGTACATTGGAGATATGAAATGTTCTAGTGTCTTCAGTTAAGGTATTTGTCAAAGAATATAGTCTAACATATGGGTAAAACCATTCTACATAATGGCGAATAATTTATACTATAAGTAGATGAAACAATGGAATGAAATATATTAAATCCATATTTAATTAAAAAGACAAGGAAACCCAAAAAAAATATATGCATTCAAAATTAAAGGTATAATACATTTAATATGAAACATCATCACGCATCTAAACCATGAAAATTAAAACCCTATATATAAGTTAATTATTAAAATCCTAAACATCATCATTATAAACATAAAATCATAAAAAGGAAACACATACATGGTAATACAACTATTTTACCCTAGTAATATTTTCAGTCCAACTTACCTTAACATGTATCAACTATGACACATACTTCCCAAATTGAGTGATATATTAATGGAACTAAACATTCATATGATTAATAATTTCTAAAAAATGTAATTGATAAAGTTCATACATAAACATAGAAGAATCTCTCTCTATGATTATTTCAATGAAGACATATGGACTTAAAAATAATTTTATAATAGAGGTCCCAAAAATAGATCATTAATTCACAAAAAAACTCAACATGGAAATTTCAATGATCAAAAAAATAATGGTAGAAAAAAACATATCCCAAGTTCATTGTTATTGAACCACTGTAAAAAATATTCAATCATGTAAGTAAAAATGAAGAAAAAAACAAAAATAACATGATGTGAATAAAATATAGTCCTCTAAGAGTCTCCATATAAATCTATCATAGTATTAGAAAACACCCTACAAAAGGAGAATAGATCCTATAAAAAAATCCAAAATTAGTGACTTCCACACTAAGTGAAATTTCATGTACATAAGTTATTAGTCATAAAATTCAATTAAACTTCATTAAAATTCTAGAACAATGGTAGGAATCGTTAAAAATAACTAGGGTTTAATAATACATGAAAGTGAATATCATTGATATAATATTACTAATGGAATTCAGTTCATTACACATTGAAATGGAAAAAAAACTACAAGGTTTATACATAAATCAAATGAATATTAGTGATTAGAAACAAAGAAAATAATTTAACTTTACCAAACAACTTCCGTATACAATAAATTAATATTTTTAAATCCCAAACCTTGAGAAAAAAAGGATGCAGAGGATGGAAATAGAGAAATCCTAATATAAAGTCCAAGGAAAATAGTAGACACTAGAGACACAAGATCATTCAGATTCCATGCTAATAACCAGCTCTTAAAAAACTTATATACTCACACTGAAGGATTTCCTAAACTTAATAAAGACACTCCCAATGTAATTTCCTTGTAAAGAAATCTATATGCTTCATGAAAGTAAATTTAAAATTAATGAACAAGGAAACATAAAATCATTCAACTGTTTGTAAAATTCTAGAAAAAAAAAGTAAACAACCTAACCTAATGATCATCAAATAAATATTGTAATGTAAAATACTCAAAAAAATAATTTAATAAAATGAAAAAAAATTCATATGTTTAAAATTAAAATATTCATTCAAATTTATCTCATATTTTACTTTTTGGGGGGGGGGGGGGGGCGTGTTACCATAGGTGGTGAATATTTAACTCTTAAGAGGAACTTCATGGATATATTGTTTTGAAAAATAAAAAACAGAACAAAAAATATATATTTTCAATTTATTACAAGAAGACTAAAAAATAGATAAATTATGATTTGAATTATAGTCCAAATATATATAAATATAAAATTATCACATGGTTGTGAATAAAGCCACACTAGCAGTGGAAATTACAACAAAACATACGAGATTCATCATCATTATTAATCTTAACAAAAATATTCTTGATACCAAATTATTGCGGATTTTCTTCATAGTTGTAGAAAGAATACAATGATGAGGAGAAACATCTATGTTTTTCACATAGATAAATAATAAATTGAAAAAAACTATTTTTTTCATTTTGTAGGATGAAAAATAATAAAAATAGATTAGAATGTAAAAAATGCATTTAAAAAATATATAGAATAAATCAAATGAAATTATAATAAAGTTAACAAAAATTTAGAAATTTACTATTAAAAACACACAACATTTTGTAATACTGATATGTGCAGGTCTTAGAAAACCACTTCTATATGTGGCCAAAAACCTAATATATAATGGAACATATCCATGGATACATAATGGTTATATAAAAAACATATGAGGAAACTAGAACTACCAAGGAACATGTAAGGGTACATAAAGAGTTACATATTAGTAAATAAAGAAAAAAAGCTTATATAATGGTTACCAATAACAGATGTGAGGTTAAAGGAAAATAATGCGAGACCTATATAAGGGTACAAAAACTCTTGTAAGGATAAATATGAATATATATAAAAGTATAATAGAGATACGTAAAGGTCATGTGACATCCCATATGGTTAATAAAATGAAAGAATAACAATGTATGTGTAAATACAAGATATATATGGATCAATAATAATGTCCAGGAGAGGATGAAATAATGGAACAAAATATATTTATTCTATATATCATTAACATCACAAAAAACAGAAACCCAAAACAAAATATTTACACCTTGTACGTTCAATGTATGATGGTGTAAATATGAACCATCATCCCAAATATCCCCTACAAATAAAAAACATTAAACCACATGTTGATTTTATAATATAAAAACATCATCAACATTGGTATATCATTTGTTACAGGAAACAACTATAAAGTTAAAAAGCTAAATAAAATCAGTAATAATATTGATTGAACATCCACTAACATGTATAAATTATAAACCATGATTCCCACAATTGAATGATATCTTTAAAAAAATATAAATTATAGTAATTATACATGTCTAAATGAACTTAATGATAATAGCCATATTGGAACTATCCTGATTCACTCTCTTAGATAATGCTAATGAGGAAATCATGATTAATAAATCACAGGCTTATAGAGTCCCACAATAGTGATTATCTATTCATATAGAATAAGAAAAATACAATAATATCCATCAACAAATATAAAAATATAGACAAAGTCATATAATAAGATTAAATAGAATGAAACTTAAAAAAATGATAAATATTTCAAATAACGAAAAATAAAATAATAGAGATAACAAGAATATAAAAAAATACAAAAAGAGTCTCTACCATAATATATATATATATATATGGCTCAGTAAATAGTCCATCTAAGTTGATAATTCCATTAAAATATCCACATGTAATGATCTTCACTAAATGGAAAGTTATAAGGAAAGAGGAATGTAGTCCTAACATCAAACAATAGTTATAAAATATGATAATAAACGATTGTATCTTGTTAATTAAATTGGGGGAAAATACAACAAATATAACTTCATAGTATTATGAATATTAATTATTCAATGTTCCTAACATTAAGAAACCATAAAAGGTAGAAAAAGGGTCAAATAGGAAACCCCATAATCCTTGTCGCCAAGTAGCATATAAGTGCTCCAAACCCAAAAACTATCCATTCCTAGAAACTAAACTCACTACAAGTCCATTACTAGTGAAAATAGATTTAAATAATATAGAGTTACACAGTAGAGCTAATATAAGACCAAATCATATAAAAACAATATACACTAGAGACCTAAGATACTAGAAAAACAACACTACTAACTTGTTCTCAAACATAGAATAACCTCACATATAACCTATTACAACCTTGATGATAATGACTGGAATATGTTCCAATAATCTAAGTCAATTATAATGTTTATAATATTAATGAAAATATGTAAGGATTAGGAAATAACTATATAAAAAGATATTGTAAAATTATATCCAATGATAGAAAATGACCTTGATGAGCGAACAACAACTTTATCATGTAATCTGAATGATAATAAAAAATATTTTAATGTAATTAAAAATCAGTTAATTATATTATGAATTTTACCCAATTTTTCAGTATACCACTTTCATATGGAGTGTTGTCTCAATTGTGGTCCACATTTAAATTCATTGAAGAACTCCAGGGTCTCTTTGCTTCGTAACATAGAAAATTGAACAAACACATCATTCTTCATTTTATAAACTATAAACTGAGAAATAAATAATCAAAGGAACATTTTACATTCCAAAAATAAGGAAACCTAAAATTGTAACACGTAAGTGAAGAAAATGTAATGAACTATGGATATTACAATAATACATATAATATTTCTCATAAAATAGAAATTTAAATCCATACATGATGATTATTTAATCCATATTTATGGGGGGTTCCCTTCATAGGCAAAGTATATATAAAACCATGGGGAGGGACATCTATATAATTTGGATTCATAAAATCGAAAAATAATAATTTATATATTTTTAACATTTATGCTAATAAGAAAGAAACATAATGTTAAAATTTCAAATCCAAAGGTTGGGCATAAATCAAATGAAATTATAAAGAAGGAGATATGAAAAAATGCACATGACCAAACCCATAGTGGAAATTATAGAACCTAATAGAATAAATTTTTTTTTCATCAAGACATAATTAAATTTATGAACAATAATATTCTAGAAATCAGAATAAATATAGTGAAAAATGAATTTTAGATGTAAATAGATTCAATTATAGAAATTTGAACAATATAAGCAAAGGAAGAATCATACAATGATAAAACATGATAAAAAAACTGAAACCAACACTAATATCATCAAAATCAAAAGGTAGATTTTATATAAAATAAGCTTGAAGAATTAAATTAATTTTGAGAAGTATCAATTGTTTAGTGATTTGTACATCATATAACTGAATAATGAATGATATACAAGGATACATATAATTATATGATTTAGACAATTGTTGTATGTGAACAGTGTATCTTCAACAGAGTCGTTCCACTGTAAAAAAGATTGTAATATAATAAAAATAAATCCAGTGAAACAATTCAAAATTAATATACACAACATGAACCATACAAAACAAGAATCATACAAGAACCCTAAAAATGAATATCAAAATATATGGGGTTATTATTCCACATTATGGGGGATCAGTTTAATAATTTTCAATGTATAAGGGTTATACTAGTAGATAAAGTCGACAATAAAAATTAATAAAATAGAAATATCATCAACAACATTGCTATCTAGGTTCAACATTGGGGGAAATAAAATTACATAAGATGCCATTTGTAAAAATAACTTAGGGATTCATCTAAAAAATCTATGAACCAAATGATAAATGGTTTCTCCACTAGTGATCCAATAACTGGGGGCCACTTGAACTATAAATTTGATCTTCTCACTCTCTCATTATATTTATTAGAATATCCAGTAGCCTCTCCATAAAAAATATGATTCATATATTCTCCAAATATATTGATTCAATTTATAAGAATAATGGATGATATTCCATTAAAGATATTTTTTTGTAAGGTAACAAATAAAACAACAGAAATGGAGGGATGCAAATGAATGAGCCCTAACAACATATTAAATCCATAAACATAATCATATAAGGGTTAAATAATTGATGTGTAATGGTCATAGAAAACCACTCCTTCACATGGGTACAAACCCTCTATATAGGGGTATATAGCCACAGATTGGTAAACGATAAGGGATATTATGTAGTGGTTAACCAAAACTACTATGATCCATGTAAATGTATTGATATTATTACGGATATCCAAATGAAATAACCAATGTACAACATAACAGTATCAAATAACATACATGTGATTATTGGATAAAAAACAAGACCCATGTAATGGAGCCCAAAAGTCGGAAAAGGGTAATGATGGACATAATTTAGGGTACAAGGGAGATATATTAAGGTAAAGTGAAATCACATAAGGAAAAAATAATGGAAATTATATTAATGATATGTTGAAAACATGCTATGTATGGGTAAATAATAAAGAATATTATATGATGAACAAAAGAAATAAGTATATTAAATACACATATTATTAAAAATAAAAAATGGACTTGGGATTTATTTAAGTGTATATAAAGGAACCAAAGGCTTATATAAGGGTATCTAAGAATATATGTAAGATAAATGGAAAAGAAACCATGCCTCACAAATGTGTACCCAATACTCATGTAATGATAAAGAGGGACATACATATAGAACAAGAGAGACAAGAAATGGTCAAGTGACATCATGTAAGGGTAAAGGCAAGGATAGGAGACACACATAGAGCTAAAACCTTGCTATATTAGGGTAATTAATAAAGATAAATAGATGATGAATGTATGGAAAAAATATAATAAATTTCAATTTAATTAAAGAAAAAAATAAGGTGAAACCAAAAAATTAACATCTCCACCTTAGAAACAAAATGTAGATAAGATATAATAATTGACATCATCTTATATATCCGCCTTGTGTATTAAAACTCTAACCACATAATTATTTTTCAAATACATAAGAACAATAACAAGGGAATATCATCAAATGCAGAAATACCTAAGGAAGAAAACAAATATATATCCATAGTCATAATATTATTCCAAATTCATGTGACTTGTATAAATACTGACATATTCTTCACAAATTTAATGATATCTAAAAGCTAAAAAACATTATAATAATAATAAAATTCTTTTCAACCAGCATGATTAAGGTATTACATACACATACCTAACTCGCTCTCTTAGACAATTCCAATGTGGAAATTTGGATGATCAAGTCATGTTAAAATTTAATCCTATAGAATATATCATCAATTTCAATAGAACCCCCAAAAAAAGTTTTTTGTTCATTCTCACACAAATCATGGAATTAATATACATATCTGATGCTCATAGAAAATTCAAATCAATAAAAAATTATTAACATAAAATAAACTCCATGAAAAAATATGGAGAGTTGAATTAAATAATATAATAGCAAATAGTTCCCACATGAGTGTATCATAGATATAGAAAACACTCAGCATATATTCATACCAACTTAATAAAATAAAGATAGAGAGATCCAAAAGCCAAGGGAATCTACAAGGGAATAAGTGATCAATCGTAACATCTTTGGAAACTTCTAAAAAAACGAGTAGAAATCCTTGTTGGAAACTAAAGAACACGAGGAAATCTATGTAAAGGTAAATTCATAATCCTAGGACTAGAAATAGAAATGGTTCCTAAGACTAGGAAACCAAAAAAGTGGTCTAAAAGTGTCAAATAGAAAACCAAAAAATCATGACGATCTTCCAAGTAGTTGAAAAAAATTTCACCCACAAACTTTCCAATCCTATACATTGAAGTAAATACATATCTTTATTTAGATCCAATATCCCTAATAGATGTAGAGGAACACAACAGATCTATCATAAGCACAACACCTAAGTAAATGACATAAACTAGAGACACGAGATCCTGCTATCAAATCACTAAAAATAATATCTCAAACATTATCTAAGATCATAAAACCCTTTTCCTACCCTGAAATGATATTATTATAATTGAATCACGATCAATTGAATATATAATGTTTTGATAGTATAATAAATTATTTAATAGCATGAAAATAATAATCAAACAAAATAAATTAAAAGTAACACTAAATAATGAAAATGGCATACATGGATGATCTTCGAAATTATGTTTCCTTGTAAATGTCAATAAAAATAATTTAATGTAACGAAAAAATGATTTCAAATATAGTGACATAAAACAGTGAAATTTTTCTAATTGATAAAACTTTTTTGGGGGTGTTAATCCTGTGGTAGCCCACATTTAACATTTAAGAGGAACATCATGGATATTTTATTTCATCAAATCCGAAATCAAACAACAATAATATTTGTTTTCATATAACATAAAAACTGGTAAAAATAGAAAAAAAAGGTCATATGTCTATCCAATGAATAGGAAATAAAAAATTATTACCTAGTAGTGGAAAAATTCAAATTATATGTGGTTATTATGGAAAATATTGATTAAATACTCAAAAATCGAATATGAAATTGTAAATTTTGATATATTTTAACCCATTGTTATTGGATGGGATAATTAGAGGCAGTCCACAAAAAACATGAAATAGAATCTCTTCGGATGTTTATGTTCAAAAAATATAAAATTGAATAAAAAAATTATTTTTCAGTTCTAAACATAAAAGAAGATAACAGAGAACACAATTATTAAATTTAAATCATAATCATTGGGTAAAATAAATTGAAATGAAAATGATTGTGATGGTGATAAAACTGGCTTGCGATAATGGAAAAACATATACTAGATGTGGAAATTACATCACCTTACTACTTTTACAAAATCTATTTACAATACAAACAATATTATAAATAATGTCATTAAAAAATTTAGTATTAACACAATGTGAAATAAATTGTTGATTTTCAAACCTAAAAGACCAAAAATGTATTACATAAATAAAAAGAAGTAGTTTACAATGATAATAAATGAGAAAAACAAACTCAAAAAAACCTTCATATAAAAAAATATAATATAAAAAATTTATATAGAATAAGATTGATTAATGGAGTTATTTTCAAATACAAGTGGTCCTTTAATGATTTATTGGTAAACTAAAGTCCAAAAATAAGTAGTAAATGTTCAATAAAATTAACATGTTTTTGCCAATTGGGCTTTCTGTAGTGGAAAAAACGTCATAGGATTTCCACTACGTAATATTAATGAAAACAAAAAGAATGTTAATGGAGAAATCCTTAAAAAGGAAACAATAAGTAATACAAATGTTTAATAATAATTAAATAATCACCCACAAAAAATGATGAATAAAATCTATTGAAGTTCGATTATTTCTTAGTGGAGAATTGTTTGACCTTCTTAAATGAAGAAGGGAAGAACTCGATGAAAATGTCAATGATGTGATGTCTGAAAATGGAGACATTCTCAGTATCTTTGATATCAGAATTCCCCATCTTCAATGGTGTATTTATATATGCCAACCTAGGTTCCAATAACTCTGAGAATTGCAGAAAAAATCAAGAAACAAAAATATATGGATTCATCTAAGGCTGGACAAGAATCAGGGGCCCATGCGACTTTACCTTCATGATTATATATCATTATACATGGGCATATCTGAGAGGATCTCCAAGAGAAATTATATTCAATGATTCTTCACAGATATTTATAATCTATAAGAAAAAGGGATGATATATCCTTGATAGTTGATGGATGCTAATATTGTGAGAAAAGAAGAAAATTGATGTTTGTAAATTAAAGAGACCTATATTCCTAGAATATTTGAAAACAGAACCACTAAAATGATATATATCCAATGGGTAACGGTACTGTAACCAAATTTTTCTATGTGGGTAAAAACCTGATCTAAAATATTACCTAGAAATGACACATAATAGTCAACTAGCCATACATAAGGGTAAACTATAACTTCAAATATCTAGATAAGGGTACCCATTGAGTTAGGTAAGGGTATATATAGAAACTAAATGATTACATAAAGGTAACTAAAAAATCACTTAAGGGTAAATTCCAAAAAAAATTCCCATATATGTGTACATAAAATACACGTATGAGTAAGTAGAGACTTTCCTAAGAGTACAAGAGAGAAACAAAAGTTCAAGTGACCTCAGATAATGGTAAATGCTTTGAATGTATACACATGAAGAAGTAATTAAACCAATGTAAGGGTAAATAATAAATATGATGAGATTATGAATCGATGGAATACAATATATAAATCCAATTTTAATTTCTATCAAAAAATAGGTGATGTTTAAAACAAAACTTCTCCACATTTTACATTAAATAAATATTTGATTTAATCTGAATTATCATCACACATCACCAATGTGAAAATAAGAAAACAAAACCATAAGATGATTGTGGACAACCAAGACAACATCAACATAATAATGTAATCCTTAAAAATTAAAAACTTATATGTAAAATATCTATATGACCATAGTCATACTATTGGTCTAACTGCTTATAACTTGTATAAATGATGACATAATATTCCTTAATTGGTTGATATATTAAAATTTCTATTAATTTTAATAGTTTAACCATTATATATTTCATGCATGTAAAGTCCATACCTTCTCATTACAGAGCGATTCTCTACGATAATGAATATAAAGAAATCCACACCATCAACTCACATACTAAAATCGGTCATAAAAAAGATGATTTGTTCCTGAAAACCCCTAATAAATAGAATAATATACCTCCTCACAAAAAACATAGAAGAAAAAAAATATTAGAAGTTCACAGATAAGAAAACATAGTAGATAAATCATCGATAAAAAAAATAATAGAAAGGAAAAAAAATATATGAAAAAAGAATAAAAAAAATTAAAGACCAAAGGGGTCTCTACCAGAAATTTTCATAGACACATGTAACTCTCAAACTAAGGATAAGAATGTTTTAACAAAATCCAATATAAGAGATCCAAAAAAAATATAAAACTCATTGATGTAAATGATAAGTCCTAACATCCTATGAATTATATAACACCTGAGGACAAATATAGGAAATCAACAATAAATATATAAGAAAAAGACACTAAATGGGTAAAACATTCCTTAGTATTACTAACATAAAAATATTCATAATGACTAGAAACTTAAATAAATATACTAATAATATATAATAGATAACCCAAAAAGGTCAGTGCAAATACAATCAGAATGTACGTTGATTTCACGCAAAAATAACGCAGTCTAAAAAAATGAACTCATAATATGTCTATACATAGAGATTCCAGTATTAAAGAATGTAGAAAAACAAAATAACAATTTCATAAGATCAACTAATATGTTGTGAAATGGGGTTTTTATGGTTGGATCTCAGGTATGGTTTTTAGATATCACTACATATCCTGTAAAGTGGGAATCAAAACATATATTGTTCTAGTTACAAGAATGGTAAGAGTATAATGTTGTTTTTAGTAGGTAAATATTCTCTTATGCCAGGATTCTAGGTATCATTACTTTTCTTGACACACAATGAAGAATAAACCATATATTTTAACATCGTGGGGTAAGGATGAATGAAGTGTAATGGTATCTTACAATAAAATGAAGCATAAAAATCTTTATTAAAATTGTTTGATGTTTCTTGATATTAGATTATAGTATTTAGATGAGAAATATAGATATATTAGAGATAAAATAACATGAATAAAGAGATTAAATAGGAAAAAAATACTAGTTTTATGAGGGTCATTACATTGTGTAGGTGGTATATAATGTTTATGGTCATGATTCCTAAGCTATATTATATTTTTTTGCATTATTGTCATGTTACATGAACAATTAAAGGATCATTTCTGATGATATGGTTTGTATTAATTGTATGTGTAATGATATTCCAAAAATCTAATTCCCATGTTATACATGATTATTGTGGTAAATATGGAGTATAATTGGACTAGTAGTACAACTAAAGTGTACACAAAAGGGGTAGATGCGTTGAGGTTGGAATGATTCATGAACCATAGGGAATGTATTGTCATAGGAAGGATTTGTAGGGGAGATCCAGAGACTGATGATTTTCTTTTATAGCATGTGAAATTGCATGAGTGAGCCAATTATTAGGGTATAGCATTCTAATTGAATAAAAGATATGTGATTTAAGTAATTCATGGCATATAATATATAGATAATAAAGAGAACTATTAATTGGTGCAGGGGGACTATTTATTGTGTCATTAAAAATTTGGTCCACAAAAGCAACATTAAGAATGGGGTGGAAAATATCTAATCAACCATTGTAAATTTTCTAAACAAGGTATATGTAACTTATCACCAGAATTCCTTCATGGCATGCTCCCTTGAATGTATATGATCAAATTTAGTTCATCTATGGTCAACATTGGGGATCTTGTTTGGATGTGAGGATGAATGTGATCCATATTTTGAAATAACTAAATTTTTCAAATGAATATGAGGGATATTTTGTTAGATTTTTACAATTCATGAGTCACATCACTATGCATTTGGGCACAACAATGAGGATTATCGATACCAATGAGTCATAAAAATATACCTTAAGAGGGAAAATTCCACAGTTGATCAGAAGAAAAATAAACCTAATATGTGGTTATTGGTGAATATGGTAGGCCAATGAAGATGGAATCCCACTATAATAGAAATAATAGCAGATATATCAATATAGATCGTAGGGGAAACACTATGTATCCCATGAGATGAGAATCAGACCATATATAATTTACACAGGTGGAATAGTATAAGGATCACCTATTGATGGAGGGGTATATCTTATTAGGTAAGTATAATGACCAAAATATTTAGTTTACAACAACATATTGAGTGAAGTCACCTATGTAGTTCAACTTATTATTATTATAACTTTCTGGCATAGATTCACATCATTCGACGAGGATATAGAGAACATAGTTTGACAACAAATGGTGGGAACTATAACCATGTATATTAATGCCTTATGTTAAGGATTATACATATATTTTATAATATTTAGGGTCATGTAGATTTTATCCTATCTATAGGAAACACACACATCATGAAGTGGGGAAATAAATACAATGTGGGTTTATGGTTGTAGATCCTCAAGGAGGCCCTCGAAAAGTGGAAAATGGGGTTAAAGATATGAATTGAATTTTTCCAGAACTATTGGGTAAAATAAAAATATATTTTAATTTTATAAGTTAGTAGGATGTAAAATTTTATATTTTCACCATTTTCCCTTTTGGTCTAATATTATCCCTAGTCAGGGAAGGGTAACATGGTGAGTGCTGGCTGAAATTCTTCATAGGGTTTCCATTTTGGATTACAAAACAGGTGAGAATATATACCTGTTACCTGGGGATTTTATGGGTCAAGAATGTGATACCATTATGGGGAAATTATTTAGTGTCACACTACATTGAACAATGTGGGTGTTTTTAGTATAATGTCAAGGGAATAGACCATCACACACAGTTTAAGGTAATACAACATAGACAAAAGAGGGAGTGCCTCTTATAGTCATGTGACAAGGACCAAAATTTTGATGAGGATGCTCATATGAAATGAATAATGACATGAACTAATTTATGATGGAGGAATTATGGATTTTACACCACACAATGGTCTCCAGAAAGAGAGATACACAAATTATGGTCAAGGAGTTTGGGCTAGGGGATCATACAAGTTTATATTAATAGATCATGGACTAGGGGTTCTCTGATAAAATTCATTTGGAACGAAAGATAATAAGAACATGATTTGAATACATGGATAATTCTTCCTTGTTCTCAAAAACATCCTTAGTTTAGGTTGTATACAATTTAATGTCATCTTGCATGGAGCCTGAGATGTCATACTTGGGAAACTTTGTTTATATCATTCATTTTAAGCTCAAACCATATAGGCTCCTAACCCCACATGAGTTATTATCAATGTGGGAAACATGGAGTTTTGGGAGACCTAACATTTCAAATTAGAGTTTGTGATATGGTTAAATCGATTTTTTTTAGGAAGGTTCTCTTGACATGGGATTTTTACCAAATGCATGCAAACACACATCAACGTAAAAATGAGGGTGTTAAGACTCTAAATGAATAGAGGAAGGTGGATTGAAGTTAAATCATGAGTCCGTGTATTTGAATAAAAATGTTGGTGACATATTGTAGAAGGAATACTGTAAACTATGAATTCAAAGGGTAGGTCCCACAACCACATAGTTTGTAATGGGGTGAACATATATCAGATCGACCATTGAACATGTTCAAAATAATGAAATCATCAATTATTCCTATATTTACATTGGAAAATTATCTATGGAAATGTGACACCTTGGAACATTTTCTATAAAATAATAATTTCAATAATAAGCAAGATTGATTTCAAAACACGTAACACCGAGATTTAAGAAAATTTTAATTTTCTATAAAATATGGAAATGTGTAAATTTAATTGTTTTAAAATAGCCTTTAAATTGGTTGATGAAATAGGAATAATTACATAATAAAACATATGTATAAATATTTTACATTATACAGATATATTGATTAATTACAAAAAAATAATCACTCAATTTTTAGTATAGATACTTTATAATTGAAAATTAAGTTTTATTCAAATGGGGTTTTTTTTAGTTTTTTAAGAAAATAGTATGCTATATTTATAAAACATTTAGATATTTTATTTGATAAAATTTATATCACATTTCAAATCAGTATATAAAAAACTATCTTAAGGATGAATTTTTAAAATTTTCTCAAAAGATTGATTTTTTGTGAATAGTGAAAAATATGTATTACTGTAAAAATTTCATTTATTTTCATTAAAATTTATCATTATGAATTAAATATTATCTTAAATTAAAATTTTTATCCATTATATATAAATTATATAATTAATTATACTTGAATATAAAATATTAATTATTTTTATGCAAGTGAATTTTTATGCTTTAAAATGCAATTTTCTAAAAATACTTTTTCAATGAAATTTATGAATTTATATTAAAATTGTTTTATACCATTTATAGACATTTAATACTAGAAAATGGATTCCATATTTAGAATATTGAAATTTTAATTTTTTAAAATAATTCCCATTTAGTTTGTCTATTAATGAATATTAACCATGGTAAATACTTGTCACCCTTATAAGGGTAAAACTGGTAAAATATGGTTAGAGTTATGCGTTATGAATTTGAAATAACCCTATAACATTTATCTGATCTTTTATATGAGTGGGGTTTCTAAAATACTCACCCAATATATTTATTTATTATTAATTTTCATTTTTCATTGATAATGACTTATATATTATTTTTGAATAAAATAAAAAAAATTTACTCTCTTTATCATAATGAAATTAAATATTTTTTTATTTGCAAAAAATGATATTATAGTAATTTATAATTAGGTATTTTAATAATAATAAATTATTTTGTAGATATTAATTTATTTATAATATTTTTTATGGAAAAATTACCTTAAATTATTTTTCAACATCGAAAAAATGTTTTTCTATGTAGAAGAATGTATTAGTCAATAAAACTAAAATATATATGTTCTAAGTGAATTGTTATTTTCCTAGAATTTTATGAGTAATTATAATTTATATGTGATGGATAATGGTTCTAGATTCGTAATTCATTGATGATTTAATATCATTAAATTTAAATTTAATATATAGTCCCAATAATTATATTATAGAAATTTTATGTTATATAATAATTTATGTACTTATTTTATAATAATAAAAATATTTAAATTGGATAAGGATGATGGTATATGTTTCATAACGTCATATCATTCCAATTTTAGACCTTTTTTAACTTAAAATTAAATTTATAGCTATATAGTTTGGAGAATGTTGATTATATAGAACTATCCAAACATAATTGTTTAATGGGATTTCAACCTTACACAATCTTATCTTTTAAATTTTGGCAACATTATATCACTTGAAAAAGAATAATAATTTATTATATTTATATATTTTATGTAATTCAATGTGTGAAAGATTAATTCAATTTAAATAGAATCATTATCTCCTTTACTCTATGCACTACCCAGAGGGACTTAGCTCAACCAAAACATTTCAAAACCTCATCATAACATCCCTAGATTCATCATTGAGGTTCCGAAAATTGTATGATTTTCTCTATAGTTTTCTTAATTTAAACTCAAAAGGAATTATTTCAAAGAGGATATAATTATCTTAACTGAGAATTTCCATTTTATTCATCTTCTACCACTATAAATAATGTCTTATATATTCCAAAATTATAACACCAATATAAGTCATATACTAGGATGTTATTATAATGGTAGATTAAACTCCATCCATCTCATTTCAATCAAGTATAAATTGAAAATATCTCTTGTGTGTATATGTAGACTACCACCTCCATGTAGTGATATAATTAATTTCCCATCACAAAATTTCATGGTTTGTTATTATCATAGATTAAATACATATATATATAATATTTATGAAAAAACTATTCCTATATAATTATAATATATTCTATAACTTATTACCTATCCCTTAGTAGTGAAACTGAAACAACGCTAGTGCACATCTGTGGACTACCACCTCCACAAATCAATGTCATTTTATTTTCATTTCAATGTTAAAAGGATGTTAGAAAAGGATATATTTAATGAAAATATATGATATTTATGATAATATTTTTATTCTTAAATGTGAACTATTATATAACTTTCATTCATCCCATCCATAAAAAAGTGTAAATATGAGTCATATGTATGTGTGGATTACTATCTCCATGAAGTGATGTAATTAATTTATCATCACAACATAAAATGAATGTATATAAACATGTATATAATAATAAAATATTATAATTATGATATGGTTAACATTATATATTTGAAGTAACCATAAACAATGTACAACCATGAAGGCTTCTAAATCAATTTTTTTGAAGAATAAGGCAGCTATCTCTAGAAACAACGATTTTATTAATGAATTTCTACTAAAAATGTGATAAGAAATCATAAATAAATATTATATGGTATAACATAGAACAATATTTTCAATGAATATATTTATATTAAGTCAATATATACTATACAGGTGGTTCAAATATGTATGAAGCTAGGAGATACTTGAGGTAAGAGTTTCTTATATCCCTTTTATTCATATGATACATATGCAATATTCACTAATTATGTCCTATATTTTGTGTATATACTACAAATTAATGTATTTTACAAAGATAATAATGAAAAATATATGGATTTACAAATCCATATAATGTTATCACTTTCATATGGTTTTCATTTATGGGTAACCAAAAGTTTTAGGGGTTCTTTTTTTCAATATTGTCTCGCTAAGACACATTTTATGTTATAAAATTATATTATTTTATAATATGTAAATACCAACTCCTTAACAATTTATATAATGAATCTTTTCAAGTTCATGATATTCAAAATTTTATTTCATTTTATTCCTTCATGGTGATTACGATTCTAAATTTATCAACATGATAATGGATTTATGTGTCAATATCATTTTAATCAGGATTTGTTTTGCATTAATTAATAGTGAGGTAAATTTAATGATAATTATATAATAAAAACCATTCATTTCTATTCATAAATATTTATTTTTTTTGGTTTTATGGTCTTATTACCATTTTCATCTCTCTTGTCATTAAAATGATAAAGAATATATTTTTATTTGAAAAGATGACCATATTTCCTCCTTGTTCAATGTCCTTTTTATTTCATATCCATGATTGTCAAGGTTGTTTTAGAAAAGATCATAAATATAATTGAATTTTTTTTAAAATGGAATTTTTACAAATTTTCAATTTATTTACAATGTTTAAAAAAATTCTAAAATTTGTAAGGACAATTATTTTCATTACATTTATCGAAATTGAAAAAATAATGTGTTTGTTAAATTTATATAAAATTAATATATTATCACTCATTGTGAAAGTTATTTTTAATAAAGTATCATTTAAAAAATCAATGTTTATTTTAAATTTAAATATTTTCATTAATATTTTATAAATTTATAAATTTTAAATATTTTATTTCAAAATGTGAAGGTTTTTTGCCTCAAATCATTTTCTAATAATCTACTAATGTAAATTGTCATCTATGATAGAATTAGTTGCTGTTAAATATGATTTAATGGGAATATAACCCAATGATAAAATCATTATTTATTCTCTATATGGATTATTATTAAGATAATTATAATTGTAGGAAGAGAATTTGTTTTCTCTGGGTTATATTTTATTGATATGATGAATTATATATGATTTTGTGGAATACATATGAATATATTTAGTCTTATCTCATCGGTGGGAGTATAATTATATCAATATCTAAATCATTGGGTAAATATTAATGTATTTAGGATCTCAAGGGGTACATGGAATCCCAATCCCAAAATAGTATAAATGAGGGGTTCTCCAAGGACCAAAAGTGTTTAGACCAAAGGTTATCCCATTCTCAAAGAAGATACATGGTTGCTTAGCACATTTCTAACATGTGATGAATTTCTTCTTGGGTAGTATATACATAACATTTACATGATTATGATTATTCTATATTTTATTCTATTAATTTATAACATGATCATACAATAATGTTATTTTCTCATGGATTATGTTCATTGATTTTTTTATGATTCAGGTCAAATGGACAATAAATCATTATGTCATAACTCATGGTTAAGATCCATGAATTAATTGGTATGGTTTTTAATATTTTTTTATCATGTAATTACACTCTTACGCTCATGTTATACTGAAATTATCTATAATATCTCCCTTGATTAACATTTTTCAGGATCTTGGTTCACCGATTTTTATGTTTAAATTTCACTGGGATATGAAAATTATTTAAGTATTACATGTCTATAAGGGGTTCTATATGGGAATAACTAATTAGTAATTTATATAGATATTATATGTATATATTTATTTATGTATCCATGATTCCAAATACACTAAACAAATATGATTATAGAATGGATCATAACTTTATGTAATGAACATTCATATAATAATATGTAATATTTATGTTTGAGAAGTATGGGTCTCCATAGTTGGTATCATAGAAAAAAAATATCTACAGAATCAATGATGAGTAAAATTTAGTAAATAACCTTACAATAATCCTATAAATCATAGGATATACCATGATATTGAAATGAAAGGAGGTACATTTTCCTAGAAAATATATCCATGCATAGATACATTAAATTGGATGTGATTATGGAACAAATGAAACTTTGGATAACAACTTTTAATATGGTTTATTTGGTATTAAAAAAATAATTACTAGTCCATTATGAATGGGTCAAGGGGATCACACATAGTTAGACACTCTCTAGGGTTATGATTTTGTTGAGTGATATATTCTTTATGAAAAATTAGGATGAATGAGATAATAGATCCTATAGAAACCTAGGATTTTCCACAGTGATATGGGATAAAAATAAGTTTAATGGGATGATATGTTTATAGTTTCATATATTATTTATGGCATAGAAACCCCTTTTTATGTTTTATATTTAGAGAACAGATAATGAATATGGATATTTTGGGAGATATTTATGATAAGACTATAATTTTTGTTTAATATATATTTTCGGAAAAATGTTTTTTGAAGAATATTTATTTTATGTTTTGTGGAAAAACATTTAAAATTATTGATAACAATTATAATTAATATAATATTTGCTGATGAGGTCATTATAGTTATTTGGGATAAAAGAGTGGTTACATATTGGGAGCATGTATTTATTGTATACATAATAATGAGATTGAAAAGTGATCTGGGGAGTAAGTGATTATTGTTATCTTTGTAGAAGCATAATATATTCTGAAATTTTTATGATTAAGTTAAACATAATTTTAGGAATGATGATTTATTTAATTTATGGATGTATACATGATTTCATTGAGGTCTTATGGTTGTTTTGGGAAAGTATTAGAATATTTTTATAGAATATATGATCATATTATTCATGTTTTTGGTATTCTGAATCACAAACCATGTTATACTGTTTGGGGAAAAATTGTAAATATGTCCTTGGAAAAAAGTATTTAAGAAAATTTTTTGGATATTTGGGTTCTATGTTTGGTCAGACATATTTTGGTGGAATCCTATGATTGACTACTTATGGAATGGTTTCCATAAATGTTTGGGGTTTAATTGTTTAGGATTTAAAGTTTAATTTATTATTTCCTCATATGAATATTTATCCATATTGGTTAAATTAAACTCATGATTCTTATTTTTGTAATACTCTATATATATAAGGAAGGATTTCTTTATTATTTTTTGAATATTATGACCCATAAAGAGTTGATTAGTGCTCTAAGAATGAACAATTCGTCTTGAATGTTAATTCAATTGATTAAGAGAAGATATAAATCAATGACCAAAAATGATGATATTATTCTTATATAATGGAATGAAATTGACTATGTATGTTATCCTAAAAATGGTGATGATGGTAAATTCATTCCTCAACTTATGTAAGAGGAAGGTAAACTGTAGAACTTATTTGGAATTAACCGTTCATCAATAAAGGTATTTTTTCAAAACATTGTGATTCTTTTAATGATTTATAACAGGATATAAATATACATAATTATGATATATTATGTTTCCTTGTAATGAAAGTAATATTAGTTTTCATGATAGAATATATACAAGTTTATTTTAAAATTTAATGATAAAATAAATATAGTATTTGTTAATTAAAATTTAGTTTAAGAGATTTATTTAGGGGGGAAGAATGAAATATATTAAAATTTTATTCTAAATAATAATAATAATAACAAGCAGAAATATATTTCATAACATGAAAAATTGTGTTTCATGTGAAATGTGATATATTATAAAATATTACTATTTTAAATGTGATGTTTATAACCTAGTTGTTAAAATGGTGGAATGAATATGATTAACAACATTATCTAAAATATTCATCATTTATTATATAATTTAAATGTTTTTATTAAGGATTAAAAAATAAAAACTCAATTTTAAATAAATTTATTTTATGCTTCAAAAATATGTTTCCATCAAAAATGATTTTTATTATTTATTATTATTGAATATAAAATTAACAAAAAAAATTTTGATAATTTATTTTACGAAAAAAGTTACCTTTTATCAAATCACCATATCAAAAAAAATATTATGGTGAAATTTTCGGATTTCTCAAAAAAGATTTAGCTTTCAACGAATTCTGAAAATACAGCTTTTTTGAAAGATTCATTTATTTTCATTAAAATTTCAAATTATTATATAAATTTTATTTTAAATTAGATAACACTATATTATTTATAAATAGTATAAATATTTCCATTTTAATAGTAAATATTCATTATTTTGGAATGAGTTAAACTTTATTCTTAAAATCGTGTTTTTGTAATAAAAAAATTAGTTTTTTCGAATTTATATAAAAATTATTTTCATCCACATATTGAAATAAAATCGTGAAAATTGATTCCATTTTTTGAATAATGAGGTTTAAATTTTGTAAATAGATCCCATTTATTTTTGCCTTTCATAAATAGTAATCATTGTGAAAATTTGTCACCCAGATTACGGTAAACCATGTAGAATTAGGTTAAAAATGTGTTATAAAACTTTAACAATAAAATATTATTAAAAGATTCATTGTGATTTTTGTTTGAATATAATCTCAAAATATTATTTTTTTAAATATAGTTTCATTTTACATTGATAAAGTCATATAAAATATTTTAAGTAAAAAAATACAAAATTTCAGTCCCTTATATTTTAAAAAAGAGAATATTTTCTCATGGATATAAAATTATATTTCATTTCATTATAAATAAATACTTTTAATATTAATAAAATATTTTTATTATAGAAATTTAAATATAATTTTTCGTTATTATATAATTATCTTAAATGATTAAGCAACACTGACACAGTGCTTATCCAAATAGCAGAAAAATTTACTAAAGAATTTATAAAACCATTAAATAAATATATTTTGATTGAATTACATTGTCAAAAAAATTAATGGGTGATTATACTATATAATAATTGGTTAGATGGTTTATATTAAAAAAAATTAATTATTGTATTTTCTAACATTAATGTCAAATTAAAATAATAGTCCCAAAAAGAAATTAATGATATTTTTTATTTTATAATATTTTATTAAATGAATTAAAAATAATAGAAAACATGAAATAGTACAAGAAGGATGAGATATAGTCTAAAATATCATCCCTTGACCATTTTGAGACAATTTTATGTTAAAACAAAATTTATAACCCTTTCTATTGAAAATATTGTTACTATATTTAAGGAAAAAATATGTTAATGATGAGGTTAAACCAAAATATGATTTTTAAAATGTCACATAATCCTATTAAAATATTATTTATTATAGTTATTTTAACCATAAAATATCTTATTAACAAAAAAATCCACTTGCTGAAACTTTCACAACAAAAATGATTTACTATATTTAAATCTTTTATGTAACGACAAGTGTGTCCTTTCTTTCAATGTTGAAGGACTCTAGCTCTCCTCTATTTGTATCACTACCATTATCCACTTATCTCAACCAAATAATATAATAAAATATTATTAAATTTATTATATAAAATATATTGGAGCTTCTATGCTTAAAAGACCATCCCTATGGTCCATAAGGAGAGATCCAAAAGTGGCTCTTCAAATAAAAGATGATCATATTAACTGTGAGATTTCATTTTAATTCTTCTTATAACACATTAAATTTTATCCTAAGAATTATAATATAAGAAAAATAGAATCTTCTATCTTCTATATTGTTATTATGTTGATAGAAAAACATTTATCCATTTACTTTCCATCAAGTGGAAATGAAATTATCGTTCTTGTGTATACATGGACCATCATCACCACATCGTGATATGAATCATTTTTCATCACCATATTTCATGGTAGGTTAAGAGTATTTATTTTATTTTTATTTATGTTAATTATGATATAATTCTTATTTTATAATGATAATATATTATCTAAATTATCACTTTTCTATCTGTTGTGAAATTATAATGTCCTCCTGATTACGTGTGGTCTGCCACCTCTATGAAGCGTTGTGATTTTTTATCATTTTTATTCTTCATGGATTATTATAAGAATAGATTTAATGAACATATATTATATTTAAAAAATTATAATAATTTTTTAATGGTGAATTATTATTTAAATTTCTTTTGTTCCACCCATCGAATTGTAAAAACATAACTCGTGTGTGTGTACAAATTACAATATCCATGAAATGATGAATTTTTTTCAAAACATCATTATATGAATTGTTATAAAAGTGTATATAATGAATAAATAAAATACTAACAATATTATTAAAAAAATAGATGATGGAAGTATGATCAATGCTCATGTAATTGTACTCCATAACCGAAACATGCAATGAAATCAAAGCGATTATCACCCAGAGTAATGATTTCAATAATGGATTTTTAATAAATTGTTTTTATAACATTATAATTAAATAAAATAAGGTATTTTATTTATTTTAATATTTCTAAAATATATCTATAATAACTCAATATTTATTTTATATGATGTTCAGGCATGTTCGTAGAAAGATAAGACATTTGGTAAGGGGTTTTCATCTCGATTTTACTTTTGTGAGACATATGCCATATTAAACACTTATTCACTTTGTGTGTTGTATATAATTACATTCATTTTCTTTTATGTTGAATTTAATAAAAATTATGATAATATAAAAATATATATTTTAATTTCTTTCATGAGCAATTTAATAAATGATTACCAATTTATAAGGGTTCTTTACCTCAATATTATGTCAAGGATACATGTTTTATATTTTGAACATATGTTATTATATGATTTGTAAATACTACCCATTTAAAAGTTATTTCATGAAAACCTTCCCACCATGATACCACAATGAGTAGGGAGTGATAATGACCCCTGAGTACCATCACTAGTTGCCCTTGGGTAGGAAACTGACACTGAGGGTTTAATAATAATAGAATTGGAGGCATTACCCTCTATTAAAATGAAGAGATAGATATAAGAACAATAATATATATATATAATCATATACCATGTAAAATAGGAAATTCCATATAGTTTGAAAATAAATAGAAAGGAAACTTCGAGTGACAAAAGGGCCAAGGCGACAACGACCATGAATCCCAAACAACTATTGCTAAACCATGACCTAGTTATATTCATATCATACAATAATCAACTTCAAATGACTGAAAAATAGTATATATAAATATAGGGTGAGTATTACATTATACTCCATGGGATGCTTTCTGGATTTTATCGTGGAAAATAAAAAAACATGTTAAGGCCAAGAGAACATGAATGAAACTAACTCATCACCTAAACAAGTATAATTTGTTCCTAGAATTACCATAGATAAATCTCACCATGTATCACATTAATGATAGAATATGATATAATGAAACATCATGGGTACCCCAGACATTCTTCTTCACTAGTTTTCTGTTTTTCCCTAATGTCGTATTCCCTGGGTCGTCTATCTCCAAAATAAGACATCTAAAAAACACCTGAGCAAGGCATCACAAAATACATCTCACACATCACATAATCACATATAAAAAACCAATTATAGTAACAGATTAGTTTATTGTATCTACCATATCCCGAAGGTTTTGTATCATATGACAGTTATTATACCTCATACCTTTACAAACCATACACTACGTAAGTACCTCAAGAAATCATAGTTTATACCCATCATACCTATACTTATCATTTAGATAATATATCAAGTAATACAAGTGCGTAATATTAACACAGTCCATTACAAACCTCTATACACATATAAGGGAAAACTAAATATTAGGCATACTAGTACAAGTAACAACTAAGATAAGAGATTGGGTATAGAGGGGATTGTCAACCAAGCCTCCCCCATTCGGATTTTGGAGAAAACACCCTCCCAAAGTCAAATGGGTATTAGTTACCCAAACAGACATGGGCATTTCTACGTATGAAATCACATATAATGCATTATATAATATAAATCACAATAACACTACATGGATAACCTAGTTTTAGACATAACAACATCTATCATTTCTCTGACGCCTGGTTTCCACCACTAAGACTAAATATCCTCTATGTATATAGGTATTTTAGGAGCTTCATTAATTACTTATTTCATTTTAACTTTTAATTTTATTAGTTATTTCATTATCCCATAACTATCCAAATTAATCCAGTTACTTTATTTTATTACAAATATCCTTAATCATCATATTAAGGTACGTTTCCTCTAGGCATAATCCAACAATTTTCATAGCTTCTCAAGATTATCATCTTTTAGAATTCTCATTCCATCAATCCCAATACCAACTCCATAGGCTAATTATTGTTAATTAATAATTTTAATCATTACATAATCAATGTACTCTAGTAAAAACATCATAAGATATCACAATTTGGAAAAATTCATGCCAGAATATCTAGTTTCCTCAACAAGTGGGGTAAGGAATGAAGATAAAAAAATAAACCCAACAACCATTCAATAAAAAGATTCACAATAAAGAATTGGAGCTATCTACATCACATAAATTGGTAATAATAGCTTAAACACATTCTATCATCTATGATTACATCCCTAAAACATGAATGAATACACTATTTTATAACACCATCTCAAGTGTCAACTTTTGCAACGTCATTTGGGCCTCCCATTCCCGTATAACATCAACCACCCCATGATCATCCGTACAAGGTTCGTATCACAAGGAAAATATCCAGAGCTGATCACAAAATAAGTAGGGAAAAAAGAATAATCAATTGGGAAATCGTTCCTTCAAAACATGGAATTCATCCTTTATGGGAAAGAACACTCTAACAACACCAAACTCAAGGCACTTGGCCTTCATAAAATTTTTTTTCACTTGGGTGCCAAATGAATATTTTTATCACAAAACTAGTTATTATTACATATTGAATTAACATATTAATTATTTATATAATCCAACTATGGGAAACCTATGACTTCAATCTATAACAAGATAATAAATTAACTAACCTATTAATTTAAACATGCTTCCAAGAAAACATTCCAGTTTCGAAAATATTTGTGGAATTACACAATTCTATTGCATGCCTTCTAGTTAATATTACCAAATATAATTATATCTCTTCCCATTCTTTATAAAAATCCAAAAAAATATGTAATATAACGTTTAATTTAAAAACATTTACTAAAATTAATTTTATTTCATGAAAATTATAACAAACAACATATTACAATGATTAATCATTTTAATTATTCTCTGGAAAATTTATTCTCAATTTATTCTGGATTTATGTTCTTTAATAATTAATATTGAGAAACAAATTATTAACCCCTTACGAAATAAATGTTCTTACAAATTATTGAATTTGTAGCAGATTATCTATCACTTCATGAGAAAAACATTATCCTAACATCTAGAAGAAACATTATCATGAATTCTCTATTCAGTTTTATTAATCCTATTAAATATTTATGAGTTAAAATTCATTTATAAACAAAGGGATAAAGTATAATAAATTTATCATTTCATATAAAAATATATAAGAAAAAATTCCCCTATATATACGGAGACAACTATCCATTCGTAAAAATAGATGAATGTTACAAATTATTTATCGCCACTCATGAGAGAGAACAGAGATATACTGAGACATCATCCCATAAAACACTAAAAAAACAAAGAAAACATCATTTGAACATTGAATATCATGATACATAGCATGATAAGAATATATAGGAGGAAATATTATCAAATAATGAGATCCCAGTAGAAAAATGATTATGTAATTCAGCTTGGGTGATTACGGATCAAATACATAATTCTGGGAATCAATTCCATATGAAGTAATCCCAAAATGACTGAAGGGGTGTCATGAATTACCTAGAATCAATATTTGGAAGCATTGGAAATAGGGTTTGAGGAAAAACTTGAGGTTTTCTACCTTTTAAAGATGTACTACATAATTAATTTACATGGTGTGTATACCATATACACATAATTTAAATTTTGACGTTTAAATTTTTCTAAAATATGCATTAAATTAAATTATTTAATACGTATTAATTATACATAATGAACATTCCCAAAAAAACCCATGAAACCAACCTTCATGTCTTGTGGAACCTTGTGAACAAGCCTTCACAAGATATCAACCTCACATACATGGTGTGTAATGTTTATATGTCATTTAATATCCTTGTTTATACTATTCATAACAACCAATACCTTTGTACTTATTAGAGACCTCCCATGTGAATCGAAAACATAAAATGGGTTGGATTATTAAAATTAAAACCCTTAACATTGATAACCCTTTAAACATTTTCTACCATGATAATCCCAAACCAAATCCAAAGATAAAAAGGGGTTGTCTAAATAACCACACCATGAGATAATTCCCAATGACCACTCCATCACAGGATTTCAACAACCTAGTCGGAAGAACAATTCATTTCCATTAGACAACAACGACCATCTACCAATCACTCTCTAAGGAGATACATATCAAATGATAGTAAATCCACAATAAGAAAAAATATAAAGACGTCTCATAGTCTTGGAAGTCCAATAACCTCAACAAACATTACTTGATATTATCTAAAAAATAAAAAACACTGGGAACTGAGTAAATATATACGAATTTTGTTCCCTAGTACACTCTTCTATGCCACGATGCAGCCTCATAACAGAATCCAATAGAATAGCATTCCCACAAAACACATTCTCTAGAAGGTCCTGGATCTCCACAAACCTCTACTCAATGGTCTCATCATTTTGAACATCATTATCACCCTACTCAATGAAATGTGATTCACCATAAAGAAAAAGAAAAAGTAGTGACACATGAAAACATCATGTATCTAGACAATTTATAGAGGATGTTCTATCTGATATGCCTCAAAACTGCCATGATCAATCACCTTAAAATTCCAAACTAATTTAAGAGAAAGATTACTCCCATCATCAAAAAAATCACTACCCATGACCATGATAAATATTCAGAAACACATGATCTCTATCATCAAACACTATATGTCTCCTACTATGATTGGAACACTGTTTATAGTGATCATGTATGGCTTTCATCCTCTTATGTGTTACCAAAACCATCTCTATCATTTTCTGAACTGGACCCAAACCAAGAATTTCCACATCTCCAAACCCAGTCCAGTGTAATGGTGAATACAATGTTTACCCGTACGAAATTTCAAATGGATCCATAACAATAGTAGGGTGGAAACTATTATTGTAAGAATACTTGACCATGGGACAACGCCTTATCCATGATCCTCAAAAATCAAAGATGTAAGAGTACAAAATGTCTTCAAGATTCTAGATGGTCCACTCTTTCTAACCATTCATCCATGTATGAAATGTAGTGGTACGAAATAAAAAATAATAAAAAGATTTTTGGAGAAAATTCCCACCTAGAGGTAAAACAAAGATATGGATTAGATATAATTTTCCTTGGGTCTCTATAGAGGCACCCCATCAACTCTAGATACTGACTCTACAAAACTTATAAAATTTTCGACACCAACATCTTTTTTTATTTGGTTGAATTCATTAAATGTTCTACTATAAACAATATTGAATCATAAAATCTATAAGTTTGATGTAAACTGTAAATGAAGTCAATAGAGTTGTCCTACCACTTCCATTATGGAACATATAATAGATGGAGAAAACCATCATGAACTTAATTCTCACCATTCATTTATTTCTACACCAATCATTGAGATACAAACTCCAAGACTCCACTCTTCAACATAGGAAATAAAAACTAACCACTCTAATCTTGATACCTCTATTCCATGCTAGGATATACAACCAAAACAAATCTATTGAACTCATTGAGAGCCATCTCATGCATCACCGATGGGATTAAAACCTTACCTGAAAAAACAACTAGTAATTTCCATATTAAGACAAACCATTTGGGGAATTACAATAAATATCCCTGACAATTCGTAACTCTTCATTAGAATCCCTTAATCGGGACTCATCCACCTAATGCACTAGAGATGACTTTACTGCCATGTTGAAAATACAATATTTTCCTACAACCTCTAACATTCCATGATGCATCACTTAGAGATCCTCTATCACACTCAAGGAATATCTAGATTCACACACAACATCGCTATATGATTTCTTAATTAGCACATCAACCAAAAAACTATTTATTTCCATGAGTATATGAAATATTGAATTATAAATCCTAAATGAACACCATCCACCATTTCTGATGGAAATTCATGTCGTACTGGGAGAATACATACTACATGATATTATGATTAGTAAAAACAACAAAATTCTCATTTATACGGTAATGTATCCACCACATCAAATAAAACAAAACATCTACCAACTCATCATATTGGGTGGAATACTTACTCTAATGGGGACATAAATTAAAAGTATCATATGATCAAATAAACATATATTACATGAAAACATATCTCAAGAACAGAGGTGGAGAAAGAATGAAATCATAAAACCGAACTCCCACAACTAGAAAACAACGAAATGGAGCACAAACTAACATATCATTTAGGTTGTAAAAGACTCATGGAATTGTAAAATATATAAGAACAAATGATCTATTATATTCAAGGATATTAAATAAGTCAAAACCTCAAATAAATTAGTTACAAACCTCCTAAAATAACTTGACAGGAAAAAAGAAAATGTTAACCTTTACAACTTTCTTGGTGGATGACTAAGACACAACTTCATCTATATTCAATGGATATATATATATCCTTGATGATACAACACATGTTTATAAAAACATACTTCACAATAAAATAACTCAGACTACACAATCATCGAAAATATTTTCTTGTGATGAAGAACAAAAAAATGGAATACAATGGATCTGTGTGCCTGTCCTCATAAATAGAGTACAAAATTATTTTGTAAAAAACACATCATGATCATATTCAGTAACTCCCTTTAAATTGTCTTCGTTATCCCCACAAACCAATATGGAGTGTTCATAACCCTCATATTCATCAATATTCACTCATAATTACAATGAAAAAATAGAAATATATCTTATGAATATACTTATCATCAACATTCATCTAATCATACATTATCCACCAATTGATCTTTAAGAACAAACATTATCCATTCAGCTGATTGAATAGTAATCAATCTGTTGATTAGGATAAGTTTTCTTTACCTTCACCTCTTTTAAGCCACAATAATCAAATCAAATCCCAAAACCTCCATCATCAATCTTAATTAACAAAACTGGATCACAACAAGGTAATATTCTCAACTAAACCAAACCTCGTTACAATTGATATTAGAGATATACACACAACAATCAATACTAATGTGGTGTCATGGTTCTAGAGGAATACTAATGACTCCACTCTCATGATGATATGGTCCAGTCCAATATCCTCTCAATAACCTCTCTTCGCGCTAAAAACTCAAGATATATATTCAACATCAATGCGGTGACTTGGTTCAAGATCTATAGATAAAAACCTTTTCTAAATGATTCTTCTTTTCCTCATAATATGTAAATTGGTCTTATGATTATCATAGATCATATGTGAAATGTGTCTCGAACTCGAACACATGAGAGATCCCCTATCAATGGGTACAAAGATTTGGGCATGTTTCTAACTTCATGGTCAAAGAATGATGTAATGCTTGGAATTAGTCTTAGAACTGACCACATTAGACTGTAAACTCGTCAGTATCCCGAATGAATTATAACTATGACTACTTCACTACTCCGCATAGCTATGTACCATAAAAAAACCCATTGATCCTTCCAGGCATGGATCAAACTGAAGGTAATATCAACCACTTAGAATTAGTCTTTTGTGAAGAAATTCGAAATGAAAAACTCATACTTCTATTGATTCTATCACTAAAACAATCTGAGTGTCCTCATAAGAGGGTCATTTTCACTTACCTTTACTCTATTACAATCATCTAGCAAATCCTGATGAACAAAATTAGCTTGAACCAGGAATGAATGCCAACATAGATCCATACATATAATAAGAACAAAATTTGAGTGCTCCTAAACCTATAATTTTTAATATTTGAATTTAATTAATATAATTTGAATTTTTTAAACTATAATAATGTCTACCCATTTCAAACATAAGTCAGAAGAATAATTATTCCTAATCTATTCCAAGGTATCTTTCCTGCAACAACTGTCACTTCATTTAGTTGGATTTGTAAAATTAACATTTTTTGCATCATATGTCATGGGCCCTAAATACACATGTCTTAGCTGGTATCCCATGCTTAAAACTATTACAAAACATTGTTTATAATATTTCCATACAACCCATGAAACGTCAACTCTTCGTTACAATAAAATCCATCATATCTCTCATCATTATCTACTGATTTCACTATAACATTCCCCCATCGCCAAAAAGATAATGGAGTGATGGAAAAGAGATAAATACCCTTATGTCCCACCCCTAGTATACCTTGGATTTATACCATCACTGAGAGTATAAAAATCATACAATTGGTGGAATTATCCTTAATAAATGATGATAGAGAGAAAATAAGAATACAAAAATCAACACTTATTCAGACATATATATAAATATAAATAAATACCAAGATGAATATTTATCCTCTTATAGTATTGAAACTACAAGAAAAGAATCTACAGGTCCCAAAAAGCTAAAGATGGAATTGACCACAAAACACAAATATATCCTACAAAACCATGATTTAGAATTATACATCTTGATATCTAACCTTCTCTATAAGAAATGATATATATATATATATATATAGGATGAGTATAAAAAACACTCATGATGATCTTCTTGATATCCTTTTTTATCATAGATAATGAAATCATGCTAAATCATGTTAAACAATAATGAATCTAACTCATCACTTAAAAACGTATACCATGTTACCAACCTCACTATAGAGAAATATCCACATATATCATTTAAAAGAGTGAATATGACATAATGAAACAGAAACTGTACCCCCTCCATCTTCCCCAACATTTTTCCATTCTATGCCAACATCTCACATCCTGATTCACCTCTTCTAAAATAAGAGGACCTAAAAAAATATGGGAAAAGGAATCTTAAAATACACATCATGTATCACATCAAAACATCATCACAACCACATATCTAAATATATTAACCAAGTAGTTTCATGGATCCACTATATCCCATATGACACATATCATACATCATGTATTATACATCATGAAATTATAGACCACACACTATGTAAGTACATCATGCTATAATTACATATACCCGTCATACCTATAGTAATCTTATTGATATTATATTCATAAATAAAACTTCTAGAAATAACCATAACAAATATCTACACCTTAAACACATATATGAAAAAACTAACCACCATGCATACCAACACAAGTAACTACCAAAACAATAGAGTGAGGCCCGAGGGTGTAGTGAGCCATCCTTCCTCCCACTATGATGTTGAGTAAAACACCAACCAATATTCCACTGGGTGTTAGTATCTCAATCATACAATGTTTTTGACGTGTATAAAATAAAAAATAAAAATCATATTTTATATCTCAATGACACAATATGGGAAAAATATAGTCTCAAAAAGAACTACAACTACTATCACATGGAATCACATAAACAATTCTAAGACTAGATATCCCATAATCATTGATGAATTTAAAATGCTACATTAGTTGATTATTTCCATTTTAACATTTAATATTTTAGTTAATTCATTAGGAAGTAATTAACAATGTTATGAATCCTAAATTTTATAATCACACATTCCCTTAATCATTGGAGAAATTTACCTGCCCTATAGACATAATCCAATAGAGTCCACCTTTTTTTAACATTATCACCTTATATAATTTTCATTCTAGAAAAACCAATCCAACAGGTCATGAACTTCTGATTAATAATTATAATCACTTTATAGTACATGTACTCTTGAAAACCCATCCAATTCTACCACCAAGAGGATGAATGAAGACAATCACATCCAACTACCTCAAGTGGTGTGTAATAGAATGACGATAAAAAATGGAACTTGAACATCATCCATTAAACAGATTCATAAAAGAGTGTCCTTGATCTCAACATCACATCAATACGTATGACTAGATTCAAATCATTAAATCATATTTAATTCCATACCTGAGATGTAAGAACCTAGTTTTTTCTGCAAAAGACTTTGGAATATTCCTGATATTATTCCAGAGTAGCGCCTTCAGATGGTGTGCGATTTCGAGCCCCATAGTGGCCAGAATTAAATTTTCAGTGCATTCACACTGGAAAAGACAAATAAATGGGATAACTCCTAAATCGTGCTTCATATTAGTGATCTGAGTGTATGGATAAGTCCAAAAGGTGCCGTTTACCCTAGGAGGGGGGGTATGTTTTGCAGGTGTGGCTCGTCTGTGAAAAATGGCCCCAGGGGAATTTTCGTAATTTGGAGGCCTCGGGCTCTAAGTTTAATAACATTTGAATGGGGCCTCAGAGTAAAATTCTGAGACCGCCGTTGTGTTTAGAGCATGGTTTTTAGCCGAGGGGAGGCTTAATCCCAACCTCGTCGGGAGTTCGGGTTCGGGCCGACGGGCGGGTGGTTAAGCATTTTCTATTTAAACACTTAACTCACACCCTCCATAATCTTCTTCTTCTTCTTCGTCTAGACAGTGGAAGACCCCTCCCTCTTCTCCTCCACTCCAGCGAGGTAGCTTCGGCAAGGCAGCGGCAAGACGGCGGATTCTCCGTGAAGCACCGGGCAACGCCCTTTGAGGTAGGAGTTTTCGGTTTTTACATTTTCATTTCCGAACTCTACTTTCAAGTTGATTTATGACATTTAATTACCGTGAAATTTGCAATCAAATCCCATAATCGTGTAGTATAATTTTTGAGCTACTAGATGCATCTTTTGGATGGAAAATCTATTTTCGGAGTCGATCGCAAACGACCACCGAAGGTTGCGGGTTCTCGGTTTCCGGCGGGTTTGAGCGGCGGCGCGGCTGGCTTCTGGTGGATGGAGTGGCGTCGTGGCTAAGGTGCAGGGTAGTGCAGATATGGCACAGGGTGGTGCGGGTCTTCAGCCGAGGCAGCCAGGTG
Organism: Viscum album; assembly: GCA_963277665.1. Classification (NCBI taxonomy): domain Eukaryota; kingdom Viridiplantae; phylum Streptophyta; class Magnoliopsida; order Santalales; family Viscaceae; genus Viscum; species Viscum album. The sequence continues at coordinate 288,813,165 of OY728126.1, read as the reverse complement.
AGCGGAGGTCGATGCTGGGGGCAAGCGGCCTGGGCAGTCGGGTGACAGCGAGGGTGAGGCCGAGCTCGCCGGGGCAGGCGAGAACCGGGGTCGCTGCACGACCCCATGGGGGAGACAGGACCCGCGTCTCACAGGTCGTTGCGCTGCGGACGACCGGCCATGAAGGCCGGTCCATGTGGACCGCGTGTTCATGGCCGGCCGGCGCGAGCCGGCCAAGGCCGGTCCAGCCCAAGGAGATCTGTTTCCCCCCTCTTCGGAAGCCCGTAATATTCATTATGGGTGTCCAATTTGCATGACGTCTGCGGAAATGGAACCGTATCGGCGAGACTGACCTTTTGGGATGGTTTTGTTAATTTTTAATTCCTGAAACGAGGGGCCTCGAAGGCGTGATGTGTCTTTAATTTGATTGACGCTTTTTTAGGATTCTTGGTTTGGACGGCGCAGACGTGTTTGACGTCTGTTTTGAGCGCTATCAGCGGCGTTGGGACCCTGGCGCCGGGGCGAAGTTTTCCAGTGTGGTTTCGGACGTTTGAGTCGGAGGGCCCGTCTTTTGAGCTGTGTGTATCATTTAGCGAATTTTCCATCGTACATCTATTCGGGGCATGCGAGCAGTTGATGTTGGGTTTTTTTTTTGAGGGCATCGCGTTGGCGCAATCTGCCGCTGTAATTCGGCATGATGGTGCGGGCCCCGTGAGGGCAGTTTGGGCGTTGACGGTGATTTTCCATCTCTATCACTGGGTGACCGTTTTGGACAAGTGAATAGTTCATCTTGTGTACTTTTTTGAGAGGATCAAAATGGTGTGATCTGTTCGTTGTGTTTCAGGACCAGGATGCGGGTCCCAAGAAGCGCCGCTCGTGTGCGGTGCGCCGAAATGAATCTTTTTCTCCAGATTTCTGTTTCACTCAAGTAAATAGTCAATTTGACGTGCTTTTCCAAGATCATTGTGATGGAGTAGTTTGCCCAACCTTTTTCGGGGATGTGGTGTGGGTCCCACCCGACCTGGCTATGGTGAATAGTACTTTTTCACCAGGTGTTCATTTCGAGCAAGTAAGTAGTCTATCTCGTGTGTTTTTTCGCGAGGATTACAACGGTGCAATCCGTTTGGTTGTGCGGAGCCTCTTGCACGATATTATTAAATATGGAATTGTGAAAGTCGCTCTGATGGCAGTTCTACTCGCTGTGTTTGTAGAGAACCCTTGGCGTGTGATCGCGTGTACTCCCGTGTGAGTGAAAATATGTGGTTGGATGTGCCTCAGCTATTGAGGTGATAGGTTGGAGTTGTTATGTCACACGTTCGTGTTGACGTTGGGTGCCGTGTGCACGATAGCCATTGGGATGGAACATGGTATACTCTGGGGGTATACGAGAACACTTGGAGGTACATGTGGCTGTTTGTACCTGAGAACGTTTTTGCGCTCAGTTGGGGTTGACTTGGGGACACACGCCGTGTGGGCCCCACGTGCGTGCCATGTTCTGCTTTCCGTACTATTGACTTCTGGCGACGTAGAGGGTTCCTCTATTCAACCTTTTGACCAGCATGGTTGAGTGGTCTCCCGCTGGTTTCGTTCTCGATGGTTTGGTCAGTAGTGATGGTTTGGTTCCTCTGTTTCTTCAGCCGTGAGGGGTTTCAGTACCGTGCCCATTCACTGAACTGCAGCATCATTTACGACTACATGTGCTCGTACAACGTGGGTGTTTTCCCACTTTCTAGGATGATATGACTCCGTCTGCTTTGACAGTGACTCAACGGATTGGAGCGTGATTGCATTGAGAGTCCTGGGGAGTTTCCCTTGTTCTTTCATTACCCCTGGTAGAGTTCTGGTGGATTCGGTGTGACCAACACTTTACACGGGCAACAAACCTCTACCCAGGAGGATTTTACTAGAAAGGGTGAGGTTGTTACCAACAGGGCTGAGGTTTTTTTTCGAGCAAGGCTGAGGTTGATTCTAGCAGGGCTGAGGTTGTTTCTAGCAGGGATGATGTTGTTTCCAGCAGCGCTGAGGTTCTTTCGAGCAGGGCTCACCAGTTGTACCATCCAGAAAGGATGGCCAGTACAGCGGTGTTCACCGAGCAGTACCATCCAGTAGGGATGGCCAGAGCAGTTCTGGGCTTACCTCCAGCAGGGCTGGGATGTGGTCCCTGATGCCGGGCTTACCTCCAGCGGGGCTGGATTGTGGTCACTGATGCCGGTCTTACCTCAAGTAGGGTTGGACAGTGGTCCCCGATGTCGGGCTTAACTCCAGCTAGGCTGGGCAGTGGTCCCTGATGCCGGGTTACCTACAGCTGGGCTGGGCAGTGGTCCCGTCACCGACTTTACACGGTTCTCTCTCAAGTGGATTACCCTGTTACTGGTATGGGCAGTTTAGCACCCGTCGACTCTTTTCGGGTGTCTTTGTAGTGGGAACCCTTTGACTTCCATGGACCCTCTTATGGGGCTGGGTAGGGGGTCGCCTATCGACATTGAGGAAACCTCTCGACTGCGGGGAAGTGACGAGTTGTGGTTTGACGTTCCCTTAGAACTCTCAAGTATGAGGGCAACTTTCCCCACAGACACACGTCCTTGTGACACAACCTAGAACCGTGCGGGCGAGTCAGTGCCACCCAATGTGGATTGTGTCGAGATGCGGTGATTGAGCCCTTGACTTGTAGTTCAGGGTAGATGTGCGGGATTTTGGGCATCGATGGTGTTTACTTCTGGGACTTTTGGCAACTCCATTTTCATGGGCTGAGCTACGGGATGAAGATCCCCTTACTATCTTGTTCTAACTTCTTGTTTGAGCATATGGTTATGTATATACCTTGTTCTAGTACCCACTTTTTGGGTTTGGTACTCTCCCTCCAGTAGAGGCAAAGACGTGCAGGGTATGCCACATGCTTTCTGTGTCTAACTTCTCGTGGTTGTACAAGTCTACTCTCCTTCTATAGGTAAGAAAGACTGGATTGGGAGTTCATCTTCTCCCCATTTCCAGCTCCTTGTGTCTGGAAAAGTCTACCATCTTTCCTCTTGTTGGGTTGAGCTGGACTCTCTACTGTTACTCTTACTCCTCTTTGAGTTGTACTCCTTTACTTTCCCCTGTTCAATCTACCTCTCACTCTTCAGTACCTCCTTTTTTTCTCCCTCGAGCCTTCGGGGTATCCTACATAGTATTTTTATACTCACCCCTGCTTGGGTATTTCCCGCACTTGGTGTGCCCTTGCAGATGACGGACATGTTGTCCGTGACTTCAGTAGAGCTTAGGAGTTCGGGACCATGGACCGTGTGCGGTAGTTGTAGCCGGGTTCTAGGTTTGGGACGCTTCCATCTATTTACTGTTGTTTTACGTGTTTCTAAGTTGTGGCACTTTTTGGTTGGGCATGTATTTTTTCCCTTTTCTTTTCAGTTTACCTTATGCTTGTAGTTTGTATTGTTTAGAGGTTAATGCACACATGTGTTTTATTTACAGTAGTTTCCCTTTTCTTTAATTGTATTTTCTCTTTTACTCTACACTTTTGCATTGAGTGTTCTGTGTGCTTGTGTACATGTACTTATGCAAAGGCATCCCAGAGTTATTGTGCCTTCGGCACTGGTCACTAGCCCCTGGCCTATGGAGGCGGGCTTGGGGTAGTTGTGACTCAAGACCGGGTAGGGTCGGGTCATGAAAAAGTTGTATCAGAGGTGGTTCGTTCCTTGGGATGTTGTTCGGACGTCCCTAAAATAAAAGGAATTGGTTGGGATATAGGGTAATTGTGTTAATGTGTCTCGAGAGTGGCTCTCCGGCTAGGGAGTCCAGTGATGGTGCATCGGCTGATGTATCCATTCATCAAGACCTTGATAACCCGCTTGTCAACTCAGAATGCTGAGACACTCGTTGCAGGGAAATTGGTTTGTGCATCAAATAGGATTGAGTATTTGACTGTCCTTCTTGAGTCAGATCCCCATCGTGGTTATTGGTATATACATATATGCTCATCTGATTGCAGCACTCCTTGATAATATTCAGGATGTCTCCGTGAAGGCAGCCAGACAAGATACCAGCTTTGGTGCGTGACGATGACCCTGTGAGCTATGAGGCCTCGGTCCAGGACCCATCATGCGAGGCACTTTCTCCGGGTGGGCTGGTAGTTGCACCCCCATCTGTTGAGTAGCAGACAGCTTCAGTGGACCAGGCGAGGATTGAGCGCAGGTTGAGCGCGCTCTGTAAGTTCCAGCAGCAGAGATCGCTGAGGTTTAGTGGTGAGCCAGACCCTCATGCAGCAGAGGTTTTGCTCGAGGTTGTGGTTCGCCTTTTTGGGCTTGTACATACGCCGATATATCAGAGAGTGGCTTTGGAAGCCAACCTTTTTCGTGGAGAATATCGGTGTTAGTGGAGTCTGGTGACTTAGTTTCTTGAAGATTCATCACTTTCATGGGGTGACATTCAGTTTTTGTTCCGTGAGGAGTTTTTTCCCTCTTGCATGCGCTCCTTTTGGATTCCGGAGCTCCTGCAATTTCAGCAGGGAGGGATGACAGTGGCCGAGTACGTGGCTAGTTTCATAGACCGTCCACGCTTTTACCCGGACTTGGTCCATGATGACAACTTACAAGCGTGGTTGTTTGAGCCGGGTCTCCACCGAGAGATTCGTGCTATCATAGAACCCTTGGTCATTTCCACATATATTGGGGTGCTAGAGACGGTGATGGTGACAGAGAGCTTCCTATCACGTTCTGGTGTTGGTGGTGGCAGTAGGCATGTTGGAGCCGAGAAGTCTGTTGCAGATAATGCGTGCCGGCAAGCAGAACTTCGATGCATGTGGCTTTCTGACAACCGGACATAGGGGCATGGTCGTACACCACAGTGGTTTCAGAGGGCACCAGTGCTTCCCGAAGAGAGTCGGTGCTATGCTTGTGATGGGCGAGGTCACCTGGCATTGGACAGACCGACCAGGCATGCAGAGAGATTCAGGCAGGCAGCACATGCACCACCACGACGCAGGTAGCGCCATGATCAGAGTAGTACCCAGATAGGTGGTGCTAGCAGAGGAGCGGGAGGATTTGGTAGTGGGGGACGACTTTACGAGGTCTTCCCATCACCATCAGGTGGTCCATGTCAGGCTCCGGGTGTAACACCCCAGGTAAATAAAGAGTATGAAATTTTTATATTTATCCATATTTGTGATGAAAATATTAATATGACTTTAAATGGGACGCCATGCTCGATGTCATACCCCACACGCATCAATGAGTTTCTTGGTAATTTTACGTTGCACTCTAATAATAAAATAATATTATTTTAAATGGAAGTTAACATTAGTCGTTGTATTGGCGGGAATGGATAGAAATAACTAAAATATTATTATATATGTTTTTAAATGTTTTTACTTTTATCCAATAAAAGATAAAGGCTTAAAATACGGAAAGAATTAAATTTTAGGCGTATATGCCCTAGTTTTCACTAAAGGTTCACTTATAACCTTTTGATGGTGAACCATCATTAAATATAGTTTTGTTCACTCTTATTCATTCTATTGGATCAAATAAAACTCTTCTTAATAATTGGGACATCAAAATTTACTTTGTGTAAATTTTTGGTATCTTTCCGATAAAGTTCATTTTTTAATGAATAGTGTAAAATGTTGTATCTTAATTCAAAACCTATTTTTAATATAATTTATTTATATGATTATATTATCTTATGAATTGGGTTTAAAGTGAATTTATAATATATTTTTACCATTAAATTCAATAGTGGTCATTGAAATTAATTTCACTTTGAAATTAGACTTAAACTAGTGTCAATCTTTTGATACTTATTGTTTCATAAAAACACGCTATTTGCTCTGACAGCAGGAATTAATATTAAATTAATTAATGTGACTTATATGTTTTTAATTTTGTAAATTAGACTTCATTTTTGAATTCATAATATCAAATATATCTTAGGGTGAATTTTTGGGATTTTTCTGAAAAACTTCAATTTTTGATGAATAGTGAAACCACTAAGTGGTACTTATAAAAACCGATTTTTCCATTTAAATGAAATTTTGCAATATTTTTGTTTTGAATTTAAAAAATACGACATACATGGTTTTCATTAAGAAGTAAAATGTGGTTCAATGGGATAAAAATTATTTTTTGGAGAATAGTAACTTATTAAGTTTTTAATCGCGATTAGAGGTAATTAGTGTAGTTTATGGTAAGAATAATGTTTTAATAACATGAAATGACCTAGACACATGTCCTACCCTCGTTTTATGTGTCATGGACGACCAAGAAAATCCATGGGTAAACATGGGGACCCCATGGTTCCACTTTGGTTGGGAAATGACATAAATATCTTTTTATTTAATGTTAAAGTAAAAATGACACAAACATGAAATGTTTTACTAAAACAATATTTACATGGGGTTATAGAAGTCATATTTTCGACTATAAATAGTCATTGGAAAGATAAAGATATTTCCTACATCATAGTATTTGTTTTATAATTTTTAGACATTAAATAAATTAAATTATTTATGACATCATTATGATGTAGTGATGATCTCATTATTTAACGATTTATATAAAATGGAAAGATAATGTAATATCTAAGACCTAAACTTTCCCAAAACCTATTGTATGAGTTTATTTCGAACTCTTATCACCTTATCCTCGAAGTAAATCAATTTGAGAACTTTAAAATCCGAAACTCTTTGGAAAATAAAGTAACATTTTGTAACTTTACAAGAGTGCCCCTCCTCTCCCCTTTTAAAAGGTCCCCCTCTACCTCCTTACCCATACACCCAAAGCCTTTGTCTCGGCCAACCCCTGACCATTTTGTCTCTACACTTCCATATATTACTCCTTGAAGCCTCACTTTGGGCATAATCCTTTCCAAGTATGCCGTTTAGCTCAAATCAAAGGAAGTTACCCGATTTTAAGGTAATGTCTTCACTTGAGTCCTTTTGTTTTATTTTACTTCTCCAACCCCCTATACTCTTTTTATTATTTTCTTTTGTAAAAAATCCAGTATTTTCAATATACTAGGATGTTTTTATAAGAATTATTAGATCTACACTTACACACACCAACATCTAATGGTTAAATAACACACGGTTTCCGTGGATGGCGAATTTCTGCCTCACGAAACGATGATTGTTCAACATTCTTCTAACACCTTCAAAGGTGGCCATTAAGATGACACTATATTTATATATTATATCTAATAGGGGTATTTTTTACTTATGCTTCTGTATTTTTCATTTATGTCATACCATTATGGTTTCCATTACGGGTAAACGCGATATCTTCATTTAAGGAAGTGCGGACTACCGCCCCCTCAAAGTGATTTGATTCGTTAATACCATATGTGGTACTTATAAAGGACATATTTAGTTATATTATATATGATACCATACTGGAAGGAAATTAATATTATGTATCATTATGTTTTAATTCAATTAATAAGACAAAAAAATGAAAGTAGCGTTCATGCGTACGTATGGCCTACCGTCTCCATTAACGGTGCTTTTCATTTATTTATCTCCAAATGATATGGAATGGTATAAAATGAATATTCACTGTATATATATGATATTTTAATAATTAATACCATTCTGGAAATTATTTACTTATAACTACATGGGAAATGTTTTATCCAACAAGTTCAATTTTTGACTCATGTACCAAACATCTACAAAAACGTCTGATATGAACTCATATTATTAACCAATTATTATAACATTAAAATATGTGATATTAACTGAATAATAATCATTATAGTAGTTCCTTAAGCAATTATAAATTAAACAAAGTTTATTATTCAGGAATATAAAGAAACGAACAAGACAAGTCAGACTTGAGGTAAGGGATCTGACTCCTTTATTTCTTTTAAAGTACATTCTTTTATGTAATTCCTTTTAAATCACATCTTTCTTGTTATTGGGATGTTCTTTTATATTAATCTTACTGTAATTTTTATTTTCATGTGATGAGAGACCATATTCTCTCTCATCAATCCATTTTGGATGTTTTGAGTGGCGCCGTTAGGCTGCCGAATTTTCGTAAGAGCTCTAACCTCTCTCTTTCTTTTTAAGTACTCTCCTTTATGTCACTTATTTTAAGCTTCTCTTTGTTATGTTGGGGGATGTTCTTATATATTCCTCTTTCTATAAACTTTATGTAAATAGGATGAAGTACCCTATTTTATCTCATCAATCCATTTTTTGTAAGTTTTATGTGGTGACGTTAGGCTGCCGAGTTTTCGTAAGGCATTTTTCATCTGACTTTTATTCCGGTGAGATTTATGCTATATTTGCCACAATTTACCTTGATTGGTGTATGTACTTCCCATTATTATAATCTTTGTGTAATATAATTTCTTTTATGAGTATTTACATCAATGATGTGTTTTCCTTCTTTCATGTGGTGTATGTTTTGAAGGATACCCAAGTCGGTAAGGGAACCTTTCACCCTCCTCTTTTTAAAAGACTTCTTTTGTTGGGTCTTTCAGTTTACATATTGTTTTGTTGGGATATGTTCTAATATATCATTATTGATGTAAATTCTATGTCCAAGTGATGAGATACACTTTTTATCTATCATCAACTCATTTTGATGTGACGTCGTTAGGCTGTCAAGGGAACTTCTTAACCCAATTTCAATTTCTTTGGGTTCAACATGTAGTTATTGAATATGTCATCCTTTGAATATGTGTGAATGACCTTTGATTATTTTACACTTAATATCCACTTATATTTGGTGTATTATTTTGTAACAAATAATTATGTAATTGATTTATCCTTAAACCAAGGATACCGTCTTTGTATGGGACTTCGTCTCAATCTCCTTTCATTGAGGAATATTCTGTTTTATACACAACATTATTTTATACGATGTATAAACCCCTTTGACTTTTATGTTTATTCAAAAGGAATATTTTTTATACGAATTGTTTATTAAATGACAAAAGGGAATGTTTTTGTCGTACGTATGCGGCGACAACGACTTCTCCGCTGTCGTGACCATTATTTGAGTTTCGGCTTCCTCTACAAGCCATACCTTCTTTTTAAAAGAGAAATAAATACCAGGTTTTACTTGTCTTTTATTTTGGTATTGAAAATGGTTTTCATAATGTTTTTATATCAATGTGTTGTATTGATATCTTGTGATTGAAAGGTGGAAATGTTATGTTTCCTTTATGCATGTTTTATATGATACGATTATGTTGAGGTTCTTGGGCATTATAATGAACACGGGTGGTTCTGTGATAAACTAAGGGCGGGTGGGCCCGATATAGCTCTCCAATGCATTGGGTAACGCGAAGGAGTGAAACGTTAAGGTTTCTCCGAAGAGATTTAGGGAATATTCTATGGTGGGTATTCCAAACGTAACTAAGAGGGTTACTCCCTACGTAAGAATGTTCTGAATGCCTCAAGGTACCTTTTATGTCTTATAATTTCTATGATTTATTCATGATTTGATGAGGTATGTTATAGTGCCTATGTTTTATGGGTAATGTATGATTTCATTATTATGTATATATGAACTCATGTTTCCTTTCCATATTTTTTATAACCCTTACTGAGCTTTTTATGCTCATCCCATGTTTTTTTTGAAATGTTTTTCACAGGTCAAGGGAAAGGCACATGTTATAATGATATTGTCAAGGAAGTGTCAAGAAAGAATCCATGTTTCAGTATAAATATGTTTCCGTTGATGGGAAAAAAATGAATACTATCTTTTTTGTAACCACTTTGTTTAAATGTGGAATGTAATGCAAGTTTTATTATCTAATTCTCTGAAACTCATAACCTAAAATATCCTCAATGTGTAATCTTGTAATAACTCAAGATTAAGTAAGATTTAAGGCTGGGGCCTTATAGTTGGTATCAATGGTCGGATTAGATAACTTTAGAGGTTAGGGTATTCCTTATGCACAAGGGACATTACCATAATGGTTAGGATTTTAGGAAGAGTCCTAGTTTTAGATAAACTGAATGAGTAAGTATATCTTAGTGTTTATCTTCCTCGTTAGTACATGATGGTTATGTTGATATACTCACACTGACCTTTTTGGTTTCAGTAAATGGCTGGATCTATCAGGAACCAAAGTGACAATGGGTTTGAAGGAAACTGTGGTGGTTCTCTGATTAAGAGACTGGATGAGATGGGGGATTCAATGAGGAATCTCATGGTTATTATAAACCAACTATCAAGGAGTCATCATCAACCACTTCAAACTTGGTGAGTTCTCTAATGCATGATGTAATAGATGGCCAACTCGATGTGGAAATTCAGGTAATAATTATTAAGGTAACCATTAGAGTTTATATGATCCTTACTTTTGAGGTAATTATGGGTTATTATATGATATGCTAGAAAATGAAAGGCATGAGATAAACTTGAGGTTAAAATATGGTATGATTATTTTTGAAGATTTTATCTCGTTTTGGGGAATGTTTTAATAATTATATAGTTTTGGAAAAAGGACAACACGCAGACCATGTGACAACCCGTCGCGTAGGACAATGCTGCGGGAATCGAACCCACAACCAAAGTGCGACTGGTATTTATCACCTACCACTAGACTACGTGAAGTCCCTGGTTAGTTTGACTGATTCTTTTTAGTTATATGATTTTATGAATTAAGAGTAAGTTGATTTTGGGTTATTTATGAAAATGATTAACCTATCATGGAGGATATGTGATTAGGTTAATTACTTTTTAATACGAGACTTTAGGAGCAACAGATGTTGTTTGGAGATAAATGTTACGATTTAACATGGAAGTCTATGTGACTAAATCCTTCAAATAGTTGGGTTTCAATCTTAGTTTGGTTTACTTTGAAGAATTTTATGGACAAATTGATTATAAAATGGTCCTCGTTGAACTTTGGGTTTCGTTGGAAAAATTTTGGATATTAAGAATAGATTTTCTTTTTATAATGGGTTATCCTTTTCTGGATTATATGATCTTGTACTAAGCTTTTTGGTTTTGGTTTTGGTTAAAGTCTAATGACATGGGAAGTATATAGTTCTCTTTTTGGGATTAGGTGACTCTCTAGAAGTTTATTATAGTACTCTTAATGCAAACAAGTCTCCCTAAATACTCGTCTTTTATAAAAAATATGAGTTTGATTAAGGAATCTAGTAAAAGTTGAAAGTCAACATGATAAGTGATTATGTTTCCTTATGAATAGATTCCTCAATAAAAAGTAACTTAAAACAAAAATGCCGTCTATTAACTTTTTCTACTGGGGAATCGAATATCGTTTAACCCATCACAAGTTTGTGATTTTCTTATGGTAAACTTTCTCCTAGACATGTTTACTATCACTCTCCCTCAAGAACACGACCCTTTTCCTTTTCTTCCATGTCCATATTTTTCTACATGGAATCCTAGTATGGGTTAACTTGGGTGACCTCTGTACATAAGTGATTTTTTACCGACTCTTGTTGTGATGTGGGAATTTCAAGGATGTTTCCAAGCTCAATTTTAAAAATTGCGAGGACACAATTCCCAAAAGGGGGGAAGGATGTAACACCGTAGCTAAATAAAGAATATGACATTTTCATATTTATCCATATTTGTGAATAAAATATTAATATGACTTTAAAGGGGATGTTATGCTCGATGGCGTACCCAACACGCAACAACGAGTTTCTTGGGAATCTTACGTTGCACTCTAATAATAAAATAATATTATTTTAATGTTAGTTAACATGTTGCCATTGTATTGGAGGGAATGGATATAAATAACTAAAATATGATTATATATGTTTTTAAATGTTTTTACATTTATCCAATAAAATATAAAGGCTTAAAATACGAAGAGAATTCAATTTTAGGCGTATATGCCCTAGTTTTCACTAATGGTTCACTTATCGCCTTTTGATGGTGAACCGTCATTAAATATAGTTGTGTTCACTCTTATACATTCTATTCGACCAAATAAAACTCTTCTTAAGAATTGGGACATCAAAATTTTCTTTGTGTAAATTTTTTGTATCTTTCCGATAAAGTTCATTTTTTAATAAATAATGTAAAATGTTGTATTTTAATTCAAAACCTCTTTTTAATCTAATTTATTTATATAATTAGATTATCTATTGAATGTGTTTTAAAGTGAAATTAGAATATATTTTAACCATTAAATTTAATAGTGGTCGTTGCAATTAATTTCACTTTGAAATCTGACTTAAACTAGTGTCAATCTTTTGATACTTCTTGTTTCATAAAAACACGCTATTTGCTCTGACAGCGGGAATAAATTATTAAATTAATTAATGTAACTTATATGTTTTGAATTTTTTAATATAGACTTCATTTTTGAATTCGGATTATCAAATATAGCTTAGGGTGAATTTTTAGAAGTTTTCTGAAAAACTTCAATTTCTTATGAATAGTGAAACCACTAAGTGGTACATATAAATACTGATTTTTCCGTTTAAATGAAATTTTTCCATCTTTGTGTTTTGAATTTCAAAAATCCGACATACATGGTTGTCATTAAGAAGTAAAATGTGGTTCAATGGGATAAAAATAATTTTTTGGGGAATAGTAACTTATTAAGTTTTTAATCACGATTAGAGGTAATTAGTGTAGTTTATGGTAAGAATAATGTTTTAATAAAATGAAATGACCTAGACACATGTCCTACCCTCATTGGATGTGTCATGGCCGACCAAGACAATCCATGTGTCAACTTGGGGACCCCATGGTGCCACATTGGTTGGGAAATGACATAAATATCTTTTTATTTAATGTTAAAGTAAAAATGACACAAACATGAGATGTTTTACTAAAACAATTTTTACATGGGGTTATACAAGTAATATTTTCAACTATAAATATTAATTGGAAAGATATAAAGATTTCCTGCATCATATTATTTTTTTTATAATTTTTAGACATTAAATAAATTAAATTATTTAAGACATCATGATGATGCAGCGATGAACTCATTATTTAACGATTTAAATAAAATTGTAAGATAATGTAATATCTAAGACCTACACATGCCCAAAACCTCTTTGATTAGTGGATTTAAAACCCTTATCACCTTATCCTAGAAATAAATCAATGTGGGACCTTTAAAATCTGAAACTCTTTTGAAAATAATGTAACATTTTGTAACTTTACAAGATTGCCCCTCTTCTCCTCTTATAAAAGGCCCCCACCTCTACCTCCATACCCACACTCCCAAATCCTTTGGCTCAGCCAACCCCTGCCCATTTTGTCTCTAAACTTCCCTATCTTACTCCTTGAATCCTCACATTGGGATGAAATCATTCCAAGGAAGCCTTTCAGCACAAATCAAAGGAAGTTACCCGATTTTAAGGTAATGTCCTAACTTGAGTCCTTTTGTTTTATTTTACTTCTCCAACCCCATAAACTCTTTTTATTATTTTCTTTTGTAACAAATACAGTATCTTCAATATACTTCTATTTTTTATAATAAGTATTCCAGCTAAACTTACACACACATACATCTAATGGTTAAAGAACATACGGTTTCCGTGGATGGCGAATTTCTACCTCCCGAAACGATGATTGTTCAACAGTCTTCTAACACCTTCAAAGGTGGCCACTAAGATGACACTATATTTATATATGATATCTAATTTGTCTATGTTTTACTTAAGCTTCTGTATTTTTCATTTATGGCATACCTTTATGGTTTCCATTATGGGTAAACGCGATATCTTCATATAAGGAAGTGCGGACTACCGCCCCCTCAAAGTTATTTGATTCGTTAATACCATATGTGGTACGTATAAAAGACATATTTAATGATATTATATATGATAAAATACTGTAATTAAAATACTAATATGTATCATTATGTTTTAATTCCATTAATATGACAAAAAAATGAAAGTAGCGTTCATGCGTACGTACGGCGTACCGTCTCCATGAACGATGCTTTTCGTTTTTTATCTCCAAATGATATGGAATAGTATAAAATGAATATTTACTGGATATATATGATATTTTAATCATTAATAATATTCTGGAAATTATTTACTTATAACTACATGGGAAATCTTTTTTCCAACAAGTTCAATTTTTGACTAATGTACCAAACATCGACAAAAACGTCTGATATGAACTCATATTATTAACCAATTATTATAACATTAAAATATGTGATATGAAATGAATAATAATCATTATAGGAGGTCCTTAATAAATTATAAATTGAAAAAAGTTTATTATTCAGGAATATAAAGAAACGAACAAGACAAGTCGGACTTGAGGTAAGGGATCTGACTCCTCTCTTTCTTTTAAAGTGCACTCTTTTATGTCATTCCTTTTAAATCACATCTTTCTTGTTATTGGGATATTCTTTTATATTAATCTTACTGTAATTTTTTTTCATGTGGTGAGAGACCCTATTCTCTCTCTTCAATCCATTTTGGATGTTTTGAGTGGTGTCGTTCGGCTGTCGAATTTTCGTAAGAGATCTAACCTCTCTCTTTATTTTTAAGTACTCTCGTTTATGTCACTTCTTTTAAGCTCCTCTTTGTTATGCTAGGGGATGTTCTTTTATATTCCTATTTATATAAACTTATTTTTAATATGATTAAGTACCCTATTTGATCTCATCAATCCATTTTTTTAAGTTTTATGTGGCGTCGTTCGGCTGCCGAGTTTTCGTAAGGGATTTTTCATCTCACTTTTATTCATGTGAGATATATGCTACATTTACCACAATTTCTTTTGAGTGGTGTATTTACTGCCCATTATTCTACTCTTTGTGTAATATACATTCATTCATGAGTATTTACATCAATGATGTATTTTCCTTCTTTCATGGGGTGTATGTTTTGAAAGATACCCAAGTCGATAAGGGAACCTTTCACCCTCCTATTTTTAAAAGACATCTTTTGTTGGGTCTTTTAATTTACATATTGTTATGTTGGGATATGTTCTAATATATCCTTATTGATGTAAATTTAATGTCCATGTGATGAGATACACCTTTTTATCACTCATCAACTCATTTTGATGTGACGCCGTTAGGCTGTCAAGGGAACTTCTTAACCCAATTTCGATTTCTTTGGGTTCAACAGGTAGTTATTGAAAATGGCGTACTTTGAATATGTGTGAATGACCTTTGATTATTTTACAATTAATATCCACTTATATTTTGTGTATTTGTTTGTCACAAATAATTATGTAATTGATTTATCCTTAAACCAAGGATATTGTCTTTGTATGGGTCTTCGTCTCAAACTCCTTTCATTGAGGCATATTCTGTTTTATACACAACCTTCTTTTATACGGTGTATAAACCCCTTTCACTTTTACGTTTATTAAAAAGGAATCTTTTTTATACGAAGTTTTTATTAAACGACAAAAGGGAATGTTTTTGTCATACGTATGCGACGACAACGACTTCTCCGCCGTCGTGACCATTATTTGAGTTTCGGCTTCCTCTAAAAGCCATAACTTCTTTTCAAATGAAAAATAAATACCATGTTTTACATTTCTTTTATTTTGGTTTTCAAAATGTTTTTCATAATTTTTTTATATCAATGTGTTGTATTGATATCTTGTGATTGAAAGGTGGAAATGTTATGTTTCCTTTATGCATGTTTTATGTGATACGATTATGTTGAGGTTCTTGGGCATTATTATGAATGCGGGTGGATCCATGATAAACTAAGGGTGGGTGAGCCCCATATAACTCTCCAATGCATTGGGTAACGCGAAGGAGTGAAATATTAAGGTTTCTCTGAAGAGATTTAGGGAATATACTATGGTGGGTATTTCAAACATAACCAAGATGGTTACTCCCTATGTAAGAATATTATGAATGCCTCAAGTTACCTTTTATGTCTTATGATTTCTATGATTTATTCATGATTTGATGAGGTATGTTAATGTGCTTATGTTTTATGGGTAAAGTATGATTTCATTAGTATGTATATATGAACTTATGTTTCCTTTCCATATTTTTTTATAACCCTTACTGAGCTTTTTATGCTCATCCCAAGTTTTTTTGAAATTTTTTTCACAGGTCAAGGGAAAGGTACATGATATGATGATAGTGTCAAGGAAGTGTCAAGAAAGAATCCATGTTTCATTATAAATATGTTTCTATTGATGAGAAAAAAAATGAATACTATCTTTTTTGTAACCACTTTGTTTCAATGTGGAATGTAATGCAAGTTTTATGATCTAATTCTCTAAAACTATAAACCTGAAAAGATCCTCAATGTGTAATCTTATAATAACTCAATATTAAGTAAGTTTTAAGGATGGGACCTTATATCGGGAGCTGACAGATGGGACCACGGACAGCCGCAAGCCTTGTTTTTCTACGATCCAGCAGGGCATGGGATAATGGCAGGTACCCCTTGCGACTCTTCTACTTCTTTTTGTAGATTTGTTAGACTCTATGTGTGAAGTTCTTTTTTTTTCTCCCCGCTCCTTGCTTGAGATGATAGTAGGGTGACACAGGGCGTTGTGTGTAACCCTGTGTTCTTAAAGTAGAACCTGTGAGACCCTTCTCTTTAGTCGATGGTGGCGACTCCTTCGCCTTTCGAGCATGTAAAATAGTCTTGGTCATGGAAGATCGACTATGAATTTTGGGTGACCAGATATCCTTGGGTGATTCACCATATGGATATTTTGAAGGAGGGAATCACCGGGCCGTGTTCCAGGTGCGGGCGGTGATTCCAGTCGTTGTGTGCGACGTAGAGGTTCGGTCGTGGAGGTGAGTTACCCCCGAGGGCCTTCAGGTCATTTGAGACCGTGAAAAGGAATGGAGAAGTTTCCTACCACCTTTCCCTAACCCTGGAGGTTGGTTTGGGTGCATGACGCCTCTGATGTGACTCAACCAAGAAGCGGTGTGCGTGCCCCTATGCATGACATCGGCGAGGGTAGACATCGTGTGAAAAAGATCAATTATTTGGTCTGTGTGCGGTGGCGCAGAGCTGTGCGTGAGTTCTTCTGGGTATGGGAGAGCCAGGTGCGGGCATAATACCCTGAGGTGTTCCCTGGTTTGGATATTCGGGGATGAAAATCTTGAAGGAGGGAATGATGTAAGAACCCAGTTTTTTCTAAAAAAGACTTTGGAATATTTCTGATATTATTCTAGAGCAGCTCCTTCAGACGGCGTGCGATTCCGAACACCGGAGAGGCCGGAAGTAAATTTTCAGTGTGTTCACATTGGAAATGCAAAATAAATGGAATGACTCCTAAACAGTCTTTCATATCAAATGTCCATATGTATGGATGAGTTCGGAAGGTGTCGTTTACCCTATGAGGGGTGTAAGTTTTGCGGGCGTGGCCCGTCTGTGAAAAATGACCCCATGGGTGTTTTCATAATTTGGTGGCCTCGGGCACTAAGTTTAATAACTTTTGAATGGGGCCTCAGATTAAAATTATGAGACCTCCTTTGTGTTCAGAGCATGGTTTTTATCCCCGGGGAGGATTAATCCCAACCCCTTCTGGAGTTCGGGTTCGGGCCGACATGCGGGTGGTTAAGTGTTTCCTATTTAAACACTTAACTCACACCCTCCCTCTTCTTCTTCTTCTTCTTCATATAGATAGCAGCAGCCCCTACCTCTTCTCCTCCACTCAGGCGAGGTAGCTCCAGAAATGCAGTGGTGCGGCGGCATATTCTCCGTGAAGCGTCGGGCAACGCCCTTCGAGGTAAGAGTTTTCAGGTTTTACGTTTTCATTTCCAAACTCTACATTAAAGTTAATTTATGCCATTGAATTATGGTAGAATGGGAAATAAAATCCCATAATCGTGTAGTATAATATGTGAGCTACCCGATGCATCTTTCGGATAAAAAATCCGAGTTCGGAGTCGATCGCATACGACCGCCGAATGTTGCGGGTTTTCTATTTCCAGCGGGTTTGAGCGGCGGCGCGGCTGGCTTCTGGCGGATGGCGTGGCAGCGCGGCTAAGGGGCATGGCGGCGCGAATAAGGTGTAGGGTAGCGCGGGTCTTCAGTCAGGGCTGCCGGGTGAGCAGAGGTCAGTGCTAGGGGCGAGCGGCCTAGGCAGTCGGGTGATGGTGAGGGTGAGGCCAAGCTCGCCGGGGCAGGGGAGAACCGGGGTCGTCGCACGACCCCGCGGGGGAGACACGTCCCGCGTCTCGTGGGTCATTTTGCAACGGATGACCAGCCATGAAGTCCGGTGGGTATTGACCGCAGGTTCACGGCCAGCCCACACGGCAGAGCCGCGGGCCAGCCCTCCGAACCGAGCTGGCCGGCACGAGCTGGCCCAGGCCGGTCCAACCCAAGGGGATCTGTTTCCCCCTTCTTCAGAAGCCCGTAATTTTCATTACGGGTGTCTGATTTGAATGTCGTCTGCGGTAGTGGAACCGTATCGACGAGAAAGACTTTTTGAGATGGTTTTAATAATTTTTAATTCCCAAAACGAGGGGTCTTAGAGGCGCGATGCGTCTTTAAGTTGATTGACGTTTTTTATGAGAAATCTTGTTTTGGAGTGCACGGACATGTCTGACGTCTGTTTTGAGCGCCGTCAGCAGTGTTAGGACCCTGGTTTCGGGGAAAAGTTTTCTAGTGTGGTTTCGGATATTGAAGATGGAGTTGAGACGTGGTCCCCATGACCCGTCTTTTGATCTGCGTGCAGCATTTAGCAACTTTTTCATCGGACGCTCGTTCGGGGTGTCCGAGCAGTCGATGTTTGGTGTTTTTCTGAGGGCATCGCGTTGGTGCAGTCTGCCGCTGTAATTCAGAACGATGGTGGAGGCCCCGTGAGGTCTGTCTGGGCGTTGACGGTGATTTTCCATCTCTATCACCGGGCGAACATTTTGGACAAGTGAATAGTCCATCATTTGTATTTTTTCGAGAGTATCGCAACAGTGTGATCTGTTCTTTGTGTTTCGGGACCGGGATATGGTTCCCATGAAGTGCCGCTCATGTGTGGTGCACCAAAATGCATCTTTTTCTCCGGATATCTGTTACACTCAAGTTAGCAGTCAATCTAACGTGCTTTTCTGAGAGCATTGCGATGGCGCAATTCGCCTGACCTTTTTCGGGGACGTGCTATGGATCCCACCCGACCTGGCTACGGTGAATAGTACTTTTTTCACCAGTTGTTCTTTTCGGGCCACTAAGTAGTCCATATCGAGTGTTTTTTCGTGAGGATTACAACGGTGCGATCTGATTGGTTGTGCAGAGCCTCTTGCGTGATCTTATTAAATTTGGAATTGTGAAAGGATCTCTGATGGTGGTTCTACTCGCCGTGTTTGAAGATAACCCCTGGCGTGTGATCGTGTGCACTACCGTGTGAGTGAAGAGACGTGGTTGGTTGTGCCTCAGCCATTGAGGTGATAGGTTGGAGTTGTTACGTCATGCCTTCACGTTGAAGTTGGGTGTCATGTGCACGATAGCCATTGGGCTGGAACGTGGTATACTCTGGGAGTATATGGGAACGCTTGGAGGTACATGTGGTTGTTTGTACATGAGGATGTTTATGCGCTCAGTTAGGGTTGACTTGGAGACACACGTCGTGTGGGCCCCATGTGCGTTTCTTATTCTACATTACTTACTTTTGACCTCTCGTGACGTAGAGGGTTCCTCTGTTCTCGCTTGTTGACCATTATGGTTGAGTGGTCTCCCCCTGGTTTCTTTCTCAATGGTTTGGCCAGCAGAGATGGTTTGGTTCCTCTGTTTCTTTAGCCGTGAGGGGTTTCAGTACCGTGCCCTTTCATCGGATTATGGCATCATTTACGACTACGTGTTCTCGTACAGCATGGGTGTTTTCCCACTTTTTTGGATGAGATGACTCGGTACACTTTGACAGTGACTCATCGGATTGGAGCATGATAACCTTGAGAGGCATGGGGAGTTTCTCCCGTTCTTTTGTGACCCCTGGTAGAGTTCTTGTGGATTCGTTGTGACCAACAATTTACGCAGGCACCGAAACATTACCCAGAAGGTTGTTACCAGCAGGGCTAAGGATGTTACCAGCAGGGCTGAGGTTGTTTCTAGCAGGGCTGAGGATGTTTCCAGCAGGGCTGAGGTTGTTTCCAGCAGGGATGAGATTATTTCCAGTAAGGCTAAAGTTGTTTCGAGCAGGGCTCGCCAGTTTTACCATCCAATAGGGATGACCAGTACTGCGGTGTTCACCGAGCGGTACCTTTTAGCAGGGATGACCAGAGCAGTTCTGGGCTTACCTCTAGTGGGGCTGGGTAGTGGTCCCCGATGTCGGGCTTACCTCCATAGGGGCCGGGCAGTGGTCCCCGATGATGGGATTACCTCCAAATGGGCAGGGCAGTGGTCCCCAATTCCGGCCCTACCTCCAGCTGGGCTGGTCAGTGGTCCCCGATGCCGGGTTACCTCCATCTGGACTGGGAAATTGTCCCATTGCCGACTTTAGTTGGGTCACCCTCCAGTGGATTACCTTGTTACAGGACTAGGTAGTGTGGCACCCATCGACTCTTGACAGGTCTCCCTGTAGTGGGAACCAGTTTAATTCTAGGGACCCTCCAGCGTTGCTGGGCAGGGGGTCGCATGTCAACTTTGAGAAGACCTCTCAACTGCGGGGCAGTGAAGAGTGTTGGTTTGACGGTCCCTCAGAACTCTCAAGTACGAGGGGCGCTTTCCCCACCGATATGAGTCCTTGTGACGTGACCTAAAACCGTGCGGGTGAGTCAGTTCCTCCCATAGCGGATAGTGTCGGGGTGCGGTAACTGAACCCTAGACTTTTAGTTCGGGGCAGATGTGCAGGATGCTGGGCATCGATGGTGTTTACTTTTGGGACCGTTGGTGACTCACATTTCTTGGGCTGAGATACGGGATGAAGATCACCTTACGATCTTGTTCGGGCTTCTTGTTTGAGCATATGGTTATGTATATACCTTGTTCTAGTACCTACTTCCTGGGTTTGGTACTCTCCCTCCAGGAGAGGTGAAGACGCGCAGGGTATGCCACGTGCTTTCCATGTCTAGCTTCTCGTGGTCGGACGAGTCTACTCTCCTTCTATAGGTAGAGAAGAAGCGACGGGAAGTTCATCTTCTCACCATTTCCAGCTCCTTGTGTCTGGACGAGTCTACCTTCTTTTCTCTTGTTGGGTTGAGCTGGACTCTCTACTGTTACTCTTACTGCACTTTCAGTTGTATGACTTTAATTTCCCATGTCCGATCTACCACTATATCTTTGGTACCTTCTTTGTTTATCCCTCAAGCCTTTGGGGTATCCTACTGAGTATTTTTATACTCACCCCTGCTTGGACTTTGCATGCACTTGTTGTGCCCTTGCAGAAGACAGACAGGTTGGTCGTGACTTTAGCGGAGATTACGAGTTCGAGAGTATGGACTGTGTGTGGTGGTAGTAATTGGGTTCTAGGTGTAGGACTCTTCCAGATGTTTACTGTTGTTTTACTTGTTGCCGGGTTGTGGCACTTTTTGGTTGGGCGCGTGTTTTTCCCATTTTCTTTTTAGTTTACCTTCCCCTTGTACTTTTTACTGTTTAGAGGTTGATGCACACATGTGGTTTATTTTTAGAAGTATCCCTTTTCTTTACTTGTCTTTTTCTCTTTTACTCTGCACTTTTTCATTGAGTGTGATGCGTGCGTGTTTACGGGTACTTTGGCAAAGGCCTCCCCGAGTTATTGTGGCTTCAGCACTGGTCGCCATCCACTGGCCTATGGAGGCAGGCTTGGGGTAGTTGCGACTTGAGCCCAGGTAGGGTCGGGTCGTGACATGAGACCGTCATTCATA
The DNA here is from genome assembly GCA_963277665.1 of Viscum album. Lineage (NCBI taxonomy): Eukaryota > Viridiplantae > Streptophyta > Magnoliopsida > Santalales > Viscaceae > Viscum > Viscum album. The sequence goes on along the minus strand of OY728126.1, from coordinate 288,791,514 downwards.
TACCGATGCATCTCAACATCATAGGAGACAACTGATTCCACATCATCTAGACCTCCCTTCCCCATATCACATTATTCATCACAGGCTCAACCATACCAGGATCATATCACAATGCATAGATCTAGAGAAAATAATAGGATCAGTAGGAAATTGAGAATTATAATCAATAAGGGAGCTAGGACCTCAAAATAAGGCATTAATTCTTCACATGAAAATTACCTCTCACAACACTAAACACATGGCACTCATCCTTCTTATGAAGAAAAAGAAACGCATCCCCCAAAAAATATTTTTAAATCCCAATCATTTCTTATTTCATCTTAAATTAACAAATTCATTATTCACATATTCTAAGTATAGGAAATGTAATTCATCAATATATAACATGGTGCTAAATTAATTATGTAATTAATTTGAACATGCATCCAGTCATACAATCTAGTTTAAAAAAATGAATTTTAATTCTCATTAACAAGCCTTATTATTAGTAGTATAAAAAGAATTATATTTCGTCACATTATTTATCAAATTCCATCAACATATGGAATATCAAATATAATTTATATTATCATTTTCATCAATATGATTAACATAAAATTATAAAAAAAACTAGATTATAGACATTCCACATCATTAATTGTACATAAGCTAATTAATTCTCAATTAATAGCATATTTGAGTTTATTACGAATTTCCATCAAGAAAGACAAGCTATTCCATATCATAAAAAATTGTAACAAATCATAGCATAAATATCAAACTATCAAGAAAATAAAGAGGAAAACTGATATCATGGCATAAATTAGAATCATTGAAATGTCTTATCTAACCAATTTCTTTAATCTGCTTTAATATTTATTATGTCAATTGCATTTCCATACATTGGGATAAAGAAATCTTAATTTATTATTTCATGTAAAAATCAAGAAGAAATAAATCTCCCACTTCAAAGCTGTTATAGTTTTTCACACATTAATAGTTAAATGTTACAGATCTCTCATCACCCACTTCGAGAGGAAACTACAATCTCCCAAGATTTTGTTCTCTAAATTCATCAAAAAAAAACCACATTAGATCAATGGATATTAAAAACCATATAATTGTGAGAATAAATGGGATGAAATAATATATAATACGTATACCTTTATATAAAATAAAGTAATACATACCTTGGATAGAAATGTATTAAAGACCAAAGGCTACGAATTAATCCAAAATAAAGGAATCATAAAAAGAAATAATGGGATGCTATGGATCACCTTGATTGAAGAGTGTACACACCAGGACGTAGGATTTTAGGAAACACATGACGAACTAAACCAGTTAAATATTAACTATATAGTGCATTTATATGGTGGGTAAACCATTTACATGTCCTGGGAGTTTCATGCATCAGTTATCATCGAAAACATGTCACCTCAGAGCAATTAATCCATTTTTATTATATTTCCTGAACTAGACTCACCGAAGTTGTTAATATTTATTCCACATCATGTAGAATTTCGTGAAAGGGACTTCACATACTATGAGTCTATCTAATATAGTGTGTAAATATTACACATCATATAATCTTTTTCTTTCTAGTATTTTTAGTAGCCATCATCTCAAGACTTATTCTAGGTCTATCCATGTACAATGAACATAAGAAAGATAAAAAGGGTCAGTTTAAGAGGATTAATACCCCTAAATGTCATATCATGATTCTCCTAAGTATAGTTACCTTTTATATTTAATTAGATGTTATTATTTAATTGGATTTTTGACTCAATTGATTCCACATGTTAAAGGATTTATGTTATACACTCAATTTAAATGGGATAAATTATGATTGAATATGTATTGTTGGAATTTATATAATTCATATATATTAAAATCCATTAATTATTCTTCACCTATGGTTATTTGTAGAGTTTTTTTGTATTACTACAATTTTCCACTAATTAGAACATTACATTATCCTATAAATGTTTTTAAAGAAAATTTGTCCTTATATCCTCCTTATTCAACAAACTTTTTCTTCCATGTTCTATTGACATAATTTTTTTATTATAAATGTTCATGAATATAATTTATGTGTCTTATAAATATAAGTTTCATAGCATTTGACATCATTTACATTGTTTTAAAAAGTATTCATTCAAAAATGATTCAAATAATATATTTTTAACTTTTAAGAAATTGTGAAAGGAGTATTTTCTATTAATTCTTATGACATGAACATATTTTTCCAGCATCATAAATGTTATTGGTTTTGAATAATCCTTTATAATATCCCATGTTTATTTATAAAAATGAATATTATGGAATTTATTTATTTAAAATATATAATTTAATAATGTAATGCATGTTTTTCTCATGAAATATTCCAATTATCTTTTATATGCATTTTCCATTAATGATAACATCCATTGATTTTACTTATTATTTACTAGAGATATGACCCAATGATACCATCCTTTTTCATTCTATGGAAACTTTTTATAATAACTCTGAGATTCATACATAACCTATTTATTTTTAAAGGGTTATTTCATGAGAATATGGTAAATGTTTTATAATGTTTTGGAATATATATGAATGGAATAGTGATTATGTATTGGTTGGGAATTGAATAATAATATAATATAATGCATGGGGTAATTATTAATGTTTCTACTAGCTCAAACGGTATAATGGAGTTATTATAATGCTGGAATAGGGTACATGTGAGGTTATCCCAAACCTAAAAGGGAATAAACTGGTGGTTTTCCGATGCCCAAAGTAGGTATACAAGTATTTATCCCACGCCTAAAATGTGATTAATGTCTTGGTTGGTTTCCTTGACATAAAATTTCAATGACTATGATTATGATAAACATAACAAAACTCTTTTATGAAATTATCTTATGCAAATGTTTTCTATCCTGGCTCATATTCATTGATTCATTTATGATAAATTTACTATGAACTGCCAAAATTTATGCCATAATCAAAGATTATAATAAATTAATTAATGGTAATGGTTTTAAAAGTTCAATATAATGTCATTATATGTTTATGATATTTTTTTACATTCATCAACATTGATATCTCAATTGTTTACACATATTGTGCATATTAGATCACCCTTTATTATGTTTTATTTTCCCATTGATTTGATGAAAGATTTTTTGAACAACACATATAAAAATTGATAATGATATTTATAATTATGTGGTAAATGATTTAGATATCGTATATACTAGTTTTTATGGTATCCAAGTCTCCAAGGGTACTAATATATTATAGTTATAGAATGAATTTTAAGGTATTTTTTTGATCATTCATCTAATAAGATTTAATATTTATATATTATAAGTATGGGTGGCCATAAGTTGGGAGGAAAGTAGATTCCGAAAAATCACAATTATCAAATGGGATCCTTTTTGAGCTTGGAATACATTGAAGATCCTCATCAAGTAAAACTCGAAGTGTGAGGGTGTAATGAAGAGGTGTTCTATGAGAGATGAAAAATCTGGGTAAAAAGTCACAGCACACTCAATTTTCTTTATAGAGTGTATTATTGACAATGTTTCAAACATTTTATCAAGGGGAACCCATAAAATATAACATTTGATAGGCTCAAAATGATACATTAAGGAATTTCTTTTTATCCCTTGAAATACAAATCAAGCCACTTGTACTTCTCAAATGTAATTTTTTTGGTGAAAAACACCCATGAAAGAAGTCATATCCTATATGGGAAATCTAAAATTTATTGTTTTTTTCATGTGGTTTGTAAATATTTTTCTTGTTTAACATGATAAATAAATGATATTCATCTCACATTTTAACACAGTATGATGATGATGGTGACTATATAGTTTAACATCATGAATTGTTGATGAATGTCATAATGATTAAAATCTTGTGACCAAGATTTATAACAAAGAGTTTAACATCATTTGACATGAAATTTTATCATGAAGATTAATTCCATTTCATAGGGATGATGCATCATACAGTTTTACATCTTCTAACCAAAGCCTCTAGTGACATGAGGGTTGTGAAGTGTTCTATATTAGTAATCATACATCAATGGGTGGTCTGATTTTATGATTTTTAAAAATTATTAAAGAGTATGTTACAATTGTGTAAAACTAATGTATGATTAAATGAACCTACTAATTAATATCTGGAATTACAATATTCGTTTTGTGTAACATTGATGCCATTAAGGCCAAGAGCAAGTCACTAAAAAGGAAATAGTGGAGGTGATTTTCATTTTCACTTGATCTACCTATATAGAATTATTTTTCAGGTTTTAAAATGCTTGTATCTTTATCTTATTAAGGGATTATGATATTTCTATGCAAACCTCAACTACCATTAATTGTCCCAACCGATTGTAAAACTCCATCTAGAATGATGAAAACTGAAACACTATTTGCAATAATACATTCATAACATATACCGGAGAGTATAGGGTTATATGGGTGCAATTCAATGTCATCATCAGATAATCCGATAGAGAATTATAGATCTTATAGGGCTAGTTATTCTTGTTTTCATCCAATATCATCCAAAAAATATTAAATAGGGAGTTTTTAATCATATTAATCTATCCATTTTCTTTATCATGTAAATAGAATGTATGATAAGACCAAATATTTTACATGGTATTTTGATTCCTTAACTCCGAACCTCAAAAATCGGTACAATTATCTTTGATAGTAGTATGACGAATTTCAAATATATGGATTATGTGTCATTTTTAGAAATAAATAATAAACTAAGTCTTTAAATCATTGATGGGGAAGAATTCTAACCATATTGATATGAATTTCGTAGAGGTATGAATAAACCTACATTATCATGAAATAGACAGATTATATGTTCATGAAACATCAGGGGCCTCATACAAAAACGTACCAAGAGTTCATTATGGGATATTGGATATATAGTGGTTAATTCATGAAGTTGTCATGGATCTAGAATAAATGACCCTTCGTATTGAATTTCTTGTAGTCACAAACCATGGAGAGCCAAAAGTACACAAACTATAAAATCTACTGAGAGAGAATTATCACTGTCTGTTGGGTCCCAAATTACCCATTGTAGACCTCTTGTAGATCATGAGGTAGATTCTAACCTTGGATGTAATAGAAAATGATTCAGTCAAACCAATTCTCATAGAAACCCTGCTCTATGATAGGGGCAGTATATATGGTAAAATTTATCACACGCCAATGGGCATTCTCACACATGGCTCAGTTTGATGGTAGAGTCCAATTTTCGAAATATTGGATGAGTGGATTCATCCATTCAAAAACATTATCATATATAGGATAATATGAATTTTCTTCTAGGGATGTGTTAATGATAAGTTAGTTCATCCAATGGTCCTCCCTATAAGAAGTGATTGGGGAAACATCCATATAATGTCCCACCTGAATGATTATGTAATCATAGTCCTATTATTTAAGGTATGAATCTAGTATCAATAAATAAAACTATAATTAATTCATAGTTAGAGTAGAATAATACACATTTGGAATGGAATGGAACAATACTACATAAAAATAATTGTGATCTGTACAGGAAATAATTTTCTTTCAGATGATGTAGCCACCATTGATAATTTTGATGACCATATCTATATCACTATTCATATGAAACCCTGGAATCCTAATCATGAGATATAGCAAAATAATGGTTATATGGTCTAGTTATTTGGATTCATTATCTGTACACTATTCTATCAAAAGTAATTGGTATATCCTGAGGTCTTATGAGGGTGGGATGAAAACATTCCCCCAACAAACCATATAGAGTTGGTGTTGTTGAGTCTTATCTCAGTCAGGAATTAAAGGGAACCATTAAGGTGAATCTTCCATTATAGTGTTTCCTAATTTATAGGGTGGATATAGTTATCATGTTTGTTAACATCCAAGTACAACACTTTAGAGGAAAGATGTATAGCATTAAATTATTCCAATGCTTCACCCTCGACATCCTTTAGGGTGATGAACCAAATGTGAAACTGTTACATGATTAAATCCTACTGTTACAATAATATATTTTTTAAGCTAATGGTTATGGATGTACATTATTTAGTCTACATATGAAAATACATTTTTCTCACCATGCAGTATGTAATGCTATAACTATGAAACCTTTTATAGTAAGGTAAGACAACTATTCTCAATAGGATAATATCTGATCTCCATGTAATGATGCAAGAAAATGAGATATTAAATATTATTCTCATTTACTTCATTGTTCTCTGGTCCATGAGGTTTTTGATGGATCATTATAGGGTATTAATATAAAGTACATATGGATTCCATTGGTGGTGGCATCAGAATAAGAGGATGTTGAAATAATGGCTTCATCTCATCAGATGAGATATTCTATTCATCATCCCCTTGGTAAGAGGTTTTATTCTTCATGATCTCTAATTAGGGATATTATATTACTCCTAGGTTAGTGAAAAAATAAAAAATGAATGCAATATTTCCAATGGAGGCCAAAAGACTCATGGAGATTATGTTGAGGAGGCTTTTTTCATACATGCATAATCTCATTTGATTGATCTCAATTCTTATATACCTTAAAAAATATGGCAACATCTGATTGGTATATATGAATTCACACTTCCTGGGGTTCATCATTAGGTTAGGGAAGTAGATCATTACAAACACTTTATCATGATCTTTGATATGTTCCTAGATTTAGAGGTTTTTATCCCTTAATTAATCCATGCAACAATCCCCCGGTGTTTCAAGAAGTATCATGAAAATTCATTCCATGTAGAATTTTTATGTGGAACAAAAATTCGTCAATAAAATGGAATCCCGATATAATATAAATTTCACTATGTTTCCAAAAAATCAATGGTTTACATATTTTTTGATACTTCTATATTTTATTACACTCAGAATGCACATCCCTTTTTTTGTGCTCCAGAATTGCATAGTCTCATCAATCAGTAGTTCGTTCACATGGATAAGAAATTCATCCCTTCAGAAGGGATGGTTAAGGTCCCAAATATTCTGGGAAATCTGTATAATACATGATGGTTCTAATTAGTTTTTACCTAATATCTTTCTTAGTGACTAGATTGGCTTGTGTCAATTAATAAGCTGTTGTGGAGGCCCCTCCTGAAAGGCTGGAGGGATTCGACTAAATCCTCATCATCATTGAAAACCGGAAAAATATTGTAAGGGTAAATATATCTAGGAATTGGAGGGTGTGAGTAAATAATGTTCCTTACTTTTTCAAGGGTTCTATATCAAATAGTTGTTTCATGTACTTCCAGCTTATTAGTGGACATGGAAGCAGAATATGGTGATATGATCCCCTGTGTTTTCTGATGACATGCTCCACCTTTATGATGAATCAATGATGATGGGTCAAATTCCATTCAGAAATCACATCGCACTAAAAGCCATTATTATAGATTTGGAAAAACACTAGAGTTGGCCTTTCAGTATGCTCTATTGGTGGGTCTTTCAATCTCAAAAGGAGATTTTACTTTGATGTAAAATACAGAGATATAAGATAATTATTTTTACTTCCAAATGATGATATCATTCCAAAAGTCTAGAGTTTTTTATTCCAAAAAGTGGATTAATTGGATTAATATTTCATTAAAACCTCCCAAGGATATCAAGGTGGGTATAAGGTATTTAGGAGAGTTGAGGCATTATAGCTCATCAATATAGATTTCATTCTCTTACATTTTCTTAAACCCACCATCTATATATAAGACCTTATAGGATTTATAGGGGGAAGTATCACTACTGGTTACCACTACCGATCCATTGAGGGTGAATTTAAGGTAACATTGATTTGAAAAGGGGATCACTACATAAAGGTGGATCCAAGGCCTCCCGGTAAGAATTATATATAGTTTCCAATGAGATAACACGAAACATTTTGTTCATGAGAAATTCACCAATTATGGTCACCAACTAAATCATTTTATGTGGATTTTTCTCAATCCTATCATATCAATGTACATTCCAATTTGATGTGGTCAAATATTCCTTAGTGAGTCTAAATTTTTGGAGTATCTGAATCGATATAATATTAATTTTAGAGAGAGATTCGAGAAAAAAATAATGGATTTCAATGCTATTGAACTAGAATGGGATTGTAGTTTTCCGTTCCTTTGAATGATGGATCCATCATACTCCCCGAATAAAGAAATTATGTCTTGGGACTCATCCTATTCTATATCCAGCACATGGGATTATTTGACGACTTCTACCTCATTTTTAAATACTATCAGACTCTTTAGGGACATAATGAGAGCTTAAAAACTCCATTGATAGAAGAATCACATCAAGGTTCAATATTCGTGCCAGAGTATTGGAGTGATTAATAATCACATCATATTTTCGAGTTAGGTGAATGTTGTTAGTTTCTAAAGGATTTACATTGAAATGACTCTTTATTAGTTTGGTTTGTTGGGGAATTCAAGCCAGACTATAGGTTGTCGCATTTTTTTTGTTGGTTATATGGCCTAGACTATGTGATATGAAATTGGGTCCAATGATTGACTATTAATGGCGGAAAATTGTATTAGTAAAGTGTACACATATTGTATCCTATTTTGATACATCATGGGGATATTTTCGATGATGCATCGTGTTGGGTTTGTTGGTATAAAATCATGTGTAATGCCTATTTATAGGTTGTAGTTGCATGAACCATACATTCTAAGGTACCATATCGATCATTCATCTTGATTTCATGAAATCCACCAATTCCTTATAAGTTTTGAACAAATCTTTTTATGGGATTCAGGTTGTGTACTTCACTTATATGTTCTACATAGTGATGCACCTACAAAATCACATTACTAAAATAATAATCATTCTCATTTTCAATGATGTGTTCTAAAATATTATATATTCTTGGGAATTATTATAATAAGTGGTGTATAAAATCATTTAGAATATTTATTTTTTTCATAACAGGTAATGTATTTTGATTACCTATATATTTTTAGTGCTACTACTTTCATGATATAGATGGATGGGATGTTGATGGGTTAACTAAATAATATTATCATTCTACATGAGGTAATAGCTAGTTAAACTAAAAAAGGATAATTATTGGGGTATAAGAAAGTATCTTCTGAGATTAAAATAATATAAATTATAAACACATTTTCCAGAGACTTTCCATAATTACCAAAAATATACATCATCACTAACTTGGGTTTTGGAGACATATATCACCTGTGATGAGAGATCACACAACATAACCATGTTATGATCAACCTTGTATATGAGACAATCAATAATAGAAAAAATTTCATTTATGGTGTTCCCAGTGATCTTATGGTGTGGAAAATATTTGGAATAGATCATTAACATACGCTCTCATAGTATAATTTTTTCAGAAACACAATTTTTTTTCTCCATGAAACAGAATAAGAAATGAATCAATTGATTATCCCTGATGCAATGGAACGTATTTTTCATTTAGTTAATTAACTATAGGTAACTGGACCTAGTTTAGTTGTTCAACATAGATATCATAGTAGTATATAACAAGACGAGGCATATTATATGGGGTGCCTAATGTTAGACAAGCTAATGGGATTGAGATTTTACACCAAAAACAATCTCCACACTTGTAGTCTTTCACACAAGATATAAATGTGGTAATAGAAATTAATTATTCTTGGTCCACTGTGTAACATATTTTTCTAACTGGTCCCTCTTGATGAATTCCTAATATCCTTATGGGTACTTTAAGGATATGGGGGTATAGATCAACTTGTCTCATACATTTTTGGTGTAAATACCAGGTAGTTATTCATGAGGAAGCTACACATTTAGGTAAAATTTTAGACATTTATATTAAGTGATAATGACAATGAATGACTAATTTTACCCCTTATTTCACATTGAGAGGTGAGTGAAGATTTATCTGATATTGGTGGAGCTTAATTGGTAGAGGTGATTTCTATCAAGAACTACTAGTTGGGGATGGAACTCAAGGACAACAGAACACACCAAAAGACAATAATTATTTCCATCTTCTTTAAAAAATATTAGAGTCCGGCCACATCATGGTTTCTCTAGAGTACCCAACATCAGGCCACATTGAGAGATGAAATGGTCAAACTATTTCTCCATATCACATATACCATTGAAAGAGATGAAACTAAGGTTACTAAAATCTTTTGGTGGAGGAGGATGATATTCCAATTCCATATATGGCTTACATTCAAGCTAGAATGAGTCACATTGAGTCACTATAACCTCATAATGGGAAGAAATAGAAAATATAACTACATTGGGTGGGGAGGTAGATGGATTCCCACCAATTGGCATATTAGATAATAAAGTATAATGACTATGTTCTAGAGGTTATATGTCATGTTGATTGATTAGAGAGGGAAATATAGGGATGAATGGGTGGTTTTCTAGTTGGATATAGATTCCATCCCCCATCCAAAACATATGTTTTGGGAAGCATTTCTTATCCCTAGATGATCAACCAAGGAGGATAGGTTATTCTGTCTCTAGTGTGGGAATGATAGGATCCACCTAGACATCATCATCTCTCTCTATCTCTCTGTATGTGTCATTTGATGATAATCTTGTTAGTAATCCTCCTATAGTTCATCTAATCACGGTGTAATGTGACTATTTTAGAATTTTCATTAGTTTACAATATTATCTCAGGTAGTCCATCAAATTCAGAAGCTCTATTTCCCTTTTCATGGTGTTGATAGAAAGGTAGATGTTCATTGGTGGCACTCCGAAGACACAACATTTGTGTCTATTGATGACTTTCAGAAAGAATCAAAAGGTTTTCATGAAACAAAGGATCCTATTCAAGTTGGTATTCTTCCATGTTCTCCCTTCCACTGACCTCATGTTACTATTAATCTAGGGGATTGACTATCATAAAATTCATTGTGGTGGTGGATAGAGTTTGACTTTCATTAATGATTAGTGTATTAGCCATTTAGTCTATCTGTATCACTGATATATGGATAAATTTTAGGGAATAATGAAGATCCAAATATTGATATGTAGACATATATATGACATTTCCTTGAAATGATGATGGCCATTGAGGCTCTGGATATAGTTCTACCCAAAACTCTGGTTCATACCATATGAATTAGGATTTTGATCAACAGTGATCTATATATTTTCATCCATTCATTGGGAACATGAATGTGATTATAGATTCCTAAATCCATCATTATTTGGTCATTATGGAAGTGTAACATCGACCATATATTCTTATTAATACACATTGTGTGATCCTCAATATGAGGCTCTAGGATGGTGACATGCAAATTTGTAGGTTACTAGTACTTGTTGGGGGACATGATTTCCAAAAATAATTATTCCCCCATTCATTTTATAAATGGTATTATAACTGTTGGTCTCTCCACAATCTCATTTGTGATATTAGGGAAGATATTGGAGGAAGTGACAAAGAAAAATATTTGCTACTGATTATTGGGAAGAAGACACATAAAACGATCCAATAATTCCTTAAATGGGGGAGTGGTTTTTAGAGGTGTAATTCACTTCATGAACATATCCATATAAGTTTGGAAAATACATTAACTCATTATGGAATGTAATTCCATAGAGGTAATTCGGTTCAATGTAGAATTATACCTCATTGGAGGGCTACAAAATAGATACTTACATCTCCCCCACTTCTAATGTGGATTTGAAGGGAAATGTGACGAGATATTGCATAGATAGTTGAATGGGTAATCCATTAATGGAAACAAATACATCCTTCACTTGAGGGTACATATTGAAGAATTATATCACCTTAAGACCCTCATCTTTCAGTTTGTTCATCATTAATTGTGGGGCCCATTCCCCTAACTCTGGTAGAGGAGGTATGAAAATTTCAATCAAACAATCATTTTAATTAAATTATAGTTGTCAAAAGTGGCTCAGAACTAGTTCTCATACCCCCTACATTTATTTATGACGTGCTAGATCCATGAGTGTGATCCTATAAGGGTTATAGAGATTTTATCTATGCATGATACAATTTGAACAATGGGCAGGGACTCCTCGACAAAAAGATATACTTCTAACTTTGGAAAGGCCTTCAGGACATTAAGAGTTTTTTTTGTATGGGAGTACAATCATGTTGGTTGATGGATTCATGGGGATTGATCACATAGTGGAATGTTTCACTATGTTAAGGTCCTTTTTTAAAGTGTTCAGTGGTTCTCATTATAGAGAGAGCTAACCCAGACTGCCAAATAGGTGGGTGGGGTCCTAATACTAGTATAATAATGAAATCCCCTGTTATTATAGTGAGTATTCCAAATGCATACTTTGTAGTTGGGGACAAATGAGCTATCAAAGTGTCATCTCAGTGAGTAAGTTTTGTTGCCTAACCACAATAGTAGTGTTGTAAATTTTTTTTGACCAGGGTAGGTGGAGAAGGTATATAATTGACCTTTAGATAAGCTCATGGGGCCATCCATTGTTATTGGAAATGTCAATTGGTGGGATCCCTCCAATGAGACTCCACGTTTTTTAAAATAGTGGGCACAACCAATTATCCCCTACCTCCTCTGCATCTTGGAGAGAGTTTTCATAATTTTTTATATTGACATACCTAAACAGGTTTTTTTGTTAAAGGGGGGATTTTCCCCCAAATATTATCCTTGTTGATGGTTGAAGTGTGATGTGGCATGATGCTGCAACCACCAGTTATTCATGATCCATCCCTAGAGTGCATGAGAATCTATCCTCATCATACTAGTTCATGAGGGTAGTTATAACCACAAAGTGGATGAGTTATAATGGGGCTATATGGAGAGAATTTATGGGATCCAATGAGTGGTGGTCGTTGAGGAGGAATCATTATTATATGATATTAATTCATGATCAATCATTCAACACCATACCCATTGTAGATCGACTGTTGAGAACAACTGGTATTTGGTGTCCAATTTTAGGATTGACGAAACTTTTAGTATATATTTGGTGAAGGTGATTCCCAATACAACCACCACTAATTTTCCTCACATTAGTATAGGATAATGGATTTAGGCCAATGATGTATAGAATATGAGATACCCTATCATTCCTCATATTCTCCTAATTTTATGAGAATATATTCATATTAGGTTCATGATATTGGTTTTAAATTCTTCAATTGGGGTTTATATTCATTCTATAATCTACATATTATTATTTGTCCAACTCCTCACTAAATTGCATTCCCATTTTCTAGATGTGGGAGAATTTTGTCGCCATGGTTGATGTTGTCGACTCCTTGATTAAAATGTGTTGAAGGGATGAAATCTATTCCTCCCATGAATTCCTCCTTAGCGATAAACACCATGTATGAGTCTCCCATATAGATCTATGACATTTTTTTAATCTCATTACAAAATCTATATTCTAGAGGATAGTGGTGAATTATAAAAATTTCTATTGTGATAGTGTAACTACCCATGGTCGGAGATGATGATTATTTTTGGAATGATGGTCATCAATAAAATTAATCATCATTTAGGTTTATAAGTGCATCATATGATCATTAAAAGGTATATCATGAATTGAAACATTGAAATATTATGATTAGGACGTTGAGACATATGTTCATTTCATACGGTAGCTACAGTTCATTGATGCAAGCATCACATTCTCATCACACAAGGTGAATCATATTCATCAACTGTATCATTAGGTGCTTATAATTCTATAAAACATATAATAATCACATAAGTATTCATAGGGTCTTGACATAGGAATCATTTTTTTCATAACACCTAGTAATAACATAGGCGCGTCACACAAGTAAAGGGTGAAGATATCCTATGATAATCACATTGGATTCTTATTCTTTCCCCATAAATAATCTTAAGATCATCACATGAGGTGGAATCTCATACTTATCACCTGAGTATAGTTTGAAGATATCATATTCTTATCATAAAGGCCTCTTATCCTCATCACATAAGGGATATCATGCTCACAACATGGTCTACAATTTCAATATCTACACTTATGTTGAAGTAGAAGTTATTATAGGGTAGTAAAATATTCTTCTCATTATTTTTACATAATGAAATGTAGTCTTGTTTCATAATGAAGTTTTTTGGATGCATCGAGAGGCATGAAGGGTTTAAATCTGTTTGAACTATCTCATAGATTTAAAATATAGTTATGTTACCCAATACAAAACCAACATAATATAATAAAATAAAAAATATTTAAATACTATGATGGGGTAATCATGGATTAAGGTCAAGTAGGGTTTCTAATAGATTTAAATCCCTAAAAAGGGAAGATTCACAATTACAAAATCTTCTATTCCGCCCGGAATGATTTATAATATTTTAGAATTTCCAAAATAAGTTTGGGATTTTGATTTATGGTCGGATTTTTGATATATTCCTAGATGATAATCAGGATTTATAGTTTATAACTCCCTAATATGTGGTGAGATAATAATTTGATTCTTGTTTTGGACATGGTGAAGCCACCCTCTGTATTCCACATGTGAGTGGGAGAAAAATTGTTGGGAGGTCAATATTGAACCATAGAGAGGTTTCGTACATAAAATGTTTAGAGGTAGAAACCAAACCCATGTGGTTTGATTGAATAGTCTACGGCTGTGAGATCAGATTTTAACATGTAGTTTAACATTATATAGTTAAAAATATTATTTCATAAATGATAAAAAAAATCGGAGTTTTGGGGATTTTTTATAGAATGTTATTATTATATGGGGGATTATATAATCCTCTTTTCATTAATAATAATGTCCTCATCACATTAGGCATCATGTTCTCATCACATTTGGTATCCCATGGTCACCATGTAGTGTACAAATGTAGATTAATGTCTTCTGATGAGGATGGTGTTGTTTAGCTTAACATGAAGAAAATTGGATATAAACACCATGGAAGGAGTGTTGAAATGTGATTTTGTTGGTATTATGTTTTTAATGACAAATAATAACTATGTATTGGAGTATTTCTGTAAGGATTACTCATGTATGCTTCTTGAATGGTAGAAATCTTCTAATGATCATCACATGGGGAAACCTGCCCCTATAGCACAATGAATCCCTAATTCTCCACTTAGGGAATCCCAGGTGCATTATATAAGGTAATTAAATAGTATAATTATTTTATCTAACCATTTTTTCTTTCTGTATAACATATTGTGACTATGATATTAGTGTTATGTAGTTAAATATCTTCAAGATCAGACATTGTGGGGGTTTACATCCCATGTAGGGGGGATAGAGGGATCCAGGGATCCTATTGATTCTCAATTATAGGGATGATGTTTGGTTTCCCTAAATATGTTATGGTTCGAGCTTATGTATCCACTAAAAAATATTTTGGAGGGAAAATTCAGAGACGCGTCCCTTTTTAGGTTGCTTTTAGAGATCCTGATTTTAGGTTTCCCATACATGTGTGTTGAAGGCATGGAGGCAATCCAACAAATCCATGGAGTGAATGTCTTGGGAATGAGTTTCCATGATTATTCTCACATGTAAGGGGTTTTCATGAGTTATCTTAGGTCGAATGGGTGTGGGTCCCTTGAGAACTCCACTAGCATGAAACTATTTTTTGTGGAAAGTGGTATTTAATAAGAAACGTAAGGTTGTTTCACACATGTAACATGTTAAAAATATAGACTAAAAGAATAAGTATCTCATTAAATTGATTAACATGAAACACTGAGATTTACATTTTCTGAGATATACAATAAAATATTATATAAATGTGACTATTACAACATAGAATTTGTAATGAGAAGTATAAATAGTAATAACTACCATATAAATTTCTTTTATAAATTTATAATAAAATTTAATATTAATTCCTAATAAATATTTTTTCATCTTAAAATAAATTACTTTTTTTTCAAAAATTTGTTTCTTCAA
Source organism: Viscum album (assembly GCA_963277665.1). Classification (NCBI taxonomy): domain Eukaryota; kingdom Viridiplantae; phylum Streptophyta; class Magnoliopsida; order Santalales; family Viscaceae; genus Viscum; species Viscum album. Next base: position 288,775,626 of record OY728126.1, on the reverse strand, counting down.
ATATTGAATTTATTATATTTTTTGCATGTGAATTATAATTAATTTTTTCAATTTTAATAATGTTTATTGAAAAAAATTAATATCATTTCTGAAATAATCATTTCAATTTAATATTATGATGATTTTTTGGGTTTTTTCTAAAGTTATTTATTTTTAGCGAATTTTAATGACTTTCAATTTTGGTAAAACAGTAATTTATTTTCCTGAAATCATGAAATTTAAAATCCAGTTATATTTTAAACATTATCAGAGTGTATAATAGGATTCCATTAATTATATTTTTTGTAATTATTTTCGTAATAATCTATTTTATATTAGATTTTGGTATATGTTCATTTGTAGGATTAAAAATGCATTTTTATGAAAACAATATTTATTTGTGTCTGATGAATTTATATTAACATGTATTTGTTACAAATATATATATATATATATATAATATTTTAATACATATTCTATATTTGGAATAATGTCCTTATAATTTGATAAATATTTCCTTTTGTATACATTATGAATTTTAATCAAAGTAAATATATGTCCCCTCAGATGGGAAAACAAGAAATTATGGGTAAAAAGAATGTAGAAAGACATTAAAATTTTATCAGACATATATATCATTTCAATTATATGATCCTTTTTAGAAAATCACCATCCTAAATTTAATGATTGGGAAATTTGGTTCCATATTTCATTGACAATGACCTTCATATAGTTTTCAATAATGAAAAATTTGAAAATTTCACTATCATTGTTTTGACCTGATTCTTTTTCAATCTTTTCACGTGGCTGGGTTGAATTTATGTGATCCCATGGGGATTGGGTAGTGTATCCTTATTATGATGTGAATGAGGTTTCATAATTGTATGGTCCCATTGAGTGACTACAGAGGTTTATGTGTTTCTGAAATATGTCCATGTGGGATACAATTTCCTCAGATGGTCTCCAACAGGATTATCCATGTAGCAAAAAACACCCAACAACTCTTTTATCTATGCATCATGGACAAAATTTCAAAATTTGGGTTCTTGTTGGATGGTTTTTCCAATAACACTAAAGTAGTCCATAGTTCTAGAGGATGGGAGGCAAGACTCATCACACCCTTTTAGGGGGGATTTTTTTTTACTTCGGGACACTCAATTAAATTTACTAAATGTTCTTATTTTTGTGAATCCTTATTTTATTCCCAAGAACGTTCTACATGTTACCCATGGTTATCATTATCATCATGGATATATGTGGGTCAGAAACTACTAATACAACCCTAGATTAAGCTGTGTGACTGGGTACTCTGAAGATTATAATAATCTAGGTGGATAGAAAGCGATTTTATGTTTAGATCAGACCCATGATATGGGATTCCTACATATCCACATAAGAGTAATCAGATCCAATATAGCTCGGCGTGATATAATTGGAAAAATATCGCTTCTAATGTCATGCATTAAGGACTCAACCATCTAGTACGATTTCATGTAGCGTGAAAAATCAGGTGAAAGGTTCCTTTTCAAGACTTGGTGTGAGACTTACACTGAGGCAGCCCAGGGGACCCATAAGAGATATGATCTTTAGGGTGAATATGACCCTACTGAGGATATTTCTCTATAATCATTAGTTATAATTTTGGGATTGTATTTGGAACATAGATAGGCTTCCTACGTATCTTAGTCAATGGATAATCAGAGATTGCAGTGTTCTAGAATGTTTGGGACTAATAATCTAGAGGAGTCCTAGTATGGAGGCATATCCATTTGATGCCTATGTAGATATTCAACAAAATTAATGGGTCATTATTGTGTCATAAAATGTATGGGAGGCCTTTCTAGAAGAATCACATTGGCTCTTATACTTGAAAATGAATTCCATAGTTTAGGGATTTCACTTGTACTGACTATAAAAGAGAGTGTCCGTTGAGCTCGGGCCTTTAGAAAGAATCTTATGTATCCTAGTTAAAGAAGGAATTGGAGTTGTCATAGTTCATTGTTGGATGGTATTGATACTGCAATAATTTCTAAACTCTATGTCCATGTGAGTCATGTTATGTGTGAGAAACCAAAGGAAGCTATAGATCCGAAAACCCAAGCACATTCCCTTCTCTGATAATGGAAAAGTTAGAGGAAGATTATGGATGAGGTTGTGGATCAATGAACCTTCTAATGTGAAATGAAGGTGATGGTCATTGGGTCTAGCCTGAAAGTCTAGGGGAATACTCCTTGAGGGAATCCCTATAACTAGTTCCTAGAAAGGGTAGTAGCATTTTCCATCTTCAAAGGGCGAGTAAAGAGTGACCCCCATTACTAATCGTTGGCTGATGTCAAAATGGAAATTGAGAAATCACTATTTATCACTAGAATGGGGTGGTTCACAGCATCTCCCCATGGTTGGACCTTGGGTTACCTCTAGAATGAATACTTAATGACATTTTGGGGGTTCGAAACATTGTGGGGAAAACTATTGTGACTCCACATACCTCAGGTGTGTAGACTCAAAAGGTCACACTAGTTCCCTTGATTGTTCTATTAGACACGTTTGGTTGATTTAGAAATGGAACTGGACTGATACTGGTGGACTGGTTAGTGGAGGGGCTTTGGAGGATGTGACAGGAAAGGAAGGCCAAGACTAGAACCAGGAGGTGGAATAACAGAAGGCACCCCATTCCGCATTCCATTTCATGTGGGAAATGTGTCTCCTCTAATAGAATACTTTTATGAGGGTGTAGGGGTTGTCCATGTACTGAAGTGGTATGCAGAACATGTTGTGGTATGCGTACTTGAGAGGTTTTCGATCCCAGGTAAGATCCCCATATTGTGGTACAATACCGTGCATGGTCATTTCCACAATGCGATGCAATCTACGGTAGGCTGGACTGAATGAGGGGAATTCTATTGTGGGGTTTGCGATGGGTTTATACGTGCTAAAAATAGTTCATGGTTCTATATATCACTGATCTTTCACTTCGAAGACTTATACGTGAAGTATTTAGTGTCCAAATAGTTCTCCAAACATGTCCACCATCTTCCAAAATGCACTTTATTAGTTCCCCTCATTTACTTAATATAGTTTACCTATGAAGCATTATCTATGGGTGCTCAACACCCTATGATGAAGCCCATGAATGAATCACTGGACCCGCGGATGACTCAGTCAACTAGGGATTGTAGGGACTGCAGTTTGTGGGATGTCGCCAACTTCACCTTATCCAAGAAATGCTTTGATTGTGAGGACGATATAATGGTAGAACTTCAATCATGTCTTCTCCAACAACATGGTTCACAGAAGCCTAGTTTGCAAGTGAAAATTTTCCAAGAATGGATTTTTTTTCGGGATAGTTCCTCATGGGAAAGTGAATCATAGGCTATCCACATACTGCTGGTTTGCATTTTGAGATTTCCATGGACCCTTCCTGCTAATCACTACATGGATGAGCTCAGGTAGTTTGAATGATTTGATTTCATCACATTTTCCATTAAATTTTCTATTATTCATGTATCTATTTTCTTTTATCAATCTTGTTGGACAATATTCCATCTCATTGTTATGTTTTATGGACCCTAAAAATGCCCCCAATCAGAATGGGGTCTGATCGAATGCAGAGGAGGCTATAATAACATTGAATAAGGGACCAAACTAAAATGGTTTATTTTATAAAGCCAGACCCATAGAGAGACCACAACTATATATACGGTCCCATATAAATTTTATTTTTCCTGGTTTCCCCTAAAAAAATAACCCAATAATGTGCTCTCAGTTCTCCTTGCTTCCACGAACTAGTTCTTTCGCAAAACCAGTCATCCATAAAATGTGCCTTCAATCCGGGAATTGTGAAATCTTCATTGTTTTCTCATCTAAAAATCATGTTTTGAATCCTTGAATGTAGAACTTAGTAAATTTAAAACATAAGAATGAATTTCTATATAGTAAGATGCTACACAGTTTGCCATTTTCAAAACATAACACGAAATCGGAAAATTAAACATTAAATTCCGTTAAATCAGAAATAAAAAAATATTATAACTTCAGACAATGAGCATCCTCATAGAAAAGATAAGTACATGTATTTCCCTTCTTTGAGAATCCATTGACTGATTTATTGTCTATTACATCACAGGCCATCACATTGCGGGTCATTCTGCAAACTAACAGTTCACATTGAATGTTGTCAACAAACCATCTTAATGAATCAGAACACAAAGGCTTATTCTTGACAAAATTCTTAGGTCCTTTACAATTATCAGACTATTTTCCCAAATGTTTTACTATTACACTATCAATTTGGGTGGAATTATTTTGATGACTGAAATGGATCTTTCTCATGCTACTATGGGTGCTACTATTATTATTCTCACTGCTACTACTCCCCTTTCAACTGTCGATGAAAGGTTGAATAATAGGGCATACACTATTGACGAATACATTCTGAGCTCCCCACTAAATAAATCCTTATCAAATATAATTTCTATGATCTAGAGGTTGTATCCAACTTTAGACAAGCTTCCCCTTTAGGAATTTAGACAAATATCTAATATATCGATCTGAACACTACTTCAGGATGACCATTTCTGCTACCTAAATTGTTAACTGTACAATTCTATAGGCCATGAACTTATTGAGAGGATGATTCATTTCAAAAGATATCATTGTTGGATCCCTCTTGAATTATGCCCCTAAAACTCCATGTGTGAGAGAAGCCAGCAGAAATGGAACACTACTATGAAATAATTGCACAAGAGACCACAAAAAATGAACAACATGGCTTGTCCACCATGAATGACCTTTCGTTCTTGAGGTTCATTTGGTTTGTATTTGGGATGTTTTTTCTAGTACATCCAATGTTGTGAAAACGTTTAGGTCAAGCTATAGACCGTGGGATTATACAAGGCTTTCTTGGTATCCCAAACATATACTCATCGGACTAGTGCCTTCATTTCACAACATGTGAGCAGATAGAGCCCAAATACCCATACCTTTAATTTAACACATTGTGAAGTTGGTATTAGCCTTCAGGTTAATAGGCTAATTTATGGAGTCCCCATTGTCGAAGCCATGTATGATGAATTTCTACCTCCACCGTCTACCTAGGATAATGAGGAGAGGAACCACTATGTCCATGTAGCTCATTTCATCAGATTTTTTTGAAGGACGGTGATACGTGCCCAATGTAGGATGTTCCTTTTGATGATTGGTTTGGAGCCTTTCTATGGAAAATTGGTCTAGAGCCCAATCCACACAAGCTCAGGGCATTCCCTACCATGGAATTATAAAAGAGAGTGGGTTCTTATTGTCCTATCCTATAGAAGGAAATATTCATGGATGAGGGTGGGAGTTTTTCCTAACACTACGGGAAAAAGTGGTATTTGCGACGGGTTATTTAAGAAGGGAATATGTCCCATCGCAAATAAAGAGTTATTTGCGACAGGATATTCTCACCTGTCGCAAATGGTTTGGTGCGAATGCACGCCAAATCACGTGAAAGATATTTGCGACGGGATCCCCTTCCCGTCACAAATAACCAGCAGCGGTAACAGCTTATTTGCGATGGGAATGGGTTACCGTCGCAAATAACCTGGCAGCATGGGTTATTTGCGACGGGGACCGTAGAAAATAATCCCTTTTATTTCCGCCCATAATAAATGCGGTCGGGGTTATTTGCGACGGGACCGTCGCAAATAATATCAATTGCGACAGGAATACCGTCCCAATAAACCCCGTCACAAATAATCTAACCTATAAATACAGCCAGCCTTGACAAGTTTTCTGAATCTGAGCTACATTTTAATAGTTTATATGAGTTGAGTGAATTTAGTTGTGAAAGTCGATTTCAAGGAGGTTCCGGGGATCATCCTTCAAGTACCACAAATCGAAAGCTCAAAAACCAGTTTAAGGTTTTTTTTTCTGATTTTTAATTTAATATTTATTTAATGTTTTTGTTTTATATTTTTACATTAGTTTTTATTATTTCTTATTACATATAATTATGTTGTATTAAGGTCTTAAATTTGATTGGTTAATTAACAATATTTAATAATAATGTGACTGTAATTAGTATCTAATAAATTTAATTTTAATTAAAGATAGTACTTAGTAATTAATGAATGTAATTAGTAATTAATGAATGTAGTTAGTAGTTAATGAATGTAATTTGTAGTTAATGAATGTAATTAGTAATTAATGAATATAATTTGTAATAATTGGAATAATTCTAAAAAATAGTAATAATTAGAAAAAATTAACAATAATTAGTAATAAGTAACATTAATTAGTAATAATTAGTAATAATTAATAATAAGTTGGGATGATTACCAATAATTACCAATAATTAGTAATAATATACAATAATTACCAATAATTAGTAATAATTAAAAATATTTACCAATAATAAGTAATAATTAGTAATAATTATCAATAATTACCAATATTTACCAATAATTGCCAATAATTGTCAATATTTTCCAATAATTACCAATATTTACCAATATTTACCAATAATTGCCAATAATTGTAAATATTTACCAATAATTAGAAATAATTACCAATAATTGGTAATAATTACCAATAATTAGGAATAATTACCAATAATTTGGAATAATTACCAATAATTAAGAATAGTTACCAATAATTAGGTATAATTACCAATAATTAGAAATAATTACCTATAATTAGGAATAATGACTAATAATTACCAATAATTACCAATAATTACCAATAATTAGGAATAATTAGTAATAATTACCAATAATTACCAATAATTACCAATAATTACCAATAATTAGTAACAATTACAAATAATTAGGAATAATTACCAATAATTATGAATAATTATCAATAATTAGGAATAATTAGTAATAATTAATAATAAATATCAATAATTACCAATAATTAAAAATAATTACCAATAATTATAAATAATTAGTAATAATTACCAATAATTACCAATAATTACCAATAATTAGTAATAATTACCAATAATTACCAATAATTAGGAATAATTAACAATAATTAAGAATAATTACCAACAATTACAAATAATTAGTAATAATTACCAATAATTACCAATAATTTGTAATAATTAACAATAATTACCAATAATTAGTAATAATTACCAATATTTACCAATATTTACCAATATTTACCAATAATTGCCAATAATTGTCAATATTTACCAATAATTAGGAATAATTACCAATAGTTAGGAATAAGTAGTAATAATTTGGAATAATTACCAATAATTAGGAATAATTACCAATAATTAGGAATAATTACCAATAATTAGGAATAATTACCACTAATTAGGAATAATTATGAATAATTAAAAATAATTACCAATAATTACCAATATTTAGGAATAATTACCAATAATTAGGAATAATTAGTAATAATTAATAATAATTACCAATAATTACCAATAATTAGTAATAATTACCCATAACTACCAATAATTAGGAATAATTACCAATAATTAGGAATAATTAGTAATAATTAATAATAATTACCAATAATTACCAATAATTAGTAATAATTATCAATAATTACCAATAATTAATAATAATTAACAAGAATTACCAATAATTAGTAATAATTACCCATAATTACCAATAATTACCAATATTTACCAATAATTGCCAATAATTGTCAATATTTACCAATAATTAGGAATAATTACCAATAATTAGGAATAATTACCAATAATTAGGAATAATTACCAATAATTAGGAATAATTACCAATAATTAGGAATAATTGCCAATAATTAGGAATACATACCAATAATTAGAAATAATTACCAATAATTAGTAATAATTACCAATAATTAGTAATAATTACCACTAACAACCAATAATTACCATTAATTAGTAATAATTAACAATAATTACCAATAATTAGTAATAATTAACAATAATAAGTAATAATTAGTAATAATTAAAAATAATTATTAATAATTAGGAATAATTACCAATATTTCCCAATATTTACCAATAATTGCAAATAGTTGCCAATATTTACCAATAATTGCCAATAATTGTCAATATTTACCAATAATTAGGAATAATTACCAATAATTAAGAATAATTACCAATAATTATGAATAATTTCCAATAATTAGGAATAATTACCAATAATTATAAATAATTACCAATAATTAGGAATAATTACAAATAATTAGTAATAATTAGTAATAATTCAGAATAATGACCAATAATTAGGAATAATTAGTAATAATTAGCTAATTAGATAAAACTTGTGTGATAATTATCTTTCTCAATTATCTTTTCATCTCTGTATTTGTTTTAAGAAAACTTGTGTCTCCACATGTAATATTTGCACTCTTTTTCAAAATTATCAACCTACTCACCAATAGAGAGGTGAAAGTGAATGCAAATATTACATATGGAGACAGAATGTTAAACACACATATGAAAGGAGAATTGTAACATAATATAGAAAATTATATTATTTTAATATTAATAATAAAAAATACTAATAAGGTAATAATGTTATTATTATTTAATTAATATTTGTGAAAAAATAATATTAGTATTATTAAAATAATAAAAAATTTATAAAATATTAAAATTATCAATATTTGTAACAGGTTTTGCTTTATTCTTAACATGTTCAATTCTTAAAGGGTCAATTTTTAGGTCTATCCCAATAAAAATTTTGCGTCAGTCATGTTTGATGTATACTATATAATTATCCTCGGTTGAGTGTTTTTTATAACAAATTAATCAAAACCAGTAATGATTTTATATTTTATAGAAAAAATGGAACAACGAGGTCGTCAACAGTAATTATTATATGACCGTATATGGATAAATCAACACAGAAATCAAAATGGTTCTGGTTTAAATCCAGTATACATAGAGGGTGTAGAGACTTTTTTAGCATTTTCAAAATTAAATCCAGAATTTTTTTCAGAAGGCACAATAAAATTTCCTTGTAAAAAATGTGCACTGAGAACATTTGACACATTTGAAAAAGTTCAGGGACATCTCTTGTGTTTTGGTTTTCAACCGGATTATGTTTTTTGGTATCAACATGGTGAACGTAGTTCTACAGAAGGTGATACTAACTTGATTCTGAATCCATCCCAGTTTCAAAATTTAGTACATGATGTTTCAGGTCCATCTATTTAACATACAGAATATAAATATGATATTGATTCAACTCCTGAGTTGGCACACTCTGAATTTTATGAGTTGTTGAGGTCTGCTGAGGATGTGTTATATCCTGGTTTCAAGATAATAAAATTTGAAGCATTTGAAAAATTTATGGCTATAAAATCAGATAATGGAATGTCAAACACATTTTTTGATCAAATATTTTCATTTGTTAAAACACTGTTACCCGAAAGAAATGTTTTGACTACAAATTTCTATGAGAGTAAGATCCTGGTTCCGAATTTATGACTTAGTTATTAGAAGATTCATGCTTGTTCAAATGATTTCATTTTATATTATGGGGAAAATGGGTCATTGGGTAGTTGTCCCACTTGTGGGCAATCGAGGTATAAAGAAGATCAACATGGGAAGTCAGGTTTGATTCCTGTAAAACAGTTGAGAGATTTTCCTCTTACATCCAAACTTCAGCGTTTATTCATGTCTATGAATACAGTGACAATGTTGTCATGGCACAAAACGAATATTTCAACCGGTAAAAGCTTGAATCATCCGGCTGATGATGATTCATGGAAAAAATTTTATAGAGTGCATCCATCCTATGCTTTAGAAGCCCGAAATGTGTGACTGGGTCTTTCCACTGAGGGTTTCTGTCCATTCAGATCTTATGGTAGTCAGTATTCATGTTGGCCTGTCTTTTTAATTCCGTACAATTTACCTCCATGGATGTTGATGAAGGAACCCTATATCTTTTTGACCATACTAATCCTAGGACATCCAAAGAAGAATATTGATGTCTATTTGAAACCATTTATTGATGAATTAAATATACTGTGGAGTACTGGTGTTAGAACTTTTGATGTTGCTGCGAAACAAAATTTCATGCTAAGAGCAGCATTGATGTGGACAATTAGTGACTTCCCAGCTTATGTCATGTTATCTAGATGGAGTACATATGGGGCCAAAATCACGTCCTTACTGTATGGGAGAGATCAAGGCATTGATGCTCCTCCATGGAAAAAATCTTTCTATTTTGACTGTCATCGCAAATTTCTTCCAGCTGATCATCATTTTCGCAGAAATAGATCTCATTTTTGAAAAGGAATAGTTGAAAGGGATGGACCTCCAAAAATTCTATCAGGTACGGAGTTAAAATTAGTTGTATATTCATTACCTCCCATCATATTTGGACCCACAATAAACCAACAGAAAATTTCTGGTTTTGGGAAAGAACACAATTTGCTAAAACGTAGCATATTTTGGGATTTTCCATATTGGTCTGATTTGCTGGTCCACCACATGTTGGATTCCATGTATATTGAGAAGAATTGTTTTGATAATTTGTTTCAAATAGTTTTGGATACACCAGGAAAGAGCAATGATAATGTAAATGCACAATTAGATCTTGCTCAAATTTGCAGGCATTCAGAACTTGAACTGTTTGAGAATGTCAGAACAGAAAGGTTAATGAAACCAAAATCATCTTATACATTTTCCAAAGAAAACCACTTATTTTTTTCAATGGATTGCAGACTTGAGACTTCCAGATTCATGTGCTTCCAATTTGGGTAGATGTGTAAATAATTGTCATATTACCGGATTAAAAAGTCATGATTGTCATGTTATAATGGAATGACTTCAACCCATTGGATTAAGTGGTCTATTGAATTCTGTGATATGGGATTCCATAACAGACGTATCATATTTTTTTCGGGACATTTTTGCAGTGACAACAGATTACGATGCTCTATGCAAACATGAAGAAGATGTTGTTGTAATTACACGTAAACCGGAAAAAATATTCTTGCCGTCTTTCTTTGACTCAATGGAACATTTGATATTACATTTTCCATATGAAGAAAAATGTGGAGGTCCGATACAGTTTCGATGGATGTACCCATTCGAAAGATGCATGCAGAAATTAAAAAAAATTATGTAACAAATCATATATTGAAGGATCTATTGCTGAATCTTATTTGCAAGAGGAGATATGTTTTTTCTTCTCCCACTATTTTGAATCTGACTATCCTTCAAAACACAACCGCATGAGACAGAACGAGGGGAATATTGATGAAATCGACAATCAATTATCTGTTTTTAACCAGTCAGAGCTTGGTTTTGGTGGAGTTCATGAACGATGGATTTCAGATAATGAACATTACAGAGCTCATACGTCTGTTCTGCTCAACTGTGAAGAGATGACATCATTTGTACTATAATTGCTTCTATTACTTATTCTAATATTTATGTCACAATAAATAACTTTGTTTTTTTATAGATTGTATGATAATCATATCCTGAAAAAACTTCCACAAATTACATCAGCTTCTCTCGAAGAGCGCAGATAAAAAAAATTTCTCAGTGGTTTCAAATACTGGTAATATAAAATTTTTCATACTTTAACATCCCATTCAATTTATAGTTTACTATATTGATAATTATTTCACAAATTTTTAGGTATCTCGACAAGCTGATAAAATTGACAAACGACTTTGTATATTGAGTAACCCGCCATTCAAAATGGTGAAATCTAATAATGCATATGTGGTGAATGGTTATTGATTTCATACACATACATATGGGGAAAAACAATGATTACTGGAGTTTTCTTGAGAGGATCTAATAATAGAGAAAATGAAGTTGACTTTTATGAAATACTTGATGAAATCATTGATCTCTGTTATCTAGGACACCATTACATAATGATGTTCAAATGTGGGTGGTTGGATACTGAGAGAGGTGTGTGTGTTCATCCGACTCATGGAATCATCGATATTAAATGTAAAAGTGTTCTTGTAGTAAATGACATTCTTACTAGAAAAACAGGCACAATAAGTTTATTATGCAGAGTACTGTGCTACATCAAGAGACATGACTGATTGGTGGAGCATAAAAAAATGAAAATTTGAGACAATCAGTTTAGTCAAAGTGAATGTGCTTTCAATGAAGTTAAAGGAATTTAATTTTTTCAAGAGAGTACTCAAAATCAATCTTTGTTACGAAGAGACCTGAGTATCGATGATGACAACCCTCAATTAAGAGTCAGTGATGATGATGATGATGGTAATGACGTCACAAATGAATTTGAAATGGTAAGAGATGAAGAAACTAGACCTCAAATGGATATTGATATTATTGAGGAGGAATATAAAGATGACATTAACAGATAAGAAGATGATGATGAAGCTACACATTAGTAAAATTCAATGGTAGTTATATATAATCATAACTAATATATATTTATATATAATAATAATTATGAATTATTTGCTAAAAACATTCGTTTTCTGTTTCTGATGGACGAGGACACATTTCGTGAGTTGGTGGTAGCTGACCTATCTTTCGATGCGGACGAGTTGCTGGCACCTGACCCTTAGCCTGAAGGCACTTCAGGGAGTACGCAGAGGGGGTGAGGTCTTGCACGACTGATGATTCCTGAACCCATCCTCGAGCGACGTCCACATCTTGGGTTCGATCCATGCACCCGGAGGTGTGATAACAGGATCATTTTACTAAGATTTCATTAATCTATATACATAATAAATGTTTGATCATTGTTTTTACAGTATTCCGCATATACCAGTCGGACATGGCATCACTATTTTGCACAACAATTTTTCACAGCTATGGATGACATGGGAGTATATTATTGTTGATGTGTAGTAGGCAATGTTCGTTCATTGGTTGGTATGTACGTAATTAAATAATTTTTATTTTGAAATTTATTTCATTTATAACTTGATATTTTGAATTATTTTTAGGTTTTATGGTATCTGATCGAGCATACCATGTGTGACTCCATACACGAGGAATGGGAGGTGGCCATGCATGATCGCTTTCGTCAATTTTTTCACAATTTAAGAAGAGCTGTAATGAAGAAATCAGGAGTGTCATATTTTGATGAGTCATGTAGAGCACACTGACCAAAGTACATTTCATCCCACGTATGGGATGGATTATGTGCACACTGGTTGAGTGGTGGATTTCAGAGGAGATTATCGGTGGGGAGGCATAATCGGGAAAGATAGGAGGTGACTCATCGAGATGGGAGTCGTACTTTCAGTACTCATAGATAGCAATTGGTACATATATTATTTATAAATATTTTATATAACTATAAATATTAACAATTTATTTTATATTTTTATTGGCTGTCGAGCACCCTGATTTTACAGAGTACGACATATATCGGAGGATGTACAGTGATCCAGCTACTGGGGAGCACAGAGGTGATCGCCAGCATCACATCGTGGTCAGTATTATTTTTTTTCAAGTTTAAAAATTAACTGCATATAATATGTTCACAATTTTAATTTCAAATTACAACTACATGAGTCATATGAGACTGCAACGTCACAGACCCGACCTGAGGGTCAGGCCAAGGCATCAGATCAGACCAGTGGCCATTAGTTTGATGAGGCGGTATGGATGCAGGCGACCCAATATGCCTTCGATAAGGGCCGGGTAGTTGGTATCAGCTCTCGACTGACTCCCGAAGATTATTATGGCAGTGCTGCGATGTCGGCGTCCAGCTTGAGAGGAGCGCGTGTATCTTCTTCTACTACATAGTATGAGGATCGGTTGCGATCTCAGACTGAGTTGATAGGGAGTATCCAAAATGAGCATGAGGAGATGCGTCGGTAGGAGCAGCAACATGAGGAGGAGCACCGACAACAACATTAGGTATAGGAGGAGCAGATGAGTCGATGGCAGCAGCAGCAGCAGGAGCAGATGGAGTACATGCGCTGACTCACTCATGCCTTAGGGATGGAGTTTCCTCCACAAGCAGATCCCCCACTCCCACTCCTCATTCAGATTAGTTATTTTTAGACGTTATAAATATTGTAAATTTAAAATATGACATTTTTTTCTATTCAGAGTTTCTTTCTCTCTTATACTGGTGTCAATATTGTATTATTTAATTTCTATTTATTTTTAATACTTTATTATTTATTATTGGTATTTATGTTATTGTTTGTTTATTTTATTAATAATAATATTACTCTTAGTATTTTATTATTTGTTTATATTTCTTTTTGGAAATGTTGATAATTTTCCGATTTTAATTTTCTAATTATTTTAATATTATTATATTAAGTATTTTTAATACATAAAAAGATTCAAAAAAATTAATAAAAATTATTATTTTTTAATTATTTATAATAATATGAATTCGGTATATTATTATTGTTATTGATATTATATTATTTATATTACAATATTAATATGATTAATAATATTATTCATATTTTATAATATTACTTTATATATATATATATATTTAAATTTTTTAAAATTTTAATTTAATTATAATTTTTTAAATATTTGAATGATTTCTTGTTATAATATTTGAATGAATAATAAATCTATTATTACTATTATAATATTAATTAAAATTTTTTATTAATAATTTTTTTATACATATTTGCGACGGGACGGTATCCCTTCGCAATTAATTTTTTTTTAATTTTTTTTTTAAATTTCCTATTGCGACGGGAATATTTGCCCACCGCAATAGGAAATTGCAACTACTTTTTCGCAATTACTTATTTTTTTATAATAAGAAAATTTAACTCTCTCGTGACGGTATTCGTGGCCCGTCGAAAATAACATTTGGGATGGGCCCGTCGCAAAAGTGTTATATAAAGTTTTTAATATATATATCTATTAGTATTTATGATGGGACATATTACTGTTGTATATAATATTTTTAGCAGCGGACCCGTCATAAATAATGTTAGTTGCGATGCCATTTACCACAACAGGTCATTTGCGACGGACCCTCGTCACAAATAGGCTTTTGCGACGGGATCCCTTCGCAACTGACCTGTCGCAAATGGGATTATTTCCAGTATTGTAAAAGTCGACCTATTATTTCAATTATCGGAATTCATGGACATATTAATGAGTGGGTGGATTATAACAATATGGGAATCTAGCAGTGTGAGAGTTCCAACCTTAATCATGGTGGCACATTTGGGAAACAAAAAATTTATCAACTGGGCTATTTCTGTATGGTCCAAGATTTTCATATTATTTGGTTGGTTCATTGAAGGGAATCCACGTCACCGAATGATTTTACCCTTCCAATTACTCTTTGGTTAGATAGTAGCCCACATTGTAGGATACAAATTTATCAATTCCATGCTGATTTTGTATTCTGTTCTTCAATCAAATCATCAGAGTAATAGTGGGGTTCTGCTGGTGGGTTGGCCAACGTATGATAAGAAAAAAGAGCAGGATGAAAATAATGAATGATTATTAATTACTTGGCTCAGTTGTCATTAATGATTTTCTTATCATCCTTATGATTCCCGAAAAGGAACAGTTATGAATTCTACATATGAATATTTTACTAAGAGAGGCTACCTATTTAATTTTAGTGAAGGTATCCAGGTTGCCATATGAGATGGGAGATTATCTACGAGGAGTATGTTTCATGCAGATTAAACTGTCAATTTAATTGTGTCCAGATGTTTTGTCCTCCCACCCTCAATAGTGATCATCAAGAGAAACATATTATGATATCCCTTCATTTTTGGTTGATGTTCAATTTGGATGACACCCAGTTCCGTGTTAAATATCATGACTCGGTGGGGTCTGTACCGTTTCTAAGCAAAATTTATTCAGAGACATGGGTTCCATCATATCGGGATAGTCATATAGCTGAACAGGTTCCCATTGTTACAACACCCATGGTATAAGAATATAAGGGGAAGGGGGAGGAAATGTTATTTTTTGATTATGCCCAACTAGGAAAAATCTTTCAGAAGCCTCTTGGTTTCACCCTGAGGAAGGACTTTTGATTCAGGGTTTTGACTTCACAAGCTCTCGAGACTGCTTCCAAGACTACTACCAGGAATAAACCACCCATCCCATGTAATTCTGATTTTACAGTGGACAAGAGGTAGTGTTATTTTCTAAGGTGACTACAATATTTCCATCATTAGTCCCCCTGGGTCTTCTGGATGTTCCACCAAGAGTGGGAGGTCTCCCTTACCGGACTCAACTATGTGTCAGCACCTGAAGATATTTCTTATGTTGAGGAGACTGAGAGGGAAGGTCACTACCTTCAAGATCATGCATCACTATTACACTCAATGAATAATCTTTGAAAATAATACCATTGAGTACTTTCCATGTTGTGATTATAGACTGGTGAATAAGATAATGATGATGACCACCATTCATAGGGAAATGATATTTTTGATTTTCCCACCACTACTGGAGAAAGATGAGTTCATTAATTGCACACAAAGCGACCTATGCTTTCGAACCCCGATGGTCCATGGTCTATGGAGGCCCTCAAGAATCATTTTTGAATCATGATACCTACTTTGATTGCTCGAGATGATCCTATAGAATTACTTATCCTAATTACAACGACATTTCCAAATGCCGGGAGGGTTTGGGATAACTTGAGGGAATCTGCTTACAATGAAGATATCTGGATGTTTCTTCTAGAGAGTTTCATTTAACTTCCATGTATTGGGGGATCCATTGTGCCCACATTTATTTCCAACGAATAACCAAACATAGGAGGTGGCTACTTACCTGATCCAAATTGACAAGTGACAATATGCTCCCAAATATAGGCTTCACAGGTTTGACCACATTTTATGGATGGTGGTACTCTCAATTGAATTTATAATCAGAAAAGGGGTCATTCTCTTCTCCATTCCTGACATAAAATTATATTGTTATGAAGATTCTAAAACCCTTCTCCTCCATACATTTATAGAAATTTGAGGAGTCTCGGGGGACAATTCATTCCCAAATTTATACCCTCGAAGGCACTTCAACCGGGGAACATGACCTTTGAGATGTGGGAGGAGCTATGGAAGGATCTCTCGGGGAAGAAGAGGAAATTGAAGTAGTCATCGTAGACCTATCTAGATAATTTTCTCTCACAGTTCCATATGATACTCCAACTCAGGAACCATCCTCATGACATACAAAGAAATGCCAATAGGCATCTCAACTGCCAAAATGCATCAATAAAGTTATTATAAGTAACTACCATATATATTTTTATAGCTATCAGGATACAAACATTTTCTTCTAGTTCACTAATCATCACATGAATAATTTTATACAGAGAGGATAAGGAACTAGGCATCAATTTCCTGGGAATCTATGGCTCAAATTCTTTTTGCGGTAGAGGAAGAAACACTAGTAGTCATGGTTGAACAAGGTGAAGGGACATGAACAAATGTAGAGGATGGGGATATTCCTAGTTCTCTAGTCATACATATCCCAAAAAAAAACATGTTCTATAACAATAGTGGGGGATCATTCAGATGTTGAATTCCTGGTCTTGCCGCCATTGAGAGAGAAATGGCGACCCCGGAGGCAACAACTGAGCTGGGTGAGGAGCCCCATTTATCACAATACATAGAGGAGGTTCCAATCTCTCATGATTAGGATTCTCCAGACAAAATTGACACCATTTTTGAGGTGAGAATGTATTTGGATCCTGATTCCTTTAGTGATCAAACTGTTCCTACTCCCCCAAAATTCATAATCAAGGAGGAGGCCATGACACCAGATTCTGAAAACAGAGAATTGTCCATTACAAATTTTTCCCAATCATAAGAGAATCCATAATCCTGGGTCATTAAATATGGTACTGGTTATAACACCTTCCCCCAAGCTAATTCTCCATGTATTCCATGCTTCTAAAAGTGACCTTCTAGATGGTTATTTGTAGGCTTGTTGTCTAGTCAGGCATGGCCCCTGGATTTGGATGCCCTTGAATGACCATACGACAAAACTGGTCATTGGGGATGTTTTTCAATTTATACTAGGGAGTGAAACCACAATGGAAGGTGGAGAGGTCAGTGCCTTGACAACTAAAGGTTAAATTTCTAATCCTCGCATAACCTTAATTTTTATCTTTTTTTTTCATTTTTTCACTTTAAAGGATCAAGAGTAATTGATTACATTCAAATTATGGATCAAAATCTAAAGTCTAGATAATTTCTGTTAATATGTTGGCCCTACCCTTAGCTGAAATTGTTAGGGATGAGGCCACTGAGGGATCTATTCATAAAACAACCATTAAGTAGGGTCCCCACAAAGTGACACTAACTCATGAATAAATTTCATCATCTGGGAGTTATTACATGACCGATCCAGAGAGTCTGGTTAGGCTTTGTCCCTACCACCAAAGGGAATGAAAAAAAAAATTGGAGTTTAATTTTTCAAACCCCACTCATCGAAATTCTGAAAAAGTTATAGATATTATATTTCCATTTTTTGGTCTTAGGATTCAGAGGATTTGGCTATCATGAAATATAACAGATAGTGAATCAGGTGGCTTCCACCTAGGAAACTGGATTGCTTGAGCCTTATCTTTCCGCTGTAGAGTCTATGGCTTATCTTTAAGCTACCATGAAATCCTAATTATGGAATATTTGAACCAGGCTGGGACCATCATAATGTTACATAGAAAATTTAAAAGCAAAGTCCTTTAGTAGAGTATCTTAATCAAGACCTAGAGAAGAGTAGAAGAAAACTAGGTATCCTTAAACTGGAAAAAGCCCATGTTGCGTCTACATTTGAGGATGGAAAAATACAAGTGGAGGAATGAGAAATGAATGGCCTTTAAGAACAAAGGGATTCTGGGGCATTGGGAGCAGGAACATAGGTTGTGATCACAAATTTGTTAGGACACCATTAGGTTATTCTATTGAAGAGGTGAATCTGGAATTTTTGAAACTTTTTGAATCCAGTGAAAATATTTTGTAATGGTCACATCCTACCAACATGATGATGACCCAAGATTTGGATTTCTTCCATACCATAATGAAATTGAATGAAAATATTTTTTGTCTCCACTAGTTCTCCATCTTCTTTTCCTGGAATATCAATAAATTACAATTGCCTTTAGGAATAACATTTTAGTTAGGTATAATCTCAATCGTGACCTAGAATAAGTTAATTGAAATAATCAAATCTTACTCTGATATTTTCATGAGTTTAGGGACTCAATGAGTGTAGTTTTAATACTGTTGTTGATACATGGAAAATCCTAAAAACATTGAATCTTTTTAGGTATAGTCCTATGTTTTTCCTATCCCAAATTAGGTTCGGGCTTAACAAGCATGAATTTAGTTTTTCGTAGGCCACCCGTTGTATGTTTTCTACATAAAAATCTTTGAATCTTTTTTAAATGTATTTTTTCTCAATAGTTTTTCCTAAACCATATATACTGTAGGGTTATTGAGTTGGTACTCATCTTTTTTCAAGGGATCCCTCTGTGGGTTTTCATCATGGTGAGTTTTTTTTCATTCCTATTAAATGATATAGTATTGCCGACTTTACTTGTCATTACCGGTGTTTTATGATGAACATCTTTGACCAATATTGGAATGATGAGGGCCCCAATTTAGGTCTCATTAAAATAGAAATCATTAATAACATTTATCCATGAATGATGGATTTTTTGGGATCCTGGATTTTTGATTTTTGGATATATAGGAGGCATGGATTCCGTTTCAGCATATGGACATATGAAAATACTCTTATGAGTATGAATTTTCCTTTGGTTTATAGGACATTTCTTAGGCAACATATGTAGAGCCACTAGCGAATTATTTATATAGTCATGAAAACGTTTCTGAAGGACAATGGACATCCATATCTAATGGACCATGAAATTTTATATAAATTTCAATTTTTTTTCTATTCAGGACAACAGTGGGTAGCCTGAAGTAGGAATGGTGCCTGAATGTGATAACGGAGTTTATATTTTCATTGAATAAGAAACTTCTCCCACAAAAATTTTTACCGTGTAAAGTAGGGCTTCTTAATGGTATAGTTTAACATCATAAAGCTATTACTTTTTAGACTTATTTTTTTAAATAATTTTACCCTAACCAAGGGATATTAAATGATTTAACAATTTTACTAGAAATGGTTTTCATCTTTAGGCACTTTATAGAAGAAATATGTACGTCGTAGTCCAGGGGGTTCTAAATCGAAGGAGCGAAGTGGGATTTAAATGTCATAGGGGTATATGAAAATAGGAAAGGACTATTATGATGATATATTTTCCTTTGGTTGATCATCCTTTTTTGTAGAAAAAATATGAAAATCCACTGAGGAATTGTGTGCATAGTCAAAAAAAAGTGTCCACGAGACAAAGGCCTTCTATTTCCACTGGACATAGAGGATTATGGGGAATTATGTTTTTTTGAACATGAAGTATAGTTTGTGAAAGGGGTTGTGATTAAACATTAATGGAGGAAATACATGTTGAAATTTACTGGGAATACTAGGAGTATGTGGGAGTATTTTTTCTACATTTGGATATGATTCCCACATATGGATGGGGTATTTTCATTTTTGATATGGATTCACCAATGAGGTAAGGCATATTCCAAACATTCCTCCAAGGATTTATTTTGTGTGCATGAATATGAGATAAATTTCCACTCAATGTGACATGGCATAAGGGTATCAAGCATCATGATGTTTAAATATCATGAAATTGGGACAACAGACTTGACTAACTGAAGTAAAATTAGTATGGAGGATGTGGGTAATAAAGAAAATGTAAAACATTTTTTTAGTGTTCATGAATTAGCATAAATGTAATTGGGATTTAGAGATGTTAGGCATATGGAGGTACGAAAGGAATCTACTAAGTTAAACATTTCCTTTGTTTGATTGTCCGTTTTAGTAGAAAATGTATGCAGATCCATAAGGGAGTTATATGCATATTCATGAAAAATTTTCTTCAGGACACTAGAATTCTATTTCTGATGGCTATAGATGGTAATGATGATCCATGATCACTCAATGAAAAATAAATTGATGTATGTAAGGATCATGTCCATAAAATTAAAAACATTCAGGCTATGATTTTCCCATAGACTTGTGAGCATACCTATGTAGATCTAGATCATTTTTAGGGTGGTGTATTTTTTCCATATTTCAAGAATCTTGTCAATTAACATTATATTATTAGGACCTGGGGCTCCATATTGTTGTGGAAGTGAACCATAACATGAATTTTAAGGTCATTCTTCTTAGACCGAAATTCTAGATTGATTGGATATGATTATAAGATGAATTTCGTAATGAGGTTCCTAAACCCCATGAGTCATGCTCGGGGTGAGAAACAAGGGACGAAAAGGCTTTCCAGTAACCATATAATGTTGGAATAATCAATGGAAGAGAGAATTTTATGCTCAAGACGGTGTCTGTGTACTTTAATGTCATACCATATGTATTATTTCCATACATTTTATCATCATGTGGGGTGGACGTGAATTAATCCCGACATGAAGAAAGGGAAATGTGATTACCCATGTGATGGTCCTATAAATAGGGCCTACTTGGGATATCTCTCCATTGATTCAATTTTTGCATAGATAAGGGGATATTCTCTAGATTTCCAAGTCTGAATATGGATCATAGTATTTTAATGTCACTATGTATTCAATAATAGGAGATTCAAGACAGACGAGGATCCCATGGAACACTCTCTGTATAGGTCTAGCCCATATGGAGGGGAAAGTTCATTTTTTGGAAGAGGCTAAGCTAGGATAGTTACCTAAGTATAACTATCATGATGTGTAGTTTAACACCATGAAACCAAGATGTTATTCTGTTGATGTTTAATGTCATGCGATAAGGATTCTAGTGAATCAATGAAAATTAAACTCATTGGGGGATCCATTCAATTTTAGTGTCTTGTAGAAAGGACAGTGATAGAAAAGTTTATCATCATGTTATGTGGACAGATTTACATTAATACAAATAATTACTATGGATTAATGAAGGTAAGATATTCTGGCATACCATATACATGATTGGTGATAGAAAGTGTAAACCATGGTCTTAGGGTCCCTTAGATTAGGATGAATTACAAGGGGATAATAAGTCATTAGGCTTATGGAAGTGGGAAAATCACTCTCTTAAAGATGAATTTACCATTGGTTAATCAGTTGTCTTAGTGGGAAACATATGCAGAGCCACAAAGGAATAGTGTGCAAAGGAAAAAAAAGAGGTCCACATGACACTGGAAATCTATATCCAATGTCCATCGATGATTATGAGGATCTGATATTTTCCAAAGCATGGATTCTGATAAATGGAAAAGATGCATCAGGGTAAGTAAGAGGTATTCTGTCCGTGATTAGATATGAAATTTGGAATCTTATACATAGATCTGAATCACATATAGGAAAAAATATGATATTTTAATGATTTTTTGGTGTATGAATCAAGATTTTGAGTTTCTGGAATCTATTTGAATTTCACATGTAGATGATTGGGGGAACATCTCTTATTCTACACAACAGAACCGAAGAATTTCAGGCTAAGTTTCAACCCACACCTTGTCAATCCAAAAATCATGACACACATAGCTCTTGAGGTAACATTCAGTTTAATGTCATACGGTTTGGACTATCAATGAATTTTTACATAGAAGTCTGACCTATACGCATGGAAAAGGGGAATTTATTAAGGAATAACGGTTGGACTCGGGTGTAGAATCCCAGAGTCACAACGTATCACACAAGGGATAGAATGAAGCCACACACAGTTTTGAAACTAGTTCCTTGCATAGGTGTGGTCCATTCATAGAGAAAAGTGTAATTGTTTGACTGGTGGCTAGACAATGATCTAGGTTTGAGTAGTCATTACATATCCTATAAGGGATGAAATCAAGCCACACATAGTTTTGTACATACTCATTCTATATAAGTCTGGAATATACACTGGGAGGGGGAATTTTGAATGATGATAATGGAAAAAGGATAGAAAATCCATGGGTCACTACATATCCTAGGAGAGTAGGAATCAAGTCATATGTAATTATGAAACTCCATGCACTGGTCTGACTCAAATTTAGGGAAGGGGGAGTATGTTATACAACTCTATTAGGGCGATGGGTTAATCAAATTAATTAAGGCTTTGTCAATGTAGGGAAACCCTTACAATCATTACCAAACACACTTGAGTTATACATGGTGTGAGAAATATAGAGGGACAAGGATCTACCCTGCTGTGTAGGGGAAATATAGAATATAAGAGGGGCATTTAATTTTATTTTATGGTTGGGAAAAGATCTTGGGTTGAGGTGTCACAACGTATCAAATCGATGAATGGAAATCAATCCACCCATAGTTTTGAACATACCCTCCTTGTATAAGTATGGTTTATACATAAGGATGGAGTAATTTTTCTATTTTATGGAAAGTAGACTAGGATATAGGATCCAGACGTCACTACTTATCCTTCTAGGGAAAGAATCCATCAACACATAGTTCTAGAGAAGGATCTGTATGTATGTTCACCCTGTTCATTGGGATGAAGGGAATTTTGACCTGATATTGGTGGATAGACCATGATATAGGATCTTGACATTATTACATATCTTTTGAGGGAATGAATCAATAAATATGTAATAATAGTGAGGAATATACTCCATGTATGGGTCTGACTCGTGCATTAGGGTGGGGGGGGGGGGATCTTCCCATAGTACTTTTTTATGGCAGTTGGATTAATATGTAGGATCCGAGTGACACTACGTATCCTGTAAGAGCAAGAATCAAGGCACATGTAGTTCTAGAAGATTCTATGTAGTTTAACAACCTTTGAAAAGGATGAATATGAACCAGTGGAAATTGATATCATAATGCAGTTGGGCTCGAATGTCGAAGTTTGGGCATCACTATGTATCATATAAGATCATGAATCAAACCATACATAGTTCATGGAGATTCCAAGAATTTTAATGTCATGCAGTAAGGATAAAGATTCTTAACAGTTTAGCATCATGTGGAATGGATATAGATTATTGAAAATTTAACACCATCTAGCGTGGATGAAGATTCTTGGATGTTTAACATCATGATGCATGGATATAAATGCTTAACAATTTTAGCATCATGAAACAGGGATGGATGTGAGGCCTTGAGAATTGATGAGGTATATTATTTTTAATTTATTTGATTTTTTGTTGTACAATACACCAATATTTTCTTGTGCTATATGCCGCAGTGTATTCGATTCTATTATAATCAACATTATTCATTGCATGTGTTATACGCAATAGTGACCTTCCTCAATAACTTGCATTGTTTTCTATACCGGGATTTACTATACAATAATATATTATTAAAATATTATTAATTAATGGTTTATAAATAATATATTATGAATTTTATTAACCTAATTTTGAATTTTATATAACATTAAAATTCATCTTATGTATTTTCTAGACATGATATATATTACAAATTCAACTTTTCAGATAAAAGAAGTATTTTTCAAAAAGTAAAATTTTGCTACCATTGGATGGTGCACCCATTTTAAATTTAGTTTGTAACACAGTTATATATTCTATTTAACAAAATAATCCTATTCTTTGGAAGTGGAACATAAAATCTTGCATTTGATTTATTTTGGTTATTTTTCACAAAAGATTCAAATTTTAATGAATATTGAAATTACTGCATTTTAAATCATAATTTTTGTTTCATATAATTTATTATATAGTAAGATTATAATTTTAATTATTATTAAAGTATAATTTGATTACGTTTATATCATTTAATCTACTTTTAATCATTGGATGTATTTTCACATATAAATTGGACATAAACACATGACAATTTTTTAATAAGTTTTTACTTCTTAAATACATGCTTTTTGGTTTTAACAACGAGAATTTATTTTAAATTAATTTCTGATAGTTACATGTTTTGGAATATGAAAAATGGATTGCATATTTGGAATAAGTGGGACAAAATAATGTTAATAAGTTACTTTATGGGCATTATAAATAGTTACTTTAGTAATTATTTTTTTAACATTGTTAAAGGTAAATCAGGTAATTAAAGGTAGCAATAGTATACTAAAATTACGTTAACACCTATTAAAATACTATTGGATGAATAAAATAAACCCTTATCGTTTATGGTTAGATATGGAATCACTTAATGGACACAATCTAATGAACATGACCTGAATAGAAAAACTATTAATGTATTTGACAAAAATGTCACATTCTCGTTTTATGTATGTATATTAATAAAAATTTTGTGATTAACAGGGAATAAAATTTACTATAGATAGTCTATGGAAAGATAATAGGAATACCTAAAAAATAATAATGTATTTAAAATTTTTAGATATTAAATGATTATCATTAATGAGCACTCAATAGTGATGGAGAAAATAGTTTAATAATTGAAATATCAAATAAATGATATTAAAAATATTAAAATAAATATAATTTAGTGAATGAATGTTATCCAGTAATTTTATCGTTGAATTAGACATGATATTTTTGGTTTAATTTTTTTTTAACATATTTCTAGGTTATGATATTTTTAAAAAGTCAACCAGTGAATATTGTCAAAATTGACACTATTGAAATTTTAAATAAATAATATATTATTTACTTATATAAAATTCATAAAAATATAAAAAATTTCGAAATGATTGTTTTATAGTTAAATATGTCACAAATTTTCCATTTCTGGCACCTTTTTCATTATAGAGTGATTATATTAACCATTAGTAAATAAAAAGGCTTGTTACCAGGGTAATAGTTAAAGGAATTAATTAATGTTAAATCAAAGTTATAAGGTTTAAAATAAAACTATAACTTGTATAAAATATTTTGGATGAATAATAATTAATAATTATCACAATATGGACGATTTTGAAATGTTTAATGGACAGTTTTATATAAAAATAAATTATATATTATTTTAATCAATGATAGTTACATAATATCACTATCTTATATTTTAGTATCTTTTTTGTGACCTCATATTGTGAAAATAAATATATGAATGAATATAAATTTCTATTTTGATATAAATTAATCCATTTTAATTATAAAAAATTATTTTCAATTTTTATAAATTATATAATTACCTTAATTTTATTTTAATTCTAAAACAATATTTATGCAATTAACATAGTAATAGAATATATGATATTAATTATATTATTTTTGTTATAATCTTTTATTAGATAATGTGTATAAATAATTTAAAGATCTATAAGATATATAATTTATGTTTGAACTCATTATATTTTAATCCCCACTTTATTTTATAGTATTTTATTTCAAATTAATTTAATAGTATTAAATTTGTAAATACAAATATCAAATGGAATTAATGTATTATTAAATTATTTAACAATCACAAAAATGATAAATAATCATAAGGGGATAATATATTTTCTAAAATGAATTATAATTTTAGTTTATGGGCCATTTGTAATTATTTAGATCTAGAATAAGCTTATTGTATTTTAATATTTTGAGGGTTTCCTAAAGTGCCCATCTCCTCTGTTAAAAAAGGCACCTCCTCCCACATTTCCTCACACCTCCACATGCCTTCAATATCGACCAAAACCTAACAAAATCATCTATAAATATTCTATGTTAACTATTGGTGGACCTATTTTTCCAAAATGTTCACCCCTAGTGTCCCTATGAATAGATCTAAAGGAAGTACAACAAAGAAGAAGTTATTTCTTTAACAATTCAATTAAATTAAATTTATTTTCTTCATATACCACCTATTTCTATGTTGATTACATAATAATGTAATAAATCAAGAATATTTTTCATTTTGAGATGTTATTATAATTACTGTATAACCTTATACATCCTTTTATCCATCCTATGAATAACAATATCACCATGCCTGGGTACATACAACGTACAGTCTCCCCATCATGGTGTAATTTGTTATTCCAAAATACATTATTATAATAGGTATAATGATCAGTATAATGGATTTAAATAATTAATATAAAATGATAAAAATTCTTTATAATTTATATTTCTTCCAATTAAATACCATTTAACCATCAAGAGAATGATATTGTCGCTCGTGCGTACGTAAGAACCGCTGTCTCCACGACGTATTGAGATTAATTCTCCACCTCAACAATTCAAGATTGATAATAAAATATATATGATGAGTGAAAATAATAATTATGAATAAAATTTGATGAATAAAATATATCCTATGCATAAAAAACATGACTTAGACATCCAAACATGAATGGGAAAACGATGTAGTTAACACCCAAAATAATGGTAATATTGAAATACTATTAACAAAATGATATAATATGATAATATATGATATGATAAATATGGATATGGTCCTAGTATTATTTAATAACCCGATTTAACCATTTTCAGTAGGTGAACACACCCTCGACTAATGAAAAGTACAATGTATGGGATGACATTACAAATCATGTTTTTATCATAGATTATTTTTTCATAATTATTTACTAGTGTCTATTTATCATCTGTGACCATGTTTTCTAAATGTTATTCATATTATTCAATAATTTTTTAATGCCAGTTTTACCCATTGGTGAATTTTTACTAAATGGTTAGAATGTAATCTTTTTTTCATTTTCGGTACAAGGTACCTTTTGACTTCTCTGGTAAAATTATAATGATAACGTTCTTTAAATTATATTGTACGAAAATATTTTTACGTCTTCTTAACACCTAAGATAACTTAATATTTCTCTACAATATTTCATGTTTATTTAGAACAGAATTATTTTCTTTTAAATGTTTGTGGCATTATGAGGAATAGATAACGTTTTTTAAGAAGAAATGAAATTTTACTCAGTTTTTTAGTTCAAGTGTTTTATCAAAATTATTTTCTATCTAAGATGATGCTCTTAAATAAGGGTATTTTAATACCCCTATTATTATAATGATCTGATAGTGTTAATTATGAAATAACCATTTCTATTTATTATGTTATGATGGAATGATGTTTAAGAAACCCATTTAATGTGTTTTGTTATGCTTTCATGAATGATTAATTTTTTGTGGGACATATAAGAATGAAGTCATTAGGAGATATGTGGGACTTATATCTCCCTCCAATGTTATGGGTTAATATTTATATCTCATTAGATTGAAATGAATGGAACTAAAAATAAATCTTCTTCAGTAATAGAGGGATGTAATGGTATGTAAACCATTTTCAGTAATACATGAATGGAACAACATTTAAACCCGGTTCAATAATCGAATTTGTCCACAATGATGGTCTTGAAAACAATGCATTTGCAACTATTGAAATATTATAATGTGCTTAATTATTTTCTACAATTCCATGATGTATTCAAATAATATTTTTTGAAGGCTAAAGTTCTATTATGAACAATTCCTTACAAACATCCTAGATTTGTTTCTTGACTCGTGATTTTTATATTTAAACCTTATGTTCATGTTTTTACATTTGTATGTTTATGGTTTGTTTTATGTAATCCATGTTTACCCTTAATGAGAATTTGAGATAACCCTATTTATGTTTTCTTTTCCCTAGGTTATAATGAACAGTTTTAGGTATTGAAAATGAGATTATTAATATGGGAGATGTTGAATATCTTTCACCTAGTTAGACGATTGTGTTCCATGTTTTTGAAGGAAATAAAATGAAACGGAATTGGGTGCTGGATTGTGTGACGTATTAATTGATCCTCTAAATGAAATGTAATGTCCATGTATGTCAAGCTTGGGTCATTATAGTTTGTATCAGATAAAATGTTTAGTTTACCATTGGAAACAATGATGCGAAGAATTTAGTGAGATCCCTAGTGATCTTTCTATGGTTTGTCTAGGGATGTCCCTAAGGGTATGTCTCACTATAGGTTTTAGTCCAATAACAATGGTAATGATCATGAATAAACTAGTATTAATCCTAACATATTAGAGATTTAATCTTCCTCGGTATTATATTGTTTTCCTAGTATGTTTTTTTCTCTCTCAGTTTTATTTTGGGGTTTTATATGATGGCTGTAACTCAGATAAACAATGTTAATGATCAACGCACTGGGAAATGCATTGATTGTCCTCCTGAAAACCATATGATATGGAATATGGAATAAAAAATCAATTTGATATAATTACACAAGCAATCAATCATTATCGACATCCAAATGAGCAGATAAGGGAAAAAAATTCTATTGAGACCATTGTGAGGAAACATCTACACTCTTTCAGTGGGTCATCAAATCTACTTGTTGAAATACAATGTATCAGTACCCTTGAAAAAATATTTCCTCTGCTTCAATGTTCGGAAGATGAAAAATTCATTTTAGACGTTTATCATTTGGAAGGTGATGCAGAATAGTTGTGGACTATAATTAAGAATAAATGGTTGCATGATGAAATTTAATCCATGGAATGGGACAAGTTCAATAACTTGTTTTTCAATAAGTACTTACCTAATATTTTTCAATAAAATAGTAAAAGGAGTTCCTTCAGCATAATAAAAATTATGATGAATCTATTCGTACATTTGAGGATTATTTTACCAGACATGCAAGTAATGATTCTGGATTTATCATCCAACCTGAAAGTAAAGTTGATCGATTGATCAGTGGAATAAAACCATGTCTTTTAAAATAATTAGCTATAAGTTACATCACTAGCTATTAAGAGATTAAGAATTTTGATATCAAGGTTGAAATGGAAGTTTGTGTAACATATCAATCTCATGATTTCAATAAGAAACAAAAGAAGGATTTCTAATGAAAATCTAAAAACAATGGTGAAATGAAGATGAATTTTACCTTATTCTAAAATTGTGGATAGAATCAAAGTGTAGATTGTATTAAAGGAATAAGAAATTGTTTTATGTGTAGAATAGAATGTTATCGAGAAGTTGTGTTCCGATGTAATGGAAAAAATGTTTATAATAATGTGTATAGAGAAAAGAATAAAGAGAATGAAACACCCACACTTCAATGTTACATGTGAAAGGAAATGGAGAATTATGATGACCAATTCCCTAATACTAGAGAAAATGATGATCGACATATAAACCCCATTAAGGCCAAAGACAATGGAAAATCACATGCGATCACAATTGGTGATGTTGAGTATGACAATGATGAAAGGGAATGATTATGTGTTTGTGTAATGGGATTCCAAAATAGTGTTGTAAGATATCTATCATAGTATTATCAAATATTATAATATCAATGTATTGTTCCATTGTGGTTTTCCATAATTATATGGTAATTGTAACCATGAAAAAGGATTCAAATATTTTTTTAAAGCACATGATATGCGCATAATGAAGGGATAAGAAGATAGTTGAATATTTGATAGTGATATAATGGTGTGTGTATATATAATTTTTAGAATTATTGGTTTGTATAAATTGTTTGTTTTTAAAAAAGGCATGTTTTCACTAAGGTTCAATGGTAATTCATGTCATTACCATGATTCAATAGAATCGATGAATAATGTATTCATATGTTTGGAATGTTGCAACCAAGAAATTTCAAATGATATATATATGAGGAAAATGTTTAGTCGATTTAGTTCACCTCTTTTTAAAGTTTAATATATTCAATTTATGGAAGGATTGTAACATTTTCCATTGATGAATAGTAGATGTTATATTCCCGTTGATGTTTGTTATATTAATATATTATCTCACTACATGTGGACTTATAAATATTTGACAACATGTTCTAACCTTTTTATTGAGACATATGTAATGGAATATCATTCTATAAAATGATATGATACCCATTAAAGATTGACATATGCATAATTATTTATTTAAATAAGTGATGATGTTAAAAAAAATTACGGAATGGTCAATGGTGAAATTGGACTGAAAATAATTTTGTATTTCTTCTCATGAAAAAAAATCAACATTAGGAAAAAGGATCTTGAAACCAAAAATGTTATCCTAGTACCTTTTTCTATAATTAATCATATGGTCCACTAAATCATTATAGATTTATATAATTATGGTACTTAACCATATACAAACCTTATTCTCTATCACTATCAATCATAACTCTATGGTTAGATTTCTCTTCCAAATCCATGTGTTCACTTCTCACCCATGTTCTCCTATGTAGAAACCCTGTGATGAGTCAATTTAGGTAAAAATTATGTTTCTAACATTACTTTTTAAAATTTTGTTTTAGTATTATTTTTTAAATTGTGGGTTCCCATGAAAAGAAATTTCAAGTAGTAATCCATTTATAACCCCAACAAATTTCTAGGGGGAAATTCATTTTAAGGGGGGTAGAATGTGACACCCCGAGATTTTATGAGAAAGATTATTTTTAATTTATTAGATGTAATGTGTTGTAAGTTACACCAATATTATCTTACACTATACACAAAATCTTATTATCTTGTAGTATGCGATAAACTATTCTTGGCTTCTATTATTCACAAGAGCGACCATCCTCAATACCTTGCGCTATACACAATACCGATTTTAACTAAACAATGATACGGTATTAATTTTTTTTAATTAAATGGTATATGAACTTGCCATTATGAGTATTATTAAAAAAATTAATTTTTATAACATCAATATTCATATTATGTATTTTCTAGAAATTATATTAGAACAAATTCAATTTTTCTAATAAAATAAGTATTTCAAAAAAATTCACTTTTGTCGCCTTTTGATAGGGAAACCATTTTAAATTTAGTTTTTAACAATTTATATATTATATTTTACTAAATAAAAATATTATTTTCAATTGGAACATAAAAATTTAATTTTTTTGATTTTATTTATTTCTAATAAAATTCATATTTTCATGAATAGTGAAAAATACTACAATTTAATTGGAAACATAATTTTTATCTAATTTATCTGTATAGTTTCATTATCAATTTAATTTGTTATAATGTGTAATTGAATTTTATTTTTATCATTTTATCCAATATCAATAATTTTAAGTAATTTAACATTTAAATTGGACATAAACGCATGATAATATTTTGATAAGTTTTTCTTTCTTAAAACCCGCCTTTTGGTTTTAAAAACCAGAAATAATTTTAATGTAATTTCATATAATTATGTATTTTAAATTATTAAAAATGGAATCCATATTTTGAGTAAGTGTGTCAAAATTATTTTAATATGTTACTTTTATTTTTCAACATTATGAATAGTAACTTTAGTAATTATTTTTATTACCATAGATAGAGGTAAATTGGGTAGTTAATGTTAAAGATAACATTATTAAATTACCATATAAACTCTAAAAATAATTTTGGATGAATATATAAAACCCTTATAGTCAATGGTTTTAACTGGAATCGCATAATGGCCACTTCTCCCTGAATATGATGTGAATATAAAAAAAAATTAATGAATGTGACAAAATGTCACAGTCTCATTTTATGTAAGTATATTAATTCTAATTTTGGGATTATTGAGGAATAGAATCATTAATATGTAGTCTCTAAAATCCAATTAAGTTAAATTAATCGTAGTAATTTATTTATAATTTTTAGAGATTAGATAATTATCATTAATTATGACTCAATAGTGATGCAAACAGTATTTTATTAATAGAAATATCAAATAAATGGTATTAAAAATATTAAACTAAATATACTTTGCGTGAATTAATGTCAACAACTGATTTTATGGGTATAATTTTCTTCTTATTAATGGTTTAAATGAGTTTTTATAACATATCTCTATGTAATGATATTTCTAAAAATTTATCTAAATAATAGTGTCAAAATTGACACTTTTGGTATTTTATATAAATAATACTATTTTAAATTATGTAGAATTCATAAAATTTTAAATTTCGGCCGACTAATTTTGTGAAATTTATATATTTCACCAGTGATCTATTTATGTATCCTTTAAAATTTTAGAGAAACTATATTAACACTTTAGTAACTAAAAAGAAAAGTTCCCATGTTAAAACTTAAAAGGAATTAATTAAGGGGAAATCAAAATTATATTGTTTAAAATATAAAAAACATGTGAAAAAAATTATTGGGTTAATAAGATTTAAGAAATATTACAATATGTTCGATTTTTAGTAGTTTAATTGACACTTATAAAAGGAAAAATTTATATATTATTTAAATCAAAGAAAGTATCCAAATATCACTATCATATATTTTAATATCTTTTATGTGTCCACGTAGGGCGAAAATCAATCTTTTAATGATTCTAAATAAATAATTTTATGTAAATGAATCAATTTTCATTATTTAAATGTAGTTATTATTTTCAGATGTTATAAAATTACCCTAAATGTATCTTCAATTCAAAAACAATATTTATTATATTAATATAAAAATAAAATAAATTGTTTTTAATAATTTTATTTTTTTATATTTTTGATAAGTTAATGTGTCTAAAAGAATACATAAGATATATAAGGTATATTTTAGACGTTTGACTTATTTATTTTTGAATTCACACTTTGTCTTATTGTATTTTAGGTCAATTTAAATGAATAGTAATAAATTTGGAAATAATAATATCTTATTGATTTAATGTATTGTTAATTTCTTTAAAAATAAAATAAAATTATAAATAATTAGAAGAGGATAATATATGGTCTAAAATTTATTAAAAAATTCATTTTTGGTCCATTTTAGATTAATTAGATCCAGAATATGCTTATTATATTTTAATATTCAGCGTGTTTCCAAAAGTTCCCCTCTCATCTCTTATAAGAAAGCATCTTCCCCGACATTTCCTCACACCTCCCTGAAAATTATAGCTTTAACAACCCATGATCAATCAAAAAACATTCTTTGTTTAATTTGGGAGGTAATAGGATTCCAAAAAGTCTACACCTAGTGTCACTAAGAAGAGATCCAAAGGAAGTCAATCAAGGTAGAGGTAATTAAATTACCAATTCAATTCAATTTATTCTCTTGTTATACTCTATATATTTATGTTTATTATAAGTTAAATTAATAAATCCAGTATATATTACATGATTATATGTTATTATAATTATGATATGACCTTATTCCTCCTTTTATCCATCCTAGGAATTACAATATCATCATGCATGCGTACGTATGACTTACAATCTCCACGTCGTGGTGTAATTTTTTCTTCAAAAATAATTTATGAGGATGATAATAATAATGAGTATAATTTATTTAATAAAATAATAAAACATGATAATTATTCTATATAATAAATATACCATCCAATTACATACCATTTAACCTTCAAGAGAATTATATCGTCGCTCGTCCGTAGGTATGGCCTACCATCTCCATTACACAATGAAATTTATTCTCCACGTTAATAGTTCAATAATGATAATAAAACATATTTGATGAGTGAAAATAATAATTATGAAAAAAAATTCATAAATAAAATAAATCCAATTCATAGAGAACCCGATGTACACAACAAAGTAGGAATGGGGAAACGAAGTAGTTATCTCTTGAAATAATAGAAACATTCAAATACTGTTAACAAAATTATATAATAAGATCATATATGATATCATAATTATATATATGGCCATTTTATTATTTATTAACATTATTTAACCATTATATAGGTGGGGAACACACCCCCAACTAATGAAAAGTACAAGGTAAATGATAACATTTAAAATATTGTTTTTATATGAGATTGTTTAAACATAAGTATTTTTTGTGGTATATTTATCATCTGAATTCATGTTTCCTTAATGTTATTTATAACCTTATATAATTATTTAATGTCAATTTTACCCATTTGTGATTTTTTTCAAAATGGTACGAATGTAATCTTTTCTCCATTTCAGCATGAGATACTTTTTGATTTTCCAACAAAAGTACAAAGAGAATGTTTTTTAACATATACAAAATGAATGGATTTTTAAATTTTTTTAACACAATATTTACATGAATATTCTTAAAAAATATTTCATTTCTATTTTCTACAATATTATTTTCTTTTAAAATTTGGTGGCATTCTGAGAAAAGGAATCATATTTGACGAAAAAATGTTATTTTATTTAGGAATTTTGTTCAAGTGTTCTATTAGAATTATTATCCATCATAGATGATGCTCTTAGATAGGGTTATATTTATATCCCTATTTTTACAAATTTCTGATTATGTTAATGGTGGGATGATCTTTTATATGGATTATGTTATGATGGACTAAGGTTTTTGAAACCCATTTAATTTATTTGGTTATGCTATTATGAATGATTAATGTTTTTTTTTGAACATGATATAATGATATTATTATGAGATGGGTGGGACCTATATATCCCTTCAATGCATTGGGTAATGACTTATATATCATGTGATAGACATTAATGGAATGACAAGTAAATCTGGTTCCGTAATACAAGGCTAGAACAGTAAGTAAATCCGGATTAGTAATACATGGCTAGAATGGCATGTAATCCCAGTTCAGTGATGAACATTGTCCAATATGATGGTCTTGGAAACAATACCTTTGTTAAAATGGAAATCTTCTTATGTTTTTAATTGTTTTCCATAATTCCATGTCTTATTCAAATGATATTTTATCATGGTTAATGCTCCATTATGATCGGTGTGTTACGAACCACAAAGCTTTATTTCATGACTCGTGATTTTGATATTTAAACCATAAGTTCATGTTTTTAAATTATTATTTTAATGGCTTCTTTTAGTTTCTTGATGTTGACCTTTATTGAAAATTTAAAATCACCATTTTTAGGATTTATTTTTCCTAGGATAAAAACATTGGTTTTTGGTAGGAAAAAACGGAATATCTTTATGGGATATGATAGAGATCTTTCACGAAGATAAAATATTATGTTCCATGTTTCCAAAGGCTATAAACTAATTTGGTCTTGGGTGTCGTCATATATCGTGTATTATGTATTCCGAAATATAAATGTAATGTCCATGTACATCATGTTTGGGAAGTTATAATAGAGATGTTTTGTAGTTTAACATCACGAAACAAGGACGAAATGCATTTGGATACATGAAATATTTCATCAAAAACCTTGCATTGGTAGGAGTCATAGAGATATGTCCATACATTTAAATCAAGGTGTATGCTCCATTATAGTAAACCTTTTTTTGAAATTCGATCCCTCCTCTTTTGCCTCCAATTTAATGGGATTCTTCCTGATTATCACCAGGGTTCTAAGGAACACCACCATCTCTGCTTCAAGGAAAGGCTAAAAGAAATCTTTTTTGTTGAAGGAAAATTTGATCCAATTCTGGTAGAATTCCAAGTGGTAAAAATTTTGCATCCATTTCTCATCTAATCACTCCATCTCATCAAACCATTTTTTGGAACTACTCATCCTTAAATTGTTGGACATATATGGTGACATAGAGAAATGGAAGTTGAACATCAATGGGTATAACCTCCTCTGTATTGTATACTAATGAGTATGGGGTAGCTCAGGTGACACTACAGGTCATGGTTCTATAGGCCCATAGGTCATGAAGGAGCTTTTCTGGCCATGATTTTGTGTCTATGTCTGCCATTTTTTGCAGTGTGTTGGATAGATTCAAATTCAAAGCCTCTATATATGTGTTAGCCAATGCATGGTAGTGGGATAAATGGTTAGATTTGATTCCCCACACATGGTATAAGATGTACAACTCAACGGAGTAGAAATTTGGGCCATTTTCTATCAATATTTTATGAGAGACACCATATGAAATGATTGTATTGACATTCACAAATCTAGCATTGTTTTAAAATCCAAATTTATTAAGAGGTATAATTTTTTCAAATTTGAAAAAGAATTCAGCCTCTATGAAAATAAAGAAAAATTTCTTCTCTTTTGTTGGAGGATATGGTCCCATGACATCCATTACACAAGTGGAAAATGGATATAAATACATGGAAATGTGAAGTAACTCCAATGGATAGTGGATGAAATTTTTATAAACATGGAATGAATGGATCCTCCTGGTGAATGTGGCCTAATACTATATCATGGTGTGCCAATAGTACCTAGGCCTTTGAATTGGATGAGAAATCTTAGTTGCTGACTGGTGTTCCACAAACATTATAGTGTGCACTTTTTACATGATGGCTGCAATCTCTTCTCTATAAATGCATCTAATAAGGACTCCATCAATTGAATTCTTGGAGAGAACATATGGTTTGTTTGTTCCATCATACAGAAAAATGTGGACTACTCGCCTACATATCCATTCACTCCTATCCCTATTTGATGTGAATTATCCCTTCTAGAGTAAATTTGAAAAATCATTCCTCCAACTATTGGTGTGACCATAATGACTAGGTACGTGGATGATATTTTTAATTTCCTCCATGTTTAAAAAAAAAAATTAATGGGGAATCCGATGGTGTGTGATACTAATGAGAGTTTCATATTGGTCTAGGCCAGACAATGTTGTGGCTATATTTTCCAACACATCTTCTAGTATATTTAGTGACCAGGCAACATATGATGATGTTGGATCATATGGGAATTCTACCATCTGCTCTCAGACATAGTTCATCAGAGGGATTACATCCTCTTTCTTAATTTTATGGTCACCATAATCTTTTTTGATGACATGTTCCGAGACAAATTTAGTCATTGAAATTCTCGGATTGTGCTTGAAGTGCTAGCTTCTGAAATGCAATGAGGGATTGGTATTATGCTTCATTGTTTGTGAACCCCTCTTACATTAGGAATGTTAATGAAAATATGATCTTTTATGGAGATATGGGTATCACTCCCAACAACACATTATTGAACATGGGGTCTTTTATCATTCTATATGTCTAGATTTTGGATGCACTATGGAATTACATTCCCCATGTCTAGGATCCCTTTTAGTCATAGAACACCTCATCATCAAGAAATTTCATCATCCAATTGGGTAGTTTCTACAGAGGGGTTCTCTTCCAAGAAATCGGCTAAAACATGTACCTTGATGGAATTCTAATTCATATAACGTTTTTTGAACTACTGTAGGATGAAAACCCATTGTGACATGTGTCCAGTCAACATGCGACGACTAAGGATATATTTGAGAGGGTTGCTACGGGAGACTAGATGGAACTAATGGTGTTTCATATAATGCCTCAATTTCTAGACCGAAAATATTAACACAATGTAACTATTAATGATATTAAAATAATAAGGCTCATTATCAATCCTGGTTCATCTGAAATAATAGTGTCTACTTTCAATATCGACCTCATTATTTTGTTCTTAGAAGGAATCTAGTAATCTATCCAAGGAATTCACATACAGAATGAGTAGTCTTCATTCCATAGGAGACATTAGCATTGGTGGAATCAAAAGATATCTCTTTATATTGTTGAGTGCTTCCTGACAATTATTATTCCACTGATATACGACTCCCTTTTTCATTAACCTGGTGAAAAAAAATTACATGAATGGTTGTATATGAAGTGTCGAATATAGGCCATGATCCTTTTGAGGCCTCTTCACTCAGTGAGGTTGCATGGGGGTGAAATGCCAAGGATGGCAATTAAAATCTTAGGACCTACTTTGATTCCATGATCTCATATGGAAAATATGTGGAATTTTCCTAAGGTGACACTGAAAGAACAATTTAGGGGGTTAATCTTAAAACTATATTGTTGTAGTGTATTCTAGATTGTCTCAACATCAGTCAGATAGTCTTAACATAGACATGATTTAACCACTAGGTAATCGATATAATATTTGAAATATTTTCCCAAGAAGGGATTGAAAATGTGATACATGGAATGGAATATGTGGTGCATGTGTTTTACAAACCAAATGGAATAACCTTATAAATGAATACTCCCCTTGGGGACCTAAAGGAAGTGTCCTCCACATAATTATGGGCCATTAATACTTTTTTGTACCAAGAATATCCAACCATGAAAGAGAGGGCCTCATATCTGGTGGTCATGTCGATCAAAAACTCTATGATCGGGACTGAGAAATCAACTTTTGGGCAGTGCCGATTGAGGTCCCTGATGTTGATGCAGACTTTGATCTTCCCATTCTTCTTTATAATGGGGAAAACGATGGATATCCATATGAGATATTGGACATCCCTAATGAAGTGAAATCTAATGAGCTCTTTTACTTTAGCCTCTATTTTGTTAGGTTCTGTCAGGTGTATCCTTATGGTGGAAATCCTGTAACAACGACGGTCTTCTGGTAGGCCCAGGTAGTGAGTGTCTACCATGGGATCAAGACCTAGAATTTATATTTAGTTCCATGCAAAGATGTCCCGATTCTTCTTCATGCATGAGGTGTGTTCCACTTTCTCTTCCAAATACATGGATGCACTGATCATGGTGGGTCGTGGGTCTTCATCTGTATCTAGATTTATTTCCTTGAGTTCATTAATTATGGTTCACAAACCATACATAAAATATAGAGGGAAATAAATAAGGTCTTATTCATATTCAACTTTTATTTCGTCCTATTCAACTTTTCATGCTCATATAATCTTGCATCAAGGTAGTGTGATTCGTAATATACAAATAGTGATATATCATTATGGAATGTTCCAACCGACCCATTACCGCAATATTTGATGCACTAATGGTATGATGAGTGAATTTTCACATGATGGGTCAACCATGGCCTTCCTAATAAAACATTTAATGACATATTTCTCTTACCACAAGAAATATAGTGTCAGATATGAGGTTACCAAACTGTGTTTTGAGCTTGATTCTGTTTCTACTATATTTTATCATATCCCAACAAGGACGTGGTGAATGTAGTCAAACTATCCTCATTTCAGCCCAATCGATGAAGCGTCCACTATGGAATTAGATTAACTCCAGATCCATTATCTATAATGAATTTTGGATATCAACACCATTTATCTTTTAGGAAACATGTATATGCTTGATGTGTCTGTATATGAAGATGTCCTCATATTTATCTATAAAGGAGATAAAACATGGCATTCTATGGGGTTGGTCTCTTTTTGATATACTTCAGCAGCGACTAATTCGACCTCATGTTCCAAGGGACTCAACAAAGATTCGATTAGTTCTTCCCGAAGGTCTACTGAAAAATGTAGTGCATCCAAGATTGATAAATTTTCTGGTACTTTGGAAATCTACAACATAATGTCAGATTTATTCCTTAAAGGTCATCGGTTCCATGTTTTGGGATGACATTTCATAGGTGTTCTAAGGGATGGCATATTAGAGGTGTATAGAGTATCATCTAGGACAGGAGTTGTTGGTGGTTTTGTGTTTTTTGGGTTTGGATGGTTAGGTCTTCCTGAATTCCATGGGAGAATTGAAATATGATCATCATCTAATGGATAATATAGGATGATAGGGCCCTAAATTATCCTAGAAGGGGTAGAGAAATACTTACGTTCCAATAGTTTGTTATATAGGGATGTTCAACGAGTTTCTCCAACATTAACCATTAGATTTGATTTGTGTCTGAGAATTTGACTGATACCGCAAATGCATCATTCTGGGAACCCTTAGACTCTATGGCCTCATCATCTAGAACTCTTGTGGGGTGTTTGGAATTCAGGTTTGCAACCATATTCTGCATCAGAGGAGGGGTCCATCATAATGAGGGCATTTAATTTCTATATTCTTCAAATTTATTCCTCTTGGAACCTCTTCACTAGTCCTTCCAAGGTGGGGAGGCTTTTGGAATCTAAGAGGACTTGTACAACATTTTGGAGGCCTCGCAGCTGGAGATGGTGGAGGGGGTGTCTGAAGTGTGACAAAAGCCTCCTCACCTATTCATATTCTTTTACTTGGGGATGATAGGGTTGCATCAGAATTTAGATTAGTCCTATTTAAAAAATCCTCAATCCCTTGGGTGATGGTAGAGAAATCTTAGAACCCACTAGTATACTTCACCAAAATGAGCAGTGTTCATAGCTCATCATAATGATTGTCTGTGCACATAGAAGGTATCTTATATTGTGGTAGTGTCCAGTTGAGGGAATACACCAGACTGTTCCATCTTTCAATGAAGTCTGATACTCTTTCATTTTCTTGTGCTTCTAAGTATATTAGGTCAATGAACATCATCTTTGGGAACATTGAAATGAACTAGAAAATGAACTATCATCAGAGATCCTCCCACCCTGTTATTGAGTTTAGTATAAATCGGGTGAACCACAATGGCTATACCATTCACGATTTTCATGTAGCATATGAGTTTCATTACTTCTTATTCCTTTGGGGGTCCCATCACGGAGTTATATTAATAGACATAGTCCGTCAAATGTTGTTCTGGGTATCCTAAACTGGGAATGTGGGTTACTGATGTTTGGTGGCAGAGACACATTTTTCAGCTAGTTAGGGTAATGTTTTCATTCTGGATAGATCAGTTCTCTCCACCCTTACCCGGATTCTATTATAGATGTTAGTGACTCAATAGTGTTCATGATTCCTTGATGAATATAATGATGAACTTGTGCATGATTGGGTATAACATGGGGTAGGATTGGATGTGCCAAGTCTTCTAGTACATGAAGTTGATACCCAACCGAGGGTATCCTCAATGAATTCTGCTAAGGGTTATCTATTTCATCAGTGGAGGGAAATATTGGTGTCTCTCCAAGGCGAAATTCATATAGATGGATGCCCCTGTTCTGTACTGGAAGACCATCTATGATTGGTCTCATTTACTAGGATGAGCCCTCATTATAGAGTCACATATTCCAGAAGATCATATTGATGGTCCACCTTAGAAACACACATGAAAATATTGATTCCTCGATGTAGCTCAGCATTGATTCACCTCAATTCTTTCATATCTTCCTTTTTCCTGGGTGAATAAATATTCGAATGTGAAGGGATCATTTTCGCGAGGAGGATGAGGTGGGTTGTACACACCATTGGATATATTATATTCATTGTTGGGTACTGGAATAGGAGGAATTGATTGGTCTGACGAGGGAGCAACAAGATTTAGGTATGCCCTCCGGTTCTGGGTGTGTAAACCTTCAGGCTCGGAGGGGGCTGTCACTAGGAAGGAACCGCCTTCTCCATTTTCCACATTATTTCATGTTTTGGTGAGGTCCATGGGATTGATTTCCATGACATTCAATTATGTATACCACATTGTGAGAAACATACCAGTTGTGGAATTAAAGGAGATATTTTTGTGTCCTTTGTTGGATTTTTCCTTAAATTCTATGGTCTGATTCAAATGTCCAGGTAAAGAGTGACTCAAAGGGAGCCTTGAAATGACTTCGATGTACACCTATATCCTGAAAGATGGTATTTATGTGTTTCAATTGAATAAAATAACACTCCACTTGGTTCTCTCCTTAATCAAGAGAAGACTAACATCCACTGAGTTGGAATTTGAGGTAAAAACGCCCCAATCTCTAAGGGCTGGTATTGTTCATGTTCCTTTGTTGTAGTTCCTCAACCCATATTTTCTGGACTTACAGGGTAATTTTGAGTAAAAAAGTCCCTTTGTTCTGTGGTATGGGGATGATCTTGTATTTTAGTAGTTTCTACAGCTATTTATTCATCCTTGATCTCACTAGTTCCCATTCGGGCATGAACATGATAAGTTGTTGGGTCAACATGTGAATGGTTTTTGCAGGAGGACATGATCAGGGATTTTTCATTGGATTCTCTTAGACATGATGAATGTGGGATTTTAAAGGTTTCTTTTCTCAAGACCTTCTTGATAGCATGCTCTAGTTGGGATAGATTCTTTTTCAACTTACTAAATGCCAGTACTTATCAAGAGCTCCATCATTCCTATGAAGAGACTTCATTTGATTTCTATCTTTGGTTGATGAAATTGTAGGATTTCACCTTCAGTGGGTTACTATCAATGGGACATGGGGTAGAGTGTATAGCTCCATGTTCCTCACAACACTCGATATTAACTCTAAATAGGGTGTCCTTGATAAAACATGGAATGTTTTGTTTCACATGACGGGAAGAAAATTTGTGTCTTTCTTCCGCCTCTCTGATTGTGGCCACCATTTTGACAAGAGGGATTCCAGGTTTATTAGATAAGAAATCTCTCATAATATCTTGACATGGTCTACATACCCATCAATGTGCATGAATATATCGTTTAGCTGGTAGAGAGTTGTCCAGATATTGAGGTGAATGTTATTCATATATTACTCTAGAAAATCTATTGTACACCAAACTAAGAAATAACTATGGGAGAAAACATAAATGGGAAGTTTTCCATAAAAAATTATCTTCTCATTAGAAACATATCTTTTTTTCTCTTCCAAAAACTCCTCATATTGGTTTTACGAACTTGAATGATCCTTAATTACATTCTGAGCATTTGGTCTTATAGGAGCCATATCAATATATTATAAGTACGGGGGCGGATCAGAGAATGGCTGTAGATTTGTACCATCTTCTGGTTGTGAAATAATGTCTCTTGTTGTAGATAATGTGTCTATCATGAAAAACTCTATATTTCTAATTTCCCTATAATATGAGATATTTTTCACATTTTATCTGGAAAGGGGAGGACCTTTTTTCTAGTGTTAACTATTGGTAGGTGCTTTGTTGTTGGTATTGTGATGGAGAGGAATACCATCAAGGTTTAGTGTTTCTCCATAGGGAAGATACCCACGATGTATACCCTGAGGAGGAACTTTAGGCGGACCCCAATAGGGGAGGACCTTGTTATCACTTGATGTCATTGAAAGGAGGGCCTTCCCAATGTTAACTATTATGGTGATGACTATCATCACAGTTTGATATCTAGATGCAGTGAGAATATATGATGTTTGCATACTGGGGAGGGCCATTAAGATTCACTGTATTTGGGGTAGCAGTATCATGTTTCTTGATGTCAATACATGTAGGGCAGTCATAATGACATCCATCATGGCAAGGACTACCTTGATTACTTGACATTTGACTATAGAGTGAAGCATATATGCTGCGTATACCTTGGGGAGGAAAATCAAAGAAGACTACAACAAGGGGATGAAGTTATTATAGTTTTATCTTCTAGTCAAGGGAAATGATAACCTAACACAAATCATGTGATTGGATATCATGATCAATTAATTGTGGCCCCAGGAGTTAGCCCATGTGGGTGCTCTAGGGTGGGCCTTTAGAGATGTTGTTAGAAACATTACGGTAGAACCTTTAAAATTGCTAATGTACTATCCATAATTATGTAATGGATCAATAGGATCATGAGAATCCAATGATAGAATGTAGATGGTATAAAGGACTATAGATTGTAGTAGAACAGAATCATGAATTTTCTCTTCATTTTCCATTTTCATTTGGCGCATTTCAATTTTGGGAACTCTCTTAAGGGAAACTATGGTCGACTAGAATTGATAATGGATTTCGTATATAGGTACCTATTTATTTAGTTCTTATTATGTTTCTAAGATACTCCGGTTAACATCTTGAGTTCTGGTAGTGATATATAAATTCCTTAGAGAGGCCACCATATTGGACTGACATCCCCCAATTGGAACAGGTGATTGTTCCCTATCTGTTTGTCCTTGTATCATTGGACATAAACATAAAACCACCATATCTATATTAGTGATCCATAACTACCCTAGGGTGACCATCCTATGTTGTGGATGAGTAACCTCATTTGTGGAGACTAGGTCATGGGCCAAGTTCTTCACATTGTCTACTCATG
This sequence comes from Viscum album, assembly GCA_963277665.1. NCBI lineage: Eukaryota > Viridiplantae > Streptophyta > Magnoliopsida > Santalales > Viscaceae > Viscum > Viscum album. The sequence continues at coordinate 288,731,153 of OY728126.1, read as the reverse complement.
CAATGAAATATTAACATGTCTAGAAGATATGGTCTAGAATCAACATCTGATCCTCCACCATATCTAAAATTTTATGTGATACATATTTGTATAGAACATGTATGATGGCCGATTCTGATGACGGGGTAGGAGTTTGTTCCTACTCTAGTCCTCCATTGGTTCTGGTGGATACCGGTAGTTCTCTTGTATTGGGGAAAATGAATGATTCTGTCCCCAACATGTTTCTCTAGTTACAACCATATTTGATTAGAGGGATTCATATTCATGAGTATGGAATGTCATGTGATCTCTTTCTATTGTATTTTTTATCATGGGATTCATATTCATCTGCATGAATTTTAATTTACATATATTTGCATGTAATTGTGTTTGTCTAGAGGTCATCATATGTATTGGCAATGTTTTATGACACCCCGTGGTTTGCATCCTTATTTTGACGAAGGTCTTTTTTTTGAAAAAAACAGGTATTTGTGACTACTTGTTTTTGGTTTTGATCCTATTTGGATGGTGGGTTTCTTGTGTGTTGGTAGATATTTTCATCTACCTCTAGATTGCTTCCATATCTGTGTTGCATGACCAGTATGCATTGGCAAGAATATGAACATGCTCATGAGGTGCCACCCTATTTACATGGTGGTATTCATATGAATGAGAGGTATGATGTGTATGCTTCTATTTTTTTAGTTTATTTTCATGGAAGGCTTCAGTGAGGGTTATAATTCTATGTCTAATTATTCTATATCGCCGCTCTTGTGTGGAAAACCTCTTTCTTAGGAATCAAGGTAATGACATGATCATGACTATATGTTCAATTCCCAAGATGGGAAGCTCGAGGGGCCTATTTCTATTGGACTTCCGTAGATTCCCTCGGTATAATGTCCACTTCAGCATGAGTATGTTGGCTTGTACTTCGGGTGGTGACGTCTTCATGTAGGATCCTTTGAGCAGGGTTCCTGTGCTGCTGTGACGAAACCCTATGTGTTGAATTCATCTTCCTCCCTACGAAAAGGGAGGGAATCATAGTCACATTCCAGTTACATACTCCCCAAACAATTTGTGATTTCCACCATGGTCGCCTAGTGATGGAATTCTAGCCGCAACTAAGGTGGCATCTAGATATCTTTCATAGATTGTAGGTCCTATATAGAAGCATTTATAATCGGGAGAGTACTGTTCCAGTGGTACTCTCTAATTTTCACATTTGAAACCCCACATTGAAGATGCTGGGAAGGCCAGGGGGTAAAATTCATTATCAGGGACAAAACTCCTCTACTATTATATGTATACACATCGAAGAAAGATGTTTGAATTCCATTTTACTGAAGGAATATCTACCGAATTAGTGCAATATACAATGTATAAAGACACCAAAACCCCATCAATGTAGAATCTCAAAATCAAATGCATAATTGATGATTTTTATCGGTTCTATTCCTTTGGGTTATGAAAGGGGCTTGTGTTGAGGTCAAACCACCTCTTTGGTTAGTGATTCACATCAGGTTCACCATTTTTGTTTTGACTTAATTTGCATCATTTTCATGAAGGGTAAAAGAAAATGGTAGGACATGCAATATCTACTAATATATTATCATTGGGGTAAAACTACAACCTTGCATAAAGATTCATGTTGGGTTCACCATTTTTGTTTCAACAAAATTTATTTTGGATCCTTTTCACGTTGTTAGGTTTAATTGATGTGATCCCACGACGATTGGTCACTGTATCATTTTTAGGTTGTGTAGGAGGTGCTATAGTAAACAGGCCCCAAAGGTAATCATAAAGTGTTAAGTGTTTGTTAAATCAGTCCATGAAGGATATGATGTCCTTGGATAGTCTCCAATGGATTAATTCATGGATCCATAAACACCGAACAAACCTTTTCTCCATGATTCATGTAATTTATTTCCAAAGGTCGGAGCTTGTTGGATTGTTTTTACAACAACACTTAAGGACTTCATTAGTCTAGGGGATGAGAGATTGGGATCATCACACCATTTTAGGGTTAATTATTTTCAACATCAGGACTCTCTTATAGATTTCAGTAATGTTATAACGTTTAAGAATCCTTGGTTCATTACCAAGAAAATGTATGTAGGTTACCCATGGGTTGGAAGTCCATCATGGATATACATTGGTCCGAAACTATTGAGACACCGCTGGTTTAAGGCATGGGATTGGACACTTTGGATTTTACAATCATCTTGTAGGTACAAAAGGTTTTCTGATGTTGGGGTTGAACCCATGAGATGGAATTCCTACATATCCTCAGGAGAGGAATCCGTACCCAGGTAGTTAAGTGACACATAACTGGACAAATCTCAATTTTAATGTCATTCCAAGACGACATATCCATAAAATTTTATGTCCTTCTGTGAGTACGTCTTGGGGAAAGGTTCCTAGTCATGACATGATATAAGACTTACACCGAGGTATCCTAAATACACATAAGATATATAGGCTTTTGGGTGAATATAACCCTACTTGTGATATTTCCTGGGAAGCATTATTTCTGATTTGGGGGGTTGTATTTTGACCTCATTGGGGCATCCTACGTATCAAAGTCAATGGAGAAATAATTTCTATAGAGTTCGGGATATGATGGGACTTATACATTATAGTAGGCCTAGTATGGTGGAATTACTATTTGGAGCTTTTGCAGAGGTGCTACTCATATGAGGGGACATGATTAGGAATTAGATTGTATATGAGAAATTTATGGAAGAATCACATTAGGGATTATACATGAAAAGGGTTCCCCAATGTGAGGATTTCATTGGGATTAAATTTTAAAGAGAGTGTCCATTGAGCTCGTTTCTTAAGTAGATATCCTACGTATCCTGGTTAAAGCTGGAATCATATTTGTCATAGTTCGTTTTTTGATGGCATGTATACTACCATCATTGATAACCTCTAATACCATGTGATTCATGTTCGGTGAGACAATAAATAACAAGAATTAGATCCGAAAAACCACACACTTTACCATCTCCGTTGATGTAAAAGGAGGAGGATGATGGTGGGCGCGGTCACAGAGCAATGAACCTTCTAATTTTAAATGTGGTTGAAGGACATTGGGTCTAGCTCGAAAGGCTAGGGGATTGCTCTAGGAGGGATTCCCTAGAGTTGGTTCTGGGAAATGGGAGGAGCATTATTCCTCGCCAATGGGGTGGGAAAGAGTGATCCACTTGACTAGTTTCTAGCTGTAGTCAAAAGGAAAAGTGAGTGATCACCCTTAATACTATGAATGGGGATGTTCAAATCAATGTCCCAAGGTTGGAAATAGGGTTACAATAGGAATGTAGTCGTAAGAAAATTCGGGGGGTCTGAAACGTTGCGGGGACTACCTAAGTGACTCTGCTATCCTTGGGTACGTAGAATCAGAAGGGCATTCTGGTGCACCCAATGGTTCTATCATAAGTGTAAAATGGCATTAAAAGAGGATTTGGCCTCATGCTAGTGTACTAGTTAGAATAGGGGCTTTGAAAAACATAATAGGAATGGAAGGGAATGACATGAATCGAGAGATGTGATGCCAAAAAACCCCCATTCTGCTTACCATTCCATCCATGATGGGTGTATCCCCACATAGCGTACTGCTATATGGGTGGAGGGGATGTCCATGTACCAAAGTGGAACATGGACCAGGCTGTGGTCCATGTACTATAGTGGAATGCAGACTTAGGCGTGGTCCACAAACAGGAGTGGTATGATGTGGTCCAATGTGGCATAGGGTCTTACCTGCATAACAATGCACTATGTGGTATATCATTCTAATGGAGGGTAATTCAGCTTAAGTTTTGTGGGGAGTTCATCTGTGAAGGTCCTGTATTTATGGGTTCAATGATTATGTTTTTGGTCTTCCAATTTTAATTGGTTTCCTTATTTTTATGGTTCGCAGGTGCTGTATTACAACTGATTTTTTTTGTTTTGTACTTATCTGATCCTTTACCTCATTGTCTTATAAGAGATGTCTCAAATGGCTAAACTGTTCTCCCAGCGTGTCTACTATATTCCAAAATTCAATTTCTCAATTCCCCTCATGGTACTTTTATATAGTACCAGGGAAGCTATATCTATGGGTGCTTATCACCCTTTACAGAAGCCAAAAAAATAATCACCTAACCCACATATGACTCGATCAACCGTGGTTTGCGGGGACTATAGTTCATAGGATGCCACTAAATTCACCTTTTATAGGAAATACATGTTTTATAGGGATTTTATATAGGTTTTAATTCAATCACGTTTTCTATAACAACATGGTTAATGGTGGCTTGGTTCGCAGGTGGGAATTCATTTGAAAAAACGTCATCCACTGGCCATCTCCACACAGGCTAGTGTGTCGTAGGTTGTCCGAATTCTACCAGTTCGCGGTCTAAGCTATCCGTGGAACTTTCTCGAAAAATAGTATTCAGACGAGTAGGATCCATAATGTTATGAGATATCAATTCATATTTGGTATCAAACCATATTTAAAAATATACTCTATGATTCATAATGTATAAGCTAATTTAGGGAATTATATTTTATAGAAATAAGGACTAATTGAAAGAATTAAAAACCTATCAACACCCTTAATCAATATTTTTATATTCATCCTAAAATATTCTATATGACTAAATTTTTAGATAAGAATAATATACATATATTGGGGAAAGTTATGGCTAGTATTAATGGCTATATTTAGAATCTTGTTTCTTCACTACATGATACAAAGTTGTTGAACTACAACATACAATATAATCCTCTATCCTTTAATAGAACTATTGATTTTCATATGGTCAAAAAATGGATAAAATGTAATATAAATTAATTTCATTCTCTAATATGTAATGAAGGAGAAATGGTTATTCCAGTAGTGTTTCTTTTAATGTGATATTCTAATCAGTGGTAGCCATTGATTAAAGATAATATAGAGTATGAAGAAATATAGGGTATGAGATTTGATAATTTTGTACAAATATTTTATATAAAATATATTATTCATGAAAAATAAGATCATTTGGAATGGATTGTATTAAAAATGATGAAAAATGGAAAATGAAAGAATTATTATGTATGAATCACATTATACAACATTAGCAAGACACAATACAAACTTTCTATGTAATACGGAGGGTAATATTAAAATTTTTATTTCTTTGATAATTCTAAACCATTTAAAAGTTTTACTATTTCAATTCATTTCACCATATGATTAAATGGTTCCATATACCATTTAGGTAGAGATAAATATTACCCAAATCTTATATATTCAATGTAAATTAAGATAAAAAGATAATGTTTGATTTCTATGTAATAGAAAAAAAGGAAAAATGAAAATGTAATGATAAGATTTCCCAACAAATATTAATTTGGGAAAGAATCCCCCAAATAAATTTTTTAAGGTAATGAGATTTTGAATAAATTTTGAAGAGAGTGGACATTATGTGTGTGAGTGTATGATAAATAAAAGAGATGAAAAAAAATCAACAGTAACATTTTTGAGAACAACAAGATGGTATCCACTAATCATAATTGGGGTTTAAATTAGGAAAAGATAAAGGATAAAATAAAAGATTGTGAAATTAAAACAATGAAAAATGATATCCCATATATTGTAATATAATGTACTTTGGTAATAAACTCAATGATAGCTAATGCTTCATTAAATTTTTGAACTAAATTTCCATTTATATCTTCTGTGAATAATTAATCATCCACTAAAACAAAATGGAATGAGATTCTATTCAAAACACATATTGATATTTTTTTTAATGGGAATATAATGTGCAATATCTAATAAATTTGAAATATATACTATTTTTTCTTACATGATATCTATACAGGTGTTTGATATTGGAATAATCCTATTATTATTTGAGTTTTAATTTGTTTTATGGAGTTAAAAATGATTATATGAAGCATAAAAAATATATATCTAATTTGTGGTAATATAATTTAATAGTAAAAGTATTATAGTATTTATATTGGTATTATTATTTCTAATTTGAGATTTAATTTATTAATTTTTCAAAATAGGTTTTATTCAAAATGAAAATTATCTTAACACGTTATAATCATTTTGTATTCATTTGAAATTACATTCTATTATTTTATATATTTTATGATGTAAAAATGGTTAATTTTTGTGATTTAAGACTAAAAAAAATTCTATTAGCACAAAATCGTTAGAAACAAATGGCTAATGTTATTAAAAAATTCAATCAAAAAAAATTATTTACATGTTATAGAAATTATGTAAGAATATTTTCTCATATTATCCATCATTATTATCAATGATTACCTTATCTCTATTTAAAGTATTATGATATAAAAAAATTATCATTTTACCTTCCTTTTCAATGTATCAATAGGTCTTTTATATCCCTTAACAAATACTAATTTTTTTTTGTTCACTAATTTTCTGTTAATCATTCTCTCTTTCACTATCTATTTTTACTTGGACACAACCCTTTCTCTTAAATATCTATATTTTAACATTCTATTATTACTATACTTTATTGGGAACCCAATTGTGTGTATTTTTTTATATACTTTATGTTTACCACATCCCCATTTGAAATGAATATTTATTTTTCCTTTTTATGTGGTGGGGTTTCAACATAAAATATTTCCCAATGTTTAACCCTTGATTATAGAGATTAAATAAGCATTGTACGGATGAAATTTATATAAAGGAGGGTAAATGTGAAAGCTATAAAAATAACTTTAAAAGAATAATAACCTCAATAACATTCTTAACACAGAACACATTTATACAAAATGGTATATACTATAAAAATTATTTTATAAATGTGACCATTACAACCATGTCATTAAATTGATGCAACAAAAATAGAAAAAATGATTATAAAAAATATGTATAATGTTTTTTAATAATAAACTGATTAATTCATAAATAAACATTAACTCAATTCAAAATATTCATTTTATGCATCAAAAACATGTTTCCTTTAAAAATGGACTTTATTGCCTTTTATTCAAGGATGTTATAATTAATTTATAATTATTTTTAAAATTAAATTTTAGGGAATTAAAATAAAATTTTAAATCAAAATGTAGGTATTATCTTCAGGTGATTTCATTTTAATTTATGAGAAAATATCAATTTCTCACTGAAGAGAGAGAAATTTTAATTTGTTTAAAAAAATTTCATTTCAATGGGTTATTTAATTTAAAAGTACCATTATATTTTGAATATTATCTTGATGTATCCTTCGTATCCTTTTATTAATTATCAAATTTATCGGCAAAGAATATTTTTTAGGATTTAAATTGATTATTTAATATATATATATATATATATATATATATAATGCATTCGATATACAGTTGTTGGTGGGTACAAATTATAGATAACCCCTCAATGCATTATTATGTATCATTAGAAAAACAACTAGGATATCCATAATATATGGGTTTATTATTTATACCAACCCATATTTGAAATCAACTTGGAATAAGGTCGTGGTCATGAAATCCAACATTATGCATTTCATTCATCGAGAATTTAGTTATTATAATCCATGAAATTATTATATCAATATTATTTATGGATGTATTTGATAATCAAGTTATTGATTATATGGAATGTTTATTTTAGTTTTATACCTTAAAATATAGATTATTTATTATTTAATCATTATATAATGAATTGTACGCAACCCTTACAGAGTGTTTGAGCTCACCCTTATCATTCCCAAGGATATTAAATGGAATCTATCAATGTGTTTCATGCATACAAAATATTTAATATAAATATATTTTTTATTTCACAACTAATGTAAAATCAGAATCATGTATGTATTTAGATTTTCTATAGTACAAATCTAATCTAACTGTTGTGATGTGATCCCTTGAATCATATGAAAATTTAAATAAGTTGACATATTCTATAGGTTACATGATTTGGGTCTTTACAACATAACTTTTTTAGGAGCCATTAGTGTTTCATGAGTAACAGGCTATAACATTAGTGTGGTATATAGATTTTAAAGGAATAGTTTCACTGGGATGTGAGTTGTGTAAATAATATATTTGTTGTGACAACTCAAATTATCATCAAGGAAAGTGGTTTGAATTCATATTCAACAAATGACTGGGTTATTTATGACCAATGTGTGGGTTTTCAAGAATGTTCTTCACCATTGAAAATCCATATGAGTCTCTGGTTATTTAAAATCACAAAAAAATGAGATTTATGAGTTGTGAGAACAACCCTTCAATTTATAGAGGTCCATCCCTATAAATAGAGAGGTATGATGCTCGATATATAAAAATGTTGGTTCACACAAGGAATTGGTTAATCTAACCTCACAGTCTCACGAAACATGGACTATCTATCATAAGATAGGGGTTTTGAAGTATTATTTGACTGTGTCATGAAACTATGAGTTTCATGACACCCGTACCTTTTCCATGAAAGGCCAGTTTTGAAACCCACATATATTTAATCATTCATCATCAAATTTATCATTAAATTACTTTCATGATAATTTTTACTATTTTTTAAAGGCCTCAGGCTCTATAATGATCCATGGGGATTTTTTTCCATATCTTTGTGGATAACACATGCTTCGAGATTCAATTTGAAATTGTTTTACAACTCATTCTCTGTAATGAAAGTAATTCATTGGGATATTTTCACCTATAGAAGTAAAATTACATTAAATTTTCTTTTCTATTATGTATAAAATCACAATATATGTTTTTTATTGTTTAATAATCTATTTTATTATAACCGACTTATGAAATTAGATAACACCAGTGTTATAGAGAATTTTTAAAAGGGAGATTCACCTAGGAAAAATAGTGACAAAAGAAAATACAATTATATAGTAAATGTTTAAACAATAAATAAGTTATTAATCCAAAAAAACATGTCTTTTAAGGTATGGGGTATTAGATCAAGGAGTATACCCCACTGAGACCATCTGAATGCACACACATTAAAGTTAAAATTAAACTACTAATATCATGTTATATTTTTTATAAACACCACTACTAAGATGTAACGACCCTATAATATATATGTAAAAATTTCATGTGTCAAGACACTAATACTGTAAGAGTGTTTTTAATACACATGTTCTATGGACTAGTGATATGAGAAAAAAATGATCTTAGTGAATGATTTACACAGTTTGGTTGAATAAATGATTTAAGATTCATTATTTTGGAATATTAATGTAACCCATCTATATGACAAATTTTTGCTTTGAAAAATATATATATTAACATAAAATATATGGAAAATAATATAAAAGACTTGATAAAATCATTATATGAATAAATTATAAATTATACAAAAATGGGTCTCTTGAATATTCAAGATGAGATATAAAATAAGTCAGTGCCAATCAGATCATTATAAATATGAAGCTAAATAAAACTATAAAGAAATTAAGAGTATGATATTTCTTGTCTGACTAAAATGGTATCCTACACCAATACATCATGGAGCCTAAATAGATTAACTTTCACCTACTCCCAACTAACCATCTTTGTACCCAATAGTTATACATGCACCTTCCATACCTAAAATGCATTAGATGAAGCTGCTGAAGTTAGTTCCATAGAACTGAATTTAGAGTACTTTATGATATCCTTTATTTTTCAATTTTAATTTTTATAAAATATTTATCAATTTATTATTGTTTATTTTCATGACATTGTATTAGATAATTTCTTAAGGGTTGCTATTATCTTAAAGGTCGTAGAAGTTACTCGATATGATAAAAAATAATGGGTGCTACAACACTATTATTAAATATATGTTATATATACAAATAATATCATTTTATGAACAAAAATGATAAATCATATCAAAGGTAGAGACTTATAGGACGTTGAAGAACCATCTTAGCATAAATATCCTTGGTAATATTCAGTGTAGGATATTATGAGAATGTGACCTGTTAGTAGGAAATCCAAATTTATTTGTGCCCTTGGGAGTTACTATTAGTGGATATATGTATTGATCCTTAGAAATTAATATTATTATTAATGGAATTATGAGTCCTGTACATTGATGTATTTATTAAAACAATGATGAAAGATGTTTACAGTGAGGTAGAATACGTTGGACATGTCACATATAATATTGCATTCATGTATAACATGAGAAAGTATTTCCCTTTAATTTTATTTAACAGATGTTTATATCCCATTAATATTTTTGGAAATTATATATCAAAAATAAATCTATACCCATGGTGTTATATAATAAATTTCAATTTAATATAAGCCAATGATGGATAGAATGTGAACATTGGTTTAATGCATAGACATACAACTTGTTTGATTTGAGATATCATGATAGAGGTATTATATTATAAAGTAAGGGTCCATACGTGGTATCATGTCATTTCTACATTAAATTCATTCTATATTGATTCCATAGAGTGTTACTAGATGCAATCCATGTACTTTAAGATGATTCACCGAATGTAATTGAGAATTTTTTTAGGATTTTAACATACTATGTGTATCAAAATTAACAGTTTGATGAAAAAATAATTATTATTATTTATGAATATGATTAAATGTTATTCATGGATTTTTTAATAATTATTCATGTATTCATGATCGTAGATAAACTGTCACTAGTTATTCAAGAGAATATAATGTGAGTGGAATATTTAATAAATAATTATTTACTATTTAGTAAATATAATATTTATATATTTTTTTTCAAATAATATAGTGATATATATTTAATAAGTTTACTTTCTTAATTCAAGGCCTGATAAATATTATTGATGAATATAATACAAATATTTTATTTCTAGGGAGAAATAATATATATTTAATGTTATTTGATTAAATGATATTTAATTTAATTCGCATGATGAGGTCATGTTAAGGAAATAATAATATATCTATTATTGACATGAGTTTCCACCAGGGATTAAATAAATAATAAGGGAAAATTGTGAAATTAGTAATTTTTAACCCTAGTGATATATAAACCTAGTTATATTTTTTTCTTTGAGATTTATGTCATCTTTTTGGTTGTTCATAATGAATTTAGTGAATCATATCAATCTCTATAGTTCTCCATTATCCTAGAATAATCCCATTAATGGAGATCGATCTTCATGCAGCTCCCACTCTCATGTCTAGACATATCTAGGAGAATCATTGGAAGTGGTTCTCACAGCGATCAAAGGTAGACAACACAATATACATGATCTACCATGATTGCACTCATGTGTTCCTAAACAAATTGGGGAATATTTTTTGAAGTCATGTTGATCACCACTAGAGGAGATCTTCTCTTGATTACTACACTACAATGATAGTACAATATAGATATATTGTCAGATCCATCAATAACAAAATAATTCTAATAATGTAATTATTTATTTTAAAAAATTAATTATAAATAATATGTGAGGATCATCTCTCTAGTTCCAAAATTGTATCCATTGTTTGGCCTTCTTCGATTTAATTCTATTACTCATGTAGATTATCATTGTGTAAATCATGGATTGATCTTTGATCAGGGAGAAAAATAAAGGATGGGAATGAACCAACAAACTCTTTTCCAATTCCAAGATCCTAAAATTGGTGTTAAAAATGTAATAGAATTATTTATAATTATTTAATGATCATTGGTTGATTTATACATTTTTAATTAAGTATTCAATTAATATATAATCATAATTTTAATTTGAGTTTTGATTAATATTTTCATAAAAACTATTAATTTTTTTATGACATAATAAAGAATAACTCATATATAGTTTCCAAATATTTTGGTCATATAACAAAAGAGTACACACCATGTTACAAGAGTTACATGTTGTGTACTTTTGTTCATGTCACCATGAATTAATTTTGAAATTTTCTCAAACTATGTGTAATGATTTCACAAGGTGCATTTAATTCCTTACAGCACATGTTGACAAGGCCATCCCAAAACATAGTCAGCTGGAGTACACATGTTGTATCCCATATACACCTCATGTAGTCCATTTAAGACATAGATTTGACATAAATTTTCATACATGACCTATTTGACTAGTGACCATGTAATTCGGTGATTAGTCGACTTGTTGTTTATTATTCAAGAGGTGCACTCCAATTTTACAAGGCATTATTTATAGGCTATGTCCCTAGGACCCTGCCTCATATAGATGTTGATATATGTACACACCATGTAACACGCCTGTACACCTAATGTACTTATTCCAAATTACGTAGATTTAATATTTATTTATTATACCATGTAAATGATATTGACATGTTCTTGTATGTGGTCATTATGTTGATAGGACACAAATTGTGGTGGGTTTAAATATATATATATATATATATATATATCTTTATGTGTGTGTTTAATAAATATTTGTGTGATGTTCATATCTACAAATCAATAATGTGTTGTCTTCTAATTATTACTCTACATGTATTGAAACAAAACATGTGAATGAAAAATAATGTAAATCATGTAATCTGTAAGGTGAAGTACATGTCATGAAAGTTCATGATAAGAAATTTATTCCATATTTCATATGAGTAAATATTATACAATTGTAAAACCTGTTGGTATGAATTAGATGGGTATTAAATATGATGACACCAAGGTACATTTATGTTCATAGTTAATTATAAATAAATTTATTTAATTTGTTTAAAATTACGATGGATGAGAATCGCAAAGAAATTCGAAGAATAAATAATATAAAAGAATTGATTAATTAAATAATATAACTAATTTATTTTGAAATTATTTATCTTAAATAAGATTAATTGTTAATTAATTTTGGTTTTTAATAAATTCATAATTCATTACATACAAGTGGATGATCATAAGGATAGACCCGACCTTTTTATGTTATTGGTTTAATTTAGTTTTTTATTAAATTAAATTGTTGTCATGTCTGAATTCTATCCTCCCATTATTTAAGGGCCTATGTGCCCTAGGATTCCTTTTTTGTATAACATTTTCTCTTCACATGGGTGTCATAAAAAGAATATTTAATGTATGGAGGTCACAAACTAGTGCAGGCAGTTAACGTTTGGAGTTGAGATGAGAACAATCTAAAAGAGATATAGAGGTGGATATGTGGAGAGCTAAAACATGAACCTTAATTGGTTCATTGTTTTTCCCACTAGTTATGTATTAGTTTATTAACTTCTAAATAAACTAAAAAATTGTAATGTTCATGATCATTTCTATTTATTATTTTATTTATGTCATTTTTCATGGAAATTTCATTATGGATGTTTTGTCATGATTACACGATTTAATAAATTAATGATCCAACAAGAAAGAACTAAAATAAAATATATTATGGATAAATATAAACAAGACATGTTTTATCAATTAATTGAATCCACAAAATGTTAACAGGAATGAGATAAATACAATAATTGAAAATTTATACTTGTTTGAGTAAAACCCCCTTATAAAATATATTGAGTCTGTATAGACTTCCACTACATTATTTAAAATAAAACCATATTTTGATGAGTTAGACCATCCAATGTTTTTTAAATTTCAATCATCTGGTAATTATAAATTTAATGTTTGGGTTTACTTTACATGGTTCACATTAACGGTTTACTACCAAAAAAGTAAATTGTGTAACTGAGAGGCCGTGGTTGAAGAAATCCAATCTAATGATTTAAGTACTAGGGAGTCCACTAAAAAGACCATAGAATTGTGAGTTAATGTTGGTAAAATATAGAATTCATATCTAAAACCATTCATGTTACATTACTAACCAGAGTTGGGGTAATGAGAATGGAATATGGATCTATGACACTAGAATTTCCCTGAAATGGTATATTCTAAAGATAATGGATAGTTTTATTGGGTTAAGATAAAAATAGTTTTAGATTAGTAAATATTTATTTACATGTCTAAATTTTATTAAATAATGAAATAAAATACATGATCATATTATTTATAGAAACAAAAATAAATTAACATCAATCCTATCTTTTTCATATATTCTTGAGAAGTAAATCATTCTCACCAGAACAAATTTACAAGAGTGGAAATTGAGAACACATGTTATTCTTCACCATGAATTTAAATTGCATGTGCTGGAAGAACCTATTCCTAAAGAACCTGATAATAAGGCTAGTGATGTATAATTAAAATTATATGCGAATAATTTGAAAGATTCCACCAATGTTCAATGTTTAATGCTATTATCCTTGATCAGTGAGCTTTTGATCCAACATGAAAACATGGATGAATATTGAATGATATGTAACATTCAAGATATTTATCAAGAGTAGATGATAAATGAAATTTATGAGATCTTTAAGGTGTTTGAAAACTATTTTTACAGATTCTTTTTCTAGGTGGGCCTCATGTAGTCATGCTTATTTGTTATATTAAATTCTTAGACCTATTAGGTAATAAATTATCAGATGATTTGCATGTAGATATCATATTTTCATTAACATTGATGAACATCCCTAGTTTTAATGTTAATTAAAATAGGATCAGTAATGTAAAGATTATTTCGAAAAATCTCACATTGATTCTACTAGTGAATTAGAAAATGGGTATATTAACGCCATAGTCCTTATGGAGAATATGAAAATGAATACCAAGTAAAAGGGGCCCAAGACACATAATAAGTCTAAAACTCCAATACACCTCCTATCTAAGATGTAGATAATCCAGCAGTGAGGAATGAAATAAGAGGCGGTATGTTTTTCATGTGGTATGTGAAGACACTATAGTAGGAAATTATCCCAGTAAAAAGGGGATGATAAAGGTTCATTCTTTATCAAAATATTGGAACTGCATTGTTTTTGAATGTTTTTTTAGAGGATAGGTTGATCTGAAAGCTACTAATAGTGCATGGTCAGATGATCTGGACAAGGGTGAATACTACAATACATTTCCACCGTGAATGATTTTGGTTTTAAAATATTGTTATTAAGTAACAATAGTTAACAACAACATAATTTATGTTTTATTCCTTAGATTCAGATTGGTTTATTTTCATGTTAAGAAATTTTTTTTTGTTTTTATATTTAAAAAAAACATATGTTATGGTATGAATCATTTAAATAACATCATTTATGTATTAAATTATGAATACCATGTATTATAAATTGATAATGAATCATGATCACATGAATCATATAGAACCGAGATTTGGTATCACCGTTTTAGTCATATAAATATGAAGCATTTGAAAAAACTATATCAAAATGGTTATTTAGACTCCTATGAGCTAAAACCCCATAAAATATGTCATGATTCATTACAAGGAAAAAATTAATAAACCACCATTTAAAGTATAGGCTGAAAGGGGCAATGCCATGCTTGGATTTGTACATATTGATGTGTGTGAACCATTTCTAGTAGAATCAAGTGGTGGATATCATTACATCATATCTTTTACTTTTGAATTGTGTAGGAATGGATATGTCAAAATAATTAGTTATAATTATGATTCATTTAAAAAATTCATGGAATTCATGAATGAAGTATTGAGTCATCATAGAATGAAGATAAATAATCTTCAAACGGATTGAGGTGGTAAATATATGAACCAATACATTATCAACTTTCAATGTGAGATTTGGATAACATATCAACTCACTAAACTTTACACAGAAAGGTGGAATAACATTACTAGATGGGGGAATAGATACATATTATAAATGGTATGGTCAATGATTAGTCATGAAGATCTACCATTATCCTTTTGGATATATGCATTATAAGCAATGGAATATACATTAAAGTGAGTTCCAAGTAATGTGGAAAATTTAATTCCTTGGATGTTTTGTATTGAAATGATACCTATTTTGATGAATACATGTGTATGGCGTTGTATGAAAATTGTAAATGACTTCCTAAAAAAAGTAGCACCCTAGAGTAAAAAGTGCAGCTTTATAGGTTATCCTAATTAAATAAAGGGATACTAACAATAAAACCACTCAAAAAACCATTACTATAGCTAGAAAAGTAGTCAATCTTGAGTTCCACCACATCCTCGAAAATGAAATATGGAGAAAATATTTATTTGATCAAGTTGATGTTCACGATAAGAAATATTTGGAACAGGAATAGGTTCCATTGGCCCCTATGGAAGAGGTAGTTCTTAAACACACAAGTACTACATAGGAGAACAATGGATGTATGATAATGAGAGAGATATGGTTTTCTAGTCATTGAAGAAGGTTACTCATTATTGGTTAAAAATAATGAACCAATATCATATAAAGAGGAATTAAAGTTCCCACAATATACAATATGGGAAGAATCCATGAATTATAAAATGGATTCATTGTATCATAATCATGTTTCAGTTTTGGTCGATGTGCGAATAAATGTAAATTGTATTTGGTGTAAATGGTTATTCAAGAGAAATCTGGACAAGGAAGGTAAATTAAATACCAATAAAGTAAGCCTAGTGGCAAAAGGGTTTAAATAACATCAAGAAATTGACTTTGATAAAACCTTTTCACCAATTAATATGACATAATCTATTAGAATTATAATTTCTACAGAATATTACCATTATAATGATATTTGGATGGTGGATTTTAAAACTACATTCCTTAATGGTAATATTTACGAATATGTCTATATTACATAACAAGAATCGTATGTGACTCCAGGTGAGGCCAACAATATTTTCATGTTTTATATATACATTTATTCATTGAATTAAGCATCTAAGTCATATAACATTTGGTTCGATGAATCCATAAAACAATTTGGTTTCATTAATAACGATTGTGATCAACGTGTTTATATTTTTTTAATGGAAATATAGTCACTATCTTTGTAGTATATGTTTATGACATATTAATTTTTGGAAACAACATACCGGTCTAATAGTAATTTACGAACTAGTTAAACATGGGTTTCTCATGAATTAATTTTGTGAATCATCCCATATTATAGGGATCAATATCATTCATGAAAGATACAAGAGGCTTTGTAGAATAATTAAAGGTATATATATTTACTATCTTCTAGAGAGATTTAGTGTGGAAAAATATAAACGTGGATTATTCCAGTGTCACATGGCTTAAATATTTCTTTGAAAATGTGTCCTCATAAACCATAGGAGAATGCGAGAATGAGTATGATCCCATTCACTTTAGCAAAAGGAACTATAATTTATTTCATGTTATGTACTAGAATTTATACATCCTATTTATTAATCATGTTAGGTAGCTATCAAGAAGATCCAGTATAACAAATTTGATCATCTATTGATGTAATCCATAGGTATCTAAGAAGAACTAAGTATATGTTACTAATTTATGTATGAGAGAAGATGTTTTTCATCAAGGGATATACTTATAAAAGATTTAAGATAGATCAGAAGGATCTTAAGTCACAATAATGATATGTTTTCATTCTTAAAAGATGATTAATGATTTTGAATTGTTCAAAAAACCAGTTTTCATTAATTTTATAGCTGAGTCTGAGAATATAGTGTCTTATGAATCATCCAATAAATCTATTTGGGAAAATCCGTTTTTCCATGATCTTGATGTGTTACCTAGAAGTAAATTCATCATCACATTGTATTGTGATAATACAACAAGAGTGTCTCTAGAAAAATGTTTATGGTCCCACCAATGAAAAATATTATACTCCCAATGTATTACCTCTTCAGGGAATTTTTTAGAGGATTGAACCTTCAGTATGTAGATTGTCCATGAAATGAACATGGAAGATCCCTTGACTAAACGCCTATCACATCCAATAAATGAGTATCATTTGAGAGATATTATACTTAATGTTGTTAGTAGTTGGATCTACTACAAGTGGGATTCTATTAGATTTGGTTCCCAAGAATCAGCTTCTGTATACTTTATTATATCCTCTATTCATTGTTTTGAATAATAGTAATCTATTTATCACATCATGATAGTTATTATCAATCTCAACTTAGGGATCCCGAAGCCAGTGTCTACAACCATTACACTAGAATGATTATGAGGAATCAAATCTTGATGGACTGATCGATTTGTAGTCTTGGTAAACTAGATACAGACATGATTCTTGTATTAATAAATAATGCACTAATTACAACCTACATATATTTTACTTATTAGATAATAACATTCCATTTATTATATCATTTCATATCATTCATAGTACACTTATTGGATTTTTGGTGAAGGGAAACAAAATAAGGGTGAGAAGAAATGCTTAGAAAGGATAATTTATATAGGAATAAATAATGAATCAAAGAGATTAAAAAATTTTGTATACTAAATAATTCAAAACACAAATCATGTAATCAATAAAGTTATAATTAATTGCATAAAAAATATACAATGGAAATAAATAGAAACACATAAAATTTATTCAATAAACTAAAAATAAAATATATCTACATATATGTTTATTCAAATGTTCATGGATGAATAAAAAATCTAACTAAATTAGGTAAATTCTTAATTTTTGGATCCTATATTTCCTAGTTACATAGATCTATTACTGTCAAGGCCTTTCACAAGACAGTTTAGCATATTGGGTAGAAACCCAACAAATTTTAACAACTAATTCATCTCATGAGACTACTAATGCAGTGAGGGTTGTTCATTAACTGGTCCCTAACCCATAGGTCTTATATTCAATGGTCCCCAAACCCTGTCTTTCATATACCAAGAATTACTCATATAATATAAATAATATAACTTATCCAATTCCTATATTGAATAATGGATACAAGTTTATCAACACATCCGCAAAAAATCAAATAACATTTTATGTAATTACTATATGAAAATTTTCTATATGATTCATTAAATAATGATTTAAATGATAAATGATATGGATATTTTGTAGAAATTCATTTTCAAATGATCTAGGAAATTGAATTTTCCATGGGTCATAATAGGAATCAAAGATGTTAATTTCAATAGTCAAATTGGAAAAATCAATCATAAACCAAATTGATGAAGAATAATGATTGTTTCAATACAATATATCCCAAGTGGAGTAAATATAATGGATTTCTTTCATTGATGAACATTGACACTATAAAAATATATTTTAAAAATATTCTTGAGGAAATATTTAAAAAACAATATTTTTGAAAATTATTTTATTGGGAGATAAATTATTATTTTTCTTTAGAAATCAACCTTTTAACCATGAAATTTAATATTCTTATAAATTATGGCATATAAATACATACATGTCGTATGAGGTAAAAAGAACATTCCCTTTTCAAGGTTAAAAGGTTTGAAAAATTCATTTTTCAGAAAGAGATAAGAAAATTAAAATTAAAATTGCTACTAACTTATACCAAAAAACATAACCATAATAATATTTATAGTATCATAAATTTACTTCTTATAATAATTTATTTCCTATTTGATAATAACCATTTATTATTTTAACTATTTTTAGTTTTAATTTCCTTGTTTTCTTGAGAATGTTTTTACATGTTATTTGTTGTTCATAATAATTAGATCATGTTCCAATCATCTCTAGAATGTAGAAAATTATTTTAATATCATATATATTCAATATATATGTATTTATAATAATATATAGTGTTTTGAGATAACAAATGAGATACATTGTTCCTGGAGATGCTAGTCTATACGTAAAAATGAACACTACTTCCATTCCTTTATTATTTTATAATAATTAAATGTAATTGATAAATATATATATTATAATATAGTATAATATTAATATAATATATATAAAATATAAATATTAAAATTATCCTTAATACGATTCATTTATAGAGTGAATGAATCACATCACATTGAGGAGGCAGTAGTCCACACATCAAAAAATGATGTTTTCGTATTCCCACAAGATGGAAAACATAAATCTATGTTCTATATAAAAACAATAGACTCACATAGAAATGATAAATATCATAAATAATATATATATATATATATATATATATATATATATATATAGTTTCCATCATAATGATCAACATGAGATACAATAATGGAAGATTGAACAATCATTCTTTTGTGACGCAGTAGTTCGTTGTATACATTGACTATTTGTTCATTACCCTGTATATATAAGTGTCTATAAGTTTATATTGAAAACATAACACAAAAAAATCTCATTATATATTGGATATTGGTTTTAATATTTATTTATAGAATAATGATATTTTATGGGGTGGGTAATGGGGATAAAAATAATATCTTGATGAAATATGTTATCGTTTTATCCGTTAACTCCTTCTACTTTGCACTAAAGGAATTCCTTTGATATAACTCTGGACAATGTGATTATTAAAGGTTTATGGAAGGTATTTTTAGGATATATTTTTGAGATATATTTTGATCCAAAATGGATTTATATGTAAGAGGATGTGGGAGGATATGAGGAATTTTTATATTGGAGGAGTGAATCTCTAGTAAATTTTGTGAAATAGAATTCCCCCAAAGTTTTTACAATGTAATATGCATCCAATAATGGTCAAAATTAGATAAAAGTGAGGATATAGTCTATATATGCCTATTAATTTTAATAACGTATCTAGGGCATTTGGGCTATTATTTGTTTGGTTTAGTCCCTTGTTAAGTTTAATTATACCTTATTTGTTGTAATTAATTTTAAGTACTTCAACTAATTTTATAGTCAAAAACTAATATAAACATATTATAAATAATAATTTACGATTATTAATAATTAGTAATCCATTATTCCTTATTTCCATCATAGAATTGGAAGAAATTAATTTAAATTTAATCCCACAGATAGGATGACAATGTAAGCCTTTAAATTAAAAATCCACCAAGGATTGTTATGTGTGGTATTAAATTTCAAACTGAAATTTATTTTGATGAACTAAATTGGTTTAATTTATTAATATATCATGTAATTAAACTTAAAACACAATTAAATATTTATATTAACATTATAAATATGATATATGAAAAGGTAGTT
Organism: Viscum album; assembly: GCA_963277665.1. Taxonomy (NCBI): domain Eukaryota; kingdom Viridiplantae; phylum Streptophyta; class Magnoliopsida; order Santalales; family Viscaceae; genus Viscum; species Viscum album. The sequence continues at coordinate 288,710,263 of OY728126.1, read as the reverse complement.
TTGACTTAAAAATCATTATTTTTATTATTCAGTAAAAAATTGAAACTACATATTATATTAAAAACAATCGTCCCTAAAAATAATTATATTATTATATTTCTATTATTATTTTTATTTTAAAATATACAATCCTTTAATGTTCCAAAAATTATATTTAAAATAGGTTCTCCATTAATAAGCGGAGGGGGCGCCTTAATAAAAGTCTGGTTTTTTATGTGTAATATAAGGTTTGTTTGATATTATTCATATCAAATCAATTGAATGAATATAAAAAATATTTTTATGAAATATAGTATATATATATATATTACATTAATATCACTCCCAAATTCTAATAAATTTAATTTAATAGGAAAAAACACCTTTCTATGCATAAAAATTGTTTTCAATGGTTTTTTTATTCAATTGGTTCTTATAGTCAATTCTAATTATTTATAACCAATAAAATAATTTTATATTTCTATAAAACATATATTTTAATAATCAAGCAAATAATATTTATATCCACTAATTTAACAAACTTTTATAAGTCTTATTATATTAAACAATTATATATTAATAATATATTGTTATTGAGTAAGACTTCAGATTACGTGTAATGCAATGTTTAGAATAAAGTCATTATTTGATGCTATAAAAGGTGACTTAATGTTACATGCATTAAAAGAAATAAAATTTATTAAATTTATTTAAAAAAGTAAATATAATATAAATAATGGGAGTATTATATTCCCATTAATGATTGGTGTTTCCTGCCATTCATTCTATCAAATGAAAGGTTCTTGCTTTAGATTTTGGGGTGTTACATTCTAACCACATTAATTAAATTTAAACCATGCAATTTAAACTCGATCATGGTGATATTCTTTTTATATATAATAATTTTTAAAACCCACAAAATGAGATGGTTTTGTAAAAAATCTTTAGAAAAGAATGATTGGATTTTCTAGTGTGACATGTAATAACTTATAACTAGGTATCTAGGTAGGATAACCATAGTGGTATGTTGATAAATGTACTAGGAGGAAAATCATAAATTTTTATATGGATTAAAATATTTCATTAATAAAAATCATGTGAAAAATCAATAAAAAGTTAAGGACTTGAAATTTATTAATATACAAGGATTTAAAATACCACCAGTTCAAGAACAATAAAGGTATTATGTTAACATTTTTTTTCATTTTCTTAATATGGATTAATTATTTTACTACAAAATAATACAAATGAATTTACTTACATTATATATTTTATAATCACAATTTCATCCTTCGGTTATTCTTCACTCAAATTCTAATTATTCCATTAGTTTATGAAATTGATATAAAAAAATTAACAGTGATGCATGAAGCACTAGAAAATAATTCTAATGGATTTTAATGATCTTAAAAGAGTAAAAAGTCGTTACATTTCTCTCTGACTATTCTCCAAATCCAATATGGTAATGATATTAATCTCTAAGCCTAAAAATATGTACAACCGGTTTATCATTTATATTTATTCATCGGATTATTTAATTAAAAATAGTGATATAATAAAAATTACATTTTTTTGGTTAGTGGACGATGTGAAACCCTTATCATCCTTAGTCAAGGGGTTCAATACCCATGAAATTTATGGATTTTATGGGTTTTCACCTTATATACTAGTCATTCATTTCTAAAAATATATTAATATAATTTATAAAATAATTATGAAACATATCCTTGAAACAAGGTCAACAACTCAATAGCATTTTAACTATGATTTCTAATACAACCCAAAATCATAAATATATTATCTGTTTTATTTGAAAATAGGTTCTTCATTGGGGTACGGTTTAACCTGGTTCATTCATTTTCACAATATATTATAATAATTGATAATGGTTTATAAATAAATTGTTATTTATCCAAAGAATATCACTGTGAGTGTCAAATTAGGTGTCTAGTAAGGCTGGTTGTCATGTACCATGAAATGCTGATTTTGGACCGACACACCTTGTCGAAGTTATTACTCCTAGTTATATCTATTCTAGAACCGCATACACTTTTAGTATCCATGTATGTATGTATTTATAATAAGGACCACATAAAATCCACAATACAAAAATTCTAGGGTTTTCTTTAATACTTATCTCGTATGCCAACCTAAGGGATATATTCTCTAATTTATGTTATCCTAAGTCTATTTTCAAATAATGCTACCAAAAATCACTTTTATACAAACTGTATCAACCTGACCATTGAGATTATAGATATGATGTCTACTTATACTACATTTTCATGATTGAAAGGAATAAAATCAAGAAGAACCAATCAGTTTAGTAGTTTTGGTAAACCAGATACATACATTCATCTTCTATTACCTATTAATACACTAATTATAACATAATTGTTTTCTTTCTTGGATAATAATATTCCATCTAGTGTAACACTGCATATCTTTCATAGCATTTTTAATGTATTCCTAGAAAAAGGGGAAAATAATGGTGATCTCAAATACTCGATAATGGTAATGTATATAGGAATAAATAATGAATCAATAATAGTAATAATTTTGGTATGGTAAAAAACTAAAAACACATACAATGTAATCCATAAACTGATATGGAAGTGTGGAAACTATATGTAATGATAATAACTGAAAAAATAGTCTATTTAATCAATGAAATGAAAATGAAATGTTTCCATAGATACGTCAACATACTACCTCAGGGATTAATAATAACTAAAACTAAATGATGAAAATAATTACTTATAGGACTCTATGTTTATTTGGTGCATAAAATCATTACTATCTAGACCATTCGTAATATGGTCTAGCTTATTGTATAGAAACCCATATTATTGGAACAAGTAACACATATAATGAGACTACTGACACCTCGTGGGAATTTTATTATTCAGTCCCCAACTTTTATGGCTTACATTAAACAGTACCCAACCCAAGTCATACATTCCCATTGAATTCATCATAATGAATAAATAATATACCTTAGAAAATATACATATTGAATAAAGTATATGATTTTATTAATATTTTCACAAATAATAAAAAAATCATCTTAATCAGCATATGATAATTTTCTATATGATTCAAGAAATAATCTTATCCATGTAAATTGATATGGATATTTATGGGAAATTCAATGTAAAATGATCATAGAAAATTGAATATATCAAGGGGACTAATATGAATAAAGGTATTGAATTTCAATACTATAATTATTGAAAAAAATCATAAACAATCCATATTAGGAACAATGTAACTAATACAATATATCCTTTATGGAGTAAAAATAACGATTTATTATAATTGATGAATAAAGAAATTATAAAATGATATTTTTCATAAACTCTGGATGAAAATATATTTATTTTTAAAATGATTTGAAAAATATTTTCATTGAAAATAAATTTTGAAAACATTTTTTTAAATTATCCTTTAAAACATGCAATGGTATCTCTTAAGAAATTATGGTGTTTAAATATATACATTCTATATGTTGTAGAAAGAACATTTCTTTTGCACAATAAAATTGTTAAAAAAATGGCTTGTTCCAAGAGAGAGAATATGATTCCTTTGAAAACATTTTTAAAGAATAAAAGAACAAAAATTTAATTAATAAATCATATTTAATGGCTAAAAATATTTTTCAAAACCTTTTTATAAGAAATTGTTTTTATAAAAATCTGGTACTCTAACTAAAGAGAGAAATGATGTCCGGTTTCTTCAAAACATTTTAAAAAAACTATTGAGTACCAAATAGTGGGAAATGATAATAATACTAGAATATGGTCATTAATAACAAATAGAGAGTATAATTAATAGGTTTATTGTACAATGGATATTGAATTTCCTTGAACGAAAATAACTTTAAAATATTATTAAATCGTTATTAGGGAAAATAATCATTAATCATTTTGACGATTCTCATACTACATTGAAGCATTCTAAATCATAATCCTCATAAAGGAATAAAATTAAGTAAAAGTTTTATATACATTATAAATATAAAATAAGGTTTTGTTGATTCACCACATTAAATAATTATGTGGTGAATATCACATTTATCTTACAAAAGTAAAAGTGCGATGAAAAATCCATTACCTTTCATTTTAATTCTATGTAAACCATTATCATACTCATTTATATGTTGTCTAAAAATGATACAAATTTATAACAGACCCATTATAATATTTATAACATAATATATCATCCTCTTATAATATTTTATTACCCATTTATTAATAACTTTTCAATATTTTAGTTATTTGGAGTGTTAAATTCATAGTTTCTCAAATAAGTTCTGTATTTTTTATTATTTATATATATTAAAGAGATAATGGTTTCATAATATATATAATGTAAAACATTATTTTAATATCATATATATTCATTAATTATGTATTTATAATAATCTATAATGTATCGAGGTACAAAATGAATTGCAACCTTCATGGAGACAGTAAACCGTACACACACATTAACACTACACAAATTTCGTAATCATATTAAAATATTGAAACATAAATGAGACACACACATATATATATTTTAAATTATTATATTAATTTAATATATCTAAAATAGTTTTATTAAAATTATTTTTAATAAGTTCCATGAATAGCATGAACGAATCACATCCATTTGAGGATGCGGTAGTCCACAATTCCAAAAAACAATTTTATCATATTCCCATAAGATGAAAATCATAAATTTATATTCTATATAGAATTTATAAAAGAATAAATAAATTTAAAATATCATATATGTTATATATATATAAATAGACTTTCCAACATAATTACCACTATGAGTAGTGGTGAAGGAAGATCGAACAACCATCGTTTTGTTAGGCAGTAGTTCACCATTCAATAAGACTGTATGTTCATTTACCATTAGATAGAAGTGTGTCCATGATTAGGAATAAACATTAACATAAATAAATATTAGCAAATTTAGGATATTATTTTAAATATTTATGAATATAATATAAAATTTTAGGGGTGGATAATGGAAATAAAACTAAAGAGGGTGACGGAATATATACCCCTTAATGAGGTAACTCCTTTTGGTCTCCTCCCAATATATTCCTTTGGTATATTTAGGACCAAGGAAATGAATCTTCTTTTAGAGGACTTATTTTTTATAGATATTTTTTAGATCATTTTAGATCCAAAATATCTAGTTAGGTGTGAGGTAGTGTGAGGAAAGAAGCCTATTTTATAGTGGAAGAGGAGTGCCACTATTTTAAATTTTGGGGAATATAATTCCACCCATGATTTTCCAATGTCCAATGGATCCAATTATAGTCAAATTTAAAATAAAAAAATGATAGGATCTATATATTTCGATCAGATATCTTTAGTAAATGTTTCAATGTCATTTGTGACCTTATCATTAAGGTTTAGTCCCCTTATAAGCAAAATTTTATCTCATTTATTGTATTTAATTTTAATTAATTTCATTAGTATCTATTGTAAAAATCTAATTTTACTGTATTGAACATTAAAAATTATTATTTCTCCAAATATATAATACATTTTCTTAAATTCCAATACGAGAAGTTATAGAAATTAATTTAAATTCATTCCCACATATAGGATACTAGTGAGGGGTTTTAAAGTAAAAACCTTCAATATATTTCTACATTTTTTATTCAATTTCAAAGTGAAATTGATTAAAATTAAATAAATCTAATCAAATGATAAAAATATTATCTAATTAAACCCGTAAAAAAAATTAAAATATATTTTAAACATATAAATATGTTAGATGTAAAAGTAGTTTTCATTTAAAAATCAGTATTTTTTAATATTCTTTTAAAAAAAATAAAACATTAGTGATAAATACCAATAAATCACCCCAACCAAATTCTTATGTGTTCATTTCAAATATTATGTTTTTTAATTATATATTCTATAATAGTTCCAAAAGATGGATTCAAAATTGGTTTTTAATTTAAAAAAAGCTAAAAGGTCATTAATAAAAATATAGGTTTTCATGTGTAATATTATGTTGGTTCTTTTCTTATGCCTATAAAAAATATTTTATTGAATAATATATATATATTACATTAATATCAATATCAAATTTTAATTAATTTAATTTATTCAGATAAAATACATATTTTATCATATAAATAATTTCTATAAAAATGTTCTTTTTATATACAGTTGGTTCTTATATTCATTTTTAACTTATTTGTTACCAGAAAATTAATTTTATATTGTTTTGAAATTTATATTTTCATAAGATAGTAAATGATATTTATAAAATCTATTGAAAAATCTAGGTTATGTTATATTATATTAAATAATATTATTTTAATAATATATTCGTATTTGATAAAACTCGGGGATGCGTGTAATGTAAGCTTTTGAATAAAGTCATTGTTACATGAGACAGAAGATAACATAATGTTTCAAGAATTTAAAGCTAAAAAATATACTTAATTTATATAAACTACAAAATATGTTATATATACTCAAGATATTATATTATCTTATGTGCTTGGTGTTGTGTGTCATTCACACTATAGAATTAAATTTTTCTAAATTAGATTTTCAAGGAATTAAATTGTACTAATTTGTAACATTGTATGCGATATTGTCTTATGAGTACCTGCTATACTAAAATTTTATAAAATTTCTCTTCAATGATGAGAAACCTAATGTGATACAACATTGTTCTTAAATATATGTTCTATATCTAGATGATTACATTTAAGGGACACAAATGATATCGCCTGTTAGGGATGGATACTCAAAAGAACTTAATGTAATTCTCATTTTGTATGCCATCAATAATATCTAATGTAGGATATTATGAGAAGGAGACCCACTAGTAGGAAATCCTCATTTGTTTCTATCATTGGATGTTTGTATCTATAGATGTGTTTATTGATATTTTTTTACTTTAAGATTATTATTAATTAATATTATGAGTTATGTACTTTGATGTATTTATTAAAACTATGATGAAAGATGTTCAGAATGAGGTAAAATATTTTTGGTGCGTCATGAGTAATATTTCGGAAAAGAATAATAAAAAAGTGGTTTCTCTTCTATTAACGAACATAAGTTCATATCTCATGTCCTATGATGGAAATGATATAGCCTAAATAATTCTATATCCATGTTTTTCCACATGAACGTTCATTTTTTTAAGTCGATAAAGGTTACATCGAACACATAGGTTGAGGGCACCAACATGCAACCTTCTTTATTAAATATATTTCGATAGATGTATTTTATTACATATTATGTGTCCATATGAGGAATTATATAATTTTTGAATTAACTTATTTCTATATTGGTTCTATCATATCCATGACTTATTTTAAATTCAATTTTCATTTAATTTCCATTATTTCAGTTTAATGGGGGTTTTCTATGAATTTTGGTGGAAATGGTGGGTTTTTAAAAATTAATCCAAATCGTGAGCCCATTTCCAGATATAAAAATAAAATATTTTTCTTTTATAACTCCTTAAATATTCATCATTTTATACTCATTCCCCTTCCCAATTAGAATACGCTGGTATATTAAAACCACCATATCTATTTGGACCCCATATGAATCCAAAATAATAAAGGATTTGGGTTTTTATTAAGTTGTTGGTCCATCCCGAAAGCCCATTTCCAACATTAAATATTTGTTTTTAATAATTTTATATCTCATTATTAATTTTTATGTTTTTAGGTGCTTCTAACTCTCACACACGCCCTCTAACTGATGGAACATCGTCATTCTCTCCTCCTCCAATTTGGAGCTCAATTAAATCATAAATTAGGGAAATACATCTCTATAATTAAGAAATCAACCATATTTTAAGAGTAAAATTGATTCTTTCATAACACCATCTATTTTTAATATTTTCCTCCTAGTATAGTTCCTAGATGATCTTATATGCCTTATTATAACGTCGCATTCATTTATGGTTGTTTTGAAATTTTGATACAGTTGTATTTGGGTCATTTTCTTCATGATTTATTTGGGTAAGTGTTTATCTATTTATTTAATTAATTATCCTTAGGGTTTCTTCCCATATTCATGAATTTACAGAGTTCCCATAAGTTAGGGTTCATACCTATGGTTTGATATGTGGTCTTTTGGTGAAATCATATAATCTAGTGTTTTTTTCTCTACCTTTTGGTGCGGCTGAGGTGCGGCTGAGTTTTTTCACCATGATTAAAGGGTTTGACTCAAAAGGTAGGTGTTTCCTTGTGTATGAAATTTTTGATGAGTTAGCTTTTCTGATTTCCCGGTTTCAATGTTCCTCAAATGATGCATGTGGTGCGAAAACTGTTTTCGATGGATTTTCTTAAGAATTTAATTTTATAGTTTCATTATGGCTTGAAATTGGGAGATTTTTAGGGGTGACTCTTGGATAAAAGTTTGTTTTTATTTTATTAACACATGAAAGTGACATCTTTTTCTTTAAAGGGTGTAGAGACCCGAAGCCTGACGTACATTGACATTACATTACTTTTGCGGAATACTTAGTACATAACAAAAACACACACTAAAGGATCGTAATAGTTTAGTGTCTTTGGAAACTCAGAACGTAATCTTCTAATCGTGGTGAAAGTTCTTCAATATCTCCCATAAAGGTCATCCCTTTTTTTTCCTAAAACCTTTCTTTATATCCTGGGGAAAAGAAAACATAAAAGGGTGAGCTCAAATGCTCAGCAAGGGCAATAAAGGAAATCATATCATATCTTTTTGAAAATCATAACCTGCAAAAGAGATCATAAAATCTTAATAAATCATAGAAGTGAAAATGAGATCCCCATAATCATAACATGAAACTTGAAACTTTGTGGCATGCACACATAATCATGGAAAATCATTTCTTGTTAGTCATGACTTATTGCCAAGACTATCTTAGTGGACAAAGTCCCTTTCTGAACCGAGTTCACTCCTCGTTTCAGTCCTGTATCACTGAACCGAAATAACCTTCCGTTCCAGCCATGTCTATCTCATGAGATATAAAATCTTTACCCAATGCATTGGAGGGAGATATAGGTCCCACCCATCTTATAATTAATCCTTTCTTATGTGTGCCACATAATCATAAATCATACATCATCGCATAACCCATGTAATAAAAATGGGATTCTTAAACAACATGACATCATAAAACAATTCATATAAGATAAAGGAATTCATAAAAATGTTTCCATCAAAACATAATCAAATCCATGTAATAATAGGGATAAAAACAGAACCCTTTTATTATCTTAGATGGAAAATAATTTTGATAAAATACTTGAACTCCATTCTTGAGGAAAATATCCTTTCTACTTCAAAAACATTTTTCCTTTCATAACATGTCATAAAACATTAAAATAAAAGAATTTGATTAAAAATAAACTTGAAAACTTGTAAAGGAAGCTTCTTGGAAATAAGGTTTTAAAATCCATTCATGCCGTATAAGTTAAAAAAACATTCTTCGTACTTTTGTCGGAAAAGTCAAAAAGTACCTCGTACGAAAAACGACAAAAGATTCCTTTTATTTCTTTTACTAAAAACTCACCGAAGGGTAAAAAGGGATTTAAACAATTGTAGGTGGATGAAAATAATATTACATATTGATGAAACATGGATGTGGATAATAAAATACACCCCAGTAAATACTTATGAATAAACAATCTCGAATAAAATGAGATTGTGATATTTCCCTTACCTTAGGTCCAATTTGCTTCGTATGTGTCCGAACCTCCTGTATAATGATTTAAATAATGTCATTGACTTATTACAGAATCATATTCATTGTTATGATATCATATATGTTTCACTTATGACATTATATTACCCGTTCTTTTGTAAATTCCATGTTAAAGAAGCGTTTTGGGTAAAATCGTTTCATTTATCGTAGGTGTTTTGACTTGTTGTTCTTGACATCATTATTACTTATATCATGATTTACTTACTTCCAGAATATAAAATATGATTTATATATCATATATATTCAGTATATATATATATAATAGATAGATAAATAAAATGAAAAACACCGTTCATGGAGACGGTAGTCCGTACGTACGCATGAACGCTGTTTTTCTTTCCTTATTGTCTTGAAATGGAAGTAAGTAGATTACATACATATGTATATATATACATAAATCCAGTAGCTTTATAATGTCATATATTTCATTATTATTTCTTATATATACATTATAATCATTCTTAAATGGTTAACATGGAGAATGAATCTCATCGCGTCGTGGAGACGGTAGTCCGTACGTACGCACGAGCGATGATATCATTTCCATAAATATTGAATTGAATTGGAGTGGATTATACAATATATCAGAATCAATATGATGTTGTAATAACTATGTATAGTTATTCCTTACACCATTATACCCATCCATGTAAGGTGGTGGTGGAAAATAGATTATACCACGGCGTGGAGACGGTATTCCGTACGTACGCACGCGCGGTGATTTCTTTTTCCGTAGGATGGATAGATGGTGAAATAGGGTTGTTTCATACTTATAATAACATATCAGTATATGAGTGATACTGATGTTATTACTTCATAATGAAACAACCTAAGAAGAAGAAGTGGAAGAAGAAATAAAGATGAAAGAATTGGTAACGGTAATTACCTCTTCTTTGAAGTGCCTCTTTGAGACCTCCTCTTAGGGCACTAGAATTGGTCTTTGAGGAAGACCAGAACCTCTAGGATGTTTCTAGGGAAGTGGAGAAGAGATTTTGGCAGGGGTTGGCCGAGCTTGATTGCTCAAATTGGTGTGAGGAGGAGGGGGAGGAGGTGTCCTTTTATAGAGGAGGAGAGGGGCACCTTAGGAATATCTCAAAATATTATTTTATATTAAAGTCAAAATCGGTTTATAATGGTTCCAAAGGGTCTTATTTCGAAGCTAAAGTGGGGATGGGTAGAAATCCTATCAACCAATAGAATTTAGACAAGTTTAGGATATTATTTTATCCTTATCAATTAGATTTAACTCTAAGTTAAATAATTTAACTTTTACCATGTCTTTTTGTTTTCTTTCACTATATGGTTAATACACTTACTATAACATGCCAAACGAACCCCAAATTGTTTATTATTAATATATATATCCTTATCTAAGTCATTTGGCCGAACCTTAGATTTTTAGGAGTAAAATAACAATTAATAATATAATATTTGATTTAAAAACTATTTTGTGTCAATTTTGACACTATTTGATATATGATTTTTGTGAAAGTCATAACAGAATTAAATGTTCGAACCAAGTTGATTAAATCAACATTAATATATCATAGTAACCTAGAAAATTAGTGGAATTCATAAAAATTTTCAAATTACATTTATTTTGGTGTTTATAACATCAATTATGTCAATATTTCATTAATAAGATAATTACTGCATCATCGTTGTGTCATAAATAAATTAAATTATTTGATGTCTAAAAATTACAAATAAAATACCATCATGTAGGAAATCTTTTTCGCTTTCTAATGAATATTTACAATCGAATTTATCTTATGTATAACCCCATATTAAAAATGATTTACTTATTAAACTTTGATTTTAACTATTTTAACCTTTCTTTAAATAAATTAATAATAAATGTCCTAATCTAATCCAAGTGGGCCTAAATGGTCATATTTTATTCCTAAGTTTGTTTTTGGTCGAATTACACTTGTCCAATAGAATTAGGTCATGTGTTAGGGTAATATTAATATCATATTTACCCTTAGTTACCCTATTCACTATTAACCGCGGTAAAAAAAAGTAAAAAGTTACTATTCACCAAAAATTATTTTCATCTCATTGAACCACATTTTAGTCCTTGATATTAACCGTGTCTCTCGGATTTTCGAAATTCCATTCACAGAAACGGTAAAATTAAGTTTTATACAAAATTCAGTTTTTAACCTACCACTTAGTAGTTTCACTATTCATCAAAAATTGATGTTTTTCAGAACAATGCCAAAATTTCATCCTAAGCTATATTTCATATTCCGAATTCAAAAATGAAATCTATTTTACCAAATTCATAACATAGAAGTTGCATTAATTAATTTTATAATTAAATCCCGCTGTTAAAATAAATAGCGTGTTTTTAGGAAACAAAATATATCAAAAGATTGACACTTGATTATGTCTGGTTTAAATGTGAAATTACAACCAATGACCAACATTGTATTAAATTGTAAAAATATATTCTAAATATACTTTAAAACCACTCAAATTAATAATTTATAACTATTAATTATTTCGATTGAAAAAGTTGTTTTTAATTAAAATTTAGTAATTTCCACTATTCATCAAAATATGAAAGTTATCCGAAAATTACCAAAATTTCACCTTAGGATAAATTCGATACTCTGAATCCAAAAATGAAGTTCATTTTGGAAATTAAGATTTACAGAATTTTAAAAAGTGGTTATTACTATTCATAACGGCTAGTTTTAATAATATTTTAATAGCATATCGTTGTTTAGTGAAACTCGGTATTGCGTATTACACACGCTATAGAGGAAGGTCGCGATTGCGTGTAATGCAAGGCAAGTCAAGGATGCGTGTTGTGTAAGCTCCTTTTGGTGTAGCGTACAACACAAGACATTAATAAAATTAAAAAGAATATTTTTTATAAAATATTGGGCTGTTACATTCTACCCCCCTTAAAATGAATTTCGCCTTCGAAATTCGTCGGGGTTATAAATGGTTTACTATTCGAAAGTTTCTTTAATAGAAACCCACAACGTAAAAAGGAAAGTCAAAACCAATCTTTAAAAACAAAAGTATGAAACGTAACGGTTACCCAAATAAATTAATCATTTGGTTTCCACATAGGTGAAAATATGGATATGGAAGAGAAATCTAACCATCATGTTCTGATGGAGAGTGGTAGAGAACATGGCTATGGAAAAGCCAGTAATCACAAATCCATATATTTGTGATGATATAAGGTACCATCTGATTCATCAGGTATAAGATCACTAGGACAACATTTTTGGTTTTCAAGATCATTTCCCCTAAAGTTGAAAATTTGAATTAGAATAAATACTTACTTTATTTTGGTACAATCTCACTGTTGTTCGTGCCTTGAACAATTTCCACTTCATCTCTTAAATAAATGAAGTTGAATTTGTTATTCGTGAAGTGTTAGCAGATCATGTGATAGAATGACGGTTCATTCCATCTGTCTCAAACAAAAGGTTAGCATAAATCGATCTATAGTGAGATTAATCATATATGGTTCCTAAAATGGACTTATACTTCATATATCATACTGCTTAATATAATAAAACTAGTTTCTACTAAACAGGGACTTCCTGTAGGTCAGTGGTAGGCGATAAAGGCCAGTCGCACTTCGGTTGTGGGTTCGATTCCTACAGCCTTGTCCGAAGCGATGGGCTGTCGCCCGTCCTGCAGGTTGTCCTTTTTATAAAACTATATTACTATAACATCCCATCAATAATATCGAAAATCTTCTATCCTTAAACAATACTAACTTATGTCCAACATAATCCAGTCTAATCTTTAAGCTTATACATAATAGTGCAGTCCACACTCATAATATAGTGACAACGATTACCAGAGATTTAATACTGTCGTTGATCCCCACATATCATAAGATATGTCTTGTTGGTCACATTCCAAACATTCAAAGGCCTTAATCATGTATTCTCTTGAATACCCATTGAACCATAGTGAAAACTTGAATGCAGTTAAAAGTTAACACTTTTCACATACCAAAATCCTAAAAATTCTATATACTCAAACCATGATATCACTTAGTCCTTATATCAATTATGAGCTCATGAATACTATTAAACATTTCATTTTCTCTTCTTCATTATACGCATATCATCTTATTTCCAAAAAAAATATCTGAATAACCTTTCATGGATACTGGTAACATTAATCAGACAACAATGTAACAATCCTTACATGTCTCTTTATTCCATAGTGCCATGAGATTACTTATACAACATTACACATGATAAACATGTAATCATTCCACTACATTCTTAAACCATTGACCGAGCTTCAACAATTCTTTCATCTCACATATCATTTGTAGTCTCTTCATCATCATCCACATAAATACTTCCCATACGACCATACTGATTATCTTCATGAGACTTTCCCTTAGGGCATTGGTTTGCATAATGCCCGTACATTCCACATTTAAAACATTTAACCATTGTTGATGTCGTAGCAATACCATTATCCTCATCCATGTTGTTAACTAAACCTTTTCCTTTGCATTTACTTGCTTTGTGTCCTTCCTTTCCACACCCAAAGCATCTTCCAGTTCCTTTGAAACATTCTCCTTGATGCCTCTTCCCACATGATTTACATAGGAGAAATTGAACTTTCTTTCCTCTATGATCATCATGAAACTCCATCATTCTCTTATTAGCCGAGTCAGGAAACTTATCAAATTTTACTTTATTAATCATATTATGAGATTGCTGATTCGGCATAATAATGATGTTTGGACTTCCAAATCCCATTTCATTTGGTTGCTCATAAAAAATATCATTCCATTGTCCAGCATATCCTCCATTATCATGAATCACCTTGTTTCCATCCATTTTCTAAAACCCAAAAAGAATAGTGTGAGAGGCAAAAATCATGCTAGGGAAAACAACATTATAAAGGGGGAGTACCTTCAATATCTAACATCTTAGGTTTAATTCTATGATGGTTAGCGTAGTTCTAGTACTATAACCTATACGTATACTTAACCTTAGGGACATCCCTAGACATACCTTAGAAATATCTCTAGGGATCTCACTAAAGTTCTCGCATCCTAGTTTCCAAAGGTTGACTAAACCTTTCCTCTGATACCAACTGTAGAGACCCGAAGCCTGACGTACATTGACATTACATTACTTTTGCGGAATACTTAGTACATAACAAAAACACACACTAAAGGATCGTAATAGTTTAGTGTCTTTGGAAACTCAGAACGTAATCTTCTAATCGTGGTGAAAGTTCTTCAATATCTCCCATAAAGGTCATCCCTTTTTTTTCCTAAAACCTTTCTTTATATCCTGGGGAAAAGAAAACATAAAAGGGTGAGCTCAAATGCTCAGCAAGGGCAATAAAGGAAATCATATCATATCTTTTTGAAAATCATAACCTGCAAAAGAGATCATAAAATCTTAATAAATCATAGAAGTGAAAATGAGATCCCCATAATCATAACATGAAACTTGAAACTTTGTGGCATGCACACATAATCATGGAAAATCATTTCTTGTTAGTCATGACTTATTGCCAAGACTATCTTAGTGGACAAAGTCCCTTTCTGAACCGAGTTCACTCCTCGTTTCAGTCCTGTATCACTGAACCGAAATAACCTTCCGTTCCAGCCATGTCTATCTCATGAGATATAAAATCTTTACCCAATGCATTGGAGGGAGATATAGGTCCCACCCATCTTATAATGAATCCTTTCTTATGTGTGCCACATAATCATAAATCATACATCATCGCATAACCCATGTAATAAAAATGGGATTCTTAAACAACATGACATCATAAAACAATTCATATAAGATAAAGGAATTCATAAAAATGTTTCCATCAAAACATAATCAAATCCATGTAATAATAGGGATAAAAACAGAACCCTTTTATTATCTTAGATGGAAAATAATTTTGATAAAATACTTGAACTCCATTCTTGAGGAAAATATCCTTTCTACTTCAAAAACATTTTTCCTTTCATAACATGTCATAAAACATTAAAATAAAAGAATTTGATTAAAAATAAACTTGAAAACTTGTAAAGGAAGTTTCTTGGAAATAAGGTTTTAAAATCCATTCATGCCGTATAAGTTAAAAAAACATTCTTCGTACTTTTGTCGGAAAAGTCAAAAAGTACCTCGTACGAAAAACGACAAAAGATTCCTTTTATTTCTTTTACTAAAAACTCACCGAAGGGTAAAAAGGGATTTAAACAATTGTAGGTGGATGAAAATAATATTACATATTGATGAAACATGGATGTGGATAATAAAATACACCCCAGTAAATACTTATGAATAAACAATCTCGAATAAAATGAGATTGTGATATTTCCCTTACCTTAGGTCCAATTTGCTTCGTATGTGTCCGAACCTCCTGTATAATGATTTAAATAATGTCATTGACTTATTACAGAATCATATTCATTGTTATGATATCATATATGTTTCACTTATGACATTATATTACCCGTTCTTTTGTAAATTCCATGTTAAAGAAGCGTTTTGGGTAAAATCGTTTCATTTATCGTAGGTGTTTTGACTTGTTGTTCTTGACATCATTATTACTTATATCATGATTTACTTACTTCCAGAATATAAAATATGATTTATATATCATATATATTCAGTATATATATATATATATAATAGATAGATAAATAAAATGAAAAACACCGTTCATGGAGACGGTAGTCCGTACGTACGCATGAACGCTGTTTTTCTTTCCTTATTGTCTTGAAATGGAAGTAAGTAGATTACATACATATGTATATATATACATAAATCCAGTAGCTTTATAATGTCATATATTTCATTATTATTTCTTATATATACATTATAATCATTCTTAAATGGTTAACATGGAGAATGAATCTCATCGCGTCGTGGAGACGGTAGTCCGTACGTACGCACGAGCGATGATATCATTTCCATAAATATTGAATTGAATTGGAGTGGATTATACAATATATCAGAATCAATATGATGTTGTAATAACTATGTATAGTTATTCCTTACACCATTATACCCATCCATGTAAGGTGGTGGTGGAAAATAGATTATACCACGGCGTGGAGACGGTATTCCGTACGTACGCACGCGCGGTGATTTCTTTTTCCGTAGGATGGATAGATGGTGAAATAGGGTTGTTTCATACTTATAATAACATATCAGTATATGAGTGATACTGATGTTATTACTTCATAATGAAACAACCTAAGAAGAAGAAGTGGAAGAAGAAATAAAGATGAAAGAATTGGTAACGGTAATTACCTCTTCTTTGAAGTGCCTCTTTGAGACCTCCTCTTAGGGCACTAGAATTGGTCTTTGAGGAAGACCAGAACCTCTAGGATGTTTCTAGGGAAGTGGAGAAGAGATTTTGGCAGGGGTTGGCCGAGCTTGAGTGCTCAAATTGGTGTGAGGAGGAGGGGGAGGAGGTGTCCTTTTATAGAGGAGGAGAGGGGCACCTTAGGAATATCTCAAAATATTATTTTATATTAAAGTCAAAATCGGTTTATAATGGTTCCAAAGGGTCTTATTTCGAAGCTAAAGTGGGGATGGGTCGAAATCCTATCAACCAATAGAATTTAGACAAGTTTAGGATATTATTTTATCCTTATCAATTAGATTTAACTCTAAGTTAAATAATTTAACTTTTACCATGTCTTTTTGTTTTCTTTCACTATATGGTTAATACACTTACTATAACATGCCAAACGAACCCCAAATTGTTTATTATTAATATATATATCCTTATCTAAGTCATTTGGCCGAACCTTAGATTTTTAGGAGTAAAATAACAATTAATAATATAATATTTGATTTAAAAACTATTTTGTGTCAATTTTGACACTATTTGATATATGATTTTTTTGAAAGTCATAACAGAATTAAATGTTCGAACCAAGTTGATTAAATCAACATTAATATATCATAGTAACCTAGAAAATTAGTGGAATTCATAAAAATTTTCAAATTACATTTATTTTGGTGTTTATAACATCAATTATGTCAATATTTCATTAATAAGATAATTACTGCATCATCGTTGTGTCATAAATAAATTAAATTATTTGATGTCTAAAAATTACAAATAAAATACCATCATGTAGGAAATCGTTTTCGCTTTCTAATGAATATTTACAATCGAATTTATCTTATGTATAACCCCATATTAAAAATGATTTACTTATTAAACTTTGATTTTAACTATTTTAACCTTTCTTTAAATAAATTAATAATAAATGTCCTAATCTAATCCAAGTGGGCCTAAATGGTCATATTTTATTCCTAAGTTTGTTTTTGGTCGAATTACACTTGTCCAATAGAATTAGGACATGTGTTAGGGTAATATTAATATCATATTTACCCTTAGTTACCCTATTTACTATTAACCGCGGTAAAAAAAAGTAAAAAGTTACTATTCACCAAAAATTATTTTCATCTCATTGAACCACATTTTAGTCCTTGATATTAACCGTGTCTCTCGGATTTTCGAAATTCCATTCACAGAAGCGGTAAAATTAAGTTTTATACAAAATTCAGTTTTTAACCTACCACTTAGTAGTTTCACTATTCATCAAAAATTGATGTTTTTCAGAACAATGCCAAAATTTCATCCTAAGCTATATTTCATATTCCGAATTCAAAAATGAAATCTATTTTACCAAATTCATAACATAGAAGTTGCATTAATTAATTTTATAATTAAATCCCGCTGTTAAAATAAATAGCGTGTTTTTAGGAAACAAAATATATCAAAAGATTGACACTTGATTATGTCTGGTTTAAATGTGAAATTACAACCAATGACCAACATTGTATTAAATTGTAAAAATATATTCTAAATATACTTTAAAACCACTCAAATTAATAATTTATAACTATTAATTATTTCGATTGAAAAAGTTGTTTTTAATTAAAATTTAGTAATTTCCACTATTCATCAAAATATGAAAGTTATCCGAAAATTACCAAAATTTCACCTTAGGATAAATTCGATACTCTGAATCCAAAAATGAAGTTCATTTTGGAAAATAAGATTTACAGAATTTTAAAAAGTGGTTATTACTATTCATAACGGCTAGTTTTAATAATATTTTAATAGCATATCGTTGTTTAGTGAAACTCGGTATTGCGTATTACACACGCTATCGAGGAAGGTCGCGATTGCGTGTAATGCAAGGCAAGTCAAGGATGCGTGTTGTGCAAGCTCCTTTTGGTGTAGCGTACAACACAAGACATTAATAAAATTAAAAATAATATTTTTTATAAAATCTTGGGCTGTTACAAAGGGGCTGAAAAATCTAGTTTATAATTTCTTAGTGACATGTGGGCCTTTAAATATGGGTTTTTAATGGGTTCTAGGTGTAAAAGTATATCGTACTTCCTGAATGTGTTTTATGAAAATGTATGTTTTTCATGTGTTTCTTTTGTGTTGTTAATTGAGTTTTTTTTAACACTTGGGGGTTGTTTAATAAATGTGGTTAGGGATTAAAATTTTGTTTGTGTGTTGTTATTGGTATGATTTTGTAATGGAATGAGGTATTTGAAATGGGTTTTGTGAGCGAAGCATAATTACACCCCTTGTATTTGTTTTATGAAAATTGTTAATATTTTTTTTGGTTAAACAATGTTCGAAAACAGTGTATATGTAATGTTTTGTGAGTGTGTTCACCTAATATGGGTTTTTTAATGATAGGTGGTTATTTATGATGTCAAATATTTTTTAAATTTTTTTATAACATGCTAAAATAATTTAGCAAATGGATAGGGAGCTGTGAAACATGGTTGCGGGATATTTTTCCTGAGTTTTTTGTGCAAAATGAATTGTGTTGATGAAAGAAGTGTTATATGATATTTGAGTGGGATGATATGTGAGTTATAATGCCTTGTATATGTTTTATAAATCTGTTTAAATGATTTTTGTATGTGATAATGAAATGTGAAAAGTGTTGTGGGCTATTTTTGGTCTGAGTATAATTTCAATATGCATATGAATGAAAAAGTAGACTTTGATTCCTGTGTGATGTACTGGTTGGATGTTTTGTGAACATGTGATATAGAAATGATATTTTCATGTGATATTATATTTCTTAACTTTTTTAACATTTTTGAACACAAGGGGAAACCCGAGTATCTAGGTGAGAGGATGTGTACAAGTATTCTAGTGAATCTGTGTGATGTACTTATTGAATGATTCAACCATTCCATTTGGTGGAATAATAGTTGTGTTGTGTGGGGATTTCAGGAAAATACTACGTGTCATACCAGGTGGAAACAGAAATGATATAGTTTCTTCAAGTATAGCTTCTTCATATTTATGGAAACGTTGTTGTGTTCTGAAACTGATAAGGATCATGAGACTGTTTTCCAATTCTTCTACAATTTTAGATGATCTTCTTTAATTTTCCAAATGGACTTTAGATATTGATGAAGGTAACATTGCAGAAACAAATGATGGTGAAACTTTAATTCCAATCCCATCTGCATATCTTCTTGCTTGGACTACAGATCCTATTTGTGCAGTTGTTGAACATACTTATCCAAACTTCATGAGTAACCATGATGATGTTAGTTATCATAAAGACAATGCCAACTTATCTATAACTCGGGATATTGTTGAAGACATAAATGCGTACATGATGTCTCTCACCTGTTCTGAATGCAAAGATTATTTTAGCTCAGATTCAGTTTGTGATGAATGTTTTGATACCGATAGGCCCGAAACCATTTACACTTCTGTTATGTTAAATTGGATTAATGTTTTAGGGATGGCTGCCAATAAAATTACACTCAAAACCTTGGTACCTGTCATTTTGATTTCAAATATAGACCAGTCTATGAGATTATGTAATGGTACTCGCTTTATTATCACACATTTGGGAGATCATGTCATCGGAGCAAGAATATTATGTGGTTGTAATTCATGATATCTTTCTTTCATTCCAAGATTAAATATGACACACTTCGACTATCGATGGCCTTTCAAACTACAAAGAAGACAATATCCTTTGACTGTTTCTTATGCTATGAATATTATCAATAGTCAAGGACAATCACTATCTACTATTGGGATATATCATCAAAAACCTGTGTTTTGTCATAGTCAATTATATGTTGCTCTATCTAGAGTCTCATCACCATTAGGTTTTAAAATAATAGTTGGTGATAATAATCCCACAACTCATGAATCGACTCAAAATATTGTGTATAAAGAAATATTTCATAGATTTATTTAGGTATATGTCAAATTATATGTTAAATTGTCAATGTTTGGTTCTGGTCAGCTTATTTCTGTATGATTTTATGAATCGCAATATATCAGATTATGATATCTTTCTATAGAAAAAACATCACATTATTACCAAGATGTTGCGATCTATTACCCCTTTGAATGATATCACACCTAATACCAATGATAAATTGAAGATACTAGTGCGTATTTTGAATTTTTGGTCAAACACAACATCTAGGTACTCCAATGATGTTGTTGCGATTGATATGATTCTTGGTGATTTATAGGTGAATTTTAAATTAAAACTAGACTGCATTTTATATTTCTGTTGTTTCATATATATTCTCATTTTATGTATAGGTCAAATTTGTCATCTACATTGATATGTCTTTATATTTTTGACGTTATTAGATCTTTATTTCTGCAGAAAACAAAGACACACTGTACAGTTACTGGTCGTCAAATTATTTCTTAGTTCAGAAATATATTGCTTTAAGGAAATTTTTATCTCTTACAGAACTGTCAGATAGCTATTAATCAAGGTACATACATAGGATGTAGACATGCATGTCATTTACTATTCACATCAATAATGTATGTCTGGCCTTGTGATGCACTACTGTCACATTTCTATTTTGATTTTACTTCCTTCGAAGACATAATTCAGAGAAGGGTTCCACAGAAACATTTAATAGGTAGATGTTTCTTAAGATTCCTAAAACATAAGTTTAATGTTTCTAAATATTCTGTATTGATAAATCGAGAATATTATGGATTGGTTTTATATACTATTATCTAACATTATCATGCTTTTTCTTTTTGTAATATGTCTTAAAAATTATTGGATACTTACATTGCTCACATCCTCCTGAGGCATTGGGTAGTTCCAATTCGAGGATGAAAATTGTCTTATAGGATTAAAGGTTAGTTATTATGGCTTTTTAATTTCTCTAACCCGCAATTTATATTTAAAATCATGTGGTACATATTTTTTGGGTAGTGGGTTACATCTTAAATGTAGTTTAAGGGGGGACTATGCTAACCAGATGTCGTCATACTTGGAAGAAAATATCGGTTCACCAATTTTTTTATTATTTCAACTTGTCAGAGTTAAAAAATTGAATTGTATGCTCTGTAATAACATAATTATTTATTTTCATTTCATTTAATCAATTCTTTGATGATTTTTAACCCAGTATTCCAACAATGTTTGTTTTAAAACCATTTTCAGACTGTTTCACACTTACAACTGCCATTAATGTGACAAAAATCCTTTTCAAGATTGATATCAATGATGTTGAATCATTTACAAAAATGTGCTCTGAATACTTTTTTTAATTATGATTTTTTATATGATGTCCACAGAGTACTATATGATATATGTACATATTATTTTTGACATTTGAGTTGAATTTTTCAATATTCAGATGTACGTTTATAATGGCTTCAGAGATTCGAAGACCAGCATCAACTAACCCATCTTCTTCCTCGACACAATTGCTATTTTGGGGAAATAAAAAAACCATTTCTGAAGTGAAGAATTGTGATCAGGTATGTAATATATGGAAAATTGAAAATTAATTTTGTGTACTTTCTTAATCAGGGTGTAGCAGTACAGTACATTATAAATTCATAATCTACATTTTTCTAAATGTTTCACATCCTACAAAGTGCATGATTTCTATTACCATAAAAAAATTCAAACAACTTACAATTGGTTCTACGAGTCATGCAATTCTTGCATGAAAAAACTGGATATTGATGATGGAAAATTTAAGTGTAACAATTGCAAAATATCTGTAACTTTCACCATTCCAAGGTTTTTATTTGTTCTTCTCATTAACAGTTTATTACTTATTTTATATATCAATTGTAATCAATTTTAGTTATTTAATATGTATAAATCAACAAATTTAGAGTGCAGCTGCTTGTGACAGATACCAAGGACTGCTTTTCAGTTTTCCTATTCGATAAAAAAGTAATGCAACTTGTAAGAAAAACTGCTTCAGATCTGCGAGATTATTTGATTTAGGTACTACCACATAATAAACTAGCATGCTGAAAAAATATGTTCTCTTCATTTAAACTAAAAACTGCTTTTTTTAAATAAGGCTGATGACGAGTACGGTTTTACTTCCAAATTGACTGTTTTCAAATAAAAATGGTTCTCCTGTCAATTTAAGTGTCGAATTTTAATATACAAAATCATCACTATTTAGTAGAACAAAACTCATACAAGGTACTTTTAATTACCGACAACAAAAACTACACCACCTTTTTCAATGAAAACATCACAAATTTTCAGGTATATTCTATTACATTTTCCTGTTTTCGTTAATATAGATAGATTGCACAATGTTATTTATACAATTATTTATATACAGCATCATCAAAGAATAGGGTGTACAAATGTAAGTAGTGTCGAAGAACATAATCCAGTATAATATAATCCATTATAACATTCAATACTTCCCTCAGTGTAAAGAACATGCAACTGGATTAATGCTTTATTGTTCTATAATATTATCATCTGAGTGCTGAATCATTTCGACTCTGTGAAAAGGATGACTCAATATTTGATAAATCGTCTGCGGTATCATCATCTATTCAGGTATATATATATATATTCTTCCTTAGAATTTACATTATAAGGCTTTTTTAAGCCTTCGTTTTTATTTATCCTTCATGTGATGCTTCTTTTAATAATGTTTTATATGCAGAAAAACCTACTGACTAAATTTCTAAATGATGATCTTACTGAGCAATCTCATCATATCTCACCTGAAAGTGTCGGTAGAACAAGTCAGGAAAAAAATGTGGTAGTCTGAATGACTGATATATTAAAGGACAAAGCAGAAAAGATTGACTGATATGTTTAGCATATATGAAAGGTAATACTAAATTATGTACATGATTTACAAAATGTAGAATTTTCATTAGGTACTGAAATAGTGACTATGTCATGAAAGTATCATGTTTTTAGAAATATTATTGAAGGCCTCTAGAAATGAGACCACTGTACAAGTTCATGTTTACATAAAATTGTTGTTATTCAAAACCATGGTATTGATGGTACTACGGTCTTCCAATTCTCCTGTTCTATCTACAAGTACATGTTTTTTATAATATTATTTTCTGTTTACCCGCTAGAGTTTAACATCAGTAATTTTAAGTGGGGGTGGGTAGGGGGCGTGGCTGGGCAAGAGGCTGGAGGGGGAGGGGTCTGGTGGGGGTGGGGGAGGGGGGCAGGGCAGGGGCACGGGGAGGGGGGAGCTGGGCAGGTGGAGGGGGGGGGGAGCTGGGCAGGGGCTGGGGGAGGGGGGAGTTGGGTAAGGGAAGGGGGATCTGAGTAGGGGCGGGGGGAGGGGGAGTTGGGAAGGTGTTGGGGGAGGAGGGGGAGCTGAGCAGAGGGAGGGGACGAGATTGGAAGGGCCAGGGGGAGGGGGGGAGCTGGGCAGGGGGGTAGCTAGACAGAGGCAGGGGGAGGGGGACTAGGCAGGGGCAAGGGGAGGGAGGGAGCTAGGCAGGGGGAGGGGGATGGTCAGGGGGACGGGGAGGGGGGATGGGCAGGGGGAGGGGGATGGACAGAGGGAAGGGGAAGGGGAGGGGTTATATCTTATTTGTTTTCATTTAGTCATATATGTTTCCTACAGTTACTATGATTTATTAGAAGTTTCTCTTTCTGTTTAAATATTAACTAGCACTATCTTTTCTTTCTAACATATCTTTCGTTCGACCTAGGTTGGAAGCTCGGTTGTGGAGGTGCATCTCAGTTTTGGACCTGGCTGATTATTGAGGTATACACAATATTTAATCCTGCTCTTGCATCCTTCTTCACTGTTTAAAGATTCATCAATAACCATGTTAGGAATGTATTGTAACTAATTTGGATATCTGCTCATCTGGTTCATTTTTTTAAAATTTAAATATATTTCCATTGCTTTTCTAATGGTATGTTTTAGTGGGGGTGGGGAGGGGAGGGGCTGGGTAGGGGCAAGTTGGAGGGATGGACCTGGGTAGGGGTACGGGGGGGGGGGGAGCTGGGCAGGGGCTGGGGGCTGGGCATCAGGAGGGGCAGGGAATGGCCAAGGGGGAGGGATGGAGCTAGGCAGGGGGAGGGGGGGAGGTGGGCAGGGGCAGGGGGCTGGGTAGGGGGAGGGGGCCGGGCAGGGGGTGGGGGGCTGGGTAGATGGGAAGGGGAGGGGCAGGGCTATGAGAGTTGTCATATTTATAGTATGTAGTAATTTATTAGTTCAATTTATTCCAACAAATTTTTAAATTTCACACCTTCTGAACTTCGCCTCCCCCATTCCAGTATCTTCTATATTTGTTATCTTTAGTCTTAACTCCATTTTCATCCATCATGAGTAACCCACTCAAATCATTATTGGTATTAAATTTTTTAATACAATTCATAATTTTATTTCGTTTTTCAGGTTGCTATCTTCAAATCATGCTTTGGGGAAAATCCATGTTTTCCAAACAAGATGACAACACCTCTACAGTTGAACTGCTCTTCAAAATGGTGGCTGGGAAATCCAAGTTTTCATTCTGCTCATTTCTGATTATTTTTATTTTGCTGGACTAATTTTCATTAGTTTTTTCTCTGTAGGTTTTCTCATCTTACCATATTTATTTCAGTCATTTTCACATTTGTCGGTTTTATTTTTACAATCACTATATTATGTTGGATTTGACTTTCAAACTTTAGTCAATATTTTTGTCTCATCTCAACTTTTATAAATACAAATTCTTTTTAAAAGTAAAACCATTAATGAAGCCCCTCACTTATTAGTCAACATTATTGTTTCTTCTCAACAATTATAAATATTAATTCTTATTAAAAGAACAACCATTAATCGAATATGTTGTGATATTGCACGGGTGAGTACTAGTTATTCATAATTTTTTACCCATTCCCCTTCCCTATTGGAATACGCTCGTATATTAAAACCACGATATCTATTTGGACCCCATATAAATCCAAAATAATAAAGGATTTGGTTTTTTTATTAAGGTGTTAGTCCATCCCGAAAGCCCATTTCCTATATTTAATATTTGTTTTTAATAATTTTATATCTCATTATTATTTTTATGTTTTTAGGTGATTCCAACTCTCACACATGCCCTCTAACTGATGGAACACCGTCATTCTCTCCTCCCACAATTTGGAACTCAATTAAATTGTAAATTTGGGAAAAACATCTCTATAATTAAGAAATCACCCATATATTAAGAGGTAAATTGATTCCTTCATAACACCATCTATTTTTAATACTTTCCTCCTATTATAGTTCCTACATGATCATCTATGACTTATTATTATGTCGCATTCATTAATGGTTGTTTCGAAATTTTGATATAGTTGTATTTGAGTCATTTTCTTCATGATTTATTTGGGTAAGTGTTTCTCTATTTATTTCATTCATTCTCCGTAGGGTTTCCTCCCATATTCATGAATTTATATAGTTCCCATAAGTTAGGGTTCATACCAATGGTTTTATTTGTGGTCTTTTGGTGAAATCGTATGGTTTTGGGTTTTTTTCACTACCTTTTAGTGTGGTAGAGGTGCGGCTGAGGTTTTTCACCAATATTCAAGGGTTTGACTCAAAATTTAGGTTGTTCCTTGTGTATGAAATTTTTGATGAGTTAGATTTTCTGATTTACTGGTTTTAATATTCCTCAAATGATGCATGTGGTGCGAAAACTGTTTTCGATGGATTTTCTTAAGCATTTAATTTTATAATTTCATTATGGCCTGAAATTTGGATCTTTTTAGGGGTGACTCTGGAATAAATGTTTGTTTATATTTTATAACACATGAAAGTGAATTATTAGTGTTTAATGGGGGTGAAAAATCTATTTTATAATTTCTTAGTGACATGTGGGCCTTTAAATGGGGTTTTTGAATCGGTTCTAGGTGTAAAAGCCAATTTTACTTCCCGAATGTGATTTCTGAAAATGTATGTTTCTGTCTTGTGTGTCTTTTGTGTTGTTAATTGAAGTTTTTTTAACACTTGGGGTTTTTTTAATAAATTTGTATAGGGATTCAAATTCTGTTGTGTATTGTTATTGGTATGATTTTGTAATTGAATGAGGTATTTGAAATGGGTTTTGTGAGTGAAGCATAATTACACCCCTTGGATTTGTTTTATGAAAATTGTGAATATTTTTTTTGTTAAATAATTTGGGAGAATAGTGTATATGCAATGTTTGGTGGGTGTGTTCACCTAATATGAATTTTTAAATGATAGGTGGTTATTTAAGATGTCAAATATTTTTTAATATTTTTTATAACTTGCTGAAATGTTTTAGCAAATGGATAGAGAGCTGCGAGACATGGTTGTGGGGTTCTTTGCATGAGTGTTTTGTGAAAAATGAATTTTTTTGATGAAATAAGTGTTATATGATATTTTAGTGGGATGATATGTGAGTTATAATGTCGTTTAAATGTTTTATAAATTTTTTTAATGGATTTTTAGAAGTTATAATGAAATGTGATAAGTGTTGTGGGCTATTTTTGGTCTGAGTATAATTTCAATACGCATATGAATGAAAAAGTGGATTTTGTTGCTTGTGTGATGTACTTGATGGATGTTTTGTGAACTTGTGATGTAGAATTGATATTTTCATGTGATATTATATTTCATAACTTTTTGAACTTTTTTAAACACAAGGGGAAACCTGAGTATCTAGGTGAGAGGATGTGTACTAGAATTCTAGTGAATCTGTGGGTTTGGCCTCAGTTTCACATAGCAATATTGACACATACAACACTAACTAATCTATAATGTTGATTATTGGAGACCAATAGGATATGGGTATATCCCCTAATAGTGGATCATGCATAAGAATATATATTATTATGGTTACTCTCACCGAGATACGAGGTACATGGTATCGACAACAAGCTAGTTCCTATGGGTTATATCCTATTTGTTGTGCTCATTTTTTACATTGTGCTTACCATAAACATACAATATGTTTGGATGGAATATTCTGTAGTGTTGAAATTTTTTTAAGTTGTTGATTCTTAATTATAGCCCACTGGAAAAATATTTTAATTTTTAAGTTCCATGTTTTTTAAATTGTAAAAAGCATTTCATGTTTATGAAAACATGAAAAAATTTCATCATTGATTGTTTATCGCATGGAATCTCATAGTTGTGATATATTATTGGGAATTGGATCAAACCCTATTTACACCCTTGGTATTAAGTAGAATTGGTTATTTATGTAGTCGCAGGTTGGGTAGTCTTTTTAGTGATAGTTAATTGGGTTTCTAGTAGATCCTTGGTGGTGAAGTCTTGTTGAGATAGATTTAGGGAGGTGCCCCTTGCCATGAAGGCTCATGGGATGTTTAATTTTTTTTTACTTTTGTTATAGTCATGGTGATATTTTTGAACCATCTAATTTAGTTCTGAATTTTTGTTAAATTTTGTTTGGTTTGAAAAAAATACATTTTTTTATTAGATTCATTGGAATTTTTAAGTTTATAATCTCAGGGGTAAATCATACCCAATACACGTTTTATAATACTTGGGACCTTGTTACAACCCATAGGGATATAAAAATCCATTCTGGTCTTATTGTGGGCTGAGTATGGGGATGTTTTCGATGGAGACTATATTTGGTTCTTGAAAAAATGGTATCAGTAGAGGTTCATGCTAACTATATGGGTCATGTTATTTGGGGAAGAGTCAGGATAGTCTGAAGTTAGTATTTTCAAGACATGGTATTCTATTTATGGTTAGTGTGCCTGGTCACCACACCTCATGATGAGATTCATGTTCCCCAGTGATGTCGGGATTTATCTATGTCCTTTATTTTTCTTGGTTTGATGATAATTAGGGAGATTTAAAGGGAGTTTGGTTAATGGTCTCATTGAGTTCAGAGAGCCTATAAATCCATTTTGAGACATGGATATTCCTTATAAATCTCTATATGATGGTGATGTGATTGGAATATGGATTCCTACCAAATTTATAAGGCACCCACTGAAACTAGTTTCCTCATGCATTGACTTTTGTTCTTTAGTTTCGATATCATGTAACTCTGGTTTTAAAGTTACATGGTTTTATGAAGTTTATTGTTTTTATGAAATGATTTACAAATAAAGATGAAATTATTTGATTTATAAATTTTTGAAAATAAATTTCTTGAATAGTTTGAAATTTAAATTTTTTTGTTTACACATCTTTTGAAAGTAGGAACTATATTGAAATTGATTTTGAAAAAGTGTTTCCAATAGAGTCTTCTAAACAATCAATGGGTGTTCTATTGGGATGAGATTTATTGAAATTGATGTCAAAAACATGAGGGCAATTTATTATCTAAATGGCTTTGTATTTCTTCAATGTTTTGTATGATCTGAATTGGGATTTTGATCTTATGGTTTTCGGTTTTGAGAAAAAGGATATGTTGGTTTACCATTGTGGTTTTGAAAGGTGGAAATAATTTTTGTTTTATCTTTTGGTATTCCCATGAGAAACCACCTGAATGGGGTTATATGGGATGATGTAAGGTTTATGGAATGATTGGAGGACTTTCGATATGGATTTGAAGAGGGTTCCTAATGTGGCATAGAATCAGGCATGAGTGAGGCCCATGGGGTACCATTGGTGGATATTCTATCTGTTGAACAGTTTGTTTTCCATGAAATGTTTTTAAATAAAAACATGATATTTGGATTAATTGTTTGTGATGGTGCAAATTTTTTTTGGAGAATGTCAATATCGTGGCATGTTATATGTCTATTAACCCCTCTTGTTCGAATGGTGTTTTTGGTTTGTGTTTGGTCGGTAGGTTGGGTAGAAGGACCAATTAGTAGTCTATTCTGAGAGATGTTTTTGGACACCATTACGATGGTTCACTTCATGTGTTTTTATCTGTTTTGTGAAATGTTTTTACAAATGGGCCAACTTGGTTGGGTCCTTGGGTTCTCTTGTTGGATAAGGTATGCCCCATTAAGGGTAATAGAGAACTAAAGTGCAACCCATATTGTTTCACCATATGAAAATCCACCAGATGATCAATATAAGAAATATTTTATCAATATTTGTTTATTGAGTCTACACCAATTCCATTCATTGATTTTTGGTTCCTTTTGCAGCGGGAGAGTACTCATGGAAGGTTGAAAGAGACTTCATTTTCTTATATTGCTTTATTCGTCGAAGGTGGATATGGTCTGGGGTTGTTAGTGTGAATGATAGTCTCAATGGTGTCTAAGAGGGCCTCTTGGTTTTTCATAGTTTTTTAAAGTAGTATTTCATGTTAAAAAACTAGTTTTGGGGATCTTGTAAAGAGAGGAAATTGTGGCCACATTTTGGAATTGTTTATTCTTTAGGGACTTGACATAAGGCCATGTTCCATTTATTGTTTCTATCATTTTCAGTGTTCATGATTGGTGATTCCATGGGATATCATTTGCTCATTTGACTATAAAGGTGATGGTTGTGAAATCCCTAGAGAGTGTCTGTTATGTTGGTAGTATGTATCCCTTGCAAAAACATCAAAATATTCTATATCAGAGGAAGGTGTTTATAAGTGTCATTTCCTTCTATTGTTTCTCACATGAAGAAACATGGTGTGATGTGTGTGAATATTCTAAGACCTAGTTTCACTAAATGTTGGGTTAGGGTAACCTGAGTTTGGAATGGGTTGTGTCTTGGTATACTTATCAGGGATTGTCGCGTAGTTGTTTGTATCACAGGAAGAAGAAGTTCAGTCTAGGTAGTTGAGTGAACTGTTAGCACATGAAATATAGTAACCATGCCCTGTAAATCCATGTAGATAGAAGGATCCCCACGGTTAGTGCACGGTTACCCAAACCGTGCACACTAACCCTACGATCATCGCAAGTCATTAAATTTTGGGGACTTTCTGTACTATCCCATGCTGGTCAGTAAAGATGGTTGGTACATATAGTGGATAGAATGTCTATGATTCTTATATATGTTCTTTTGTAATGGTCTGATATAAGACTACCACTTAAACCAAGGAGTCCGTTTTGTTCTCCCCCTGTTAGTGTCCTAAATTTTTCATTGGAACATTTAAGTTGTCTCTTATGGTGGGGAGCCCATTTGTGTCTCACAATATTAGAAACTCATATTTGACCTTGGTCTTGGCCTGGTGGGGGGTAGAGTCGTTCAAAACTATCTAACTACCAATATATTCTTAGTGTAAATGCTGGGATTGTAGAGTGCCTAATGGTTTAGTTAGTGCTAAGTATGTCTAACCTTATTTGTTGTTTTTCTTTGTTTGGGTAGATTAATAGAGTGTTTTTCATATAGTGTTTTAGGAGTTTCCTTTTAGGGATAAATTTTGTATGTTCTTGATCATTTCCAGAAATAGATGTATGTTTTTGTTTGTGGGAGTATAACTTCCATAATTGATAACTAGAGGTGTTTTGGCCTTTCAATAAGTGTACTGAACATGACGAAGGAGTACATTTTAGGCCAGTCATTTGGGTTTGGTTTTTGCTTTTGTCCTTGTTTTGGAATTCCGAGGGAAAACGTTTTAGGGTGGGGAGAATTTTCACATCCATGACATCTTTAAAATGCATTTTGTATTTATTTTTCATCCTTGCTTTGTTATAGGGGTTTACCATGCATTTTGGTGGTAATGGTGGGTTTTCAAAATTGGAGCCCAACCATGAGCCCATTTCCACATTTAAAAATAATATTTTTTCTTTTATAAATCCATCATTTTCAAAATTTTATGTCCATTAGACTTCCAAATTGGAACACCCTGGTATATTAAAACCACCATATCCATTAGGACCTCATATGAATCCATAATAATGATGGATTTTGGTTTTTTATAAAGGTGTTGGGACAGCCCGAAAGAACATTTCCTACTTTAAATATTTCTTTTTAATTCATTAATATATCATAGTATTTTGATGTTTTTTCTATGATTCCAAATCTCCCCTCAAGCCCACTTAATCAAGGCGTTCCCCCATTCTCTCATCCCATAATTTAGAGCTCAATTGAATCACGATGTTGGTCAAAACCTCTCTAAATTTCACAAATCTCCCAGATTTGACGAAGTAAATTGATACATTCCTAAATTCTCCTATTTTTAAAATTTTTCTCCCATTCTAGTTCCTATATTACCTCCTCATCTTTATTAGAAACTCACTTTCATTTAGGTTTGTTTTGAAATTCAGATAGTCATGTATTTGTGTCATTTTGTTCAAGATTAATTTGTGTATGTGTTTCTCTCTTCACTTCCTTCCTTCTATTTAGGATTTCCTACATCATTCATGAATTAATAGAGTTTCCATAAGTTAGGGATCATACCTAGGTATTGATTTGGCGTCATTATTTTGAAATCATATGATTTGGGGTTAGTTTTCACTTCCTTGAGGTGCAGCAGAAGTGGGGTTGAGGATTCTCACCAAGATTCAGGGATTTTTACAGAAAAGGTATGTGGTTCCATGCATATGAAATTTTTTATGAGTTAGCTTGATTTATTTACTAGTTTTAATTTTATTTATATTCTTCTTGTGGTGAGAACCCCATCTTTGATGGATTTTCTTAATCGTTTTATTTTATAGTTTCACTATGGCTTGAAATTTGATACTTTTCATGGGTGTCTCTTGTGGTAATCTTTTGGAGTATTTTACGACTTGTGAAAGATACTTATTAGTTTATAAAGGGTATACCAATTATGGTTTTTTAATTCATTGGTGTCATGTGGGACTTGAAATGGGATTTTTTAATGGCTTCAATGTGTAAAACCATGTGGTACTTCTCAGAACTAATTTATGAAAACTTTTGTTTTTCATGTGTGTCTTTTGTGGTGTTAATTGAGGCATTTTTATAACACATGGTGGTATTTTAATAAATTTATTTAGGGAATACAATTCTGTTATAGGTTTCTATTTGTATGATTTTGGAATTGAATGAGGGGTTTGAAGTGTGTTTTTTGTGCGAAGTATAGTTAAACACCTGAGGATGTTTCAAAAAAATGGGGAATGTGTTTTTTAGTTAAACAAAGTTGATAAGGGGGGTATATTTACTCTTTGTTCGGTGTGTCAACCTAATATTGGTTTTTGAAAGGTATTGTGGTTATTTAAAATGTTAATTTTTTTAGAATGTTTTATAAAGTGCTGAAAAGTTTTAGCAAATAGAACAAGAGATACTAAACATGGTTGTGAGATGTTTTGTGTTATTGGGTTGTGAAAAATGATTTTTTTATGAAATAAGTATTATATAATATTTTAGTGGGTTTTTATGCGAGTTATAATGTCTTTTAACGGAATTATGAACATATTTATTGAATTTGTGGATGTGTTAATGAAATGTGAAAAAGTGTTGTGGGTTGTTTCTGGTGTGAGTATTATTTCAAAATGCATGTGAATGAAAAATTGGGTTTTTTAACTTTTGTGTTGTACATGTGGTATGTTTGGTGAAAATTTGATATTTAAATGATATTTTCTTTTGAAATATATATTTCATAACAAGTTGGACATATTTGAGCACAAGGGGAATCCCAGGTAACTTGGTTTGTGGATGTGTACCAGTATGCCAGTGAATCTGTGGGGTGTGGCCTCAGTTTCACAAAGCGAGATTGACACTTAATGTAGAGACCCGTATCCTGACGTACATGGACATTACATTAAATTTGCAGAATACTTAGTACATAACAAAAACACACACAAGGATCGTAATAGTTTAGTGTCTTTGGAAACTCGGAACGTAATATTCTAATCGTGGTGAAAGATCTTCAATATCTCCCATAAAGATCTTCCCTATTTTTTTACCTAAAACCTTTCTTTATATCCTGGGGAAAAGAAAACATAAAAGGGTGAGCTCAAATGCTCAGTAAGGGTAAATAAAGGAAATAAAAATCATATCATATCTTTTTGAAAATCATAACCTGCAAAAGAGATCATAATATCTTAACATGGAATAAATCATAGAAGTGAAAATGAGATCCCCATAATCATAACATGAAACTTGAAACTTTGTGGCATGCACACATAATCATGGAAAATCATTTCTTGTTAGTCATGACTTATTTCCAAGACTATCTTAGTGGACAAAGTCCCTTTCTGAACCGAGTTCACTCCTCGTTTCAGTCCTGTATCACTGAACCGAAATAACCTTCCGTTCCAGCCATGTCTATCTCATGAGATATAAAATCTTTACCCAATGCATTGGAGGGAGATATAGGTCCCACCAATCTTATAATGAATCCTTTCTTATGTGTGCCACATAATCATAAAACATACATCATAGCATAACCCATGTAA
Organism: Viscum album; assembly: GCA_963277665.1. Taxonomy (NCBI): domain Eukaryota; kingdom Viridiplantae; phylum Streptophyta; class Magnoliopsida; order Santalales; family Viscaceae; genus Viscum; species Viscum album. Next base: position 288,676,050 of record OY728126.1, on the reverse strand, counting down.
TAAAAATGGGATTCTTAAATGACATGACATCATAAAACAACTCATATAAGATAAAGGAATTCATAAAAACAATTCCATCACAACATGATCAAATCAATTTAATAATAGGGATAAAAACAGAACCCTTTATTATCTTAGATGGAAAATAATTTTGATAAAACACTTGAACTCCATTCTTGAGGAAAATATCCTTTCTTCTTCAAAAACATTTTTTCCTTTCATAACATGCCATACAACTTTAAAATAAAAGAAGTTGATTAAAAATAAACTTGAAAACTTGTAAAGGAAGATTCTTGGAATTTTTTTTTAAAAATCCATTCATGCCATATAAGTTAAAAAAAACATTCTTCGTACTTTTGTCGGAAAAGTCAAAAAGTACATCGTACGAAAAACGACAAAGGATTCCTTTCGTACATATTACTAAAAACTCACCGAAGGGTAAAAATGGATTTAAACAATTGTAGGTGGATGGAAATAATATTACATATTGATGAAACATGGATGTGGATGATAAAATACACCCCAGTAAATACTTACGAATAAACAATCTCGGATAAAAATGAGATTGTGATATTTTCCCTTACCTTAGGTCCGATTTTCTTTGTTCGTGTCCGAAGCTCCTGTATAATGGTTTAAATAATGTTATTGAATTATTCCAGAATCATACATATTGATATGATATCATATATTATTAGCTTCTTGTTAGTAATATTTCATTGTTACTTGTTACTCGGGTCTTTATAACTTTTTGTTCTTATGCGTGTTTTGTTGAATAAATTCTTATTCTTATCTTTAGGTTATAGATAATTCATTTCCAGAATGGTATTAGTGTAGTATATAACATATTTATTCATTCAATTCATTTATATAATCATTATGAAATGAAGATCATGTAGAACGAGTCGCATCACATCGTGGAGACGGTATTCGGTTCGTACGCACGAGTGATGATATTGTTCCTATGATTGTGGAATTGTAATGGAGTATATATATATATATATTATTTCAGTATCAATATTACTTCATAATAATCATATATAGTTACTCATTACACCATTATACCCATCCTTGTAAGGTGATGGTGGAAAATAGATTACACCACGGCGTGGAGACGTTATTCCGTACGTACGCAGGCGCGGTGATTTCATTTTTCCGTAGGATGGATAGAAGGTGAATTAGGGTTGTTTCATATTTATAATAACATATCAGTATGTAATTAATACTGATGTTTTTACTTTATCATGAAACAACTAAAGAAGAAGAAGTTGAAGAAGAAAGAAATTGAAAAGATCGGTAATGGATATTACCTTTTCTTTGGAACGCCTCTTTGAATCCTCCACTTAAGGAACTAAGATTGGTCTTTGGAGAAGACCAGGACCTCTAGGATTATTCTAGGGAAGTGGAGAGGAGAAAACGGTAGGGGTTGGCCGAGCTTGAGTGCTCAATTTGGTGTGAGGAGGAGGGGGAGGATGTGTCCTTTTATAAGGGAGGAGAGGGGCACCTTAGGAATATCTCAAAATATTATTTTATATTAAAGTCAAAATCGGTTTATAATGGTTCCAAAGGGTCTTATTTAGAAGCTAAAGTGGGGATGGGTCAAAATCCTATCAACAAATAAGATTTAGACAAGTTTAGGGTATTATTTTAACCTTATCAATTAGATTTAACTCTAAGTTAAATAATTTAACTTTTACCGTGTCTTTTTGTTTTCTTTCACTATATGGTTAATACACTTACTATAACATGCCAAACGAACCCCAAATTGTATATTAGTAATAAATATATCCTTATCTAAGTCATTTGGCCGAACCTTAGATTTTTAGGAATAAAATAACAATTAATAATATAATATTTGATTTGAAAACTATTTTGTGTCAATTTTGACACTATTTGATATATGATTTTTGTGAAAGTCATAACAGAATTAAATGTTCAAACCAAGTTGATTAAATCAACATTAATATATCATAGTAACCTAGAAAATTAGTGGAATTCATAAAAAATCTCAAATTACATTTATTTTGGTGTTTATAACATCAATTATGTCAATATTTCATTAATAAGATAATTACTGCATCATCGTTGTGTCATAAATAAATTAAATTATTTGATGTCTAAAAATTACAAATAAAATACCATCATGTAGGAAATATTTTTAGCGTTCTAATGAATATTTACAATCGAATTTGTCTTTTGTATAACCCCATATTAAAAATGATTTACTTATTAAACTTTGATTTTAACTATTTTAACCCTTCTTTAAATCAATTAATAATAAATGTCCTAATCTTATCCAAGTGGGCCTAAATGGTCATATTTTATTCCTAAGTTTGTTTTTGGTCGAATTACACTTTTCCAATAGAATTTGGACATGTTTTAAGGTAATAGTAATATCATATTTACCCTTAGTTACACTATTTACTATTAACCGTGGTAAAAAAAAGTAAAAAGTTACTATTCACCAAAAATTATTTTCATCTCATTGAACCAAATTTTAGTCCTTAATATTAACCGTGTCTGTCGGATTTTCAAAATTCTATTCACAGAAGCGGTAAAATTAAGTTTTATGCAAAATTCAGTTTTTTTAACCTACCACTTAGTAGTTTCACTATTCATCAAAAATTGATGTTTTTCAGAACAATGCCAAAATTTCATCCTAAGCTATATTTCATATTCCGAATTCAAAAATGAAATCTATTTTACCAAATTCATAACATAGAAGTTGCATTAATTTATTTTATAATTAAATCCCGTTGTTCAAACAAATAGCGTGTTTTTAAGAAACAATATCTACCAAAAGATTGACACTTGATTATGTCTGGTTTAAATGTGAAATTACATCCAATGACCAACATTGTATTAAATTGTAAAAATATTTTCTAAATATACTTTAAAACCACTCAAATTAATGATTTATCACTATTAATTATTTCGAATAAAAAAAGTTGTTTTTAATTATAATTTAGTAATTTTCACTATTCATCATAAAATAAAAGTTATCCGAAAAGTACCAAAATTTCACCTTAGGCTAAATTCGATGCTCCGAATCCAAAAATGAAGTTCATTTTGAAAAATAAGATTTACAGAATTTCAAAAATTGGTTATTACTATTCATAACGTCTAGTTTTAATAATATTTTAATAGCATATCATTGTTTAGTGAAACTCGGTATTGCGTACTACACACGCTATCGAGGAAGGTCGCGATTGCGTGTAATGCAAGGCAAGTCAAGGATGCGTGTTGTGCAAGCTCCTTTTGGTGTAGCGTACAACACAAGACATTAATAAAATTAAAAAGAATATTTTTTATAAAATCTTGGGCTGTTACATTCTACCCCCCTTAAAATGAATTTCGCCCTCGAAATTCGTCGGGGTTATAAATGGTTTACTATTCGAAAGTTTCTTTAATAGAAACCCACATCGTAAAAAGGAAAGTCAAAACCAATCTTTAAAAACAAAAGTATGAAACGTAACGGTTACCCAAATAAACTAATCATTGGGTTTCCACATAGGTGAAAATATGGATATGGAAGAGAAATCTAACCATCATGTTCTGATAGAGAGTGGTAGAGAACATGGCTATGGAAAAGCCAGTAATCACAAATCCATATATTTGTGATGATATAAGGTACCATCTGATTCATCAGGTATAAGATCACTAGGACAACATTTTTGGTTTTCAAGATCATTTCCCCTAAAGTTGAAAATTTGAATTAGAATAAATACTTACTTTATTTTGGTACAATCTCACTGTTGTTCGTGCCTTGAACAATTTCCACTTCATCTCTTAAATAAATGAAGTTGAATTTGTTATTCGTGAAGTGTTAGCAGATCATGTGATAGAATGACGAGTCATTCCATCTGTCTCAAACAAAAGGTTAGTAAAAATTATATGCATAAGTCGATCTATAGTGAGATTAATCATATATGGTTCCTAAAATGGACTTATACTTCATATATCATACTGCTTAATATAATAAAACTAGTTTCTACTAAACAGGGACTTCCTGTAGGCCAGTGGTAGGCGATAAAGGCAAGTCGCACTTCGGTTGTGGGTTCGATTCCCACAGCCTTGTCCGAAGCGATGGGCTGTCGCCCGTCCTGCAGGTTTTCCTTTTTATAAAACTATATTACTATAACATCCCATCAATAATATCGAAAAAACTTTTATCCTTAAACAATACTAACTTATGTCCAACATAATCCATTCCAATCTTTAGGCTTATCCATAATACTGCAGTCCATTCTCATAACATAGTGAAAACGATTACCAGAGATTTAATACCATCGTTGATCCCCATATATCATAACATATATCTTGTTGGTCACATTCCAAACATTCAAAGGCCTTAATCTTGTACTCTCTTGAATACCCATTGAACCTTAGTGAAAACTTGAATGTAGTTAAAAGTTAACACTTTTCACATACCGAAATCCTCAAAATTCTATATACTCAAACCATGATATCACTTAGTCCTTATATCAATCATGAGCTCATGAATACTATCAAACATTTAATTTTCTCCTTATCCCTTCATTATGCGCATATCATCTACATTCCAAAAATATCTGAATAACCTTTCATGGATACTGGTAACATTAATCATACACTTTCAAAACAAAAGGAAATACAACAGTGTAACAATCCATAGATGTCTCTTTATTCCAAAATTACACATGATAAACATGTAATCATTCCACTACATTCTCAAACCATTGACCGAGCTTCAAAAATTCTTCCATCTCACATATCATTTTTAGTCTCTTCATCATCATCCACATAAATACTACCCATATGACCATACTGATTCTCTTCATGAGTCTTTCCGTTAGGGCATTGGTTTGCATAATTCCCGTACATTCCACATTTAAAACATTTAACCATTGTTGATGTCGTAGCAATACCATTATCCTCATCCATGGTGTTAACCAAATCTTTTCCTTTGCACTTACTTGCTTTGTGTCCTTCTTTTCCACACCCAAAGCATCTTCCAGTTCCCTTGAAACATTCTCCTTGATGCCTCTTCCCACATGATTTACATAGGGGAAATTGAACTTTCTTTCCTCTATGATCATCATGAAACTCCATCTTTCTCTTATTAGCCGAGTCAGGAAACTTACCAAATTTTACTTTATTGATCATATTATGAGATTGCTGATTCGGCATAATAATGATTTTTGGACTTCCAAATCCCATTTCATTTGATTGCTTATGAAGAATATCATTCCATTGTCCATCATATCCTCCATTATCGTGAATCATCTTGTTTCCAGCCATTTTCTAAAACCCAAAAAGAATAGTGTGAGAGGCAAAAATCATTCTAGGGAAAACAACATAATAAAGGGGGAGTACCTTCAATATCTAACATCTTAGGTTTAATTCTATGATCGTTAGCATAATTATAGTACTATAACCTATACGTATACTTAATCTTAGAGACATCCCTAGACACACCTTAGAAATATATCTTAGGATCTCACTAAAATTCTCGCATCCTAGTTTCCAAAGGTTGACTAAACCTTTCCTCTGATACCAGCTGTAGAGACCCGTATCCTGACGTACATGGACATTACATTAAATTTGCGGAATACTTAGTACATAACAAAAACACACACAGGGATCGTAATAGTTTAGTGTCTTTGGAAACTCGGAACGTAATCTTCTAATCGTGGTGAAAGATCTTCAATATCTCCCATAAAGATCTTCCCTATTTTTTTACCTAAAACCTTTCTTTATATCATGGGGAAAAGAAAACATAAAAGGGTGAGCTCAAATGCTCAGTAAGGGTAAATAAAGGAAATAAAAATCATGTCATATCTTTTTGAAAATCATAACCTGCAAAAGAGATCATAATATCTTAACATGGAATAAATCATAGAAGTGAAAATGAGATCCCCATAATCATAACATGAAACTTGAAACTTTGTGGCATGCAAACATAATCATGGAAAATCATTTCTTGTTAGTCATGACTTATTTCCAAGACTATCTTAGTGGACAAAGTCCCTTTCTGAACCGATTTCACTCCTCATTTCAGTCCTGTATCACTGAACCGAAATAACCTTCCGTTCCAGCCATGTCTATCTCATGAGATATAAAATCTTTACACAATGCATTGGAGGGAGATATAGGTCCCACCCATCTTATAATGAATCCTTTCTTATGTGTGCCACATAATCATAAAACATACATCATAGCATAACCCATGTAATAAAAATGGGATTCTTAAACGACATGACATCATAAAACAACTCATATAAGATAAAGGAATTCATAAAAACAATTCCATCACAACATGATCAAATCAATTTAATAATAGGGATAAAAACAGAACCCTTTATTATCTTAGATGGAAAATAATTTTGATAAAACACATGAACTCCATTCTTGAGGAAAATATCCTTTCTTCTTCAAAAACATTTTTCCCTTCATAACATGCCATACAACTTTAAAATAAAAGAAGTTGATTAAAAATAAACTTAAAAACTTGTAAAGGAAGATTCTTGGAAATTTTGTTTTAAAAATCCATTCATGCCATATAAGTTAAAAAAAACATTCTTCGTACTTTTGTCGGAAAAGTCAAAAATACCTCGTACAAAAAACGACAAAGGATTCCTTTCGTACATATTACTAAAAACTCACCGAAGGGTAAAAATGGATTTAAACAATTGTAGGTGGATGGAAATAATATTACATATTGATGAAACATGGATGTGGATGATAAAATACACCCCAGTAAATACTTACGAATAAACAATCTCGGATAAAAATGAGATTGTGATATTTTCCCTTACCTTAGGTCCGATTTGCTTTGTTCGTGTCCGAAGCTCCTGTATAATGGTTTAAATAATGTTATTGACTTATTCCAGAATCATACATATTGATATGATATCATATATTATTAGGTTCTTGTTAGTAATATTTCATTGTTACTTGTTACTCGGGTCTTTATAAGTTTTTGTTCTTATGCGTGTTTTGTTGAATAAATTCTTATTCATATCTTTAGGTTATAGATAATTCATTTCCAGAATGGTAATAGTGTAGTATATACCATATTCATTCATTCAATTCATTTATATAATCATTATGAAATGAAGATCATGTAGAACGAGTCGCATCACATCGTGGAGACGGTATTCCGTTCGTACGCACGAGTGATGATATTGTTCCTATGATTGTGGAATTGTATTCGAGTATATATATATATATATATATTATTTCAGTATCAATATTACTTCATAATAATCACATATAGTTACTCATTACACCATTATACCCATCCTTGTAAGGTGATGGTGGAAAATAGATTACACCACGGCGTGGAGACGGTATTCCGTACGTACGCACGCGCGGTGATTTCATTTTTCCGTAGGATGGATAGAAGGTGAATTAGGGTTGTTTAATATTTATAATAACATATCAGTATGTAAGTAATACTGATGTTATTACTTTATCATGAAACAACTAAAGAAGAAGAAGTTGAAGAAGAACGAAATTGAAAAGATCGGTAATGGATATTACCTTTTCTTTGGAACGCCTCTTTGAATCCTCCACTTAAGGAACTAAGATTGGTCTTTGGAGAAGACCAGGACCTCTAGGATTATTCTAGGGAAGTGTAGAGGAGAAAAGGGCAGGGTTTGGCCGAGCTTGAGTGCTCAATTTGGTGTGAGGAGGAGGGGGAGGAGGTGTCCTTTTATAAGGGAGGAGAGGGGCACCTTAGGAATATCTCAAAATATTATTTTATATTAAAGTCAAAATTGGTTTATAATGGTTCCAAAGGGTCTTATTTCGAAGCTAAAGTGGGTATGGGTCAAAATCCTATCAACCAATAAGATTTAGACAAGTTTAGGGTATTATTTTAACCTTATCAATTAGATTTAACTCTAAGTTGAATAATTTAACTTTTACCGTGTCTTTTTGTTTTCTTTCACTATATGGTTAATACACTTACTATAACATGCCAAACGAACCCCAAATTGTATATTATTAATAAATATATCCTTATCTAAGTCATTTGACCGATCCTTAGATTTTTAGGAATAAAATAACAATTAATAATATAATATTTGATTTAAAAACTATTTTGTGTCAATTTTGACACTATTTGATATATGATTTTTGTGAAAGTCATAACAGAATTAAATGTTCGAACCAAGTTGATTAAATCAACATTAATATATTATAGTAACCTAGAAAATTAGTGGAATTCATAAAAAATCTCAAATTACATTTATTTTGGTGTTTATAACATCAATTATGTCAATATTTCATTAATAAGATAATTACTGCATCATCGTTGTGTCATAAATAAATTAAATTATTTGATGTCTAAAAATTACAAATAAAATACCATCATGTAGGAAATCTTTTTAGCTTTCTAATGAATATTTAAAATCGAATTTATCTTATGTATAACCCCATATTAAAAATGATTTACTTATTAAACTTTGATTTTAACTATTTTAACCCTTCTTTAAATCAATTAATAATAAATGTCCTAATCTAATCCAAGTGGGCCTAAATGGTCATATTTTATTCCTATGTTTGTTTTTGGTCGAATTACACTTGTCCAATAGAATTTTGACATGTGTTAAGGTAATAGTAATATCATATTTACCCTTAGTTACACTATTTACTATTAACCGTGGTAAAAAAAAGTAAAAAGTTACTATTCACCAAAAATTATTTTCATCTCATTGAACCACATTTTAGTCCTTAATATTAACCGTGTCTGTCGGATTTTCAAAATTCTATTCACAGAAGCGGTAAAATTAAGTTTTATGCAAAATTCAGTTTTTTTAACCTACCACTTAGTAGTTTTACTATTAATCAAAAATTGATGTTTTTCAGAACAATGCCAAAATTTCATCCTAAGCTATTTTTCATATTCCGAATTCAAAAATGAAATCTATTTTACCAAATTCATAACATATAAGTTGCATTAATTAATTTTATAATTAAATCCCGTTGTTAAAACAAATAGCGTGTTTTTAAGAAACAATATCTACCAAAAGATTGACACTTGATTATGTCTGGTTTAAATGTGAAATTACATCCAATGACCAACATTGTATTAAATTGTAAAAATATTTTCTAAATATAATTTAAAACCACTCAAATTAATGATTTATCACTATTAATTATTTCGATTAAAAAAAGTTGTTTTTAATTATAATTTAGTAATTTTCACTATTCATCATAAAATAAAAGTTATCCGAAAAGTACCAAAATTTCACCTTAGGCTAAATTCGATGCTCCGAATCCAAAAATGAAGTTCATTTTGAAAAATAAGATTTACAGAATTTCAAAAATTGGTTATTACTATTCATAACGGCTAGTTTTAATAATATTTTAATAGCATATCGTTGTTTAGTGAAACTCGGTATTGCGTACTACACACGCTATCGAGGAAGGTCGCGATTGCGTGTAATGCAAGGCAAGTCAAGGATGCGTGTTGTGCAAGCTCCTTTTGGTGTAGCGTACAACAGAAGACATTAATAAAATTAAAAAGAATATTTTTTATAAAATCTTGGGCTGTTACACTTAAAACACTAACTAAACTATGATTATGATGATTGAGAACTACTAGGATATGGGTATGTTCCCAAATTGTATATTGTGCATGAGAAAAAATATTGTATTGGTTACTAGCACCGAGATACAAAGTACCTGGTACCCCTAATAAGCTAGTGCTTAGGGGTAATTGCCTATTGATGGTGCTCATTAGTTAATTTTTTCTTACCATCAGCATACGATGTCATTGTCAGGAAAATTCAGTAGTGTTGACATTATTTTTAAAGGCGTTGATTCATAATGACATCCCACTTGAAAACTTTTTTAATTTTTATGTTGCATCTTTTAAAATCTGTAAATAGCATTTCATGTTTATGAAAACATTCATGGTTTTTGTATTTGAATGTTTATCGCATGGAATATATTAGTGGTGGTATCCTACAATAAATTTTATCACACCCTACTTACACCTGTGGGTGTAAGTAGACTTGGTTATTTTTTTTTGTGGAAGGTTGGGTACATGTTTTATTGCTAGTGGTTTGGGTTTCTAGTAGGTCCTTGGTGGTGAAGTCTAGTAGAGATAAATTGAGGGCGGTTCCCCTTAAAATAAGGGTTCATGGGATGTTTTATTTTGGTATTTTACATCCTTTATTTTCTTGGTAAGTTGTTTTAAACTATATAATTTAGTTAAGAATTTTTCTAATGATTTTTTGGTTTGAAAAATCCAAATTCATTTTATTCGATTTAATTATTGATTTATGTTTATAAAATAATGTAAATCATTAACAAATCCCATTTTATCATACCCGATAACTTTTTCCAGACAATGGGGATCAAGAATGCCCTTCACGACTTATTAATAGCTAGCTTTTGCACTGGTTTCGATGGAGACTACATTTGGTCCGTGACAGGTTCATTGGAATGTCTCTAGGTGCTAACATTGGAATTCAAGTTTCTTCCCCTAATTCCACTAAGAAAAATGACTAGAGGATAACAAACTAAGTGTATCCTTATTCTCAGTTAAATAATATATTATTAATAATTATTTTATATGTTGAATAAATATTATTCCCTGATTTGGTTTAATAGTTATTCATATATTCATGATTTCATATATTCATTCTCTTGTTGTTCGAGAGAATATAATTTAAGTGGAATATTTAATGAATATTTATTTTACATATAGTGAATATAATCATTATTTATGTTTTGGTGAATAATACAATGAAATTTATTTAATAAAAAAATATTCATTATTCAAGGCTTGGTAAATATTATGTTGGAATTTCGGAATGATATTTTAGGTCCTATGAGAAATAATTTATGTTCAATATTTTTGGATTATATAATATTTAATTTAATTCACATGTTAAGATCATGTTAAGTAATTATTATTATTAATATTATAATATACATGGTTTCCCACAATGGATTAAATAAATAATAATTTGAACTTGTACAATTGTTTATTTTTAACCATAGTGATATATAAACTGAGTTATATTAATTTTCTAGAGAGATAATTGATTAGTTTTGATGTGAAAAATTATTTTGGAGAATAATATCAATACCCATAGACCACCATTATCTAATAACAGTCCCACGAATGGAGAGATATATTCTACCACATCCCACTCTCATATCAAGAGAGATCAAGGAGAATAATTGGGAAACAGTTCTCGTGGTAATAAAATTTAGAAAACCCATGTGATAGGATATTCCGAGCTTGCACACAGATATTCGTATAGTGATTTTTGGATATTTTAGGAACACATGTGGATCACCACTAGATGGAATCTAATCTTGATTCCTACAATGAAATGAAGGAATAATGAAGATCTTCGTTACATCCATCAACAAATAAATAAACCAAACCTGGAATTTTTTTAATTAATTAAATCAATTATAAATAATATGTGATCCTCCCTTAGGATCCATCATTATATTCGTTTTCTTATATTATTTTATTTAATTAAAATTTCCACACTTTTTATAATTGTGTAAATCTCATATGGATCATTGATGAAGGAATAAATAAAATTTTTACATGACCCATCATACACTTTTCCTACTCCTAAATCCTTTAAAAGATATATGTACACTTGGTTATCCATGTAGGGTGTAGGAATTTGCATACTCTGTAAGGAACAACTAATTTGGTATAACACAATGATGACTAAAAATGTTTACGCATGAATATACATACTCATTTACATATGTTTCCAATAAATTGGTTTTATAAATAATCATCATTTTAACTCTATAATAATAATAATAATAATAATAATAATAATAATAATAATAATGTAGATGATAGGTGAGTTAATTGATTTAAAAAGTATCTCTATATTCTCAGTGGGTCAATACATATACATAACTTCTTTCACCCACATACATATATAGATGTCTATTTTATGAATTCAAGGTTCTTGGGTCATGTCACAATTGAGGAGAAAGGGAAAGGGGTAAAAATAATTTTAGGAAATGTTATAGCCCATCTAGCTTTTAATCTATCTGAATAGGTATGTGGAATAAATGTGTTAGGATTGTCATTATTAGTGTTTCTTGTTACAACATTCCAATAGTGGGTAGACTATAACCATTGGAATTAAAATTACAGAAATTTGTTTTAGAACAAGAGCATGTGAGGTCAAATATTCTGAATAAGGATACTTTTTTCTGAGCCCTATACTCCCTCTTAGTATATAAAATATGATTATTTTTTATAATTTTGATGTCATCCCCAATGATATCAGTCATTTTCATCACTTTTATTTATTAAAGTGAAGTCCTTACGATCATAGGGGATGGGTGGGTATGGTATCAAAATTATTTTTTGTGTTTCTTATGTTAGAAAAATAGGTAATATTATTCTTCTCACATTGTTATGAATCAATGATCAAAGGCTCATCACCTAATGAAATTTATTTCATCATAAAGTCATTGTAAATTGAAGGGTTTCATTTATGCGAATTGCATAAGGATGTCCATAGAATATTATGATCATAATATAAACAATATTTGACCAATATCATATTCTTTCCACTTAGTATATTGTTGGAATATTGGTTTAAATCTACAAATGGAGGAAATCATACTGTAGAATCATATGTGTACACTCAAAATTTCGAATCTAGTAAGTATACTCACAGTTTTGGATATAGTGTGGAAACTAATAGTTTTAGTCTACTTGGTACAATCATTGTTTATATATTATTATGGAATCTCAAGTTTTAGATTCCATAAAGGAATCACATGGATTCATGCATATTGAGGAAACTATTTAAAATGAATTCTCATAGTTAGGAACTCTAGAAGGCATGGAACTCTTTATGAAGTGGTTACGTTTGGGGGATACCATCTCCTGTGGGGGAGATGACATAGTAATGATATTGGGATTGAATCCTAATGATGAGTTCATTTTATATATTTATTACAAGAATCCAAATACATGTAGTTTGAGTTTTATTGTTTAAGATCATGTGATAGAACCAATCCATGTGCTTTGACATCACACAGTAAGGATGCTGGTGTCATGAATGAGGGATATAATATGTTATTGAGTAACGAATATTCATTAGGTTAACCGAATCATTCATAGAATAATTAATTTATGGGTGGGTTACATGAATAGAATTTTCAATCCTTATATGATGCCAAGGGATCAGAGGTGAAAGGATATAATAAAAAGCATACATGTAGAGTTTTTATGATTGAATTCATATTAGGAGGATATGGGGAACATGTTCTGTCAGCATTTTAAGGAACATTTTTCACAAATGAGGCATCAGATGGGTTACCAGAATAAAGGTCTCTTGTATGAAATCTATTTAATGAGACTATATCTTGCAAAATAACATGACCCCTTTCATGATTTTCGATCATTGTGGATGTGATTTGTGAAAACTTTTCACAAAAAAATCATTATATTGAATGAATTACACAAGGTAATTAAAAAAATATTTATCAACTACATAAAATAAATTATATTTCTTTAGTAGAATTTTCATGAGTTATAAATGTTGAGGTTGAAATTGTTGAGATTCTTTTATATCCTTACAAATATATAAACCAACTATAGTGGGGATATGTGGGTTATTTATTGTGATTTTATGTCAATAATCTTCTTTCATAGAGATAATTTTTACACAATTGGGTCTTTATATTTTTTTGGTGACTTGTTTTAGGAATTATTGCAACTGTGGTTGTGGATGAGTTTGTTCATATACTTTTTTTATTTGGAAGTCCACCTTTTTGGTTAATCATAGTCCCATATTTTTGATATAGTGATGTTATAGAGGTTTGAATTCCATGTAACAGGGTAATAGTTTTCATTTTCTATCTTATTACCATGCAATTTGGGCAGTCATTGGGTTACCCATTCACATATAATTAACTATGGTGACCTTAGGGGTTCCACCCAAGATTTCATAGAAATTAATTATTTTATCGCTTTTTAAAAACACTTCCTTGATTAAAAAATCTCACAACAATGCCTTATATTTAAATTCCACCACCATATTATAAATAGTTTTCCATGACTTCAGGTTGTGTGAATCTATATTAAAAAAATATTATTCCTAACATGTACTCTTAGATAATCCCTTTTTGTAATAAGTCATATATGAAGCAGGCATATGATACTTATTAGCTGCATCAACATAAATTTGACATGGATTCTTTGATTTCATAGGATAATATTTTACATAGGTAATAAATGATGTATTACCTTATGATTGGATTAATTGTGTAATTTTTACCACCATACAAGAAAATTCCCAATCAAATCTATCCTGATCAAAGAGAATGAAAATTTCTCAAGAGGATTTAATTGTATGGGTTTAGCCAAACAGATTATTTTATAATACAATAATACATATTTGAATACCAAAAAATGGGTTCATGAATTTTATTGAACTCATTTGGTGAAATATCTTAGTCACTGACCAAGCAATAAGAGACCATAACCTAATATTTGCATATGTTTTATAGAGTCCCATCTTGAATGCCAATGAAAAAATATCAACAGTTAATAATTCAACTTTATAGTATGTGAAAATCTACAAAGACAATATAGTAGATAGTAAATAGTGATGGACTAAGGAGTTGAACTTCACCTTGGATGTAACTTCATATATGAGTGGTTGTGGGCTTTCTTGGGCTTGTTTACCTATACAGATTTGAGAGAGTTAATTTGTGGGATTGGGATATATGTGGTTGTATGGATTATTCAATTATCAAACAACCACCACATAGGACTTATCATATGATTATTAATAAGGTATACCAAAGACACAAAAACTATCCACCAACATTACAATGAGGTTGGGAACAACATTTGTGATCTTCAGAACATTTGAGTGATCCCCATCCATGAAATAATACACGATGATTTTCTACAAGAATTAATGTTTTGAGAGGATTCATAGAATACCTAATTTACATTTAAGGATTTTATATAGTAACTAGGGTACATGGAGTATAAAGTGCATATGATTTATTTAAAAAAATACTTCCTGAAAAAATTAATGTTATTCTAGGAAATTCATGTGGGGTTAATAATGCGGTTACTGATGTACTACTCAAGACATCTGGAATGATTACAGACCAATTAAAATAAGATCCTCTTATGGAAGGGAAAGTAAATGGTGGGGGGATTTCAAATGAACCCACGTTTTTACACGATAATGTGTCTAGAAATATTTATAGTACCCTTTCCCAATCTATTTATACCTTTGATTATTGATGCCCATTTAATGGTGAAAATTGGAACTATCATCATAGTGGCATGGATGAGATGTAGAAATGGAATAAACATCTCATTCCCAATATTCAAAAAGCTATATGATATTCTTGGGAAAATTATTTAATGGTACATGCCCATGAATATCCAGGATCCATTTAAATTACTCTATGGGTGATTGTCTATGCACTTTAGAGGGACTAGATTCTTGAACCCCATCATCCAAAAAAAGATAACTTGAGAAAAAAAATGTAAACATCATAGGGGCACATTCCCTGATGATTTATAGGATGGTTTTACTATATGTGAAAGGATAAAACTAGTTATTAAACATTATTCGTTTTATCTATCTAGATAGAGAGATAATGGATGATTTTCATGGAGTGTCAAGGGGATTTCATGCCATATGACCTTCAAAAGTGGGGTGTTAGATGCATGAATAAAAAAACATCATCTATGATCCATAATCCCCATGATGGTTTAGGATTCAATTCCAAATAAATTAATAATTTATACAATATTTATACAACAAGGTTCCATACCAGTATCACCTATTGGTCGTTCAACAAATCAGGGAGATGCTGGTTCCTTTAGGAACTGAGGATGGGATCCCATTAACAACAACGGATTCCCCAAGAAAACCACTATGGGACTATTATTAGAGATGAAAATAGAGTATCTCAGGGAGATGATGAGGTATAGGGTTTGTTTGAAATATATAAATCTAAAGCTTCTGGATAGCACATTGGAGTACATTTGACGTCTAGGGAATTAATGAAGCCAATGTGGAGAGTGGGTGTTGAGGCCATAAATGAAAAGAGGTATCATGTAAAATCCTTGGTGGAAGGCATATCTACTAACTAAGGGGTCCATAAGGTATTGGTTGGATAGTAGATAATTGACTCGGGTACCATGACCAACAAACCCAAAATTACATTAGAGATTCATCCATCTGAAATTCCAAAATCTATTATCTACTATGAATTATGGAATACTTGATTTATGAGGTATTAATACATAATATAAAAAATTATGATAGAAGATTAATATATATAAAATATTATTACATGGTATCATGATTTCTAAGGTAGTTCTCAAAAACACCAAGGTGGAAATAATAACAATCATTAATAAGTTGGAGGAGCTAGTATATTTTCATATCTAGGAGGGAACCATTATCAACCAGGTGAAGGAGATACTCAATGGGTGTCATGATGATGGCATGAATGGTATTGTGATATTTTGAGATAAGGAAATTCGGGTTCAAATAATGAATAAATCTATGGATGTGATGTAGAATGCATATAATCTATTTTGGGTTGGGGGAGTTTTCATATTCAACAGAGTTAGTACATGTATCTCTTAACAAGGTAACTATTAAATCCTATAACTTCTTAACATCCTTGAATTAACAGTAATAATGAATATTATTATATAACTTGTATAGGGTTTTATGAGTGAGAAGAATCTAGAGAATCTCACACAGAATACTTGAATGGGGAGTAGAGAGATGACCACAGCTGTCAAGAAATTGTAAGATGTATCACCTAATACCTTTTCATCATAGTAGTTTAAGGATTGCTACCTCCCAATACATTGATTGTGTTGCAAGGATGGTAAGCTAAACTAAAACACTATTTATTCATATGAATGATTTCATAGTAAATAAATACAAATTTTCTTGATATTTCATTATAAATAAAAATTATTTTTTAATTATATTAGTATGGTGTTCATTGAGTTTCTCATAGATTTCAAGGGGTACCATATAGTGGAGTTGGCCACCTGTTCCTCATTCCACACCATATTTCCTAGTATGTCAGCTTAGAAAGGTAAATATTATTGGGAAATTGAAATTACTATAATGGGGCTGATGATATCACCAATTATTTTATATAAATTTCATCCTTATTATAATATTAATGATTATTTTTAATAACATTTACTAAAATTATGCCAAAAATCATAAGAAATTGTTCATCCCTATGATGAAAAAGTTGTTTATGGCACCAACTGGACATGAGGAATCCATTGTCGATCTAACAGATGATAAGGAAGAATGTTAACCTGAAGCCAAGACTACTGATGATGTTGATCAAATTAGTTCATCAGTGATAGAAAAGTACATGAGGGAACCAATCACATATGAAGATACAATTGTAATACTGGTGAATGATTTCTTTCATTTGGTGGTGACACTTATTGATCCAAGTACCCATTATGTATATGAGATCTACTACATAGACAATGTAGCATAGTAATTACCTCTACCAAATTATAAATTACATATGTATGAGCCTACTCTAGAAGATGATGCTGAAACATGATTGTATTTGGATAAGGATAATGAGGTGATCTGGTTATGGGTCTATAAAATATCTTAGGTCTCATCATCCACATTCCTCAAAGATAAATGTTGATCTATATAGGTAAACATCCATTTAGTTTAGTAAACATGGTTTCAATTAGTGTATACTATAATATACTCCATTCCATGACCCAATATTACCTAATCGATTTTGAAAAATAAAGTCATGATAGTTCACCTCTACTTAGGACATGTCTAAATCTCACACTTTGGATTCTTTTTTGATGATTTAGTTAAATATTACTCAGAAATAATATAAGTATTGATAGAATAATGTATAATACTTGGTGATGTAAGAGGTAGTTTCCCACTCTAGGACGCAACTAGTAGTGGCTGATATCGATCTACAACTAGGATCCACTCCTTTAGAAGAGTGAGGGCCAAGAAATGTGACCTCCATGTAGATGGGGTTATGGTGTGCCTAGAGAGCGAGTCTGAAATGGAGGAGTTGATTGGGCTGTAGAAGTATTCCAAATCTTTCTAGTAAAGGATAACTAAGATCGATAAGGTAATTTATTCAGACGTTCTATAATAACGATTATATTTAAGAATGTTATTATCCTATTGATGGTTCTAATTACATGTCCATGTAACAAGATTACAACTTTCTTAATATACCACATTGATATTCTAGTATGTGTTATCCTCAAAATAAATACAACACAAAATAGTATGTATCATATAAAATAATAAACTAAAATGAACAATGATAAATTTTTCTATGAGATATTATGATTAATACATCATGATAATAAAATACAAAATATCATTAAAATATTTAAAAAATAGTAAAAACATAGGTAAATAAAAAGAATGTTAAAATTCATACATATTGTAATTATTTTTTAATGGAAAACATGATGGGTATCAATACGAATTACTTGAATAAATTTAATAATTAGATGATAAATAATAAAATTCAATGTTATGTCATTAAAATCATTTAATGTTTAAATGCCTTTTTAGTGAATTGTATTATCCTAAAAATTATTTATTTTTATCATAATGAAATAAATTAATCACTTTTAAATAATTAATTTAATGAAATATATATATAATTTATATAAAATTAAAATGAACATAAATTTAAATATATTTGGCTTCCAATCAATTAAAATATGGTAACTTTATGCTTAAAAAATATATTTTTTCTTAACATTATTTTTCATATTATGGATATTTATATTAATATTCATTTTGATATCTTGTAGATGTTAGATCATTTAAAATGGATATAATATTTTTATCTAAATAATAAAATTTATTAATACATTTTTTTCATTTTTTTTAAATACGGATTCAAGGTAAAAAATTAGTCACCACGATAAAGGATAAAATTAGGTGACAATTTTTAATTATGAGTTAAAGTATACAAATATCCAAAAATCCATATCTAAAAGGATGGGAAAATAATTTCTCTACCATAAATTATATTTCTATCTATTATTATAAATTGTATTTATTTTTACATTGAATAAAAAACCCGTTTTATATTAAGACATTAATATCTACAAAAATGCCGCCCCTCCCACATATGAAAGGACTCCTTAACCATCCCATTTATCCTCCCAAATAATACCTCATTGAAAAAACAAAATCTTCTAAAAAAGCTGCCCATTTTTTCTATGACCTAGAGGTTCTAGTCTCACAAAATACAATCTATGATAGCCTATAGTGTGGTCTAAAAGAAGATATCCAATGATTATATAATTGTTTTAACTGGGTTATTTCATGTTTATTTACTCTTAAACATACTCTAAATGTATTATAACCATCCTAATATAAGTAAATAAAAACAATTATAAAACATAGATTTAAATTCAATATGTATAAACCATTATCAACAAACATTATATCAAAATAATGCTTGTGTTATGTTCGGATTACCACCTCAGTGAACAACACATTGAGTTTTTCAACAATACCTTACATGTATAACTATATTACATTATTTTATTAATAAATATGATATTTATAACATTATTATGTTTATATAAATATATATTTGACATAATATTAAAAATATTAACAATAGATGGAAATTATAAATTTAACTACATAAGTTGATCATACTAAGACACATATCCAAATTTGAATATATTTTTAAAAAACATAATGATATGTATAAAAAGTATTTGAAATGAAAAATAGTATATTTCAACACTGTTCTACAATTGCAGACAATATTTTATAACTACAGTTATAATGTTCAACATGTCATACTAGTTATAGAGAAATGGACCAACTGAACCCTAGAGGCCAATTAGAGAAACAACTATATAATAATTGATTGACAGTTGATAATAAATGGACCTTAAAAAATAAAAGATATAATAAAAGGTTTTTAGGAATGTATTTAACAAACATAATTTGGTTATTTTGGATGTGCAGGATCAAAAATTATATACATTATAAAACTGATGTTATGCTCAATATATTGTGTTACACACTAAAACCAATACAAATAAACTAAAAAATTTTAAAATAAAATCATTAATATTTCATATAAATATAATATGGTAAACCATAAATTTTTTTTTCTTTTATAAAGAAATAAAATTATATGTCTCAATATTGGAAAAATAATTTTAAATAATAGTTTTTTCATTATAGAATGTATTTATATTTAAAAAATACGTTTAAATGATAGGTAATTTATATTTGTTAAAAAATAATTCATTTTTTTATTCAGAATATCATGATTTTAAATTGAAATTAGTTTTTATATTTACTAAAAAGTATGTTTTTTAGTCAAAAATATTGTTTCTATAATAATTAAGATTTTTGAGATTTTATCACTATATAAGATTTTCCTATATGATAAAACCCATATTAAGAAAAAAATATGTATTTATGGAATAAAATTATTTATTTATTTTATTATTTTGTATTATAAATCATATTTACATCAATTTTCAAACTAAATTAAAATCATAGTTTAATAAAAATGTGTTTTATAATTTTCATTAAATAATAAATTTTAATGGGGAGAATTGGTTGTGGTTTCCCTTGAAATCATCACACCATTTATTGATTATATAATTAATAAATATATGTAATTAATATCTGTTTCAATGTTTACTATATAATATATATAAATCTAATGAAGAAATAAATTATTTTTTCTGAAAATGTTTTTATGTGATTAAGTGTGATTTTTTAAACTTATCTTTTCACACCTTTTGAAAATTAATAAGATAATATTATTTTAAAATTTTAAATTTCGAATGATCATATTATTCAATAAGTTCAATTTTAATTATTTTTATTATAATGAATTATAATGGTTAAATTCTATTTACACCAAAAAATTGTTAAAATAAAAAAATGTTTATTAATAAAGAGAAAATTACCAAAAAAGTTAAAATCATGTTTTCCAGTGGGTTATTGATGTGATTTTTACACGAAAACTATTTCTCCTACACAGTTTTTCAATTTATATCTATTCACCCATGAATAGTAATTTTACATTATTGAAAATATATGTCACTTCAAAATCTATCCTTCACATCACTTATAAAATGTCAATAATTTTACCACTTACAACCTCACCATAACAAGGAATTTTCCAATGAAACTATAATAATTTGTTCTTATATGAACCTTATCCAATATCTAAAATCCTATGGTAACTATTAGTTTTCATAAGGACTACTTTTCAAAGTATAATTTCTAGCAGAAAATTCAAGTCCTTTATCTGGATAGAGTAAGGCGGAGTCAGTCAAAACTCAAGCTAAGGGTTGTTAATTTCAATTTCACTTCATTAATACATATTTTAAAATTATTAACCAATATCTTATTTATATAGTGTATATATTAACAAATATTCTAAATTGGAAAACTGTATGATTAATGCATGAGATTCATAGATACATAAGATTTTCTAGAATCTAATGAGTTTTGATTAAAAAATTAATGATTATATACAGGATTTGATAACTGAATTAACATTATTTTATTAATAATCATCTTTATTGAATAATTTTGTTTAAATATGGTTCATATAAAACCTAGGATTATATTATGTTTTAAACCCTCATTATCTACTGAATAATATTTTATAACCATATTTTTTTCCATGATGATTTCATTTAACCACTATGAGATTGCATCAAATAATTCCCAAATTTTATAATGAATATATCATATCCATGTCCATATTTTCCCTCAAAACTAAAATATTCAACCTTATTTGGAATGAAGTTAGGTTTTATCACTTTGTAACCTCATATTTCTCATTACATCTTTTTAATATGAAGTTTTATCAACTTATTTAATGATGTGGGTTCCAATAAAGTATTTTTTTGTATAAAGGATTTTAATATCAAGATCATATTATTTATCATCCAATACAAATTTTCATATAGAAGAAAATTATTCATTCAATTTTCTTTATTTCAGCATATAATTTTTAAAAAAATCTCATCTAGACAGTGATATTTTTGGATAATTATAATATATTTTTTTCTATTTAATTTAAAATGGTTTTAAAACACATTTATTAAAGGTTAGATTCCATTTTATTCAATATATCAAAGATTACATGTTTCTATTTTTTAGAAGTTGTCAATATAAAATTTATAAAAGTGTTTTTCAATTTTTTATTACATCATTTTATTAATAAATTAAAATAGAATTAAAAACAATACTTTTCTTAATGTTTTGTTTCAATTTTCCTCTATAACTCAAAATATATTATCTTTTCCCAAATCATTATCATTATTTTCTCATATGTAATTTTATGGCACTGACTACATTTATTTTTATATTTTTCATCCATGTTTTAATCTATTGAATATAGGGGTTATGAAATAACAATTCAATCAACCATATTTCTATAGACAACTTAATTATTTTCCATTAATATTGAAAATTGATGAATAGTAATCATTTCGTTGAAAAATCATTTACATCGTATAAACATACCTTTTAATGCAATGAATTTTATCATTGAATACACTTTTATTGACGACATTAATAGAAGGGTATTCACTATGTATCTATTGATTGAAATATCTGTAAAAAATTATTATCTTAAACATATACACATTATTTATATAGTGTAAATTCCATATTCTCAATTTTCTTAATTGAATTTTATATACAAAAAAATGTATAGAATATCTAATAATAAATATTTACCTTTTACAGGAATATTATGTGTTGAATATTTATACAATTATTATTTTTTTCCATATATTATTCCATCAGATAAGTATACCAAACCCATTATAATTACATAGGTAATTTTATAATGTGACCATTGTTCTAAATTGGAATATAAGTGTATGGACAATGAGATGGATTGGAACTATATTCAGCTTCAATTTATTTGGAAATGGATTATATTTAATGATATATAAATTTAATGTGGATATGTTAGAAAATATATAGGATCGTAAAGGGTTAGTTTGATGGAGTTGAATAGTACTCACAGTTTTACATGTGAAAATGTTGGCAAGTTTATGGGTTCAATAAGGGTGAGAGTAATGAATTTTATCTCTACAAAAAAATTTATATTTTAACTGATTGTTGGGAATACATGTTCATAATGATATGTATTCCTATGTTTATTATTGTTCCACTTTCCTTTCTTTGTTACGTATTTCATGATATAATAGTCATGATTTGTTTTTATATTACATGGAAATGGTTTGATTATTTAATTCTATATGAATATCATTTACTTTTGATCCCATGTCAATAATATGTGTTCAATTAGTCTATATGTTTTGGATGATAAAGGATGAATTTGTGATGATTAGATAGTTGTTATGGATTCATTTAATCCAATTGGATTTCATTCTTGAAAATTTGTCCTTGTATATCTAATTATTTGAGATAAAATAATTAATGAAACTACAGACAATTTTTGGTGGAACATAAATTACTATTTAAATAATTTTATAGTTGTTGTAATCAATTAGGAATTATTCATTAGGTTTCATTAGAATCACCTAGATATTTTGAGTTAAATTGGCTCTATAAATAATTGTAATATAGGAATCCCCTCACATATTTAAAGGTATAAAGAGAATTTTGAACAATACAGAAATGTAGTCATATGTCAATATAAGCTTTATAAGTGTATAATCCAAAAAAAAATTAAGTGTAATAGAGTAAAAAAATAACTATGTAATATTATTGGTGATCCCATTTAGGGGTATAGGATGAGTTCTGAAGGCCTTGTAATGGTTGATTAGAGAACACATAATGATACGTGGAGAATTTTATTATGGTATCTAATGTTATTTATACCTTGCATAAGGGAACTATAATGTTTTTATGGGTTCAATTGATATTAAATTTTCCACATAAGAGTAATTCATGTAATGGAAATTCATGAGTGTTTTGAACTCAACACCATCTATACCACATGGATGATAACCTCATTGCAGAAGCTCCATGGATAATGAGATGGACACAATATAGTTTCTACCAACATCATGGAAGGTATAAAATCCATATATGAAAGGAATTTAACATGAAATGTGGCCGCACCATAGTATATGATATTACACTACAAGAATATATTTGTGATTTATTTTTCTAAAAAACAACTTGGAAATACACCATGGTAGATGACTATTTTTCAATGGTATAAATGGATCTTATTTTGATGTTCCTCTATTTTAGATTATTCTAGGACATAGATAATTAATAAATGTTTTATAAATCACTTTTTTATGTTGAATTTTATGATACTTGACTATGGTGGGTAAGGCTATGACGTAGTATACATGAAAATAGAAATTTTAGTATACTCTTAACCTACAGAGAATTCCTGATCTGTGATGTTATTAATATATAAAGGGTCAAATACATGTGATAATGGTATTATATTTTACGGACTATAGAGAAAAAAAAACTAAATACCTCAACCGTGGTGAACATAATAAGATAATCATTTGGTTTTAAATTTATGGTTTTCTATAGTTTTAGATATAGAGTTCGTGAGAGTTAATATATATTTTATTTTGGCCAGTTACATCCATAATAGTTGGATATATTACATTCAGATATAATATAAGACTTGTGAGGTATTTTTGTGTATTTTTTTGGAATCAAATTTTTTAGTAACAACTTATGTAATCATTTTATGATGACAGTATTATTCATGATGCCATTGTGAATATAAATGTATATTGTATGCAATTAAGAGTTATTTCATTGAATTGAATGATCATGAATCCATTTTGATTTATTATTTTGAGAATCTCAATACATCATTGTATCTAAGAGTGAAAGAGTCAGGTCTGATAAATATTAGATAACGAAATCATATATTCTTGAGTAATTGATGAACTGTAGGGGTGTTTCGAGACTATTAGTGTAATCTTTATTGGCTCATATTTTTTATCATGAAAGAGCACACAAGTAAAGGGAACCATTTATTATTATAGAGGAATACTGAATATATTTTTATATATATGTATCATAATTGAAGAAGTATTATATATATAGGGATTCAAACCACCCTCTATACGATTATCATATGTTTATATTTCCAATATACGAGGAGACACATTTCTGGTGCCTATCCAATTGCTTTGAGGTTTTTATATGTTTTCTAACTGATTTAATTTCCTTATAGGGACAATGGAGAATTCATATTGAGGCCTGTAACCAACATAAAAAGAAGGTAGATCTTATATTGAAGAATGAAAATCTATGTGATATTTTTTCTTTACTATAACAACTAGGCATGATGTAATATTAAGATGTAGAATTTTTTGGATTGTAAACTTTAATCATATTAATCAGATTAATTTAAAAGGAAAATAATTTATAACAAATATGCATGATTCACATCATCCTATATGTGGTTAATCTAGACTGGGTAATAAATAGTGGTATCATAGTTAGGTTCCCTCTAAATATCCACCAATAATTTTTAGACATGAAGAATCATAATATAGTTAATAAGAGTGGTGTTCCCATATACAATGGGAATAATTATCATAGCTAGAGGAAAAATATGATTCCCTATCTCTTATCACTTGGTCTGAAAGTTAGAGATGTTGAAACTGTGGGTTTTCCACTTATTTCGGAAATATATTCTATGACTGAAGATTTTAAAAATATTGATTTTGATAATAAAGATCTAAATTTTATCTTAATTTATTTATTATAAAAGTTTTATACAATGTTCATGGGTAGTAAAACTACTCAAGAAATATTAGAAATATTAAGAAGTTGTTATGTAATTAATAATAATGTCAAAGAAGCTAATATGTAAGTTTAGAGGAGCCAATTTTAACATATAATTATGGATGTTGATGAGACTACTGATATCTAATTTAATAGGTTAAATGTGATTGTAAGAAATATCATAGGTTTTGGTGAGAGGCTTGAAGATCTCATCATTGTTAAAAAAGCCAATGTGAACATATCCTGATCATTTTGATTCAACAATTTAATTCTGGGTAGACACTAAGGTTTTACTTTTTGATAAAAAAATACACATAACCTAGAAGATGCCCAAAAGTGTAGTTTTCAAGTAGAATGGAAAATATGGGATATCCTTTGATGCAATGGAAAAAAAGAATAATTAAAGAAGCATAATTCATTTAATGTAGTTATTCTAATGTTGAGGAAAGATAAGATTACATCAATATAATTATTTATCTTCATTAAAACATTTCAAAAAAAGAAAATATATATAGTATATTAAAAAATTAACAATTTTATATAATTTGTATATCTTTGAAATTTCATTATATGATTTTATAAAAAATGATGGTAGGTGGATAAATATTTCTAATAGATGATGACTGTTGTGAGATATAAAATAGGGTATGAAGTCAAAGAATTACATTGGAAGTAAGAAGTAGAATTAAAATATAAATAAAGTAAAATATTCATCATCAAGTTTTTATTAGGATTATTATGTTAAGTTAATTTAAATAATGAATTTGACTCCTCAAGTAGAACAGATGACAGAGAAGAATGGACAAAAGATGAGTGAGAGAGAAGAGAAAAATTAGACTTTTTTGGGAAAAAAAATACATCAAAAATAAAAATAATATTAATAATAAATAAGATTAAATATTGGTTTATATGAAGTTAGTGATGAAATTAAATGAATTATTATATGTTTAATAGATCAAGATGATTAATACAAACATTTATTAGTTTAAAGAGATGACAAGTGATGTTAAAATGAAGATGACTGAAAAAGAATACAACTTGTTTGAAAAAAAATCTATATGTGTCAGTTTGTTTTAAATGCAATAACAAAGTATATGTATGAATTCATTAAATTAGTATATGATTATATATATTCTTATCAAGATGGTGAGAACAATGGTGTTAACAATCTTGTAAAATCTGGTAGATTTAATTTTCATGATAGATATGTTATACCTAATAGTTTGGGTTATAAACACCACCCTATAAAATTATGGCCTAATATATTTATGAGGAAATATTATACATTAAATGAAGTATGGAATATTAAAATGCATAACCCCCCCCCCAATGGCTAGCTATACAACAGTACAACAAAAACCCAAATATGGATTTAGATAGAACTAATCCTAAAGAATTATGTTTTAGATCATTATATGGTTTTGTGGTATGAATTTTCACAAAACCTATTATATCAATTTTAATATTCTATTACTAGAAAAGAGTATGGAATTAAGGGGGTAGTATTATTGATCAAATGAGAAAAAAAAGCTCGTAGAAAAGAACCTACTATCAGATATCTACAAGAACTGTCTATGAAAATAAAAACTATCCTATAAGAAGTTTTTGTCTGATGAATTTTGGAATGTCACCATGATGATGTATTAATTAAATGGATGGAAAAGATGAATCCTATTCTTTTAAAATGAAAGAGTTTCAAAATAGATATAATAGAAATTTATGTGAGGATTCTAAGAAGACTCAGAATGTTAAGAATGAATTTATTTTAGGTAATCCTAAAAGATTATTATTTGATAATAAATTTGAAAAATTTTAAAAATGTTGAGTTAAAGAGAATGAAAATGTCTACAAAAAAATTGTAAAATTTTATATTATTTTTTTCTTTATTGGTATCCTTAATATCCAATAGACTGAGGTGGAAATTTATATTACACATTATGAAGAAGTTCATGTAATTAATGAAGATAATCAAAAAAAATTAGTGTCATAAAATGAAGAGTCCAACTAAATATTCCCAGGATGTGATTTATATAAGAAAATTGTTTGGATTGATAAGAAGTTGTCATTAGAATATTTAAATCTGATAAATAAAGAGGAAACTTATTTCTCTATATTATTTTATTTTTTTATGCTATCATGCATTGAATTAAATGAGATGGTTGAGGATGTCACATCAATATTGAAATGATGAGTAGTTATTTCTACAATTTTAAATGTTTTAGAGTCACCATGATTAAAAAATATGAGTAAATCAAATGAGGTGGATCTGAAATGATAAATTATGTAAGGTAATGAAACATTCTACCCCTACTTTAATTATATCCTTATGATAATTTTGGGTGGATTTTGGTTAATGAAAATACGATACATAGGGGGTGTTATTATTTCTCACCAAAAAAAATTAATGTATTTTCTAATGTCTATGTATGATCTTGTATTTGTTATCTAAACAACCACTAAATTGATAATTTAGAATTTCTAATCATTATATCGCATGCATAGTAGTTTATGATCATGATAAGAAACCATGGTTACATCTCTTATATTTTCTACACTGAGTATGACCAAATAGACTTTGATGTTATTAAATAAATGTGGTTTTCTAAGTGAGCCATTTGACATCATCTCTCTCTAAAAAGATCTCATGAAACAATCATATAAGAGGGGAGAACATATTTTTCCAATATTGGTGTGACACAAATACCAGAAATTCTGGATTTTATTATAATATAAATAATGGTAATAAATTTTGTAAATATATATATATAATGTTAAAGAGGTATTCACAAAAAATATAAATAGGGGTATTTTTTCCCAATTGATTCATTCTTTTTAAATGTATCCATTTCTATTTGGTGATTGAAGATAAATTAGTAATGTTTTGAGAATTGTTATGGATTTATTTTATTCCATTAGATTTCATGATTGATAAATTATTCCCATATATCTATTTATTGTTGTGATGATATTTAAATAAACTAAAACAAGTGTTTTTGAAAGAAGGGAAACCTAATAATACATTTTATGAATTTTGGACGACCGAAGGAATTGATAATTTGGTGTCTTCAATGGTCATATATTATTTTAAAAAAAAAGTTACCTACTTAATGGTAAAACTGGGATTTAACCTATATACGTAAATGTGTGAAGAGAGTTGTGAATTATGGGTATAGGTAATGAGATGGATTGCATTTTATTTATGTGTAGTACTTCCTTTGTGTAAGGGTAATAATGTTGATAAAGTGTCCTATAATGGTAACAATAAAACCATGTATGGGTAGAATATATGTTTTTAAGTTTGTGTAAAGGTTAGTCGAAGCCCAAATAAAGGTGAATGGGAGGTTGTGTAAAGGAAAAGAATGGTCTTCATTCCTTCCTTAAGGGTACTGCAAAGTTTTGTAAATGTTATACTATGTTTCCATTACCTATGTATAGTAAATCATTTTATCTTTAATCCATATTGTTTTTGAATTTGACATAAGCTACACCATAAGTATGATCACATCCCTGAATAATATGAATGTATTATGGGATTGAACACTATATCTTGATCCTTCATCATGGAAGATCTGAAATCAGTAGAATAACCTAATTTAAGTTATAGTGAGGATATTATTTTCTATATACTATTGGATATGCCAATATATTTGAGGTTAGTGGTTTTGGAAAATAAAACAGTGTTTCACTATAGTAGATATGAGTTTTGTAGACACACGTATATCTCTTATTTTGTTATTATTTCATTGGAGAACTATCCCTGATGGAAGGAAGTAAGAACATCAATATAACCCAATTTTATTTTATGGAAATAAAAGATACTTCCCAAGGGATAAAAATTATAAGCCACATTATCCATAATGGAATAAATTTTAGGAGGCTCTTAACATTCAAAAAATGCATGATCTGTGTGGTTATTTATTAATAATATCTGAACCACATGTGATAAAGGTAATAATATCATGGATTTTAAAGAATTAAAAAATGAAGGCCCAAATCATTTTTCACTCAAGTCAAGGACACTATTGTTGTAAATTTTTGGATTTTCATTTTTATAGATATAGAATTTAAAACATTTTACTGATTGTTTCTCTTGAGAAAATCAATCAAAGATTGAAATATTTTATGTACTTATAGCAAAATAAATTTAGTGAATTTATGATTTTCTGATGAAACATACATTATGAGTAACAACACATGTGACAATTTGAGGCTGAGAATAAAATTCAAGAAATTTTTTATTAATATAATTATATGTTGTAGGTATAGATTAATTATTATTGAGAATTGAGATATCTTACATCCATTGAGATAATGTATTTTTAGGTGCTCGATACCTATTTATATTGAATATAGAATTTGAAAAATATAATAAATACTATAAGAATTATATAATATGTGATCCAATATTTTAATTTCCATAAGTGATTTTGTATACTTGTGCTACTAAACAGTATTGGATACCAGTGGAGATCTCGAATGAGTACACCTAAGATAAGAATCCATATTTCTCAAGGAAGAATATTTAAAATATTCATAGATATTAGTGATAAGTAAAGAAGACACATGGATTAGTGTTTTCTATGTAGCATTAAGAGGCTTATGATTTGGGTTTATAACAAATATTAGTATAGGAGAAGTTAGGTTATCTAACTAATTATTGAGAGATTGTAATCTTGGGGTATAAATAGTTTCATTCACTTGCAGGTATGGTGGAGAATCAATTTTTGAGTATACAAACAACATGAGAATGAGTACTCTTTAAGGATAAGACTTTTAATTCCATGTGTTCTTATCTCTCTACTAGTTCTACCACACAACACATAGTATTGATATATTAAATTTTTGGATCAAGAAAATTAGTGGATTGATGAAGATAAATTAAAAATAAGAATAATTCATAATAACAGAACACTAATTCATCCCCTCTCTTGGGTTTATCCATCACAGTGAACTAAATTTATACTTATGTACACATGTTTTATGATCTATATGTTATTGATGTATTCTGTTCTTATATATTAAAATAATTCTAATATTCTTATCTTATAATCACTATTGATCTTTGATTGTAATCACTTATGTTTACCCTTATGGAGAATCTTAGTTCACCCCGTTAATTTGTTTCTATTTCCCCATGTTATGAGGAAAATAAAAACATTATATATTTTTAGAAGTTCATATTGTAAGAATAATTTTTTTATAAATTTCGAAGACTTGATAAGGACTAATGAATTTATCTCATATTTGAAACAGAAAATGTACAAGAGTTCAAAAATACATAATTTTTTTTGTCAGCATTTTATGATAATAATCTAAAACAATAAACCTAAATGGTATTGAGAAGGTACTGTAATGCAATATTTTATTAATGAATTTAAAATTCTATAAATTTGAAAATGGGGTTTTATAGTTAAAATCAGAATAGGGATTAGATAAATTTTATTATTTTGATGTTATCGATTAAACATAATTTTAGAGTTTCTATGGTCATATAAGTTTGATAAGTTACAATTTATGTTTAATTTAATGATTTAGATGACCTAGTTGGTTAGTTGATGTAATATCCAATATTTTGGAGCTTAGGATAAGGTAATATTACTGACACCATTAGGGAAATCTCTAAATCATATGTCTAAGTATAGGATAACATCTTGGAATTCTGGTAAAGTCGAGGTTGTGTAATTATATAAGAAAATTAATCCTTTTCTATACACTTTCTAGTAGATGAAGTCTTTGTAAAAGTTTTATCTATGGGTAATAACCATAAAGAGGGTGTATTGGGTATTAACTCAACCATTAACGTGTTAATGATAAATATTCTAAACTATACACCTATATAAACCCTAAGAGGAAATTTTCATTGATCAATCAGATTATATTTATCAAGATCTATTAATGGTTTATTTCAATATTAGGTAAAGGGATTAGGAAAATAAGAATTAGAGAAAAAAAGTTAAAATAACTTAGTTATATACAATGGAGTTATAATATTGGTTATGTAATACCTAGTTTAAATGAAAGTATCATAGTTTGAAATTAATTTGTCATTAGAGTAGACAAATTACGATTGGTAATAAATATTCATATACAACGATTCCATTAAATATTATTGAAACCATTTTGTTTTTTTTATTTTGATGAAACATGATAAAGAAGATGATGTTGAAAATGGTATGGGACAATGAGCTATTATGTATTATAATTGAGTAAGGGACCATACTAAAATGTATTATAATTTTATTATATTATTGTTTATATAATGAGGCTATGTTTCCTTGTATTATCTAATGTGGAGACCATGATAATGTAATAAAAATTATTTTCTGACAATAAGAGCTATTATTATTAGTGAGTGATATTTATCCATTTTATCAGGGTATATTCAAATAATTATGAGGGTTATGTAACACATATAATTATTTTTCATTTGTCGTCATGCATTAAAGGTTTTGAAGAAAATTTAAAATTGAATCGATAAATAAGAAAATTTAATCTATGCCATTGACATGTTTTAGGGGATAACAATTGAAGAACACATTATTGATATATAGATTAGTATTAGGATTAATATATTCTTGATATTGAATTAATAATGTGTAGAGTGATTTTGGATATACTAAGTAAGATATTATTGTAACCATGGGATTGAAAGTTGATAGATGATATTTTTGAGGAAAATTGTATACATAGGTTTATATGTGATTTTATGAAAAAATGGTCAATACTATTTTGTAGTTGAAGATAAAATTAATTTAAAGATGAATACATGTTTTCAATATCTTTTTATGTCGTGGAGGTGTATGTTATTTTTGGAATGGAATGTTCGTTAAAATGTATGATGAAGATATGTAAATAACTAGGAATATGATGGTAAAATTTTATAGGAATAGATAATTATATTAATCCTATATAAGATAGTAAAACAAAAATATATTATGAAAATATATATTAGTTGATAATGTATCAAGCTCTCTTTATTAATAATCACTATTTGAAATTGTGACATAATATATTTATGGTTTTTAGAATTTAATGACTTGAAATTATGGATTCTATAAAATTGATTTTATTTTTGATAACATGAATTAAGTCATACAACTAATTTAAATAAACAAATAAAATATTTAGAGAACATTATTAAAAAAAATATTAATAAACAGAAAAACAGTAATCCAATTAAATTAATAAACATTTAATAATGAATTATAAAAATGGGTTTTTATTTAATATTGTTATTTAAAATAAACATCATTTTCTTTATATTATTTTTTATTTTCAGAATAAAATTAAAATATTCTAGAATTTAAATTTGATAAAAAAAAATTTTGAATGCACAATATTAAAATTTACATAGTATGAAATTTTTAACATTTCAAAAACAGTTATTTTAAGTAAAAATTTAAATCTTCCACATAAATTGTGATTTTTAATATTTAATCCTTATGTTAAAATAACCAAGGAGAAAAAATAAATTATATAACCAAATTTTTATTTATGAAATAAAATTATCTATTTTGATAAATTATTTAAACTTATAAATTCAATCTCTAATTTTTTTAGAACAAAATTAAAATAATATTTTAAGAAATTTTATTTATAAATTTTCATAGAATGAAGTATTTTCAATGTGTGATTCACTAGAGTCAAAACATGAAATACACATACCATTTAGTCAATTTATAATAAATCCATTTATTTCATTAAATTTAAAAACAATGATAATTTTATCTTGTATATAATGTGAATGTAAACACATATATTTTATCCAAAAAATATATTTATGTTATTAATTGTGATTATTTTATATTAAGGTATTAAAAAATTAAAATAATTCATAATATATGATAAAATTTAATTTTAAAATAGAATATATAAAATTAATTTAAAAGTTTTATTTTTATTTTTTTCATTTAAATTAATTACTAATGTTAAAATATAGTTACCCAGATAAAAGGTAATAATGGTAATATCAATTAACATTGGAAAAGGCACAAAAAATGTAACAATTTGTTTTCTCAAATGGATGGATGATGTGATCTTACACCACCACATACTTGCCATAATATATTTTATTTTATAGAAATTGACTCATGAATATTAACTCTTCATTTTTCAAATGAAGGGTTACTTATAAAACTACCATTTTCTTCACATACAAAAATACAACACTTCCTACACTCCAAGTCACCCCTTCCATTAAATTTTTTAAACACATTTATATTTATCATCATATAATCCTCGAAAAATATCAAAATATTCTATAAACTATTATTTATATTATTTTGTTTATTTTGTTGGTTGATTCATAGAGAAAATTCAAGTTCCTAATGAGGTTAGAGAAAGGTTGGCTCAGTAAAACTCATATTAACAATTTTTTCATCCAAATATCCATTCATTAACACATGTTTTAATTTCATACACATATTTATTTTTTCTAATATATATATATATATATATATCGAAAAAATTATTTTGGAAGACACAATGATTAATATCATTAGATTTATTGATATATTTTGTTTTTATTATTTAAATGACTTTGTATTTAAAAATTACTAAACTCATATGTGCATTGATTACTCAATTACCTTTCATGAATTATAATTATCTTAATTGAAATTTATATTTAAAATTTGCTTACAATCATCCATAAGATAATAAAATGTTATAAACCCTCCTCCCATAAGAAAATATTTTTTATATCCATGTTTTCTTGTATTATTATTTTTTTAAATGGTGCTAGATTAAAAATAATAATACATTTATTTTCAAATGAAACATTCTTATCCACATCCATATTATTCCTTCCTATAATATTTTTCATTATTACGGGGATAAATATTCTGTTTTATCTCATATTCTACTCATATTTTTCATTATAAACTTTTAAAAAAATGTTTTATCAGCTATTATAATGATGTGGGTTTGGAAGAATGTATAATGTTTTTGAAATAAAATGATTTTAAATATCATTCCTTTAT
The DNA here is from genome assembly GCA_963277665.1 of Viscum album. Taxonomy (NCBI): domain Eukaryota; kingdom Viridiplantae; phylum Streptophyta; class Magnoliopsida; order Santalales; family Viscaceae; genus Viscum; species Viscum album. The sequence goes on along the minus strand of OY728126.1, from coordinate 288,641,294 downwards.
ATTTTACCATATAACAAAAAAAATATCTAAAAAAATTATTCATTCATTATTATTTATATCCACAAATAAATGTTTATAAGTCTCATTGACTCATTATGAATAATATATAGGAAAAATATATTATAATTGAATTTTACAATGGTTTCAGTGATATATTTTTCATATAATTTTTCCTCAATTATATTATCTATACTGATGATTATATATTTTCAAAATAATTTTTGAAAACTTATCATAGTAATATATATAAAAACTTTTTTTAAATGATTTATTTCCCCTTTATAATGAAGTTTATGTGGATTTTGAAACAATAATTTTTATGAAATTTTTTCTTCAATTTCCCACTCTAACTCAAACTATTTTATCAAGTACCAAATGATTCTCAATATTCTACTCTATATGATTTTAAAAAACCCATTTATTTTATTTTTTTTATTTTTCATCTATGTTAACATCCTTTCTATATTAGCGTTGTGATCTAATGATTCAATCCACCTTATTTCATTTGATTGATTATTTAATGTAATTATCATTTCAAGAAATGATTCATCACTACCATTTCGATACTATACATTTTTATACGACATTATCATTTACATATTTTCCTTTAATTTATGAATACCATATTAATAACTCCTTTGATTTATAGATTTTATCCTATATTCTAGATATTTAATGAATGGGGAAATTTCTTTTTTACCATATACCCATTATCAATATAATGTAAATACCATTTATTATGTTGTCTTAAATGAATGGTATTTAACTAAATAAGTAATTAATAAACACGAAAGCCTATTTATATTACATGGGTAAATTATGTTAATTTTTTCAATGGAATTTTGAATTTTTACCTTATGTGATTCCAACTAAAATATATATAAATCCCATTGTCATTATAAGGTTAATATTATGATGTGATAATTATTTTTGGGGTGGTGCATTAATGTAAAGATTATGAGATTGGTGGGACCAACATATCTCTCTATCTAAATGGGGAATTAATGATATATCCTGAGATATTAATGTGATTCAAAAAGGTTTGTAAATAACTTTGTTTATAATGGTTGAGTCTGATGGTGTTTTTCTGAACTCATAATTTTACATGTGAATGGGTAGCCAGGAAACCTGATCCCCCAAGGTAATAAAACCAACTTTTAGGACAATGAAACATTATTTCCTATAATAAATGACTGATGTTTATGATTAATGTTTTTCTTATTCCTTGGTAATGGAGTTATAGTTTTATGTTATATGGCTATCTTTAACAATTATGGAAACCAGTTTTATGATATTTGTTTTATTGAGGAATTATTTTATTATATATCTTGATTATACCCATACAATCAGATTATTCTCAATATTTATATTTTTTCATTATTATATATGTTAACCAATATAAATAGTCTTAGTCCACCACATTATTATGTTTCCGTAATCAATGGTTTTGAATAAAATTAATAAATAATATCCTTTTAGAAATTATTCTTTTCAGAAAGGTTTATGAAAGATGTTGAAGAATCGATATGCATTAAGACATTAAATCCATTGTGTAATGAACAATTTCAATTAATTGGAAAATACATGGGTTTTTTATAAAATATTTATTCTGATTCTCTAAAACTAAAAACCAAAATGGTTTTGAAAATGTATTATATTGTAATATTTTATTTTATGAACATTATTATCGGATGATTAGTCATGTGTTTTTATATAAGTTTTGAAAAAATCACGAAGTATGTCAAGACATTATATATGGGTTTATTATATGAATTTTAATTCATTGATATATGTTTTTATAATGCAACAACTTAATTTTATATTATGTAAATAATACAGTAATGACTTGTTATATCTTAAACAATTTGATATAATATGGAGTAAAACTGTAATTTATTCTCTCTGTATTTATTTTCCATTGATTCCTATGCTGCCTAGGTTATAGAGTTTGTTGATAAAATTAAATTAATTAATTAATTTAAAACATTTATTCTTGATCATAAACCTAAAAATTTCTATTTCTCTTAGACTATTACTGAATTATATTACATTCCTTATTTTTTAGGGGCTTTTGGTCTCCTTGATATTTCACCTTATTTTGGATTATTATTCAATAAAATAGTATCTTTTATTTAAACTCTAACATATGTCTTTTTCATTGTTGCGAATCATTATATTCCATTTCCATATCATATATATAATATCATTAGTGTTTCTAAATATAGTTAAAATATTTCTATTGTCATTTTATAGAATATTTTAGTTTTGTACTAAATATTGTAATGTAATCATTTTAAAATGATCATCATGGGTAATTTTTTAATTTATTTATGAAATTTTGAAAAGAATATTAATTTTTAACAGTTTAATATTAAAAATATTTTCCTACTATTATTTCCTTTCATTATTATCATACTATCTTTGAATGTTCCCACCGTTATCATAGAACAACATCTGTCCATTTCCCTAAGAGTATTTATTTTAAAATAAAGGGAAATGATTTATAATGAAAAATAATATGATTTCATTTCATTTAATTATATTATTATTATCCACCCTAAATTTATCATTTTAATCAGCATTTCATTTAATATTTATAAATTTAGAATTAATTCAATAAAAATATTTTCAGTTTCTAATTTTCAACCCTTCAAACAGATTGTTTAAAGTAATTTAGAGGATTTTTTTAGAACTATATTATAAATTATTTATGAAAATTATTTTTATAATCTGACTTACATTTTATTTTCAAACTTTTTAATATACATATCTTTTGATGTTCTGATTTTTGTATTACAGTCAAAATTTTCTTATAAATTTATATTTCATAACTCTGCTAGTACATAGGAATTATATTCTATATAAATTTTCATCTTTCTCTTGAATTGTTTTCCTTTAGGTATATATTCATTAATTTAATAAATATATTATATAGAACATCCATTATTTCATCATTTTGTTTTCTATAACTGATTTAATCAGATACCCATTACTTTGTATGGTGTCTATTTGATGGGCTCTTACTAAAAAGTTTTTTATTTATTGACATAGAAATTAATGATAATTTATAAAAATGATATTTCGATATAGATGTTTATTCATTAATAAGGAATGTATTTTATATATTTTATTATTTATAAATTCATTCATATGATGAAGGTATTTGACTTTAATAGTGGTGTGTGGGGTCTGAAATTATATATCCCCTATGTGTATTGATAGATCTCATTAGTAAAAATATCTTTGGAATTTATTAGAAACCTTACTAATTTATTTATAATTTCATTCTAAAGGTCAATATATATTAATTATAATGTCTAAAATTATGAATTTTGTCACTAGGAAATCATTTATGGCTTTCCACGTGATTATTTTCACTATTATTTTAACCATGGGAATATCACATGCTTATGTTACCTGTTACATAGAATTTAATTATTATTATTTATTAATATTATAATACCAATGCATTATTTATTCCATTATTCCTTATATTTTTTGTCACCCATTAATGAGCATTTTAGAACACCTATATTATTCATTCATATACGCAGTTTTTTGTAAAATATCATTATGTATAAAATGTCTAGAAGTGTTTTATATGGGTATAAATTTGTGGGTGATGTTTAAGATATATTTTATAGTATGGAATCATTGGGTTGATCGAAAAAATTATTATTTTATGGGAATGATATGGGTTTTGTTTTTTAAAGGGTTTATTCTGACACTCTAAAACTATAAACCAAAAATATCTTTTTAAATAACATAGTTTTTCAAATATATTATTGATTGGAATAATAATATAATTTCACATAAAACTATATAGTATAATATTTTAATTCAAATTAACATATTATTTATCATGATAATTTATTATTAAATATATAAATTCTATATAAATATTTTAAAATATATATGTCATATATACATTGAAAAAATTATCCATTTATTATTATTTGCAATATAGTTCAATATAACACACATACTATAATAATGAAACATTCTTAGATTATAATATAAATTTTATATGTCTAATGTAATTTATTATTGACCCATATGTATTACATTAATAACATTAATTCATATCCATTAATAAAACATTTGATTCAATTTTAATCTCTAATGGCTGACACATTTAATAATAATTTAATAGATGCATCTAGATATGTTGTCATCATAATTTTTTTTCTTCCACATATTATATTTTACCCCTCTTAATTTTATCTAACTTTTTTATTAATTTTATAGGTTAATGAAAAAACATTATAGAAAATAATTTTGTTTAAAAATACTATCTATATTCATTGTACTAAATTTCAATGTGTTATGGAATACCATATTGAAATATTTAGGAATGTGTTCTTATATGGACATTATCCCCAATATCATGAACATCCACCAATGAGCTTTTAATATCTAAAATGATGATTTGAAGATTTTTTTTCCACATCATTATATAAAATAATATTGTCTAGAATGGCTTCTTAATTCAATGTACCAAATTTCCATGAAATGTTGAATATATAAATTACGAATATTGGAATAAGTTATTCTTCATACTTTTAATAGTATTTCCTATGAATACAACTTAAAAATTTCATCCTCTTATACATTGATTTGTATTATTTATAGGTACATCATTCATTAAAATAAATTGAGCATGGAAGATTCATTAAATCATGAAGCATTCAATTAACACATGCTTTTGACCATGATAAATTTTGAACAATATGTTTCTAGAGTTTTATGAAATTATCTAAATTGTTTAATATAAAAAAATTAAAAAATTTCAATCAATATATGAATGGGGAAAATTACTATGAAATAATTCTGATGGCAGGACCCATAATGTTGAATCAACATCACTATTGACATCATGGATACATATCTCCCATCAAAATGAGGATACAACATTCATTATCATAATTAAAAATATATATATAAGTATATAATATAAAAAATAAAAATATGGTTGAAATAAAAATTTAGATGCAAAATAAAAACATTCATTTTAAATGAAATATGAAAATATCCAATGTAGTTTTCAAATCTATAAATATTGTAGTTCAATCTATATTACAGAAATTACATAAAATAAAATTAATGATTAATTAATTATATTAAATAAAAATTCCTTGAAAATATTATTTTTAATCCAAAAATGATGGAATTAATTCCTCCAAAATATCGGTTGGCCTTAATGGAATAATATTTATCAATTATACCCTTAATAAGACGATCCCTAAGTATAATACCACCCCCCTCATCCCATGATCCCATTACAAATTTGATGTTATCTCATCAAATACCTCCCATGGAATCTCCCATACTTCCTTCTCTTCAGTACTGAGGAGTTTCATTTTCGTGGAGGCAACCCTCTCCAAAACAAATGATGTTACTGTTCAGGATAAGGGAATTCTCCTATCCTCCCTTTTTAATTCATGTACCTTTATTTTATGAGTCTTATAGATTTCAAAGACTATTTTTTTAATTCTATTTCAGTCTTCTCAATACTACTAAAATGTTGTTTTATTGATGAGAGACCTCAATTCTCTCACCTCATTCCATTTCTATACTCAATGTTCTATTCTGTTATGATACCAAAATAATTTCATTAATTTCTTTATTTTCCATGAAATATTTTAATATTATGAAAACCAAAAAATCTTATTCACCCCGAGGAATTCACCTTGTTTTAGACACAATATATTGATTTATGATTATTCATGTATGAAATACCTATTGTCATTTAATGCGAAAATAATGACAAGAAGTAATAGTCTCAAATCATTTATGTACTATGTGATTTTATATGAAACACGTGCAATAATTTCCATGGGGTATTGATGAAATTTTCCATTATGATCTATGTATGAAAAATTAATTTATTCATATAAAGGGTTTTCTCTGATAGCGTTATTGTTTATTGGGTAAGGTTACTATGTTCATTGATGTCAGTAACTCCTAATAGACCAATTAATTGGGAATATATACATTTAGAAAAATACTCGATAATATGGTTAATGGAACCATAGTTACGATCCATTGTGGAATTTTTATAACTTCCTCATGATTATGATATAGACACATTTCATTACTAATATTTGTTTTCTTCTTATAATAATATGCATCATGTTCTTATGATCATGACTTATATATATCCATCTCAGTCACTTTCTATGTATCACTATTTTTATTTCATTCTTTGGATTTCTTCTCACACCAATATTTTATGTTTGTAAAAAGGGTATTATTTTCTATAAAAGTAACATATGAAAAAACAATGAAATTTTCTTCAAGTGGAATAGAAGAATGTTTCTATTTTTCATGTTTCTCATGTGTTATATTCCTTTTTCCCTAATAGTAAACATCAAAAGATACTTTTTGTTGTTAAATGAGGTACTATATAATAAATTAATTATAAAATAAAAAGACAAATATCTATTTTTGGTATCAATTGATGGTTAGGTTATTTTAGGAAATTAGGATAAGAAAATAATAGTTAAACAAAATAAGGATGTTCCTATGTATAGGAAAACATCATGGTATTTTTGTGAATTATAAATTATGTGGTATCCAAAAAAATAAATTAATGTTAACATACTAAAAGTGAAATTTTCTTCTATGTAGATTTACCTAGGGGTAACAACCCCAAAAAAACTATACTGATCTTGACTCAAATAGGATCTCGGGACCAAAAATGGGTATTGATGCACGCCCGTGTTGATACTCCTAGGGGATATTATTTTTACAATCACATGATAGTATAATAAAATATTATAGATTAAAAGATAATATATATTTTTATTAATATTTAAATATATAATACTAGAAGAATTATATAATAAAATTTTAGGATTAAGCATTCCTTCACAATTTTTATTATATGATTCCACAATATTAGTATAAATTTTATAGATGACATTTGATTAAGTGGGTGAATGTAATGAATAATGTTTTCATATATATATATATATATATATATATTATTAGAGAAATAATGTAATTATACATAAATATTTATTTTATAATGATTTAATGTAAATCATGGTTTTATTTATCAATATAATTTATGTTTGAATATATATATATATATTTATTTATTTATTTATTATATAAACATATTAAAATATAAGTGCTAAATATATATGTTAAGAAATTTATATCCTTTGGATATTATTATTAATATATTAAAATATATGATACATTCTTAAATATAAAATATATATGATAGGAAAAGATAAAATATTAAAATAATTTGTAAATTATTAGGAAACTATAAGAATTACATTAATGACAATAATTATTATTAAATAATAATGCATTTTTCTTCAATTATATCATTTGAAAATATATGAATATTTTGACTATTAAATGGATTACTCTAGATAAAAAAAATTTATAAATTTTTTCTTACGTGTATTCTATTTTTTTCCTCAAAATATCATTTTGTTCTAATTATTTAAAAATGTTATGGATGCATCATTTTATAAAATAATTAGTTGTAGAAAGAGTATCCAGATTAAATGTATAGAATATTCAAAAAAATTTGAATGCATTAATGATAAAATGTTTGGAATGTGGTGTTCTATGTACTTTAACCTATGTCTTTAACATCCACCATCAAAATATCTACCTCTAAAGACAATTTTAATAGTTTTTTGGAATACTTATTATATCTAATAACTATTTCCATATATATTGTCCTGGTTCAATTTATCAAATGCCCTTGAATTTTAGAATACATTAATTGAATAAATTTGGAGTGTGTTATTCAATATACTTTCTCCCGTATGAAATTTTATTCCACCATCATGATTTTATCTACTTAAATGATGTTTTTGTAGGATTTAGGGTTGACTAAATTATGAAAATATTTCCATCTTGGTAGATTAAATGAATATAGAATCATAAAATCCACATGCACTTATAACAAAGTTAAATTCAAAAAATATGATACTCTAGTGGGATTAAATAATACAAATTTAGTGATATAAAATCTATTATAATTTTATGGACACCCAAGAACGAATAATAACTTAGGACTATTTTTCAATTTTTGGACCCATCCTTATATATCCACAGCAGCATTGACTTCCTAGAAACTTATCTACACTTAAAATATGGATAAATTTTTTATCTAAATGTATATTTTTTATATTTTAGTATATACTCTTCAAAATAAGTTAAAATATAGATTAAATATAATTTTTAAAGAAAAATAAAAATGATAAATTGAGCGGGAAAACCCAGAATTCCCCTAAAATTTTATAAATTTATCCTTATTCTTAACATAAATTTTCTAAAAAATTAATATAAATCTAAATGTGTGATTAATGTATTTTTTGAACATAACTAACCTTTAAAAAATAAATTTTCATCCAAAAACATTATAATTAGTTCCTTCCAATATTTTTTGGACTTAATGGAATAATAATTATTATTTAAACCCTTAAAATCGCACCTTGTCAGGTATAAATATACACCATATTCCCATTATCAGACACCATGTTTCATGTTTTATCTTCATATACCTCCCAAAAAGACTCTTCATTTTCTCTCTCATCAATTTTCAAATTTTTTTGTGTTTTGATGTTTGTCCTATATAATATTTAGAAATTCTCTCTTCAAGGTAAAGGAATTCTCCTCTTCTACCTCTTTAGTTCTTGTATCATCCTTTTTTAATCATTTAAATGTAAAATAATCTAAATTTTAACTATATTTAAATATTATCATTAATATGAAAATGGGTTTTTACAAATGGGAGAAAAAAATTATCCCTCATTATTCTATTCCTATAATCTATGTTGTATACTATTTTTCTACAAAAATTATTTCATAAAGTCTTCTATTTTTCAAGAAATATTATTATATTGTTAATATCCAAAACACATAACTACCAATGGGAATTCACCAAGCTGTAATCATAGTATATTTATTTGGGTTAATAAATGTATGAAAACCACATTACATTTAATTGGTTAAAATGATTAAATGATCAAGTCTCGATTAAATTACGTACTCAATGATTTTACATAAAACATGTTCCCTATTTCCTATGGGTTATTCATGAAATGTTTTTTTATAATCTATTTGGAACACTTGTATTTAAAAATTAGAAGGGTTTTCCCCAATAGTAGTCCAATTCATTGGGAATTTTGAAAATTTAAACTATCTTATGTTACTTATAAGAGGCCAATAGATTGGGTAATGATACGTTGTATAACATCCGTAGTAAAATATTTTATGACACCCGAGTGATGAGCTATGTTTTTATTTTCATGAATTATTCATGATAATTTTGTATCTGTATTTCAATTTTATTATTCATTTTATTTATATTATTATATTCCTCATTTTCAAATGTTCATGCCTTTTTGAGAATCCTCTATGTCACTTGATAAGTGTCTCTTTTGTTTATTCCCTTGTTAGAATTCTTTATAACCCAATTTTAATGTATTTACACATGATATGAGTTGTATTAAATGTAACATATGATGAACCTATGATGAAGTTATTATAGTGGATTACAAGATTATTTATGTTTCTAATTTTTTCATATATTATGTTTCAATTTATAATATAATAAATTTTAATATATCCATATTATTGCTTACTATATTATCATTTAATTAAATAATTTATGAAATAAAAATGTGAGTCTAAATATCTTGGGTGTGTATGTGACTCAGTATTATGTATTGATAATGTAATATGGACGGTTATGTTTGGGAAATAACAATTTGATTGAAGGAAAATATATAATAGAATTGGGTTTTAGCACCTAATATAGAAGTGTGGTTCTTGGGAATTATAAATATTATTAGATCAGGGTATATATAAGATTAATGGTTAAGATAATGATTAATATAACATAAGATTTATTTATTAAATCATCGATTATTAGGTTTATGGTTTATCAAAATTTTAAATGAAATGATGCCTTTTTTAGGTAATTGTTTTTATTTTTATTTCTAGTAATGATATTTTGGGAGTTGTTTGTTCATTTTTTCAAATAATATGTGATTGAGGATGTATAGGTAGTCTTTCGGGTTGATATATAATTTGATGTCAATAGAATACATGTTATTTTGGAAAAATGGTAATATTTTGTAGTAGTATACATGATTAATGTATATAATAATTGAAATAAAAATTTATATTTTTTGGCAATCAAATTGTATGTTGATTTATTTGAGAAAATGATTCCATGAATTTTGGGTCTATAATACTGAATGATAGATCTTGATTTAACTATAATTCAGAATTAAGACTAGAATAAATTAGTGGAAACTATATTAATACATACAAATTTTGGAAAAAATACAAAAATATTTCAAAATTATTGAGTAAGTGGTATACATGAAATCAAATCCATGTATAAATATAAATAATTGGATTCAGGCTATGGAGTATATATACCTAGGGGTAATAACCATATAGAAGGTCAGTTGAGTATTTCCTCGATCTTCACTCATTTCCCAAAAAATGGTCTTATCTGCACACATGGTATGAAACTTCTGAGTTAAACGATTTGGTTGATTTATATGATATTTGATAACAATTTTGAAGGATATTAATATATTATTTTATCATGAGTCCTGAAAATATTAACAACACCCTCATAAATTTTCATCAATGTGACAAATCAAAATTAATATGTTGTAATTAATTTAAGGGGGATTAATTTAACACATCGTTATTATAATATATGTTTACCATTAAACAAATGAAATTTTAAATATATTATATCATGAATAAAAAAATTAAAATCTTCTATTATATGTTTAAAAATAAAAGTAAAAATTTTTTCATCGTGTTAATAAAATGTAAAATTTAATTATGGAAATTACAATATGATTAATACATTTTCTAAGAAATATAGTTTAAATCCATATAAGTTATTAATATTATTATAAATAATATTTTAAGGTTTTTTAAAATTGACTAATTGAAAAATATTAAATCTTGAAATACATGTAATCTGATTTAGTGGGATTTGATTAAAATTATTTAATGATAAAAGACATATTTTAAAAAAGTGTAATTTTCTATATGTTTTTTATTTTTAACATAATAAAAAAATAAATACATGTTTAATAATTAATAAAATTAAAATTTTTGGTAATATATATAGCAAAAAAATTAACTCTCATTATTGTTTTTAATTGTAAATAATTAAGAATAAATTCACATTATCCATAAGAAATAAATATTTAGAAATTTTTTTAACTACATATATATTTATATTAAAATTAATTTTATTAACATTTGGAAATAATAAGAACTATATTGGCTACAATAATTAGAATCATCTATTCAAAATTAATTCATCAGGTCACATTTTCCTTGGTCATTAAAATAAGTTACCAAGGTATTAATTAGCAACAATGTTAAAGGATAAAGTGGCGTAAAAATGTTAGATAAAAATGCTAATGTCCCAAAATATCATCAAAAATCATCTTTAAATTGGTTGATGATTGATTAATTGAATAAAAATTATGTTTTTCTTTATGTATCATTTTTTGATCCACTTTCAATGAATAATGATAATCTTATTATATTAATTAATTAATATTCACGAAAATGCCACCTCTATTTCCTATAAAAGGACCCCATAAACACCTCACTAATCCTCATATCACGATCCTTTTAGAAAAATGAAAATATAAAAAACCCTCCCCAACTATATTATAGAAGTTATAAAGGTTATATTTTCACCAAATGACCAATATAAGAGTTCTTATGAAGTAATATAAAGTAGGATATACTATGTAATGGTAGTTATTTTAAATGTGTTCTTTTTCTAATTTCTTCTATATAATAATACTAAATTATACCCCCAATAATATAATTAATTTAGTATTATTATTATAATTAAAGTTTATTATTTTTAGGAAATAACCATTATCTGTCATCCTTCTATTCATTAGAATTATAAAACCTCTCCCAAATTACGATTAGATTATTGACTACAATAATGATGTGTTAAAATGTTCATCATAACCATACATGGAAGGCTCTAACAATGTTTTTAATTTATAAATACTATATCATTTTTATAAATTGTTTTAAAAGATAAAATTTCCATAATTTTAATAATATAAACATTAATTTTGATTTAAAATTGAATTTCCTAAATTGATCAAACTGAGATAATTTTCTAATTACAAACTATTTATTTACAATCTATTAAACATAAAAAATAATTTGAAATTGAATTGATAAATTATATATATATATATATACATACATTTATGGAGATTATGAAACTATTTTATAACTCATTTGACCGTGATCCACATTCCAAAATAGTTTTAGGGAAATTGACTGAAAATACCAATGTTGTTGGTTTGAGAAGAAACAATACAATACATTAACTAAATATCATAAAAATTCAAATGTAAAAAATGAAAAATACATCAAAATTATTCTCTATAAAATATTTAGAATACTATTTTTTATCCAGGAGGTGTGAAGGACACAACAAGAAATTCAGGACCTGGGGTAAATGTTCTCTCTCAAGATTTCAATACCTTGTGATAAGGTTCATATGAATCACTAATTTAAAATTATAGTGTGTAAAAACTAAATTATATATTTAATATATATTATATAATTTTTTCTTCTTGGGATTTTTACAATCTTTTAATTTCATTATCTCATTTCTTCCTTTTATACATATATTACATATATAGTATGGGATGTTGTTTACTTAATTTACATTAATTAATTTATAATCTTTATTTAGGAACCACATACTTATATTATTGGTTTCATTTATATATTATTGTATTATATTATATTACATATATTATTTCAAGGGTTTATAGGTATTTTTAACATTTCATTGTGGTTTCTTATATGTGGACTCAGACATCTGTCTTTATAATGGTTAAAATCATTATAATTCATATTAATATTATTTATTTTCTTCCAAGGTTGTTATTATATTTAATTTATAGGTTGATTAATTTAATTTTATAATATCTTTGGAATTCATTGGAAATTTTTATAAAGGAATCTTTTTAAAAAAAATTGTGAGTCATTTTTGACTTTGTTTACATAAGTTTGAAATGAATATTATTTTTTTACATTTTCAGTGTGAATGAATTTTCCTAATTTTATGTTTTTTATTTATTATATATATTTATTTCTATGTCCCATTGTTTACTCAAGTAAATAACTTTCCCATTGTTTATTGGATTTTTTATTATGAAATAATGTATTATGTTTTATAAGATGAATTTAAGGGATTTCATTCCACATATGCTTATTTTTATTTTACAATCCACAATACATATTTTTTACTTCCATTTATTTCATGTTTCAATATTTTTAATTCATTTTAATTCATTGTTTTAAATTTCCTCTATTCATTCATTGAAATATATTTTCGAAAGTGGCATATGAAAATATTTTTACAACCACATTTAAAATATTTATAATTTTTTTCAGATGATTAATTCCTTTTTATTATTAAATAATATAATATATATATTTATTTTCTGGAGTTATGTTTCACATATTATCCTCTAAATTAACTTTAAAATTTATATTTGACAACATTTCTTGTTTGTAAGGTTTATCTACTCCATTTCTGTTTGTCTTGTTGTTGAGATTAATTTTCTCTATTAAGTATATATTCATTAATTTCATGAATATATTCTATATCTCATATTATTTTTATAGATTATATTTTTTAGAATTATTTATCCTTTATATCCATTACCATATATGGTGTCAGTTTGACGGGTTTTTATAATGAAATTTATTCCATTTATTAGAATGGGGAATATTAAAAATTTGTATACTTATTATTTCATTACCAGTGTTTATTTATTATTAAGGAATTTACCTTATGACTTATATTTCATATTCATTTTTTATGTGATAAATTAATTAGACTTGAAGTGTGATGGGTGGAGATTTAAATTATATATCCACTCGATGTATCAGTGTATCTCTAGAAACTAAGTATCTTGTCTATTTTATGTAAACCATTCCAATTTATGGAATATTTCATCGAATAAGGGAATATATATACATATTTATGATTGATATAATTATGAATTACATCACTATAAAATTAGTAATATTAGATGTTATTGTTATCACGGTTTTAATATCCATAGAAATATCACATTCTTATGTTATTAGTTATTTATAAATTGTTTTATAATTACTTATTCCTTAAATATTATTCATTCCTTATTTATTCCATGATAGCTTCAGCTATATTCTTCATCATACTGGTTGTTTTTTATAACTCTATGGTTTCCAATTCCCCTAGCTTTTATTAAGAGTATAACATATGATATGTTTAAAATTGTTTTTATGGGTATAAATTTGTTAGAGATGCCAAATAATTATTTTAAATTAATGAATACATAGTTTAGTAGGAAAATTCAAATTTTATTGGAAATATATGAGTTGTTTTAGTTAATATTTATTTATGTCTATAAAACTCCAAATAAAAATATACTTTGATTTTTCAGTGTCTTAATAATTATTTTATTATTATAATTATTGAAGGTTATGGTTTGTTCAAATTAGTCTATTTTAAAGAGAGTATGTAAATGAGTTTGTTTTCAACACTTGATCCGGGAGTGTGAGCTTATGGAGTCATATTTGGAATCAAAATAGGATTTCAATAATTATAAATTTTTGGATGTAATTACTTAAGGATTATTTCAGGGATGAATCATAAGTTAACATGTTTAAGGTTGATTATAATTATTATATAATATAATCTCTTTTTGGGTATTATGGTATTGGTTTAAACATTATTAACGGTATTTTGGGATATGTTAAATGATTTTAAGGAAAAGTAACTGATCATGGTGCATGAATACCATAGGGTTGGAATGTGATTTTACATCAATGAAATTTAAGTTATTTTTATGAAATTTTATATATTTCTAGGAGTATGTAATATTGATGTATATATAGATTAATATGTATTTTTTTGTTTATTGTGGATTAAAGGGTTAGTTAATATTTTGGAACTGAGGTTTTCCTAAATTTTGTATTAGTACAGTAGTAAAAAAATTCTGGATTAAATTATTATTTTAAATTTATGTTAGAATACATTATTTGAATCCCTAGGGATTAGTCTAAATATAGGATAACATCCTAATGTTTTAATAAAGTAAAAAATTTGTGATTTCATATAAACTATTTCAAAACCTAGATATAAACAAGTTCATTTAGGCTTAGACTCAGATGAATATAGGGGAAATATTTTTAAAAATTTCCAATAGGTTATTAACACGATCTTCATTTAGTGCACATAAAATGAGTAAAAATGAACACCTATTTTCACACTATTAAGGTATATAATTTAGATGATTCACATAATATTCAACAATCATTATAATTTATTTTAATAAATTGTTATACTATGATACATGACTACCTTAAGAGTACCCAATTTTTTTTCATCTGTGATAGAAATTCAAATTGTGAGGACTCAATTTATTTAAGGGGGAGAATATGAAACATGATTTTCTATTTTAGTTTTTCTAATTTAAATAAATACTATTTTTAATATATTGTAGTATATTCATCACTATACAATATTTAATCATGATATATTTTAAAATTCAATATAAATAGTAATACATCATTTGAATAAAATATGAAATATCATTAAGAAAA
This sequence comes from Viscum album, assembly GCA_963277665.1. NCBI lineage: Eukaryota > Viridiplantae > Streptophyta > Magnoliopsida > Santalales > Viscaceae > Viscum > Viscum album. Next base: position 288,625,634 of record OY728126.1, on the reverse strand, counting down.
TTACAAGAAGAGTAAAATATCAAATAAAGCATAAGATTGTTAGATTTATTAAATATACTTATAATTATTTTAATGAATTATTTGATTTGATAAAATACTAATTAATTGAATAAATTTAGTGGTTATAATATAAATAATTAAATTCTATTGCATGTGATTAAAATCATTTAATATCAAAAAATGAATATTTTTAATGGAATTGTATTTTTCATTATATTATATAGTACTCTCTTATCAGAATAAAATATTCACTTTTGAAAAAATGAGTTTAATAAAAATTTATAATATATATAAAATTTAAAGTCATTTTTATATTTTAGATGGTAATTAATAATAATTAATTCATATTATGATTAAGAAATACATTGTTCGAAAAATTATTTTTCTATGTTATACGTTGCTATATTAAAATGAATTTATTTTCACTTTTAGAAATTGAATCAAGGAAAATATATTTAATATATATAATTTATATATATTAATTTATAAATATTTTAAATTTCATTTTTGTATTTAAAAAAAAAGTTACTATGGTAAAACATAGTCACCAATTAAATGGTTCAAATGAGGTATAATTATTAAATTAAGACAAAAAGTCTCAAAATATCATAGAAATCATATAAGAGTGGGTGAATATAGGATTCACAAAAAATTATATAAATGTTTCCAAATATTTATCATACTTTTTCCACTTCCCTGGAATAATGAATGATTTTTATATTATAAAATTAATATTCACAAAATTCAACCCCTTTCACCGAAAAATGACACCCTTAAAAACCATTCTTCTATCCACCCATAAAACTGTTTAGCTCATACAGATTCTTTTATAACCCTTAATGACTCTATTTCACGTGAATAATAGGTTCTGGTCTCAGAAAAGACAAATTAATGAAGGATTAAGGATTGATCTAAAAAATGATAAACAATGAAGATGTAATTTTTTAACTAAGTTCTTTTATGTTTATTTCTTCTCCAATCATATATAAATCTATTATAACTGTCACGACAGATCCTTGGGGACCGTGCTGTGGCTACCCCATGTCTGCCTTCCATAGGCCAGGGGCTGGTGACTAGCACCAAGGGTGAATCCCTAACAAAAAGGGAAGGAATTTACTTTAAACTTATAACCCACGCAGTATGAACACAAGCAGCAGAAGCAACGACTACTAAAATAGAAAATAAATTTGTGGAGAATGTATGTGGTCCAGAATAGAAACCCAACTGAACAACATGTTAAAGTAAAAGAAAAAAGTAGGCAGCTCGTGGATCGGCCACTGGGGAATCCTACCTAAAGGGTAGGTAAAGAACTCGAACAATGCATCCCAGTGGTACATCTCGTCTAGCCCAGATCCATGTAGCTTTTCGTCGTTCACCCTCATCCTCGATCACTGTTGTCTGTCATCTGCATAGAACACAACAAGGTGTGGGCGAAGCCCATGCTGCGGTGAGTATAACAATACATAGTAGGGGACCCCAATATCCCTGAAGGTCTCCCAGAATCTCAAAAGGATAAACCACAGAAGAAAGATACAATCATGAAGTATCAACCAACCTTACTTAGGTATATACCCCGACTCCAAATCTCGATCCCAAACACAACCCATTCCATAAAGGAAGTGAAGTCAATAATCTTAATGACATAGAATTAAAGTTAATACTCATCTGACACATGTAAAAAACATTTATAGAATGTTAGAGATGATCAGATGTTGTCATAGATTCATTTAATCTGTCAGACCAACATAGGATTCAAGACCAGCTTGCTGTCAGACCCACACCGGATCGAGGATCAGCTATCCTGTTGGACCCACACAGGATCCAAGAACAGAAGTTAGAACTGTCGGACCCATGGAGGATCCCAGTACAGTATTCATCATTGTCGAACCCATGGAGGATTCTGGTACAGAATTCATCGTTGTCGAACCCATGGAGGATTCCAGTACAATAATCGTCGCAGTCGAACCCACAAAGGATTCTGGTACAGAAGTCATCACACTAGGAGCCATCCCTAGGGTTCCCACACACAGCATGCTCGATTCTGGGAGGGTCCTCTTGTCGATCGAAGTGTCAGTAAATCGACTATCACAAATCCCTGAGTTGATGTATCCCATAGTTCTGTCTCATTATAAAGAACCCAATGTGATAGACAGTGTGTCGATTCGACGCCCGGTCTGTGTGTTATTGGCATTTATGTTTTAATGGACATGGTAGTTTTTAGGATGAAAACAACCCTACACTATCCCAACAAAGTCTGAACCACATGTAGAGTATTCCAAATTAATCTTATCGCTCCATGAATTTCATCTCTGCAGACGGTTCGTCGTTCAGACACTCGTAGCCCAAGATGCGGGCTAAAAGGTGTAAATTGACGTAGCGGGTCCGAGTCCGGTCTGACCTAGTCGGACCGACCCGGCTTGACCCAGTATGAACTGGGGTCTGACCCGGTCTACGGGTGCATCCTGACCCGAAGGCACAGCCTAGCCTAAGGGCAGCCCAACCGTGGCGGCCCCCCCGAGGGGTGGTTTAACCGTTGCGGCCCGGTCTAGGGTCGGCCCGGTTGAGGGGCGGCTCGGCCGAGCGGCGGCCCGGCCGTGGCGGGCCGGCCAAGGGGCGGCTTGTTGGAGGGGAGGCCCGGACTTGGTGGCCCGGTCGAGGGGCATCCCAGCTGTGATGGCTCGACCGTGGGGCAACCCAGTAGTGGCGGCCCAGCCGAGGGGTGTCCCCCATGGCACGGCGCGATGGTGCCACTTCTTCTTCGTTCGTCAGAGCCAGCATGGCCGCGAACCCCTTCCTCCAGCGCGGCGTGACGGCGCCGTGCCTCTTCTATCTGTCATGGCCCACCTGGCCATGGTTCTTCTCCGGTGCAGGGCATCAGCACCGTGTCCTTCTGGATCCGCCTCCATCATCAACCAATCAGGAACTAATCAGAGGGATATGGGGTCGTGTTTGTTCGGCCCACGCCCTCTGCATTAGGTGATAACAAGTGGACATCATCTAAAAAAATAAACGAAGAGGAACGAGGGTATAATTAATACATTAAAATTAATCAAATCCACATATCTTGTAATCGATGTTTGCTCGGCTGAGTCACGAGAAATGTGACGTCGTTCTATTGACATAAAGAGGAGATGACGTCGTCGTTGGCAACATTATTCATTGGTGGAATCTTCCCTCCATTATTCTGATAGGATAAGGAAGAAGTCATTCGTGGATGAAGTTGAAGAATGAAGGATGTCATCGGCGTTTTTCATGTTCTTCCTTGAAAAGAAGAGGCGTTCTTCACCAGTGATGGTTCTTTGTTGGAGAGGATAATTCTCCAAGAAATCTCCCATGTTTCCACCAAAGAAAATGATTCCAAAATAATAGAGGAGGTTCTCTATTATTTTTATGGAACAATAACACAAGAGTTGTCATTAATTAAATGTGACAACTCAATTAATTTAATGTGGAGGAATTGATTCAAAACTCAAAACAAGGGAGGTGGATAGTTTCAATTAATGAATAGGGGTTTGGAAACATTATGAGGGTAGACCAAGTGTTTTTACCATCAATGAGAAACTCTTGGTGTGAAAGGGGGTTTAACTAGGGTTTGAGATCGTGTGGGCCCAGCAACATAATATCCTCCCCTGGGAGGTTATGCGTGGGTGGGACCCACCTCCATCCACTTATTGGAGAATTAAACAACCACTCAAATAAAAATATTCTAGACATATTTTTATTTAATTTATTTAGAAACCCCAGAAATTACCATTCAACCTCTATAAAATGAAACTGCAGTGAAGGTCTCCTTATGTGAATATCGGCACTGTGAGTTCAACGATGTCCTAAAATTCAATTCCAAGAACCGGTTAAAATGATATAAAATCCCACCTGTATGATTACTGAATGTACCGGAACAAATTTTTACAAATTGATTCTGGGCACACCGGGCCTCATAACAAGCCTCTGTCAGAAACCGAAGTCTCGTAAAATTCTCATGTATTTTTTTAAAAAATTCAAAGAATTTATAGGCCTTTACATTCTCCCCACCTCAGTAATTTACATCCCTGTACACTATTACACACACTATGGGATCCAATGGGGGTACTGAGCACACATCTGAGCCTCCCGCTCCCATGTGCTATCAGGGAGGTTCCTGTGCTGCTAGTGAATGCACACCAGAAAAATCGACAATCCATGTAGGACCTGGTCCTGTCGATCCTCAATCTCCACTGGAACCTCCGTGAATGTCACCCCTTAATCAATGTCAAACTCCCTGTGGACGATGATGTGGGACGGATCATTCACGTATCTCCTCAGCTGAGATACATGGAAGATGTCGGGAACCCGGTGCAACTAAGGTGGAAGAGCCAAGCGGTCAGCCACCTCCCCTACCCTGTTGAGGACCTAGAAAGGTTCAAAGAATCATAGAGGTATATTTTTGTCTCTACCAAATCTTCGTAGACCACGTCGAGGTGAGACCCGTAGAAAGATGTGGTCACCATCCTCGAATTTCGGTGGTCTCCGTATCCTATCAGCATAGGACTTTTTCCTACTCTGTGCATTCTTCAACTGCTCCTAGATGATCTGCACCTTTTCTATCATAGCCTTCCCCAACTCTGTCCCATAAGTGCTGACTCCCTTGGGTCAGTCCAGCATAGAGGCGGTCTACAAGGTCGACCATAAAGTTCCTCGAAAGGTGCCATCCTGATGATAGAGTGGTAGATGTTGTTATACACAAACTCTACCAAGGGTAAGTGATCCTCCCAGTAATGACCGAAGTCGAGGATGCATGCAAATCGCATTTCCTCGAGAGTCTGAATGTTCCTCTTAGTCTGTACATCCGTATGAGGATGGAAGCCAGTGCTTAAGCGAAGCTGCGTCCCGAAATCCACCTGCAACCCCTTCCATAGCGGGGAAGAGAATCAAGAATCCTGATCAGAGAATATCGTATATGGAACACCATTAAGCCATACAATCTACTATACCTAGAGGCGTCACATGCTCTCTACTGATCCATGCTCTCTGATCAGTAGGAAGTGGGCCGACTTGTTGAGTCGGTCTACAATCACCCAGATAGAGTCATGTCCTCTAGATGAATGTGTATGTTCCGTCACAAAATCCATGGATATACCCTCCCACTTACACTTTGGGACCTCTAAGGGATGAACCAATATTGCTATAACCTGGTGCTCCACCTTCAATTGCAGACAAATGAGGCATCATGAGACAAACTCTAATGTTGCCTTCATCATGCTTGTCCACCAGTGCTGTCATTGGAGGTCTTGATACATATTCGCTACACCTGGATGTACTGCTAATGGAAATGTGTGGAACTCCATCAACACTTCCTCTTAATGTGAAACTGGTACCATGGTCCATCCTTTGAATAGAATGACGTGCTCCTCACCTTCATAAAATCCATCAAGTGCCTACCATATGGATATATATGCACGATTCATCTCAAAATCAATGTCCCCATGATGTGCCTCTCTAACTCATTGTGGAAGTGGAGTAGTGACTGTTAGAGAATATAGAAAGGATGCTCTATCTCTATCAAAAAAAGAATATATGCAACGCGGCTTGTTGCACTATCGCCTCTCCTAGTAGCTAAATGCCTAATATAATTGCTGAGAGCATATTCTACAATGTACCCCTTCCTAAGAGTATAGAATATATCAAATTCATAGTCCTGGATGAACTCAAGCCATCGTCGATGTCTCAGGTTCAGTTCCATATGCGAGAAGATGTACCTGAGACTCTGGTGGTTAGAGTAGACTGTAAAACACTCACCCATCAAATAGTGCCACCACATCATCAAGGTGAAGACCACTGCTGCTAACTCCAGGTCTTGGGTGTAGTAGTTTTGCTCGTGCTATCTGAACTGCTGAGATCCATACGTGATCGCTGCTCGCTCCTGCATCAATACACACCTGATTCTGGTCCTTGATGCGTCATAGTAAAATACGTACCGACAACCTCCTCTGATAGCCTTAATATGGACACACTAGTTTACCTCTATCTCATCTTTTGAAAGCTCTGCTGGAATATCTCTTCCCACCAGATGGGTTTCCCCTTCTTCATCAATAATGATAGCAGTGCTGGAACTCTTGAGATGTCTGGAAAAAATCTACGATTTTACCTAGCCAGTCCCAGACAACTCTGAAACTCCAACACACTCTTGGGTGGCTCCCAAGCAAGTATTACCTCTATCTTCACTGGATCCACTACAACACCATCCACTGAGATAATGTGTCCCAGAAAGTGTACCTCTCGGATCAAGAACTGGCACTTCAAGATCTTACTATAAAGCTGATGCACTCAGAGTCTGTCCAGTACTACACGCAAATGGTAAGCATGCTCCTCCTCTGTAGTCGAGTAGATCAGTATGTCGTCGATGATGACTGTGATAAAGTGATCGAGTTAAGGCTATAAGATCCTATTTATGAGACTCATAAAAACAACTAGAGTGTTGGTTACACTGAAGGAAATAAACATGAACTCTCAGTGGCCATTCTGACACCTAAAGGAAATCTTCTACACATCCTCATCTAGAACTCTGAGCTAGTGATAACTTGACCTATGTTCTATCTTCGAGAACTATTGTTCTCCATTGATATGATCGAAGAGGTCGTCAATCCTCGGGAGTGGGTACTTGTTCATCACGGTCAGCTAATTCAGGCAACGGTAGTCAACATACAGTTTCAAGCTCCAATCCACCTTCATGGAGAACAAACTCATAGATGCCCATGGTGAAACACTAGGTCGGATAAATCCCTCCCCATGTATGTCCTCCAAATGTGCCTAAAACTCACGAAGTGCAGTGGCAGTGTTCCGATATGCTGGAGTAGATATTGGTGTCGTCTCGGGGTACATGTCAATGTAGATGTCTACCTCTCTGTGAGGAGGTAGTCCTGAAATATTGTAATGGAAAACATCCACGTACTGATCCACCACAACAAGGATACTCTGACTCTGCACATCAACCTCTCCGAGGATGAGACTAGCCAACTGATGTGTGATCAGCTACCCCCTCCCTTATGTATGTCCATCCTGCTCTGCAAAGGCTCCCTTCTCACCGGTGAAGAGGAACCTGGTCCCATCCCGGTGGACACACCGCACAATGCACCTAATATAATCAATCTAAGAATGAACTGTGGATAACAAGTCCATACCCATTATGACGTCATAAGGCCTCTACGCTGCTACGAGAAGATCCTAGCTGAATCTCTCACCTTCTAGAGTAATCTCACAGTGTCGGAACCTATGCGTAATCATTGATTCTTCTCCCGTAGGAGTCTCTCATCGTAAGGATCTATCCAACGGCTTCGTTGGAATATCCTATCTATAAACGAGGGCAGTTGCAATAAATTAATGACTTGCACTTGTGTCTATACGTACTACAGAAAGTGTGGAGTAGACGCAGATAGTAACATGAATCATCTAAGGTACATTGTGGTCGTAGGCCTTCAAAGCCTGGAGCTATGCTCGCCTCTGTCCTCCAGCTCCCTGTGGTCGGGGTGGACCTCATGGTGGTGGTGGTGGTAGGGCCTCGTAACATCATCCACCACTCGCTGCATGGCCAACTCCTCTTCCAAGTACACCTGCTCCTAGAAGACAACCACGGTCAAACCTCTACCTCTGCCTAGGGGTCCCTCTACTGTCTGCTTCTAATCTTCATGGTGGGTCTGGTAGTCACGAGCCATGTGACCCTGCCCGCCGCATGCATACCACTGCCTACTCCTCATATAACTGGCTCTGTCTCGTGTTCCCCGCACAACTGAACCTGTATCCTGGGGTTTCCCACCTGATGGCCTGGTCTGCATGGACTTTTGTGACATCTTTATACTGTTGGCTGTATAAGACTCCTCTATGTGTCGCCCTTAGGTGGGTCTCGCTGTTGGTGACTGCTCAGCGAGAAAAATCTCCACTAGAAGTGCTCTCTCCAGCTCCCCTTCCGGCGTCGAGATGCTGAGGGGGATCATCGATGACCTGATCTCATTCTTGAGTCCCTAATCGATGGTCTAGGCCCTAAAGAATGGATCTCATACCATGTTCGTGGAATAACACGAGAGGTCGGTGAACCTTGCTATGTACTGAGCTATTTCCAGGCTGTCGTTTTGAAGATGAAGTAACTCCTAAATTTGCACCACAGGAAGGGTGGCATGAACAAACTCTGACCTGAAGAGACTCTCAATGTTTGTCAAAAGTAATGATGCCTCGTCATGCACTTGGAGCATCAGGCTCCACTATCTACCTACTACTGCATGTAGTAGACTCACGGAAATGATCACCATGAGGTTGGCTATTCTCCCTAGCAATCTGAAAACTCTCACACCATCCTCCTGCCAATCCTCAGCTATCTGTGAGTCCATATCTCCCCAAAAACTGGGTGGCCACTGGCGCTGGAACTTATATAACACACTCAGACAACGTGCATTCTTTGCTACTACAACAGGTGTTATTAGTGGCCCAGTGGGTAGTGGTACCGCTAGATCCTCCGCTGTGATGTTTCCATGCACCGAGGCCTCGTCGCTTGGTGGGCTACCATATTGTACAAAACTCAGAACCCCAGATCGCAGCCTTCATGGGGCCATCTTGAAAAGAATCAGGCGTGCTACATATAAAACTATATACCTGGTGAGCTGACACAAAGTAATCATGAAGAAACCCTTTTCAAAGGAAACATACACACAATCAGTGTTTTCGCGCACTGATTCGGAGAGCAGAAGTCAGAGTCCTAGTGTATGGATATGTCGTCCACCGCACCAACACCAATTTCCCTAAACTGATAACCACACCTAGAACACTTAACACTAATTCCATTAAAATAATCACAGTCCGTGTTCTGTGGTAGAATCAACACATCTGATACCAATTTTTCATGATCCATCCTAGGGGCCCGTGTCATTACAACCCCAATCCCTCTTTCAATAGTCCAGGGGATTGCGACTAGCACTAAAGGCGAATCCCTGATAAAAAGGGAATACATTGTTTTTAAACTTGTAACTCATGCAGTTTGAACACAACCTGTATAAGCAACGAGTACTAAAATAGAATAGAAATGTGTGCACAATGTACGTTGGCCTGAATACAAACCCAACTGAATAACAAGTACAAGTACAAGAATAAGGTAGGAAACTCTTAGATCGTCCACTGGGGAACCCTTCCTAAAGGGTAGGTACAAAACTCGAACAACTCATCCCTACGGTATGTCTTGTCTAGTCCAGCTTTGAGAAGCCTTTCGTCTGTCTCCCTCAGCCTCGATCACTATTGTTATTCATCTGCAAAGATCACAACAAGGTGTGGGAGAAACTCGTGCACGGGTGAATATAACAATAATCAGTAGGGGACCCCGAGACCCCTAAAGGTCTCCCAGAATCCACAAAGGTTATACCAAATAAGAAAGATACAATCATGATGTATCTACCAATAATACTTAGGTATATGCCCAAACATATACCTAAGTTATCAACCACAGTCTGTCTCCAACTCTTGAGCATAAGCACAGCCCATTCCACAAAGGATGTAAATTCAATCATCTTGATGATATTGACTGAAAGTCAATACTCAACTCACATAGGTATAATTTTTTTAAAGAGTTAGAGATAATTATATGTAGTAACTAATTTATCTATGATGATGTACCCACACAAGATTCAGGACCACCTAAGCTGTCAAAACCACACAGGATCCAAGATCGGCTATTCTATCAAACCCACACAGGATCCAGGAACAGAAGCTAGAACTGGCGGACCCACGGAGGATCTCGGTATAGTAGTCATTCCTATCAAACACACAAGGGATTCCGAAACAGAATTCATCATTGTCTAACCCACAAAGGATACCGGTATAGAATTAATCATTGTCAAACCCACTGAGGATTCCGGTATAGAAGTCATCACATTCGCACCCAACCTTAGGGTTCCCGCACACAGCTCACTCGATTCCAGGAGGGTCTTCTCCTCAAGCCATGTGTTGATACATAAACTATCATGAATCCCTGAGTTGATGTATCCCATAGTTTTGTCTCATCATATGGAACCCAACTCGATAGACGGTTCGTCAATTTGATGCACGGTCCGTGAGTTATTGGCATTTCTGTTTCATGGGACCGGTAGGTTTTTAAGCTCAATCCAACCCCACCATACCCCAACTACATTTGAACAACATGTGGAGTATGCTAATAAAATCGTCTCGCTCCACGAATACCATAACTGTAGATGGTTTGTCGTTCGGACACCCGTAGCCTATGATGCAGCCTAAAAGGTGTAAATGGCCGTAGCGGGTCTAGGTCCGGTCCAACCCAGTCAGACCGACTTGGCCCGACCTGGTCTGAACCGAGGTCTGACCGGGTTCGTGGCTGCAGCCCGACCCAAAGGCACTCCCCAACCCAAAGGTGCAGCCCGACCTTAGGGAGGCCCAGCACGTGGGGGCCCAGCCAAGGGGCGGCCCGACCGTGGCAGCCTGGCCAAGGGGTGGCCAGGCCGTGGCGGCCTGACCGAGGGGAAAACGGCCGAGGGGAGGTCTGTTCATGGTGTCCTGGCTGAGGGGAAGCCCGTCCATTGGGATGCTAGGCTATGGCGGCCCGGATGAGGGGCAGCCTGTCCGTGGAGGCCCGGCCGAGGGGCTGCCTAACCGTAGCTGCCCGACCGAGGGGTGGACCAGCCATGGAGGCTGAATTGGCAGGGCGTGACAACGTAACGCCATCTTCATTCGTCGTGGACCACATGGTCATGGCCCCCTTTTTCCAACGCAGTGTGACGGAGCCGCGCCTCTTCCTTCAGTCGTGGCCTGCCTGGCAATATTTCTTCTCCAGCACGCTGCGTTGGCACCGTGCCCATCCGGCTCCACCTCTGTCGTCAACCAATCAAGAACCAATCAGAGGGGTTTCAGGCCATGTTTGTTTGGGCCACTCCCTCCACATTAGGTGATAACAAGTTTCCATCATCGAATCAAAATAAACGACAAGGAATGGCGATATAATTCATTCAATAAATCAAATCAAATCCCCCTACCTTGTAATCGGTGTTCACTCAGCGGAGTCCTGGGAAGGTGGCGTCGTTCCGTTGACATCGAGAGGAGATGACCTCATCATTGGAAACATTATTTGTGGGCGTCGTCTTCCCTCCTTTATTCCAGTAGGATAAGGAGGAATATTTCCAAGGAATAGGTTTAAGAATGAAGGACGTCGCTGACATTCTTCACGTTCTTCATTGGAATGAAGAGGCATTCTTCGTCGGGGATGGTTCTTCATTGGAGAGGATAATTCAAAACGGATTCTCCCAAGATTCGACACAAGAAAACTAAGCCAAAATAATAGATGATGTTCTCTATTATTTTTATAGCACAATGACACAAGAGTTGTCATTAATTAAATTTGACAACTCAATTAATTTAATATGGAGGAATGGATTCAAAATTCAAAACAAGGGAGGTGGAGAGTATCCATTATTGAAGAGGGGATTTGCACCATGATGAGGGTAGACCAAGAGTTTTCCACATTAATGGGAAACTCAAGGGTTTAAAGAGGTTTTATGGGGGGGTTCGAGCTCATGTAGGCCCTACCACATAATATCCGTCCATGGGAGGTTATGCGTGGGTGGGTCCCACCTCCATCCTCCCCCTGGAGGATTAAACCACCACTCAAATAAAAATATGCTATACATATTTTTATTTAATTTATTTAGAAACCCCAAAATTTAACATCCATCCTCAATAAAACGTAATTGCGGTGAAGGTCTACTTAAGTGAATACCAGTGTTGTGAGTTCAACGGTGTCCTTAGATTTCAATTTCGAGCACCGGATGAAAAGATATAAAATCATGCATCTAAGATTACTGAACGTACCCAAACAAAACTTCAGAAATTGATTTCGAGCACATCGGGCCTCAGAATCAGGAAATGTCAGAAACTAAAGACTCGTAAAATTAACATGTATTTTCAAAAAATAATTTCACAGAATTTATGGATCTTTAAATTCTCCCCACCTCATGGATTTACATCCCAGTAAGCTATAACCCAAACTAAGGGAACACATGGGGGTACTGAGCATGCATCTGAGCCTCCCACTCCCATGTTCTCTATTGGCGGCTCCCGTGCAACCAGTGAACATGAAACAGAGGAATCGACCATCCATGCAGGACCCCTCCTGTCGATCCTCCATTTCTAATGGATCCTCTGTGAATGTTTCCCCATCATCGTTGTCCAGCTCCCCATGGATGATGATGTTGGACAGGTCATGCACATATCTCCTCAACTGAGATACGTGGAATAAGTCGTGAACCTGGTGCTACTGAGGTGAAAGAGCCAAGCGGTAAACCACCTCACCTGCCTTTCTAAGGTCCTAGAAAGGTCCGATGAATCGCAGAGATTACTTTCCGCCTCGGCCAAATCTCCATAGTCCTTGTCTAGGTGAGACACATAGAAACACGTGGTATCCATCCTCGAACTCTAGTGGTCTCTGTATCCTATCATCATATGACTTCTACCTGCTCTGTGCAGTCTTCATCTGCTCCTGGATGATCTGCACCATCTCTGTCATAGCCTGCACCATCACTAGTCACATAAGTGCTGACGCCCCTGGGTCAGTCCAGCACAGAGTTGATCTTCATGGTCAGTTGTAAAGTGCCTCGGAATGTGATATCTCGATGGTGGAGTTGTATCTATTATTATACGCAAAATCTAACAAGAGTAATTTATTCTCCCATTTATTACAAAAGTAGAGGATACATGCACCGAGCATGTTCTCGAGAGTCTGAATGGTCCTCTCAGTCTGACAATCCGTCTAAGGATGGAAGGTGGTGCTCAAGAAAATCTGTGTCCCACAAGCCTCCTGCAACCCCTACCATAGCTGTGAAGTGAATCGAGCATCTTGATCAGAGATGATCATCAATGGAACACCAGGAATCCATATGATCTCCTATCCATAGAGGCATCCTAGGATCTCTACTGGGTCATGCCCTCTGATCGGTAGGAAGACGGATGACTTGGTGAGTCGGTCTACGATCACCCAGATAGAGTCGTGTCCTCTGGATGTACGTGGAAGTCTTGTCAAAAAATCCATGGATATCCCATACCACTTCCACTATCGGACCTCTAAGGGATGAACCAATCCTTCTGGAAATTGGTGTTCCACCTTCACTTACTGACAAGTGAGGCTTCGTGAGACAAACTTTGCTACTACCTTATTCATGCCTCACCACCAGTGCTATTGTCGGAGATCCTGATACATCATTGATACTCCTAGATGTACCACTAATATAGATTTGGGTAACTCCCTCAACAATTCCTACTGAAGTGCAACTGGTACTATGGTCCATCCTCTGAAGAAATTGATGTGATCCCCACCTTCAGAAAATACATCAGGTGCCTGCATTGTGGATATTTGAGCATGAATCGTCTCACTGTCAATTTCCCCACGTTGTGCCTCTCTAACTTGATAAAGAAGTGGAAGAGTGTCTGTGAGAGACTATAGAATGTCTGATCCATCTCTTTCCACAAAGGATATCTGCAACACAACCAACTACTCTATCGCATATCCTAGAAGTTGAATGCCTGATCTCCTCCTGAGAGCATCTTCTACATCGTTCCCCTTCCCAGGAATATAGACTATCTCAAATACATATTCCTAGATGAACTCGAGTCATCATCATTGTCTCAGGTTTAGGTTCTTTTGTTAGAAGATTTACCTGTGACTCTGCTGGTCAGTGTAGACTATAAAACACTCACCCATCAGATAGTGTCACCACATCTTCAAGGCGAACACCACTGCTTCTAACTCTTGGTAATGGGTAGAATAGTTCTTCTCATGTTGTATAAACTTTCGAGATCAATACACGATCAATGCTCACTCCTACATCAGGACACACCTGAGTCCAGTCCCTAATGCATCATAGTATACAACGTACCCTACGCCCTACTTTGGTATCCTCAAGATGGGTGCACTAGTCAACCTCTGTCACAGCTCCTAAAAGCTCAACTGGCATCTCTCCGACCACATGAAGGGTTTCCCCATCTTTTTCAATGCTGAATGTGGTGCTGAAACTCTGGTGAAGTTTGGAAGAAATCTCTGATAGTACCCAGCCAGTCCCAGAAAACTATAAACCTCCATCACAGTCCTGGGTGGCCCCAAAGAAAGTACTGAATCGATCTTCTGTGGATCCACTGCAACTCCAGCCTCTGAGATGACGTGTCATAGAATGTTTACCTCTCAAATTCAGAACATGATCTTCGAGAACTTACCATAATGCTGGTGCTCTCGGAGTGTGTCCAGTACTACCTGTAAATGGTAAGAATGCAGCTCCACAGTAGTCGAGTAGATCAGTATGTCGTCGATGAAGACAACGACAAAGCGATTGAGATAAGGCTGCAAGATCCTGTTCATGAGACTCATAATCACCATTGGAGCATTGGTTATGCCGAAGGGCATATCCAAGAACTCGTAGTGGCCATACTGACACCTGAAGGCTGTCTTCTGCACATCCTCGCATCAAAATCTAAGCTTGTGATAGCCTAACCTAAGGTCTATCTTTGAAAACCATAGTGCTCCCATCAGCTGATCAAAGAGGACATCAATCCTCAGGAGTGTGTAATTGTTCTTCACAGTCACCTGATTCAGACGATGGTAGTCAACACACAGTCGTAATCTCCCATCTGCCTTCCTGGAGAACAAAATCGGAGATGCCTAGGGTGAAACACATGGTCCGAAAAATCCCTTCACCTACAAGTCCTCCAACTCTACCCGCAGCGCATGAAGGTCGGTGAGAGACATCCGATATGATGGAGTAGATATCAGTGGCGTCCTAGGGTATAGGTCAATGTAGATGTCTACATCTCTATAAATAGGCAGTCTTGGAATGTTTTCAGGGAAAACATCTGCGTACTGATCTTCCAAAACAAGAAAACTCGGACTCCGCACATCAACAGCTCAGAGGATGTGACTAGCCAACTTATGTGTGATCAGCTGCCCCCTCCTCTGTGTACATCCATCCTGCACAACAAAGGATCCCTTATCATCGGTGAAGATGAACTTGGTCCCATCAGTGTGGACACACCAAACTATGTGCCTCATATAGTCAATATGAGCATGAACTGTGGATAACCATTCCATACCCAAGATGAAGACATAAGGCCTCGACGCCACAATAAGAAGATCCCAGGAGAAGCTCTAGCCTCCTAGATTAAGGTCACACTGTTAGAACCAGTGCGTAATCGTCGAGTCTGCTCTCGTAGGAGTCTCTAGTCATAATGATCGATCCAACAGATCCGTCAGAATCTTTTAGCTCCGAACGAGGTCAGTGGAACTTTATGAATGACTCACAACTATGTTTATAAGTACTGAAAAAGGGTGTAGTAGACATAGATAGTACCTCTAATCATCTTAGGTGGGATTTGGTCGTAGGCCTCGAATGCCTTGAGCAGAGCCCACCTCTATCTGCCAGCTCCCTATATTCGGGGTGGACCTTCTGGTGGTGGTGGTGGTAGGGCCTCAAAACATCGTCCACCACTCACTGCTTGGATATCTACTCTGCCACGTCCGCCTGCTCCTGGCGGACTACCACGGTCGAACCTCTACCTCTGCCCGGGAGGTACATCTAGTGTTTGATGCTCATCTGCTTTGTGGGTCCGGCAATCATGATCCACGTGACCCTACCCACTTCATTCATAGAACTGACTTCTCCTCGTATAATTGGCTCTGTCTCATGTTCCCCGCACAACCGAACCTATATCCTGGGGTTTCCCACCTGATGGCTTGGTCTACATGAACTTCTATTACATCTGCCTATTGTCGACTGTAGAAGACTCTTCTATGTGTCGCCCTGTGGTGGGTCTCGCTGCTGGTGACTGCTCAGTAAGAAAACTCTCCACTGGAACTACTCACTCTAGCACCCTTGTCAATGTCAGGATGCTGAGGGGGATCATCGAAGACCTGATCTCATGCCTGAGCCCCTTCTCGAAGGTCTGACCCCGGATGAATGGTTCCCATACCATGTGTGTGGAGTAGCACGAGAGGTCAGTGAACCTCATTGAGTACTAAGCTACTGTCATGTTTCCCTGCTGCAGATAAAGTAACTCTTGAATTCTCACCGCACGAAGGGTGGCTGGTAAAAACCTTGACCAGAAGAGACTCTCAAAGTCTGTCCAGAGTAATGATGCATCGTCATGCACCTAGAGCATCAGGCTCCACCATATGTCTACTGCTGCATGCAGGAGACTCATGGCAAGGATCACCATGAGGTCAGTTGGTGTCCCTACCAATCTGAAAACTCTCACGACAGCCTCCGGCCAATCCTCAACAGCCTATGGGTCCGTCTATCCCCAGAACCTAGGTGGCCTATAGCATTGGAACTCTTGAAATGCACTCAGAAAGCATGCACTCTCTTTTTCTGGAGCTAGTGGTATCAGTGGCCCAGCGGGTAGGGGTACCACTAGTACCACCGCTGTAATAGGGACTTTCACCGAGGCCTTTTCGCTTGGTGGGCTACCATCTCGTACGTAACTCGGAACCCTAGCTAGCTACCATAGTGGGGATATCCTAAAAAGAAACAGGTGCTCCATGGTTAAAACAATATACCTGGTGATCTGACACAAATTAATCATGAGAAAAACATTTTCAAAGGAAACACTCACGCAATCATTGTTTTCATGCACTGAGATGGAGATCAGAAGTCATAGTCTTAGTGTATGGATATGTCGGACGTAGCACTAATAATGGTTTCCCTAAACTAACAACCACACCCAAAACACATAACACTATTTCCATTAAAAGAATCAGAGTCCAAGTTCTATGGTAGAACCGACTCCTCTGATACCAATTTGTCACGACTTGTCCTCAGGGACCATGACGTCACTACCCCAAGCCCGCCTTCCATAGGCAAGGGGCTAGATACTAGCACCATAGGTGAATCCCTGATAAAAAGGGAAGGCATTGCCTTTAAACCTGTAACTCATGCATTCAGAACACAAGCAGTAGAAACAATGAGTAGTAGAAAAGGGTGTTGAAAGTAAGTGGGCCAGTATACAAAACCAACTGAACAACAATTAAATGTGCAAGAAAAAGGTAGGAATCTTCTGGATCATCTACCGGTGAATCCTACCTGATGGGTATGTATAGAAATCAAAAAAATCGCCCATGTGGTACGTCTTGTCTAGTCCAACTTCGAGTAGACTTATGTCCATCACCCTCAGCCTCGATCACTACTCTCCGTCTTCTGCACAGAACACAACAAGGTGTGGGCAAAGCCTGTGCGGAGGTGAGTATAACAATACTCATTATGGGACCCCGAGACCCCCGAAGGTCTCCCAGAATCCACAAAGTATTAACCACATAAGAAAGATACAGTCACGATGTATGTGCCAACCCTATATAGATATATTCCCAAACATATACCTAAGATATGAATCATAGTCCTGCTCCAACTCTCGATCCCATGAAATACCCATTCCACAATGGAGCCACAATCCATGCGAAAACGTGAGTGGAATAACCTATCCCAAAATTAAAAAATTATCACCCCACATCCACAATAAAAGGCCTATTCTCCTCCAACATCATCACACATCTCAAGAAATATTGGATTGACCATAATGTGACATAATAGCTACTCCAAATACCTAATATTTTCCTAGAATCCTCCCCTTCTACTAAAAGAAATTGGAGGGCCCTTTTGGTACATTATAACATATGTTACCTGATTAATAGGTTGCATCTTTACATAAGTTCTTTAGTTTTATTTCAATTAAACACAACCTAATATCTTATTATTCCATGATTATATAACAACAATATTATCCTAAATATACATGGATGTTTTTATTTTAAGGGTTAGACTAAAACTCAGAAACACTCCAATTTAATGGGTAACGAACATATTGTTTATGTATAATTTGAAAACCCGCATTGAGAAACATGATTGTTTGTTATTTTCCTTACCTATATTCATGGGTTTGAATTGTGATGGAAAATATTTTTATATATTTTATTAATTAAATTTATTATATCTTTAATCTATTTTAATTATCTTAAAATACATATATTTATACTATCTATTTTGTGTGAAGATAATAACATTCTTTTTGGAAGTGTGGACTACGACCCCTTCAAAGTGATCTGATTTATTCAAACATAAGATGAAAAATTTAAATGAAAGATTTAATTAAAAAAATGTGACATAAAAAATTTATATATTATATCCATGAAATAATTACCTCCTAGTAAATATAATATATATATAATTTTCTTTATTATTGTTTTACACACTTAAAAAGTGATAACGACGTTCGTAGACGTATGTCAATCCCTACCATGACACTATGTGATTACTTTTACATCATAATAATTCTATAAATAAGTATATATGATTAAATAAAATGGTACTAATGATATAATGATCATTTTTGAAATATATATTGTTACTTACATTCTTTCCATAAATATCATTGAAAAATTGTAATGTTACAATTACATACAAATGGAATAATATAACAATGATTTTAACATTGGTTCATTTCTCATAACCATATTTAATAATGAATTTTAAAAGAATAATTGACATATTAATATAATAAATAATTCATGATTATTATTCTGTATTAATTATATAATGAAACCTTTACCATATTTGACGTAGCAATGTTATTTTTGACACATATATTAAATTTGGTAAAAAAACCTGACATAAAAATAATAGTGTATGTAGTTTTATAGAACGTGGTAATAAGTGAAATAAAAGTAATGATAAGTATGACTTTTTTTTTTGAAAAAAGTATATAATTAACATAATTTTATTATACAAGATGTTAAAGGGCGTTAAACTGAACGAAAACCCACTGTAAGGGGTTTTCATCTCAATTTTTTCATCTGTGAGATTATTTTCATTTTCATCAATTATATTAATGGTGTATCAATTTAACCTTTTGAAATATTATATCATAAAAATAAATATTATCATGATATTTAAACATTCATTTAATGTTATTCCTTTACGAGGTTTATTATTTAAAACGATTCAAAGTTGTATGAGACACCTTAGAATTTTTAAAGCTTTTTTTCCATAAGAACAATTTTATTGATCATTCATTTCCATTTTATGAAATTGTATGAACATTGTTCCTTAAAAACATTAATTTCGATATAATTTTGTAATTCATTACCATTTTCAAGTATTATTACCATTTTCCCACTCTATGGTACTCTATATGTTTTAGAAAATGTTTTCTCTTTAAAAGATGACTTTATTTATCTCATTAGTTAGAGAACCTAATTTCTAATAACAATAGGGTTCTATTAAAATGTTATCAAAAATTATTTTAACAACTGCCAATTATTTGTAGCTTACATTTCATTTTTAAAATACTACACTTTATAGATAATGTTTTAAAAATTATTTTCAAATAAAACCTTCTATAAAATATTTTTTTATATTAAAATGATATTTTCCTCATTTTTTTAAAATATCTTTTTATAATTATTCAAATCATCAATGAAAATAACCCATTATTTTACTCCACTTTGTAGTTGTTATATTAATATCATTATTAATCTTCCTCTAGATGGTATATGATTTATTTAGAAAATGACAGTATTAACATTAACTTCCATGATTTCTTTTTAGTCCCCATAAAATATTCAAATTTCAGAAGATCGTTTGAAATTGAATTTCCCCTAAATATCCATATTATTATTCATGGATATGATTAGTGCCTCAACCATTTAGCATTTTTCATATGGCGTTTAATATGAAAGTTATTTTTTTTAATTAGTGAAATTTTGATACATCCTTATCCTTTACTAAATAAATATTTTTGAAAAAGAACATTGTTTATTTAAATAAATTTGCAATGTAATTTACGGTCCGATGACCATTTAAGTATTTCCTTAGGGGTTGCAGATTGGTTTATGTAAGTCCCTTGATGCATCAGTAGTCTCATGAGATGAAATTAGTTGGTGGAAAAAACATCATGTTTGTTTCCATGATATATTGATAGTTTTTAACCCATTTATTTATGCTTTTTGGAGGATATCTCTTGATAGTGGAGGTTTTCATTTTCCTCAAACATTAAGTCCAATAATCAATTTTTTCATCAACTAGTTACAATTTTAATTCATATATTTTTTTTGGTCAACCTATCTATTGTCACATTTCCATTTTAGTTCAATGATTAAAAGGCGTGTTTTTTGTTTCATACCATGCCAAATTTATTTTTCATTATTTAGTTATTTATATTTCATGTGTTAACATTTATTACCATTACATATTTTTTATGTTGTTATTTCTCAATTTTTTGATTATATTGTATTTTAGTTCAGTTATTTAGAATTCCAAAATTATAATTCCCGTTGATTCATTATTTCTTCCACTATACATTAACCTTACTGGGAATTTGGTCTCACCCTTATCAGGGTTTATTTCCCTAGGAACACAATAAGTATACTATGAACGATATGTAGGCTTATACTAGAAGGGATAAATATTTCCTCGATTGAACAAAACAATATTTTGTATTTACTGTATTAAATTATAATGTATGCATCATGTATATATCTTGTTTGCAAAGACAACAAAACTCTATGGTGCATTAGGATGGGATTTAACTATATATATAACTAATATAATTCAACGCTTCCACCAAATCTATGATATCTAGAGACAGTTTTCTATAGTAAATTTCAGAACAAGTTTACTTGAACACTTTGGAACTATATTTAAGAAAAAATATATTATAGAACATAACCATAAGGTATAATTTGAGAATAATAAGAGAAAAAACCATCAAATTTTGGAAAAGTAGAAATTATGTGAGTCTTATTAGAGATATATCCATGTCTAGTTAATATAGGTTGATGTTGTTCTCGTCGAGAGGTTCATAAGATTAATAACATAGACAAAGTGTGCCTGACCCAACCTGATGTAACCTTGTTCATGAAAATGGGATCTTCTATGCACCTAGTTTGACACTCGTAGGGGATATTATTAGGATAATTTTCATTTTCATTATAATCCATATTGAAGGATTTGAATAAATAAAGACAATGAATAACCCTAGATAAAATAAAGGTGTTTTACATTGAAAACAGGGATTCATTGTTTTGAAATCCAACTAGTTATATTTTGGATAAATTGTAGACCATTTAATGACCTATGGAAAATAAATGGATGATTTATTTCATGTGTAGATTTGTATTGAAATCCATAGTTAAAATTTTAATTAGTGATTAACTTTATTAGAATTATGTGCATTATATTAATTTGTAAATTATATGAATTTGATATTATAAAAGGAAAACTATATGCTGAAGGAAAACCAATCAAATATTGTGAGGCTTCAGATCTTGAACTGGTGATTGAAGGATGATAAGGGTTTTACTCTAACCACTGACCTACGCAATGTCCTAGTAAATATATCATTGTTTTAGGTTTTTGATGAATATATATTAATTAGGAAGCAGTAGAATCAGTTTTTAGGGATAGATATTAATAACAAAACAATATTAGTTTGAGAAAATATTTATGGAATGATAGTTATAATTTTCAAATTTTTATGGGGCTTAAGATTATTTAGAAATGTATTTTTGTTCTTCAGGAATTAAAAATAATTTTAGTTGAATTGGACATTGAATGAAGGAAAATCAAAGATATAAATTTCTTATTATATAAATATAAAAAGTAAGTGTATTTTGTTAAATACATAGGAATTAAAAAAATTACCCATCATTAAGAAAATTGTGTAGGACATATAATGTTGTCCTAATAACTTAATTTCTATCACACAGAAGGTCTTTTTAAATCATCACTAATTTATTTCTTTGATTCCCTAAAAATTTCAGTGATAATTCTATTTTTTATGATAGATAAATTTAATCGCTCCCTATAAAGATTTACTCATTTTCTCAAAACACTCATATATACATTACATTAACTTTCTATTACATATATTTCTAGTTAAATGTTAATCTATGTGACATTTTTTAATTTCCATTCTATTTTTGTAGATTTTTTATTATGAACCATTATCATGATGTGGGATTTAAAAAATTGGCAAAATATAACAATACATTACCAATATCATGTTTAAATAACGAGGATGAAATTTAATTAAGGCGAGGAAAATGTATCACCCTAAAAATCAAATGTATGAAAATTATATTTGATAGCATGTATGACACACAACACCATATATGTAAGAGAATATAATATGATGATAATTTATAATATTTTAACTAATTTTATGAAATTAAATATAATTTATAACATTTAATTCATGATATATAGAGATAGCCTACAACATAAGAGAAAATGAGTTTTTGAAAGTCTTTTGTTACATGCATGACCCAAGTTTACCAAATGATAATATATTATTAAAATTTTATTATTTAATATAATTAGACATAACATAGGACCTAAATTTGAGGTTTTTAATATTTTTCTATAACTTATAAAAATAAATTGTTTACTAATATATATCATGAAATCTTTGGTTACTATTTAATTAAAAGTGAATGAATGATGCAATTTTATATAAAGTTAATATTTCGCTAGGAAAATATTTTTACACTCAAAATGTTGTTTTGTCATAATATATAAATGAGAATTAGTGAGTCATATAAATGTAATATATTTAATATATATTTAATAAAATATTTTTTATACTCAACCAATATATTTGGTATAAATATGATCGGAACAAACCCAATATTACACATAAAATACTATATATTAATAATGTTAGTTTTTCTACCTTTTAATGGATAACCTATTTTAAGTACACTAATTGGAATCATTATAGGGCATATATTTAAAAAAACATCATCATTGAAATAAAAATATAAAAATTAGGTTTGGGTAAATTTTTTGTGACTTTTTTTTGATTTTTCAATTTTACTAAACAATGAAAAATAATGAATATTAGTTCAAAATTGCTTCTTCATCTAATTAATTATACGGTTAAATAAAATTTTAATTTGGTTTTAATTTCTAATTTTATAAATTTTTATCAATTAATAATATTTAGTTAATTGAAATAAATTTCACATTGAAATTGACTATAAAAACATAGGAAACTTGCAATCATTTTTTACATTAAAAACCTGAATTGTCATCCCAAACTACGGGATTAAATTTGAATTATTTTCTTTCACTTCTGTGATTTGAATTTTTAAAAATGGATTCCATATTTAGAATAATCATAATTTCAAATGTCTATTAATTTCAACATAATATTTTACCAAAAATATTGGTGAATGTAATTAAAATTATTTATAAAGATTAAGGTGAAATTCAGCTTAACATGGTAATAAATCTTAAACTTAATGGACGAAATGACATATAAAATGATCCAAAATAAATTGGGTGGCCATATTTCAACCCTATACTCACTTCAGACGAAATTATACATTTATGGGTACCACTGTTCATGGGAAAAATATGGGTGGAATTCCCATTCCCAAAATGTACAAGAATGCCACTCCACCTCCACTATAAAAAGCCATCATATCCTCCAACGTCCTCACACCACTTAAGCCTCTATGGATGTACCAAAATCACCCAAAATATCTCCTAAAACTACCTCCCAAAATAATAGATTCCTATTGTTAGCTAGGAATACATCCAAGGAATCCTTTTGGTACAATCCAAAAGAAGTTACCCAATTAAGAGGTAACATATTTCCTTATGTTATTTAGTTTCATTTCCATTATCACCTCGTAAACTCTTATTAATTAACGTTTTTATTAAAATTTAATATCTCAAATGTACATGATTTTTTTTATGATAATTTTCTGACATACAGTCAAACAGAATTTCTTCTATTGGGTTACAAACATATTGTTTATGTGTAAAACAAATGACCACCTCATGAAAAAAGATGGTTAATTTTCCCTTATCCAAGTTATATTAGTGGTAATTATGACAGAAATGCTATTTTTATATCTTATATATGATATTTTTTTATATATTTATGATTCTATAATTCATTAAAAGTATATTTCTTTATACAATTCATTTTTTGTAAAAACAATTACGCCGTTTGTTGAAATGCAGACTACCGAACCCTTAAAGCGATGTGATTAATTGAAACTAAACATAGAATGTATAAAGGATGGTTGTAAAGAAAAATATATCATATAAAAAACCTATATATGATATTCATTTCATAATTACATTTTTAATAATATAATATCTATAATTTTCTTTATTACTCATTCATGCACTTAAAAAGTGATAATGTATCTTTTGGGACATGTGGACTACCACCTCTGTGACACGATGACTAAAATTCCTGCTACAGAAGTATCATAATATATGCCCTAATCCTGATAGAACATTTTTACTCAGGCGCATATCCTCAAATTCTAGATGATTTTAGCTAATAGCGAGGTCCTAGGGGGTGTCTGTGCTGAGACTATGCCTTCATTTCCAAATTGTAGCAAATCAGATAAATAAAAATAGAGCAATTTAGAATATGAAATATGAGTAAATAAAAGGAACAATAAATATAGAGACATCATTTATAATAACTAATATTAATGGTATAACATGCAATCATACAACGACTAATGATGATATTTTATGTCATGGGAATGATGGAAAGCATTGATACAAAGTTGAAGGAAAACATGAAAAACCCAAAAAAGAAAAATGGTATGACATAAACTATCCCATGCATCCCAATACCCATTTTTGTCATATTATATGAGATCCAAACTAACAATGTAAGAAAGTAAATGTTTGAAGCCATATTCTTCCTTTTATCAATACAAGGAAACATGTAGTATACCCGTGTACCAAACGATGCCTGGAGAGGGGTGAGATAAGTCCCAAAGGGCCACCACCAACAATGTCTATCTCATTTGTACCATGTATTTAAAATATAACTGGTTTCATGCATGCATATATATAATGAAATTATGTACAACGTAACAAAATACCTAAGTACCTACATCGCCATTGAAGGTGTCTGAACAAGTGACTAGTTAATTATTTGATTGATAAGAGTTTACAAATAAATCCCATGTTAGAAATAGTTATGGTTCCAAGATATTACATGGAATCCTATAATGATATATAATAATGATGTTCCATGGTAATGATAAATGCAACATATACCTCAGGGTTCTACAACTAAGTAATAAAAATATCTTGGATAATGGAAAAAGTGTAATCCAAGGAGCATAGTACAAGGAATTTCACAATAAGATGCATGTCGAGTCCAAGGTATTCATCCATGGTAAAACGGGGCTAGGATATGATTTGTCCCGATGGGATTTAACCACATAACCTACATATCAATAATGGATCCAATATGTGTCTCCAAGACATCATATAATAATATTGATAGTATCCTATGGTTTTATACATGGGGGGTCCATAGTTAGACAAGGATCATGTTCTAGGTGGGTCTCTACTAAAGAAATCTGAATCCTTGAATCAACATTTGGTTCCCAAGTGCTCATGGAATTCCGTATAGAATCAAATGTGATCTCGAGTTAGGAAACTCCTATAAATTAATGAATCCATATAATATTCCATTTTTTGTATTATATTTCATTAGTGTTTAAAGGGAAAATATCATGTAACCCTTCAGTCAATTCACAATTATTCAATAAATATATTTGGTTCAAGCCTTTCCATTAATTAATTTGACAAGTACATGTTGCACAAACTCATTCATCTAATCCATTTAAATTATTTTTAGAAATTAATTTTCACTCTTCAAGCATCAATTAACATGGTTATGTGTTCTATGAACATACAACCTATTATAAAATTACATTTAAAAATCCCAAGTCATACACTTAGTATACATTACAATTTCCATTTCAAATTTAATTATACTATTTAATCACATTCCTTTGGAGAGTCAACTGATGAGCATACAAGTTAAATCCCATTATGAAATTCACCATTTAAATCAAGCCATTTATTAAAGAAAGGCATACCCCTGGAAATATCAAGAAAAGGTATACATGTACAATGACTCAAAAATGTCAAAACAGTAAAAATATATTAACAGAAAATATCCCATAAGAGATTGGTAGAGTTTTTGGAATAACCACAAACAAATAATAAAATATTTTTATAAATCATAACCCTAATATTCCATTTATTATAAAAATGGAATATAAATTTTTTAATTAACACCTGATGGAATTGGTGTGCCTCGCAAATAAATTCTTAAATCAATAAACATGATGGATGAGTTATAAACCACCAAAATTAGGTGTGTATGACTCTCCACCTCTAGAATCAGCATTTGATTGGGATGGGATTAGAGTATATCTATGAAAATAGTAAAAATGATCATCAATCGATAAATCAAACAAGATATGGAATGAGAAAAAAACAAGGGACGATACAGACTCGAGTACTTACCATTGCACATCTAATGTGAAAAATGTAATCTCAGTCTGATCCTGACTAAAGAAGATATCATGATATCTATATTACGCCTTTAAAAAGGGATAAAATGGGAAAAGATGAGGCTATTCCCACTAGAAATTGGATTAGGGATGAAGGAAGGGATAAATTTGATCATTAAGGGTAACAATGTAAAATCACCCCAAAATTAGCCTATACTCTATTTGGACACATGGATTACCAAACCATGCGCAAACCAAGAACAAGTACCAAGAGAAGAGGGCCACTAACATGGTTAATATATATAGTTTGAGAAACCATTTTCCAACCATGTAGTAGGAATCTATTTAAATAATCATTCCACTTTCACAATTTTCTCTAAACATGTAGCCACCCTGCATGGTATAATATAAATCATGTGTCATTTTTTGTTCCCACCAATAGAAGGGCTTTAGTCTCTAAACAAGAATTGGAAACCATTGAGGCCTTTTTTAACTCAGTAGACATCAATATTACATCCGAAATAAATAATTAGATATAAATTTAAAGGATCACCACTTGAGTGAAAAACTTGTTTCTTATAGTTTCCCCCTTTAAAAGAAATTATACTCGGTTTCAACTTCAATGTGTGTTGAAACATTTTCATTGAACAACTCCGGCCACTAGGTGTGTATGTCGACCCCTACTCCAATGTCTCATCAAACATATCCATGTTCTTTAATAGAACATATACTAGAGGGATATACCAACCTTATAGATCCATCATGCACCAGTCTACAATGAATACTAGGTACACCTCAAAGGTAGAATAGGCATCTAAATCAATATCGTCAAGAACAATGGTATGAGATTGGTGGACCTGATATTGAAGAAGCTGTGAAACATGGAATACATAATGCATTGAATGGTACCAATGTGGTTGTAGAAAATGATAAGTAATTGGCCCGACACTCTCTAGAATCTCAAGAAACCCTACATATTGAGACGATAGATTCCTCTACCTATGTATCTATCTATTCCTTAGCCTCAGTGATATCCAAAGGAAAGCATGATCCCCAACCTAAACTCTAGAGGACTTCAATGAAGATGATCATATAATGATTATATATATGGTGAAGTATTCATATGATTCCTAATTAGCTGAAAATTCCCCAAAGTCTCCTATACGAGAGGAGGACATAGTAGGGATTTGTCACCTACTACTAGCCAGCATAGAGGTGAATGACAGAACCTACCAAAAAAATTCCACAAAAAGAGCCATCTAAATTGTCAAATGAAATATAATATTTTTGGAGAACTCAATGAGAGGGATTTACTTCCCCCAATAATTTCCTAAATCAGGAACTTAAGCTCGAAGCTTTTCCACTAGAACATGTATTTTCCGTTCCGACTTCCCTTTGGTTTGAGGGTGAAAATATGTGCATAGATTAACTAGTTTACAAATATATTTTTGTAATCCCAACAATAATTTTGATTCAAAACATGAATTAATGTCAGATATTATTGTACCATTGACCCTATATGTCACATGATATCATGATAATACAATCCTCCCAGCTAATCAACATAGAAATTATCCCAAATAGGATTGAATTTATCCAATTTCTCCAATCTGTCAATGAAAACCCAAACTGTGTCTCTACCACAAGGAGACCTTGGTAACCCGACTAAAAAGTCCCTAGAAACATCTTCAAACTTACATTATTGGATTGGAAGTGGTTCTAACAAGCCTATAGGTAACTATTTCTATGCCTTTACCTGCATAGAGTTAGAACACCTAATTAAAAATCCTTCTATCATAAATTTCATCCGAGGACACCAATACAACCATCCCATATCTCAATACATTTTCGAGATGTTAGGATGAACTTTCCACTGAGAAGTGTGGGACTATTCCAAAAACTCCTCTATCTTATCTGTAGGAACCCAAACACACCCATGAATATGAATGATATCATATTTGTCAACAAAACAATCTATAGGTTGGCTATCTCATAATATACACTCACCAAGAACCAATCCCTCAGGATCTAAAAATAACCAACTCTTCATCTTACCGAGGAGAGAGGAGGTAACTATAATGTATATAATGTAAGACTACTTGTGACTGTCTTGAAATTCTAATTGTAGCTTAGATAATATGTCCATTAACAACCAGTCATCATTTGCTTCTCATATGGCATGTGTTTCAATTTTTGACTCAATGTATCAGCAACTACATTTCCATTTCTAGGAATATATATATGATCATAATTTAAGGGATGATGATATTATACCCATCTTCACCATTTGAGATTTATGTCACACAATAAAAAGATATATTTGATTCCATTATGATCGATTTAAACCACAATGTTCTCTCCCAAAAGAAAATGTCTCCAAAAACATTAGTCATGTACAACTGATTCTAGATCAATGTCATACATCATGTAGTTTCTTATATGAGGCCTCAACTACCGAGATCTGTATAAAACGACTTTATCCTCCTGCATCATCAACGCAGCTTGGAAAATGCCTGATGCGTCACAAAATATGCTATAACCCCTTCCTGGATCTTGTTGATGTAAAATATATTTTGAGAAATAACCCCCTTTTAGCTCCTGAATGTCTTTATTTCATTCTTTTGAACATAGGAACTTGACACCCTCCTTTTAAATACAATTGAAAGGTGTAATAAGGTTTGATAAGTCTAAAATGACATGCTTATAATATCCATCCATTCCCAATAAATATTTTATAAAAAAAATATTGTGATGTTCCTTGTAAACTACAGTGGTAACCATTTTAAGGTACAAAAAGACACTCTATTCTGAGATAATATGACCAAATTAGAGGACCTTCTCAATCCATAAGTGGAACTTAGGAATCTTATCATAAATATTATTCTCTTCCAGTGTAATCAAAATGATCTCAAGATGTTAAACATGGTTCTAATGAGTATGATAATACACTAATAATTTGTTCAAAAATACCATGACAAAAGAATACAAATAGGGGTCGAACACCCTATTCATCAGAGCCATGAAAATAGTGGGTGCATTTGTAATACTGAAAAACAAAACAAGGTACTCTTATAGACTATAACTGCTACAAAATTATGTATGAGGTATATATGATGACCTAACTTTCAACTAATGAAATAAATATCATAGTTTTTTCATTGACAAGACCCTAGATCCTTGGAGCTAATAAAAGTGATTATCAATATTGGAATGTGGACTCTTGTTCAAGACCATAATTTAGTTCAACCATATATAATCCACACACAAACAGAGGGTCACAATGTCCTTGTTGAGGAAATGTATTGAGTAACCCCAAGAGCAAGTTCTAGGCAACGTCAAACCTCCATCCTCTAAATCCTTAGACTTCCACTTGAGCTCCTGAAGCTCTTTAGGTTCCATCCTATATTAAGAATGGACACTAGAGCTTCTCCTCGAACATGATCGATCGTAAACTATACCTCCCTCATAGTAGGTAATCCATAAAAGATAACAAGAAATTCATAACTGAATTTATTTAATATTGGAGGGAAATTATATTGGCACATACCCTGATCCTCCATGAATAGATTGTAAATTTAGTTGGACACTCCACCTTGCTCTTGATAGTTTGGTCAAACTCTATTGTATTGATATATAATTCACACTTATGTTGATAAATGCTTTGCTCCAGAAATGTAACTAATACCCTTAGATGATAGCAGTCTACAAAGGAATGATACTAAAAAACATATACATCTCGATAATGTAATCAAATCCTATCCTCTCACGAATATAGAGGTTCTATAATAAAGGGAAACTTCTTACCTCAAGTGTATATTCCCTACACTGGCGTATTCCTTCTTACAGCCCTCATAATAGTGTATATAAGGTCATTACAACACATTATTAATATATTTGTAGTTCTAGAAATTACATGATAGATACATAGATAAAAGAGTTTGAAGAAACTAGATCACGTAAAGAAGATACTATAGTAGATTCCACTAGAATTATACCTAGTACTATAGATGGTTTTGCAACCTGTTCCTCAGGTATCAAATGTAAATAATGAAACTTTCCTGATCCACAGACCAGTGAAATAGTTAGAATACCATGATCATAACTACTTTGTTGGTTATTTTGGTGACTAGGGATTTGGATACCATGTCTATGACCACCTCCTCATCTTGTGATACTGGTGCTATTCCAACAACTCAAATGACATAGTGCAAAAGAAACTAATCCTAAAGATGGAGCTGGAATTGATCCTTATCTAGTAAAATATGGTGGAAAGGTTCAACAAAATCATTAAAGATGCATCATACAACCCAAAAAACATCACTCTAGTGGTTATCTAAAAAAACGAGGCTTTAGATTCCCCCAATGAACAAAATGAAGACACACCATAGAGATATCAAAATTGTTACTATAGTTTTCACTTCCCAGACAAAAAACCTTGAGGGGGTGTTTCCTGCCACTCGGGGAACTACTAGCCTACCGTGAAACTAAACTTTTATACTATGTACTATTTTTATCGATCAATTTTCACTCAATGAATTGTTACTAATAGACTATTTTAGATATTATAAGCAGTCAAAATAAATTTACATGCATACAAATGGCATACTGATCCCATCCTCAAAGCATCTAGCATGAGATATCTCTTCCCATACCAAAGTGGTGTAATCATTACAGATGCATGAAACACACGAAATACTTAATAACTAACATAGATCCCTACTTGAGATGCATAAACTATATAGATTTGTCATCTACTCTCATTTGAATATGGAACTAAACATATATGGAAGTCATAAAATCAACCCATAACCTACCCCGATGACGACCAGCATGGGAAATCACATCCCACCGGTGCTTCGAAAAATCATTCATCTTGTATGTACAATGTTTGACCCTATACTAGAGAGGAATCCTTATATGCTCAATTATAGAAAGGCTGCCCTATATCAACTATTCAACAACATGTGGACCACAATCCCTTAAGAAGGTGGGAGGATGCTGCAGCTCGATCTCTGGAGTAAGATCGGCCATCATAGGTGAATCTAATGGAGCACCATGTAATGACAACAATATATGTAGGAAATTATCATGAATATGGGAACAAATTCCCAGGTCAGTTAAAACAAAAGGTTAATCTAGAGTGACTTCTAGTGGGATACCTTGTGGCATATAGCCCAAAATGTTAGAAGCATGGTAATTTCCCCCTTCTTGGTGTAAAATACAAGGATTCCCTGGAACCATCGGTCTACAAATTCAACAAAAATTCCATAAAACATTCATTAAGAAGATAAATAACATTACTAGAGGATGTTGAACATACGAAAACTCATTACCCAAGGAAAACTACCCTAAATACCCTCTTAGATGGTCAGGTATCTGTAAGTGATATACTATTTATTTCAATTAATTTTACATTTAATTACCAGGTTCAATCCCTTATCCTTCATAAACATGGAAAATGTGAGTTAATGATGTGAAAAAAATTTCATTTTAGATTTCGTGTTTCTCAATATAATGGATATCAATTCCCATTGAAATTTTTCCCATACACCTTATCACTAAAAACAACACTCATTTATTTATTTAATAATTTATTGACTTGATAAATTACTCATACCAAACCATGTGGGACTATAAACCTCGTGAATTCAGACAGGTAATAAATAAATTCAAACTATGATTAATACAAGCATAAGATGACTATCACAACATCACTATAGAGTTATAAGAAAATTAGGAAATGCAATTTGTGAAATTTACCTAAATGGCATGATAGTATGCAAGAAATACGAATTATAGGTGCCTAAATTGATGCATGTAATAATGCTCATTTCCCTCATTTAATTATGAAAAGGATGAAATAAATTCTTGAATAGAGAAATAATTATAATTAAAAAACAAAATGTGCATAACCAGATGCTAAAATGATATAAACTATAACAAGAAATAGTAGAAAAAAAATATTTTAGGAAAATATGGTTTTACCCAGAACATGGGTTCATGATTCCCAATCATGACTTATGACCAACATCTATGCATTTATAAATTTCTATATATTTTATTCAAATAAAAAAAATAATGGAACCCATATAATTAACCTATTTGATGTCATGAACCCTAATTTCACATAATAGGTGCACCGAGACCAGTGGGTGAGATGGCCTCAAGCACATCTCATAAAATGATAGAGTTTGTGGACTAACAGTGAGGGAATATGGTGTGTCCATGGAGAGACAATACCCTCAATAAAAAAGTTTATCATAGTGGATGAATATAAAATTGGTAAATAGAAGAAGAAATATATGTAAAAATGAAGTTACAATGTTAATAGAGACATCAGTAATAATAACTATATAAAATGGAATAACATACAATTATACAACAACTGATGATGAATTTTCATGGAACTAGAAAGGTGGAAAACATGGATAAAAATTATTATGAATGCAAGAAAACACAATATAGAATAAATAAAATACATAAACTATCCCACGCATCCCAAGCTCAAGCTCAGTCATCCACTACCGGCTCCATGCTAACCCATTCAGTAATCAATTATTCTAAGTTGCATGATTCCCTTTATCAACATCTTCAATCATGTAGTCTTCCTAAGATAACAAACAACACCTATAAGGGGTGTGAGATAAATATTAGGGGCCACCACCAATGGTGCCTATAACATTCATCTTGTATAATGGAAATGTGAAAGTGTGTGAGCATGCAAAGATAATAAGAAAATAAGTAAAATGTAACAAAATACCCAAGTACCTACTTCATCCCTCAGCTACTGTTTGAACATGTAAGCTGTTAATTATGTTATTGTTAACAGTTTATAAATAAATCACATTTTAGCAATATTTAAGGTTCTATGATATAAAAATTCATCCTATAATGATATTTTATAATCTAATAATGAGGTAATAACCAAGGAAAGGTAGACCTCAATGGTCTCCAACTTAGTAATGAGAATACCAGAGCCAAGGGTAAGAGTGTAATTCAACGAGAATAGTCTAACTAAATCCACAATAATACTCACACCATGTCCAAGGAGACAATCCGTGACAAAATGTGGCTAGGCAATGACTGGTCCCAATGGCTTTTACCGTGGAACCAAATTTTCAATGATGGATCGAAGGGGAGTATCTAAGGATTCCCATAACAATATTTATGGGATCCGATTTTTTCATAATGAGAATCCAATGTTAGATAAGGATCAGGTTCTAGGTGGGTCTTTACCAAATCAATCCACATCATTGAATTGCATTGGGGTTCCCTAGTTCTTAATTCATTCCCTATGGAATCAGAGTTGAGACTGAATATATACACTACTATTTGATAATTAAGTCTATATAATATTTCATATGGTTCAATTATTTAATTTTATTATTGTGACATGACCATGTAGAATAAAACAATTTAATAAATTCATAATTAATCAAGAAATCCATTTTCCTGAAGCCTTCCCTATCAATAATGTGAAAAATCAAAGAACTATGTAACCATTCATTTAATCCATTTAAGAGATTTTTAGAAATCAAAGTTCACTCCACAAACTCCATTAACATGGTGAGGGGTTCTATATACATACTACATATTACAAATTTTTATTTAAAAGGGCCAAGTAATAATCTTAGTATACTTTCCAATTTCCATTTAAATATAATTATAAAATTAAATCACTTACATTAGGCATGTCAAGTAGGGATAATACATGTTACATTCCATTATAAAATTCACAATCTAAATCATGCCATTTATTTTAGAAAAGATTATACATAGAAATATTAATCCATGACACACCCATACTATGGCTCAAATGTGTCTAAACAAATAAAAAAGAATTTTGGAAACTATCCTTAATGGGATGGGTGGAGTTGTTGGTATAACCACCAAAAATATAATAAAATAAAATAAAATATCAGAATCATAAGGTTCTAATTATTATTAGAATGTAATATAAATTTATTAAATGACACTGGATGAAATACGTTGGCCCCACACGATAATACCAAAATCAATGAACATGAGCGAGGAGTTATAAATGTGCCAATTTAGGATTATATGAATATCATCTTCTAGAATTGTACTCTGTTTACGAATGGATTAGAGTATATTAGAAATAATTGTAAAACCCCTCAAACCTCGATTAAAACCTCAAGTTATAGAGAGATGATGAATGGATCAAATTAACTCGAGTACTTTCTGTTGCATATCTAATGTCAAGAGCACATGCTCGATGAAATTCCAGATGAAGGAGATATATTGATCCCTAGGATATTCCATAATGATGTGCCAAATTGAGAGAAATGGAATCTAATCCCATTTTAAATTGGATTAGGTGAGAAGGGCGGTATTCATTACATCATTAAGGGAAAAATTGAAAAATTACACAAAAATTACCCTATGCAGGGTTTGGTAGCAGAGTTTTCCAAAACATGCATGGGTACCTATAGAAGATGGTAATTCACATGTCTAAGTGACACAATTTGATAAACTGTGTAACAGCTTTGTGGTTGGGCTTTGTCAAAAAAACATACAACCCACACGGTTTTCACTAACCATGTGGCCTCCGCGCACAGTTTACTATAAACAATGATCCTGGGAATGTTCACCCCAAAAGATGGGTTATAGGTTTTGAACAAGACCCAAACACCCTTAAGAATGTTTTTAACTCTCTAGGATTCCATATAATGTCCAAAATAATGAATAAGACCGAAATTTAATGGATCCATACCGGAGTAAAAAAATAAGTTTTTACATAATGTGATTCCTTTTACATCCCAAGAATTATATATATATATGTATATAAAATTATATAATATTTTACTTGTGATTTAATGATAATGTTTTGATGATATATTGTTACATATCATTTTCATAAATTATTATTGAAAAATTGGAACATTAATCAGGTGTATGTATGAACTTCCATCTCCAAGATTCTAACGTTGGATCATTTTTCAAAACCATATTTAAAAAATTATTTTAAATGTATAATATATGTATGAATATGGAATCTATATCATTATTATTATTCCAGAGATGTTATGTAATGAACCCATTGACCATAGTTGACTTACTTCTGTTATTCTTGACACATTAACTTAATTTGGTCTAAACACCAAATGTAAAAAAATAATTTTTAATGTAGTTGTACAGAACATGGTAATAAATGGAATAAAATTAATTATAAACATGAAAGAGGTTATACAAATAGTAGATATTTAACATAAGTTTATTATATAGAATGTTAAATGATGTTTATGTTATAGGAAACACATGATATAGTTTTTCAGTCTCACCTTTTACATATGCGCGAGAAATGTCACAATCACCACATAATTATTTTTTGTCATGAATTTATTTCCCATTTTTGGCATGTTATATCCTTAATTGAATTATCTTAATGGTATTTATAACATACATTTAATGTCATTCATTTATGATGACAATGATTTAAACTTTATCAAAGTTGTTTTGGAACACCTTGGAATGTTTAGATCTTATTTTCCTCAAGAATAATTTTATTCATAATTAATTTCCATTTGAAGAAAATTAATTACCGTTATTCAATAATCCCATTCATATCCATGTCACTTTTTAATTCTTGATCCTTTTCAGGTATTAGTTCAATTTTACAATCCTTGGTACTCATTATGTTTATGAAAATGTTTCTAACAAAACCTCACATCATTTATCTCTTTAGTCAGAGAACCTGTTTTCTTCTAAAACCCATGATTTATTAAATTGTTCTCAAAAATGTTATTAAAAATATTTGGCAATGAAATTTTTTCCATTTTGGTCTTTTGTATATTTTTTCAATTGAATATTCTTATCTCTTTCTGAACTAGTATTTTTTCTAACAATTTTACCATGAAAAATTAATGTTTATATTACATTGTACGACATGTAAGGATTTAAAAACATTAATTTATTTGAAGCTTACATTTCATGTTTAAAATAATAAATTTAATAAAATTTGATTGTTATTTTCAAATAAATGGGTTTTAGAAGGTTTTTTTTAAAACAAATTATATTTTACTACAAATGTTTTTAAAAGATTATTTTCTAATTTTTTCATTAATCAACAAAAAACAACAATTTATTTTACTCAACTTGGGATATGTTATATTACTACCATCTGTAATCATCCTCTGGATGGTTTATGATGGATTTTTCCAAGGGTAGTATTCCAATTCGCATTATTGATTCATTTTAGTCCCTTAAAATATTCAAATTTCCCATGATCATTTGACATTGATTTTTCCCAAAATATCAATATCAATTTTCATGGATATGATTGCTTCCTATATAGTATAAGATTTATCATTTGGTGATTACTTGGAAAGATATTTGATTAAATGGGAAAATATTGAAAAATCCACATATTTTACACTATATGGCTATTTGATAAAGAACAATGATTGTTTTAGTTCTTTTGACACGTAATATATGTGTTTCATACTATGTAAAGAATTCTTTTCATGTTTGGGGTAGGTTAATGTAAGCCCCTTGACACATCGGTTGTCTCATGAAACAAAATTAGTTGGCAAAAAAATCCACCATTCTTGTTTCCATGAATTGTAGATAGGTTTATATACATTTTTTTATACTTTCTAGAGGATAGATCTTGATAGTAGAACATTTTTGGTGCCTTATACATGGCACTTAATAATCAGTAGTTTCCCTGATTTAGTATCAGTTATTATTCATATATGAGAGTTTGTGTCTCCATATTTATGGGTACATTAAATTTTTAGACCATTGATTAAATTGAATGTGCTTCAGTTTTATATCGATCAATATTTATTTTTCTTTAACTTGTTATTTGGAAGTCATGTAGCTCCATTTTTTACCCTTCTATATTGGTTTTGCAAGACCTTCTTTGTTTATTAGTTATATGGTATATGTGTTCAATTATTTACTATGAAATAATTATAATACTCATGGACCCATTTTTTATTCTTCTATAATTTAACCATACTGAGAATTTTATCTCAACAATATTTTTTTAATATTCATTGGAACTCAAGAAGTATACTATGAATGTTATGGATGGATATAGTAGATGGAATAAAATTATTATCCAAAAAAAAGAAAAAAATTATGTTTTTATTAGTGTTGTCACAACCCTTCCTAGTGGGGCATGTGCTGTGACTCGTGAAGCCCACAAATTATTAAATGCAAAAAAAACACTAAGGATCAAAATTCATGCATACATCTAAACCCAACCTGTAGAGTACGACAACATGTAATGTACTGAAAGTAAACTGGGACAGAATACAAGCCACCAAAAAAAAGAAGAGTATGATAACTACAATGTCCATACTAAAAACACCAAGAGGTAATGGGACTACTTCTCATAGTCATAAAAATGACTCGGACTATAGAGAACATAGAAATCTTGGTCCTATCTTATCCTTCATTGGACTCTATCAAAAGGATTCTCATCTCCAAAAGGCATGACACATGAGGGAAAAGCATGTTAAAGGGCGAGGATAACAAGACTTAGTAGATGAACCTAAAAACCACAAAAAAAATAAACAATGGAAATGTATTGTCATCTTTACATGTTATATTTTTACTGGATATATAATTTGTGATCCCAAATCTAGATATACTCAAAGCCCATATCTGTAGTCTAGAGACAAGTCCCACAACAGCATACTACAGTTATGGATTCAGTGTGAAGATTCCACAAAGCACTCGTCCATAAGAACACACTCAAAGATTATGATAGCTTTGATGATGTTCATTCGAGAAGTATTGTCTCTCGAGTAAAGTCACGAGAGATAGATACACTCATTACCGAAGAACACACTCCTGAGTGGGGAAAGATCATGATAAAAAGATGAGGATCACTTCCAAGGCCTTGGAATATACAACGACTCATCTGGATACACCTTATAGATAGAGGATCGACACCGATTGTGAATAGTCACGTCATTACCTAACACTTACTAGGGTCAATAATGGATAGAGGATCTCACTCCATGCCTCTATGAGGGATACTTAGCTATATCCTAGAATGTCCTACTAAAGGGTTCATACTCTTGAAAAATGAAATGATGCATAAACTTCAGGGGAAAAAGAAAATTATGCACTAACACAAATGAAACATTTCCATGATATGGTGGAAAAGATGTTCATGCCCTGTACTGAGAAGTACACGACATGTATATGTGCCACATGCTGTGTCTTCTGACCCCAGGTACTTCTCGTGTACAACGGCCCGCGTTGTAAGGCTAGTTGTGTAGAATAAGCTATACATGTGGTGTATGAGAGTGACACGCCATGTTCCTCTATACAGAGAGGACTTCTTGTACACCTACCCTATGCCCATACAAGACTTCAACCAGTGTGTCACAACCCATGGGACCGGTACACAGGGTAACACATGCAGTCGGCCTGGTCTGGCCATGTGGTGGATTACACGAACATGTACCCCACCCCGTACCAGTGTATCCCCTGGATACACACAATGTCCTGGGTAAGGACCCACACACTATGTTCTTTGATGAAAATGTTGTTTCATCGATTCATGCACCACAGAACACTATCTGCTACTGATGAGGTCCTATATAGTGTGTTCTTCAGAATACAAGCCATGTTCTTAGGAAATTTTCAGATTCTTAGTTCTACACATGCGCACCTCTCGTGATCCTCTGATATCCCTTTTGGTAATATTATCATCAATAATCTATAGGGATGAGGTTTCCCGATTATCAAGAATCTGGTTCTATCAATTTTGGGCCTCCTATCATCAACGAAAATGCATTTGATCCACCCACATGAAGAACAATTGGAGAATGAGAACTCTGGAATCGCATTGATTCATCTTCTGCCATCATTGTAGCATCTCCACTAGGTCTTCACAATGTCAAATTCCCAATTTGGGATCCTTGAATTGTGAGATGGATACACAATGATCTATTGTTCATAACTACATGATGAAAAAAATAACGCGAGGTTAAAAGTGGTGGGAGAAAACAATAAACAAACTAAGAATGTGCATCCATCATCATTCTTCATGGTGTCGAGAAACTCCCATTAACAGTTTTAACCAGAAAATCAAAATGATAATTCAATAATTATCATATAATCAATTCCCAAATAAAAAACCCCAAATGAAAGGAAAGTGACACCCTCTCACA
Organism: Viscum album; assembly: GCA_963277665.1. Classification (NCBI taxonomy): domain Eukaryota; kingdom Viridiplantae; phylum Streptophyta; class Magnoliopsida; order Santalales; family Viscaceae; genus Viscum; species Viscum album. Next base: position 288,586,139 of record OY728126.1, on the reverse strand, counting down.
TGAACGAAAGATCCGCAGATCACCCTATTTGAGGGTTTATCCGCGTTTATTGGTCGGGATTCTATCTCACTGCACAACGATCCATGCATTATCGTTCATTGGTGTCTGTCAAAAATCCTCCAAGGCTCCAAGAGGAACCTTGTCAATTCATAGGTTTATGAGGCTAACCCTACAAAAATTCCATAAATAAGTATTTAAATTGGAAGAATTAGGTCGCTGCGCAAAAAGGAAACTTTTAAATAAAATTAATTATTTTTTTATTTTATTTCTATTAAATAATCCAAAAACTAACTCTCACAGATTCCCTATGCTGGTTGATTTTAGGACCCACCTAATGTAAATTCATGGAATTGAATGAAACAGTGCCCACAGATTTTAGATCCGAGAACCCATTCAAAAGTTATTTAACTTTTTCTGGAAAACCGCTCGTGCACACTCATTAAAGATTAAATTAATTAAAATCTTTGTTATGGGCACTCAAGTCTGCGGAATCGCATGCTTTTTAAATTTCTAGTCTCAAAATAATATAATATAATAGTTATAAATAATAAATGGAAAACTCAAGACATTACATTCTCCCCACCTTGGGGATTTGCATCCCCAAAACTCCAGACAAGGATACTAAAAAAGATGTGGGTTCTAGGCATGAATCTAAGCCTCCTTCACCAATGTGATATCTTGATTATTCATTTATTTCCACTGATTTAGCAGCAAGGGAATCGATCACCCATGAATGATTCTCTCCTACCGAGCCTCAATCTCCACTGGGTACTTAGCAATGGTCACTCCATCCTCGATGTCCAGCTCATCCTAGTTGATGAAGTGTGATGGGTCGTGCAAGTACCTCCTCTACTATGACACATGGAACACATCATCTACCTGATGCAACTATGGTGGTAGAGCTCGGTGGTATCCCACCTCTTTACCTTTTTTCAGTATCTGGAATGGTCTGATGAGTCCCAGAAAGTGCTTTCTACCCCATCCAAATCTCTGCAACCCTCTTCGAGGTGAGACCCGAAGGAAGGCGTGGTCTCCCTCCTTGATATGTAAATGTCTCTGTCATCTACCATCCTATAACTTATGTCGGATTTTTGCAGTGTTCATCCTCTCCAGGATGATCTAAACCTTCTCGGTGGTTGCCCACACCAACTTTGGACCCATGATTTCTGACTCTCTAGGGTCGGTCCAACAATTTGTTCACCGGACGTGTCCCCCATATATGGCCTAGAATAGTGCCAGACCAATGGTGGAGTCGTATCTATTATTGTACGCAATATCCAACAGTGGTAGGTGGTCCTACCAACTATGACCAAATTCCAAGTTAAAGGCCCACACCATATCCTTTGGAACCAGAATGGTCCTCTCCATCTGACCATACTTCAGGGGATGGAACACTGTGCTCAAGTGTACCTATATTCCAAAAGCCTCCTACAATCCCTTCCACCACCGGGATGTGAGGAAGGGATCTCGATACAAGACTATTGTTGAAGGGATTCCATGAATCCAAACTATCTCTTACACATAGAGTTGTGCCATGATCACTACAGAACTCTGATCTTTGATAGCTTGGAAGTGGGCCGACTCGGTGAGTCGGTCAATGATCACCTAGAAAGAATCTTACTCCTTTGATATCTGAGGTAATACCATCACGAAGTCCATCGATATTATATCTCAATTCTACTATGGATCATCCCGGGATGAGCTAATACCGCTGGACCAAGAAGCTCTTCCTTCACCTGTTGGCACATAAGACATTGTGAAATGAACATTGCTACTGCCTTCTTCATGCCTGACCACCAAAACTACCATCCAAGATCCTAGTTCATCTTCACCACTCTATGATTTACCACCAAGGGGGTGTTTGAAACATCCTCAGGACCTCCTCAGGAGATGCCATTGGTACAAAAATTCTCCTTTGAAGTTAACTACATGCTCCCCACCTTGTGAATATCCATAAAGAGCATGTGATGTGGATAATTGAGCATATAAAGCCTCAAAGTTGACATCCCCAAGTTGTGCCTCCCTAACTCACTATAAGAGTGGAGGGTGACAACCATTGACTGCAGGTATGATACATTCTCTCTGTCCACAATGGATAACTGCAACATGTCTAACTACTCTATCTCCTAGCTCTATAGTTGTGAGCTCAAACTTCTAATAAGATCATCCAAACATTTTCCCCTTCACATGAGTATATATAATCTTAAAACCATAATCCTTCAATAACTCTAGCCAATGCATCTGTCTCAGATTCATATCATTCTTTGAGAAGAATGAAATAAGTTTTTTCTTGTCATAGGATATGATGAACTACTCATCCATAAGGTTGTGTAGCCACATCTTCAATGTGATGAATGCAGCTGCCAACTAGGGATCATGGTTCAGATAGTTTTGCTAATGTTGCCTAAGCTGGTGTGAAACATTTTCAATCACTGCATGTCTCTACTTTAGTACATACCCAAGCCCGGCCCCCGATGCATCATATAAAACAATGTACTCAAAACCCTCCTCTAGTAATATCACATATCGAGGTTCTCATCAAAATCTACCTCTGGCCCTTTTCTGTCCACAAAAGGTTTTCCCCTTCCCATTCTAGGCAATTATCAATGATCACATTCAGGAGAAATCTGGAATGAATCTTTGTTAATATCGTGTCAACCCATTGAAGCTTCATACCTCCATCACGCTCTGAGGTGGATCCCATGATAACACTGCCTCCACCTTGGAAGGGTCCATAGCTACTCCATATAATGAAATATCATTTCCCAGAAAGTTTACCTCTCTAATCCAGTACTATATATTCTATATCTTCCCATAATGTTGGTTCTCTCAGAGTATTACCAGAACCATCCATATGTGTCTCACGTTCTCCTCCTCTGACCCTAAGTACATAAAGATGTTGTCATTATTGACCACTACGAACTAGATTAAGTATGTCTAGAAGATAAGGTTAATCAGTCCCATGAACACAGCTGGGGTGTTCATCACACCGAAAGGCATCACAAAGTACTCATAGTGATCATAGTGACATCTGAAATCCGTCTTCGGTATAACCTTATACCATACTCGTAATGGGTGGTAACTTGATTGAAGGTCAACCTTTGAGAACAACTGTTCGCCGCTCAATAGGTCGAAGATGTCATCAATCATCATCAGTGGATACTTGTTCTTAATCATTACTTGGTTCAGGAGTCGGTAACCCACACACAACCTCAAAATCACAACTGACTTCTTGGAAAACAAAACCGGGGACACCATGAATGAAACACTAGTTCTCACAAAACCCTTTCTTTGTAAATCCTCCAATAGATCCATCATCTTGTGATGATCTAATGGAGACATCCAATATGCTAATGAAGAAATCGTTTTCATTTTTGGGTGTAAGTCGATAAAGAATTCGATATACCGGTGGGGAGGTAGTTCTGGAACATATTTGGGAAATACTTCCATTACTCTACCACTACTTCTAGGAACTAGAATCTGACAACATCAACTGCCCAGAGGGTAAAGCTGGTCATCTCATCAGTGATCGACTGTACCCTCTAATGCATGAGCCCATTCTGTGCTTCTTGAGTTTCCCTTTCACCGACAAAGGAAAACCTCATCCCATTACTGGGGAAACACCACACACTTCCCCAAAAGCAGTCAATCTGGGTATGGACTGAAGATAACCAATGCATACTGAGAATGATATCATAAGGCCTCAATGCTACAACCATGAGGTTCCAACCGAAACTCTCATCTCAAAGGTTACGATTGAACTATCTACAAAGGTGTGTGATCATCAAGTCTCCTCTCGTAGGTGTCTCCAACTATAATGATCGAGTCAATGACTCTACTAGAATATCATGGTTTCACACATGATAAGTGTATTGGAAGGAATGATTGAAACATATGCCTGTAAGAATTACAAATATTGTATAGGAGACAAGGATCAAACCTAGGATAATCCCTAGAGTCCATGGGTCATACACATTGACTGCATGTAGCTATCCCAACCCCTGTCTCCCAGCTCACTGAGCCTGGTGTGGACCTCTTGTGGGTGATAGTAGTAGTAGACCGAAGTGTCTACCACCACATGCAGCTCTCCCTGCTCCTCTGCCACATCCACCGTTTAGTGGGTCTATCTTCTCCACTCTATACCTATTCCTCAGTGGTCCATCCACCATCTCCATATCAGTTTCTTGACGGGTCAAAAAATATCTATAGATATGTCCCATAACATCGTACGAGTAGAATCACCTCTCCCTCGGCTAACCGGATCCATCCTGAGAGGCATGGATGACCAAAACCCTATCTTGCTTCCTCTTGTGAAATATCCCAGATCTTGAACCCTACACCAGATGTTGGCTCCCTTTTGTCAAGGTCTCCAAACTTTCCATCCCGCTGTGGACTTTTGTTGGCTGTCTCTACTTTGAAAAAAATCACTCAATCACCAAGGCCCACTCAAGCACTTCATCATACGGTGGAATGAAAAGTGACACGACACTAGCTTATATGTCTAATCGTGTACCTCACTCAATATTATGATCTCTTATTTAGTGATTCATGACCATATCCATCGAGTACATGGAGAGAATGGTGAACCTCGATGAATAGTCAGCCATAATCAAACATCCCTTCTGGAGTAGAAGAATCTCCGGGATACACATTTTCTATGAGTAACTGGTGAAAAATCATCCCTTAAGAGTCTCTAAAACACCATCCATGAAAGAGTCTCCTCGTTGTTAGCCTATGTGGTCAGACTCCACCATCATCCCAACAAAACCTGAAGAAGGCTCACTTCTAAGATCACCATCTGGTGTGCTGGTGTCCTCATGAGACCAAAAACTCTAGTAACCACATCATGCTAGTCCTCAACTACCTAAGTGTCAGGCTAACGTCAGAACATGAGGGGTCTCTATATCTGGAACTCACAAATTGAACTCAGCATGAACCCCTCTTCTATCGGTACTACAGGTACCACAGGCTGCTCCACTGGTGGTGGTATAACAGGTAAACCACCTAGTGGTAACGCATGGGGAACTTGTCCTTGTTTCGATGCCTCGTCATTGAGGGAGTCATCCTTGTGGCTGTGCTACTGAATCCTAGTGGGTGTACATAGTGGAGGCATCCTGTAAGGAACAAGATGTACCATGGTCAAAGTGTATATCTGGATAGCTGACACACAAGGACATGTAAAACCCATCCATTTCCTTTATGATTCATGTACCAACCTATTATTCCAGGACAACTAGTGTTTTTCATTTTCCGAGTCAAAAAGTAGGTTATCAGAGTCATGTTGTATGGATACGTCGGCCACCTGCACCAGCACTAGAGTCTCTGGCCAAAATGTCAAGCTCGAAACACTAAACACTGTTTCCCCAACCCAAACTCACATAATCTTGGTTCTAAGGTAGAACCGACCACCTCTGATACCACTCTGTCCTGACCCATCCCAGTGGGGCTCGAACCTTGACTCCCCATGCCCACAAATGTTGTTATGTAAAAAAACCAATAAGGAATAAATTTCATTCATACATCTAAACCCATCCTTCATAGTACGAAATGATGTAAATTACTGAGTGTAAACTGGGCCCGAATACAAGCTCAACAAAAAAACAAGAGTCTGAAAACTAAAAAGTCCAAACTATAAACACAAAGATGCACTGGAACTACTGCTCGTAGTCCTAGGAATGCCTCGGCATGTTGGGAACACAGTAATCTCAGTCATGTCCTAGTCTGCCCTAGACTATGTCAAAAGGCTGCTCATCTGCACAGGACACGACACGTGCAAGCAAAGCCCATGTAGGGGGGAGTATAACAATACTCAGTTGAGGACCCCGAAAACCAAAAATAAATACACAAAATAATGTTATATTAATCTCTACACATTATATGTTTACTGAACATATAATAGGTGAGCCTAATTATAGATATACTCAAAATCCAAACATATAGTCTAGAGACAAGACACACAACCGCATACTGCTGCTAGGGATTCAGTTCGATGATTCCTCAAAGAACTCATATGGGAGAACTCATTTCCTGGGTATCATAGCTCTGATGACATTCGTTAGATAAGTATTGCCCGTTGGGAAATTTCAAGAGAGATAAATACACTCATTATAGGAGAACACACTCCTGAGTGGGGAAAGATCATGACACACAGATGAGGATCACTGCCAGGTCCTTGGCCGATACCGCAACTCATATAGATCCACCTGCTAGATAGATGATCATCTCTCTAAGGTAATAGTCACGTCGATACATAACTATAACTAGGTTCAGGAATGAATAGAGGATCTCACTTCGAGCCTCTTAGAGAGATACCAGACTCTATCATGGAATTTCCTGCTTAAGGGATCATAATCATGAAAATGGAAATCATACATGACCTTCAGGGGAACAGGAAAAAGGGGCACTAACGCAAAAAAAAACATGTCCAAGATACTATGTAAACGAAGTTAAATCCTTTTACTGAGAAGTAAACAACGTGAAAAAGTGTCACACGTCGTGTATTCTGACCCCGAGTACTGCCCGTGTACAACGACCTGAGTAGTAAGGCTAGTCATGTAGAAGAAGGTAAACACGATGTGTAAGAGAGTGAAATACCATGTCCCTATATCCAAGGAGGACACCGTGTATGCTGTCCATGTGCCTGTATACATCTTCAACCCATGTGTCACAACCCATGTGACCGGTACACGGGGTAACCCATGCAGTCAGATGGGTCTAGCGATGTGGTATAATACACAGCCATGTACCCCACCATGTGTCTATGTATCCCGTGGACACACGCCAAGTCTCATGCAAGTACCCACACACTATTTTGTTTTGTGAACATGTTGTTTCATCAATATATGCACCGTGGAACCCTAGCCACTACAGATCCAGTCCCACATGACGTGTTCATTGGAATACACGTCGTCTTCTTAGGAAATTTCCAGAATCGATGTTCTTCGGGGGCCCACCACCTATGATCCTCTGATGTACCATCTTGTAATCTGATCATCAAAAATCTAAAGGGTTTAGGTCACCCAATAATCACGATGCTAGATCCGTTGATTTTGGGACTCTGATCTGCCCTGAAAACATGTTCGTATCCACCAACACAATGAATTCTTGAAAAACCATAACTCCCGAACTATGTCGATTAATCTGACTTCATCATCATCACACCTCTTCTAGGTCGTCACGATGTCGGATCTCCAATTTGGGATCGTTTTCTATTGAAATGAATGTGCAATGATCTGTTGTTCATAATCATGTGAATAATGCGAAGAACGAGGGGTTAAAAATGGATGAAGAAAACAATAAATAATGGAAGAAGAAACCTCTACTATCGTTCGTCACGGTGTAGATCCTCTCCTGCTAATATGTTTAACTAGTCAATAAAAATTAATATTCAAGATTTATCATATAATCAATTCCCGAATAAAAAACAACCAAATAAAAGGAAAATGACACCCTCTAGCATGAACACATGATCCACAGATCACACTTTTGTGGGTTGATCCACATTCATCATTTAATCGAAGAAAGGTGAAAAGAAAAATCAATATAAACACCCCTACTTCTATCATTGATGAAGAGGGTGATCATTCATTGGTTGACAATCAATCTCACTGCACAATGATCTGTGCATCGTTGTTTGTCAGCATCTGTCAAAAATCCTCAAAGGATCCAAGAGGTTCCCTCTCAATTTGTATGGTTATGATTCTACCCCTGTGAACTTGCCAGAAGAAGTTATTTAAAAGGGAGGTATTAGGTTACTTCAAACAAAGAAAAATTTTAACTAAAATAAATTATTACATTAATTTATTCCCATTAAAGTGTCCAAAAACTATGCCTCGTAGCTGAACCATGCTAGTTGATGTTAGGTCCTGCCAAAGGTAAAGTCGATTCTATAAATGCAATAGTTCCTTCAAGTGTTTTGATCCAATCACCCATTCAAATTTTATTTCACTTTTTCTTGAAAACCCCTTGTGCTCACAGTTTAATCATTAAATTAATTTGATGATTTATTTCGGGAACACTGGGCCTCACAATCACATGTCATCGAATGGCCATGTCTCGAAATAACACAATATTTTATTTAAAAAAACTACACAGAAAACATGGGACATTACAAGTGTATTTAGCTTAAATATAAGTATCATGTTTGTATATGTTTTAATAAAACTACTAAACACATTGGTTCTTTAGGACATTATTTACCTGTTTTTTATGCTAATATGATTAATAGCGGATGCCAATTCTAGGCTTTTTAGGTCTGGGATTCCATAACAATATTACTGGTATATTCTTTCCCATATGTAATATTTCATTGACATATATTACATGGATAAAACCTATACGCTTTTTATATTTCATGTAAAAAAAGCCTCCCATTTAATATTATTGAAAAAACAATGATTTATAACTTCCTTAAACTGAATATTCCATAACATGTATGATTCTAAAATATATAAATAGATTTTTGTAATTTAAAAACAATTTTTGAAATTCAAGGATTGAAAAACCCCTGATGCATGTTTCATGTAGGCATTGATTAGAAGGTTCTTAATAAATAAACTTGTCTTAAAATACATCTTCCAAATATCGTATTCAGTATGATAATAAAGCAAGAGGAATTATGAGATGTTTATATAAGGATGATTGATAAATGGTTTCATCTTAGTTATTTAATTTATTCATTTCTAAATATTTACCCTCATTCCACAGTTTTAGGTGTTTAAGTTACCTTCCAAATCCTTTTTTCTATATAACACTTATTTAAATCCAACATGAATTACACCATTTAGATAATTGACCAAAAAAAATATTGGTTTTGATCCATAGAATCCATCTTAGAACACATCACTTCTTATCATCATACTGCTCCTATAATCTTTAATACCTCTTTATAGGATAGAGGATCATTATTATTTATCAATAATGAGTTACCATCATTAGTGAATATAAAACTATATATTTTCGGTTATAATGCCTCTCTGACACTCTTACACATTATATGTGTATTGGGAATAACATTTTTCATGGGGAACATTAGAATTAATTCTTGTACCAGTTTTTATGTATCCTGAGTATCAACTACTTCAACACCAATATTTATCCAACTATAATTCTTAAATATGTTCTCCCTCTCAATAATAATTGGTGGTATTGGGAAAATAACTTTTATCATACGAGTTTATATAGAATGTATCACTTGATTTAATTGATATATAAAATAAATATGTACATCATTCTTCATGATTCAATTTTATTACCAAAGGTGTGCTTAAAAAATTCCTCACATACCCATATATGTGTATGTGATTAATATGGTTTATTTATACATCATAAGTAAAAGAGAATTATGTTTTCCAATTTTTTGTTTATTGTTTTATTGTGTACGTTAATGTCTCTAATGTATATCCCTAATATATAATGTAATATCTATATGAATGATCATCTACCTTAAAATGTAAAGCAAGGTACAATTCCACATTTCACTAACTCTATTCCATTGTAGTGTATAAGGTTTATTTAGTTTATATAGAATCCAAAAATCCTATACAAGATCAATTAATTTTATTACGATATATGACAACATAAATCATATGAAAGAAGCATTATATTATTACCATGTTGATTCTATAATTCATTGTCAATATATTTGAATATCATAGAGGTCTCATACATATACCTCACCAAGTAAACATAGCCATATCTACTCAAGTAATATGTGAAATTTTTAATGTAAGAATTTCCATCAATATATTATACTAAAAAAGGACCCCATATATTTGTGTGTACCAATCCTAGAATTTCTTTTGGCCTTTATCCTTCTCTAATGAATGACAGTGTTGTGATCTTGACATAAAAAAGGCATGATATATTTGAAGTGGACATAGATAAAAAAGAGCCTTAAAAATCATCATCAAAAATATTAATCAGTTGCTTCATATTTACATATTAAATATATTGATTCCATAGATTGGTATTATATGTTCCATGCGAAAATAATTTTTTATCTATTTTAAATACTTGGATTTCATATTTTAATACCAAAATAATGTTATTTAGTTGGTTTACACCTTAAAAAATGGTGTAATTGTAAAAGTGATATTCATTATTTCTAAATATGAAAATAAATCCATCTCTTTCATGGAGAGAAGAAAAATTGTTGTTTTTTGTAAAACATCTTACAAAAAAATTATTATTTAAAAAAGAAGTCATTCTCATTGGAATAAAAAAATGACAGTATCCTATATCTAATGAAATCATTATTTCCCTATTGGAAACTCAAAGATCCAACTCTCTTCAGGACGTCTTAAAAAATCTACTTTGATCCTGCATTTGGATATATATTTGAAAAAATATATTTTATCTAATATTATCTGTGTAGATATAGAATTATTTCACTCTATAAAAATTAAAATCTATATTTTCCTTAGGTCTGGGTGTAGTTATTATTCAAGTTTCCTCACTTTCCACCTGGAAAAGAGAAATTATATTTTTCCTTCATCTATCTGAATATCATTATCTTATAAAAACTATTTTTCATTAGATCTTCATTCTAATAATGTTTATTGGTATCATTTTCCTTATTATTTATTTTCATGTTCACTATAAGGATTGTGGTTTTGTTACACCTCATGTCCTTGTTAACATATAGAATTAGAGTAATATGTTTTGAAAGAGAGTTATCACTATTTATCATGTTGCAAATACCAATGAGTGTATATAATTACTTGGGCCCTATGGAAATGATTTGAACTATGAAAAAATAATAATGTGTGTGAATGCCTACAATATCTAAGAGATCTATGTATGCAATCAACTTGACTACATGAGCTCTAATAGGTGATGAACCACTGTGCGTACATGTGAATAGTGTATTCAAGATCTTATGTCTATCTTTTCTCACCTTCTCATGATATAGATAAAAATGTTTACAAATCCAGTTATACACATCCATATACTCATGTTGATTTAAGTGTTTTTTACAAGGATTATGGCATGAAACATCATAAATTTTTGGAATAATCTATTTTTTGGTATAAAGACAATCATTCCTCACTATCCTCTGGGATAGGAACATATTGAATGGGATTTTCTAGAACATATGATTTTATTTCATGGTTAAAAGTAATTTGAAAGAAAATTTTATATTATTATAATTTTGTTTAATTGATATTGCTATCGTTCTCATATATGAATCACATTGATATGGCTAATATAATGTGTACATTACTTTCTAAAATTAAGAATAGTATAATTTCATAACATTATACAATTTTAAATAAAAATATAATAAATATTAATTTTTTTAATATCTCACATTTTTATGAAAACCTAATAAATCCCACTATTTCTTTCCAAATATTTCAATTCTTAGACATTCTAGTTGAAATGAATGGACATCTCTTTTCAATAAACATGACATTAGCCTAAAAATTTATATTATTGTATTTAGGTAGGAATTATATTTGTATCTACATTAGATTATATGTCCCTGATCTATTTAATCAAATCCCACATCATCAAATCCTTTTTATTGATATCCAAATCTATTCCCTCGTAGTTTTACCAAGTCATACATTGGAAATAAACCACTTTGATGATAAATATCATTTCCTCCCAAAACTCATATATGAATTACATAAAATTTGTAGGCAACATGACATTGTCAAGTGAATTTTTTTTTGACTATGGTGAGATTTTAATTTAATTAAAGGAAGTATATACCAACATAATTTATAATACATAATGTTTTTTTACTTTATATATATTTTTTTGATTTTATCTTAATTATATTATTTTTAATATAAGTGTATTTATTTAATTGATTTACCATTTCATAGATTATTTTAACAATAAGATAATTTCATTTTAGTAAAATATTGTATACTTGTAAATATATTAATTCCTCTGATCATAAAAACACATAATGAAATTAACTAGGTAAATTGATATAAATAAAACAATAAGACTCGTATAAACATCCTTATGGTTAGTTTATCCTATGAATGATAATCAAGTAATTGACCTAGGGGAAAAATACCTTAATTAATACATTGTTTTATGTGGCTTCTTTCAATTTGTCCTCCCATGTATCGCTTTTAAATGTTTTACCTTGACACAAAACATTAAAAACATCAATAATCCTCAGATTTCTGTCCTTAATAAATGCTTTTATTCAAAAATATGGGAGTGAATCCAAAATATTGGTTTTTGGAATCTATATAAAGGAAAATCATGGGTATCTGGGCCATTACATAATGACAGAAGGGATGGTGTGCATATAACTAATTTATTTTAATTATAAGTTAAAAAGGAATATATCCCATACAAAGGCCTGGTAAGTGCTCTTGATAATCCACATAAACAATATTAATTATACATTAAATCAACCATAATTAATTCTGAATCATTCATATTTATGATAAATCCTGATCAAATAAATTAATTATCTTCTATAATTACTAAATAATTTTATCTGAATTTTCATAAAAAACCATGATATTTTTATTAATGATTATTTAAATAAATTTCATAAGTCCAATGAAATTTAAAATTTAAGAAACATATACCACGGATACGGAACAATGGGTACATGTCCAAACTACCCATTGTGTATGCAATTTATATATTATTTAACGATATATATTGTAGTAATCAAATCATATCACATAAATTCATGGAATTCAACTTAAAAAAATGACACATAAATAGAATTTATTTTAGTATAATTTTTTATCATAATTTTCATACAGCAATAACTATATTATGACTGCTAAAAACATAGTCTATAATATTGTAATGAAATTAATTATATTATATATATATATATAACGCATCACATCAAATATAGAAGTCAAATAAATTACAAAATGAACAAATTTTGATTTGGATTATGTAGTATAAAAAATTAATTTTAAATTATATGTAATCTGGTAATATAGATACTGTGTACTATCCAACTATACATCATGTGTAGTTCTGCAAGGTCTAACAGTGATATAATCTTAGGGACTAGGAATTTCTTCCTACTGAGATCCTTAAAGGGGTACTCAGTTTGAACTTGGGATACACATAATGTTGTATCTTAGTTACATGGATAGTAGTAAGATGTCCTTATTAATAAACACACAATTGATCTATATCTAATTACATACATGATGTCTAAGAATGTTTCTTTCCATATAGTTAGGTTAATTTTTTTTTCAATATGCACCAGTCAACGTTTAGTGTGTATTAATTACACAATGCATGAAATAAATAAATGAGGCCTCAAATTAATTCTTTTCTAGTATTTTATTATTAAACATACGTGTATAGCTTATACCTTGAAGCTAGACACTAGGTATTATTGTGTCATCTTGGAAAAATCCATGGCACCTCTAGATTAGTTCACCAAATTTTGTTCATTAATAAGCAATCCTTTTTTTATTATATTTATGATAAGGAATGGGTTATCTTATGAATATATATATATATTGATAATTAAACTAAATTTCATAAATAATGATAAATTCATAATCCAATCAATATTCGTTAAATAATTATAATTTACATTCACAACTCAATCAATGATATTTAAATAATTATAAGATATTATAAAACCCTCTTTGATATGGCTTGATGGTTTAAGGAATAGATGTAGTGCTAGTTAAGGAAATCCCTACATTGATTTTTGTCGTAATTGAAGATGAATTTGTGACTATATGGTGTTGACGATCATAAACAATAGAATAAAATAAAAGAATAATTGACATAAGAATAATTGAACCAAATATTGGTTCATCCCATAATTATTTATAAATAATTTGAATAGTTAAATAAGAACCTTACAATTATTTATTAATTCATTTATGAATTTTACAATATCTATACATCATGAAATCGCTGCTTTATATGAATGAAGAATAGATTCCCTCTAACAGTGATCCACACAAGCACCCCAAAACTATGTGTGATGTCATAGGAATCAATGAGTGTTTTCATAAAATATCCTAATTATTAAATCATCCATCTATGATCATGATGTGAATAGATTCAAAGAAGGAATCTCATTGATCTCTCTAGAATTGGTATTGGAGATGGAGGGGGATCACTCTACATTCATGAGGTCATTCTTTTATATGAGAACATTAGGGATTGAGAGGAATCTTCGGAGTCATTGTGTACAATGAAACAAAATGGATAGAATTATGGTTGCTTATAATGTAATTGGCTTTAATATGTGCTAGGTTAGAAAAATATTAATTTCCAGGTTCATCATAATTATTTCCTTATTACATAAAACCCCATATCCTTAATTATAATATTATAATTTTTTACATAAAAAATTGAAAGAATTAATTAAATTTTATTTATTAAATACATTAAAAAACAATTTATACTTAATATATATTATTTGTTATCAAGACGTTAATTTTTTTTTACAATACCTCAATGCTATTTATCAGGCCTTGAATAATGACTTCTTATATATCAAATAAATATCATTACATTATTCACCAAAAATAATTAAATATTTTATTCACTAAACCTAAAATATATATTTGATAAATATTATTCTCATAAATATTCTCATGAATTATTAGTGATTAAATATAAATAATCAAGAAAATATGAATAATTGTTAAACCATGTATGGCAATAATATTAATTTAACATGTTAAATAATAGATATATTTATTACATAACTAAGATTCTAGACACAATTACTGTGTGACTCTACATGCCTCTTTCTCAGTTTCATTATATGGAGCCACCCAATATCAAAGTTTATCATTTAGAAATATTTCAATCAACTATAAAGTAATAATAAAATGAATCAATGACCTAAAACATTATAACAACTCTTATTGTGAAATATAATCCCTTTATCCTGATATCATTAATCAAGTAGGATATATGTTGGTGTCAACAACATAAGTGCATGACATTTCATTCATTGATTTTACATTAATTAATATCCATACAAAATACCATTACTATAGATTTATTTAGTTTATTATATCAACATCAACTAAATAATATAATGTAGAAATCATTTCACGCATTATTCATAAATTTAATATTACTCCTAGCACTACCAATATTCCTACTTCATTGCAATCATATACTATCATGGTTTTGGTCAATACATAAATTTACATGAATAATAATACCAATTCATTATTATCCTAGTTTATGGTCAAATACATGTAGTAGTAGGTTTAAACATCCACTAACACATAGAAATTTGGATATCTTACTAGTGGATCATGGTCTCACAGTTTAACAAATTGGAATTACAAAAGGAATATACTATGAGGATATTTCTCCATGTCATATAAATCCCCACACATGATATTATATACCATTTATGTCCAATTTAATTATATCTTATGACAATAGAACTTATATTTTGGAATGCATGAATGGAACTTCTAGGTTCTCATCTTAGTGGGGACTCAATATAACCATTTAGTGTTACAATTATTCTTAGTACATTATCACATATTATTCCACTTAGAAAAAATGATGATGTTATATGAAGATTAATAGTATTCCAAAAAATGAATACAACAAATCACAAAGTATGTAAATGTTGTTAATAAAGATCATAATATAACTTTGTGTTTGTTTGTGGGACTCAATATTTGATGTTGATATTATAATTATAAATGATTATGATTTAGTCACTTTAGTTGGTTTCAATGGGATATTGTAAAAGAATATGTTTTTTCAACTAGATATGTGAGTGATGGTCATAAAAGTCACAATTTCACTCCTTATTGTATAATTGATTTCATATCAAATACTCTACTGAAACAATAATATAAAATCAGTAATCTCATATTTTTCAATCTCAATATAATATATACAATATAATATAATGGCATCCATACAATATAAGAGGAAATTGTATGGTTTGGTAGGTTGAGGATGTAATGTTACATCCAATACTATTAACAACCCCCTGAATATGAATGTATGTGGTTTAAAATGACTGATTTTACTTACTAACATTCAAATATGTGTAAGGATGGAATACCAAGGGTTTTGAAATCCCACTTCAGTAATTGGATGTGATATATAATGTCTTTTGTGACTCTAAGTGTTTTAATGAATGTAATAGGAGAAGATAGCTTTAGTTTGACCAGTGGGAGATTGTCTAAAAGGTGTAATTCTTTCACAATAAATGACTATAACTGGGATAAAAGACGAGAATGATCATTTGGTATGTATCTAAAACATTTGGTTCAATCATATTGATTTCAATTATGATTCCTCTGGGACATATTCGATAGATATGAGGGAATGTATGGTTTAATGACCTATTCTATAATCATATAATACGAGTAATCTATTGGATAATAAAATTAATTCGATATATACACCCATAATGGGAGGAAGGAAAAGACCATTGAATTTAATCCCTCCCCATAGACTGAGGGGGTTCATTCAAAAAATAAAATGTTGACTTCATTTCAAATCAAAAGATATAATGTCTTCTTGTGGGGTAGAGGGAGATTATAAAATTTAGTATAATAACTCTTAGAGAAATACAATTATTCGTTTCTCATATCGATGGTGTGTACCAAAAAAATTTAAGGCATGTTGCACAATTTTATTTTAGGAATGATGACAATCCCAACCTCATTAGATATATAAGAGTGAGGCTTCATCAAGCTATATGTATAATATATTTTTGATCCTTTATGATTTATATTTTAAGGTCATATATATTTATCCATATTGTGGTGGATATTAACTTATGACCACATGGAAATTTTGGAGAATACTTCTTTATGGTGATAGAGTTTTAACTATATCATTTATAAAGTATAATGTCATACAACATAAACTTTAAGTGGAATGCTCTTATTTTAGGTTGATGGACTTTAGAATATGGGACTATAACAGATTACAGTTATAGATCGTAAACCATAATTTTATTATAATGTTTAAATATTTGTGACTGTAGTGGTTATGATGTTTAAGGTTTCATGGATTTGACCATTGGGGGCATCAGATAGTCCATCTAGAATTAAGGGAAAGAGAAACATAAAATTAGTTTAGATCCCATTTTCAATATAAAATGTCCATGTGTAAAAGAATATAATTCAATTCCACTACTCTTAGTCTAGGGGAATTGGGTTTAATATCGTACAACATTGACCAATTGATGAGGTAATTAATAGTCTATAATGGAAGGAGAATAATGTTGTAAATTGAAATAAAAATAGTAATATTGATGATATCAATAGTAGGTGTATTTGGTTTTATTTAATGATTCAGGGACCGCAGTTTTTATATTAGGGTTATGAAATCTTGACCATATAGTGATGGAGTACATGGTATTATAACAGGGCCAATATTCTTGGGGCTATCACCCTCTCAATGATAGGAATGTGAATGTAACCTGATGGGGGAACTCAATACCAAGACAAGGTGGAGATAATTTTTTATTTGTGGCTAGACCTACGAAAAGGCATCTGGATATTGCCTTATATCTACTAGAGGGGTATTTAATCATCATGTAGTTATATGAATTTTGGGCACATATCTTGATCATATATAAGAAATATGGGAAAATATATGGGTGAACCGGTCAAAAAAGGAAGACCACAACCCTAATGTGAATAGTTAAAAGTAATTTCATCATGGTTATGATGGAGAATATATAGAAATTTTTTTTATAGTGATAAAAAATAGGGGTGTCACTATATAACTTGTGAAATTAGAATCACGCCATGTGTAGAACTTTAGAAAAGTTACTTCTGTTGATTGTGATTGTATAGAAAATAGAGTATTGGGACATCATTGCAATGATGGAAGGTAAAAGGGGGTCATCATATGTCAAATATGAAGCCAAAATACTAGTATGGAAGGATTATTTAACAAATGGTTGGGCTTTGGATGATGAATCTGTGTGTTACTATATAATCACATAAATTGGAATCAATCCACACATTGTTCACGTGGGCAGTGCATTAAGTTATTGAAACAAAAAGAGGGGTATGGTAAGAGATTAATAGTTTTATGAATGGTTAAAACCATTCAGTGATAGATAATGAATCGTGTGGTCATAATACATGGGTTAGGGATAGTTCCATGTGGTTTTGAATTCATTTTTCAAGGATGTTTAAAATAATGATTAATTGAGTACAGTGAGGAAGAAAAGATTATAAATTGTATAATGTTATGAAACTAGGACTAATAGGGGAATTTAAATTTTATATCCTACTAGTATGTTAAATACCATGCAGTTTAGCATCTTCTGTTAATGATGTATGAGCTTCCTAAAACTGATTTTGAGGGGTCTTATCCATGATAATAAAATAATTAACCATGATGTATAATACAACATGAGCTATGATTGATTTGATAAAAAAATATGTATTATATGATCATTTGTATTATATGATATCACATGACATGGATATATAGTTTGAGGATAGAATACAATATTGAACAATGTAATAAAACCCATGAATATGGGGCTTGATATTATTTGTGGAGGTTGATTATCTCTTCCATTGTTAAAATAATAATGAGGGAGAAACTCCAATTATTTGGAATTCCACATGACCAAGGGGAGTACATGATAGATAAACTATTACATTATGAGTCTGAGAAAAGGGATGACATGATTTATGTTCCATGGATGACTACCTAGAATGTATATGGGCAGATGGTTCCAAAATAGTACCTATGGAATGGGGGGAACAAGTTACGGGAGAAAATTGGGTGATTATTTGGAAAATGAGATTCGATCATTCTATTTTTCGAGGAACATTTTTTTGGATGTGTTCTATGGATTAAAGGATTGACAAGACTAGGAAACCTATTCCATAAATTTAGGTAGAGGGTTGTTGATTACGAAAATAATGATTATGATATAATTAAAACAAATAAGTCACAATGTGTGCGTGAAAATTAAGGGAATATACTCATGGAAATATGGAGCACTCTGGTGTTATGTTATCATGTATTTGGAATTTTGAAATATTGTACCACTAATAGTGGAAAGAATATAGGTTAGATTAATTTTTTGCCTATGTAAATGAACAACACATTGGCGGTACAATAATGAGGTTTGATCATTCCTTGGTGAATGGTATGATCTGTAAGGGAATATAGCTTAATTCCAAATATGTATGGCCATGGAATCATGATGTTTGATGTAAAAAATGGGTATTATACAATTATATTTAATTTCATTAGGGGATTATGTTTCGTATGCAGTTTAAATCAAAAAATATAAGGATTGATGCAACATTATTTGAAGTCATGTATCTTGGACTACTATTATGTAGTTTAACATTATGTAGAGAGGATGAGTATTATGTAGTATAATGTATTATAGAGATGACGTGTAAAAGATATATGACTTATGTATGGTAATTTATTAAAAAATGTTCATTAGAGGTGTTTTTAATGAGCTCTACATCCATAGTGATCAGCAAGTATACACCATTTCATAAAACCATATTAACGGTGAAGGGGATTGCCCTTCTAGGCTCAAAATTTAGCTGTATTCTTGTTAGTGTATCTATTTCTGTCAATGAATTAAAATATCACCCTATAGAAATATTAAATTTAAAAACCTCTTTTTTTATTATTATAAAACATGATTTTGATGGACCTTGATATTGTGTAGCTCCTGCAGACTACATTCATCATGGGATTCCAATTCATCATGCAAGAGTAAGAGTAGTAGAGTAATGTTTGGAATAATTTTTTCCTTTTATATTCCCAGGAAAAAGGATTCACCTTGGACTAAGTCTTATAGATTTTCTAACCTTCCCACAATTCTTTCAAGATCCTATTAGAATAACTCTTATTCATTTAAATCATCATAATTAATGTAATTTTTATGAAATTATTGATTTACTCAACAAGTATACTCCCCTATGTGTGATTGAAGAATGTATTTTCTAATTTGTTGCTATATTTTGTAGATAACCTTATAAAATAATAAGATTTACCCCTTTTTTATTGATGTGTTTTAATTTCATGATATATTGGAAATTTTAATTTTTTTGGATCGACCAAATGTTTATTTGATGATCAAAATAGAATTTACAATGTTTCTACTCCATAATGTGATTTTTTTGGATAAGGATTGGGGGCCTGGTGGTGTGTTGGGTATCCAAATATGTTTTTAAAGCTTTAATAGGTGGTATGGTTGTTTTTGGAGCTTTCTATACTATGTGAATAATTTGTTGAGAAATATATATTAGGAATCATGTGAAAAATTATATGTTAAGTGAGTTTTATTTAATTTTCTTTAGAACAGGTTTTTTTGCATGGTATATGCACTATTTTGTGAAAAAATGAAACAATGGGGAAAAACTGTGTGAGGTGGCTCAGATCTAGGGCTTGATGAATTATTTTCAAAAGGTAACAAAAAATCAATATATCTTTTATTATATCATTATAGAGATGATATTCATTGTAGGAACATTTTTTGTAAACTATTTTAACCAACCAAGATATGTGGTATGTTTAAGAGTGTGTTGATTACATGGTAAACTCATGGTTCAACAAACTATTCAACCAAACACATCCCAATTAAATGATTATTTTTACCTTTTTTCCATTATGATTTTATAATTTTGTTCCTTTCTCTTCTTCCCCATTAAATCCAAGATTCCTCTCAAGTTCCCTCTTTATCCCCTCATTCCCCCTTGGTGAGTTTACCTATTTTCTTTTCTGAATCTCAGTATACCTTTAGTGTTGTTTATACTACAGTAAGGATATGAATCTATTCCTATATAATTATTATTCCTCTAATTTTATGTATGTTAAAATAATTTTTTTATTATTTATTCCATTAGATCATGGTGGAATTATCCTATGATGATGATTCATCCTTGATGACTAGAGATTGGGTGTCTCAAGAAAATTTATGTATGTCCTCCACAGTAATTTTTTTATAATTATAATTTTGTGTGAGTTAATTAGATTTTTATGCTAAATTTAATGGAAAATCTTGTGGATAAAATTATAGTTGATTGGGACTTATCTCTAGTGAGTTCATATATCATGGAACAGATGTTCAAAGGAGTATAGTTCTCAGTATGGTTGTTGTTCGAATATCTATTGTGTGAATTTCCTATTATACCAAATAAATATACTTTAAGATTATTTGTTTTAAATTTTTAATTAATATTTTTTTTATAATTAATTTTTTATAGTTTTTTTGATTTGAGATAGGGTTATAGATGGTTGGGTGTTGGATGTAATTTTTGGTAGAGCTCAGGTATCAGGTTCCTTTGTGTAACTAAATGTGCATGTGAGAGTTCACTTTTTTAGTACAAGGGTAACCTATGGTTTCTCTAAGACTTTGAGAAACCATATACATTCATGAGTTTCATATCTCCATCATAATACATGGTTAGATTTTTGGTACCATTAAAAATATTAGAGAATTCATGACCTTCACCTTCCCAAGAATGAATCATTTGATCTCTTTGTTTTCTAAAGATCTATAAATATATTTTAGGAATTATCAACATCCTCATTCATCCATGATTTAATATTTATAGAGGAGGCACCACATTATATTATTTATTATGTATATTATTTTTTGGAATCATTCAATGATCTGTAATGATAAGGTAATACAATTAATATCAAAACACTCACCTTCTTGAAACTTCATTCAATGATGAAGAGATCACATAATTTATATGATTCCTTCATTGATCATGTAGTTCCATTGTGATTTTAGTGATTAAATATCTTCAATTTTCTCTATTTGCGGATAGCCTCCTGATAGTCACATAATTCTTCACATGTTAAAACATGTAAATTAAATATGCCTCTAGTGATGGAATGATATTTTCATTTTCATGTGGCAGCATCACGTGATAGAGTGATTTTTTTGTGTAATCCAAAAAATATCATGTGATTGGTTCATGTGACACTCAATGAGATTTCCATTCATTCATGTGGTGTATTCTTGTGATATCATTAATCTTCTAATAATCAACACGCATTCAATATAAAGTTTCATGGATGCATTTATTTTGATTGTTCATGCCTCAATCCTTCATCATGATCATGGAAGATGATCAGATAAAGAATGTCACTGACTATAATATGTATTAATATTTTCTTGAGTTTAGTTGTGTAAGGCATGAATTCCAATGGTTGAAGATGATGAATGAATGCCACATATCACCTGGATTTAACGATGCCCAATCTATCTACATATTTAAATAATAGAGAAATATTCCCATGTCGCATGAGCCCAAAATAAAACTTTTGGTTCATCTGAGATGTGTTTTATCTCCCTACGTATTCCACTATGACAATTTTCTATTGATATTGTTGATTGAAACCCATATAAATCATTCACACTAGACTCACATTTTGTACTAACCCTGCACAATTCCACTAACACCATGAAATAAATGACCACATGGAAAAGCTCTTGGAGGGCTTATATCACCCACTTCAACTTCCATGCAGGTCTACGAGACGACTCTCCTTAATGGTTGAGGTTCTTCCTCCCATAATTTGGTGTTGGGATTGATAATTTACTCAGTGGTTGTCCACTTTTTTTAATAATTCCCCCAATCATTTTTATAATAACCTTTGTTAAATACTTATAATATTTTCTAAATATAGAATATAATTCAATGTATTTCTAAAATTTATTCGTAAAATCTACATCAGGTTAAATATATTAAATTTTTTATTTTGTATTTATATCCCCATGAAACTATTGATATCTCATGGTTTTAATTGAATTCTTCTCCCAAATGAATATTGAACACTTTTTGAAATATTATTCAAAACATGGAATATGTTTTATGAAATTGAAAAATGGTTCAATCAATCTTCAAAATTTATAAATGGATAATTTCTCATTCAGGACGTCCAATGACATCATGTGAGTCCATAACAATTATAAAATAATCACCACGTCCAAAAAATATTATACATGTGGAATTAATCAAGAATTAAATCCAATATCATACTGTGTGTCCATATATTTTTTCAAGGATTAACACTTCATCCCCCAACACAGATTTAGTTACTAATAAAAAATAAATCATTGGAATCAACAAAAATAAATCACCATCAATGACCTTAGGAAAAAATATTAATAATTCTCATGATCATATTTTATCTTATATAAAATTAAGATATCATCAACAAATACAATGTATAAGATAATTAGATATAAATGATAGATTTTATTTATAAATTCTTTAGAGTATAAAAGAATTAGTAAAACTAAATTTAATATCAATGTACTCATAATTGTTATGCCATATTTTAAAATTAAACTTTGAAATATCAAAACCATTAACTCTCTACTAACGTTACCCAAACAAGAAGTCCATTTTATTGAATTATGTAACTTCTATGTGAGGATAAAAAAGGTCATCAATTGGAAGTAATGTGTACGTATTTCTCATGGTCAGGGGGTTAATATTTCTGAATGAAATGTATATTTAGATAACTATATCAACATTCTTCCCAAATTGGATGAATATCTCTAATGTACGTACGATAGGTTGTAAAAAAAATTCCATTGAGATAATCTAGTTGAATTTTCAACCCTATAAACTATGTTAGAGATATTCAATATTAAAAGATAGATGTGACTCACCCCGAGGATAATATAAATATATAGTTAGACCTTCTATTTAATTGGAGACATAGATAAATCATCATAATATACTTAGGTGTAAGGACATGAACTTCAAGACCTTGTAAACCATAGGTTATCTTTGATAACATGTGTTACAAAGTAATACTAATATAAAATAATAACAAAATAATATAATAAACTATTTATAATCTAATAATTAAAAATAAGGTAGTAACCCATTATATTTTATTTCCGTTTTATGATAAATAATTAAGATGATTTAATATAAAAATAGGTTATTTTTATTAAATATCAATTTCTTTATATTATGAATTTTATTTTAAAAGTTAAATTAAAAAAATTATAATATTAATTTGTAAAATAAGATACATTTTTTAATTACTCATATCAATATTTACAATGTAACCATTTTTTATTTGTTTTTTAAAAAAAGATTTTTTTCCAAAATAGATTTTAAAAAAAATTATAATTTTTATGTTTTCTTCTTTATTTAAGAGTGTCCTAGAAGTTAATTAACCCTAGGAATATATAGAATATTTATTTGTAAAAAATTATTAATTTAATTAAATTTTTTATTTTATAGATCATATTCATTACAATTTTTGGAATACATTTAAATATTATTTTAATAAAAGTCATTTTGACCAATTCATTAAATGATGTATTTTCCTTGAGAGACTCTATTTTAGATTTCAATGAAATGTTACTATGTTTTTTTTATTAATAGTAAAATAATTTACATCATTTTAATTTATTATTTAAATTACTATGTATTTCAAATGAATTTTAATCATAAAAACATATTTTCTCTAAAAACTATTATAACGGTTATGCATACTCATCTTGAAATTATCCTTTCATAACTGAAAAAATAGTTGATAAAATAATAAAATAATTTTAAATAATAATCATAAAACATCATAAAAAATTACTTATTAATGTTCACTATCAAAACTAATTACCTATGTTATAATTTAATCATCAAGATAATGGAAAATTATGAAAAAGTAAAAAAGTTAAAAGAAAATCCCTAAAACACACAACAATGTCCTGAAAATGAGTGGTTAAGGTGATTTTTGACCAAAAATAAATTTCCACTCCAATTTAATTCATTTTTATTTATTTTAATTGGAATTGTAACATTAAATTATTGAAAATGAAATGGTAACCTTGAAACATGCCATTATGATCAGTTATAAAAAGTAAACACTTTCACCACTTCACGAATCACATTGCCTTTGAATCTCTCCTAGAAAACATACAAGATTTTTTATATTATAAATCCATCACATGTTCAAAATCATATGTTCCTTATTAGTTATCTTAAGTCCATTATTTAAATAGTGAAATCCAAAAAAACCAGTTCCATGATGGGATTATCCATTTCTTTTTATTTATCTCCTCGTAATTTTTACTATCCTACAATTATAAAACCTTATAAATATAATGAAATAATTATAATTGGTATTAATAAAATTAATTATATTAATTGAAAAAAATTATTTATTCCATTACATAAATAATGAATAACCAAAAGATTGACCATGTGTGTATAAAGGATATCACATCCGGTAAGTGATATCCTTACATTCTCATTACCACCATTATAAGATTGTTTAAATATGGTGTTAAAGGATAAATATTATATTTATGATATTTTTAATCTTATATTAATAAAAATTTAATATCCACTAAATGGTATAAATGGTAAATAGTGTTTTTAAAAATTAATCACCTCAAACAAGCGTACTAAGAGGAAACAAATTTATTACTGCAATGAAATAGTGTTGTATCCATACCTTATTCTCCTAATTATTTCTAAATATATTATATTACAAAAATATACCGAGAATGAATTCATTATTTTACTAGTATAGTGATATTTTAAATTTATTACTAAATAATCATCTGTTAATCATGGTATGTTCATGTTTGGGTTGGTTTTACCACCCACTGGAGCAATGATATAAAATTACTTCGTGGTTTATTATGAAAAAATAATTATTGTTATAAAATAATTTAAATATTTAAATAATCATTATTTTTTGTTTCTATAAATGATATATAACTATTTTACTCGTCAATTAATAAAACACTCTTCGCTAGTTAAAAATCATAGAAAAATTATCATTGTCAATTTATTCTTTTGGGAAAAGACTAAATTATTCATGAAAAGAAAATTTAATATTCATAATTATTTATATACCACCCATTACTAAAAAAATTAGTATTTAATAAACTTTGTATTTTGATAATGGACAAATTTCAATCACCTTTTGGGAATCCATAATTTGTTTGGGTATTTTACAATTAATATTTTGGAGAAAAACTAAAACTATAACTACAAACTATGTATAGAGAGTGGATAGTTTGTGGTATAAATTTTTAAACTATTTGAAGTAGATTATAAAAAAAATAATAGTTATTTGTTTAAAATAATAATTATAATAGAGGTTATAAATATATTTGGTTCGGGATCAATTGGATAAAACGTTCCAGGTTGATTAATTTTTTTTGGTCATGTGATATTGATTAATTGTTAAGAACGATTGTTTTAATTTTTATAGAGTTTAATATAATTTATCCTTTTCTCTAAATTATGTCAATCTAATTAAAAAATTTACCTTTTTTATATGGTCAACTATATTGGGTGGATTAATGAATTATGTTATTCAAGACCATATTTAAGAATAATGATCCCAATAAACACAATGGTATAGAATGAATTATAATGACTTTTAATATATTAAATGGTACATCCTGAGTTGGTCAAAAGTGTCCAATATAAGATAAAGGTGCGTAGAAAAAATTAAAGTGTTTATATCTTTTCCAAATATAAAATACCTGTAAATAAACATCTATTAATACACTCCCATTTTGATTATATCACTCAATTGACATGGAAAATTACCCCCTCATGCTAGGAATGAAAGTTTGAGAGGGGAAGTTAGAGGAAATGAAATCGTAATGTATGGATGGAGTATCCTATAAGAAGAATCCATAGTGGAAGAACTTTTTAATCATGGATAGATTCTATTTTTTTATGTAACAGAAGATTCCTCCTTGTATTCTAAGGAACATAAATCACTCAGGTTGGATTTAATTACCCATAAATTGAAATAAAATTTTATATTAATGAATTTCAATCATATACCATGTCTCTAATTCAACCAATGTGAACCCACCCCCATCATCAATTTTAGAAATTAGATATTCGTATTCTCAAATCACTATTGTTCACCGGTTGAAGTTTATTTTCAGGATTTTTATATTTCAGAACAAAATTCAATATATCACTTCCAAAATTGTGTTCATATCCTGAGAAATCCACAATTCACACTAGGAATATGAGTTTGAAATCATTAAATATTACAATAAAATTAATTTTTCATCTTTTCACTTCCATAATTCATATTTAGCCATGAATTTGATCTTCAAACTTCTCAATATGTGAATTACATTATCTATGTTTGTTGTACCTATCACCCAAACCAATAATTAGTTATTCATAAGGGCATCATTAATTCCCTTAGGGATACCAAATTTTTTAATTTATAAAATGTATGAATATTAAATTCACTAAATCTATAAATAAGTATTATAGGATATTGAAATTCCCAAGAATGATCCCATGAAGATAGTATAGGTAAAATTATTTATTTAATAATAGACACAATAACTATGTATGAATGCTGAAAAAAAATCGAAACAATAGTGCATGTGGATTTTAGAGAAACTAGGAAGATAAAATAAGTAGAATAACATGAAAAAATATAAATTCATGGTTTTTATTCTAGGAATATTAAAGATGACTATTTATACCTATTTTTTTTGAAATTATTTCCATGAAATTTCCTTGGTTAAAAAGACAACTCTCCCTATCATCAATATCCATTTTAATGGTCTTATGCATTGGTCAACTAGTGCGATAAGTGACCCAAAATATTTTTAAAACATTGAACTAATTCTTTTTCAATTTTCATGGTGAAGATTGAAATAAATTCTACCCTGATATAAAACCCCCATTACTGAACACACAATGGTAGTTCATGAAAAATATAATGATAAGGCTAGAATATAATTGGTACATGAAAAACCTACTTGAAATAATTAAAAAAATAACTTTGTAAAATTTTTATTTTTTTACATGTTCAATAAAAAAAATCTACCCTTCATGATAGAAATGATAGGGTGAGAAAATAACTAAAATAAAATCCTAATGAATTATTTGGAGGTACCCTGGTGACAGACTCTGTGGAAGCAAAACACCTTTCCCCATGCTCTGGTCTTCATCTCTCTTACATTAATGGCTTCCACATTGTATTTATAGGTATAAATATTTCTTAGGTTGGACTTAATTATCAATAAATTACAATTAAAAAAAATATGGATCATTATCTTTTCTTGCTTCAAAGGTTCTATGATGTGAATGGAAGATACAAAGAGTGGATCATTACACCTTAACTCTATATTCATATTTCATATCAAATAACATCCATTTCTAAAAATGGTTTCATGATATTTATTACTCACAACATGAATAAACTTTTGATGATTTGAATTATAATAAGTTTAGATTCATTTTATAATTTTCATGAATCCAGTGTCTTATTGTGCCAATTTGCGTTTTAACGACCAGAACATTTATGAATAAAATTCCCTTTTTTATTTAATTAAATTTTTTCTGAGATAAAATTGGATTTATATTTTTTTATGTATCATCACTGTTGATAATATATTTGTTGAAAATTTTTCATTTTCCTTGTATAAATATAGGAGTTTAAAAAATATTTTTTGGAATAAACAAAAGATGTGATGGATTAAATCAGTAAGATCGTACCCTATGAAGCCCATTTATTAGAAGTTCCTAGGGATATAGTATTTCTTGGATTTTACCTATACAGATTCAAAACTGAAATTGCATAGCATAACATGAGGGAAGAATTTTATGATAGATGTTCTATCTCAGGGAGATCACTGCTGAAACCTTGTTCATCGAACAACCACATAACCCCCCCCCCCCATTGCACACTTACTCTTACAATTTATGATGGTGTAATAAAGGGATATGTATAATGGCCCAATAATTATGTTTATGTATATTATTATTTTTTAGAATAATGAATATACATTCACTCTATTATTGTCACTTTGTAAATGATTTTTAAAGAAGAAATAATATTTTTGTTCAATATTCATGTTCAATTAAGAAAACTATTTTGGTAAATTAATTGATATTTTAAATCAATAATATTATAATAAAATAATATTATTAAAATAACAATTTTTAAATTTAAATTATTATATAATGTTTATGAAGTCAAATGTAATTTTTATTACGGATTGAAAACCATTTTTGTCAAAATGAACTAATTTTTAATAAATGAATGTTTTTTTTAATAAAACAATTCCTATATTTAGAAATTTATATATGTAAAATGAATATTATTTTTCATATCACAATGTCAATCATTTCCAATGGTGTATTTTTCATAAATTTCTAACGCAATCAAATTTTTTCATAAAAATTTAATAACATATAAATATATATATTGTGTTTTATGAAATCACAATGTCACAATAGAGATGTAATAACAACAATAATTAACATATTAGATAAAATATATAATTTAACATCAAAATAATGAGATTCTATATTTTTTTATTTATTTTATAAATCCCTTGTGAATCCTACAAGACTGAAAAAATATTTTAAGATTTCAAATAATTTCATTAAGAGTGTAACTCTCCTCTACATAAGTGAAGTTAATATTTTAATATCATCATTAAATGGACATATAAAATAATGTTTTTTACTCCACTTTTTTAGAAACTGTTGGGAAAAAACCCATTTGTTGGTTTGTGGTTTGGAATATATTAGTGTATAGTTCCAAAAACCAAAATAATATATAATTCTCATATAATTCCTATATAAAACCAGACAAGAATACACCCCTCTTCACTAAAACTCATTTAATCTCTTCCACACTCTTCTATCTACTACCTAGAGTCATATAAATGCTCCCCAAGCCCCCAATAAACCTCGTCCAAGCCTTTGGGATCACACATATACATATAAGGGTCCATCCCTTTCTCATTTTTATCCAAGTTTCCAAATATTCTTACTCAATTTTATTTTCAATTAAAAATGATGTCGTATGTTTTTGAACCTCCACCATACTTAAATTATTATTTTTTAATTATGGGGAAACCATTTCCCTCTCATTAATCCCTCCAATGTAGACCCATGATCTTGCTGAAATTCAGAATGGGATTTCTCTTTTCTTATTTCCATTCAAGAATTTATTTTATATTATGCATCTAAATTCCATTTCATATGTTCGGATGTAATGTTACATGATCCCCTTACTTACAATTCATGTATAAATATTGAGAGACCCATTTTTCTCTCAACAACCCATTTTATATATTTCAATTTGTCGTCGTCTTGCTGTCAAAATTACACAACGATTTTCATTTCCAAAATCCACAGGCAGTGAATACCATACCCATTTCCCTATCAAGGGTATTCACCTTTATGATCATGTACTAATTTATTGGTTACATACATGTATGTATTCAAAATTCATTATTTTTTGAATACATTAGGATGTGTAATGAATCCATTTATCATGATCTATGTGGAACACTTATTCTTGAAAATGAATTGATTATGATTGGTGAACCTTAATAGCGCACCAATGCTTTAGGTAATGTTTAGTATCATGATACACTAAATGAAAATGGGGTTTAATTATTCTAATTCGGGTAAAATAAGGATTTAATCATCATAATTAATGTTCAATGAATCTTTAGTCATGCCAACCCATGTGCAATGAGCATTATATCATGCTAATATCATGTTGAATGTTTTTTACACATTTCCGTGTTATGATTATCACGCCTTATCATTCCTTAATGTTCGTATTACTATTTATTCTATATTTATTATCCTATTGTCTAACATTTATTTTTTCCCACATGTTATTCCATGTTAATTATCTTAATGGGATTTCTAACTCACCCCTCTCTTGTGTACATCCTCTCATTATTCCATCATGTATTAATTATGAAAATGTATTTTGAACCATTAAAGGATGTTTTAAATAAATATGTTGTATTTAATGTTTTATATTGTTATATAATGTTCCTAATTTCCATATACATTAGACATATTTATCTTATATGTTTAATTGTGTTCAAATTTATGTAATAAATCTTTTTTAAGAGTGTAATAAAGACCATGATTTTTATATTGGGTATCAGATGAGAAGTTTAGTTTTTTTGGGATTATTAATAGAAAACTATATTTAAATAAAAAATTATAAAACTATGAATAAGAAAAGAATCCATATTATTTGAGTATAGATAAAGTGGTTTGTCAAAAAAAATTCATCCCTATCTCGATAGGAACAAGTTTTGGTGGCTTTGGTACATATGTAACTAGGTGTAAAACCTAAGAAAACCACTTTGAGCATGACTCAAAGAGAAACTATTCCATGAAAATGGGAATTTATACACTCTTGGTTTGACACTCATGGGGGATATTGTAGAGACACGTATCTTGACGTACATGGACATTACATTACATTTGCGGAATACATAGTACATAACAAAAACACACACTAAAAGATCGTAATAGTTTAGTGTCTTTGGAAACTCGGAACGTAATCTTCTAATCGTGGTGAAAGATCTTCAATATCTCCCAT
This sequence comes from Viscum album, assembly GCA_963277665.1. NCBI lineage: Eukaryota > Viridiplantae > Streptophyta > Magnoliopsida > Santalales > Viscaceae > Viscum > Viscum album. The sequence continues at coordinate 288,554,828 of OY728126.1, read as the reverse complement.
AAAGATCTTCCCTTTTTTTACCTAAAACCTTTCTTTATATCCTGGGGAAAAGAAAACATAAAAGGGTGAGCTCAAATGCTCAGTAAGGTTATACAAAAGAAAAATCAATCACATCATATTCATAAGAACATATCTTTTGGAAATCTTAACCTGCAAAAGAGAGCATAATTTCATAACATGGGATAAATCATAGTAGTGAAACGAAATCACAATAATCATAATTTAAAACATGAACCTTTGTGGAATTCACACATAATCATAGAGAATCATTTCTTGTTAGTCAAGACTCATTGCCAAGACTATCTTAGTGGACAAAGTCCCTTTCTAAATCGAGTAACCCTCGTTTCAGTCCTGTTTCACTGAACCGGTATAACCTACCGTTCCAGCCCTGTCTATCTCATGAGATATAAAATCTTTACCCAATGAATTGGAGGGAGATATAGGTCCCACCCATCTTATAATGAATCCTTTCTTATGTGTGCCACATAATCATAAACCATACATCATAGCATAACCCATGTAATAAAAATGGGATTCTTAAACAACATGACATCATAAAACAATTAATATAAGATAAAGGAATTCATAAAAAAATATTTCCATCACAACATAATCAAACCAATGTAATAATAGGGATAAAAACAGAACCCTTTTATTATCTTAGATGGAAAATAATTTTGATAAAATACTTGAACTCCATTCTTGAGGAAAATATCCTTTCTACTTCAAAAAAACATTTTTCCTTTCATAACATGTCATACGACTTTAAAATAAAAGAAGTTGATTAAAAATAAACTTGAAAACTTGTAAATGACGTTTCTTGAAAATAATGTCTTAAAAATCCATTCATGCCGTATAAAAAAAACATTCTTCGTACTTTTGTCGGAAAAGTCAAAAAGTACCTCGTACGAAAAACGACAAAAGATTCCTTTCATATTCTTTACTAAAAACTCACCAATGGGTAAAATTGGTTTTAAACTATTTTAAGTGTATGGAAACAATATTACATATTTATGGAACATGGATTTGGATGATAAAATACACCACAGTAAATGCCAAAGTAAAAACAATCTCGGATAAAAATGAGATTGTGATATTTCCCTTACCTTAGGTCCGACTTGCTTTGTAAGTGTCCGAACCGCATGTATAATGATTTAAATCATGTTATTGACTTATTACAGAATCATATTCATTGTTATGATATCTTATATGGTTCACTTATGACATTATATTACCCGTTCTTTTTTAAATTCCATGTTAAAGAAGCGTTTTGGGTAAAATCGTTTCATTTATCGTAGGTGTTTTGACTTGTTGTTCTTGACATCATTATTACTTATATCATGATTTACTCACTTCCAGAATATAAAATATGATTTATATATCATATATATTAAGTATATATATATATATAATAGGTGATAAATAAAATGAAAAACACCGTTCATGGAGACGGTAGTCCGTACGTACGCATGAACGCTGTTTTCCTTTCCTTATTGTCTTGAATGGAAGTAAGTTGATGACATACATATATATATACATAAATCCAGTAACTTTATAATGTCATATATTTCATTATTATTTCTTATATATACTTTATAATCATTCTTAAATGGTTAACATGGAGAATGAATCTCATCGCGTCGTGGAGACGGTAGTCCGTACGTACGCACGAGCGATGATATCATTTCCATAAATACTGAATTGAATTGGAGTGGATTATACAATATATCAGAATCAATATGATGTTGTAATAACTATGTATAGTTATTCTTTACACCATTATACCCATCCATGTAATGTGGTGGTGGAAAATAGATTACACCACGGCGTGGAGACGGTATTCCGTACGTACGCACGCGCGGTGATTTCTTTTCCCGTAGGATGGATAGATGGTGAAATAGGGTTGTTTCATACTTATAATAACATATCAGTATATGAGTGATACTGATGTTATTACTTCATAATGAAACAACCTAAGAAGAAGAAGTGGAAGAAGAAATAAAGATGAAAGAATTGGTAACGGTAATTACCTCTTCTTTGAAGCGCCTCTTTGAGACCTACTCTTAGGGCACTAAAATTGGTCTTTGAGGAAGACCAGAACCTCTAGGATGTTTCTAGGGAAGTTGAGAAGAGATTTTGGCAGGGGTTGGCCGAGCTTGAGTGCTCAAATTGGTGTGAGGAGGAGGGGGAGGAGGTGCCCTTTTATAAGGGAGGAGAGGGGCACCTTAGGAATATCTCAAAATATTATTTTATATTAAAGTCAAAATCGGTTTATAATGGTTCCAAAGGGTCTTATTTCGAAGCTAATGTGGGGATGGGTAGAAATACTATCAACCAACAGAATTTAGACAAGTTTAGGATATTATTTTAACCTTATCAATTAGATTTAACTCTAAGTTAAATAATTTAACATTTACCGTGTCTTTTTGTTTTCTTTCACTATATGGTTAATACACTTACTATAACATGCCAAACGAACCCCAAATTGTTTATTATTAATATATATCCTTATCTAAGTCATTTGGCCGAACCTTAGATTTTTAGGAATAAAATAACAATTAATAATATAATATTTGATTTAAAAACTATTTTGTGTCAATTTTGACACTATTTGATATATGATTTTTGTGAAAGTCATAACAGAATTAAATGTTCGAACCAAGTTGATGAAATCAACATTAATATATCATAGTAACCTATAAAATTAGTGGAATTCATAAAAATTTTCATATTACATTTATTTTGGTGTTTATAACATCAATTATGTCAATATTTCATTAATAAGATAATTACTACATCATCGTTGTGTCATAAATAAATTAACTTATTTGATGTCTAAAAATTACAAATAAAATACCATCATGTAGGAAATCTTCTTAGCTTTCTAATGAATATTTACAATCGAATTTATCTTATGTATAACCCCATATTAAAAATGATTTACTTATTAAACGTTGATTTTATCTATTTTAACCTTTCTTTAAATAAATTAATAATAAATGTCCTAATCTAATCCAAGTGGGCCTAAATGGTCATATTTTATTCCTAAGATTGTTTTTGGTCGAATTACACTTGTACAATAGAATTAGGACATGTGTTAGGGTAATATTAATATCATATTTACCCTTAGTTACCCTATTTACTATTAACCGCGGTAAAAAAAGTAAAAAGTTACTATTCACAAAAAATTATTTTCATCTCATTGAACCACATTTTAGTCATTGATATTAACCGTGTCTGTCGGATTTTCAAAATTCTATTCACAGAAGCGGTAAAATTAAGTTTTATGCAAAATTCAGTTTTTTAACCTACCACTTAGTAGTTTCACTATTCATCAAAAATTGATGTTTTTCAGAACAATGCCAAAATTTCATCCTAAGCTATATTTCATATTCCGAATTCAAAAATGAAATCTATTTTACCAAATTCATAACATAGAAATTGCATTAATTAATTTTATAATTAAATCCCGTTGTTAAAATAAATAGCGTGTTTTTAGGAAACAATATATATCAAAAGATTGACACTTGATTATGTCTGGTTTAAATGTGAAATTACAACCAATGACCAACATTGTATTAAATTGTAAAAATATATTCTAAATATACTTTAAAACCACTCAAATTAATAATTTATCACTATTAATTATTTCGATTAAAAAAGTTGTTTTTAATTATAATTTAGTAATTTTCACTATTCATCAGAATGTGAATGTTATCCGAAAAGTACCAAAATTTCAACTTAGGCTAAATTCGATACTCCGAATCCAAGAATGAAGTTCATTTTGAAAAATAAGATTTACAGAATTTTAAAAAGTGGTTATTACTATTCATAACGGCTAGTTTTAATAATATTTTAATAGCATATCATTGTTTCGTGAAACTCAGTATTACGCACCACACACGCTATCGAGGAAGGTTGCGATTGTGTGTAATGCAAGGCAAGTCAAGGATGCGTGTTGTGCAAGCTCCTTTTGGTGTAGTGTACAACACAAGACATTAGTGAAATAAAAAATAATATTTTCATAAAATCTCGGGCTGTTACATTCTACCCCCCTTAAAATGAATTTCTCCCTCGAAATTCGTCGGGGTTATAAATGGTTTACTATTCGAAAGTTTCTTTAATAGAAACCCACATCATAAAAAGGAATACCAAAACTTGGCTTTAATAACTAAAGTATGAAATGTAAAGATTACCCAAATAAACTAACCACTGGGTTTCCACATAGGTGAAAATATGGATATGGAAGAGAAATCTAACCATCATGTTCTGATGGAGAGTGGTAGAGAACATGGCTATGGAAAAGCCTGTAATCACAAATCCATAAATTTGTGACGATCTAAGATACCATCTGATTCATCAGGTATAATAGAACTAGGACAACATTTTTTGTTTTCAAGATCATTTCCCCTAAAGATGAAAATTTGAATTAGAATAAATACTTACTTTATTTTGGTACAATCTAACTGTTGTTCGTGCCTTGAACAATTTCCACTTCATCTCTTAAATAAATGAAGTTGAATTTGTTATTCGTGAAGTGTTAGCAGATCATGTGATAGAATGACAGGTCATTCCATCTGTCTCAAACAAAAGGTTAGCAAAACTTATATACATAAGTCGATCTATAGTGAGATTAATCATATGTGGTTCCTAAAATGGACTTATACTTCATATATCATACTGCTTAATATAATAAAACTAGTTTCTACTAAATAGGGACTTCCTGTAGGTCAGTGGTAGGCGATAAAGGCCAGTCGCACTTCGGTTGTGGGTTCGATTCTTACAGCCTTGTCCGAAGCGATGGGTTGTCGCTCGTCCTGCAGGTTGTCCTTTTTCTAAAACTACATTACTATAACATCACATAAATAATATCAAAAGAAGTTCTATACTTAAACAATACTAACTTATGGTTAACAAAATCCATTACAATCTTTAGGCTTATCTAAAATACTTCGGTCCAAGATCATAGTAAAAAGAAAATGATTACTTGAAATGTCGTCAACCAAGCATGTGAATACCATCATTTATCCCCCCTATATCTTGTTGGTCACATTCCAAATATTCAAACTCCTTAATCATGTATTCTCTTGAATACCCATTGAACCTTGGTGAAAACATGAATGTAGTTAAATGTTAACACTTTCCGCATACCAAAATCCTCAAAATTCTTTATAATCAAACCATGATATCACTTAGTCCTTATATCAATCATGAGCTCATGAATACTGTTAAACATTTCATTTTCTCATTTTCCCTTCATTATGCGCATATCGTCTTATTTACAAAAATATGTCAATCACTTTGAATACCACATTAGACCAATACACAAATATTCCAATACTCCATGATACAACATTATTTTGGAATTCCATTACATAAACACTTAATCATTCCACCACATCGTTGTCATATTCAACATCGCCAATAGTGATCGCATGTGACTTCCCTTTATCCTTTGCCTTAAGAGGTTGCTCAAGTCGATCATCACTAACCCTTGGATTAGGGCATTTATTAGCATAATGCCCCATTTCCTTGCACTTGAAGCATTGAAGTGTTGGTGGTGCGTTCTCTGCAGTGTTTGCTTTATTCACATCATTAGAAACCCTTTTTCCATTACTTCGACACTCAGCTTCTCGATGACCTTCTTTTCCACACTTAAAACATTTTCTAGTCCCTTTAAGACAATCTCCACCATGCTTCTTTCCACACTTTGAGCATAAGGAAACATTCATTTTCTTTTCACCATTATTCTGAGATTTCTCCTTGAACTCCATCTTTCGTTTCTTGTCAAAACCCTGAGATGGATATGTAACACCAACTTCCATTTCTACCTTGATAGCACAACGCAAAATTTCTTCATAGCTACTGAAGTCTCTTATAGCCAATGACCTTCGAAGACTTGGTTTTAAGCCACTGAAAAATCGATCAACTTTACTTTCAGGTTGGATGATAATTCCAGATGCATACCTTGCAAGTCTTGTAAAATTCGCTTCGTATATACCAACAGATTCATCATCCTTCTGCTTCAGCTCAAGAAACTCCTTTTCCATCTTTGTTCGAAGAATACGAGGGAAGTACTTACTGAAAAACAAGTTCTTAAACTCATCCCATTCCATGGACTGAATTTCATCTCTTGGCCTCGTATTCCTGATAAGATTCCACCATTGATCAGCTTCACCTTCCAAACGATATACTGCTAAGATGACTTTATCATGTTCAGAACAGTGAAGAACTGAAAATATCTTTTCAGTGGTACTGATCCATTGTTCAGCAACAAGTGGATCAGAAGTCCCACTGAAAGAAGGTGGACGTTGCCTCATGAAGGACTCAATAGAATATTGTTCCCTTCTCTGCTCATTTGGAAGTCCAGAATGATTCATAGCTTGTGTAAGTATAGCAATAAGATTTTGCACTCCATCTCCCATAACATTTGTTTGTTCAGGAGGGCAATTATTGCATTGTCCATTGCATTGACCAACACGGTTCCTTCAGGTTCCAGCCATCGTCTAAAACCCAAAAAGAATAGTGTGAGAGGAAAAAATCATGCTAGGGAAAACAACATAATAAAGGGGAAGTACCTTCAATATATAACATCTTAGGTTTAATTCTATGATCGTTAGCGTAATTCTAGTACTATAACCTATACGTATACTTAACCTTAGTGACATCCCTAGACATACCTTAGAAATATCTCTAGGGATCTCACTAACGTTTTCTCATCCTAGTTTCCAAAGGTTGACTAAACCTTTCCTCTGATACCAACTGTAGAGACCCGTATCTTGACGTACATGGACATTACATTACATTTGCGGAATACTTAGTACATAACAAAAACACACACTAAAGGATCGTAATAGTTTAGTGTCTTTGGAAACTCGGAACGTAATCTTCTAATCGTGGTGAAAGATCTTCAATATCTCCCATAAAGATCTTCCCTTTTTTTTACCTAAAACCTTTCATTATATCCTGGGGAAAAGAAAACGTAAAAGGGTGAGCTCAAATGCTCAGTAAGGGTATACAAAAGAAAAATCAATCACATCATATTCATAAGAACATATCTTTTGGAAATCTTAACCTGCAAAAGAGAGCATAATTTCATAACATGGGATAAATCATAGTAGTGAAACGAAATCACAATAATCATAACTTAAACCATGAACCTTTGTGGCATTCACACATAATCATAGAGAATCATTTCTTGTTAGTCAAGACTCATTGCCAAGACTATCTTACTGGACAAAGTCCCTTTCTGAATCGAGTAACCCTCGTTTCAGTCCTGTTTCACTGAACCGGTATAACCTACCGTTCCAGCCCTGTCTATCTCATGAGATATAAAATCTTTACCCAATGCATTGGAGGGAGATATAGGTCCCACCCATCTTATAATGAATCCTTTCTTATGTGTGCCACATAATCATAAACCATACATCATAGCATAACCCATGTAATAAAAATGGGATTCTTAAACAACATGACATCATAAAACAATTAATATAAGATAAAGGAATTCATAAAAAAATATTTCCATCACAACATAATCAAACCAATGTAATAATAGGGATAAAAACAGAACCCTTTTATTATCTTAGATGGAAAATAATTCTGATAAAATACTTGAACTCCATTGTTGAGGAAAATATCCTTTCTAATTCAAAAAAACATTTTTCCTTTCATAACATGTCATACGACTTTAAAATAAAAGAATTTGATTAAAAATAAACTTGAAAACTTGTAAATGAAGTTTCTTGAAAATAATGTCTTAAAAATCCATTCATGCCGTATAAAAAAAACATTCTTCGTACTTTTGTCGGAAAAGTCAAAAAGTACCTTGTACGAAAAACGACAAAAGATTCCTTTCATATTCTTTACTAAAAACTCACCAAAGGGTAAAATTGGTTTTAAACTATTTTAAGTGGATGGAAACAATATTACATATTTATGTAACATGGATTTGGATGATAAAATACACCCCAGTAAATGCCAATGTAAAAACAATCTCGGATAAAAATGAGATTGTGATATTTCCCTTACCTTAGGTCTGACTTGCTTTGTAAGTGTCCGAACCTCCTGTATAATGATTTAAATCATGTTATTGACTTATTACAGAATCATATTCATTGTTATGATATCATATATGGTTCACTTATGACATTATATTACCCGTTCTTTTGTAAATTCCATGTTAAAGAAGCGTTTTGGGTAAAATCGTTTCATTTATCGTAGGTGTTTTGACTTGTTGTTCTTGACATCATTATTACTTATATCATGATTTACTCACTTCCAGAATATAAAATATGATTTATATATCATATATATTAAGTATATATATATATATAATAGGTAGACAAATAAAATGAAAAACACCGTTCATGGAGACGGTAGTCCGTACGTACGCATGAACGATGTTTTCCTTTCCTTATTGTCTTGAATGGAAGTAAGTTGATGACATACATATATATATACATAAATCCAGTAACTTTATAATGTCATATATTTCATTATTATTTCTTATATATACTTTATAATCATTCTTAAATGGTTAACATGGAGAATGAATCTCATCGCGTCGTGGAGACGGTAGTCCGTACGTACGCACGAGCGATGATATCATTTCCATAAATACTGAATTGAATTGGAGTGGATTATAAAATATATCAGAATCAATATGATGTTGTAATAACTATGTATAGTTATTCTTTACACCATTATACCCATCCATGTAAGGTGGTGGTGGAAAATAGATTACACCACGGCGTGGAGACGGTATTCCGTACGTACGCACGCGCGGTGATTTCTTTTCCCGTAGGATGGATAGATGGTGAAATAGGGTTGTTTCATACGTATAATAACATATCAGTATATGAGTGATACTGATGTTATTACTTCATAATGAAACAACCTAAGAAGAAGAAGTGGATGAAGAAATAAAGATGAAAGAATTGGTAACGGTAATTACCTCTTCTTTGAAGCGCCTCTTTGAGACCTTCTCTTAGGGCACTAAAATTGGTCTTTGAGGAAGACCAGAACCTCTAGGATGTTTCTAGGGAATTGGATAAGAGATTTTGGCAGGGGTTGGCCGAGCTTGAGTGCTCAAATTGGTGTGAGGAGGTGGGGGAGGAGGTGCCCTTTTATAAGGGAGGAGAGGGGCACCTTAGGAATATCTCAAAATATTATTTTATATTAAAGCCAAAATCGGTTTATAATGGTTCCAAAGGGTCTTATTTCGAAGCTAAAGTGGGTATGGGTAGAAATCCTATCAACCAATAGAATTTAGACAAGTTTAGGATATTATTTTAACCTTATCAATTAGATTTAACTCTAAGTTAAATAATTTAACATTTACCGTGTCTTTTTGTTTTCTTTCACTATATGGTTAATACACTTACTATAACATGCCAAACGAACCCCAAATTGTTTATTATTAATATATATCCTTATCTAAGTCATTTTGCCGAACCTTAGATTTTTAGGAATAAAATAACAATTAATAATATAATATTTGATTTAAAAACTATTTTGTGCCAATTTTGACACTATTTGATATATGATTTTTGTGAAAGTCATAACAGAATTAAATGTTCGAACCAAGTTGATTAAATCAACATTAATATATCATAGTAACCTATAAAATTAGTGTAATTCATAAAAATTTTCAAATTACATTTATTTTGGTGTTTATAACATCAATTATGTCAATATTTCATTAATAAGATAATTACTACATCATCGTTGTGTCATAAATAAATTAAATTATTTGATGTCTAAAAATTACAAATAAAATACCATCATGTAGGAAATCTTTTTATCTTTCTAATGAATATTTACAATCGAATTTATCTTATGTATAACCCCATATTAAAAATGATTTACTTATTAAACTTTGATTTTAACTATTTTAACCTTTCTTTAAATAAATTAATAATAAATGTCCTAATCTAATCCAAGTGGGCCTAAATGGTCATATTTTATTCCTAAGTTTGTTTTTGGTCGAATTACACTTGTCCAATAGAATTAGGACATGTGTTAGGGTAATATTAATATCATATTTACCCTTAGTTACCCTATTTACTATTAACCGCGGTAAAAAAAGTAAAAAGTTACTATTCACCAAAAATTATTTTCATCTCATTGAACCACATTTTAGTCCTTGATATTAACCGTGTCTATCGGATTTTCAAAATTCTATTCACAGAAGCGGTAAAATTAAGTTTTATGCAAAATTCAGTTTTTTAACCTACCACTTAGTAGTTTCACTATTAATCAAAAATTGATGTTTTTCAGAACAATGCCAAAATTTCATCCTAAGCTATATTTCATATTCCGAATTCAAAAATGAAATCTATTTTACCAAATTCATAACATAGAAATTTCATTAATTAATTTTATAATTAAATCCCGCTGTTAAAATAAATAGCGTGTTTTTAGGAAACAATATATATCAAAAGATTGACACTTGATTATGTCTGGTTTAAATGTGAAATTACAACCAATGACCAACATTGTATTAAATTGTAAAAATATATTCTAAATATACTTTAAAACCACTCAAATTAATAATTTATCACTATTAATTATTTCGATTAAAAAAGTTGTTTTTAATTATAATTTAGTAATTTTCACTATTCATCAAAATTTGAAAGTTATCCGAAAAGTACCAAAATTTCACCTTAGGCTAAATTCGATACTCCGAATCCAAGAATGAAGTTCATTTTGAAAAATAAGATTTACAGAATTTTAAAAAGTGGTTTTTACTATTCATAACGGCTAGTTTTAATAATATTTTAATAGCATATCATTGTTTCGTGAAACTCAGTATTACGTACCACACACGCTATCGAGGAAGGTTGCGATTGCGTGTAATGCAAGGAAAGTCAAGGATGTGTGTTGTGCAAGCTCCTTTTAGTGTAGCGTACAACACAAGACATTAGTGAAATAAAAAATAATATTTTTCATAAAATCTCGGGCTGTTACAGATATGCCTTTCTAAATTCATAATCACAATATTAACCATTATTAAAAGAGAAAAAAAGCCTATAAGAATATAAATTTGAAAATAGATCATGGATTGCTTAGATCAGACCCCATAAATTCAAAATTTAAATTAATAAAAGAAATTTATAAGTTATCCATTTATTTTAATTATATTTACCTTTATGGGATTAATAGTATAAAATAATTACCACTAATTTTCCTTTTATTTTATTATATTTCCTATAATAGGAGGAATCAGGCTAATAAACAATTGGAAGATCAATGTGATGGCTACTCTAATGAGATTATCAATCTGATGGGAGTGGGGATAAAAAATTATGTCATCATACTATCTCAATTAACTAATTTTTTGAATAGAAACATGGGTCAATAAGAACTCCTAAGCCCCATAATAAATAACATGTCGCAATCATGAGCTTAGTGAGACAAATTCATCCAACCTTATATAGATATTTTGATCCCTATATCACTAAACAATGGATCAACTCCATTGAGAAGATCTTCACCATCCTTCAATGATTTGAATAAGATATGTTTCTTATGTATTTTTAACATATGGAGGGTGAATATGAACAATGGTGGATATTGATCAAAAATTCAAAGCTTGAGGAAGAGTTTTAGGTGATGGAATGAAAGGATTTGTTGAAAATGTTATTAAATGAATAGTTTCCATGCACCCTACAACATATTATTGAAAGTTATTTCCTTGACCACATGTAAAAGGATAGAGAATATTTTAGTGTGTGAATGAAAAACATCAAAATAGTTTCATGGTATTCATCCAGTTTTTTCATCACCTCCAAATGCTAGGTTGACCACATATTTGGTTTGAAAATGTATAGTCTATGGAAATCCTTATCAATCTGTGACATTGATAGCTATTAATAAATATTATGATGTCCCCCAAAAGTAAAAATTGATATTGGAGAATATCATGGGTGTCAAATGAATAAGAATCTGAAAGCATGCTTCAATTTTAGAATTCTGATGGATAATTCCAATACTATTATGAAATTCATTCACACTGCTTTTCAAAGGTGTTGAACGAAGCATCTAGAAAATTACCTCTGGGGATCAAGTAAATTTGAAAGGCGGGGAAGAGACGGAGACATAGAAAACAATTGGAAATAATAGAAAAACCACAATGTGGAAGAGGAATGGAATGATATAGATGACTTTCTATTCATTCTTCTTTGCTAAAACTACAAGGAACCATGGAACATTGTGAACCAGTGCCCTATGATAAGGGTAATTTGAGGCATCAAAAAACCACAAAGGCATCAAGAGAATAGTTTTTCCATCAGTACGACTGAAATTAATGACGAAAAAAGTGGTGAAATGTACACTAGTTATTCATTCATGAATCTGGAATATAATTTTTCATTATAGGTCTATGGATTACTTTATTTCACAAAGGATTATTAGAAAAATTAAAACACCAACACCAATCATCGAAAGAAAGGTTTCAATGAAAATGAAAAATGGGGAAATTATTGTATTCCAACTATATAACTCATCCCCATTCACAATTTTTGGATCAAACTTCCTGGTGACCCTATTTAAACTTATCATGGTGGAATTTTTTGTAATTATGGTAAGGGATTTTTTTCCCTACATAGCGACCACACAAATATCATTTAAAATAAAATCACTATATATATTGAGAATTATACATTGACTCTAATCAACCGTAATGAGGAGGATAAATTTTCTTCAATATAATCATCACAATCATGGATATAACTACCTTATGAGCATGATTATCCTTCTCAAATGATCGAGACTAATGAAAGAACCATTCTCGAAGACATGGCTATTGTGGTGGAATTGACTAATGTTTTTCCAACAGAACACCCCTATATCCTAATAAAAAAGTGGTTTAGTTTTCGATCGACCATATAACTAGGGTATAGCCAATATCCAAGACTCTATATAGAATGGATGTTATAGAACACGAGGAGTAGAAGAAACAACTATAAAAAATATGGATAAATGATTTATACAGCCAAGTGTTTCAACATAGGATTCACCAATCCACTTAATTATTAATAATGATGGGTGAATTTACATTTTCATTGATATTCATGTGGCTAACAAAATCAAGATAAAGTGCATGTATCTTTTCCATTGACTAATGACTTGTTTGATAAGCTAAGTGGAGAACAATAAATTTCTAAGGTGGATCAATAGTCTGTATATTACCATGTTATGGTGAAGAAGGAGGATATCCCCAATAATTCTTTTAATATAAAGTACGGTTACTATGAATTCATTGTAATTCCTTTGAAACTCACCAATTCTCTATAAATCATTAGGTACATGATAAATATAGTGTTTAGATATTACCTCAAAAAATTGGTGTTGGTCTGTAAAAATGCTATTATAATATAATCCATAACTAAGGAGGAGTATGAGGAGAATCTGAGAACTATGCTAAAGACATTGATAATGGAGAATCTCTTTGTGAAGTACACCAAGTGTGAGTTCTGGTTGAAGAATTATCTTTTAAGGGGAAAATCATCAAAAGAACTGGGATATCAATAGATAATTAAAAGAAAAAAAATTAAGGGATGGTTGGGTCCAATATATGTGACATATATATGTAGCTTCCTTGGGTTAGATAGATATTATTGCTGAGTTGTGATAAATTTGTCACAGTTGTAAAACCCTCTTACAAAGCCAACTCGGAATGGAGTAAAATTTTCTTTGATTAATTAAGTTTTAGAAAGAGTCAGGTTGTTGAAGAATAGGCTTATCACTTCCTCCATTCTCACATTACCCACAAGTGGGTAGTATATTTAAATCTCTAGTGATGCTTCAAAGAAGGGATTGGGATGTGTGTTTATACAAAATAAAAACATCATTACCTATGCCACAAGGTAGATAAAAATTAATGACAAAAACAATCTCACACATTATCAAAAGTTGATGGATGTTATCTTTACATTAAAAATCATTTGTCATTACCACTTTGGGGAGATGTTTGAAATATATAGATAATAAAAAAGTCTCAAATATACATTCCCACAGAAAAAGAATAATATGCACCAATGAATGTGGTTAGATCACATCAAGGATGACGACTGCTCAACCCAATACCATCATAAGAATGAGAATAGGGGGGTTTATTTAAGTATAAAGGATCCAACAATTCTATAATTGAAGATAATTGATTAGGATATAATATTCATATATTTTAGGAATATGTACATGAAAATCCGAAAACATGGAACATCATCAATCCTTTCAAAAATTATTGATCAACCGTTTCTTTTGGAAATGTTAAAGGATTCTAAAAATTGATATGGGATTTAAGAAGAAAGTGGAGGCAATCAGAAAAAGGGAAATAAATTGAGTCTACTGTTAATGAATAAGGAATTTTAATATTTGGGTGAAGACAATGTGTTCAATAAAATTTAGAGTAAAAGAATGATCTTTTGGATAATTCACATATTTTCGAATTTCCGCATTCACCAAGGAAAAACAAATATATATCAAGATCTATAAGAGAACTATTGGTGGGATAACATGAAGATGTATATTAATTATTATAAATGAACATGCATGGAAGTTCATTATGTGAAGGATGAGAGGTAGAATTATAATGGTATGATGCAACCATTACCCATAAAATCATGGACATGGGAAAAATCATCATGGATTTCATCTCCAGACATGCAAAGATATTTAATGGAAACAATTATAATTGAATTGTGTGGATCATCATACAATGACTGAACTCCTCATTATGATTTGAGAGGACATCTCACTTCATCAAATAGCATGGATATACATCGAATAAGTTGTAAGGATGCATGGAGTACCACTATCTATTGTGTCCGACTGAGATCCAAGATTTAACTCTATGTTTTGGAAAAGTATCCACATTTCATTAAAAAATGAGATTAACATTAGAATTGATTAACGTCCTCAAACAGATGTCAAATCTGAGAAGACTATACAAACACATGAGGAAATTTTGAGAGCTAGATTAATGGTCTTAGAAGGTGTAATGAACTAACAACTTCTTTTAGTGGAGTTATCTTACAACAACTGATTCCACTCAAGCATCAAAATGCCCCCCTAAAAATTCTTTTATCGGAAGAGGTGTAGAACTATTGAATTTGTGGATGAAGATGTTGGAATGAAATTTCTAGTTTCAGAACTGGTTGAATAAATAGTGGAGAAGGATAATAATTTCTAGTGACACATCAGAGTTTCTTAGAGTAGATATACAATCTATTATGAAAATCATCGATGAGACTTAGTGTTTGGTGACAGAGACACAGTATTCCTCCACATTTATCTATGGAAGTGTCTATTTTTATTTGGGAAGAAGGGAATGCTTACTACATGGTACATCATAACTTTTGGGATCCTGGATTGCATCAGAGTAGTGGCCTATCGACTATCATCCCCACTGAAACTGTCTCTAGTACATGATGTATTCCATGTATCACTCTTCAAGAAGTATATACCATACCCCTCAAATGTAATCAATCGTGAGTTGATATCACTACATAATGATTGTTCCTGTGAAGAGAAATTGATGAAGAACTAAGATCATATGAAAAATGTTATACAAAATAAGATAATTCCCCCATCATAAAGTTGTGGAGAAACCAAATGTTTGATGAAGCAATGAGGAAACTGAAGTAAGTAATGAGGCAGAGTTACCCTTTTCTATTTTAATGCGGTAAAATAAAATTTTAGGGGGCATTTTCGTAAGTGTAAATGGAAATAACGACACAGAAATTTATTAATAAAATTCCCAATATTTTTATATTATTAAATTTCTACTTATATTCAATTGGATTTAAATGATTGTTACATATAATTATGGTTGATAATATAGATATTGAATAGTTTTCACATGACTAGTATAAATATATGGTTTAAAAAATAATTTTGTCCTAGACAAAGTTAGTGATGGCTTCAAAATGTATGAGAATACCCTACAAATCCCATTTATTAGAGCTTCTGAGGGATATAGTATTTCTGTGATTTCCACTAA
Organism: Viscum album; assembly: GCA_963277665.1. NCBI lineage: Eukaryota > Viridiplantae > Streptophyta > Magnoliopsida > Santalales > Viscaceae > Viscum > Viscum album. The sequence continues at coordinate 288,538,822 of OY728126.1, read as the reverse complement.
AAAAATCACAAGATGTGATCCAATATATTAATTATTTTGGGACCATTTATGGGAGATGTTCTAGCTAATCAATATCACAACTGAAACCATGTTCACCGAACGACCCCATGAAAGCCCCAACATCACACACCTTACTCATCGGGCATTTTCTTATGTAATAAAGTAATATGTATCCAGAACATTAAATTATGACTTTTTCCATTGTTATTTGTATAAAATAATGAATATACATTCATCCTATTAATGTAACTTTGTAATTCATTTTTAACGAATGAATAGTATTTTTAGTTAATATTGACATTCGATTAAGAAATCAATTTTGGTGAATTAATTTATTTTTTAAATAAATAATATTTTAAAAAAATATTAATATTAAAATTAATTTTATTAATTAAAATTATCATACAATATTTATGAAGTCAAATGTAAATTTCATTAGGTTTGAAAAATAGTTTTTTCAAAAAAAACTAACAATTTATAATATATGTTAGTTTTTATTTTAAAAGAGAAAATTCACTTATTTAAAAAATTATTTAGGTAATGTGAATATTATTTTTTGAATCGTGATTTTGAAATTATCCTACGGTGAATGATTAATAATTTTTTAAGGCAGTCAAATTTCCATGTAAAAATTAAATAACATATAAATTTATAGCAGGTATTATAAATTTATAATGGACTAATAATGATGTAATAAATACTATAAAAGGGATCTCCAAAAAATTATGATTCACCTTTCAAGTAATTTATTTTTATATTTTTTTGATTTATTTTATAAATCCTTAGTAAATCCTCCATGACTTAAAAAAATTTTGTGTTTAAAATATTATCCAATAGAGTGTGACTCACCTACACATAAGAACATGAAATATTTTAAAATAATAGTCTCTTAGTCTAATATAATTCTGTTTTCTAATCTCCTTTACCATATACCATGAGAAAAAACCATGTGTTGGTTTTTGGATTTTAACATTTTATTGTGTAATGTCAAAAACAAAAATATTAAATAAGTCCCTCACATTTCCTTTATAACCTCTTCCAAGAACCCATTAATTTTCACTCAAAATCCATAAATCTTGTCCAAAATTTGTTCTCTACTCTCTAGGGTCCTCCCAAGGCACCCCCATGATCCCATGAATCCTCTCCCAATCCATTGGGATCACATAACCAAGTAAAGGTTCTTTACTTTCACATTTTTATCCAAATTTTCTAATAGTGTTACACCATTTTATTTTCAATTCAAAAAATGGGGTATGTTTTATCACCACTATCATATTTCCATTATTATGTTTAAAAAATTTGATACCCCTTTCTATCTTGTTAAACTCTCTCATGTACACCTATTACGATGTTAGAATTCTGTAAGGGATTTGTCTCTTCTAATTTCATTCAAGAATATTTTTTATATTATTCATCTAAATTCCAATTAATATGTTGGGATATTAAGTTCCATTATACCCTTACTATAATTTTCATGTATAAATGATCAAAGACCCCTTTATCTCTCATCAACCCATTTGAAAAATTCCTAATTGACGTTGTTATGCTACTGAAATTGCACCATGATTTTCCAAGCCAAAATCATCATGTATGGAATATTATAGACATTTCAATATCAATTGTATTCACCTTTATGATCATGTTCTTATTTGTTAAGGACTTGAGTTTATATATTCCAAACTCATTTTTCATGGAATAAAGTATCATGTTTAATGAATCCATGTGGTATGATCTATGTGGCACACTTATATGTGAAAAAATGAATATTAAGTGTGTTCCCTGATAGTGCTCTAATGCATTAGGTGTTGTTTAGTATCATGATAGTCGATGAGAAATGAGGTTTTACAGATGATAATTCATGTGTAATGAGGGTTTACGCATTCTAATTCCTAATAAATAATGGTTTACTCATTCTTATCCATCTGCAATGAGCCTTGGATCATGATAACATCATGTTATATTTCATTGCCACATTTCCATGTTATGATTATCATGCCTTATCATTCCATAATGTTCATATTTCCTTTCATTCTCTATTGATATTACAATTTTCTAACATATATCTTCTTCCTCTTGTTATTCCATGGTTATTCACATTTTGGGCATTATAGATCACACCTTTCTAGTGTGCATCCTAAGGTTATCCCATGGAGTATTAAGAACCAATGTGTATTAAGAGAATGATAAGGAGGTTGTCAACAAAAATTCTTTATTTAATGTTTTAATCTGTTATGTAATATTCCTAATTTCATAAGACACTAGTCCTATCGATCATATATGTTGTATTTTGTTCATTTTTATATAATAAGTCAGTTTTAAATGTCTAAAAATAGATGGGGTTTTAGTCTTACTTTAGGATTTCTGAACATCTTTATCCACTCATCTCTTTTTTATTTTATTATGAATTTAAAAAAAATTAACCTTCAAAATATAAATATATTTATCAATAAATTGGAATATCATATTAATTTAATTAGTGATTCACTAAAATATATATTCAAAATAACATGAATGAAATATATCACTAACATCCTATGACACATAAACGCATACTACCCATTATAAATGAAACAAAATAATTCCAAAAAAATATTAGTATACCATTATTTAAACACAATTTCAAAAAAAAATCTAGCGATTCATTAAGAAATAAATTGTTGAATCATCTCATTATATAATTTCATTTACACCTCTTATATTAATTAAAACAAGATGCATTTTAATTTTTCTATTCTGAATTATCCATTCTAATCCTATATTCCCTTCATATTTTTCAAATAATTATAAATATTCATACTTATTGTAATTTTCATCAGGTTAATTATTTTAAATCTTCAATAATGGTATACATGTAAATGGATTTTTTCCCATTCCTCAAATCATGATCCCTACCATAATATTGAAACAAATCTAATTTATCAACCTAATCGAGGAAAAAATAAAATCTAAATATGGAGATTTCACTATTAGAATTTAATGTCCTTAAGGATTAAGGGGTTTTATGTAAATGGTGTAGAAACAAGTAAATCAAAAAAGGAGGATAAACATTAAATAATTGATTTCAAGATCTTAAATATTATATTAATAAAAAAAATACTCCATTTAGAAATAAAATCTCTCTATTTTCCAAAAACAAAAAGAAATCTCATGAATCAATGAATTAAATTAAATGATGCATCATTTTAAATGTTTTTTATCATTTTGTAAATTTCTTATTTCATTTTCAATAAATTTTTTACATTATAAAAATCTGACATCTACCACTGAACCCTAAATTAATACCTCAGAATAGTATTTATGATTGTTATAAAATTACCATTGTCCATGAAATGGTTATTTTCAATGTGTCGATAAAAAAATGTTTTTTAAAGAGGTTATGGACTGAAAGATAGTGAGTGAATAATAGGTAACCTTATTAATATCCCATGAATATATTATGATACTTATCTATTTTAATTTTAACATTCTGCCAACAAAGGAACCTTCTCCCTGATACTAATCTATTTGATAAACATGTAAAACACTCATTGTAGTATAGGAATGTATATGATAGAACTATAATGTATAAAATTGTAAATAGGGTTATTCATGACTTCTATGGTATTAATATTTATTAAATGTAAATGTTGGTTTTGAAGATAGATTTATTAATCAAAATAATTACTGCAATAAAATTAAAATTAAATTTTCATAATTATATTTTTAAAATTAAAAAATGTTCTAGAAGAAAGCATGCCCGAGTTTCACTTAAGAAATATACTCAATGAAAAATGGAAATATTGGGATTATGAAAATATCATAGGAATGAGAAATTTTATTTAGTAATATTACTCAAGAGGACTCCTACTAATAATAAATAATTTGACACAAATTATTGTAATTCAAGTAAAATGGAAATATTTAGAAATATTCTTTGAAAAAATTAAGCAATTCCTCTAAATCATGATTTTTCAAATACATATCCCTATTTTTACTTTTACAACATCATTCCTTCATTTTACTCAATGATTTTATTGATACCAGACTTCGAATCATATAATGATGATTATCCTTAGTTGTTTCTTAGAATATGAATTAAAAATAAGGAAAAAATATAACAACAAACAATGAATTTTCAATTAATATCTAATAAATGGAAATTTTAATAGTAACTAAATGTATTATAATTTAAAATAATACTCAAATTTTGATTTAATGTTATTTATGATACAACCATAAATATTGAAGATTCACTAATATAGTTTTTTCATCCATAGTTCGCAAAGTTAACTTCTATTTCATGACATGAATCACAAATAACCTATTAAATCCCTTATTTATACTTACCATTTACATTTATTTTGAACATAAAAAATAATTCAAAGAACAAGTTTCATTAAATATTATTCAAAAATAAAATTGAAATATATACATTACTCAATACTAAATTTAAAATATAAATGTAATCCAATTAAAACATTAAAAATAAATACTAATAAAAAATTCAATTTCTTACAAGATGTCTCTCTTTTTATGGTAATTTATATGGTTAATTAATTTTTTTGGCTAATTGGATTGTTATATATATCCATCATTCCTCATTTTCCCATGTATGAATATTATGGGAATATTGTATAGCTCTATTTTACTTATTCTTATTATATTCTAAATTTGTTGTAAGGACGCCTCTAAAGGATTGAGGAAATTTATTAAATTTTCCTCACTAGGTATCACTTAAATTTTTCATCCACTAACAGATTTGATTGATCAAAATTTTCAATTATCTCTTCAACATGAGAAAAAACAATCCTTAATATCATATTCTTACTCTTGTTACTTCAGCAAAAAATATTTGAAATCAGTTAATATTGCATATATACTACATTATTATTCCTCTTACTATTATTTAAATCATATATTTTAAATGAATCCATGTATAAAATAACCAATTGTTGTTCCATATTATTCAATCTACTTCCCTTCAAAATATATATGATGGTTCTAGATAAATGTTCATGTCGTCTTCTTTTCTTATATTTCTGGTTCAACACAAGTTTTGACATCAATTTTAACCTATTTTTCATCTTTTAATTATGTCTTAGAATATTTTTTAGTTAAAACTAGTATGTGGACATTCCATGATAATTTTGATGGCGGTATCATTATATCCATTCCTTAAAAATATTCTTTTCTTTTTAGACTTTTACTTTTTAATCAATAGAATAAAACGTGACTGTGTCTTTAAATAAAAAAATTAATAATGAATAGTTACGATTACCATGGTTTTTTATTAATATTATAAACACTCTTAAATTTATTATTGTGGACTATATCATAGTGGATTTTATCCCATGGTCCTTCTCATTATAAGTTAACCTCTTTCATCATTCTCTCTAAGTGTTGAGATTCCTCTTTAAAAAAAATTCTATGTCATATATAATTTCATCATTATTGGCCATGTACATTTTTGGGCAGTTTATTCATGCATGTTTTTATTGTCTCTCAAAGATCTTCAATTTCTCATGACAAAGTAATGATTTGAATGAAGAACATTTTGTTATCAGAAAATGGATATAAATGTCGAACCATCTAGAGTAAAGAATAGAAATCACATAAAATGAGTAAAAACTAATGTACATAAAAAGATATGCTAAACTAAACAAATGAAAAGATATTGGAAAATACATTTAAATTTATTTTGGATTAAAATAATTTCTAATCATGACCCAAATAAAGACACAATAAATTTTATCATTTATAGGGTGTCGTTAATTCTAATGAGGGTAATCCAATTTAAATTGATCTAAAAGAAAAAAAAATATCTACTTACTGTCTAATAGTAGGGGTTGGAGAGTATTTTGTTTAACCCATGGGTTTGGTTTTAGTAGATTTGATGAAAATTAATGTTGTTTTGTTTAAAATTACAATAGGAGAAGAGTGAAGATATAGGTTTTATTCGAAATTAATTAGATAAAACATGAAATATTTTGTAAATTTTAGGCTATGTTTTTGTGGATTAAAAATTGAGCCCAATTATTTACGTTTTACTAGATTTTAACATAATATATCCTTTATTATTTGTTCATTTTCTCTAATTCATTAATTCCACATTTTTTTAACGTGAACTACTTCTGGTTGATTATAGAATTATGTGATTCAAAAAGACATTTATGAAATATCATTTTAAATCACACATGGGGAATTCATGAATTAATATTATTAGTAATACATAAAATTGTACTTATTGATTCTATTAAAAATTTTCATGATAATATATGAGGATAGATATATAATTAAACAATTAAATCCATTAAATTAGAAAAAATTGATAACGGATAATAAGTATAATAAATAACCAATATATATATATATATATGTATATAGAATAATTTCATATTGGATTGATAAATTATAATATCTATGTTTAAGGTTATTAGTTATGTAATTAATTCACATAAATTATTTATTGATGTGTTATAGTGTAAATGAAGAATCAATCAGAGCATAGGAAAGGGTTTTCATCTCAAATTCATCTCTAGGATACATGATTTATTTTAGGTACATAATTCCATTTTGGGGGATTATATGTTTCATAATTGATTTATTATATAATGATACACCTTCTATTCATAGTAAATTATTCTCAAGTTATTTATCCATCACTCAATAGGTTATGATTCTAAATTCACTGCATGTTGTAAGGGTTTTTGTTATCTCAATTCATATTCATTAAGTTATAATTTTTTGTCAAGAAAATATATCATATAAGGGTGTAAATTTTTTTCTATCATTTAATTATATGTAATTTTTTCTTGACTTCTAGAGAATAACATTTTTACAACATAAACATCTTTTTCAGAAGTTTCTTACCTCATGAACTATATTTTCTATAAAGCGAATTCAGAAACTCAAATGTCTTCTATTAATTTATTTGGTTTCTTTTAAAATTAAAACATCAATATTCTCATTATTAATTGATCTCCTATTTTATATGAATTTATATTTCATATTTTTTGGGAGATTTTTTTTTCAAATCTTCTTTATTAATTATTTTCACACATAAATGTATAATTTTATCAAGAATGAACCTATATCTCTAAATCAGAAATTAATTTCTTGTTCTTTTCTTCTTTCCAACCAATATACTGCTATATTTTTTGGAAATCCAATATGTATTATTTTATATGATCTTTTAATCCTCTTCAACCCTTTAAAAGAATTTACAACTAATACTATTTTTACAATGTGGGTTCTCAAACAACAGCATTCCAAAAATATTTTCCACCCTAAATTTATTTTTAAAATATTTATGACTTTTAATGTAATCTTTTCTTAATGATTATGTTTCAATTTAAAATGATTTCAAATGTTATAACTCACCTTTTTATAAATTACTGGTGAATTATACCTGTATGTTCACCTTTTTATGAGTATGTTGAAAATGATCACCTTAAATATTTTTCATGGGTACACATCGTTCAACCTCCTTTGTAATTTTATTTGAAACATTCTCTCTATATATTTTTGGTTTAAAAAATTAAAGTTAATTTTCTCAATGATTTAGATAATATATCTTTAAAAAGATTTCAATGAACAAAAATATTTCTTTTTTACATTTTTTTTCTCAAGTATCATAAAAATTACTTTTTATCTAAGTCATTTTCCTATATGATTTTTTTCAAAATCATTCATGTTTTATATACATTATTTTTCTTCTATTGAATTTCCTTTAGGAATATAGTATTCTACATTCCTTTGATAAAAGGTTGATCACCTATATTATACAGATCGATTTATTAGGGAAAATTAATGAATTATGTTTATACCATTTATCAATATGAATTAAATACTATATGATTTATTATCCCCATTTTGACTTTTAAAACTTCATTCCCTCATTTAATCCTTGATTTTATTGATACCAAAATTAGATTCATATAATGATGATTATCCTTAGTTGTTTATTAGTATATGAACTAAAAATAATGAAAAAATATAACAACAAACCATGAATTTACAATTAAAATCTAAAAAATAGAAATTTATAAAGTAATTAAAATTATTATAATTAAAACTAATACTCCCATGTTGATTTAATGTTCTTTATGATACAACCATGAACATTGATGATTAACTTATATAGTTTTTTCATCCATAGTTCGCAATATTAACTTCAATTTCATGACAAGAATCACAAATAACCTCTTATATCCTATATTCATACTTACCATTTACATTTATTTTGAACATAAAAAATACTTCATAGAATAAGGTACATTCATTATTATTCAAAAATAAAATTGAAATTTAGACTTTACTCAATACTAAATATAAAATATAAAAGTAATCCAATAAAAATACTAAAACTATCACGAACCGCCTTCACCAAAAGGAGGGAAGGGTCAGCAGATTGCCAGGACCTTCCTTCTTTATGTTGAAGGAGAGATAATGACCCCTGAGACCCGCCATCAATAGGTCCCGGAGTGGAGACTAGCACCAAGGGTATAGAAATTTCTCACAAATGGAAGGCATTACCCCTTTTTGTTTTATAAGATCGAGAGATGAGATGATGAAATTAAACAACACCAAGGTAAAAGGAAAGTAAAGAAAAAAATAAACCATTCCCACATGCATGTTACAAAAGTAAGTCCACAAGTACAAAAGGTGACTACAAGGTAAGTACCAAAGAGGAAAAGAAAAACAACAACTGCAACTGCTCCAAAGGTCCGAGCTAGTAAGGTCCTGTGTGATCCTTAAAGTTCTCCTAGAAACCTGAAAGCAGTTTTATATATGTAGGGTGAGCATACAAGTACACTCGATAGGGAAAACAAAAGACTCTCGTGCACAAATGTGGGGATGTACTAAAGTCTCGTGAGAAAAAGAGTGAACCAAACACTTAACAAGGAAAACTATCCACCCTAGGCCTCACCAAGGCACACTTCCCAAATAACTCAAGTCAAGTAATATATATAATAAGAGGACATCGATTTTTGGGTACCCCGCGCCACTTTCCCACTGGTTATTGAGACATCCTACGCATCACACCAATCCCGCCATTCTCACCGCGGTCACACTGCCAAAATCCCGCTCACACACACCTGGGCCACAACCACATGCATCCCACTGCCGAAATCCCGCCCACACACACCTGGGCCACAACTGTCACATGTAACCACGCCTACAAACACCTAGGCCAAAACAACCGCCACTACGCCCAAAGACACCTGGGCTAATGGAAATCCACTGCCACTCTCGAAGACACCTGGGCCTCATCCCGAAGACACTTGGGAAACCACCAGCCGCACACCCCTGGCCAACCACCACACTACCCCGCCTAAAGGTTCTTGGGCTAATAATGGACCTCAGGCCATCACAGCCTGCCTGAAGATACTTGGGCTATCCAGGAAAGGGAGAAGAAAAGGAGCTAATAACCAGCCACAATGAATATTGTTTGGAAAAACACCCTCCCCCATGAAATGGGGGTGTTCGGCACTAAGTGATCTACTTGGGTGGGGCGCGAATAAGAAACACAAAGCTAAAATTACAAATATATAGGTAACAAGAACCCACCCAAGCTTGGTTTTTCTTTAGACAGCCTACAGATCACAACAACCCTCAAGTCCGAGTCACGACTCACGCTAACAACCCATTTGTCCCCTTTCTTATGTATTGTTAAGTAATAATGTGTATGTTTAAGCACTGCTGGGAAACTAGTAGGCATAGGCATAAGGTCAAGAAAGTAAACAGTCAAACATAAACCAAAACACTCACTCTCGGTTCTCAACAAAAGAGGATTCCACCCCAATTCGTGATATAAACAATTATCCACCCGGTCTTAAAACTCACAACCACCGAATCCATAACAACAAGAGATCACATCCCCCAAATTCACACAACCACCAAGAGTATAAAAGAACAGGGGATCCCATCCCCTCCTACATCTCCAGCAATCAGCCCGAAAGGAAAACAACCAACTACCAACACCAACACAAGTCAAGGATTTTCATATTTAAATGACTTAACACACTCCATGATTCAAATTCTGTGTGTTCTAACCGGGAGTTATCACAGAAGGGTTGATCCTGGTGCTTTCAATTTATTCAGCCGGATATGAATGATTAACCAATTTCACAGCAGGAGTTCACATTTACCAATATGCCCTTTAAAACATCAGCAGGGTTCATTAGTGCACAAACAATGACCACCAACGACATCAATTTTCATAAGGCATAAGCCATCACAACTCAACAAGATGGTCATAAAAGAAACATCATCAAAATATAGGACATCATCAACGATGACAGCCCCCCTCCTTTCTTTATAGAATTTGTTCATTATCTTTAACTAGGTCTGGTTTATCCAATTCTACAGAACAAAAGCATTCCCACCCCGCATGATACACCAAAAGAGAGAGATGAAGGAGAAATTACCTACTTGTTGATAGGTAATCGACAATTAGGCCGGGGGCGCGAAACATTACGGATAACGATGTGTCAGATGCACCAGACTCTGTTTGTGAAAAGCCACGATCGAGGAAAGAGAAACCACTTTTAACCCATAGTTTATATGATCTGGGGATGGTTGAGGTAAAAGCGTGAAACCGTGTAAGGCGCGGGGGTCATGGGTTGACCACACGTCTCCACTTGTCACAAAAGGGGTCAGGTGGTTTAAGCCGACTCATTGATTGATTAAGTATTTAATTAAAACTCATATGCGTGTTACAGGTCTTTGAAGCACGCTTAAACGATTCAGAATAGGGTTTAAAACCCTATGTGCGCAAAAGGAGCGCTGCTGGAAACAACTTGACAAGGCCGAGTGATGCGGATCGGTCTCACCGATCGGTTGCACCGATCAGTCTCACCGATCGGTCTCACCGAGCGGTCTCACCGACCGGTCTCACCGACTGGTCTCACCGATCGGTCGCGATGATCCGTCTCAGTGATCGGTTCTGCCGATCGGTCTCACCGATCGGTCGCGCCGATCGGTCTCACCGATTGGTCGCGCCGATCGGTCTGACCGAGACGCCACTCCTTTAGGACCCAGATTTTGTCAATGGGAAGGACCAAGAGAGTTTGGGTCATCACATTAGATACCTCTCAAACTATTCTCGTCCTCGAGAATTTAAACATCCTAAAAGGGATGGGTGGGTCCGAACAACCACCCCGGAAGATACCTCTCAAGAGTGAACCTCATCGTTAACTAAGAACACCTTCATGTCACGAACCATGCAACATGCCATGCCAAACTGCCCGGGCATGTGGGTTGGGGAGTCTCCTCCCCCATGTAAAGATATTATCCACTTTGGGTGACACTGACTCGCCCGCACGGGTTTGATCGCATCCACCTAAATGTGTCTTGATTAGGGGCCGGGTTCTCTCCTTCCCCATAGCCGGGGCTTTTTACACATAAACAGAGGAAAGAAAAGCGGCACATTTCATAGCCAAAATACAAAACGTTCTACCACAACAGGTACAACAAGGAACAAAACTCAAAACAACTCCGAGTACTGGGTACGCATCTGTGCTTCCCTCACCCACGTACTCTCCTCAAGCCAACCATGTCTCTACAACACACGAACCAAGGGGATGGTTCGCCCATGAAGCACCTTTCCTTGATGTCCAGATCATCCCAATCAAGGACATTTGAATCATCGTGCAGATACTGAAGGAGCTGGGACACAAGAAAGACATCATATATAATTAGTAGCGGCGTTGGCAACGCTAGCTGGTAAGACACTTCGTCGACCACCCGCAACACTTGGAAGGGTCCGATGAATCTGGGAGAAAGCTTACTCCCTTTGCCGAACCTCCGCTACCCACGCTGAGGTGAGACCATTAAGAACACGTGGTCCCCAACCTCAAACTCTAAGGGCCTCCTCCTAATATCAGCATACAACTTCTGTCGGTCCTAGGCCGCCTTCATCCTTTCCCGTATGAGGTGAACCTTCTCTGTCGTGTTCTGCACCACCTCCAGACCAAGGATTCCTACCTCTCCTACTTCGGTCCAACACACAGGCGAATGACATGGCATCCCGTACAAAGCTTCAAACGGGGTCATTCCAATGGTAGAGTGGTAGCTATTATTGTAGGAAAACTCTACCAGAGGCTAGTGTTGCAACCATTATCCTCCTAATTCCAGAACACATGCTCGCAGCATATCCTCCAAGGTCATGATGGTGTGCTCTATTTGTCCATCTGTCTAGGGATGGAAAGCAGTGCTAAGGCATAACTGGGTGCCAAACGCATGCTACAATCCTCTACAGACTCACGAGGTAAACCATGCATCCATATCTGAGACTATAGACCTCGAAACTCCATGCAACCTCACCACCTCATCCTCGTACTTTCGTGCCAAAGCATCCACAACACTCGACTCCCTAATCACCAGAAAGTGAGCTGATTTCGTCAACCTGTCCACTACCACCCAGATGGCATCATACCCACCTTGGACCTTGGGTAGTCCCGTGAAGAAATCCATCAAGATGTCATCCCACTTCCACTCGGGGACATCTAGAGAACGTAGTAGGCCGCCTGGAACTCGGTGTTCAGCCCTCACTTGCTGACACACTAAGCACGTGGCCACAAACTCTGCAACCGATCACTTAACTCCGGGCCACCAAAACTGCCTCTTCAAACCCTGGTACATCTTGGAAACTCCTGGGTGTACCGCCAGGGGTGAGTTGTTGAACTCACTAAGAACATTGTCGTGCATCGCCTCCGGGACAAACAAGCTTTTCTGGAAAAGTATCTAGTTCTGACCATCATCTGTCCATCCTTCCAGAGCAATGCCCTGGTCAACCTGGTCACGCATCACTTCGCACTCTATGTCTCTCCACTGAGACTCCTCCACTTTCTGAAACAGGGATGACTGCACTGTCATCTGATATAGGCATCCTATGCCGCTATCCATCTTCACATCTAGGTGTAAGGCGGCCAACTCATCCATTTCCTTCCAGGCGTCCTCCGACTCTCGGACCGAATCCTTCTGCGACCTCCTACTCAAGGCATCAGCCACTACATTGCCCATGCCCTTAGTATAAGAGATCTTGAAATCGTAATCCTAGAAAAACTCCACCCATCTCCGTTGTTGTAGGTTTAAGTCCCACTGGGAGAAGATATACCTCAAGCTTTTGTGATCCGTGAAAACCAAAAAGCGTTCCCTGATGAGGTAGTGTCGCCATAACTTTAGCGCAAAAACAATCGATGCAAACTCCAGGTCGTGGGTGGCGTAATTACACTCATGGGAACGCAGTTGCGTGGACCCATAAGAGATCACCCCTTGTCGTTGCATCAACACACATCCCAAGCCCTGTCCTAAAGCATCACAAAACACCTAATAAGCCACCCCTTTTTCTGGTAATCTCAGCACTGGGGCACTGACCAACTTCTCCTTCAGATAGCTGAAGGCAGACTGGCAGTGCTCACTCCATACGAAAGCCTGGTCGTTCCTAGTTAGAGCCGTCAAAGGGGATGCTACTCGGGAGAAGTTGGGTACGAATCTTCGGTAGTAACCTGCCAACCCGAGGAAACTTCGGACTTCTGCCAAATTCTTGGGTGATTCCCAAGAAACAACTGCATCAACTTTAGATGGGTCCACCGCTACACCCTGCTCATACACCATGTGCCCGAGGAAGAGCACTTCTCGTGTCCAGAACTTGCATTTTGACAACTTCCCATGGAACTGCTGCTGTCGGTGGACCTCCAAAACTGTCCTCAGGTGATCTGCATGGTCCTCCTCTGATCTAGAGTAGACCATGATGTCGTCGATAAACACAACCATGAACCGATCCAGGTACTCCCGGAAGATGGAGTTCATAAGCCCCATGAACATAGCCAGGGTGTTCGTAACACCGAAGGGCATGACTACGAACTCGAAGTGTCTATACCTGCACCTAAACAGTGTCTTCGGGATGTCGATCTCTTTCACCCTCAGCTGGTGGTACCCATACCGTAGGTCGATCTTCGAGAACCATCCTGCCCCTTTCAGCTGGTCGAAAAGATAATCTATCCTTGGGAGAGGGTAGCGATTCTTGATCATCACCTAATTCATCCTCCTGTAGTCTATGCACAACCTAAGACCACCATCTGCCTTCTTTGCAAAAAAGATCGGAGCACCCCATGGTGATGCTCTCGGATGAACATAACCCATCTTCATCAGATCTTCAATCTGTATCCCCAACTCTCGTAGCTCCGAAGGTGCCATCCGGTAAGGAGCCATCGAGATTGGACGAGCGTCGAGCTGTAAGACTATCCCGAACATGATATCACGTCAAGGGGGTAGAGTCGTCACATCCTCAGGAAATATGTACATAAACACACGGATGATCTCTAGCACTTCCACCATTTCAGCATCTACTGATTCCACTGTCAGCTCAGTCAACAAGGAGAGGAGAGGTTCCTCTCTCATGTTTCCCTTCAGACTGCTCCGCTCTCCGGTGAAGGTAACACGCCGACTGTCCAAGTCTGAGAACACCACCCTTCTTCGAAAACAGTCGATGATGGCGCACACAAAAAATAGCCATTCGATTCCTAGGATGACATCGTATGGTAGAATATGAAGCATAAGAAGATCCCTAACCGACTGATGTGGCCCTATCATCAGTCTACATCCCCTTCAAACAAACAACCAGTTGGTCTGACCTCCGACTGGTGTGCTCAACACCAGGGGAATTGGAATTCTCTCCGCATCTAAACCCAAGGCATGGGCTAGGCTGGGTGAAACAAAGGAGTGCGGAGCTCTGGTATCGAACAAGGCATAAGCGAGAGTGCTAAACAGACTGATCGTACCTCGAACAACCTCTGGCCCTGCTGGAACTGCTATCTCTGCAGTGTGCAACTGTCCACGCCCATCACCCCTGCCCCTCGGCTATCGGCCACCTCCCCGACCACGCCTTGGTCGAGGTCCCTGTGGAGCGCCCTGAGGTCGTCCTCCTCCTCCTACGTCTGCCCTCGGAGGAGCGGGAGCTCGCTGTCCCTACTGCTGCTGCTAGAAAGGTCTGGCTGGATACTGCGGCGGGGCGAGTGCTGGGGATGAATGCCCCTACTGTACTACACCCAGTCGGGGAACTGACTCCGGAGATTCCCAGGGCTCCCACAGATGAAGCACCGCAGTCACGAGCCCGTAGGAAAAGGGCGAGGGATGGGGGTTCGAAACTGAAACTATTGCGGCCTGCTCCCTACGGGTCGGAACATAGAGGGTCCTGACGCTGGAGGCCTAGTGCTGACGACCTTCCCCGTAGATGTTCCCAGCTGGATCCCCTCTCGGGACACTCCTCCTAGAGCATGCATCCTCTCCACCACTTCGGCATTCTTCTGGACCTCCATGTAAGTCGGCAGGGTAAAGGGGGTAACAGCATACTGGAGGGAGGGTCAGAGTGTCTCCTCTAAACGGCTTTCCCAAGACTCCTCATCGAGAAAGAGGTCCGGAGAAAAACGTAGGAGGTCCTTGAACTTGATCCCTAGCTCCCTCATAGACATACTCCCCAGCTGGAGGGAGAGTAGTTCCTGCCTCTTTTCTACCTTCATCGTCGAGGAGAGGAATTCCGCCCAGAACTCCCTCTCAAAATCCACCCAAGCCACCTCAGACTCTCTCCTCTTTCCCAGGTAAAGCATCCACCAATGACGTGCCGCTCCCTACATCTGGCTAACGGCCAAAGGAACCCAGTACTCGATCGGGGCCCAAATCAGGCTGAAGTCTATAACTAGCTCCTCTTGCCAGCCTTCCATATTCATATCGGAGGTGCTGCCCTCATACTTCTCGAGGGCCAGTCGCTGGAAGGCTCGAAGAGTCTTCTGCCACTGGTCGTCCTCTTCCTCTTGATCAGCTCTCCGTCGATCGGCCAAAGGAGTCTGTGGGGCCTCGATCGCTAGAACCACACGTGGTCGCCTTCCAAGTGCCATAGCTGCAAGGTAAACAAGGAATGCCTAAGCCCAAGTAGTGCAGAAAATTGTTCTTAAAACTTCTTAAAATTTAATTTATTCTTAATTCCCAAGACATCCCAGAAACACAAGAACACATGTCATTATGATGCATGTACCTTTCCTAGGGTATCTACCCTGCAATCAGTGTGGCCTCACTTGGTCGTTCGGTAGGTCCAGAGTCCTTGCATCGGATCACGTGGGGCCCTAAAATCCCGTGTCCTTTCCGGTCTTCCCTAGCCTAATTCGCACACCAAGGTCACCCAACATTGTTGCCTTACCATCTCATGTAATCCTCACTATGCCTAACTCCATACTCCATCCTATCTCTCAACCATCCGCCTCTGATACCATTCTGTCACGACCCGCCTTCACCAAAAGGAGGGAAGGGTCACCAGATTTCTAGGCCCTTCCTTCTTTAAGATGAAGGAGATATAATGACCCCTAAGACCCGCCTTAAATAGGTCACGAAGTGGCGACTAGCCCCAAGGGTATAGAAATTTCTCACAAATGGAAGGCATTACCCATTTTTGTTTTATAAGATCGAGAGATGAGATGATGAATCTCAACAACACCAAGGTAAAAGGAAAGTAAAGCCAAAAATAAACCATTCCCACATGCATGTTCCAAAAGTAAAGCCACAAGTACAAAATGTGACTACAAGGTAAGTACCACAGAGGAAAAGAAAAACAACAACTGCAACTGCTCCAAAGGTCTGAGCTAGTAAGGTCATGTGTGATCCTCGAAGTCCTCCTGGAAACCTGAATGAAGTTTTATATACGTAGGGTGAGCATAAAAGTACACTCAGTAGGGAAAACCTAAGACTCTTATGCACAAGTGGGGGGACGTACTAAAGTCCCCGGAGAAAAGGAGTGAACCAAACACTTAACAAGGGAAACTATCCACCCCAGGCATCACCAAGGCACACTCCCCAAATAACGCAAGTTAAGTAATGTATATAATAAGAGCACATCGATGTTTGGGTACCCCGCACCACTTTCCCACTAGTTATTGAGACATCCTATGCATCGGACAAATCCGACCATTCTCACCGCAATCCCACTGCCGAAATCCCACCCACACACACCTGGGCCACAACCACACGCAGTCCCACTACCGAAATCCCGCCCGCACACACCTGGGACACAACTGTCACATGTAACCACACCTGCAAACACCTAGGCCAGAACAACCACCACCACGCCCGAAGACACCTAGGCTAAAGTAAATCCACTGCCACGCCCGAAGACACCTGGGCCTCATCCCGAAGACACTTGGTAAACCACCTGCCGCACACAGCTGGACAACCACCACACTACCCCGCCCGAAGGTTCTTGGGCTAATAATGGACCTCAGGCCATCACAGCTTGCCTGAAGATACTTGGGCTATCCGGGAAAGGGAGCAGAAAATGATCTAATAACCAGCCACTATGAATAGTGTTGGGAAAAACACCCTCCCCCATGAAATGGGGGTGTTCGGTACTAAGTGCTCAACTTGGGTGGGTCACGAATAAGAAACACAAAGCTACAAGTATAGATATATAGGTAACAAGCACCCACCCAAGCTAGGTTTTTCTTCAGACAGCCTACAGATCACAACAGCACTCAAGTCCGAGTCACGACTCACGCTAACAACCCATTTGTCCCCTTTATTATTTCAAATTCAGTAATAATGTTTATGTTTAATCACTACTGGGCAACTAGTAGGCATAGGCAGAAGTCCAGGAATGTAAACAGTCAAACATCAACCAAAACGCCCACACCCAGTTCTCAACAGCAGTGGATTCCACCCCAATTCGTGATATAAACAAGTATCCACCCGGTCTTAAAACTCACAACCATCGAATCCATACCAACATGAGATCACATCCCCCAAATTCACACAACCACCGAGAGTATAAAAGAACATGGGATCCCATCCCCTCCCACATCTCCAGCAATCGGCCCGAAAGGAAAAAAACCAACTACCACCACCAACACAAGTCAGAGATTTTCAGATTTAAATGACTTAACACATTCCATGATTCAAATTTCGTGTGTTCTAACTGGGAGTTATCACAGAAGGGTTGATCCTAGTGCTTTCAATTTATTCAGCCGGATATACGTGATTAACCAATTTCACTGCAGGAGTTCACATTTACTAACAAGCCATTTAAAACATCAGCAGGGTTCATTAGTGCACAAACAACGACCACCAACGACCTCGATTTTCAGAAGGCATAAGCCATCAAAACTCAACAAGATGGTCATAAAAGAAACATCATCAAAATATAGGACAACATCAATGATCACATCCCCCCTCCTTTCTTTATAGAATTCGTTCATTATCTTTAACTAGGTCTGTTTTATCCAATTTTACAAACCAAAAGCACGCCCACCCCGCATGATACACCAAAAGAGAGAGACGAAGGAGAAATTCCCTACTTGTTGATAGGTAATCGATGTTTAGGCCGAGGGCACAGAACATTATGGATAATGATGCGTCCAATGCACCAGAAGCTGTTTGTGAAAAGACACGATCGAGGAAAGAGAAACCACTGCTAACCCTTAGTTTATAAGAGTCGGGGACGGTTGAGGTGAAAACGCGAAACCGCGTAAGGCGCAGGGGTCGTGGGGTGACCACGTGGCTCCACTCGTCACAAAAGGGGTCGGGTGGTTTAAGCCGACTCATGGATTGATTAAGTATTTAATTAAAAATCTTATTCGCATTACATGTCTTTAAAATACGCTTAAATGAGTCAGCATAGGGTTTAAATCCCTATTTGTACAAAAGGAGCACTGCTGGAAACAACTTGACAAGGCCGGGTGATGCCGATGGGTCGCGCCGATCAGTCCCGCCGATCGGTCTCACTGATCGGTCTCCCCGATCGGTCTCCCTGATCGGTCTCCCCGATTGGTCTCACTGATCGGTCGCGCCGATCGGTCTCACCAATCGGTCGCGCCGATCGGTCTCACCGATCGGTCGCACCGACGGGTCTCACCGATCGGTCTCACCGACCGGTCTCACCGACCGGTCTCACCGACCGGTCTCACCGACCGGTTGCGCCTATCGGTCTCACCGATCGGTCGTGCCGATCGGTCTGACCAAGACACCACTCCTTTAGGACCTGGATTTTGGCAAAGGGAAGGACCAAGAGAGTTTGGGTCATCACAAAAAATAAACACCAATAAAAAAAGTCAATTTTGTACTAGATGTCTCTCTTATTATGGTTAACTATATTGTTAATTAAACTTTTTAGCTAATTAGAGTGTTATATATATCCAACATTCTTCATTTTCCCCATGTATAAATATTATTGGATTATTCTATAGCTCTTTTTTACTAATTCTTATTAGATTCTGAATTTGTTTTATGGACACCGCTAAAGGATTGAGGAAATTTATTAAATTTTTGTCACGAGGTATCACTTAAAATTTTTCATCCACTAATGGATTTGAATGATCATGTTTTTCAATTATCTCTTCAACATGAGAAATAAAAATCCACAATATCATATTATTATTCTTGTTACCTCAGTAATAAATATTTGAAGTCAGTTAATATTGCATATATAATCCATTCCCATTCCTCTTATTATTATCTAAATCATATATTTTTAAAGGAATCCATGTACCAAATAACCAATTCTTGTTTAGTATTATTCAAACCACTGCCCTTTAAAATATTTATGATGGTCCAAGATAAATGCTCATGTAGTATTCTCCTCTTATTTTTCATGTTTAACACAAGTTTTAACTTCAAATTCTACATATTTATCATCTTTTAATTATGTCTAAGACTATTTTTTAGTTAAAACTAGTATGTGTACATTCCGTAATAATTTTGATGGTGGTATCATTATATCCATTCTTTAAAAAGACTCTCTTTTTATGAGACTTTTACTTTTTAGTCATGGGAATAAAACATGAGGGTGTCTTAAAAAAAATAAGCATCTACAGTTACGATTACCATATATTTTTTTAATATTCAAAACACTCTTGAATGTATCATCTAGGACTATATCATAGTGGACTTTATCACATGGTCCTTCTCTTGATTTTTTAACCTCTTTCATCATTCTCTCTAGGCGTTGAGATGTCTCTTATAAAAAAAATTATTTCATATAGCATTGCATCATCATCAGTCATGTACATTATTTGCATGTTTATTTCATGAATGTTTTTTATATTCTCTCGAAGATCATCAATTTCTAGTAACAAAGTAATAATTTGAATGAAGAACTTTTTCTTATTAGAAAATTGATATAAATGTCCAACCATCAAGGGTAAAAAATAGAAATCACGTAAAATTATAAAAAACCAATTTATATAAAAATATATGTGAAACTAAACAATTGAAAATATATTGGAAAATACATTTTAATTTTTTTTATTAATATTTCCTCTAATCGTGGCCAAAATAAAGACATAATAAATTTTATCTTCTATAGGGTGTCATTAATTCTAATGAGGGTAATCCAATTTAAATTTTTCTAAAAGAAAAAAATTCTACTTACTATCTAAGAGTAGGGTTTGGAGAGTTTTATGTTTAACCCATGGGTTTTTTTTAGTATATTTGATGAAAATTGATGTTGTTTTGTTTAAAATTATAATAGGAGTAGAGTGAAGAAATAGTTTTAATTTGAAATTAATTGGATAAAACATGGCATGTTTTGTAATTTTCTGGCTATGTGCGTGTAGATTAATAATTGATCCCAGTTACTTATGTTTTTACTAGAGTTGAATATATGATATCCACTATTATTTTTTCATTTTCTCTAATTATTTAATTCCACATTTTTTTACCGTGAACTAATTTTGGTTGATTTTAGAATTACGTGATTCAAAAAGACATTTATGAAATATCATTCTAAATCACACAATGGGAATTCATGAATTAATATTATTAGTAATACATCAAATTTTACTTCTCGATTCTGATAAAAATGTTCATGATAATATATGGGGTTTGATATATAATTAAACAATGAATATATAGATCAAATGTAAACTAAAAATAAATAAAAATTCTTTTGTAAAATCCAATTATGATTATATAATTTGAGAATATAGATAATTAACCCCACCTTATTTTCATGAGAGGGTGATTGAGGAATATATAAGTAAAGAAATCGCAATGATATAATCGTGTAGACTACGTGAAGACATTGTAGTGGAAACACTTTATAA
Organism: Viscum album; assembly: GCA_963277665.1. NCBI lineage: Eukaryota > Viridiplantae > Streptophyta > Magnoliopsida > Santalales > Viscaceae > Viscum > Viscum album. The sequence continues at coordinate 288,517,757 of OY728126.1, read as the reverse complement.
TTATGGATGGATTCTATTTTCTATTATAGTTTAAACATCATGCTTTTATTTATAGGTATAGATATCACTTAGGTTTTTTTAATGATAAATTAATACTAAATTTTATTTGATTCAATACTAGTCATCAATATTAGTTTCGGGTTTAATCAATTTGATTCCCCAACATTAATTCCATAAATAATATCTATAATTCTTCCCAACTCCCATGTTAACAAAGTGAATGTATAATTTAACCAATAAATCTTTGGTCTCAACTAATTCTCTTTATTTTCACATTTTAACTTCACATAAAAAAATATGAAACATTAATTCTATTAATATGGGTCTCACATTGTGAATGTGGTCTCTACATCTATATTTTCATATTCTTTTCTTCCAACATCAATTTCAATACATGAATTCATGAAAAGAATTTATCATGTCATTAAACCTATAAATCATTGAATTATGATCATCTTGAGTTCTTTTACTCTACTTCAATCGTCTGGTGTAATGTCATCACACTTCATATTACAACATGAATTCATTACATATCCTTTAATTTATCTCTTTTTTATTTTACTTCAAATTTAATTCAAATGACACCTTCAAAAATATTAATATTAAAATCAATAAATGTGAAATAATTATTAATTTAATTCGAAAATAATTAAATTTAATATTTAATGTAATATGAAATAAATATAGCTATAAAAATAATTTTCCTGCTCCTATGAAAGTATTATAAAACCTTTAAATTAGAAAAATATTGATAAAGGAAAATAAGTAAAATAAGTAACCAATATATATATATATGTATATAGAAAACTTTACAATTTTCATAATAAATATCAATATTTATGTATAAGGTTATTGGTTATGTAATTAATTAACATAATTTAATTATTTTGGTTGTATATTGTAAATGAATAATCAACTAGAGCCAAGGTAAGGGTTTTCATCTCAAATTAATCTCTATGATACATGGATTATTTTAGGTACATAATTCCATTTTGGGGGATTATATGCTTTTGAATTGTTTTATTATATAATGATACACCTACTACTCATTGTAATTTATTTTCATTTTATTTATCCATCACTAAATAGGTTATGATTTTAAATCAAACCCATGTTGTAAGGGTTTTTGTTATCTCAATTCTTATTCATTAAGTTATAAATTTTTGTAACGAAAATATATCATATAAGTGTGTAAAATGTTTTATATCATTTAATTATGTGTAATTTCTTCATGACTACTATTGAATAACATTTTTACAATATTAAAATCTTTTTCAGATGTTTCATACCTCATGAACAATATTTCCTATAAAGGGAATTTAGAAACTCAAATGTCTTCTATTGAGTTATTTGTTTTTTTAATTAAAAGGACAATATTCACGTTATTAATTAATCTCATATTTTATATGACTTTATATTTCATTTTTTTGGGGAAAATTGAAATTTTTTACAAATCTTATTAATTTATTATATTCACACCTAAATGTATATTGTTATCAAGAATGAATCGCTATCTATCAATAAGAAATTAATTTCATGTTTTTTTTCTTTCCAACCAATATACTACTCTCTTTTTTGGAAATCCAATATGTATTATTTTATATGATTTTATTATTCTCTTCACCCCTTTCAAAAATTTATTCCTAATACTCTTTTTACAATGTGGGTTCTCAAACAACAGCATTCAAAAATATTTTCCACCGTACATTAATTTTTAAAATATTTATAACTATTAAAGTAACCATTTGTTGATGATTCTATTTCAATTTAAAATGATTTGAAATGTTTTCACTTCACCTTTTTGTAAATTACTGGTGAATTATACCTGCATGTTCACTTTTTTATGAGTATGTTAAAAATGATCACTTTAAATATTTTTCATGGGTACACATCATTCAACCACCTTTGTAATTTTATTTGAAACATTCTCTCGAGATTTTTTTGGTTTAAAAAATTAACGTTAATTTTCTATGTGATTTAGATAATATATCATTAAAATGATTTAAATGAACAAATATATTTCCAATTTATAATGTTTTTCCCAAGTATCCTATAAATTATTTTTTATCTATGTCATTGTCCTATATGATTTTTTATTCCTAATCATTCACAGTGTATAAACATTATTTTCCATCCATTGAATTCCTTTTAGGAATATAGTATTCTACATTGCATTGATAAAAGGATGATCACCTAGATTCCATATATCAATTTATTAGGGAAAATTAATGAATTACCTTTATACCATTTATCTATATGAATTAAGTATTATATGATTTATTATCCTGATTCAATGGTATATACTAAGATAATTTCATGAGTTAATAGATACAAATTTATTTTACATGGGTTTATAATGATTCAATTATTGATATAATTATGAATTATTTAATTATGTGACTCTATTATAAATTTACTTTAAACTAATTTATTTCAACGGTATCTTTTTGAGGTATTGAATGAAACAAATTTTTTTCATGGGATCTTTTTGATTTGATGAATGATTTATTTTTTATGGAACTCATATACATGGATAACGATTGGTGGGGATTTATATCACCATATGGTGAATTATTAAATAATTAATATAATATAATATATGTATTCATATGTAGGTTTTAGTTTCATATAATAATGGGCACTAATGGTGTGGCTCACGAAATCTATATTCTCTATCATCAGGTATTTTTCAAATTTCAATTATGTCTAACAGTTTTATTCCCATTCTATTAACAATGTTATGTTATCAATACTCATATTTATTAAATTAATATTTGGATTCATGTATTATTTTATTCCATGATTTATGCTATGAATGACGAGCTAAGATATATTTGGTATGATTTTTCAATATATCTTGATTATACCCAAACGCTTGTCTTATGATCACATATGATATTCTATTTTCAGTGAAAAAATTTGGCCTCACTGAGCATATAATATCACCACTTTATTTTGTTTCAATTTACATATTATATGAATAAAAATATGTATGAAATGTCTTTAAGATTATCTTTTTTAGATAATTAGTTTGAGATGATGAAGACATGATGTGGATTAAAGAGTTGCTTATATTGGGGGAAGATATTTAAGAGTTTAAGAAGATATGTGTTTTTGTTGTTAAATATTTTTTTAATTATCTAAAAATATAAAGCTTATAGGTAAATATTAATATATTTTAATGATAAATTCGTTATATTTAATGTAATTAGAATTCCATGTAAATGAGAAACTATGGATAGTTACAGATAGTTGTTTAAAAAACCTCATAGATTAATATGTTATCAGTTGAGGATAATTTGAATGTTAGAAATTCCATAAAATATTAACCAGTTAATTCATATCATATCATCAATGATGTACATAACCCTTATGGTTAGCATATGTAATATTGAATATTACATGGATTATGATAAGATATCTTTAGTGAAAACCAAGGGAGAAGACAATGTATAGGATAACACCCAGTAGTATTGGTAGAGTGAAAATATTACAGTTCTCCTAGAAATTAAATCCCTATATTGATACTATTTGTAGATAAGTACTATATAATAGATTCACCTAGGGGTAAAAATCCTTAAATTTTCATATTGGGTATTATCCTAATCTATTAATAGTTAATAACAAAGATATCAAACAGTGGACTAGGTTTGACACTCCAAGGGGATATGTTTTAATAAATCAAATTATATTTATAAATAATTTTGAATAATTTATTTACTAATTAATTTAAGGGGTTAGGTTATGAAATTATAGGTACAAAAAATTAAATTAACAATATTTGAACTTCATTTATTATATTATTGAAAAAATACATTGGAGAATAAATCATTGAAATAAAGTATTCATATTCACATTATCAATAATATCACATCCATTCCAGTTTAGGTGGTTGGTTGCAACCAGATCATGAAAATTATTCAGTGAAAGAAATATATCAAGATCATCCCATGTATTGTAAACAAATCATAGTGAATACTTAAATAGATGAATCTTATAATATCTATTTAATATTGTCACAATTATTTTTCTTTCTATAAAATTTTTAATGTGGTTGATATCCTAAAGGAAATTAAATCTATATTTTCATTGTTATTTTAAATAGTGAATTAATGTTTATTAATTCGATTTTGGTATACTCTAAATCATATTAAGGATTATGTGGAACATAAATTTATTTTTCATCTGTTGATTATCTTTAAAGGGTTAAAATCATATATTAAACTTTATAAATAACCATCAAATATTATTTTATGACAATGTTATTGTTTGGGTGATAAAAATTAAATAAAAATGGTTTGAGGAATGGTAATGTTTTTGGTTTAGTTTATTTTTGATTTTGAGATTACATCTGGTTGTGTAATTATTAAAATTTAATTTATATAGTATCAATATAATTGGGATTGTTGATATTCATGATATTTTCGGTAAATTTTGTTGTATTTTTTGATTATTGTATAGAGTTCCTAGTTATTGTTCATCACATAATTTAATCTATGAGTAATAATTGAAACTGAGATGTTTAAATTTTCTTATGGGCAACATAATTTAATGAACAAAAATTATAGAACATGTAAAACTAATGTCATGTTTGATAACATATACTGCACACTACACACAATGTAGACGAACAACCACATATTATTATAACACTATTAGTATGTATATTATAAACACTTACATGGTAAACCAGTAAATGTCATTACATTTATAATATAATTAATTAATATTTCTTAATATTGAAAATTCTAGCTTTTTATAAAAGTGGGTTTCATGATAGTGTGTTTATTAATTTAAAAACTATATTTAAAAGATCAATAATATTAATATGATAAAATAAAATTAATTTTTTAATTATTCACATCAAAAATAAATTAGTATGAATGTTTCAGTTTTTTCTTAGAATGATTATTATTCTTTAAATTATATTATTGTAAACAATATAATTTTGTTCATTTTACCATTAGGTATGATTGTCATTGAAATTTTGAAAACCATATACAGTAACAAAATATGTATTTATGGAATAAAATTATCCAATTTAATACTTTATTTTCGCTTATAAATCTTATTTCCAACATATTTGGAAATAGAATAAAATGTTAATTTAATAGAAAATTATGTTTATCATTTCATTGAATCAATTATTTCTAAAGTGAGATTCGAATGTGGATTTATATGAATGACTTGTAACATTAATTTTTTTAATAATAATTTAATTTATTTCATTTAAATTTATAATATTATCACTAAATCATGAAGTCAATTTTTATGATTAAAGGCACACTTTTTCTAAAACATATTTTTACATGTTATGTGTGCTAATATTAAAATTAAATCATGTAACCCTTCAAAAATTTAGTTGATTATTTTTTTCCCAATTTTAAATTTTAATTATTAAATGAGGAAAAATTGTCAATATTAATTTTTCATTAACATTAATTACTGAACTATTAAATCAATAAAAATTGAAATATTTAATTACGTTAAAATTTATAAAGTTAAAATAAAAATGAATAAAAAATCTCAAGGTTTTCTCCACAACGAGTAGTTTAACTGAGTTCCAATGACTGCTCACATTCCGATATTATTTATTCCATTTTAGATCCATTGAATGTTGAGTAGTAAAATTACATTATTTAAAAAGTAATTTTTCATCCAAAACTACCATTCTCTTCACATAAAAAATGATCATCGTTGATTTCATTTTCTATAATAAATATTAATGTGATTTTGAATGTAAATTTTAACATTATAGATCATTTTCAATCATCTATTATAGTACCATTATTGATTTTTTTAAGATAAAAATTTTAAGATGAAATAATTCTTACATCGCTTCTATGAAACTATTATAAACCATTAAAATTATTACCACCTAATGTGTAAAAATATTTAAAAACACTATAATATAGATATATAATGGAATTGATCTCAACAAGGAATATAAATGTATATTTTAATTTTGATATCAAATTAAACCCATTTATAAATTCATTATAGTATGCATCTAATTTCTATTATGTAGGGTATTTACTTTTTAATTGAATTATCATGACATTAAATTACCTTTACTTATACAAATTTATGATCAATTTATAGATATGTATTTCAAAAAGTTTTTTATTTCAAACAATCCTTTTGTTATATTTTTTTATTAACTTAATTATTATGCATTGAGTATAAATTTTTCTTCATTAATATATTACGCATATGTGGGTAAATTATTCCATGTGATTTGTTTTCTGTTGTATTTTATTCTAAATTAATTGATTTAATATTTTAATTTAATAACCACATTCTTTAAAAGATTTATAAATCATGTACTTTGTCATTTGTAAGGTACTTCATATCTCAATTTTATTTCTCTACGTTTTATGGTTTATTTGTAACTTTGGTCTTTAATATTTACATTATTAATTGATATGTAAAATTATGTAATTTTCTCTTTCATCATTTTGGTGAGAATTTAAATTTGGATTCAAATTTCAAAGTTTGTCTTATCATTTTGGGAAAACTATTATGTATTATTATCTATTATAATAATAATTAACATCACCCCTTTTAACAAGGAAAAAATAAAATACTTTTTTTTAATTTGGGTTTTAAAACAAAGATATTTAAGAAAACCTCACACCCCATATTCCATTGGAAATTATTTATTATTTTTCAAGAAATCATTTATTGATGATTCTTTTTCAATGTTAAATGTTATCCAAAGTTTTCACTTTATCTTTTTGAAAATTTCTTTTAAAAGTTACTCGTATCTTCATTAATTCATGAATATGTTGAAAATGATCTCTATTAACATTTTCCACTAAAGAACATCCTTCCACTATAATTTTCATTTTAATTGAATCATTTTCACTATGTTTTAATGGTTTCTAAAATAATATATATATTTATCTTAGATTAAATAAATATCACTATTTAAATGATTTCAAATGATCCGGGGTATTTTTTATTTCCAAAGTTATTATTTTCTAAGAATACTACAAAAATTTTTCCATATAAATCATTTTTATTTAACATAACTTATCCTTTATTAAGTTTGTTTCCAAATGTGACCATCAAGAAAATTATATGAATGTATTAGGTGATTTCATTACCTTGTTCTTAAATGAATCATCACTATATTTATGCTGCCTAATCATTCATATAGTATGAAATTATTATTTTTAAAATAAATTTCCTCTATGAATTATACATTCTTGATACCTTTGATTTTAGGGTGTTCAAATTGATTTCATGCATCATCTGATTGGGGAAGAAAATTATCTTGACCATATAAACTTTATCTATACTATTTAAATACCATATTCATTGAAATTGTTATTGAATTTTATTTATAATGAAATTTTCTTCATGTCATTAGATACCAATTTATTTTCCATGGCTTTATCCTGACAAGATTATTGATATAGTTATAAATTACTTCCTTATATATATATTTTTAAAAAATATATTTTAGGGATTTTCATTGATGGTTTCGTTATGATAGGATGCATGATTGATCTCTAATGACAATATTACGTATGGATGATGACAGGTTTGCTCATATACCACCATCAAATTCATTGTTTAATATTTTATATTTAAGGAGACCGGTAATCATGAGTACATTTTAGTTGATCATAAGCCTGGTAACTGACTATGTTGCTCAATAATGTTATGATCCCTATACAAATGTTTGTTTTTTATTTTAAATATGTTTTAAAATATTATGTTCATTTTCATGACTATGTTATTCTCTGGGGGATCAGGTTAATTGAATCAACCTATTTATGTATAGGAATGTTTATGTCAATATTTATTCATGATTTATGATCAATGATTTTTGGGTTATGATTGTTATAGATATCTTGATTATACCTATATTATCCTCTACTGCAATATTACAATCATTGAATTTTATTTTCCCCCTTTTCCCATATGGGGCATCTAATCCCACCCATTATATATGATTTCATTTTCCTTAGTTACAAAGATATGAAAATCATAAAATTCATATAATAATGTCTTTTGTAGATAATTAGTTGGAGATAATGATGTCATATTTTGAATATATGAAAGAATACGCGGAACATATATCAAATAAATCAAAGAATATATATGATGTTATATGGATATTACATTTAATATTAATCAGCCTTGTGATTACATAGGTTAATGTTTTTACACATATAAATGCCTAGATATATGCCTGATATAGGATTCACTACTAGAATGAGACTCACATTTTATCTAACTATGATAATCCATATCTAAATTTGAGGTTTACATAGATATGTCTCATTTTGTATAGGAGCTTCTAGTGAATTATAAAACAATATTAATGCTTTGGGATAGTGGATATTAAAAAAATTAGTTCTGGTGGACCAATTTTCAACATGGATCAATTTTTTTAGAACTTCATAAAATATGGTTTATAATGATCAGGATTTCAATGTTGTAAGTATATTATGGGTCTTCTCCTAAGTGGACCAAAAGAACCATGGCTAGAAGGACATTGGACGACCCCACTACTACCCCATTGGAATTCCTCACATTACCATTACAGAGTAGATGAAGAACTCTATCCTACCACTACAGAATTGGTTGATTCATGTATATTGATATATAAAACCATAAATGTCTCATTTGAAATCATTTATTTATAATCGCATAATACATTAGTAATCAAATGAGAAAAATATTTGATATGTTCATAGATTTCTAGGCCATCTCAAATCCTCAAAAAATGTGGTAGTCACTGATGAGATGCTCTTGAGAGAACTATAGAAACTAGACCAAATAACATGTATACTATATGATTGTAAAATTACATTCTTCCAGAGTTATACAATCCCAATATTTTTCCATATTCATTGTCTCTCTATAAATTAATGATTTTAACATTTTCATCAAATTTTACAATGTGAGTCTCTCATGCCACTAATTCCACAATAATGATTCCCACTATTTATCACCATATCCTTATAGTATATACCTTCAGAAAAAAAACTTTTAAATAATAATGTTTCTGAAGATAATCAAATACACACAAAATTTTATCTTTTTATTATTTATGGTCCGAAAAAACAACATGACCTTGAATGAATTGATGGATTTTCCTTGTTTCAAATTTATATCAAGATCCACCATGAAAACATGATCGTTATTTCCATTCTATTTCATGTATTGAATTTTTCTAATGACTGAGCCCACAAGGGTAGTGTTCAATGGAGGGCTTCCATGTGGAAAATTATTAACTACTTCATTTCATTTTTTTGTACGTGAACTTCTATGATGCATTATCTATAAAAGCCTAAAACATATTATTCAATAAAAACAGAACCCAAGTTCAAATTACATTAATTAACTATATAATGTTATAAAATACTTATAAATATGAAAAAGTAGTAATAAAACATGTTTAAATATCATGAAATTATACAACAAAAAACCACTATGATTTTACTACTCTGCACAGTTTAATTGTATGGGTTGATAGATCGGGAGACAACCATGAATATTTTGATTGAAGGTATCTTGAATGGGGTATATGATATGTGTACAGTTTTCCACATAGGAAAGGTGTCCTTGAATTCCATTAATTCCACCCATTTCAAATAAAATGGTTTTATTTTACAAATATATATAACAAAATTTCACTCAAAATTATAACAATAGAAATAAAACGTTGAAATATCTCAAAAAACATGAAGATAAATCCCAAAAAAATGGTTAATTCATGAAAACCCATTGAATATTGAGGATCATCATGATAATGAGTTTTATAAGAAACTTTTTAATCCTACCTATCAAGCTTCAATGATCCTATATTCGGCCTACACTTACTCCTAAATAAATATAGGGTTCAAAAACCATTTTATATTAATCTAACCAAGGTTAACTATCACCTCACTCTAGTCCACCAATGCATACCCTAAAATATTTTCATGGATTAAATGGGATATGTAATATGAACAGAGTTTATTAGGCATACCATATGTGAATTAATTTAATATCTAAATATTGTAAGTAAAATAATGGACACCACAAAGGATTCCAAAAAGCTGTTTACATATGATGTAAAGTTATACAAAGAGAATAATATTTTTCAAAAAATATTCATGAATAGTTATATCATTATAAGTTAGAATCCCAAAATGAAAATTAATATTTAATTTTATAAAACAATTATTGGGATACAAGGAAAAATATTTTCAATACAGGTTAAAATAGAAAGGTGGGTGAGTTGGTCGATCCATGAATAACATGAAGTAACCAAACTATTAATAAAAAGAGTGTCTTCTCATTCTCAATGTCCACCACTAGTTAATTATGTCTTTGAAATTATGAAGTAGAAATACATGATACAATGGAAAAGGAATTAGAACTTTTAATTTTTCAATAATAAATAATAAAAATACATATATACACATGGTGGATGTATTTTGGGTGTGATAAATCACCGAATAATATATAACAATGAATATACATCCCATATTTTAGATAGAAATCCTATAACTCTGGTTTGAAATAAAATTGAAATTATAATTTTTTTCATTGCATGAGTAGGAAAGAAAATCATTTTTCACCTTTTTTTTAAAAAATTTACTAATTTAAAAATGAATGAAACAGATGTTATGTAATAAGTCTGAAGATTCAAAACAAATAGGAATTATAATATATAGAATTTAATGAATAAAACAAGAATTGAATATAACACATCAAGTGATCTCATCCATATGTTAAATGGAATTACTTAGGACCTCAGTATAAAAACACATACTATCCTACAATGAACCTAACAAACGCAAGACCCCACTTTCCCTCTTGGAATTTATAGATATAATCCCCCTAAATTTCGTATAACAATACAAGGTGAACTATCTAATATTTGATATAGGCTATTAAAGAACTCATCCTAATTTCCTAAATTCATAAACAATGTTACCATGTGAATATTTTATAAATACAAGTCTCATAACACAACCTTAAATATTAAATTCACAATAATTATAGTAAATTAACACTTCAATATTAATTGTAATTAGAAAAAATCCATATAAAATAATTAATGTTCCCAAAACCCATTATAAAATTCCAATAAAGAAAAATCAATGATGAGGATTATATATTTATATAATCAAACATTTAAAAACTTATTTAAAAATCTATTTGATTCTATCAAGTATAAGTAACATTTACTCAAGCATATATTGTGCATGAAAAATATATATTTTATTACACCACATGTAATCCATGAAAACCCTCCACTTTAAAAAAATAAAACTCATAGAGAACATTGAGAATTGTTTTAAATTAAAAAAAAATTGATATCAGGAATAAATTTGTATGAATAATACTATAAAATTTATAGCAATAAGTATATTCCATGAAAACAGTTAATATATATATAAGTACCTAAATCCACTAGGATATAAATTCTTTACTAATATAACATTATATAATATAAAGTGGGACACTTCAAGTCCCTTAGGAATAAAAAATAAAGATTATCCCAACTCCTAATTAATGTATTTTCCTCCATTGAAAATTATTTCATTAAATTAAGCTGGATGTACATCAAAGAAGATTAGAATTCAACATAAGTGGAATTGGAGGGGAGGAAAAAATGATCTACCTAAAGAATAAACATGAGATTAGTTGAGTAAATAATTATGAGTGAAGTAGTGGATGATATGGATAAATAATTATAAGGATATTGAATATAAGACCAAGATAAAAGGAGGACATTTTGTTTAATATAGTTTAGGGGAAAATTGGAAATAAAAAATATAATTTCATATAAGACCATATAATTGTTTTACATGATAAATAGAATCATGTGGAAACAATTTTATAGATTCTTGAGTTACCTTGGAAAATTGCATAGTCTCACCTAACAATTAGATGAACTACAACACATCTATAGATGTGCCATTGGACTCCAAATTCCCCCTACACAACTGGAATGTAGGGTTTTTCCTAACCTTGTTCTAACTAGGAATATTACACTATAATTCCAATTTCATGTTTTAAAAACTGATCTGAAGACTTCTAATGATTAAAATAAATAAATAAAATTTAATCTTATTGGTGATATTGAGGTGTCATATTGTGCCACCTCCAGTATTCACATGAACAAATAATATACCAAATGAATTTCAAAACACTCCTGGAAGAACCAATTATTTCTCCATAAACATCGAAATTCAATAATTTTTACTAAACCTAAAAATCAACTTCACATAGAAACTGTTAAATTCAACTAATTTATAATTATCACAACCTTAATTTTTTATTAAAAAAATTCCACCTTTAAATTATACCACTATAGTCACATGTCAATATAAAATAGTATTCGAACAAAAAACACCATTTAAGGAAAAACATTCCACTACACCAGATCGTATTCTCAAGTACAATAATTTAATTGATTTATTTATGATATGAAAAAATATGAATAGGTATGAATAAAAAAACTTAATTATGATATATATATATATATATTGATTTTAAATAGAAAACTAATTTATACCGAATTTTATAGTTTAATATCATTTATTTGGATGGTTTGGGATACTCAGTTAATCTTATACACCACATCCTATAGTTTGACATATAAAATAAAGCTAAATATTTTATATGAATATATATTGTATAGAAATATAATAATATAGAGAAATTAATATATATGTAAAGAGTCTATCATTATTATAAATATATATACTATATAAACATATTTGAATAAAATTCATTATCTTTTGGTAAATCGTTCGAACTATCTCATGAAGACTCATTGAAAAATATAACATCTCTCATCTAGAGCTATAACCCCATTACTATGATATATTTGAACTAGAAATGAAACCTGAAGGCCTAATAATAAGTATCAAAACAACAATACCATTTTGATACATATTAGATATTACAATGACATAAATAGATTACACACTCACCTCAACTCATTAGGTGCTAGTGATCATGTTTGATTCATGTTCATGATTCTTATGAATTTCACTAAACCCAACCTAAAAATATCCAACGATTTCTCATGAAAATCATTCACACTAATACGTTATTATGACATAGAGGTCACATACACACCAACACAAATCTAGGATTAATACCCCAAAACAACTCAACCATATGATGTGTGTAATCCCCCATCAAAGACAAATAATATTTTATACAAAATGAGTTATTCTTCAAGTTCAATCTTATATCATCATACCTAATAACCAAGAGGAATTTCTGAACATCCACAATGAGTCTCATCTCATCACAGTCCATAATGACCCCTTGAATATCCCACTACCAATAAATAAGAAAAATCAAAAAAAATATGATAAATAATTACCATAATAATAAATATATTATTGTGGAGTCAAATAGGGTTAAAATAAAAATAATAATTAAATTTTAAACAATTTGAAAATAATTATTTAAAGCGGGTCTAAAACAAAAAAAATTGAATAACAATTACATGAAAAAGGGTTTCATTCATAATGAATTAATAGATAACCCTTATTTAATTTCAGGTCTATCTCACCTAGAAAGAAATAAAATACAAAAAAAATACAAAAAAAATAAAAAAACACTAAAAAAATACTAAATCCCAAAAATACAAAAAAACACTAAAACATGAAAAACTAAATACCAAAACTTGACTAAAAACCCTGAAACCCTTAAAAAATTAAAACCCATAAAACCCTAAAATCCCCTAAAATTTTGAAAAAAACCAAAAAACACTCAAAATCTTTAAAAACCACATAAAACCCCTATAAAACCCTAAAACCAATAGAACCCTAAAAACCTTAAGGACCCAAAAATCCAAAAACCCTAAAATATCTTAAAACACTAAAATACCCTTAAAATCCCTTAAAACCCTTTATCCCTAAAAATTCTCCAAAAAAACCTAAAAACTATAAATCTCCCTAAAGGTCATACAAAACCCTAAGAAACCCTAAAAACCATAAAATCACTAAAAACATTTTAAAATGCTCAGTACCCTAAAACACATCAGAAACCCTTACAAGTCTAAAACCATTAAAACACTAATAACACAAAAACAAAATAAAAATAAAACCACAATATAAACACTAAGAATAATATAAGTCCCTAAAAACAATGAATATGATAAAAAATGAAAAATATAAAACACTAAAAAACCTAAAAAACTTTAAAAACCAATAAATAATTAAAAAAATCTAAATCGTAAATAAAATCGTAAAACATTTAGAAAACCCTAAAATACATAAAATACCCTAAAAATCATAAAAACCATAAAATAAACTCACAAAAATATAAAACTATAAACCCCTGAAAAACCTAAAATCCTTTTGAAAACCCTCAAAACATTAAATCCCCTAAAAACCAGTGAATAACATAAAATTTATAAAACCCAAAAAAACCACAAAAAACCATAAAAACCATAAGCCCTAAAAAACTATAAATGCCATAAAACCAATAAAAATGAAAGAAACTATAAATCCCATAAAATTACTAAAAACACCTAAAACCCCTAAAACCCCATAAAATGACCTAAACCACCCAAACCCCAAATAATACTAAATAATGTTGAAACACTAAAAATGAAATATAACTCTAGATTTCCTAGAAACCCTCAAAACATATAGAATACTGAAAACATTAAAAGAAAAATAATATAAAATACCATAAACCCCCCCAAAATCATCTAAAATAAAAAAATCACTCAAACCCTAAAATTCCTAAAAAACAAGAACACTCATTTAAATCCATAACAAAATAAAAATACCCCCAAAAACCCATAAAAACCTATAAACCCAAAGAAAAATTGACCCTATAAATTACAAAAATACCCCAAATTACCCTATAAAACACTAAAGACACAAAATTACCCAATAAAAATCCTAAAAGCCCACAAAACCCAAAAAACCCCTAAATCCTCAAAATTCTCAAAAACCCTAAACCCCCCTAAAATTCGTATGACCCTAAAAGTATAAAAAAATCCTAAAGAACATTAGAAACCCGAAAACCCCAAATTCCCTAAAACACATAAAATATAAAAAACCATAAAACACACAAAAATTCTAAACACCCAAGAAAATCTATGAAAAAACAAAAAGATCATAAAATCCATAAAAAACCTATAAACTCAACAGAATATTAAAACCCCCAAAATTACCTAAAAACATTTAAAATGCTAAAATACAATAAAACACTCTAGGGTAATAAAAACCATAAAAACTTCAGAAAATCCAAAAAACAATAAAACCCCTAAAATACCCTTAAAACCCTAAAACCTTTAAAACCTCTTAAATTCAATAAACACCCATTAAAACCCTAAAAATCCTAAAATAATTAAAAAACATAAAAAATAATATCCCCCAAGACCTTAAAACATTAATGTCAGTAGAAATCCTCAAGAACCATATATGGACCTAAAATCCTATCAACAAAAAAAATATAAAAACACTTTCAGAACCCCTAAAAATCCCTAAACCATTAAATTTATAGAAACCCAAAAACCAATAAAACTACCATAAAAACACATCAAATTACTTAAAACTCCAAAACCACTAATGAAACCTAAATTCCAATAAAAAAACCAAAACCGTTAAAACAAAACAAACAATTAGAAACTGAAAAACCCTAAAACCCAAAAATGTCCATAAATCTCTGAAAAAACCCCAAAAATCCTAAAAATACCAAATAAATCATTAATATACCTAAAACCAACAAAACCCATAAAACCCTTCAAAATAACTGAAACCCATAAATCCTTTTTATCTCATGGAAACATAATATAATAAAACCCCTAAAAATCGTTAAAACTCTAAAATCCCTAAGATCACCTAGAGACCCTACAAATAGTATAAATCTATAAAAATCATTAAAACCTAACAATCCTTAACAAATCCTCAATAAAACCCATATAAATTAAAAAATAAAAAACTACATATACCATAAAAACCCTAAAAACGCCAAAATCACTAAAAACTAATAAAAATGTTTAAAACCACGAAAACCATAAAACCCAATAAACCCCTAAAACCACTAAACCAATTAAAAATCCTATGAACCACTGAAAACCAGAAATTCAAATAAAAATAGTAAAACCCCTTAAATTCCTTAAATAGTCAAGAATCCTAAAAACCATAAAAACCCTAAAAGACTATAAAACCTAAAACCCCTAATAATACCTTAAATATCATAAAAACCCTTAACACCTTAAAATAAAAAAATAAAAAAATATTTTAAAACTAACCTAAAGCCCTCAAAACCCACTAAAACTCTAAAACCCCTAAAAATAGTAAAACCAACAAAACCTGAAAACGTAAAAGACCCTAAAACAAAAAAACTATTTTAAAAACATAAAATTTAACTAAACTTAATAAATCACCGAAAGACCTAAATAATTAAAACCCCTAGATATCATAAAAAATCGATAAAATATATAAAAATGTACTAAAAATTCAAAAAATACCCCAAAAAATCCCAAAAGGACTGAAAATTTAATATAATCCCTAAAGGATCCCTTAAAACCATAAATACTCTTTAAAAACCCAAAATTCATTGAAGCCCTAAAATCTCTAAAAATACTGTACATCCCAAAAAACCCTTAAGAGACCCTAAAACACAAAAAAAATATGACTAGAAAGCATATAAAACACTAAAAACCCTACAAACATATAAAAACCAATTTAACACCATTAAGAAACTAAAACATTAAACCCATTATATATTAAAACCCCATAAACCCAGATGAAACTCTAAAAACCCTGAAAACATTAAAAAAATAACGAAACCATTAGAATCTCATTAAAGACCCCTAAACCTCTAAAAACCTTAATAATAATAACAACCTAAAAACATCAAAAACAATAAAAACCCATGAAAAACCTTAAAACCAATAGAAGGAAAAAAATAATACATCCCAAATAATCCATAAAAATAACTAAAGGAACCTAAAACCGCCAAAAAGACTCTAAATCCCAAAAAATACTGTAACAAATCTTATAACCCCGAAAAAATATAAATAACCAAGAACCCGAAGACCCCTAAAAACCATAAATAACTAGAAAAATACCCAATACACACAAATAAGAATTGAAAAATTATGCACTATAAATTCTAAAAGAAATGAACCCCATTAAATATATTCTATAATAAATTAAAATACCCTAAAACTTATAAATTAACTCTAAATCGCTTGAAGGATCATAAAACCCTATAAACCACAAAATCTATAAAATCCTAAAAACCCAAACACCCCTAATAATTACAAAAAAATTAAAGGACTTTCAATCCCTAAAGGATCTAATTAACTCATATAAAAAATGGACCTAAAATCCAAAAGAAGCCAAAAACCATATAACACAAAAGGAACCTAAAACCCCCTAAATGTCTCCAAAAGGAACTAAAACCTTAATGTTCTTAAAGGTCCCTAAAACAGCAAAAATATCATATTAGCTCTTAATATCTATAAAATACAATAAAAAAACAAAAAAATAATAAATAACCTAAATACACTAATGAACTTAAAACCCCTAAAATCTATAAAAGAACCTAAAACCCTAAAAACCCTAACACACCCTAAATCCCATAAAAACCCTAAAACACCCAATATCCCAATAAACCCATAAAAATAACATAAAACATGAATAAAACTCAAAAACATCTATAAATGTTATGAAAACCCTTAAATACTAAAAAAACCTATAATCCAATATATATATTTCAAACCCCAAAGACGTTTGAAACCTCTAACCCCCTAAAATCCCTAAAAACCCCTTTGATCCAATAAAACACCTCAAACCCACTAGAAACCCAAAATACCCCAAAACATAAAAATACATATAAAACTAAAAACCCAAAAATACCAAACAACCCTAAAATCTATAAAAAAATAAAAACACTAAAAAACACTAAAAATAAGAACAAAACCATAAAAACAAAAAAAAACCTAAAAATCTACATACCAATGAACACCAAAAATAATTAAAAGACTCTAACACCACTAAATACACCATTAAACCCAAAAAAAAACACAAATACCCAAAAGTCCATAAATATTCTAATACCCATATAATCCCCTAGAAAACATAAAACCCGTAAAATAATCCAAATAGACCATAAAACCTAATAGTCATTAAAATACCAAAAATACCTAAGGAAACCCTAAAACTCTAAAATCCCCTAAAAATATAAAAATTCCACTGAATATCACAAAACCATAAAAAACCTCCCCATACAAATCTTTAGCACCATAAAATTCCATTAATTCCATAAAAACCCATATAAGCCAAAAAACACTGAACAACCCATAAAAATCTAAAATCCCTATAAGAAAATTATAACCCCCTAAAAAAGAACCATAAAATCCCTAAATCCCATAAAAACAATAAAATAAACCTACAAACACCCAAAAACCAATGAATCCCTTAAAACCCCAAATACCCTGAAAATCATAATTAATCTTATGAACCCCAAAAAACATTAAATCTCTAAAAACCCTAAATCCCCAAAAGACCCATAAAAACATTTCAGAACCATAAAAAATAAAAAATTTAAATAACCATAAACACCTAACAACCATAAAAACTTATAAATTCCCATTAAAACCTAAAATCTTATAAACACTAAAAACAACTAAAAACCCATGAAATCATACAACTATTTAAAACATCTAAAACCTAAACCTCTAAAAATACATTAATCCCCAAAGACATCATAAGGTGATCAGAAACCCAAAAAATATATGAAAGACTCTTCATTCCCTAAAAATCACTAAAATCCCTAAAATACCCTATAAACATTAAACCACCTAATCCCCCTAATAACTAAATACCCTAAAACAAATAAAAAACCGTTAAAAATCCCAGAAAACCCTAAAACCCCTCTAATTATCCCAAATCCATAGACCCACTAAAAAATCATAAAACAACCTAAAAACCAATAACACCAAAAAAAAAATACTATAAAAATAATATAATCCCTACGAACAATAAAAATAACTAACACCCCTAGAAACATTGAATACACATAAAATGATATAAATCCTAAAACCCCTTAATAACATAAAAATCATAAAACCTTCAATGTCCAAAAAACCAATAAAATCCTCCAAACCATATGAACAATAAAGAAACTAAAACCCCTAAAATACCGTAAAACACAAAAAAAACATAAAACCCAAAGAAACTCTATGAAAGACCAAAAACAACCTAAATAGCCCCTATAATCCATAAAAAAAATTTAACCCTAAAAACCAAAAACCCTTTAAAATCCTAAAATCCCTTACAACATTAAAAACCCCAAAAAACCAAAAAATAATCTAAAAACCTAAATACCATAATACCTATAAGTTATCAAAGGCCTTAAAAACACTATAGAAATGCTATAATATTTTAAAACAACTTAAACACCCTAAAAGATGAAAAACCTAAAATCACCTAACACACCTTTAAACTATAAGAAACTAAAAAACCCTAATATATCTCATAACACTAAAAACACTAATATACCTAATAACCTAGAGAACATAAAAAAAGAATAAAAATCCATCAAAAAACTCTAAACACCCTAAAAAGAATAAGAACCTTAAAAAGCTTCAATATAGAAAATATTATCTAAAACCCTAAAACCCCCTAAAAATTGTTAAAATTCCAGAAAACACCATAAACATAAAAAAACATAAACCCCCTATACCATTAGAACCCACCTAAAACCTTAAAAACCATTTAAACAACAAAAATGTAATTAAAAATCATAAAACACACTGAAAATCCCAAATACCATAAAATTCCCAAACCCCAAATAATATCACATCCTTTTTAAAATATGAAAATTCATAAAAATTAGAAGAAATATAAGAACCCTACTAAAAGTTTAAAAACCTCTAAAAACACAAAACCCCCCATAACACCATTAAAAATTAAAAAACCATAAAATAACCCAAAAACATTAAAGAACATAAAAGACCTAAAAATCCTAAAAACTACAGTGGACACTAAAACATTATCTAAAATCACCCCCACCACAAACACCTAAAATATAAAAATAACCATAAAAGATCCCTAAAGATCCCTAAAAATGAAAAAAAAAATACCTAAAAAACTAAATGACCAAAAAAACCTGAAAAACCCTAAATACCCTAAAAACCTAAAACCCCGAAATACCATGCATACCTCACTAGAAGGACTTAAAGACCAAAAACACACTAAATACCCCTAAAACATAAAAAGAAATTAAAACCTTTATAACAAATAATACCGTAAAAACCAATGAACACCCATAAAAGGCCCAAAAATAATTTGAAACCCTAAATGAACTAAAACCCCTAAAATAACATGAAATACCCTTAACTTCCAAAATTATTCCCAACCCACCCCAAAACCCCAAAAGGATCCAGAAAACATAAAATCCTCTAAATGAAGCTAAAAACCCTAAAAAATCATTAAGAGAACATAAAATGTAGAAAAATCCCTTAAGGATCCTAAATACCATAAAGTACCAAAAAATCCCTAAAACCTAAAAGACATTAAAACCACTAAAATTACAATAGAAGACCCAAAAAAATGGTAAAAACTCTGAATGAACCTAAAAAACCTATGAATTCATTAAAGACCCTAAAACCCATAAAATCGTATAAATCCTGAAATTTCTTAAAACCCCATAAAATAATAACATACCATTATCCCCCTTAAAATTGTGAAAATCAAATAAAATAGTAAAATATCCTAAAAACCCTAAAAACTATGAAAAATCCAAAAATATTAATGTAACACTAAAATCCCCTTAAATCACTAAAAACACATAAATCCCTAGAAACACTACAAAAAACCCTAAAACTATAAAAAAAAACAAATAAAGGCCCTAAAGCAGTAAAAATATATTAAATATTAAATCCCATAGATACCCCAAAAAACATGTAAAAGTACTTTAAAATCCCTAAAAACCAAAAAACATAATAAACTAGAAAATCCCAAAAATCACTAAAAACAATAAGACCCAAAATACCCTAAAATCCAACACCCCCACTAAATCTGAAACTCTCACAACACATAAAAATAAAAATAACTCAGAAAAGCCAGAAACCCTAAAAAAATTGTTTTTACAATGGAAAATACTAAAAACTAATAAAAAACCAAAAACCCTAAAGAACCTCTAAAAACCCTTTTTTCCATTTCCATAGAATTGTACAACAATGAAAAATATAATATAGCCCTTAATCCCCATAAAACGCCCACAAACCAAAAAATTCATAAAAACCCTAACACCCTAAAACCACCAAAAAGTAAATTAAAATCATAAAAAATCTAAAATCATAAAAAAACCATTACACCTGATATATTCCAAAAAACCATAAAAACCCATAAAAACCTTAATCTTATAAATCTAATTAAAGAACCCTAAATCCCTTAAAATCCCAAACCCCCTAAAAGATGCTAAAAATGTTTGAAACCAATCAAAGTTGGTGAAACCACAAAATACAATAAATAATCACATGTCACCCCTAAAAGACCCTAAGATGTGTAAAACCCCATATAAGACCCTAAGAACAAAAAATAATGAATACGACTAATAATCATCTAACACCAAAACAACACTAAAAACCATAAAACCCCTATACTAATTTAAAACCCTAAAAAACATAAAAAACCCATAGAACACCATAAAAACATGAAAAACTATAAAACTCCATAAAACCCTATGATCCTTAAGACAACCCTAAAAACAATTAAAACCCAAAAACCCCTTAAATGTAATCAAAATCACCAAAAACCCAGTAACCACCCTAAATAACCCTAAAAACCAAAAAACACTATGAAACCTAAAACCCTAAAAACACAAAATAAACCCTAAAGCCCCTTTAAACCACAAAACACCTCAAATCCCTAATATACTAAAAACTCATAAATTTTCAAAAATCATAAATCCCTAAAAAAATTAAAAAACATAATACCATAAAAACCACTAAATAAACCCTTAAATCCATATTGACCATAAAAATGATAAAACCCTAAAAACTGAAACCCCCTAAAAGATCAAATGAAATAGATTGTAATATTACTATAAATAAAAAAATCCTACCAAGAAACTGAAACTTTAAAACCCATTAAAACTCTATTTAAACACAATAAATACCATAAAAATACCTTTTGAAACCCCAATACACCATAAAAATCCTAAAAACACTTAAAACCCATAAAACCACTAAAAACAATTATGAACCTGAAAAAATGTGAAATATCTTATACCCTGAAAGAATCCCTTAAAAACAATAAAAACACTAAAAAACAATTAAAACCATAAACCCCCTAAAACATTGAAAACTCCCTAAAACATTAAAAACCATTTAAACACATAAAAAAGAAATAAAAAATCCTAAAAGGCACTGAAAACCACAAATACCATAAAAATTCCAAAACCCTAAAAAATATCTAAACCACCATAAAATATGAAAATGCTTAAAAAGTTATAAGAAATATATGAACCCAAATAAAAGTTCAGAAACCTTTATAAATCCAAAATCCCCCCCATTACATCACTAAAATTTAAAAAACCTTAAAAATACCTGAAAAAATTAAAGAACATAATACACCGTAAAAACCCTAAAAACTATAATGGACACGAAATCATTATCAAAAAACAAGTAAACTCCTCCTAACCAAACCCCTAAAATATCCAAATAACCATAAAATATCCCTAAACTCCTTAAAAATGAAATAAATCCCTAAAAACTCTAAATGACCCCAAAAACACTAAAAGCCCTAAAACCCAAAAAACCCGAAAGACCATACAAACCTAAATAGAGGACCCTAATGATCAAAAAAACACTAAATACCCCTAAAACATTATAAAATTTAAAACCTCTATATCAAAAAACCCCTAAAACCCCATGAACACCCACAAAAGACCCAAAAAAAATTTGAATCCCTAAAAGGCACTAAAAACCCTAAAATAACATGAAAACTCAAAAATCACAAAATGAATCAAAAACTCCAAAAAACCCTAGAAGGATCTAAAAAACATAAAATATATTAAATGAACATGAAAACCATAAAAAATCATTAACAGAATATAAACTGCAGTTAAATCCCTTAAGGAACCTAAACAGCATTAATGGCCCTAAAACCCTAAAAACATAAAATACTTTAAAACCCCTAACACTACAACAGATGACCCGAAAACATGATTAAAACTCTCCAAAGAACATAAAAAAATAAAATCTTATGAAATAATTAAAGGTCCAAAAAACCCATAAAACCACAGATATACAGAAATTCCTTAAAACCCCTAAAAACAATAATAGACCTTTAACCCCCTTAAAACTGTGAAAACCCCATAAAACACTAAACTATCATAAATACCCTATAAACTCTCAAAAATCAAATAATCCCAACATAACCCAAAAATCCCCTTAAATCTTTAAAGACAATTAAATTCTATGATACACTACAAAAAAACCTAAAAATCTAAAAAACCAAATAAAGGCCCTAAAACCATAAAACCCTATAAAATCTAAAATCTCATAGGTTCCCCAAAAAACATTTAAAGGTACTTAAAAATCCATAAAAACCAAAAAATATAAAAAAAATAGAAAACCAAGAAAATCACCAAAAACCATAAAAACCATAAAAACCCATAAAAACCACTAATAAAATAAAACACTAATTCAAACAGTTGAAAACCCATAAAATTGAAAATCACATAATTTTTTTATAGACACTATGAACCCAAATCACCAATAAAAACTATGAGACCCTAAATAACCTAAAATCCAACTCCCACGGCAAAACCAAACTCTCAAAACCCCTAAAAATAAAAAAAATAAAAAAACCATAAGAAATTGGTTTTACTTTAGAAAATACAAAAAAAATTAAAAACCCAAATATTCTTAAAACACCTTAAAAACACTAAAATAATTTAATGTCCTTAAAATTATACAACAATAAAAAATATATGATAACCCTTACACTCCATAAAAAGTCCCCAAACCATAAAATTCATAAAAAACCTAACACCCTAAAAACAACAAAAAAATAAAAAATCTGGAAAACAATATAAACATAAAAATCTCTTACACCTTATAAAATCCAAAAAAATCCCAAAAAACCCATAAAAACATTAATATTTTAAATCTCCTTAAATTACCATAAATCCACTAAAGTCCCAAAACCCCCTAAAAGATGCTAAAAATCATTGAAATCAATAAAAGGTTATAAAACCCAAAAATACTCTAAATAAACATTATAACTCCTAAAAGACCATAAAACTTGTAAAACCCCATAAAATCCCGTAAAAAAGAAATGAAAAATAGTTCTAATAATAATCAAACACCAAAATACCTCTAAAACCCATCACACCCCTATAAGAATTTAATAACCTAAAAAAACCCATAGAACGTCAATAAAATCGTAAAAACTATAAAAATACCTTAAACCCCTAAGATCGCCAAAACAACCCTAAAAACCATTAAAACTCAAATACCCTTTAAAATTTGTTAAATTGACCTAAAACCGAGTAACCAACCAAAATAACCCTAAAAACCAAAAAACCCTAAGAACCCTAAAACCCTAAAAACAATAAAAAACCCCTAAAATCCCATTAAAACCACAAAACACCTAAAAATCCAAAAAACACTAAAAACACATAAATTTTCAATCATCATAAATCCCTAAAATCAATGATAACCCTAATACAATAAAAACCCTAAATAAACCCTTAAAACCTTATGAACAATAAAAATGATAAACCGTAAAAACTGAAACCCCCTAAAAGACCCAAAATAAAATAAAATGTAAAATTACTATAAATTTGAAAATCCCACCAAGAAACTAAAACCATAAAAACTGTTGAAACTCTATTTAAACACCATAAATACAATAAAATACATTTATTAACCCCAATACACCCTAAAAATCCATAAAATTATTTAAACCCCTAAAAATACTAAAACACCCAAAACCCCAATAAATCTTAAAACCCCTAAAAACCCATAAAATTCATAAATACAATTATGAACATGAAAAAACCTAAAAACCGATATACAAATTATGAAACCCTATAAATAATAAAAACAGTAAAAAACAAAAAAAACAACCCTTAAAAACCCTGAATCCCCCAAAATGAGTACAAAACTCTAAAAGACACTACCAATCTAAAAAAACACGTAAAAGGTATTAAACAAACCTAAAACAGTAATATACCCTAAAACCATTAATTACAATATAAACCATAAAACACACTAAAACCCCAAAGAAACAATAAAACGCTAAAAATATAGAATTACACTAAATACCCTATAAATTATAAAATACATTAAAAATATACAATAGTCAAAACTCCCTAATAATCCATAATAATGTTAAAATACACCTAAACTGTATAATAACCAAAAAACCAAATAAACTAATAAAATAATATAAATCCTATACCCAGTCATAAGAAAAAACATAAAAACTCAACAACCCCATAATAAATCTTAATAAATCATAGGTACAACATAAAATCCTTAAATACCATAAAATTACTATAAAAACCATAAGAACCCTAAAAACACTAAAAAATCATATGACACCCCTTATAACCCCAATGAATGACCTTAAAACCATAAAACCCCCCTAATCCAATAAAATAATTTAATATTTTGAAAAACAAAAAATATATTAATGAGACAAAAAACCCAATAATGATTAAAAAACAAAACACCTCATCAAAACCATTGGGAACCAAAAAACACTAAAACCATATGAGTGAAAAAACCCAAACACCCAAAAAAACCCCCTAAAACTCTTAAAATCCAAATTTCTGTTGAAATTGGGTTGATTTTTAGGAATATTTATCTATGAATTATTACCATAAGATATTATTATGAAACCATAAACCATAATAAATATGTATCCATTTGGACATACATTACAAAGGCATGTTCTCATTAGTGATTTTGATCAAAGATGTTTAATAAATATCATTCGTTGAGAGGTTTGGAGGTTGGGTTCATCACACCCTTTTGAGAGAAATTATTTCCTAGTCAAGGACTCACATAGAGATTTAGGATATGTTAATGAATAATATATTAACATACTAAGAATGATATAGGTTTCCCATTGAAATTAGAAATCATTTATTAGCATGTTTAGATTTTAGAATCATTTTTATGTATCTGAGGAACATCTTCAATGGACATATTTATATGCATATGAAGATATCCATCGATGATATCATCATATATACTAATAGATTCATGGTTGTTATTACGAAAATGATAGTTTTATAGCCACACAGTGGGAAACTATTAAGTTTATCATCATCCAGGGAGAAAAAAGGTTACATTATAGTTTTTCATCATCTAGGGAGACAAATTATGTTTTTATGTTTCTATGAAACCCATAGTTGGGCTACCTACGTATCCTTGTGGATGCAATCAGAACCCAAGTAGATTGGTGCCACTTAATGGGGCATATCATTCTTTTTAGGGTCATGTTATATGGACCTAAACATAAAGTCAAATATCATTTGTAAATGATGCCTAGGTGGAAGGATTAGAGTAAAATTTTGTTGTATGACTAATTCTAAAGGAGCTCAGGAAACCTGGAATTGATATGAGATTACAAGTTGAAAATCTTGAATCTGAGAGAAATTCGTCCATTAACCCTCAAACATAACCACAATGGGTAAAAAAGATCTACTTTTCTAATAGTGTATCCCCTGTAGACCTATTTGATTCGAAATTATGAATCAACCTTCACATCTAATTTTTTTACTATTTCATGGAGTTCAAATTCCATGCCTACAATGAGAGCCTGCTATAATGCCTCATTATTGGAACAACCTTCTTATAACATGATGAGTATCTAAACACTTTGATGTATTTATAGATAAGTATAATTAGAAATCCAGATTTTTGGAGCTTAGAGTATACCAATATCTCCACAATTGGACTCCAGGAAGCACTATTAAAATGTATATCCCATGTTTGGGGTCTATCCATAATAGAGTAAATTTCATCATCTGACAATTCACGTATTCACTAATGTCTTTCTGTAGATGGATTTTAAGAAAGGATTTATTCTAAGTCTTGGCCTTTTTCTACATAATGATAAGCAAACTACATATATCAAATTATAGTAGAATAACACCCCATTGTGTCGAATGTCTTATTAGCATAGGAAGACTAAGGTTAAATTTATGTTCTTTATTTTGAGAAACCAAGAAGACCTCATGATGCTGCAGATTGTGCCTTAATTAATTGACATCAAATAATAATTCAACGTATCTCTTCACAATATCTGAATATCAATAATCTATATCTATCATGATTTTACTGAGATAGTAGAGGCTATTTCCATTCTAATCTTCATTCATTTTTGCAAGGAAGGCGCCCAATGATCTCTACAAGGTTGTCACATAAATAATGAGTAGCTTTCATTAGATAGTTTGGATTAATACTAGTGGGATTAGAATAAATTTGTTGAGGGTATCCAATTCCTCTTGGTGTTTATTGGTCAATTGATATGAGACTACATTCTTCATTAATTTAGTGAAGTGTAAACACGTTCCTAGTAGATTAGCAATGAAACACTAGATGTAAGAATCTTTCCCTTCAATTCATCTCAAATACTTCAGGTTTCATTAAGGTAAAATTCCAATGATTGATTTATTTTTCTCATGATCAACTTCAATTCTGTGATGGTGTACCACAATGCTTAGAAATTATCCTAAGGTAACCCTGAAATCACATTTTAATGGTTTCAACCTAATATTTTCTTACTTAAACTTGTTTAATATCATATATTGATCATATAAGTGGTTAGAAATTTTCATGGACTTAACAAATACATCATTGATGTAAAATTCAACCAATATCTCCTACAAGTGTTTGATGGTTTGCTGCATAAGACATTGGTATGTCACACCATTATTATCCAAGCCATAAGGGAATTACCTTAAAGAAAAATACACCTTGAGGGGCTCTGAAAGCTTGGGATTATTCATCATCTTGTTCCATCTGGATTTAATTATAATCAGAGTAGCCACTCATAAAAGAGAGATCTTCATAGCTAGATGTTACTTTGATTAAGAGTTCCGTGAGTAGAAATTGGAAATCAACTATAGGACAATGTTGGTTGAGATCTCCAAAATCAATGAAAAAACATATTTTCTTAAACATTTTCTTCATCAAGAAAATATTTCCCAACCACATAGAAAATTTCACCTATATTATGAATTCATATTTGATAATATTCTTGACTTGAGGCACACATTTTTAAGGTTGTGTAAATTTTCTTCTTTATCAGGACGGCTTGTATCCGCAATGTTATTTAAGAACCCTAATGATTGGTGGCCACTTTAGGGTTATGGTCTATAATTTATGTATAATTCCAAAAAAACATCCCAATGCTACTTTAAAAATTATATATACACTTATTTATCTTCCATATACATGTCCTCACTAATCAAATTGATCTATGGGGTTTCATATATACCCAGATTTATTTCTCTAAGTTGATACATAGTGGTGGAGATGCCTTCCTAAAATATTGGAGGAGTGTCCCTGAGGTATTCCACTTCTTTCTCTTCCTCGTTTTTTACTTCATCTACCACTTCCCAAAGAATATATTGGAGGATAGGGGATAAATTAAGATATTCACATATGTATATGAGGATCAATATTTAGAAATCTATAGGAAGAGGTGACCATTTCTTACCTGATAGTGGTTGGAGGGTCTTACTAAAACATTGAAGAGAAAATGATATGTTGAGAATCAATATCCATATTTTTCCATTAATTTGATGAATTATTCCAATCCTACAGATGAATTAGAGACATACTAATATTTATAGGATGGAATGAAGATTCATTTATTCAATATTTCCTTTTTATTTTGATAAATATTCACTTCTTCTATATCATCAGGCTATTAGTGCCACAACTGAAATTATAGAATACTTTTAATGAATGCATGGATTTGGGAAGACCCTATCAATTTTTTTGACAGGAAGAATATAGTATTCACTTAGATTGTTGAATATATTAGTTTGGATATTCTACAAACCATTCGGTTCATTAATTCTGGATACATCATTTCTAATGGTCAACTTTCCCCCTTGTGATGATAATACATTGCATCAATATGTTGAGACTCACAAGTTTTGAATGGACATTTATCACCATGAAATATTCTAATTTGAGCATTCATGAAATATTATAGAAATTATGGATATGATGAAGGATTGGTCACATGTTGTTGTATCCATGGTCATCCGAATAGAATGTTAAATGTTATGTCCTTCTAGACAAAAATTTTATTTGAATTAGATTTTAGATCCACACATTTATTTCAGAGAATGATCTCCCCAAGGGGTTATTGTTCATTATTTTTTAACCCTATAATAATATAGTGGAGAGAGAGAAGTGGGATATAGTATGTCCCAATTAATGAAGTCTCCGAATTTGAATGAGCTTGACACCTCATCCATTATCAATGAATTCTCGATAGAAATATGTGTCATTAACATTGGATGATTTGGAAAGGGGCATGGTGTGTCCTTGTACAACAACATATTCCTACTAGTTTGTAAATTATATGAATTCATTACATTCTTATCGATCATTCTTGATGTGGTAAACCTATGAAGCATCACATTTGGTTTCAAACTCTTGAGGTATTGAAAAAGCCTCAATAAGCGCATCCCGTAGAACATTTGAAAAGTTTAGATCATCTAGGAATGATAATTTGGCTGGTACATGGATAGTTTTTTCAAAAAATCATATTTTTGGTCCAATGGTCTTTGTTTCCAGGTAATAATATGCTCTTTTATAGGATCCTTGGGAGCCGATTTCATGGATTTAGATGGTCTATCATCTGAAATATGAGTTTTAAGTGATTTTTTCTGTTGAAGGATTACGTCGACTAGGTCTACCCACTAGCAGATATGGTGGTGTCATAACCAATAATTGATTTTTCAAAATGGTGACACTAGGGTATATCCTCTAATGTGTATTTGTGTTACCTTGTTCCTACTAATCCCACTGGTTGGATCTCCCATGAGTTTATTACACATTAAATGTTCAACTAGGGGTGTGGTTAAGGTAGTTACTTCAAGCATGACCGCAGCATCCCATGTGTCCTCAACCTTGCTGTTATTGTCTTGAAATTCCACAATAATATATTGGGAAATCAGATTTATAGTCATAATCATCAAACAAGAAGGGGTCCATCTGGTGAATAAAAATAATGAAATATAAAATCAACTCTTCCTCTGTTGAAGATTCTCCTTGAAACATTGTCCCTTGTTGTGCCATTTGGAGTGGTGGTTTACATGATTTTGAAGCTACATGAATTAAATATTACAATTTCATTGAAAACAATGGCCTAGATTTGAAATCATCATATTCTAATTTTTCATTATCTTTTGATCCATGTTACTTTTTTGAGGGTTTCTATTTTGAGGTCTGATCTTTCTATGAAGATAGTTTTGTTGAATTGGAAACAATACGAAGCCCTTCTCATAGTTTAAAATGTGTTCATAAAATGGAGTGGATTCAGTGATTGTCTTCCTAACAAACCAATTATCTAAATTTTGTGTATACCTACTTTTTACATACTGCAATAAACCTTCATCCTCTAGATTGGTAGTAGAAATAGATTATACCTAAGCTGGTGACCCTTTTAAATTCACTTATCGAGAGTCCAAAATAATTTTTATGAGATACATGAAAACCAAACACACCTGGATTTGGTTTTACAACATTTAATGGAAGGGGAAAGAGTTTGGTATGTCTTCATCTCCTTCCTTGTTTGGTTTCCTAGGCTTCAACAATTGGACTGTTTTTTTTTTCAATGATGAAATGATATATCTGAAACTTCTTTGTTACAAAAGGAATAAATGTTCTTCTTTAACTCCTCAAACTATATATGTCTTAGATCTTTTTTATTCACCTTGATAACTTGGTTAATATAGCTAGAGCTCGAGAGGAGGATACCAATGGTATGATGAGGGATTTGAATTGGGAGCTGGTACTAGTTCTTTTTTGAGGGTAACTATAATAGTCTCTATTTTTCCTTCTCATCTTCCCGAAAAAGATGGGATTACATGGGGCATGGATTTAGTTTTATGATGTAATTATACACTGGATTGGAGATTAAATCATGTTCTTGAAACCCTCCTTTGTCTTTCACAGGGATTAGTGGTATACAAAACTCATTAAGGATATTTTACACATAGATGAGCAGTAAATATTCTTAAGGGTGCTATAGATTTAATGAAATATGTTAGTCCTCTACATAGAGAAATGAAATTTAAACACTTTTATGTTACATTTATTTTCATTTCATATGATTGAAGAATGTTTTCTTTAGCATTTTTTTGATGAACTGGAAAAAAATTTCTATTTAAGGACTCCCCATCTAGTAATTGACCAAGTATACAAAATTACACAGCTAAAAAATGTCCTCCCCTACAGTTATTACACAAAACATGTAATCATTTCAGCATTGTTTAATTGAGGGGTAACCATCACTCGAATATAGTAAGAGATGAAATGTGAAATTTTTTCTCCAAATCACTGGATCCGTTAAATATTTTAAATGTGGTATTACCAAAATTTGGTGGATGAGGATTCATATGTAGGCATTTATGGTAAACCTTTTTTTCCGGTTACACAAGTATATTTGTGATAGGGTAAATATTTTCATATTTATCCATATGTTTTTTAGTGGTTTAATCCATTCCAATTAACCAATTTGAGATTATTTGGACCGTTTTATGTTTTTTTGGTGTGTTTTGAGCTTAAATATGAAAAGTGGTTAATTCTGGAAATAAAACAGTTTTATGTTGCCATAGTATTTTGATCATAAATCCTAAAATATTCATCAAATTAGCATGTTTCCTTTGTTAGGATGATGTGATTAATGAGATTCAATTTATTATTTTTAACCCAACGCCAATTCAAACTCCAACCAACCAAACAAACCGGTCAATGTGAACACCTAACCTGGTCATCTGAATGAAGCATTCCTCATTCTGTGATCCATATCTATGGATACAGACCAAAAAATGGTGTCATTATAGATGGGTTGGATAGAAAACATGACGAGTAAACTTCCCAATAAATTTAATATGTAACTGATATGATTAAGGCTACCCTTAAGCCAATCGACATAGGGTTAGAGAAATAGAGAATGATGGACAAAATAAGTCAGTAGTAGTATTTTAGCCATAACTTCATTCACATTTTTCAAAATGACTTGAATCATCATTGGTAGATGGAAAAATCCATTCATCAACTTCTATAATAAGGGACCTCAACCTCATTCAATGATATGGTTGATGAACCAAATCTTATCTTCTGGTGGAATGATTAGGGATGAAATGTTCATGTTCGTATTTTTGAAACTTTTATTTCTTTTTAGTTTAGTAATTCCAAAAATTTTTACCTTCTTCTCCGTTAACCATAAAATGGTGGGGTAAATAATAAAATTGATTGAGTAAGGTTAGGTTTCCCATTTTTTAATGATTGAGTTCTTTCGCTTAATTGTATAAAATGTTTCATCTATCTTGAAGCTGGTCTCAATTTGAAATAATGGATTTATTATCTTGTGCGATCATATTTGATATTATATTTTGTTGTTATTATATCTTTGTTTAGTGAATATAAAATTCCTCACTTGTATCTGGTCTATATTCAATGGAATTGATTAGATCATAGTGGTGATGTACTTGGCGATCGTCAGTATGTGTGATATTTGTACTAAATATTCAATATTGTTTGGGAATAACAGGGCTCGATCATAAATCGCATTAATCTATTAAGGGAATTCAATAAAACTGATTCACAGAATGAAGTATATTATAAAAAACTTCGATCTTGATAATGTATAATCTAACCAACATCATTAAACAACGGATTAGAAGGAAGCGATTGTAAAATCTGAATTTAATCAATTTTGTAGAAGAAGAATGAAATAATAACAACATTTATTACATTGAAATTAGAAAACCAACCCCAAAATGATCCACAAATTATTATAACTATTATAAATCCCATAAATTTTTCTATTTTCCTTAATTATATTAATTTATTTCATTAAGGTTTTAGATAATTTTGATTTCTAAAAAAAAATTATAAAATAAGCCCCACGTCTTCTCAAATTTTAATGTGACAAACATGATTATTGTTCTCTCTTCTCCAACGAAAAACTATGATAACCACAAAAATATATATTTTTAATTAGTAAATAAATGTATTTTCCATACCCCACAAATGGATCATGTAAAAACATGGATCCTTTGTTGGGGAGTTTGTTCCACAATCTACTTATAAATATTTATCTCTTTTCAAAATATACATAAAAAATTTCCCTGATTTTTATAAATGACCATCTCATTAATACATGGAAATTTTACCCATAAGATTAACAAGAAGAGGAGTTTAGTTATAATATATTTTAGATGTAGGATCATTGAATTTACATTTAAGAACTAGAGAGAAAAGTAGAATTTTTTTTGAATATGTCTCTTCATTTATTGAGAAACAAGAAACTAATCACAAACATGAGGATGCAAAGATTGATTAATTTACTACTGAGATAAATGTGGGATATAAACAATATATAGACGGATTTTTCAATGAGGGTGAAGAACTAATTGATCCAAATATTCTTTAAAAAGTAGAAGAACCAGAACCATTGAATAAAGACACCACATAAGTAGTGGAATTTAACGAAATGATGAATGAGCTTCACTACCTACCATTAACATGTGAAATTCAAGTAAAAGAGAACCTCCAATTAAAAAATAAATTCAATATTAACAAAATCATGGAGGTAATATTTTATTAAAAAAATTTCATTCTGATTTTATTAAATATAAATTCAGTATTACCTAACCTTGTTATAAATTTTATGATTCAGATTACAATTGTATTTCATTAGTAGATGAGGTAGAAAAAGAATATGAACCTATTTAAGAACATATAGTGCTCCCTAAACATGATGAAAACCTATTTGAGGATGTCCAAGAGGATACAAATGTGGATTTCAATGAGGAAATATATGCACATGATTATTACAATGAAAGAGAAGATTTTTTTTATTCTTCATGCTTTAATTTTATTCCAATTGAGTTACTCTTTGAATTTCCATTTGACAATTCTCGTAATGCATCATTCCTTGAGGAACTTCTGGATAATGAAGAAGACATTGTGAAAGTGGAAACCAAGAAAGAGGATTACTTATTAATTCTCCCAACCCACCATTAAATATGCTTCACATTTTTATTGGGGTGGACTTATTGTTATATATTCCTAGTGTTCAGAAAAAGATCAATGAAATGATAATTGGGAAGAACATCATGTGGTGGTTCAAGTCCAAGAAAAAAAACAATCCATTAGATTTGTGATAATAAACAGAAACTGTTTATCTAGAGGAAGTAAAAACCCATGGAACACTAGGGGGATTAAACTAATATCTATCCTAATTTTCTCACTCAATTTAAATTTCAATTTTTTTTTAATAAATCTCTTCCGTTATTTCATCTACTTTTGGTTGTAGGTTTTCATGTGTGTAACACATAATATATTAACTCATAGTTTCAACTCTAATAAGTTAGGTAGTACCTCTCTTTGTACCATTATTGCCTGATGTGATTCAATTTCAAATATAATTACATGTTAAATCCACTAGAATTCATTGATGACATTGTATTATATATGTTTTGGGGAGTGAACCTTTGTTATTTTGAAGTTTCAAAATTCTATTTTTTTATTTATAAAAAAAAGTTTTTTTTCAAATTAATGTTCATTTTTATAAAATTTGAGCTGAAATGACAATCATCAAAATTATTAAAACCCATTTTTATTATTGAAACAATTTATTCCTTGACCCGAGATTAAATGAATGCAAAAAATGAAATTTTTTCAAGTTTATAACTTTATGAATTTCATGAAATTTATACTAATTTTTGAATCCCATACCCAGATTCGCTATTTTTATCATTGAAATCACATTCCTCTGAGGCTTCAAAACATATTTTTCATACTCTCTTCATTTACCTCACATCTTGATAGTACCTTACCCTGCATTAATTAACTAGTATTTGATTTATTCCAGTAAAAACTCAAGGTCTTGAGGTACATGTGTTTTAAATGATTATAAAATTTCATAGGTTTTAAATCACCATTTTTTTCAGAATAATTTTCATTATGGACCACAAAGAACATTGAATACCTTTATCCCATTGAATCCTTGAACAACCTGTTAGGATGGTAACATTACATTCCAATTTTCTCTATCCAACCAACCCTTTAAGTGAAATTTAATAATCTAGTTGAACTTATGTGTTGGGGAAGATGTCTTGTATTGTAATACCTTATTTTGGGATACATTGGATGGATAATAAATTGTTGAAGAAATGATTATTCTTCTAAAAATAATAATTATGTTGAAATTTTTCCCTTTTATGGAGCATTCATTATTACTGAATATGTTTCATTTTTGGAGCTTCTAATGGAAAAAGAACATTGTTCATATCTATAACTTTTAGAAAAAAAATAATGTCTGAGATCAATGATACGTTTTCTAATGAAATGATGAGTGGGGTGAAATTCTACATATTTTTCATATTGATGGAGCATATTTTCTTTTTAGGGGAGTTAGGAGGAAAACATATTTATGTGAAAATTAGAATAATGCATTTTTATTTCAAAAAGAGAAAATCCCTCCTTATTCAGCCTAATTATTCTTCACATATAAATCCTACCTACCTAAAGCCACAAAACAACCCTAAAAATTCCTCATGATATACATATGTCTTTGGATCACATCAGGAGGAGATGTAGGAATTTATCAAGAATATGGAAACCCATTCATGTTTATTTGATGAGAAAGACATTGTTGAAAATTTACATTTTTGTGATAAGATAAAATGTAGTGGGGTAAGTCATTTTTATACATGGGAGGATAAAAGATGTGTAAAAATGATGAATGATATTCTTGGTGAAATTCAAATTATTTTTGTTGATGAGTTTTGATATATTTTGTTTCATGGGGTGAAATTGATCGATATCATGGATATGTGTTTTAAATTTTCTTTGATTTGATTATGACGTATAAATGTCATAGTCTCCAAGTTCTATGCCTGGGGAAATTGATAGAGTTTATATTTATAACAACACAATAATTTGTTAATTAATATTTCTCTTGATCTAATTAAATGTATCATTTTTTAAAATTGTTATATAAAATATGAACATTCCTGGTTTTATGTTTTTTGATTTCAAAATATAGTTTATATTTTTACCATTTCTAATATAGACATTGAACAATGATCACATGATTTGTATACATATAAGGCTTTAACAAATCCAATTTACTTTGACAGTGGAAGTGATGGCCTCATCCAGTAGACATACCAATACCATTCCCATTTTTCAGAGATCTAAAAATAGATGGTTTCATTGGGGTTCACTCTTGACTATGGCCAAGGTGAGCTTCAACATGATAATCTCGAGGGGAAACGCCTATGGGAAAAGTTGAAGTTGATAGATATTACCAACCGAGTGATGTTATTTGAGCCACCCCAAGTGTCTATCACCATTACACACCTTAACCTTTATTCTTATGCTGGTAATATAAGGGTTTATGTAACAAGAACTCAACACTATGATTTTGTGCATTTTTTTGTATATAATAAAAAAACAAATTATCATTATTATTATAACTTTGTCATTTTTTTAAAGCACAAATAGTATTTTTAGTTAATATTCAATTAATAAATCTCTATGGATGACTTAATAAATTTATTAAGTAAATTTTATTTTAATTATATACTATTACTAAATTACATTTTATATAATATATATGACCATATTTTTATTATGAATATTATTTTGATTTAAATTATGACATGAAATCTATTTTTGTCAATACTAATGATTTTTCTATAAATGTCTGTTTTTAATTTAAATGTAAAAAATCACATATTTAGAAAATTATTTAGATACAATTTATATTATTTTGGGAATCAGGAAATTGAAATTATCCAATGGTTAATTTTTCCTTATTTGTAGAGACATCCGACTTTTGGGGTAAAAATTAAATACTGTTTAAGTATATTATGTGTTTAATGACATTATAATAACCCATTAGTGATGTAATAAAATACTATAAACATTATTTTAGGACAATATTTGTTTTATCAATAACATAATTTGATTTTAGGTCTATTTTATTTATTTTACAATGCATTAGTATACACTTGAAGGCTTATAAAACTATTTTTCCTTTAAATTGATTTCCTTGAGAGTGTGAATCATATCCACATATAAAACACCATCATTTTAAGATTTTCGGTCATTGGCCTTAAAAATTATTTTCTTCCACTACCCTTTAGAAGAAGAAAAATTCCAAAAACCATGGGTTGGATTGTGGTTTTGAATAGTTTAATGTTTTGTGTCCCAAACCTAAATAATAAAGAATTCTATTCCATTCCTATATAAATCCACCCATGATCCCACTTACTCTACACTCAAAGCCTTTGGAGTTTTTTCCAACCTCTTCCACCTATCTCCAGAATCCTCACAATGTTCCCCAAACTCTAGTCAGCCTCTCTAATGCCTCTTAGAAGTCATTGGGATCACACTTCCATGTAAGGGATTCCTTCCATTCTCATTTTATCCATGTTTCATAATATTTATATGCCATTTTATTATCAATTTCAAATGCTGGTGTATGATTTCACACATCCCCATACATCCCTGTTCATGTTTGAATGATGAGATACCCCTTTTCCCTCCCATTAATTCCTCCCTTGTACACATGTTACCATTAAAAAATTCCATAATTAACTTGTCCCTCCTCATATTAATTTAAGAAATTATTTTGTATTATGAATATAGATTTAATTAATTATGTGGGGGAATGTATCTATATGACCCCCATCCAGTAAATTTCATTTAAATATTATGAGACACCTCTCCCACTCTCATCAACCATTTCTATGAATTCTAATGTCACGACGTTACGCTATCGAAATTACACCACAATTTTCCTAGACAATGTCATCGTGTAGTGATTACCATACCAATTTCTCTGTCAACGGTATTCAACTTTATGCACATTTAATTATTGATTATAAATAATTATGTATTTATTATACATCACTTTATCGTGGAAGAAATGATGATGAATGATTCCATGTCGTTTGATCCATGTGGCACACGTATGTATGAAATGAAATGTTTATGAAGGGTGAACCCTCGTAGTGCTAAAATGCATTGGATAATGATTATTATCATGGTATGTCAAGTACAATGAGTATTTACTCATGATTATTCAAGTGAAATTAGGCTTTATTCATGATAATTCAATTTTAATGAGGGTTTACTCATTCTCCATTTGTAATGATCCTTGGCTCATAATAATACCAAGTTATGTGTTGTTTCCACATTTCCAAGTTGTGATAATCATTCCTTTTCATTACCTTACGTTCATGTTTCCTTTATGATCCATTGATGTCTTTTTCCTAACATGTATTGTATTATTCATTTTATTAATTTTTACTCCTTTACTAGGCTTTATAGCTCACCATTTTATTACGCATGTCTTCAGGTTATCCGATGAAATGCTTACTATGATAGAATCTAGTGGTCATGTAATTGAACTCTTCAATAAAGATGTTGTGTTTCATGTTATATGTTGTTATGTAATGTTCTTACACCCTAAATAAACTAGAACTCTCAATATTATAGGTTTAATCAATTTATGATTTTGTAATAAATCAGGTTTATATGGGTAATAAATAGCAGGGTTGTTATAGATGGTATCAAAGGAAAGGATAATTTGCTTGGGGATTAGGATTATAAAACCCTAGTGAAATTTTTATGGATAAGACTAAGTATAATATAAAACAACCCTAAATTTTTTGTGAGTATTGAATAAGTAGTTTATTAATAAATTGATTCACTGTCTGGATATGAGAAGGAAACGGTGGCTCTAGCACAGATGTTCCTAAGCAAGAAAAGTCTGACAAGGTGTTTCGGGCGTGACCTAGGGTATCCTGGTACACGAAAACGGGCCTTGCTGCACTCTTGGTTATGAAACTCCCGAGGGATATGCTTTTTTAAATTCAAAAGCATAGTATTAAACAATTTTAATGTAAAAATTGCCCCTAAGAATATATTTTGTGAAGTAGATCATGGATAACATAGATTGAGTCCTATTAATTCATAAGTTAATGAATTAAAATAATTTTATAAGTCATATTTTTTCCCTTTGGATTTCACTTTATGTTATAACCCAAAAATTCATTTTATTCTAACTAATGGTATGTAATTGGAGGTCATTGGATGAAAACTGATGCAAAGATCAATGTGATGATTGTTCTAATGTGATACCCAATACAATA
Source organism: Viscum album (assembly GCA_963277665.1). Lineage (NCBI taxonomy): Eukaryota > Viridiplantae > Streptophyta > Magnoliopsida > Santalales > Viscaceae > Viscum > Viscum album. The sequence goes on along the minus strand of OY728126.1, from coordinate 288,478,367 downwards.
GGAGTGGGAATCAAGAACTTTTACATGATACTCTCTCAGTTAACAGAATAATTAAATAGATGCATGAGTCAAGATGAATGTTAAACTCCCCCAAAGAAAGATCATGTCTCAATAGAGAGCTTCATGAGGAAAAGTCCTCCAACTTTTGATGGACCATCTGATCCCTCAATTTCCAAACAATGGATCAACTCCATTGGAACGATCTTTTCAATCCTTCAATGTTCTTAACTAGAGATGGTTCATCTGGATGATTGTCTTATGAATGGTGAATATAATCAATGGTGGATATAGATCAAAAATATGAATCCTAAAGACAAGTTTGAGGTGTTTGAATGGAAGGATTTCTGGAAGATTTATTTTGATAAATGTTTTCCTCACACCATCCAAATTAATAAAGAAAGTGAATTCCTTTCCCTTAAGAAAAAAAGAAAAAGACTCCGAAAAATAGTACGAGGGAATATACACATGGATTGCATGGTATGCCTATGGATTTTTAGTTACCCCTGATTGCAACGCTGAATAATTCTATGGTGGGCTACATCATTGCCTAAAGAATGACATGGAGATCCGTGACTTCGATAGCTATTAAGAAATTTTCTAATGTTCCCTCAATGACAAAATGGTAATTAGAGAATCTCAAGGGTATCATGGGGATAATAATTGTAAGTTCGTATTCAATTATAGCGGTCTTATGTATAACTCCAATGGTGCTAAGATGATCCTGCACCCCACATGCCAAAGGTGCTAAAAGAAGTATCCCCGAAATTGCCTAATGGTGATGAGGAAATGCATTATGTGGGGAATAGAAGGGCACCTAGCAATTAACTACTGACAAGAAAAACCCACATAGGTGAAAAAGGAGATGAAAATTCAATTCTAACCTCAATGCGCTATTCATTACATCATCTTCAAAGAACTATGGAACCTTGCAAATCAGTTCCCTAAGCCAATGGTTTTAGGAGGCATCCAAAACCCTCTAATTCATCACAAGTGATATTTTTCCATCACTACTACGGAAGTGAACCGTTACAACAAAGTGGTCACAGGTATTATAGTTATTCATTCAAGAATACTTAATGAACTTTTTTATTTTGGTTATACGCCATCTTTTATATCATGTATGTTTAGTAGAACAATCCCAACACCACCACAAATCATGGATGTAAATATGTCAGTGATTACAAAAAATGGGGAAATCCTTGCATCCCATGATTATAACTCCTCTACTATCATAATTTGTGGATTGAACATCCTGGGTAATTTCATCAAACAACCTATGGTGTAATTTCATGCAATTCATGGAATGGATTGACTTTCCTTATATAGATCCATCATAAATTGATGTGAGAGGGAAATTACTCTCCCAATGGTGAATCATCCCCCAATTCTGTACAATTACATGGAGTAAGATGAATATTTTTTAGCACCATCATCTCATGCATGAATATTACTACCCTATGATCATTCATATCTAGATTATATGATTGTGTCTAAGGAATCAAGGATCCTTGCACACATTCTAATTGTTACTGAATTCACTAAAGTGATTCCCGATGAATTGCCTTGTCTTCCTCCTAGAAGAGATGTTGAATTCACAATTGACCTTATATCTAGGGAATTTACAATATCCAAGACTCCATATAGAATGGATATTATGTGGAATATGTAGATAAATAAAAAACTATAGGAGAATCTGGATAAATGCTTTATAAGCCCAAGTGATTCACCAAGGGGTTCCCCAGTTATCTTCATCCTAAAGAATGATGGGTCAATGTGCCTTTGCATTGATTATCATGAGCTCAAAAAATCACGATAAAGAAAAAGTATCATCTATCATTATTTGATTACATGGTCAATTAGCTTTGTGGAGCAAAATACTTCTCCAACGTGTAATTGTAGCAAGGATATTACCAATTATGGTTGAAGAAGGATGATATCCCTAAGACTAATTTTCATACAAGGTACAAGCATTATGAATTCAACGTAATGCCTTTGAGACTCACTAATTCCCAAAAAATCATCATGGGCATGATGAATAGATTCTTTAGAGATTACGTGGACAAATTTTTGGTAGTCTTTATAGATGGTATTCTAATATAATCTAAATCCAAGAAGGAGTATGAAAAGCATGTAAGAACTGTACTAGTGACATTGTGAAAGGGAAATCTATATGCAAATAAAAACAAGTGTAACATCTAGTTGAAGGAGGTCTCATTCATCGAATATATTATCCAATGAAATAGGATATCTATAAATCCCTCCATGACAACTGCAATTGAGTGATTTTCATGGCCATCATCGGTAATGGATATCTGTAGCTTCTTGGGGTTAGTTTGATATTATCGCCGATTTATGAGAAACTTATCAAGATTTTACAACCCTATTACCATGATAAATCAGTAGGGAGTTACATTATATTAGGCTGATGAGTGCAAATAATGATTCAAGGAGTTCAAAAAAGAGACTTATCACTGCACAAATTCTCAAATTACTCACAAGTGGAGAATTTTTTGTGAAATTCTGTGATGCATCGAAGAAGGTCCTGGGTTGTGTGTGGATTCAAAATGAAAAAGTATTTTCCTATGCATCATGGAAATTGAATGTTTATGAGAAAAAATATCTAACACATGACCTGGAGTTTGCTGTAGTGATCTTTTCTTTGAAAATTTGGTGGCATTAACTAATTTGGATGAAGTGTGAAACATACAAGGATAAAAAAATCGTCGAGTATATATATTCAAATGGAAAGAGTTGAATATGTGTCCATGATGATATTTATAGATGAACAAAGGATATGAATACTAAATCCATTTTTACCATGGGAATGTGTACTAGGTGGAAAATGCTCTATGTACAAAGGATCCAAAAATACTATCATTAAGATGAATTGAAAAGGATCAAATATTCTTGGATTTGATGAATATGGACATGGGAATCATAAAGAAGGTAACATAATCAATTATTTCACAAATCATTGATCATCTGTATCTTTTGGAAAGGTCCAATGACACTCAAAAGGATGATGTGTGAATTCATAAGAAAGAGAAAACTATCAGAAAATGGAAATACTCTGAGTTCAATGTTAATGTAGAATGAATTGTGTTATTTGGGAAGAAATTATGTTTTCCATCATGTACAGAGTCGAAGAATGATCTTTTGGATAATGCACATTATTCGAATTTCTCTGTTCACAATGGAAACAAAAAGATGAATCGGGATATGGGACAGCACTATTGGTGGGATAACATGATGAAGGTGATCAATGAGTATACATCAATGTACTTGGTATGCCAGCAAGTGAAGGAGGATAGGATTAAGTCTAAGGGGATGATGCATCTATTACTCATTCCAACATAGATATGGGATAACATCAGCATGGACATTGTCATCGAGCATAAGAAGACATCCAAAGGAAACCATGATATCCGGGTTGTTGTGGATCATCTAATAAAGACTGTAGAAACCCATATCTTGACGTACATAGACATTACATTACATTTGCGGAATACTTAGTACATAACAAAAACACACACTAAAGGATCGTAGTAGTTTAGTGTCTTTGGAAACTCGGAACGTAATCTTCTAATCGTGGTGAAAGTTCTTCAATATCTCCCATAAAGGTCATCCCTTTTTTTACCTAAAACCTTTCTTTATATCCTGGGGAAAAGAAAACATAAAAGGGTGAGCTCAAATGCTCAGTAAGGGTAAACAAAAGAAATATCAATCACATCATATATATAAGAACATAGCTTTTGGAAATCTTAACCTGCAAAAAAACTCATAATATCATAACATGGGATAAATCATAGAAGTGAAATGTAATCCCAATAATCATAACTTAAAACATGAAACTTTGTGGCATACACACATAATCATAGAGAATCATTTCTTGTTAGTCAAGACTCAATGCCAAGACTATCTTAGTGGACAAAGTCCCTTTCTGAATCGAGTAACCCTCGTTTCAGTCCTGTTTCACTGAACCGGTATAACCTACCATTTCAGCCATGTCTATCTCATGAGATATAAAATCTTTACCCAATGCATTGGAGGGAGATATAGGTCCCACCCATCTTATAATGAATCCTTTCTTATGTGTGCCACATAATCATAAAACATACATCATCGCATAACACATGTAACAAAAATGGGATTCTTGAAACATCATGACATCATAAATCAATTCATATAAGATAAAGGAATTCATAAACATAATTCCATCACAACATAGTCAAAACAATGTAAAAATATGGATAGAAACATAACCCTTTATTATCTTAGATGGAAAATAATTTTGATAAAACACTTGAAATGAATTCTTGAGGAAAATATCCTTTCTTCTTCAAAATCAATTTCTTTTCACAAAACATCATGCAATTTTAAAAGAAAGAGATTTTATTAGAAATAGTCATGAAATCTTTTGGAGGAAGCTTCATGAAAATAAGGCTTTATAAAACCGTAAAAATCCGTTCGTTCCGTTTAAGTTAAAAAAAACATTCTTCGTACTTTTGTCGGAAAAGTCAAAAAAGTACCTCGTACGGAAAAACGACAAAAGATTCCTTTCATATTCTTTACTAAAAACTCACCTAAGGGTAAAATTGGATTTAAACTATTGAAAGTGGATGGAAACAATATTACATATTGAGAGAACATGGATGTGGATGATAAAATACACCCCAGTAAATACTTACGAATAAACAATCTCGGATAAAAATGAGATTGTGATATTTCCCTTACCTTAGGTCCGATTTTCTTTGTTCATGTCCGAAGCTCCTGTATAATGATTTAAATCATGTTATTGACTTATTACAGAATCATATTCATTGTTATGATATCATATACGGTTCACTTATGACATTATATTACCCGTTCTTTTATAAATTCCATGTTAAAGAAGCGTTTTGGGTAAAATCGTTTCATTTATCGTAGGTGTTTTGACTTGTTGTTCTTGAAATCATTATTACTTATATCATGATTTACTCACTTCTAGAATATAAAATATGATTTATATATCATATATATTCAGTATATATATATATATAATAGGTAGATAAATAAAATGAAAAACACCGTTCATGGAGACGGTAGTCCGTACGTAGGCATGAACGCTGTTTTTCTTTCCTTATTGTCTTGAAATGGAAGTAAGTAGATGACATAAATATGTATATATATACATAAATACAGTAGCTTTATAATGTCATATATTTCATTATTATTTCTTATATATACATTATAATCATTCTTAAATGGTTAACATGGAGAATGAATCTCATCGCGTCGTGGAGACGGTATTCCGTACGTACGCACGAGCGATGATATCATTTCTATAAATATTGAATTTAATTGGAGTGGATTATACAATATATCAGAATCAATATGATGTTGTAATCACTATGTATAGTTATTCTTTACACCATTATACCCATCCATGTAAGGTGGTGGTGGAAAATAGATTACACCACGGCGTGGAGACGGTATTCCGTACGTACGCACGCGCGATGATTTCTTTTCCCGTAGGATGGATAGATGGTGAAATAGGGTTGTTTCATACTTATAATAACATATCAGTATATGAGTGATACTGATGTTATTACTTCATAATGAAACAACCTAAGAAGAAGAAGTGGAAGAAGAAATAAAGATGAAAGAATTGGTAACGGTAATTACCTCTTCTTTGAAGCGCCTCTTTGAGACCTCCTCTTAGGGCACTAAAATTGGTCTTTGAGGAAGACCAGAACCTCTAAAATGTTTCTAGGGAAGTGGAGAAGAGATTTTGGCAGGGGTTGGCCGAGCTTGAGTGCTCAAATTGGTGTGAGGAGGAGGGGGAGGAGGTGTCCTTTTATAAGGGAGGAGAGGGGCACCTTGGGAATATCTCAAAATATTATTTTATATTAAAGTCAAAATCGGTTTATAATGGTTCCAAAGGGTCTTATTTCGAAGCTAAAGTGGGGATGGGTCGAAATCCTATCAACCAATAGAATTTAGACAAGTTTAGGATATTATTTTAACCTTATCAATTAGATTTAACTCTAAGTTAAATAATTTAACATTTACCGTGTCTTTTTGTTTTCTTTCACTATATGGTTAATACACTTACTATAACATGCCAAAAGAACCCCAAATTGTTTATTATTAATATATATATCCTTATCTAAGTCATTTGGCCGAACCTTAGATTTTTAGGAATAAAATAACAATTAATAATATAATATTTGATTTAAAAACTATTTTGTGTCAATTTTGACACTATTTGATATATGATTTTTGTGAAAGTCATAACAGAATTAAATGTTCGAACCAAGTTGATTAAATCAACATTAATATATCATAGTATCCTAGAAAATTAGTGGAATTCATAAAAAGTCTCAAATTACATTTATTTTGGTGTTTATAACATCAATTATGTCAATATTTCGTTAACAAGATAATTACTGCATCATCTTTGTGTCATAAATAAATTAAATTATTTGATGTATAAAAATTACAAATAAAATACCATCATGTATGAAATCTTTTTATCTTTCTAATGAATATTTACAATCGAATTTATCTTATGTATAACTCCATATTAAAAATGTTTTAGTAAATAAACTTTGATTTTAACTCTTTTAACCCTTCTTTAAATAAATTAATAATAAATGTCCTAATCTAATCCAAGTGGGCCTAAATGGTCATATTTTATTCCTAAGTTTGTTTTTGGTCGAAATACACTTGTCCAATAGGATTAGGACACGTGTTAGGGTAATAGTAATATCATATTTACCCTTAGTTACCCTATTTACTATTAACCGTGGTAAAAAAAGTAAAAAGTTACTATTCACCAAAAAATTATTTTCATCTCATTGAACCACATTTTAGTCCTTGATATTAACCGTGTCTCTCGTATTTTCAAAATTCCATTCACAGAAGCGGTAAAATTAAGTTTTATACAAAATTCAGTTTTTTTAACCTACCACTTAGTAGTTTCACTATTCATCAAAAATTGATGTTTTTCAGAACAATGCCAAAATTTCATCCTAAGCTATATTTCATATTCCGAATTCAAAAATGAAATCTATTTTACCAAATTCATAACATAGAAGTTGCATTAATTAATTTTATAATTAAATCCCGCTGTTAAAATAAATAGCGTGTTTTTAGGAAACAATATATATCAAAAGATTGACACTTGATTATGTCTGGTTTAAATGTGAAATTACAACCAATGACCAACATTGTATTAAATTGTAAAAATATATTCTAAATATACTTTAAAACCACTCAAATTAATAATTTATCACTATTAATTATTTCGATTAAAAAAGTTGTTTTTAATTATAATTTAGTAATTTTCACTATTCATCAGAATGTGAAAGTTATCCGAAAAGTACCAAAATTTCACCTTAGGCTAAATTCGATACTCCGAATCCAAGAATGAAGTTCATTTTGAAAAATAAGATTTACAGAATTTTAAAAAGTGGTTATTACTATTCATAACGGCTAGTTTTAATAATATTTTAATAGCATATCATTGTTTCGTGAAACTCAGTATTACGTACCACACACGCTATCGAGGAAGGTTGCGATTGCGTGTAATGCAAGGCAAGTCAAGGATGCGTGTTGTGCAAGCTCCTTTTGGTGTAGCGTACAACACAAGACATTAGTGAAAAAATAATATTTTTCATAAAATCTCGGGCTGTTACATTCTACCCCCCTTAAAATGAATTTCGCCCTCGAAATTCGTCGGGGTTATAAATGGTTTACTATTCGAAAGTTTCATTAATAGAAACCCACATCGTAAAAAGGAATACCAAAACTTGGCTTTAATAACTAAAGTATGAAATGTAACGATTACCCAAATAAACTAATCACTGGGTTTCCACATAGGTGAAAATATGGATATGGAAGAGAAATCTAACCATCATGTTCTGATGGAGAGTGGTAGAGAACATGGCTATGGAAAAGCCAGTAATCACAAATCCATAAATTTGTGACGATCTAAGGTACCATCTGATTCATCAGGTATAAGAGAACTAGGACAACATTTTTGGTTTTCAAGATCATTTCCCTAAAGTTAAAGAATTTGAATTAGAATAAATACTTACATTATTTTGGTACAATCTCACTGTTGTTCGTGCCTTTAACAATTTCCACTTCATCTCTTAAATAAATGAAGTTGAATTTGTTATTCGTGAAGTGTTAGCAGATCATGTGATAGAATGACGGGTCATTCCATCTGTCTCAAAAGGTTAGCAAAATTTATATACATAAGTCGATCTATAGTGGGATTAATCATATATGGTTCCTAAAATGGGCTTATACTTCATATATCATACTGCTTAATATAATAAAACTAGTTTCTACTAAACAGGGACTTCCTGTAGGTCAGTGGTAGGTGATAAAGGCTAGTCGCACTTCGGTTGTGGGTTCGATTCCTACAGCCTTGTCCGAAGCGATGGGCTGTTGCCCGCCCTGCAGGTTGTCCTTTTTCTAAAGCTATATTACTATAACATCCCATCAATAATATCGAAAATCTTCTATCCTTAAACAATACTAACTTATGTCCAACATAATCCATTCTAATCTTTAGGCTTATCCATAATACTGCAGCCCACTCTCATAATATAGTGAAAACGATTACCAGAGATTTAATACCATCGTTGATCCCCATATATCATAAGATATGTCTTGTTGGTCACATTCTAAACATTCAAAGTCCTTAATCATGTATTCTCTTGAATACCTTAGTGAAAACATGAGTGCAGTTAAAAGTTAACACTTTCCACATACCAAAATCCTCAAAATTCTATATACTCAAACCATGATATCACTTAGTCCTTATATCAATCATGAGCTCATGCATACAATCAAACATATCATTATCGTCTTATCCCTTCATTAAGCGCATATCATCTACTTTCCAAAAATACTTGTACCATTCATCACATACTTTCAAAACTTAAGGAAAGACAACAATGTAACAATCCTTAGATGTCTATTTATCCCATAGTACCATGAGATTACTTATACAACATTACACTTAATAAACATGTAATCATTCCACTACATTCTTTAACCATTGACCGAGCATCAACAATTCTTTCATCTCACATATCATTTGTAGTCTCATCATCATCATCAACATAAATACTACCCATACGACCATACTGATTCTCTTCATGAGACTTTCCCTTAGGGCATTGGTTTGCATAATGCCCGTACATTCCACATTTAAAACATTTAACCATTGTTGATGTCGTAGCAATACCATTATCCTCATCCCTGGTGTTAACTGAACCTTTTCCTTTGCACTTACTGGCTTTGTGTCCTTCTTTTCCACACCAAAAGCATCTTCCAGTTCCTTTGAAACATTCTCCTTGATGCCTCTTCCCACATGATTTACGTAGGGGAAATTGAACTTTCTTTCCTCTATGATCATCATGAAACTCCATCTTTCTCTTATTAGCCGAGTCAGGAAACTTACCAAATTTTACTTTATTGATCATATTATGAGATTGCTGATTCGGCATAATGATGATGTTTAGACTTCCAAATCCCATTTCATTTGGTTGCTCATGAAGAATATCAGTCCATTGTCCATCATATCTTCCATTATCGTGAATCACCTTGTTTCCAGCCATTTTCTAAAACCCAAAAAGAATAGTGTGAGAGGCAAAAATCATAATGAAGGGGGAGTAACTTAAATATCTAACATCTTTGGTTTAATCTAATATCGTTACCATAGTTCTAAGACTGTATCCTATACGTATACTTATCCTTAGGGACATCCCTAGACATACCTTAGAAATATCTCTAGGGATCTCACTAAAGTTCTCGCATCCTAGTTTCCAAAGGTTGACTAAGCCTTTCCTCTGATACCAACTGTAGAAACCCATATCTTGACGTACATGGACATTACATTACATTTGCGGAATACTTAGTACATAACAAAAACACACACTAAAGGATCGTAATAGTTTAGTGTCTTTGGAAACTCGGAACGTAATCTTCTAATCGTGGTGAAAGTTCTTCAATATCTCCCATAAAGGTCATCCCTTTTTTTACCTAAAACCTTTCTTTATATCCTGGGGAAAAGAAAACATAAAAGGGTGAGCTCAAATGCTCAGTAAGGGTAAACAAAAGAAATATCAATCACATCATATATATAAGAACATAGCTTTTGGAAATCTTAACCTGCAAAAAAACTCATAATATCATAACATGGGATAAATCATAGAAGTGAAATGTAATCCCAATAATCATAACTTAAAACATGAAACTTTGTGGCATACACACATAATCATAGAGAATCATTTCTTGTTAGTCAAGACTCAATGCCAAGACTATCTTAGTGGACAAAGTCCCTTTATGAATCGAGTAACCCTCGTTTCAGTCCTGTTTCACTGAACCGGTATAACCTACCATTTCAGCCATGTCTATCTCATGAGATATAAAATCTTTACCCAATGCATTGGAGGGAGATATAGGTCCCACAGATCTTATAATGAATCCTTTCTTATGTGTGCCACATAATCATAAAACATACATCATCGCATAACACATGTAACAAAAATGGGATTCTTGAAACATCATGACATCATAAATCAATTCATATAAGATAAAGGAATTCATAAACATAATTCCATCACAACATAGTCAAAACAATGTAAAAATATGGATAGAAACAGAACCCTTTATTATCTTAGATGGAAAATAATTTTGATAAAACACTTGAAATGAATTCTTGAGGAAAATATCCTTTCTTCTTCAAAATCAATTTCTTTTCACAAAACATCATGAAATTTTAAAAGAAAGAGATTTTATTAGAAATAGTCATGAAATCTTTTGGAGGAAGCTTCATGAAAATAAGGCTTTATAAAACCGTAAAAATCCGTTCGTTCCGTTTAAGTTAAAAAAAACATTCTTCGTACTTTTGTCGGAAAAGTCAAAAAAGTACCTCGTACGGAAAAACGACAAAAGATTCCTTTCATATTCTTTACTAAAAACTCACCTAATGGTAAAATTGGATTTAAACTATTGAAAGTGGATGGAAACAATATTACATATTGAGAGAACATGGATGTGGATGATAAAATACACCCCAGTAAATACTTACGAATAAACAATCTCGGATAAAAATGAGATTGTGATATTTCCCTTACCTTAGGTCCGATTTGCTTTGTTCATGTCCGAAGCTCCTGTATAATGATTTAAATCATGTTATTGACTTATTACAGAATCATATTCATTGTTATGATATCATATACGGTTCACTTATGACATTATATTACCCGTTCTTTTATAAATTCCATGTTAAAGAAGCGTTTTGGGTAAAATCGTTTCATTTATCGTAGGTGTTTTGACTTGTTGTTCTTGAAATCATTATTACTTATATCATGATTTACTCACTTCTATAATATAAAATATGATTTATATATCATATATATTCAGTATATATATATATATAATAGGTAGATAAATAAAATGAAAAACACCGTTCATGGAGACGGTAGTCCGTACGTACGCATGAACGCTGTTTTTCTTTCCTTATTGTCTTGAAATGGAAGTAAGTAGATGACATAAATATGTATATATATACATAAATCCAGTAGCTTTATAATGTCATATATTTCATTATTATTTCTTATATATACATTATAATCATTCTTAAATGGTTAACATGGAGAATGAATCTCATCGCGTCGTGGAGACGGTATTCCGTACGTACGCACGAGCGATGATATCATTTCTATAAATATTGAATTTAATTGGAGTGGATTATACAATATATCAGAATCAATATGATGTTGTAATAACTATGTATAGTTATTCTTTACACCATTATACCCATCCATGTAAGGTGGTGGTGGAAAATAGATTACACCACGCCGTGGAGACGGTATTCCGTACGTACGCACGCGCGGTGATTTCTTTTCCCGTAGGATGGATAGATGGTGAAATAGGGTTGTTTCATACTTATAATAACATATCAGTATATGAGTGATACTGATGTTATTACTTCATAATGAAACAACCTAAGAAGAAGAAGTGGAAGAAGAAATAAAGATGAAAGAATTGGTAACGGTAATTACCTCTTCTTTGAAGCGCCTCTTTGAGACCTCCTCTTAGGGCACTAAAATTGGTCTTTGAGGAAGACCAGAACCTCTAGGATGTTTCTAGGGAAGTGGAGAAGAGATTTTGGCAGGGGTTGGACGAGCTTGAGTGCTCAAATTGGTGTGAGGAGGAGGGGGAGGAGGTGTCCTTTTATAAGGGAGGAGAGGGGCACCTTGGGAATATCTCAAAATATTATTTTATATTAAAGTCAAAATCGGTTTATAATGGTTCCAAAGGGTCTTATTTCGAAGCTAAAGTGGGGATGGGTCGAAATCCTATCAACCAATAGAATTTAGACAAGTTTAGGATATTATTTTAACCTTATCAATTAGATTTAACTCTAAGTTAAATAATTTAACATTTACCGTGTCTTTTTGTTTTCTTTCACTATATGGTTAATACACTTACTATAACATGCCAAACGAACCCCAAATTGTTTATTATTAATATATATATCCTTATCTAAGTCATTTGGCCGAACCATAGATTTTTAGGAATAAAATAACAATTAATAATATAATATTTGATTTAAAAACTATTTTGTGTCAATTTTGACACTATTTGATATATGATTTTTGTGAAAGTCATAACAGAATTAAATGTTCGAACCAAGTTGATTAAATCAACATTCATATATCATAGTATCCTATAAAATTAGTGGAATTCATAAAAAGTCTCAAATTACATTTATTTTGGTGTTTATAAAATCAATTATGTCAATATTTCGTTAACAAGATAATTACTGCATCATCATTGTGTCATAAATAAATTAAATTATTTGATGTATAAAAATTACAAATAAATTACCATCATGTAGGAAATCTTTTTATCTTTCTAATGAATATTTACAATCGAATTTATCTTATGTATAACTCCATATTAAAAATGTTTTAGTAAATAAACTTTGATTTTAACTCTTTTAACCCTTCTTTAAATAAATTAATAATAAATGTCCTAATCTAATCCAAGTGGGCCTAAATGGTCATATTTTATTCCTAAGTTTGTTTTTGGTCGAAATACACTTGTCCAATAGGATTAGGACACGTGTTAGGGTAATATTAATATCATATTTACCCTTAGTTACCCTATTTACTATTAACCGTGGTAAAAAAAGTAAAAAGTTACTATTCACCAAAAAATTATTTTCATCTCATTGAACCACATTTTAGTCCTTGATATTAACCGTGTCTCTCGTATTTTCAAAATTCCATTCACAGAAGCGGTAAAATTAAGTTTTATACAAAATTCAGTTTTTTTAACCTACCACTTAGTAGTTTCACTATTCATCAAAAATTGATGTTTTTCAGAACAATGCCAAAATTTCATCCTAAGCTATATTTCATATTCCGAATTCAAAAATGAAATCTATTTTACCAAATTCATAACATAGAAGTTGCATTAATTAATTTTATAATTAAATCCCGCTGTTAAAATAAATAGCGTGTTTTTAGGAAACAATATATATCAAAAGATTGACACTTGATTATGTCTGGTTTAAATGTGAAATTACAACCAATGACCAACATTGTATTAAATTGTAAAAATATATTCTAAATATACTTTAAAACCACTCAAATTAATAATTTATCACTATTAATTATTTCGATTAAAAAAGTTGTTTTTAATTATAATTTAGTAATTTTCACTATTCATCAGAATGTGAAAGTTATCCGAAAAGTACCAAAATTTCACCTTAGGCTAAATTCGATACTCCGAATCCAAGAATGAAGTTCATTTTGAAAAATAAGATTTACAGAATTTTAAAAAGTGGTTATTACTATTCATAACGGCTAGTTTTAATAATATTTTAATAGCATATCATTGTTTCGTGAAACTCAGTATTACGTACCACACACGCTATCGAGGAAGGTTGCGATTGCGTGTAATGCAAGGCAAGTCAAGGATGCGTGTTGTGCAAGCTCATTTTGGTGTAGCGTACAACACAAGACATTAGTGAAAAAATAATATTTTTCATAAAATCTCGGGCTGTTACAAAGACTTTACACTTCATTTATATTCAAGATAATTTCTCATAGGATCAATCAGCATGAATATATATCATTCAATTCATATGTTTGTATTGAGTACAACTATTTATTTTGTCCGATCGATATCCATGAATCCCCTTTATGTTCTAGAAGAGTCTCCAACACGCTCTGAATACTAAGATGAAATTCAGTATGGTGTATCATCCTCAAACTGAAGGCCAATCTGAACAGTCTATATAAACACTATAAGACTTGTTGAGAGCATGTTTATTCTACTTCAAAGGATAATTGTATCAACATATCCCTCGTGTTGAGTTCACATGCAACAACAGTTTCCACTCAAGCATACAAATAGATCTGTATGATGCCCTATATGGGAAGAGGTGTAGAACACTGGCATGTTGGGATAAAGTTGGGGAGAGAAAACTCATAGGTCTAGAGATGGTCGATGAAATAGTTTAAAAGGTTATGTCTATTCCGCAGTACATTAAAGCTACTCAGATTCGGTAAAAGGGCTATGCTAATAATCATCGACGATACATAGAGTTTGAGGTCAGAGACATTTTATTTCTCCACATAACACCGTGGAAGAGAGTTATGAGATTTAAGAAGAATGGAATGCTTAGTCCATGGTATAGTGTCCTATTAGAGATCCTTGATCGCATTAGAAAAGTGGCCTATTAACTAGAACTCCCATCAAACATATATCAAGTACATTATGTATTCAATGTATTACTCTTGAGGAAGTACATACTTGAATCAACACATGTACTCAATCCAGAGGTGATACCATTGGAGAATAACCTATCATATGAATAGAATCCAGTGAAGATCTTAGATCATAGAGAAAATGTTCTATGAAATAAGACAATGACCCTCATCAAGGTTTTGTCGTGAAACCAGAAGTTCAATGAAGAAACGTGGGAATCAGAGGAAGTGATGAA
The DNA here is from genome assembly GCA_963277665.1 of Viscum album. Classification (NCBI taxonomy): domain Eukaryota; kingdom Viridiplantae; phylum Streptophyta; class Magnoliopsida; order Santalales; family Viscaceae; genus Viscum; species Viscum album. The sequence goes on along the minus strand of OY728126.1, from coordinate 288,463,345 downwards.
GTAGAGTTAGCCACATATATTTTAGTGGGAGGGAAATGAAACTCTGATATAAAAATTTCATCATGGGGATTGTTGTAACGACCAAAACATTAGTTAATAAAAATTCCTCTTGGCCTAATTAAATGTATCATTATATAATATGGATATATAAAATATGAACCTCCATTGTTTTATGTTTTTGGATTTCAAAATATCGTTATGAATAATTACCATTTCTAATATAGCTATTGAATAGTGATCACATGATTTTTATAAATATAAATCTTTAACAAATCCATTTTACATAGACAAAGGAAGTGATGGAATTATCTAGTATACTTTCCACATACGAAGCCCATTTTTCATAGCTCAGAATAGAGGTGGCACCATTGGGCATTTCTCTGGACCAAGCCCATGTCGAGCTTCAACAAGTTATGCTGGAGTACAACAGCATATGGGAGAAATGGAAGTTGATAGAGATTACAACATGAGTGATATTTTTCGAGCCACCCCAATAGTCTATCATCGTCGCACACCTTATCCTTATGACTTATGTGAGTGTTGTAAGCGGTTATGTAACTAGATAATAGCACTATAATTATGTGCATTACTTTTTTATATAATAAACTATATAAAATATTTTTATTATTGTTACGTTGTAAAAATTTATTAAATCACAAATAATATTTTTAGTTAATTATCAATTAAGAAATATATTTATATGAATTAATGGATTTTTGAATTAAATATTTTTACTAAATTACTTTTTATATAATATAATTGAGTGTATAATTATTATTAATATGATTGTGATTTCTATAATTGTATGCAAGCTATTTTTGTAAAAATCCATGAATTTTAGAAAAATTTCAGTTTTTTTAAAGTAAAAAATTCACATATTTAGAAAATTATTTAGATAAGATGAATATTATTTGTAGAATAAGGATTTTGAAATTATCCAATGGTTGTCTTTTCTTAAATTTTTTGAGATAGTAGAATTTTTGAGTAAATATTAAATACCGTTTAAATATATAAGGTGTATTATAACATCATAATGAACTAAAAGTGGTGTAATAAAATAAAATAGACATTATTTACGTCCAATAAATGTTTTAACATTAAAATAATGTGATTTTAGGTTTGATTGATTTATTTTACAGAGAATAAGTGGACCCTCCATGACTTATAAAAAATTTTAGTTCTTTATATTGATTTCCTTGAGAGTATGACTCACCTCCACATTAGAAAACCTATTATTTTAAGATGTTATCTAATTAGAATTATAAAATATTTTTTCCCACTCACCATTAGAAAAAACCATGGGCCAAAACAATGGCCTAGATTTTGGTTTTGATTAGATTAATGTTTGTTGTCCAAAACCTAAATAATAAACAATTCCCTCTACTTTCCTATATAAACCCACCCAAGCTCCCACTTCCTCTTCACTCAAAGACATTGCAGTTCATCCAACCTCATCAGTACTTTTACTGTAATCCACCCATGGAATCCCAGGCTTTTAATAATCCACTCTCAAGCCTCTATTTAGGCATTAGGATAACACTTCCATGAAAGGGATTCGTTCCTTTCTAATTTTATCCAAGTTTTATAAAATTATTATGCCCTTTTATTATCAATTATAAATGTTGGGGTACAATTTTTCTCCTCTACCATACTGCTATATTCATGTTTTAATGATTATAGAACCCTTTTATCTCTCATTATTGCCTCCCATGTACACCAGTTATGATGCCAAATTTCTATATGAAATTTCTCCCTCCTCATTTACATTCAAGAAATTAGAATGTATTATGACTCAAAATTACATTACCTTTGTTGGGACTTGTACTTATATGACCCCATTACTTTCAATTTAATTTAAATATTTTGAGACACCACTTACACTACCATCAACTATTTTTATGAATTCTTATGTGATGTCATTATGCTACTGAAATTGCACCACGATTTTCCAAGCCAATGTCATTGTGTAGTGAATACCATACCCATTTCTCTATCAATGGTATTCAATATTATAAACACTTAATTATTGATTAAAGAGATTCAAGAATTTATTCCATATCCCATTATTTTGGAATAAATGAATATGAATGATTCCATGTTTTATGATCCATATTGCACAGATATGCATGAAATGAAATTTTTTTGAATGGTGTGCCTTGATAGCGATCTAATGTATTGGGAAAATATTATTATCATGATATGTCAAGTGAAATGCGGGTTCACAAATGATTATTCATTTGAAATGAGGATTTAATCATTCTTATTCAATTTCAATGATGGTTTAATAATGCTCCAAGTGCAATGAGACTTGCTCATACTAGTACCATGTAATGTGTTGTTGCCACATTGTCATGTTCTAATAATCAACTTTATCATTACCTTATGTTCATGATTCCTTTATAATACATTGATATGTATTTCTTATAACATTTATTGTATTATTTATGTCATTAATTGTTTAATCCATTATTGGGATTCATAGTTAACACTTTTCTTATGCATGTCCTCAGGTTATCCCATGCAATTCTTAGTACGATGGAATGTAGTGGTCATGTAGTAAAAGTTTTAAATAAAGATTTTGTGTTGTATGTTATAAGTCATTATGTAATTTTTCTATCCTAAAAGAAAATAGACCTCTCTATATTTTATCTTGTATCCAGTGAATATTATATGTAATAAATCATGTTTATGTGTGTAATATAAATAAGGGTTGTTATAATTTTGATGTTTATGTGATGTGAATTGTAGTTGTGTTGATGGAGGGAGACCGTGTTGTGGTTTATGGGTATCATATGTAGTGGCCCAATGAACTGAACTTCCCGACCCATGACCTCGATTTGGAAGTAGTGGCTTATAATCCAATGAGTTTGTAGAATGATCTTCTCTGAATGAAGTTTACATTGTTTATAGATCATAAGATCTTCAGTTATTTCCTATCATAGTGTGATTTGAATATTCGTATGTGGACAAGGGTTGAGTATATAAAGCCATTTGATTTATACTGAGAATATATGTATTATTGGGGAAACAATATAAATGATTATTTGAGCATGAAATCTCAGTCTCTGGACATTAAAGAGTATACTGCCGAGAGAAAGATGATGAATTTTCAAGAAAAGAGAAACCTTGTGGTTTGGGAGATTCAAGAGCATATGAAATACATATCTATTTTGGAAGAGTCCACTATTTTTAGCAATATTAGAGACAAAAAATATGTTAATCAACAATTAATGACCTTGAATAATAGTCTTTATGGTGGGGAGTAACCTTCAGATTTTAGCATAGGTGATGATTATACCATCTGTATTGGGAATCAGTTTGTTGTTCTTATTAGTATGAGAGTGGAAATCAGGAACATGTTTCATGTCTCAAAGTGGGTAGTACATCTAGGTGTTAAGAAAATTTATCATGATGTATGATTAATGTTTTTATGTTGGTGAATGAAATGGGAATATAAGGGTTTTTTACATGATACTACGCCTACTAGATAGTAATTGTAGAGCACCAACTTCTTGGAGGTTTTTTGTAACCATTTCACATTCTAAAATGGATGAGGGGAAATGTTACAATAGATTTTGTTATGGTTCATCCCTTGATGATTATGAATAAATATTGAATTTGAGATATTTCATATTTACCTAAAAAATATCACATTTCATTCCTTTATGGGAGATTTTCTCTGAGGGGAACCATTGAGTTTTGTTTGTTTAGAACATAGTCTTTATGCATGATGTGATACAGTCTATTGTCTCAAACATTGATTATCATATTACATCATTCTTTTGAAAGGGATTTCATAAAGAAATTGGTACACAATTACTATTGAGTACTACCTTCCACTTATAGATATATGTGCAATCAGAGTGTACCATATTTGATCATAAGGATAATCAACAAGTCTATTATCTTTTCTTCAGTCAGTATTGGGGGAGGTAGGTAAAATTAGTGTTGTTTTCATAAAAAACATATAATAGGAAACTAAATAAATGGATCCATATGAGTCTATTTATGGAAGGCCATACGGATCACCATTATACTGGATAGTGGTGGGTGATTCAGATATTCTGTGACTATGTCACTTGTAGAAGAAGTCAGATTCAGCATTACAAATTTGGAATTATATGGTTGTGCCTCAGAGTAGGTATAAGATTAATTGTGATAATTTTGAAAACCCATGTAGTTTATATAGGGTGGTCGTGTATTCCTTCTAATGTTTCCTAGGCTAGGTCACATTTTGACATGGAGATAGGGAAAGCTGGAATCTAGGTTTGTTGATCCATTTGTGGGCGTGGAGAGAATTGGGATGGTGGAATACCATTTGGTTCTTACCAAAAAATACATCATTTTTCATGATTTCTTCCATGTAACACTTTTAAGGTTGTATATTCTCAGTCTTTGTCATGTGATATACGTCAATGAGGTTGGCCTTGAGGTAGATGTGTCCATTGAGGAGCTTCAAATACCTATGTTTTAGTGTAATGAGAATGGGATGTAGAGAAATTACATTCTAATAGTTATTATATTATGAAAATATGAGAGTTTGAAAGAGGAAACATGTGAATGGGAAGAAAATATGAGGGATCAATGGCATGATCATTTTGGTTCATAATCCTTACGTAGCTTGGTTGTTCAGCTCATGGACGAGATTTCATCAGGTCGAGAGACTGTAAGATCCCAACCAATATATGGAGTTCAATAGGGCTTGAATTGAGTTAATTTTTTAATTTATGTACTTGGAGATTGGGTTTCAACTTGGGTTTGTTTTGGTCAATATTTAAAAAAATGATGAAAAGGGGGTTATGCATTGTTGGAGCACTGTTAGAATAAATTGTGCAACCTTCCAGCGAAACCATGAAACCATAGAGAGTGACAGTTCAGAAAGCTACGACATAGTTTAACAAAACGTTCAATCAAATAAAGGAATTATTAACCCCTTAAATAGTAGGCACTTATTTGGTGCATGATTATGTCAAATTGTAAACCTCTTTCCATGAAAACATGCATCATATTTATAGCAGAACAAAAATATATTTTAAAATATTCTATACCCCAATATATCACCCATTTTGACCCTCATTCAACCATAAGATTTCTTCAATCTTTTTTGACATTTTGAGAGATATTTCATGTCCATTCGAACACTACTATTCATGATTGAAATCCAAATCAAATATCTTCTCCTCTCCTGGTAAGTAGATCATATCTTGATGCTCAACCATTCAATATCATTCTTCTCCCATGCTTTTGATGAGATGCAATCTTCTATTTTTATATATCAATATTAATTGAATCTATATCTATGTATGGGGATTTAGATTTGTAATTAAAGTGACCTAGATTTTTTTATATTGATTTAGGGTTTTAGAGCTGGATAACGATCTACATCGTTATGGTGCCCAATTTTGGTAATTTTGTTGGGTTATAGTTAACCATAAAATCAAGGTATCTAGCCTATTATTCAAAACCCATAGTCTTGATATGGATTATGTATGTGAAATTTGAAAAATGTCTAGAGCTGATTTGGAATTTAAATTAATAAACTCAAATATATTATTGTTTTCAATTAATTAATTACGAAATTGTGATATATTTGGATTTCACATTGGATAATTTATTGTCGAATTGATTATGGAATATTGAGAAAGATTAACTATATAAATAAATTGTGGAATTAATTATTTGAGAATTTTTTTACTGGGGATTTTGGAAAATTATTTGGTGAATTAATTATTTGATGTGTAATTTTAGAAATATTAAAAAATTATTGAATTCATTAATGAAATTATATTGTTATCAAATTGTTGATTTTATAAAATAAAAGTGATGTGACTAATTAATTATTTAATCAATTAATTGACATGGATTAATTAATATATTGAATTAATTAATGGAATATTTTTATGGTTAATTAGGAAAATAGGATTAATGTTGATTAATCAGGCCTGATGTGTTATAGTTATATATGTGATATATGAATATTTGTAGGACACTACCTGATGCGTCCAAAACCCCACATTTTTTTGACCTGGTGTGCCGCATCTAAATCCTGTTGTGATATAAATATATATGGGTGGGACATGGTATTCTACTAAGGATTCCCATCATGATATATATATATATATATCTGTGTGTGTGTGTGTATGTGTGTTTGGGTGGGACATGGTATGATGCTTCTCAAGCCCATGGTGTCCAAGGCATGATGATCTAGACACAAATTTTTCCCATTAGACTATGGTTCGAATTATTTTTTTAACAATTGAAATATATTTTTTTAAAAAAGTTCAATTATTTACTGGTCTATGAATTTATAATGTAGAATAGAGTAGACTTCAGCACTTTTTGAATAAGGTAATGTGTTTGTAGTGTTCATGAGAACTCGGAGGGTTTGTGTAGTTAAATAATTATTAAATAATAATCTCAAAATGATATACATATTAATTTTAATGATTTATTTATACAACCAAATATACTTCTATTTTTCTTGATTTGTTTTAGACATTGTTAGTAGTTTCCTACTGAGTGGTACTGACCCAAAACATGGGATTCCTAATTGAAAACTGAATCAACATTGTGTTTTTGGGGCATGTTAAAGGAAAAGGACCTCAATTAGAAGGCTAGGTTGGGATGAAGTTTCAGTGAGGGAAATAGATATGGTTCATATCCCACTTTGGAGTTTCAGTGTTGCTATCATGAGGTTTCATTTTAGACACATGACACATACTTCAACATGGCATGTTTTCTATTTTTGTTGGATATTGTATATCCAAAATTATTAGTCTAGAGTTACTTCTATTATTTATGATTATATATTCTTTTAAAACTCTTTATATATTTTATTTCTTTTTTAATCTCATAATATAGAGTAATGTCATCCACGATTGACATAGAAGAACCTTGCTGCTAGTAGGCAGCCTCTATTATACAAGGAGGTGATCCCGAGGTTATGTGACTGATCGTCTCGTGGAACCATTTAATAGAACCTATGTCAGGATGTTATAGCCCAAAAAAAATTTAAAAAAAAAATACTAATACAAATATTTTTATTCTCATAAATGTCTACTAAAATGTTTTTAATCATTTTCTACTCCATCACATAAATCATTAATATTGGAATATTTGAAAATGAAATAAATATCAACCTTAAACATATCATCCTAAGGAATTTTAAGCTTACCCAATACATATTAATGGTTATCAATCCATCAATAATTTCTTTTCCAAAAATACCATTGCATCTCTAAATCAAATTTATAGGCTATCGTTATCATTCAATATATAAATTAAAATACCGAATGGAACTCTATTGATGTGAAAAAACTATATTTCTCATGACACATTTTATTATAATGAAATTGGTAAACATTATTATAAAAAATATCAATATAATCAGTTTAAATTTTTTTATTTCATAGGACCTTCTTTGGATAAGAAAAAACCATTAGTTTAGGAATTTCCATATATAATTACCTAGTTCCCCACATATAATTCATTAAATTCTTTATAAATTTGTTACTAAATTTCCTTTATATCAATATAAAATACTTCTTCATCACCAGATTAGAAATTGTTCTGGGTTATTTTTCCCAAATTCTGTAAAAAAATGAAATTAAACATCACTACCCCTATTATCACTACCACATAAACATCTTTAAAAGTTAGTTTTCTTCTTACCTGTATTGTTAGGAATGTTATCGATGTGTATCTTGTCAATCATATATCATGATAGATGATTGTTAATAATCATAATATAATTTTTATTTATTCATTATCCAATTTCATAAGTCATAATTAAAAAATTACTCATCATAATTAGGGATAATCAGATTCTTCATGGAGCTATTCATTGACTAAATCCAAAAACCAATGTTTAAGTAGAAAACTACAATAATTATATAACACTATAAAAGTATCATTGAATATTATTCAATGTATGTTTAAATCATGGAACATTATTCCCTATATATTATTCCATAGGATAAACCTTTTATTTACATGGTAATTCCCAAATCTATAGGTTTCTATTATAGAATTACGATTACCCTCAAATCCATTCATTTTTCTATATTTTCTAATCTATGTTTTCATAAATATAAATCTAATGGTTTATACTAAAATATTCAAATACCTACTATAAAGTCCCCTAGTATAGTTTCCTTTACATTTTTAATACTTAATTAAATTTTTATAATATACAAGTAATCACATCCCAATTGACAATGTAGTATAGTGGTCATGGGAAACTAGATACATACTTAAATTTGAAATTATATTTGAAAATTTGGAATAAAATATAGTGTTTTTTTAGGGAACTATTTTTTATTTTAGTATAATTGTACCTATCCATCATATTTTATTTTCCATGTAAATATTGGGATTATAGTCATAATAATGTGGTGACATAAAATGCTCAATATAAGGATGTACAAAGTAGAAGATAAAAATAAAATGGAAAAAATGAAATGTATAAATGATGATCAAATAATTATATATAATTAATTACATGAGCTATGAAATTTGGACATGGGTATATAAATTAAACATATAATTACATGGACATCAATACAAGACTTCATAATGAATGGTTCATCATTCCTGATAGCTAAAACTTATAGTCAGGGCCACCACCAAGGCAGATGGAAATATTACTAAGGCCATGAGTGATGACATTTATATAAATGGGTAAGGCCTCATCTAAACCCCATAATAGTTTTTCTCATGAGAGATATGAATTATTCAAGAGGCTATAGTGTTCCCCTCGCATCACATACTATGTTCAATGAACTTATTTTCTTAATAAATTATAAAAATTATTCAATATGCATTAAGAATACTTTTTTATATTTATTATAAGAAAAATGAAATGTAATTATAATAATTTCATTTAGTTAAAATGATCATAAATAATTCTAAAAAATATGGTGGATGGTATCATTCGAGTATATCCTCATCATTTGACTTAACAATGGTTATTGGGATAGATGAAAATATATTTAAATTATCAAAAGATAATTTAATGAGGAAAATAAATATCTTATTTCTAAATCACATTCAATATCCAAAAAATATCCATGTTACTATAATATTAGTTATTTAGAAAATAAAAATATTTACATTTAATGTAATAATTAATGTATCTAGGATTGATGAAGGTGGGAAATTATGTTCATGACATATATGTTTATAAAATCATTCCGTTCACACATTTGTAAGTTATTTCAAAAATTACATCACTCATAAAACAATAAGAACCTTTCTATGAAATAATTTTAAGAAGTAATACTAGATTAAATTTTTTTCTAAACAAAATTAATTTATAATAGCTATATAAATTAATATATTTTAAAAAAACCATTGAAGTGAATTATTTCTCTCTCATGACATAAAAAATATACAATCCTAAATAATAACGAGATTGTAAATTTATCCCTCACAACATTGGTTTCTTTCTAATCATATTCCTCATAAAAGATATTAATTTCATTAAATCCATATATATCATGAATAAAATGAGACACATGAAATAATTAACCAAAGGATAAGTATATACACCTCACAAACAAAATTAGTGGTGAATATGGAATATGACTCATTGAATTAAATGTGAGATGAAAAACCCTAACCTCATATATCACTTATTTTTTATATGAAAATTCCTTATATACAGTAAATATATAATTGCTATACATTTATTCCATAACAATGATTATTTGTATTAATAAATGTTTGGGTTACCTATAATATTTTATCAACAATTTATTAGCATATATATTTTCTAAAACATTAGTTTGGTAAAAAATTACCTAACTTTTGATGTTTGTTTGGGTTGAGTAGATTCAAAATTTTATCATAGATCATTAATTAAGTGTTTATATAAGTTTTATCATGATATAAATATTATATATATTAAATATATAATCATATAAAGATATATATAATATTTAGAGATATAAAAATGAATTCTGTCATTTATGGAGATGGTAGGTCATACATAGTCCTGAATGTTGTTTTTTTATTTTTTGACAGATTTTAATGATAGAAATATGGAAAATTATTATAATTATTAAACAATTATTATATCTTTTATATCATATAAATTAATAAAATCCATACTCATTACCAACCACCTTAAATAAAATTGAAAAAACACCTCAAATCGTTTTATGGAGGTGGTAGTCCACACATATGCGTGAGATATTTTGTCATTTCCCACTGGTTTGAAAGGTATTAAGGTAGATAAGTTTTGATAATGTAATAAGTACATATGAAAGGTCTATATATTCATTTTTTATGGGAAACATGGTGGATAATGGTGGGATAGGGATTATAATAATATTAGATAAGTATATTTCAGATACTTATGATTTCAATTTATATCAATAAAATAGATTTAGATGTGTAAACAAAAAAAGTAAAAAAGAAATTGTCTGGTTACGGTGATTACCTCTACTTTAGAATAGATCCATTGGGTATCCTCTAAATGATTCTAGGGGTAGTATTTTTAGATTTCCAACACCTTCAGAATTTGGAAAAATTAGATTAAAAAAAATGGGTAGGGGATGGTTGTGAAAGATGACTCAATGTGGTGTAAAGAAGTGAGGGATGAGTTTCCCTTTTATAATTGTGGATAGGGAAAATTTTCAAATTATTAAAATTTTAAAATATAATAATATAGTTAAAGATCAAGTGGTCATTATTAAAAAAAGGTTGATGGTTAAAAGAAAATCATCCAAAGAAAATTATATATTTTTTTATTTATTTTTATTACTTATCATTTTTATTATTCCCATGGTTAAACTATTTTAGCATTAACTCCGGTGATGATTGTTTTTATTAAAGGGTTATAATATTATATGTAATGTAAATATTGAACCATAAATGGGAAAGAGAAAAATATTTTTGACTATATCAAAACATAATTGTCCACATTAATAACCTTTAAATTTTTAAATAAATATATGATATATTTTTTATTAAAGTGTCATTATTATCAACTCAGATAATATTAATTTGAATTGAAATAAAATAAGAAAACAAAATGTTGAATTTACACTATAATTAATTTAGATAATAATAATATGCCACATATATTCATAAAATTCAGGGGCCGCATTATCTCATTAATCATATATCAATTTTAATATTTTAAAAATCACTATTTTATTATTCTATTAACTAACTAAATTGGATATTATAGTTGCAAAGAACATGTGGAAAAAATATAATTTATAAAAATTATAAATAAATTTCAATCAGGAATTTAATATCACTAGTATCAATATAATGCAATGTATTTTTATTTCTTGATTTTTTCCCTACGTAGAAAGATACGAGATATTAAAAATAGAGTGATAGTTTGTACCATCAATTCATTAAAAAAATATATAAGTAATTTTTTGGAAATATTCCAATTAAACAACTATATTTAGGGACATATGTGTTAATTTTATTTTTACCTTCACCCAAAAAGAATTAGGATGCCAAATTTTATCATGGTAAACAGTTTATCCCAGTTTATGATGATTTACCCTCTACCTAGAGGATCAATTATTCCAAAATAAAAAATCATATTAGTCAAAAATAAAAGGAAAATAGTTACCAGGTTACTTCCTTGTAATTAAAAATAATGAATTAATTCTATTTAATTAAATCTATATTATTTGTAGAAATTAATTTTATTTTTTTATGCAAAATAAGGCAAAACACACTTTTTAGAAAATGATGATTTTATGAATAATATTATATTTATTCTTATCCCATGGATATAAATAATTGTATATGAATGATAAAAATATTTATTGAATATATAATTAAATATATCATTAAAATCTTTCAAAAAAGTGATTAATTTAATTTACTATGAAGAACACCTTTCATGAATAAAAAAGTTTTTTTAGAAAAAGTTTTTTTAGGTATAAAAAACGTATTCATACCATATTTAAATAAATAACTAATTCGAAAGAAAATATAAGGATTATAAATAATATATTATAACTAATTTTATAAAAAATTTTATGTAAAAAGGATAGTTTCAAATGGTTTTAAAATACATTTCTCAACAGAATCATTATTTTTCAACATTAACTAGAAAATGAATATATTCTGAAAAGTCAAAAATTATAACCCAAATATAATGTTGATATGATGAGTTTTAAAATAATTTTATTTCAATAAAAATATTATAATATTTTCGCTGAATAATTTTAATAATTTTCAGAATAAATAAATCATAGTTAATTCTCATTAAAATGTACTTCTGATGAATAAAATACGAATTTAAAATTTTTTATTACTTATTTCCTAAAAATAATTAAACTAATGTTGAATTTGTAATTACATATTATATAACGCATAATAAATTTAAAAATATTAAAATCCATCTATTTTAATGGCTATGTTATAAAAATATATTTAACATGTAATATTTTGTGGTATGTTTACACTCAGGGTTGTGCGTCAAAATCACTATAAAAAATTGTTTTCCTTTAAAATATGAGGGTTTAACCTTGACTGATCAAATTCAATAGAATAGTTATATTAACAACCATCATAGACTTTTTGATTATTGATACATTATTTTCCTCTACATATCTACATTCAAGAGAATCATGAGATTATTGATGAAGGGAATTCTATGCCCAAGGTACATAAACTACTTTAAGACTGATTATTACAATGATTTTAAGGATTATCATATAGAACTCACTAAAAACCATTCTCATGTATATGATGAATTCCATATATACCATTGAATGACATGAAACCTAGTTCTATCAAATTTATAGAATTTACACCATGTACAAATTAAAAGTGATCTCTCATAAGATTAATAGTGGGTGATGATAATGGAATTAAGAGATTATGTCCTATGAAAATACCACAACACACATAGTCAAAGTGATATTGGAAAACCATTATAATGAGGAAAAGATATGGGAATTAGATGAATCCATGAAGGAGAAGTACCATCACTTATATTCACCTTAGTATGAAATATGAAATTTTAATATAGAAACTTCTTTAGGATGAAACATTTAATGATGATGAAGTTTATTAGAATAATATCCCCTCTAATAATACAATATGTCATACATAATAATTTAGTATTATATAATTCATGTATACCACATTATAGATCAAAAAATATTTCACTAAAACAATTTTCACCTTTAATATTAATCAAAATAATGGACATATGAATTCAGAATATTAGAATTGGATAAAAAATAGAAAACAAGATAACTAGAATATATAAAATTGGATCTGCTCGATCCACTAGAATCACCACACTCACCAAAAAAAATATTGGAATGAAAAAAATACTAATAATACGAAATTCATTTTTAAATTAAAATATATCAAACCATGAAATAATATAGAATTGAATGATAAATAAATGTTAAATAATGAATTTATTGTAATTCATGGACTAATATAACCCGTAAAAATTTGATCAATGTATTAATAATCTAACCATTAGAATATGATTGTTGGAATAGTAAACTAAATATTAGAATTAATTAATAGATCGTTTGAATAGTATTCTCCCTTATGGAATTACAAAATAAAATTTAGGTTTCTTATCAATTCATAATATGATATATTTGTATCATGATTCATCTAAATAATTGATTAAAAGTATAAAAAATTGTTTGTCTTTTTGTAAACCAATATTTTTTATTATCATTTTAAAATAAATTTACTTATTTTAATGAAACATTAATTTTTATAAACTGGTTTTTTTAATTTTTTTATGATTTAAAATAATCATGATAAAATATAATGGGACCAAACATAATTTTAAAAATCTGTTAAAAATTGATAATATTATTAAATTTATTATTTTTTCAAGTAAATTAAAATTTCATTAAAAAATTATAGTTATCATATTAAGATAATTATTTTCATAAAATATATTACAATATAGAAAAAAATAACTTCCATAATTGGTTATTTTTTTCTATTTTTTTTAAATTGTGAATTTTTAGTGAATAGAGAAATATGATAAGATGTTGTGTTTAACATTATAATTTCAATAAATAAATAATTACATAAGGGGGATGTAATAGCCCATTATTTAAAACACAAATGAATAATGTACTATATATTATGACATGAATTAACACTATTGGTTGTGTTGTGCTAAAATAACAAAACTATCAATTATAGTATTAAAAACTCCCCTCTTCTGTCCTTATAATTAACCCCCTACCTCCCATTATCCAAACATCTTCAAAGACTTGGATATGTCAATATTTATAATAAATTACATTTCCATTACCCTCGTATGTGTCTTGATTATTCTATTCACTCCAACGACAATTTCATGGTGCCATATTGTGTATCATAAAAGAGAAAACCAAAAGAATAAGTGAAATTATTAGCTACAATCATAAAATTTTATTCATCATCTACCAACCCCACATTTATTCAATCAAAAAAGGTATAATAAAAAATATCATAAATAAAATTATATGCTCTTATTATGGTGAATTATTCATCATTCACCCTCCATTCATTATATTATAAATAAAAATTGTTGTTTACAATATGGTTGGTTCACCACCTCCATAAACCAAATATTTCATTTTTCTCCACCACATTCAAGAATGATTATAATAAATTTCTATTTACAAAAAATAGGATAATGGGTATGATATAAATTATTTCTTCTTATAATATATATATATATATAATATTGAGAAAAACTAGTTTGTGATGTTCATTAATACTGCAAAATGAACAAACTAAATAACATTAATGTTTTTAAATAATTATTCACTCTCATGATGGAAGCAAAACGGATACATGGGAACATTTTAATATAAAGAATGATATGAAAAACATTTAATTTAACATAAGTATTTATATTCTTTTTTGAATATATAATCCAGAATATAACAAAAAGTGATCCGACCATCGAACCAAGAAACGAATTCCCTAAAAAATAAATTAAAAAATATATCTCATATAAATGGTTATAAGTAACTATAGAAAATATTTTAAATAAAATAAAAAATGAAATGGTTCTGAATTACATAATTATTTATTCTAATTTTATAATCAAATACGTTGAGGGTATGTTCTGAATGATTCCAGAACCTATGAATAGAGATATCATCAAACAACCATGTTTTGTTTAGCATATGCTATTTTTCTCTCTAAACCACATTCTGTCACTATTTTCATTTATAGAATGATTGTACATAATATATATATATATATTATCCCATAATTTTATTTTTTTATAAATTCATTAAGTTAATTTACGTAAAATATTTATTTAATATCCCACCCAATTAATGGGAATGTGTCAATCCATTAACACTTTTATGTAACACTCATTTCACGTATTCATTTCTATTTTTGATTAAAATAATATTGGGAATATTTTAAGCATAAAAATTTTATATTAAAATTTGTTTTCAAAGAGAATTACAAAATTATTAATTCACTAAATTCATTAACTAAGTCCTCAATCAATTATTTTGAATGTTCATTTACATATAATATTCTCTACCCTTTCTCATGAATTTTAGGAGTAAATTGTATTTTTTGTCATATTTTTATAAAAATATATATGGACAACCAAAATATCTAATTTTTTATCCTCTAAAAAATATTAATAAAATCTATTTTGATGGTTATATGAAACAATATTTTGCAACTCATTTCATTCAAAGGGTAATTATTAATTTTATGATACTTGTTTGATTTCCATTTCATGCACACATAAAAATGTTTATTTTATTAAAGATGCACATATTTATCATTGTAATGAATTTATTAATATATATTCTTCATAAAGATGAGATGTGTGGGATCGGGGAATAATATTATTCCTTGATGGTGTAATTCATTCTATATGATGTTGTCTTAGAAATTATCCATGACATTTATCTATACCATATTATATTTTATTGTATCGTTATTTTGTTTCAATGATCATCTGATTATATTTTTTATATTATTCTACCATGTAATAATTCATTAGTTGTTCCATTTTTTATTTCATTTTATTTCTTCTAACTCATTTTTATTCATTTATTATCTTGTTTATTCAATTTTTGAGCATTTTTGTAAACCCCATTTACCAATGTATTACACTAGTTTCAACATTATTCTTATAATCCAAAAGGTATTTAGTTTCTTATTATGGAAGGTAAAATAAATATGTATTATTTTAGATTCATGTTGATGTTTTATGTACATTGTCTTCAAATGTCGGTAGTACATTCACCAACATTTTGTTTTTATCTGATAGTTTTTAAAAAAAATATAGTACCAATATCTATAAACAGATTGAGTCATATTTTTTCATCCAAGTATGTTTATATATTTTTTCTGTACGAGGGATAGAATAATAAATTGTTAATCCAAGGGATATGTCTATGTATATAATAATATCAAAAAAATGTTAATGTTGAGAGAGAGTGGTTTCAAACCAATTTCATAACTTTTTGAATATTACAATTGGAAATAGATTTCACATAGGTGTACCTAGGGTTAATTAACCCATAATGGATGACTAGGTATTAAATATAACATCGCATATTTCATGTAATAGGGGCGTTTTTAGAAACCTTATATGACAATCATGGGTGATATGATTTTGAAAATTTTTAAACTCTTTATAGACAATTCAGAAGGACTTGAAGGAACAGATATGATAGAAAAAATAATAATGATATTGCGTTGGATAACATAGATTTGAACCTAAAGAGTAATAAGATAGTTTATATATTTAATATCTATGTCATTTACTATATGTTATTAGTTAAATTTTTTTATTAGTTTAATTATTGACATCCCTATGTATATTTTGAAAATCATAAATGATTATAACAAAAATCAAATAGTGAATGTTGTTCCTAATATCCATTCAGGATGTTCAAATTTCCCTTATGTTTATATTTATACACCTTCACTCATATCATTTAATATTATTTGAACTCTTTATAATCCATCACAAATAATTGGGTTTGAGAAATTTGTGAAAATATAAAATGGAGTAATTATTACATCCTAGTAATATAAATCCACACTAGTAAATGTTTAAGGATTGATCCTCCATAAAAAATAATGTCTTATGTACTTTAGTGAAGTTTGATGCAGTATTGGGTGTAGAGTTCCTATCCTTATATAAATCCAACATCAATGATTAGGATAGGGAGATAAATCATCCCACCCCGAGTCATCTTTTAATTCTATCCATGTTTATGGTGGATGAAGAATATAATTTGGAATATTTATATCATGTATTGATATAATTACCATATGAGATAGAATATAGAGATAAAATATTTATGAAAAAGGATAGAATCATGGTTGAAGTCAATCCCATTGTGAGGGACCATATGGATGTACACCCCAAAGGGTTTCGTAGAATTCATCCTATCTGAGAGGTTGAGTTATCAATTGAACACATATCAAGTACTCTACCCTTATCAAAGACTCTTTATAAATTGTATAGAAATTATTTAAAAGAAATGAGGAATTGTATGATAGAGAATATTAAAGTGGTTTTGTATACTATAGTTATACACCATGGGGTTTTCATGATTTCATCATTAAAAATAATTATGAGTCAATGTGCTTATGTATTGATCATAAAAAACAGAAAAAAATTATAAATTACAATTACCCCATATAATAAGTATATTACTAGTTCAATTATGTATGTAGGGACTAGTGTTTCACTAAGGTGGACCTTCATTGAGGATATATCTAACACAAGGTCAAGAAGTATGATATTCCAAGGACTTTCCTTAGAATAATGTATAAAATCCATGACATCATATAGATTACACATTATATCACAAATATTCCATCAATCATTATGGACATAACTAATAGGTAATCATATATAACATTGAAACGTTTTTGGTATTATTTATATATGATATTTGTATATTCAATAATATCATGGATTAAGGTAAAGAGAGTTTGAATATTGTGATAATTATTTTATAAAGGGAAAAGCTATATGAATTTTACATTAATTGTGAGTTTTGGTTGGAGAATGTAACATTCTTGTGGAATGTTATCACCAGTAAAAAAAATATTAGTGGCCTGTCCTAGGATAATGGAAATTATGGAGTTTTTATGACAAACACCAGTAATATATATCTAAAGATTCATTAGAATATATTGGATTTATTGATTATTTGTGAGAATCTTACTGTGTTTTTAACATACACTAACATTGATGAATAAAAAGGAAGTAGAGTTTTTCAAGACTGGAGAATGAGATGAGAGATTCAAGTAATTGAAAATAAATATTTTTATTTCACTAGTCCCTATACCACACTTATGTGTGGCATATATCATGGAATTATGAATTGATTCAAATAAGGGATTTGGATGTTACCTAATGAATAGTAATAAAGTGATATCATATTCCTCTAGGTAGCTATATTTCATTGATCAGAACCACCAAAATAATGACCTAGTGTTTGTGGTAGTGATCTTATTAGATGTTATTTTCTAGGGGGAGAAGTGTGAAATATATACGGATCATAACTGACTCAAATATATATTCACATGTAAGAATATTATATGTAACACTAAATATTGTATGATATTATCTACGACTAGAACATATCAATTATCTACTATAATGGGAATATAATTAAAATTAATGATTAATGAATTATAAATGATCTATAAACCATATCAATGATGAATATATTGATAATAACACAGTCTTCTTATAATTACAATGGATGTATATGGGAATAATATTGTAATGAATACCATTATTCATTTCTAAAATTATTTCATATCCATGAGTTCTTAAGAAGATAAATCCCACAAAAATTGATAATGTGGGAATACAAAATATAATCATAGACATTGATATCATGATCAATTGACTTCGAAGGTTTATGAGATCTACACATTCCTATCATTGAGTTCTCAATCCATAGGATCCATTTCTCATTCATCTTAAGCGATCCATTTGAATCCATTTTGGGTTTGATTTATTGAATATTTATAAATTGACATGGATAAATACAATTCAAGCTAATGAGAACTCTTATGGTTGACAAAGTAAAATAAAAGGTAATGACCAATATAAATCAAATTTTTCTTTTTAGAGTTGATAAAATATTTTTTCCAACATTAATAAATTATCCATAGAGTTTGAGGTTAGAAAAAATGTGTTCCTTTGTATATCACCATTAAATAGGGTAATGAGATTTGGGATGAAGTGAAAGTTGTGTACTAAGTACATCAACCATTTTAATATTTTTTATCACGTAGGAGTCCTCACTTATTAAATATAAATCCAAAAACCATATCTCAAGTACATTAAATATTCCATGTATCCAAATAGAGACTATTCTTAGCAAATCCCTAACATGAATTAAATTTTAGGTGGGTATAACCTAAAACTATCATTCTCATGAGAAACATATATTAAAGGTATTGGAATGTAGTGACAAATTTTTATTCAGCTACACTACTCACATAATTAACCTATAATGGGGAAATCATACGTAAGAGGTGGAGACACATGAACTAGTGGAAGCAATGAATAATACAATCCTTCACAATTTTTAATCATAGAATGTAAAAAAAATTACGTGTAAATTTTTTGATGAGTATGATGTAATGAATATGATTTAATCAATGGAATTTCCCCTATGGTTTTATAATTGTTTCATAATTTTTATTGTAGTATTATATAATTCACATGCAGCACATGACAAAGAAATAAAATTAATTTATAATAATTTTAACATTTCATTTTTAATTTTTTTGGGGAATGTGAATATAAAATATTAAAATGTTATAATAAATAAAAAACATGATAACTAAAATATGAAATTTTGGAAATCAAATATCAAACAAAATAAATGTACTCATAAAAAAAACTATAGAAGAATAATACTTATAAAAAAATTAAACATGGAAATGAAAATATGTATGACCCTGAGATAAAATTCTGTTTACTGAGCAACGAATGAAATAATATTTTCTATTTGAAATAGGGTAACCACATGAACATTATAAATATGTAAATCGTAACTGTAATTTGACCATTAAAATCTTCCCATTGGAATAGTAATATTATCATTATATTTGTATTATCAGTTGTGGAAGATTAATATTATTTATATGTATCATATAAAATTAAAATATGTTAAATTCGTATCATTATATGTGTATATAATTGTTTAATAATAGATAAAATATGTATTTGTATTTTTTAATAATTCTATATGTTTTTTTAATTTCTATAGATAAATATAATAATTTAAATGAAATATTAATTTCATAAAATCGTTAATAAATAAATATTATTATTTATTATCATTATAATGTAATTTTATTACACCATAAGTAATTTTTCAGTTGGTATAAAAAATGATAATAAAATTAAAAATATTTTTTTAAAATAAGAATGATTGACTTAAAAAAATAAATTTCATATATTTAAAAAAATATTTCTATGAAATTGATTTCATTTCTGTAAAATACACAGAAAAATTGCTAGTATTAATATTTGGAATATATCTAAAATAGTTAAAAATTCAGTGAAAAGGGAAAATTTTTAAAATGTGGTATTTTACAATATAAGTTTAATACATTTTTAAGTGAATTAAGGATGGTTTAATAATACAATAGTAAAAAATCACATGAACCTTGTACATTATATATTGATTAGAATAAAAAATATTTTTATTATTGAGAGAAAAAATTATAAACTAATGAATATAATATTCAACCACACCCCTCTAATTAAATTATAATTATTATCCCTCACATTCCCATTTATTAAAATTTTAAATGAATTGCATGTATGAAAAATTTCATGAAATTAATCCTTTCTATACTCTATCATAAGTACAATATTTATTATTCTCACCCAATAAAATTTCATAGAGCCTTATCTGGTAGTCAAAGAAGAGATAACCAAAGTAAGAGTTATGATTCTCAACAAACCTCTTTCAAATTTATTCTTCTTATACTGCCCCATTATTTCCATCAGCCTATTTATTGTAAAATGAGTATCATAAATATATTTATATTTTGTTATTAAATTTTAATATATATTTCCTACGTAACCTTATTTATATTCTAAAATGATAAATAGTTTATAATATTGTTTTTTATTTTTCATATATGATTAACAAACAACTTTTTGTCTATACTTCCATCATGGATAGTAAAAAAATATTAATATTTATAAGTAATATGGTGGGAATTTTATTATAACATATTTCATTTAATGGAATTAATATATATCCCTTTAAATAAAAATAAAATATTTTATAAAGGTTGGAAAACATGCATAAATGAACTAAATATCTAAAACGTTAATTTTTTTAATAAATGAATAATCCATATTTCAAAAAAAAAATTATATTTGATAAAAGTAAATTTTCTAGTTGGAAATGAATACAATTTAATTTCCCTTATAGTGTTATATTTCAATTTCACATGAACATCAATAATTATCCACAAGTGATCCAAACAATGATACATGGAACAACCAACCTCAGAATAACATAAATATAGTTAAATCTCATTATAATGATTTTAATTGAACAAAATATAATTGTAAATAAAAAATACATATATAATGAAATTATTAAAAATAATAATTATTAAATCCAATTTTATTATTTAGTATTTTATGGGATGTGCATAATTATCTTGAAAACTATGGTAAGGGATATCCCAGAACCAACCTATTTTTATTGGGTTAAGGAATTTCTCCCTCCAACTCACATTATTGATCTATATGATATAATGTAATTCTCTAATTAAATTTATATATTTCACCTACATATATACAACCCATATTCTTCATTAATTATTTGGGTGAATAAAAACTTATAGTTCATTTCTCCAATGTGTTCATTAAAATCAATCAAAATTAAAGGGAGATTTTATATCACGTATCCATTTTATGTAACACTATAATAATGTATTTACAATAATTCATTATTGAAATTGGTAATTGATTATTTTAAAAATAAAAACACATTTTTTTCTTCCAATTTTTAAAAAATGAAATATTAATTCTTTCATTGATAACTTTAACAAATCTATTAAACAACTATTTTAAAAAACCATTACGTCAAAAAAAATTCTAATGTTTCTCATGATTTTTCATCCCAATCAACACCACATTTTAAAAAATGTTCCTCTAAATTAATATTTGATTTTAAAAATTGTTTACTTCTTAATCCTTTTTAGAATCAATATTAAATATTCTTTTATTTTAATATGATGGAATATCATGAATCCCATTTCATTATATGGGTAGTTATAATGTTTATTCCTTTAATTTCACTTCCATTTAGGTAACATATAATCATTTTAATGTTAATATGGTTTTTTCATGACAGTACTAAAATGAATTGGTTAATGATTATTACTAATGATATAATATATATGGAATATGGGGGTATATATAATCATTGATGAGACTATGTCTAGTTAGTGGTGATGTTTTGGATTTTATCCATGAATAATTCTTATATGATGACATATCTAATATCTAATATACTATATTTCCATAATCATTTGATTCCATGTTATTTATGAAATGATACCATATGATTATTCATTATTCTTTTCTCTTCTGATGCCATGTTACTTTTTTGACTCATATGTAATTGTAATTATCACCACAATTCCACTTATAATGATTATTATCTCAAACCATTTTTTTATGTATTTCTAAGGCTATACATTGTTTTAATTATATTAATGGCAATTAAGAGATAAATTTAGATATTACAATATTGATTTTTTATCTAAGTTTCATTTTGATGTTTTATGTACCTATCCTTCTAAGGAAATGAGTCCTTTTGATCCATTTTTATTGCATATTTATATGATAAAATATGATAGAATATATGTGAAAGACATGAGGAAATATAAAATTCACATTGGAAAACATTATTTTTTTAATTTGGATGAATGGTTTTTTTATGAAATTTAATTTCTAAGGATAAAAACTTTAGATATCAAGATAAAATTTAAAAATTGAAAGATGATTTAAAATATGTGGTAATGTCGAAAATAATTCCTTTAATATTCATCCAATTGTGTGTATGAGGGGTGGTGGGTATAACCCTTTTAAACACAATTTCAATACAATTTTGGATCATTTTACCCAATAAGAGGTTCATACCCTTATTGGAATGTAATACATGCCTACAAATTCACACTTTTGTTTACTTATGAAAATGGATCACTTCGATGACTTCATCGTACGGATTTACCTTTAAATTTTCCTTGATAATCTATTATTTTAATCCTATATGAATTCTATATCATTTCAATATCGTATGGTATAAATTTTATATCCAACGACCTCCATAACCAAGTATACTTCGAAGAGAAATACAATGTTATCAATGTCATTATTTTGTATTCAACTAAGAGGGATTAATGTAATTGGTGTTTTTTCTTAATTTTCTTTATTTGTAAAATGTCTTATTTTTGAAAATATTTTCATTCAAAGGATGTTTATACTTCTTATTTGATATATCATAATATAAATTATATTCTATTACGTGTATTTTATTATTAACTATAATCACACTATTTCAAGATGTTTTTATAAAACTGTTTACAAAGATGTAAGAGATATTGAAAACAGAAAAAAAATATTTATTTGAATAAATATTTTAGTTCATAGACTTATTTAATCCACTACAATGTTCCTACAACATAATATTTTATTTCATTTCATTTTTACTATCAATTAGAAATTATTTTTTGATAGATATTTATTATAGGAGGAAATTATTTCTCATAGTAGTATGATATTCATAAGAATTATGCTCATAATAATTAATGATATTTTTTCATATATGACCCAATTTTCTATTCTGATTAATGTTATCATTTGTATTTCATTATAAAGTGTCCAATTTTTTCAAATTATAATGATATGTTTTATCCTAAAATCCACATTCCCATTGAAAATATATTTATAATTTTTATTGATCCATTATTAAATCTCTTTTTTAAAAGTAAAATTATTCAAATTATTTCATTTATCTATTCTATGAAAGACTTTTGGATATGACTAATAACAACAAATTTTTTGAGTATGGTAAAAAAAATTGGAGAAAACATTAATTGTTTCTCTAAAGATTCTGGAATACTTCAATATGAATCTTTTATAACACATTTTTATGTTTTTTTCCCTAATTATTTTACATCATGACGTTTTTAATTGAAAAATATGTACTATTATATATTCATTAATAAAAAAAGTGTATTAAAAATAATTATTAATATTAAAAGATATATAAAAGGATTTTTTTTAGAAATATTTATTTAGATTATTTTTAAAAACCATTATTTTATAAAATATTTATTTATAAAATAACATTTTGGGTTTTAAATATTAGCAATTAAAATAATTTATCTTGAAAATGGCTTCTTAAGAGACATTTTGATGATTTTTAAAGAACTTCAAAGTGGAATGTTGTTTCATTTTTTTTCAATTTCATTCTTATAAATGTTTTAAATGGGTATTTTTATTTATGTCAATATCCTTTGATGTTACAAATGTTAAAAGGGGTAAAATTAATTAAACCATAAAAATAAATTCCCTAGATAGCTTATGAAATAATTGAGGCATGTTTTTCATTAGTCCCATTACATTTCCATGGGATAATTAAGTGATGTTTGATGTTTGAATGATTTTAAGTTCTAATAAATCCCATATAAAGGGTTGAATAATATATTGATGGTTGGGGACATATATATCCTTCCAATTAATTGGAATGTTTCATATATGTTTTTCCTAGATTGGTATATGGGAGGATTACCAATGTGAAAAAATGAATCTGAGAGAATTTTCCCATGGAAAAGTGTACATGGGAGGATAATACGAAAATAGTCGGTACATGAGAGGAATTTTCCAATCCCATGGGAAACGTGGAGAATTATATCAATCCAATTAGGATAAAACATGTTGTAGAATGAATCCCATGGGTACATAGGATGTCATACCTAGCCTATTAAGGATCGTAGATAGTTATCCCAGGTCTACTATGTGATAAATGTATTCATTAGCATCCTTGAAAAAAAATTATATAATTATGTTTAATCCACATAATAAGGTAATAATCTTATTCCTGTGTTATCATCAAGTTCTCATGTCTATTATCTCATGATTGTCACCTTTTTGTATGGTATATGATTTTTATTTTCGATTACATGTCCTTTAATCATGGCTCTTAGAGAGCACATTTTTCTATAATATATTTCATAATATTATTCTCATCAAATCATGTATTCTCATATTATTATATCCCATCCCTTTATAATATGATGACGATTTTCCCCTTATTAGGAATTTCATCCTATTTCGTTCTTTTGATTTCATTATCTTTGTTATGAAAATGGGTATAAGTTATGAAATGTTTTGAAAAGTTTCATGTTTTTTCTATTATCTATAAATTTTCACCAATGTCATAAATTGTGTTTTGAATTTAAATAATGATCAAAATAATTACACAATACATTAATGGGATAAGGTAATTATTTTTTAGGTGGAATGTTTATTATTTGGAAATGATATAATATAAATATATTTTCATCTCAATTTATGTTAAACATGATGCTTAATAATCTTCATTCAGCATTGTAACATGGACTGCAGGTTCAGAGAACCATCCATTCTTATATTAATAATAAAAATAATAATAATTTGAACCACATTAATCAAAATCTCCCTCAAAAAATATTTTTTTTCCAATTAAATTTAATCTCTCTTGCTATCAATTTATTTAACACAATCACCATCCCAATTTTTTAAAATCATATAGATTCATACCTGATATATAGATTCAGTCATTATAGATTCATTGTTAATTTTCCTATAGTTCTTTCCATGTCAAATATATGTCATGATTTTTTTAGTTGATTTAAATCCTATAGAATTCAATTCCTCCTTATAGATTTACCCTTTATTATATTGATTATTTTTATAATGTATAATAGTTATAAATATTTTTCAATCATTATTAAAAAATTTAAATTTTATGAGAATTTATATTTCTTTAAAATGAAGGATATATTTTTTAATTGAGGAATATATAAATTTTGTATATTTTAATTTGTATGAAATTTAAAAAAAAAATCTATGCATGAAAAATAAAATTTATTTTTTCTAGAAAATCCAATGAATAAGACTCAAACATTGAAGGAATTTTATCCCTCTAGAATGTAGGTAAAATATCAATATTGGAGAATTTGGAATAAAATAGAAAAATTATTTTAAATAATAAAATTGGTTAGTGTATGGTGTATTGTACACAACGTAGAAGAAACTTATCGAGAGAATCGAGCCATGTCACCACATGACCTCAAGCTCACCTCCCCATATGACATAGGATTTTGATTTGTGGAAAGTGTCTATTGATTCTTGTTGGGATGTAATGTCCCGGTTCCAGGTCCCTCCTAAAGGATCCCCATACTCGGTAGGTCACATAGCCTCAATAACAATTTCTTAAACCCCAAATGCATCCTACTAGAAGCACGAGACATGGGTGTTGTAGTGGTGAAAGTGTTCTCTCATTAGAAAAGTAACACAGTAGAAACAAACAGTAAACAATATCAGAATTAGTAATGCCACACAACACGTTACATAGTAGAATATTGATAGTATAGATAATTGAAACATATATATATATATATATATTATTATTATCACAAGTGTTTAGGAAAGCATCGAAACATGTCCCAATCCTGGAATTACAATAATAAAACCAATATACTGAAAATAGTAAATAACTCCCAAAACATCGTAAGCCTCAGCATGGTCTCAGGGCTTGCCGCTCCCATTCCAATAATTTACCATATGTAGAAAGAAACATTCCTTTATCCATACCTCCAATGAAATAATCAATAAGGGTAACAATACATGACTAAAAAATGGTGTGAGAAGAATCCTAGTAGGAAACCTCCAAAATATTTATTCCTAATTGTCAGTAAATATATATAGCAGTCAATATGTAAAATGAAGCAATAAAAAATGAAGTACTCAAACGTAAAAAATACTATAGTTTTAAATTACAATCATATAGATTTATTAATTATTTGATCTTTCGAATAATGAAATCTCTTGATCTAGCCAAAGCTCTGTATCCCTTGCGTAATATAAAAAAATAGATGTCTCAGAAGACCATTGAACAATCAAGTAAGTCTAAGTCCATGATTGTGAATTCTCACGGTTGGATCATCATAATCATCCAATACATCACAAGAAACCCTCTGGGAAATTTATCACAGTCTAACCCCTCTGGTTCAACATATCATCAATTCTATAAATATATAATGACCCTTTGGGAAATCTCAAACAGTATAACCCCATTAGTCTCACACAAACACATACTCTATTCAGAAGAACGTAATATCAATTCCACTTGTGGTGTTTTTACGGTAAACTACATACTATCTGAGGAATCACTAAATTTTTATTCCCCCTGTGGTATCCTAATGGTATACAATAGAAACTCTGAGGGATTACTCACCATAAATCCCACTATGGCATCTCTACACAAATATAACCGACACTCTAGAGAAAACCTCAATGTCAATCACCCCTATGGTCTCATAATGATATACTATAGACCCTATGAGGGATAATTCTCCATCAATCCCCCTATGGTCTTTCCATGAAAATATAAAAGACGCCACGGGGAATCCCTCAATATGAATTCCAACTATGGTCTAACAATACCAGGTTCCCATAGCCCTATGTAATAATATAATGCACAATGATAACCAGCAGCCCAATGTAATCTCAGCTAATACAAGGCTATACTATTGAAATTCATAAAACATACATTTAATAAGAATAAATAAGTAAAAACATCTAACCTGACGAGAATGGCACAAAAAAAAGGTTTGCCTCATAGGCAACCTGAGCAAAATGATGATAAACTTCAAAAAAATGTTACTCAACCATAGGGTGTACTCTAAAAATGAAATTTTTCTTAATATATAAGAATGAACTGCTTAATCTTGCAATAAATCAATGTAATATGATAAAAAGGTTCAATAACTTAACATGAAATACCCGAACCATGGGTAAACGACACTTAGGAATATATAATTCAAATACAGACTCTGAAAGGAAACAATGGCCGACCTCAATGTCGTATGATGATCACACATGAACATCAGCCCCTGATTCTGCCTAGAACGTCATACATCTACCAAAATTTCAAAAACATTATCTTTAGACAACATAAGAATGAGTAGAAATCATGAAGAGATGCTCTAGAAGAAGGATGGACTCATAAGTTAAATTCCAACCCATCCACCAGAGTTTGAATCAGTCCTTTGATGGAGAAACAGTGGGTATAACTTTGATCATCACTCTCGGTCACTCCTGGATTAAATGTCGATTGATGAGGGTCATTATATAGTTTAGATGCAACCCCAGTCCGATTAATCAAATAAAAAATAAATGTCCATGGTGTGTTCGTTTAATGTACACACAATGTTCATGCCTCAATCGGCCCCCACTTTAGGTGGTCCACACAGCCCTATAGTCGGCCGTTACATAGCCAGTACATAGCTACCCGTGGAAACCAGGTACATAGAATGTACTCAAGGGTAAATTTCATGTACATTGAAAATTTCCAATTTCACCATTCTTCATAAAAAACACATGAAATCATGATCCATAACAAAAAATAAGATCTGGGTTCTTACAAACATCAACCCTTAAAGCCATTTGTCCGTGAATTTCTCATCCAAGGGAGGTAAAGAAGTGATTTCAAACAACTATGGCCAATGATATCAATCGTATGCCTCCCTCCCCAATGTCTCATCCTGTACACACTTGAGTAGTCATAGCTCCCGAAACAGAGGAATAGATAGGCCATGAAGAACATTCGTACTATGATCCACAATCCATATTGGATGATCTTCAAATGATGAAAAAACCTCTAACTCAAACTTATCAAGTTGAAAAATGTGTGATTGTTCTGAAATGTAACATCATAGCTGAGAAACATGCAAGACATCTTCCATTTCCCAATACATATGTGGAAAGAGTAACTGACAAACAAGTGGCTCATCCCTCTCCAAAATCTCAAATAGCCCGATGTATCTTGGTGAAAGCTTCCCTGTCTCCTAATACATTGTTGTCCCATCCTCAGTGTGACCTAAAAGAGGACCTGATCTCAAACATCGAACAACATTGTTCATCTCTATCGATCGACATAATCATTTTTTGAATGAATGTTTAGTATCTATCCTCTTTCGAATCGACTCCACCTACTTAGTGGTCTCATGGATAGTACATTGTCCATTCATAGCTTCATATCCCAAATATAGCCAACATTGGGGTGATTAGCATAGACTACCATACAATGCCTCATATGGTTCCATCTGAATCATTTCATGAAAACTCTAATTGTAGTAAATCTCCACCAGGGGTATGGGTCTCTCCGAAGATCCCCGAAAATCAAATACCCATGCTCGAAAAATTTCCTCTAAAACCAAGATCCCGCACTTGGACATGCCATCAATCTGGGGATGGTAAGTTTTAATCATAATTACATGTGTACCCAAAGCCCTATTTAGTCCCTTACAGACACTAGATGTAAAACATTAGTCCTTGTTTGAAATGATAGATTGTGGAACCTTATGCCACTGTATAATATCTAAGATGTACACCTTCCTAGATCATCAAAACTGAAGGACTCCATGATTAGTATGAAATGTGAAACATTCATGAGTTTTTCAATGAAAACCCATTATGCATCATTCCCTTGAGTCAACCTCTTTAAAACAGTCACAAAATCCATCACGACATCATTCCACTTCCACTTGGGAATGGGAAACTACAGTAAAAGCCATACTAGTTTTTGATTCTCCACCTTCACTTACTAAGTGGGGAAAACTCATCATAAAACCATAAAAATATCCCTTTATACATGGCCAACAATACTAATAGTGTAGATATTGATACATATTTGGGAATCTAGGATGAACTACCCATGATGAGAAATTAAAATCCTTCATCAACTACCCACGTATGTCTGTTGACACCCACACGTGGCCATAAAAAAGGAAGATCTCATCCTTACCTATGGACCCTTCTTGAGTAGGGTCCACTCCTGTCACAATCTCTCATTTGACTAGGCCATAAAAATCTGAAAACTTCATCATTTGCACTAAATCTTTTATAATAGAGGTAACAACTACATAAATAAGAAACGTTTTCCCCTATAAATAGTGCTCCTTCAAATATATCTCCGAGAACAGAGCCCTAAGCTTCCACTCACTACTGGCCTCATGAACTGCCTGTATTTGAGTCCTCCTACTCAACACATTATCCACTAAATTTCCTTTCCGAGCCATATAGGCATGTTCAATGTCAAAATACAAAAGGTACTCAACCCACCATCACTATCTCAAATTTATGTCACACTGAGTAAGGATATTCATGATACTTTTTTGGTTAGTGAAAACCACAAAATTTTCACACAAAACATAATGTCACCAAAAGTATAAGTAATGCACAACAATAGATAACTAGAGAATGTTTATTAGGTATTTCCTCAAATGTACTCTCAACTATCGAGACCTGTATGCAACGAATACTTCCCCCTACATAATCACAGTTCATAGTATAATACTCGATGCATCAAATTAAACAATGTAGTTCTTCCCTGGATCTACAAAACAATGATCTTGGATAATGTAATCCTCCCATTCAGCTCCTAAAATGATGAATCACATGAATTAGTCCAAAAGTAGTTTCCACCCTTCATATTCAAACATTTCAGTGGAAATTCTAACCATGAAAAGTCTTGTGTAAAGCACATGTAGTAAAAAACTAGTTCTAGAAAACTCCATACCTAAATTATGTTCTTCATATGCTCCTAGTAAACTAATGATCTCACTTTCTCTGGGTCTACTGATACTACTATCCTTGAGATGGCCTGACCCAAGATATGAATATGGTTTATCCAAAAGTGGAATTTTGAGAGCATAGCAGATAAATAATGATCTATCTATGTACTCATTACGATCACAATATGGGTTTCATGGCCACTTCATGTGTGATATTACACCATGATACCATCCACAAAATGAACCACAATGGATTCCAAGTAAGGATGGAACACCTGGTTCATCAGTGCCATTAATATATTTTTTGATTTCATCAGACTAAAAAGAAAAACCACATACTTGTATAGTCTATACCTACTCTAAAAGGATATAAGAGTGGTATATGATGTCTAACGTGAAATGTTTAATAACCGGATCTCAATTAAATATTAGTGAACTCATAGGATCCTCAAAGGTGATAAAATAGATCATCAATCCTTGGTAAGCGATATTAGTTCATGACCATCAATGGGTCCAGCTTCAAATAATCCAAACAAAGTCTAAGGTTAACATCCGACTTTTTGGATAAGAGGACATGAAACCCCCAATGAGATGTTCTGGGTTAGATGTAACACTTTTCAGTTAAGTCCTCTAATTGTTTATTGAGCACCTTTAACTACAGTATAGCCATCCTATTAAGAGAAATAGACAGCAGTTCCACTCCTGGAAGAATCCCAATGGAGAAATATACATCCCACTTTGAAGGTAAACCTGAAAAGTATTTTAAATTGTCATCTCGAAAACGATCAACCACTGGATGAATGTGTATCTATGGAGTACACTACTCTAAAGATATAAACTAGAAATCTAGGCTATAATTCCTCCCAACTCCAGATTCCTGGGACCAGCTCATCATGCGAGAACATCCCACTCACCCTTGTGTATACAAGACCAACCCTATGGTGATGTTAAACACACCCTGCGATGATATTATTATCCAAAGTAATGGAAATAGACTAACCAGACCATTTTGAGAATAACATAAAAATCATTCAACTCTTTGCCTTATTTGTCCTATATGAAGTGACACCCACAAACATCAAGAGGTAAATCCTTGAACTAATGAACACATTCCATACACAATCCCAATGGTGTGTCTAATGACATAAAATCCTCAGATGTAAAGATACAGAGTACAAGGATCACCACAACAACAACAGATATGAAACTATGGGATGTCCCTATATTAAAAAGTGTCAAATCTAATTCTGAGGAAACTAAAATCTACCTCTAACGGTAGAGGGTCTAGGATCCTTCTCCTGTTGTGTTTTCTCCTCTGCAAAATTCTTACCAATTCCACAACCCTGTGAGCCTACCTTACCAAACTTAGCCGATCCACCCTACTGTTTTTGAAAACCTGCCGATTGGCTACCACTGCGATGACCTCCTCCTTGTCATGATCCATTGGAAGAACATTAGTTCCCCATCTAATGATAAAATGGAGGTCCTTCTCCTAATCATCGAGTCATAGTAGAACCCCTATCATTAGTTTCTAGTGTGATAGAGAAGAAAATATGCTGAAGACAGACCATATCTTCGCATGTTTGGCACTAAACTTGGTCTCTTGGGCACTAAGGTCATATATGCCCACTCTTCCCACACTATTTTGATACAACCTGACTACCTAAAAAATTATCATGTTTACTAGGATATCTATCAATAGACACTATGTGTTGCTTCCTACTATCAGTCAGTGGAGTACCAACTCTTGATGTTGAACCACCCATGCTCACAGCTCTAAACTCCCTCAGATTATGCTAGGTGATCAACACATGGTAGAATATATATGATATTAAAGTATACCTAATGTTGTTCACCTAAGATAATATCTAATTCTCAAGACTATCCTCATACATCCTTGTCAGAAATAACGCATCACCCCCAGTATTGGTTAGAAGCACCGCATCTCTAGAAAGAAAGAAGAATACTCCATCACTGAAATAGTAAACTATTCAAGATTGATGAACACTCATGATCGGTCGGCCCTCAAGGTCATTGGGTTAAAAAATTCATAGAAGGTCTACTGAAACTCATCCCAATCTAGAAAACTTTGGCATAATGCTTATGATATCACATCACACCATCTCGTGGAAGAACCCAATGCATGTAGGATGTGAGCTTCACCCTCATATCAAAATGTATATTGAGATGACCAACGATAAATAGAATGGATTCTATCCATGACTCTGTTTCATGAGGTCCACAATCCCTTTAGAAAGATGGTGGATGCTACTACTAAAAGCTCACATCAACTCTACCACAGACAGCGGAGGATGTGGTGATCCCTGGTTAGACTAGATAAACCTCATGAAGACATCTTGTAATTTTTCATCAGCACCAGTTTCTGGTAAAATAGATGGTTCCAATATGGTCATGACATGAGGATCTACTGGTAGTCTCTGATCTACCATTTCTAGTGTCGGATCATTTCCTCATATTTGGCATACAACTAGAGGGCGTCTCGGTGGCTTGAATCTGAAAATTCAAGTGCACCCCACAGATCAATATTATCAAGGACATAAAAAAAAGTGTATCAAAGTAATCAGAGGATAAAAACAATAATGTTTTAAAAAATTGGGATACACGGTGTGTATAACCCCTAAATGGAGTGTTCCCTTATGATTTTCCCGTGGGTGGTTAATCCTGCCAAAACTGGTCATCTAACACCACAACACATTGTGTGTTCCTCCTATGACCCCGCGTGTATGTGAATTTTCCATCCATCCTAAGTTCTTCTATATGGCTAAACCACATGATTATCTCATAGGTAATAGTACATAGCGTGTTCACCATACACACAATGTGTACATATTGTGTTCTAACCTACTGTATCATTAGTCACATGGTTTGATACACGATGAACTCTATAAGACGTACAAAAATAGGACATGATTTGCACACCCATATATTTTATCCTTCAGATTCATTAGTCACATGAGCAGATACACGGTTCATTACAACATGACATGTACTTATTGTACACAACATGTTGCACCAATGACTTCTCAACCCCATGTCTACACTCACACATTCCTTCACATTGTTAAATATAACCCTGCATGCATATATGGTACAAGAGGTGTAAAAAAGTAAATTTGATTCTTCCATAAAAGAATAACACGTGGCATGTGTTCCTAACATCACATGTCATGTTTTCTGGGATGCCAGATAGTAGGCCCCTAAAAATCCTCTATAACCCTTAAAAACATCAATCATGGGTCCATGTAAGGAAAAATTCTATACTGTGAGAGACCATACTCACCCGAATAATTGTTTGGAATACTTATTCACTACATAACAAGACAATATTCAATTAATGGTCCAATATGATCCACAAAATTTCATTCCAAGTGGGACTATAAAACTTTAGAGTCTAAAGATTAGAGTGAATCCAAATTAGAATATACATATCTCGATACTCTATCAAATTTTAGGAATTATATCAAGCCTTTTATCACAACAACATGCATATCTTGAACACCATCTGTCACAACAACTTGCAATCCAAAATGCACCCAAAATGGCAAGACATAGATGATTTAAATGTGATCACTATCAAGTGACTATATGATGCATGATGTGGAATAATCTTATATCTTTAGGTTGCAACAAAAATATAACCTAAATAATATCAATGATAACAACACAAAACATGTGAGTCACCCAATGGTGAAATCAAATCAACTGTAACAATTGCAAAGTAAAAAAATTACAATATTCATGGTAACTTGGCTTTTCCCAATACATCAGTTAGCTACTCTAGGGAAAATAATATCACCGACTACCTATTCCTTCATATATCAATCTATAGGCTCCAAACAGTATGTCAAAGAATAAAAGAATCCTTTGATAAAACTCTGTAACGTCCCAGTTCTTGGTTCCACCCAAAGGTTCCCCATACCTGGTTGGTCACATGTCATCATGCTAATTTCCATGAAAGCCAGAGAATGTTGACTGGCAGTTAGGGAGTTGGGTGTGGTAGTGTCGAAACTATTCCTTCATGCAAAGAATAACATGACAAAAACTAATAGTAAATAGTAGCAAAAATTGTATTGTCATACAAAAAAATAAACAGGGGAAGACTAATAGTATAAAAAATTACAGCATATATATATATATATAAGTAATGATTCATGACAAAAGTATCTAGGAAATATACCAAAAAAGTCACAATGCTTGAAATAATATAAAAAAATTACTAAATATAGTAAAATACTCCAATAGTATCGCAAGACTTAGATTGGTCTCATGCTCTTAATCTACAATAGTAATCATGTACCGTATGATGAAGGGCACATCCCCTTATTTATAAATGCAAGCATAAAATCTATTGGGGTTGATATACATGTCCCAAATAGGCTTAGTGATGTATCTTAGTAGGTATCAACCAAAATATCTGTGCCTAACTGTCAGAAAATACATATATCCAGTAATATGAAAAATGAAGCAACAAACAATGAATTACTAATAAGTAAACAATAATATTGTTTCCAATTGCATTAATTTACATTTATTAATTATTCAGACAATTGAATAATGAAATACCAGGATCTAGCTTAAGCTCTAAAACCCTTGACAAATTAAAAAAACAAATGTCTCAGAATTCTATTGAACAATAAAGTAAGACCGAGTCTAGGATTTTGGTTTTGCTTGGCGAGCTCATCACAATAATTAAATACATTTCAAGCAACCCACTAGGAATGTTCTCACTGTATAACCCCTCAAGTTCTGTATATCACCAATTCTATCAATATAAAAAGACTCTTATGGGAAGCTCACACAGTCTAAGCCCATTGGTCTAACTCAAACAATGACTCTCTGAGGAAGCACTCACCATAAAATCCCCATGTAGTCTGTTAATGATAAACTATAGACTCTATGAGGATGAACTAAACATCCATTACCCCCGTGGTCTCGTAACAGAATACTATAGACACTCTAAGGGTGCACTCATTGTCAATATTCTCTCTGTTCAACCACCTTAATTATTAAAGACACTATTGAGAATCCCTCAACATAAATTCCCCCTATGGTCTCAGAACAATATACTATAGACACTGTAAGGGAGAACTCACCGTAAATCCCCTATATGGTCTCCCAATGTAAATATAATAGAAACTTTGGGGAAGCCCTTAGTATCAATTCACCCTATGGTATAACTGTAGAAAGTTCACACAACCCTGTGTAACACAATAATGCACAATGATATCTAGCATCCCAATGTAATATCTAATACTACAAGGCTATGCAGTTACAATGCATAACACAAGTATTTAACAAGCAGCAATAAGAAAATCATTCCATCATTAAAAATTAAAGCGAGGAAATAAGGTCTTACTCATAGGAAACCTATACTAAAAGACTATAAACATCTAAACAAGTTAACTCACCCACGGGTTGTCCCCAAAACATGAAATTTCGCATAATTTTAACAAAAAATCCCGAATCTAGAAATCAGTCTATTTCAGATGATAAAAGAGTTCAATTCCTTCACTAGAAATATCTGAATAATTAGTAATCCATACATTGGCATATATAATTCAAAGAAAAACATATAAAAGAAACAAAACATGTACCTTGAAGTCCTATGAGGATCACTCTTGATCTTCGACCCTTGGATCGGCATATAATGTCGTAGATCTAAAAAAAATTCGGATGTGCTCAAGATTTCATAACTCATGATAGATGGAAATTAGGATGATACGATATAGAAGAAGCAAGGGATTACTGGTGGGATTCCAACACACCTGGTGGAGGTCAAATCAGACCTTGGACAGAGAAAATATGGCTTGTACATTTATTTTTGCTCTCGATTGTTCCTGGATGAAATGAGGTTAGAATAAGATCGTTTTGGAGAGTATACGTGACCCCAGTCGAATTAGTCAAATAAATAGAAAACTACATAGTGTAATCATTTAATGTACATGCTGTGTATATCCCTCAACTAGACCCTACATTAGGCAGTCCACACAGTCTTGTACACGGCCATTACATGGCCAGTACACATCTATATGTAGCAACTGGGCACATAGTGTGTACTCAAGTGTACACAGCGTGTACTTAGAAAATTTCCCAATTCATCATTTTTACTAAAAAACACTCGAAATCAATATACATAGCAGAAAAAGAATATATGGGTTCTTATATGGGAGATAATACCATATTTAATAGATTATTCCACTATGGATAAAAATAAAAAATGGAAAATAAATATAATAACCTATAAAAATGCATAACTATACATCTCCCAAAAATAGGAACAAACCCCAAACAAATAGTAAATTTTCCATGTAATGATAATAGTTATAGAAGTGAAAGAAACTAAAAATAAAGACAACTATTAGATACCCCATAGTGGTTCTTACTATATGTATAGAAACTCATACTTTAACCTCTAAAGCCCGACTACACTCCCAAGAATGGGCCCCTTTATATTATCCTATCCATGAACTATGAATTCATATCGTGTATTGAATGATGCTCTAGCATGGCATGTTTATAGCTCTGTAGGCTACTTCTAACAATGTTTACAAAATATATATTATGAAATGATTGAATATGAAAATACTAAATAAATTATATGTATGTTTTTGAAAACCAAGTTTTCATTTCTTAACAATCATTACCATAACCATTTATTAAAATTATACCGTTTTCATCATTTAAACTTTTTTATTACATAATCTATATTTATCATGTTTTTATGGTTTGGGAATTTACATCATTTACATAATGGCTCATGGAATTTAAAAATTAATCAATCGGGAATATGTTATGTCCTTATATCACTATGGATAAACACACCACAAAAAACACATTATTCATACCTATGATCTTTAGTCCATGTGGAATGGAACCATTAGTGTAATAGATCTCCAACCCTTCCTAAAAAATTGAGTTGTGGGTTGGTGTTTAAATCCTTTGTCTAAATCATCTAATGGGTATAGAACATTAGTCAATACCCCTCAGTACCAAGCCATATCGACATGCTTATTTACCAATGGACCACAAACATACCATATCAAAACCCATAAAAATAGTAATAATAATTCATAAAAATCAACATGGGAATTAATCTTAAGTCATAACTCTTTTTAAAAGAATTTCCATTAATTGAATATATCTATTAAGCCTAATTCTCACTTCATTTTCTGAAACTCATTATGAATATGCAATCATTTTCATATAATAACCCCCTTATAAATTTCATTTAAAAATAAAAATCCCCTTGAAACAATCACATTAATCCCACATGAACAATTTTATTTCCATGATGAACAATAATATTTCCCATTATCAAAAATATGAACAACTTCAAATATTTCATTTTTTACTCAACCATAAAATAACATGTTCAAAAAGTACTCTACATTATTACACATCAATCCCACTCATGACATTACCAATTCCTAGTTTCGGGAAAATTGACACACCATGTGGGTGACCCTAAATCATACCATTAAACATGTATGTTTCCCACATGAATTGTGAGGGCTTAAAATCATCATTAATATGACCTTTTTACGGAATCTCACCAAATCCATTAAATTAAAAACAAGAGGTACCGATAAACACAATCAAACCTACACAATTCAACAAAATGACTATGGGATACAACAATTATAAAACCTACGTCAAATATGTTGATTAATGTTTTCCAAATCATAGCCTTATGTGTGGATTCCTACTCCCTTTGAAACCATAACCTAAATTTCACTTGAAAAAGTTTGTATTTGGGCTACAATAGATGATATGTGAAACTAAAAATGCTAATTCAAAAAAGAGAAGTATGTAGAAGATTAGAATTATCCTTAGAATCGTTATGAAACCATGGACAATCAAAATGGCTTAAAAATAATGTAAATTGATCCAAGGGAGCTATTGCGTGTTTTGGATTGTCAGTGCGACTAGATGTAAAATAAATAAATGAAAAATCAGGTGGAACATAAAAATCCTAAGAGGGAAAATAGTTAAAATATAATATTTTAATGCGGTGTTATGTTGGCCACACATTTTTTAAAACCGTGCACAAACTGTGTGACAACCTCTGTCCTAGGTGATCTAGGATTCACATTTACCTTATAAGGCAACATGGTTTGAAAAACCATGTGTCAACCATCTGATATTCCATTATCCATGGTTTAATTGTTTTTCCTCCCACCCTTGACAATTTTTATAACAATGTGCCAAACTTCGACCAAGAAAAGGATGGCCTTTTTTTCTTTTCTTTAGGTCCAAAACAACAAAACTGCCCCTACGGCCCCTCATGAACTATTTAAAAATATATTTATCCAAAAAATAATTGATAAAAAAAATTTATACAGGGACATATCTCCATGATTTCTGGGATATTACAACCTCCAACCATATAACTACTTTTCATCCTGACACATTTCCATGCATCATCAATCCTCCGAAGTAAATTGATTGGGCCATTGGTCCCTTTTTTCTGATTATCGCTCCCATGTTACTCCCTGAACATTACCATGATTCAATAAAACTCTAACCTAGGGGAAAAACATTCCCTAAAATGATTTCTCTCTATGCTCTATGATTTGATCAACATGATCCTCAATAAACACATGTGCCTCAACCAATACATCCTAAATATTAATCACATGAGATGGATAATGGTGATACTATAAATGATCTGAATCATTGAAAACCTTGGGCATTCCAATGAATCTCTATTGAAGAGAAAATCAACAATCCACCAAACAGATCATATTCACGTTCACAAATGACCACACACACATAGGTTCCAACATTACATGTTTCTAAATATGATGGTGACTCTTTCTCAGATATAGATGGAGACACACATTATAACCCACAAAAAGCTAAAGATGTCTACAATGTTGATCGTCATATGACTTCTGCCTACTCTGAGTCATTTATATGCATTTCTGAATCAACTGTACCATTTCAGATGATTCCAGCACATGACTCAAAACAAATAGCTCAGACTATCCAGTTACTAGGAAAAAAATTATAGATCTACATGGTCACTAATAGAAAGTCATGAATGCTGTCATTTGAAAACTTCCTTTGAAAATATTTTTGAAGGAAAAATCAACAAGAAGCAAGATGTTTCCCAGAAAACACTGAAATATATGACACAATTTCTCATCATGTCCTATAATTCCTGAATCATATACAATGACAACCAATCCATCTATGGATGAAAGGTATAACTAAAAATATTCATGGTTAACATGTGCCTTCTATAATCCCTACCAGAAGTATGACATGAATCGAGGATGAAGAGTTAAAATTGTAGCTTGGGGAACATCAAAATACAATACTATCTTCCGAACATACAAAACAACCAACGATTCAATATAGAAATTTTCACAAAATGGAATGAAATGAGAAACCATTGTCCACCTATCCAGAACCACCAAGAATCCATCATTCAGCAATGGTTTCTATTGAAGAACCACTATGAAATACATTTTTACATCATCCAAATTTCATTATGGAATGATTAATGGAAGTAACAAACTACTTAGTCACTGATGCTCAACATTCTCCTACTATCTAATAAGGCATCACTCAACAAATACCACAACATCATTCTTCATTCCGATCCATCAATACTACCTATGATAGTCATGATATGTCTTAGTCAAACCCAAATTTACTATATATTTTGATTCATGAAACTCATTAAACAATTAGTTTTACATAGACCTTGGCATGACTAAACAACCACAAAGGAAAACAATCCCATCATAACCAAAAACCCAATTAGAAGGAGAATCACCCCATTTAATTCCTTCCTTCATATCCAAAAACTCTTGATCCTAAATATGACTCTTTAAAATGAATCGAATTCATGGAAAAAACTAATATGGATGAATGGTTCATCTATGAATTCCCATCCAGGAAATCTTGGTGTATTTTAGAAAACAAGGCCACCATTCACCACTCATAGGTGGAATCCAGAACGACTTGATTATAGTTATTCTAAATCAGATCTTCTACAAAATTATTACTTGTAACTTCTGTATAAACCAACTCAAAGTCAAAATATAGTATCTATTCAACCCATAATTACCTATTAATATTCAAATAACAATAAGAGAAGATGTAATTTATACCTTCATGATCATTAAATAATGTTGACCTATATCCCACAAAGTAATTCCTCCAATATTTTAAGTAATGAACAACAATAGAATACTCACGGTCACGATTAATTTAATTCGTTTCGTGAGGCATCAAATGGGTTGAACCATATTCTACAACCCAATAATATAGCATCACCACTACGCCATGTCTAACAACATATGCATCACAAAACAAGGTGTACCTATTACATGGATTGGGGAGGATAAGTATCAGAGCAGTCTTTAACGACTTCTACAACTCATGAAAATAATTCATAAAATCCTCAGACCACTCGAACCTGACAAAATTTTGGTTAATCCTAATAGTGGCACATCCAAATGGGATAAATCATTAATATATCACTACTAAAAACTGGCCAATATTAGAAAACTCTTACTATTAGAAACATTCTGTGGCTGCTCCCAAATCACAACAACCAAAAAATTCTCTGAAACAACATATACACATTCCTCAGAGATATTGTGACACAATAAATTAAATTTATCTATAAAAAAGACACATTGATATCTTAGTGTAAATCATATGCTCTTTCAGTTTAATGAGGATGATGTCAAGATGTACTATGTGATCCTCATCAGTTCTAGAGTACTATAAAATTTCATCAACGAAGATAACTAAAACTAATCTAGATATGGGTGAAATATTCAATTCATTAATGACATGAACACTACCATTCCATTGGACATCCCGAACAGAATCACCACAAACTCAAACAACACGTACAATATTTTTAATGATGTTAGTTTTATGTCAAAATGTTTCTCCTTCAATTGATGATATTCCAATATAAAATCTATTGTGGAGAACCCACAAGTAGATATAAGATATTAAAAAATTTCATCAATTCACAGAAGAGGGTATCACGTCATAACCATCATTTGATTCGACTACTTATAATAAAAAAGTATACTAGATGAACCACCAAGCTTCTTAGGACACAACAAGAGAGATAACCAAGGTTATGTACAAGAATGAATGAACCCAATACACACAAAAACTCTAGTTGAACATAATTTTACTACATTTTTTACATTTCCATTTGATATGGTAGACTGTAAAATGGCCCCACCCATGAAAAAAATCTATCATAAACTCAAAATCTCTCTTGCGTGGAATCCATGATATGTCTTGGAGAATCAAATACTAAAATTTATACACAATGTTAGGGAAATTTGGTTGCTCAATTCCTCCCAAATAATTCACAAGGAAAGCCACTTTGGATGCGAGTTCTCCCAACTAATATTATGTTATACCTACATAGATTTCTTAGATATCACATTCACCGTTATGTACCTCAGTTCCCCCCTAAAGAGATGTGAATGTTACCCTACTTAAATAAAAATCAATATGGACCGGATATAACACCAACCAATCCATATCTAATATCTGATGAAAACCTTACAATTCAAGGATGAACATATCCCATAGAAAATGATTTTGACCAACCTCCACATCACAACACTTAAATTTTCTAATATCCTCAACTCTAATCCCTAATAGAGTATAATTAAACAAAACCAAACACAAACCATCCACTGATAGTCCCAAAACAAAAAAAAAAGAGCATATATAAAATAGAATGTGGCAAATTTATCAAATAATACACTAGAAGACATGAAAGAAACAATACTTGTAACATGAACTATACATGGTCCAAATTCACCACTTTAAAGAATAGACATAACTATATAAAGTTGACCTCACACTCTACCATGGTATATATAATTAGTGTATATCACTACAAACCCCAAATTTAATAA
Organism: Viscum album; assembly: GCA_963277665.1. Taxonomy (NCBI): domain Eukaryota; kingdom Viridiplantae; phylum Streptophyta; class Magnoliopsida; order Santalales; family Viscaceae; genus Viscum; species Viscum album. Next base: position 288,420,557 of record OY728126.1, on the reverse strand, counting down.
AATATCATTCTCTAGAGCACCACATACATTTACCTGACAGGTATGACCCCTAGAACTCCAACTGCCTACTTGATAGAGGGTAACGGATACCCATCAATAAAATTTCATCATTATATGACCGTCATATGTACCCAATATTCATGGTATCAAAAATATCCTTTGTATGTGTTCTATTATGCCGCATTAATGACACTTAAGTGGTGGTTAGAGGAACTAATGGTGCATGTTCCTCGACCTACAACAATTATTAGAAAAATGGATGTCCTCCATGCTGATAGGAACACCAACCGTTTAAATATTCGGTGTTTTTCAACCATAATGGAAACTCCCAAAGTTACACTAAATGACCTTAGAATCCGCACCACTCCTCTTCCCTACTAGGACCACATATCCTCTACTTAATTCTTCCTTCAGGTTCCCTTCCATGATAAAGTACTAGTCCATTAACTCAGAAATCCTCTTAAAATAGAATATCTTCATTTAGGAAAAGATCTAATGCATATTCCTATCTTGGAAACTTTTTTACGTATTGACATTTTCTCATAAAAATATTATAAAAAATAGATTCAAGTTAGTGACACTACTAGAATAACCCATCATGGATGCCACCATTGGGTCACACTTATAAACTCCACAATCATATTCTGCCTCAATGATTCTGGATAGATGTGTTCATGAAAATATTCCTATAAATCATTCCATATCATTCCATTATCCTTCTCAGTTTTAACAATGATTTTCCACCAACAATTTTCCTATACTCCTATCATAGAGGTTTTAACCTGACTATCTTTATGAAAGGAGTATCCAAATGGTTGATAACCATTTAGATAGACTATATCTACAATTAGGCTAACTCTAGACCATCTTCTTTGTTAATGGTTTTGATATTTCTATCACTAAAGGTCCCTAGTCCTATCGAATATTCATTGTACAACCAACCCAAGGTTCCATTCCATCATTAGCTTGAATTGATAAATTTTTTCATTGATGTTATAACCTCTATTTACCTAAATCATTGAGTATAGTTCTTCCACTATTAGATGATAATTATTGAAAACATCCTCGTATCTCCCTACAAATAAATGTATTCATAGTAAAATTTATATAAAATACAAAACTTGAGATTCAATACACATAACATAAAGAATCAATAGTTGTTATAAATTAATTTTCTTTATATTCTACAAAAACCCCATTGCATTCACAATACCAATGTACCTATCACATCCTGAACACTACCTTCGTCCATCCTTAGTAAGGGCCATGGATAACACATGTAAAGAAACTGGATGGTTAAAAGAGTTAAACTGTACCCCAGTTTCATGAAGTTGTTAAATAATGTAAAATAGAATTCAACCCATTATGTCCCTCACACTCGTCTCGTATGTGTCTTTATCATGATGCATGTCGCTTTCAATCTTAGGTTCCTTTAATGTTACCTGAATGAAAAATCTCATGCCATTCCATCCATGAGATAAATATCATAACAATGTCACCTAACATAATTAGTGCATCAAATAATGGAGAAATATCATCAAATGTAACAACAGAAAACAATAACAATAATCCTACATTCAAATATACCAAAATACTAATTCATAGAAGTGAATTTCCTTAATTCGATATTGTAATATACTTGACCTATAATCCAATAAAAAGATGCATCGAGATGGGTCTTCACATGACCCATAGTTCACCTCCCCATTCAACTGAGGTTTCCAAATAGTATAGATGGTCTAATAAGTCACATGGGTATACTATTACATATTTACCAGAATATGACATAATACCTAAAAATGTAAATAGCTGAAACAAAAGTTAATAACGAATAACCATGAAAAACTAAAAAATTCCAAATACTGGGTGCAAATAGAAAACTGATAATAAATATGGATTGTCATGCTAATGGTGCCAAAAGTTTTGGAAACCCAATACAAATTGGGGGAACCCTAAAATTGTATTGAATCGAAGTGTAATACCTAATACATGAACCTCCCAATCCCAAATCCAATCTTAATAATGGGTCCCTTTCTGATATCTTGTACTGCTACCATGAAATCCTCTTGGGTACCAAATGAAACATGAGAAGGGCGCGAGGTCTACTCAGTAGGACACCACCATTAGTTTCTACAAAATATCAATTTGTAAATAGACTGTGTATGCAAATAAAAAATAAATAAAAATTAATTAAAAGAATAATCAATTGAAATATTTTAACAATCTTTACCATAACTATTTCTAACATTACTACCATTTTCCCCCTTTAAATTTATTTATTAGGTAATTGATTTTTATAATTTGTTCCACGATATATGCATTTAACTGATTTACACAAGGGTTCAAACAATTCATAAATTAAACACATGGTAAAAATTAATGAAAATATACCTCAAGGGATAGACACGTTATCCTAACCTCAAAGCCTCATTACAGGTGGAATACAAATCATAGGGAAATATAACTTTGTCCCCTTCCCTAACCCATAAATTATGTTGTGGTGTTAACAGCCTTAGTCTAACTCAACTGGTGGGTGTAGAACAACAGTCAATACCTCAAGCTACCAAGACTTGTGAACATGTTTATTTTTCCAATCACCACAATCATACCTTATCAAAACTAATATAGATATCAATAATAATCCATAACAATAAATATATGAATTAATATTAATCCATAACCCTATTTACAAATTTTCCATTTATGTTACATAGTCGTTAATCCAAACTAAAATTTCTTAATCATAAACCAATAAATTATATTTTTCATTTCCATATATTAACCCCTTATACATTTCAATGAAAAATCAGAATCCATTTGGAAAATTCACAGTAAACCCATTTAACCCATTTTCATGACATACCCAACAATCCATTATTCTATTATCAAAACTAGGAAAAAATACATAGATTTTATTTTCAACTCAAACAATAAATTGAATTGTTAAAAAAATGGATATACATTATCACCATCCATCACACAGATGACATTAAAATTTTATTAGTTCGGGAATGTCGGATCACCCCATGGGTGGCCATAAATCATTCAATTTAGCATCAAAACATTCCACATGAATAGTGAGGGGTTCAAATACTCATTTAGATGCATGTGTAACCTTATATCACTAATGTAATTTAGATAGAAAAAGAGGTACCCGTGAATGCTTCCAAACATGCCCATGTCTAGACAACGACAATGAGATATTACATTTAGACCACCTACCTCAAATCCATTGACGAACACACTCCAAATTGAAGCCTTAGGTCTGGATTCAAACTCTATTTGAACCAAAACCTATATTCAACTAAAACATAGGGTAATAGGGATTTAGAATAAGATAATATAAAATACATATCCTACTCTATAAAAGGGACGAAGATAAAGGATTAGTCATACTTAGAGCATCTATACTCAATGAACGGAACTCCAAATGGACTATAAATGAGGTTGACTGATCCGTTAAAGATCTTGAGGGTTTCTGTTCAACACTAGGGTTAGAGGTATGAGAAATTGAGGAAACATATGGAAGAAAATAAAAATATAGAGAGTAGAAAACAATATAATTTTCAACTTTTAATTTGGTTCATAGTTTGGATTCATTTTTCTTCAAATCTTGCACAAACCATGTGCCTACCTCTATCCAATGGGAATATGGTCACACATTTACCAGGGAATGCCACATGGTTTGAAAAACCATGTGCTAACCCTGTGATATGATAGTGTCCACAATGGAAAATTTTGGCTCTCAAATTGCATGGTTTATATGACCTTGCGCCTTGCATAGGTTGGTCTGGTTTCCTTTCTTTCATGTACCAAACCCATAGAACACCCACGAGGCCCCTTATGCACCGAAGAAAAATTTCATTAACCAAAATGATAAGGAAATAATAATCAATATAATAAAATACCTCCACAATGATAAATATCATTCAAATGTTTCATAAGTTAAAGAATTAAAATCATAATACCCCTAACTATGATTATTCATACTTTATATATATTAATGCAATGCCTTATACATTATGATTTCTCAAAGGGATATAATGTATGAAATGAATCCGAAATATTAGTCATAATTTAAAATAATAAATTGGCTTACATTTAACTTCTCTGTTTTTTTATATAAAATATAAATATTATGTTCGATAGTGTATATGATTCACCCCCTTAAGCATAAGAGAACAAGTAAAACATTATTATTTAAATGAAAATGTTATACCCAAGATGTTATGAAAGAGGATATGAAATGGATTAAATAAATTTTGAATGTGTGGTTATAAAATTAATATGTAATTCGTTATTTTGTGACCAATTAATTATAAATTAAAATAAATCATTTTTTTAACTAAAAATAAATGTTTTTTGGAAATCTATTTAAATGTGTAAATGTTTTTTTACCAATAAATAAACGAAAAATTATTATTGAATTATATTAAGGATATATATATATAACACATTAAATAGTTTTTAAACACTCATATTAAGTTTTTTATAAATGATAGATGATCAAAACAAATTTTACACATAAATGTAGTGATTTTATAAAATTACAGTTTTCCAGCCTTTTAATAAAACACTTGTTTTAAAATAAAATAATTTTCACATTAATAATTTATATTCGAAAAAATAAACATCTTAAATTAATTTAAAATTACATTAATTACATGGGACGAATTTTTGGTATTTTTATGTTATGTTATATATTTTGATAAATTGTAAAAAAAATTCATTTTAATTGTAAAGAACATTATCATCTAAATAATTTATAGTTTTAATTTATAGTTTTAATTTTTTAAATTTATAAATAAACATCCTTTATATTATTTTATAAAATATATATCATTTGATGTTACATCAAATTAAATCTGGATATAAAAACATTACAATATTTTAAGCAATTTTACATTATATATACATTTTTCTCCATGTCAACTAGAATAAACTTAAATTAATTATATTTTGTTTTCTATTTTATATTTTTTATAATTTATTCCATATTTTAAATCAAAAAATAAAAAATTTATAATCCTTACCCATTTATTTTTTGTCAATTTGAATAGAAAAATTAATAATTTTTATTCTTACAGTCAAGGGTAAAATGGATAATTTTGTGAGAATATAATATTATAAATTTTAAAATATTATCCTAATAGTTGTACTAATTTAATATATGATTTATTGTTGACCTAAATCATCCTTCGGTCAATTTTTAGAGTTCTTGATGCCACATTCATAACATTAATCCTTTTATAGATTTTTCATCCAGAATTTTTTTTTATAAATTTTCTTTGAAGTAAAGAAATATTTTTAATATGGGGTTCTGTGTGGGATATGTTTAAAAATACGTATATTTTTAAGTACTAAATGAATATTTTAATCATGGTAATATATTTTTCAATTTTAGGTGATAAATAATTATCTTAAAGGCTAACAAATTAAGGATGTTGTTATTGTTTAATTAAAAGAATTGAAAATAAATGATATCAAAAATATTAAAGTTATTAAAATATAACATTATTAACGTCATCAAATAATTTTATAAATGAACTCAAAATATTAGGGACGTGAGAAATGATATTTTTTTCAAATATATAATGTTGTCGTGATATATTTAAAAGATCATGAAATAAAAAGTGTCAAAATTATCATCAATGATATTTAAAAATTCAAAATATTTTTTTAATTGATAAAAAAATATAAATCTCAGAAAACTATTTTTTGATGTATTAAAATTTCCTCAATGAATATTTTTTAGTCTTTTAGAATTTTATTATAATTATATTAACCCTTAAAGTTTAAATTACATAATATCATAGTAATATTTCATAAGGTCAAATATGGATTGAAACCAAAAAATAAGGATAAAAAATATTCAAAACAATTCAAATTTCATTGGAAATTTTTTTTCAATCTAGAATCATTATATTTTGGAAAAAAAATTGAACCATATGTAATAGAACTTTTTTATTCTAAAATTATTTATTTATTGAATTTCAGGAGTTCCCATCCACTCCCTCATAAAACCGTACACATTATTTTCATTTCAATACATTTCATTATATATTTGTTTAAAACATGATATTCCCAATTCTATTCCTAGAATCCACCCACAATTTTTAGTGCTCTTATTTTAGGTTTAATACCACCCTTAGTGTTCTTAAGGTGTTAGGAAAAAGTGATTTTGTAAATAAATGTTATTATTTTTTATTACGTGGTTCTATTTTATTTCTTAAAACACATCCTTAAAATATTAATCAACCATGATATTAAAGTAAATCCAGTATCATAGATATATTTATATGTTAATATTTTTTTAAAATAAACCAAATATATATCCAGAACCATAAACTATGGAAAAAATTAATTGATCATGTGTACGACAAACTACCTCCTACTAAATTGATATAAATCAATTTCAATCACCATATCCCACAAAAGTTTATTTTGACTAAATTAATTTTTAAATTTTATATTAATGACATATTTATCATTACTAAATAATATTATGTCATTTACATTATTACACTTTGACGGACATAAAAATGTTAGCGTCATTTGAGGGCAGATGTTAGTTGTCGCCTCCATGAAGCGATCAGATTCATTTTTCATCATCCCATCACATGGATGATATAAATAATTATATTAAAATGATTAATATGTTATTTATGATATTATTCTCATTTCATACACATAAAATAACACTAACATTGTTTCCATAAAGATCATTTAAAAATTGAATTATTACTCATTCTTATGTATGGCTTCACATTTCCATGATTGTAATATAGTTCATTATTCATATATATATATATATATAATGGATGGATTTACAAGTATTATTGATGTATAATATTAATTATTATTTTGAGATATTATTCTATAGAATATTGACTAATGAATATTTTGACTATTTATTTCATACCAAAGTCATTATGGACTCATGTACTGAATACCTTTGAAATGTAGGACATGAACTTAAATTAATATGTCATTTTTATATCAATATAACATGGAATAAATAGATTTAAAAAATAATAATAAGAGTGAAATTTTTTATCACGAAATCAAATTTAGAACATTAGTTTATTATTCATGAAGATAAATGACATATGAAACTAATTAGTTTCAGTGTAAGGGACTTAATCCCAATCTCCTTTCATTGAGATATATTTTGGCGTTATACACCCACCTTCATTTATGAGGTTTATATAAATATCCTTTGACATATAATATCATGATTTTATTTATTGTCATGTTATTTATTGTTTTCTTAAATTTAACTCTTTCATGGATCTCACGATTGAAATATTTCAAACTGGTATGAGATACAATAATTTGAAAATATCTTTTAGAATAATTATAGATTTAATTTCAAATTATTTCCCACCATTTCAATATTATTAATATTATTTTTTATATTAATTTATAGCGATATAAATAGATTATAAGAGAAAATATTGGAATATTTTGAATTTCATTCAATGGGTTTATATAAAGAATCAGTTTTTTTCTTTCCGTATAGAATTTTGGACATTATTTACAAATGATAAAAGGAATTTTCATTTATATGAATACATTTACAACAAATCCTGCATCCCTGTGACATTTATTTCCTATTTTTCTATATCCATAATGATTACTGTTTTTATTAAATAAAATGAAACCCAGTTTCCCATTTCCAGTTATTTTATTTTTGAAAATCAGATTTGTAAACTAATTGCCTATTTTAATAAGATGAATTGTTTCCTTATGAGGGGAAATTATATTTTAGTATTGCAATGATAAGAAATTCAAGCTTTTATGAGTTTTTATTAAATAATGGAACTTTTCCATTTGATGTGTGGTTACGTGATAGACAAATAATGGTTAGTTCCATGATAAACTAACAATGGGTGTGTCTGTTATAACCCTTGATTTCATTCGGTATCATAGGAGAATGTATAATTGTTACATTTATAAGAGTATCATCTATGGAAGTTGATTACATTCATATTCTATTCGAGTATAGTTATTCCCTAATATAGATTTATGTATTATAAATTGTTTCTACTACTTTTCTGTTAATATTTTTATTACATATAAATAAAAGAAATTGTATTCTTTTGAATGTAATGTATTTATTACTTGTTAAATATAAAAAGTATTACTTTTTGTTATTATTTTCAGGGTTTTAATGTTTTTCATAAGACTAATAGTTTTCTGTTTTTTTGTATCCCTTATTGGCCTTTTTATGGTAATAACAATGTTCTTTTAAAAACAATTCATAGGGTTTAAGGATGGGTTAACGGAATGAAAGGAATCAAGTTGAAATTCATGAATATTTCTAATAAAATGAAAAATAGCTTATTTTAATAGTTATATATTATGAAAAATATGGATACTCGGTATAAATCTACACATTTAATGTATGGTTTTACTCTTTATGACTTTTTAATAATTCAAAATAACACTAAAATGAAATGATCCATAAATGTGATTTATTTTTTAAAAAACAGTAGAATGTGAAATGATTAAGGACAATCCATGTATTCCAATAGAAGTTGAACTTCACTTTATTTAAGAACACGGTACTTCTTTGGAGGTACAGATCATTCCTTATTGGTTTATTTGTATAGAAATGAAGGAAAAGAGGTCAAATACAGGTTTCATTCCTGATACATGATGTAACTGGGTGTTACATGTGGTGTCCTTTGTAAAACACGATGTTTAATATGTGCACACTCCATGTACTTCGCAATACACACAATGTAATGTTCTGTCCAGGATCTATATGGACATGGTGTGTAGTTTCTAGTATATGTCATGTACTTTTTTTTCATTAATTCAGATAATAGTTTTGTGTTTGTAAAGTGTATAGAACAAAACCATCATCGATGAACAGTGCACCTAGGGTATCCGAGAATAGTGTGTCCTCCCATTTTGATGTCTGGTCTCATATTCAAACACCATCAAATGAGTAGGAATCCTATCAGTAAGATCTCAATTCCTCTTGATGCATTCTTAATGACTTCTTTTATCGACCTAGTTATCGAAGGTTTATCTTTTATTCTCATTTTGTAGATCTATTACATCCTATGTATAATTTAAGCCTGACACTGGATGAGGAGAGTCGTATTAGTAAAAGGTAGATGGTCTCATGCCTTTCTCTATTTTTCAAGTTGAATATATGTGCTGAAGTTCCATGCACCCATTTTAGGATGTCACCTAGGATGAATTTTGTCTATAACTATTATCTATTTTTATTTATGTAGTTTACCAAGGGTTTTAAAATTTTTTAGGGGTTTACACCTTAATTAAGGGCCACATATGGGTGCATTTCTTGTGAATAACCATTTATGGTAATTTGGACTAGGATGGCTATGAGGCATGCTTTAGATTCCCATATTGGGTTTTTTAACATAAATTTGATTAAATGAAAAATCATAAAATTGTTTAATTTACATGTTTTTTTTGTGTGATGAATTTCCCATGTGTGTTTTTAATGTAAAACAATGTAATTTATTAATTTACATGTCTTTCTTCTAATCTAAAATGATAAGGGGTAAATATATTTGAAGAGAAATATCCTATGGTTATAATGAAAGGTAGGTCTCTTATTAATGTTGTATCATATACATTGGGTGAACCATGTCATATTTTAAATAGCTATTGATAGTCATAAATAAGGTATTATCATGACAATTCATGAGTGAGCCATAGAAGGAATGGTCATCCTCATGGAGACTTTTATTTAAATGTCGAGCGAACATTGAATTTAATGATGGATTCTGTGGATGGGATCTATTGGAAGCTGTTTATATGTCATGAGTTGAAATTTAATTATGATTTGAATATTGAAATTGAATTACATAAGATCTGTTTTCCAATCCAATGCACATTATTGGATTTAATATTTTCTTTTACATGTTTAGATGGTCCGCTGAGAGATCTCTTTTGCTTATATTAGTCCAGTGATCATCTAGCCTACACAAAATCACAATAATAATATAACTCAATGTAATTAAATCTATATGAACAGTAAATATATATAAATGGAAACCAGGACTTTTCAGATTGTATAATTTTGAGTATTTCCCAGTTTATCGTATTCACTATTTCACCCTACCTATTATATATATTCTCTGATATATTGGAAGATACCATTGGTGGTTTTCTAATTGGATTTACACTAAAAACTTGTTTGGTTCTTGTTTTGGTCCCCAAATAGAATATATTGTTATAGGGGTCGATATGGGAAAGAGCCCTCCCCCAGGTACCTGAGATGCTATTTAATAGTGAGAGAGCGTGGGACCAATACAAGGTTTGTGGTGATAATGAGTTTCATTTATCAGTTTTTTAATTAGGTACTTATATCATGTATTATTTATGTCTATCGTGTTTTGGATTTTTTCAGAGAACATGTGACATGGATCATCATTCTTTATATGCTATGGAATTTGGTTATATTATTATCAGTGTTACGTTATTTATTTCTGTTATGTTATTACTACTTACTTTATTAACATGTTATTGTTTCTTCTATGTTACACTCAAAAAATGAAAGAATGGTTTCCCCACTATCACACCCTAGGACCTCACTAAAAGTCAGAATCCTCTGGCATTTTTGTAAATTCACATGATTCCATATTTCCAATCAGGTACAGTTCACCAGTTGAGTGGGATCTGTATCGGGGATGTTACAAAGTGGTATTAGAGGGATTTTTTCTTTTCTAGTTTTCCTTACTATTTAGCGACATTAGAAAAGGATAAGAAGGATATGGAATTTAGTAATAAACTGTGCACATGATTAGCTTCCCTGTGTATAGGGAGAGGCCAAATAATCTCGAATTGAATTACGAAATTTGGATTTTGAGTAATTACAGTTGATTCAATTTCACCCTTTGGTAAAGCACTTTTATTGTGATGTTATTATTAATTTATTTATGGTTATATTTTTTCAACGTGATTAGATAGTGGTATGTCATATCATGCATTATATAGTAACTTGTTAGAAATATCGTGTTATACATTCGTACCATGATATTAAGGGAGAATTACATATTTCATGTAGCTGTGATAGACTTCGTGATATATTTTCCTTATATTATGATTGGTGTATTGGTTTGTCTCATGGATGGATTTGATGGAAAAAAATATTTGGAATATATGGATTATAAGCCCTATTTGATTACAATATAGTGGATCATGTTTCGACCATGAGCTCAAATTGTGTTATTATGTGCTATATGTGATGCCAGAATTTGATTTGTGGGGATAATGGGTCTTTATGGGTAATAATTTGGAACACTGTAAAATTAATTTTCAAAAATAACAGAGCAGGCAATGTTTCAGAAGCTTATTGTCCAGAAAACAAGACCACACGACATTTGGGTCAATGAAAACCTTCAATTTGTTCTTCTTCGGGTGAATAAAATATCATTTTTAGAACATGTCGTGTAGTCGGAGTACACGTCCCGTGGTAGATGATCGTGTGTCTCAACATCAGAGATTGAACATGGGATATTTGTTTTTGAGGTGAATATGTTGTTTTTCATAGGTACACAACATGTAGTTTGACATAGGTAGAGACTGTGTGGCTCTTTCAATGTGAATATACTTGGTCAATATCAGATACTTAGGTACACGACATGTGTCATTCTTACATGCCACGATCCCAAGACTTTTACACATCATTCGAGTAGAGATACACTCCCATTTGATTGATTAATGGTATATGCCATGTACATGTCTACATGTTGTGTATACCACTTTTGGTACCCTTTGAGTGTCTTATCATGTTTTGTTCCCCTTTCTCTGTTTTGGACCTATGAGTAATCCATTATGAGTTTTTTGTCATGAATTTCACGATAGGAAACCTTGAAGAGCATTTTTATGACTCCTAATTGATGTTTTGTGGAATTTATTTAAATGGATAGGTTCTTCATCTTGTTATAATTTTAATAGTCGATTGATAGTGAGACTAATGTGTGAATGATTTGTTTAGTGTTAGGACCAACCTAGTAGATTCCATTGATCTGAGATGAGAGATGATCTATCTCACTTGACATATGATTTTCATGAGGGTTCCGATTTGTGAGGTTCCCTATAGAACTATAAATCCATGAGACCTCTTAGTTTTAAAGAACCCTCGAGGGATGCCTTCTCTTACATGATGATAAAGGTACTACCATTTATGATCCCTCTCATGTGTACTGTTTGTGAGGATACTTGTTGTAGATGCCTCTGTTGTTTATTGTTCAAGGATCCCATGTAGTACTCCTCCATTACATTTTATGTTGAAGGCCCCACATAACATTCTTTCACTCTTTCTTACCAGGATGACCCCATAATGGATTCCTCTTAGTGTTCGACTTGACTTAACACAACCATTATAGTGGGATTTTTTTAGTATCCCTCTTTTCACGACACCTAGACATGACCCATGGGGAAGAAAGAGGGTTTAGTTTATAGAGGAAGGATTTGAACTTTCATTCTTTGAGATATTTTCATTTAAGATTATATTTCTTATATCTTGATCCTAAATGTGGGAGTGGGCATTGAGGAATGCATAGTACAGTTAGATAGACATGCCTCATGTATTGTGAGCTACTTATGAGGGCATGTGGTCCTCTCATTCAATAAATTATGGGAGACTTTTTAAATCATCATCCATGTAAATTGTTGTGCAGATGATGTGATTTTTCCACTCATTTATTTATAATCCATTTAACACATTATTGGGTAGGTTTGATATCCTATGAATAGTACCACAAATGTTCCATTTTCCACTGTAAAATCAGGGTAGTATGTTGATAGATGTGGTAACCATTTTGTTTAAAATGTTAAAATGAACCATTGAGTCAGTTAAATCATAGAGCATTGAGATGTTGGGTATGTTCATGGATTATCGCTGGAGTAGAGTATCTTGATATTTATAGAACAAATTTAGTCCCACTGCTTGGGAGGACTTTCTAGGACATGAGTGCTTTGACATGTTGGTCTGTATAATTTCGGAAATTAAGTTATGTGTTATGATGTGGGGATTTTGGTTCATGAAATGACACACATGTCTTTAATTTAGTTCTAAACTAGAGTGTTTGAGGGTGGCTATTTATTCTTATCGATGTTTAGGACACTCCAAGGTATGGAGTGTAACGATGCTTCTGTTTATGTGTGTCATTCAACGTAGAAGGATCATAATCAAGGACCATTAAAAATGATCATTTCTACTATAATTCCATTGAGACACCCATATATGGTTTCATGTTGATGTTTTCATCACAACATGATGTTGTTTAATTATGGATATGTGTGTATTCATTACGAGTAAAGCATGATAATGAATGGACCTCAGTTGTTATGTGTGAACTATCATAGAGATTTCATGGGATAAAGGCACTGAGGGATGTTAAATGATGATCTGTTGACATGTGAATCTATGTTTCTTTGGATATCAACCTGTAGTGGATCAACTATACTTTTTCTAGTGATCCTCCAAATGATAATAGTGTTCTATTTCTTAAGAGATGAGAATGTACCTTCTATTGACATCATTCTAGATGCACTATGAGAGCATCAATTATACATTGTGCTAGAGTGATAGTCGTTGGGCTAGTTTGAATTTTATTTTTGTGTTGTTCATTGTATGAATGGTTTTAAATGAGGCTCTATTAATCCTGAGTGATACATGGGTTCCTATGTAGGAACATCTTGGAAGGACTTTGGATACCTTCTTCATTTCTTGATGTGACACAATGTGGATGCCACTCTAGGTTGAGTCAGTTTTTTTATTTCTAATTAAGCCATTGTACTAAAGCCTCACTTGTAACGTGGAGTATGGACCACATTTTTCATTTAAATGTATTCCGAGTTGAAGAATCTATGGTTATCGTGTAGTTATATTTGGGAATAAATTTGATTCTTTGAAAAGGGGTAATTATTTTTGTGGTAAAGATCTAACTTTCACTGTTATTCATGCTATGGAATGGCACTTTTTAATGATAGGTGGGTGGTTTGACAAAATAGAGAATCACAAAGTGATATGTATAGGGTTCAGTAAACGGGTTCATTGTGGATGTGTGGAGCCATGGGAGAAGGCGTTGTGTCTAGTTGCAACACACTGAACACCAATGTTGAAAATTTTAGAGATAATTCATCCTGTGATATTTTAGCTCGTTATCCTTCTTGTTCCTGATGTATAGTTCTTGTGAAATAGTTTCCACAATCATCCATTTTATGGTGGGTGTGATGTAAAATTCCTCAATGTATTTAGATGACTGATTCTATGACCAGTTTTGATGAGGTTAATCACGGTTGAACCATATGTTTATATGAGGTCACTGATAAGACCACATTAGTGTTCGACTTCACCCAGTTAATGGAAAATCACATTAGAAGTGATACTATAATGCAGAGGGTTGTTGATGATGGAGTTTTTCAATGGTGGAGGAATTGTGGCAATGATCGAGTTCCTGTATTAATAACAGAATCAAAATGATTTTAATCTTTTTACTGATCAAGGAAACATTCAGTGTTGATAAGAATGGTAGGTGTTACATCTGTAAGATTGTACGACTTTACGGTTTCCCAAATTCAATAATTCCATATTTCGACAGTCATTTTAGTTCAAATTTCTAGGAATGTCTTTAGTGGGAGTTGGATACATAAGTTATTATGAGCACTTCATACCAACCTCAGACTAATGGGAAGTCGAAGCCCATTATTCTTCGTTGGAGGACATGCTTCATGCATGATTACATGATTTCTAGTCTTCCTGGGAGAATCATATACCCTTTTTTGGGTTCTCTAACAATAATAGATTCTACGATACTATTCATAAGGGACCATATGAGGTTTTGTATGGTGGGATATTCCGATCAACCTTTTATTAGATAGAGGTAGGAAATGCATCTATGCGGGGACCTCATCTTGTTTACGAGAAAACTGAACATGTTCATGTGATTTATAATTGGATGAATTTTACATAGTCTCATTCAGAAATATTTTTACGATTGTTGAAAATGAACTCTAGAGTTCAATGTTCAATATTAAGATTTCCTACAAGTTACCTCGAGGTTGGGACACAAGGGGATCAAAATACAGGGTAATCATCTTCTGAAAAACTTTGGTCCATTTGATATTATAGAGTGGCGGGGAAGTTACCTATTAGTTTTAGTTACCCATAATGTATAGGTCTATGAATGATGTCATCCATGTTTCTCAGAAGTGAAATTATGTTGAAAAGTATTTTCCCACTCTTCAACCCAAAAAGGATGAGGAACAAGTAGATGAATCCTTTTAGGATAATCATATACAAATTGTAAATCCTATCACGATGGTTCTCTATGGCCAGTATGTTCCTTAAGTATGGGTGCCATGACAACACAAATGATTACATGATGTTACTTGGGAGAGGGGAGCCAAGGCACCATCACAGTGGTAATATTAGTTCTTAAATGTTTCCTCAACACCCTTGGAAGGGAAATTCACGGGAGAATTTCTTTAAGGGGGGATGTTTGTAAGAACATGTTACATCTATTGGGGTAAAATCATTGATTTTATATTTTTTTCTTAAAGAAAATAGAGGGATAATGGTCAATGACTTGCTATAGGCATGTGACATGACATAACTAGGAATTTCACACTATTTCCTTTCTAGAACATGCGATGCAATATGGTTACAAGCCATACACATCCCAAAACACACTATGTAATGGTCTGACAAGGATCTGTATAGAAATGACATGTAGCTTCCAATACAAGATGTGTGCTTTTTTCTTTTTAGATAAATTGGATAGTATAATCATTTTTTAAAATATGTACATAAATCACCCCTCTAAGACAAACATTGCACCTAGGATATTCGAGTAAATAGTGGCCTCCTATTTCTTCATCCAAACTCAAATTCCCACACCGTCAGATGCATTGGATTCCCCTCAGTATGATCTCGATTCCTCATGATCCATCGTTCATAATTTCTTTTCTTTACCTAGTTATCAAATCATTTTATTTTATTCTTTTCATATAGATCTACTCCTGTCTAGGTCTAATTGATGCATGATGCTGGATGAGGAGTGTCGTATGTGTACGAGGTACGTGGTCCTATGCCTTTCACTATTTTTCTAGTTGAATAAATGTGTCAGTTTTCCTCACAACCATTTTTATGGTGCCTCCATGGATGAATTCTATCAATGACTATTTCTTATTTTTATATAGGTAATTGACTTAGGGTTTTAATGCATGTTTTTGGATGTTTACATTGATTAATGGAAACCCCATGGGGTGTGTTTCCTACGAATGACCATTTATGGACATTTGGAATACAATGACATTGTGGCAAGCCTTAAATTCCATTTTTTATGAACATAAAGTAGATTAAATTCCAAATCATGTAATAGTTTAATCTATATGTGTTGTTTGTGAGATGAATTTCCCAACTATGTTAATGATTTTAAATCGATGTAATAGTTAAATTTACATGTGTTGCTTCTTATCTAAAATGATAAAGGGGTAAATAAAAATGGGAGAGACATTACTTAAGGATAAATGGAATGTTCATGATCATATGACCATTTCACCTTATACCATAGGTGAACCATGGCCTTGGTTAAAAGTCCTTGGATGAACTCAAAGAGGGTATTAATATGAAAAGTCATGAGGGATCCACAGATTGAATGGTTGGGCTCCTGTATATTTTTATTTAAATGTTGAGGGAAACATGAATCCAATGAGGAATTACAACGATGTGCTATATTTGAATATATTTATATGTTAGGAGTTGAAATTTAAAAGTGATTTGAATATTGAAATGAAATTACTTAAGACTTGTCTTCCAAGACAAAGAACAACATTGGATTCAATATTTGTTTATTCTTGTTTAGATTGTATACTATCACTTCTATTATTTATAAATTAGTATGAGGATTTCTGGGTTGAGGATGGATCCCGAGACCTAAATAACTCATGTTAATTAAATTTATAATTAACATAAAGCAAATGTAAATTGAAATAAGTATGTATACGACTATTTTTCTTTGATTATTTCCAAGTTTACTACATTCTCGATTTCACACCTCCTTTTATATATATTCACTGATAGATTGGAACAAGCATTGGGTGGTTTCTTTTTAGGAATTATTCTCACAACCTGTTTAGTTCATGTATTTGGACCCAAACAGACTATATTGTTGCATGTGTTGATAAGGGAAAGATCACTTCTATTAATACATGATATGAATTTTAGTTGAATGAAAGAAAGGGACCAAGTCGAGGTTTATAATTCATTGGAGTTTCTTTTATATTCTTCCATATATGTTAATGTTATCATGTATTACTGGAGTGTATTTTGTTTGTTTTTTCTGAGATCATGGGACATGGAGCATAAATTTTTGCATTCTTTGACATCTGGTTATTTTATTATCACTTTTCCACTAGTTATTTTTGTTATGGTATTATTGATTCCACGGCTGAATTTTTATTGTTTCTACTACGTTACACTCTGCCAACGATAACATAGTTTCCCCACAATCAATCCCTAGTACTTCACTGCTAGTTGACATCATCTAGAATTTGAGGAAACGATCTTGAAGCCATGTAACCAATCGAGAATGAGGCACCAGTTTTGTGGTATCTAGATCTGAGATATCACAGTTCAATACACATTTCTATAGTTGTTCAAACAATTTACCTCTTCATATAGTATAAGAATAAGTTATAAATGTTATTTTTTTATTAATATCTTAGTATAATTAATGATATTTCTATTTTCTACTAGATGAAAATATATTTTGTTTAATTGTATAAAAACATAAATGTCTATTATGATCAATTTTAGAGAAACAAATAGCCAATTTACAAGTAAATAAAATCAATTAATTTCCACCCGATGAGGGAAAATGTTTCTATAAATTTATGGTTAGATTTAATTATCAAAAAATAAAATCTCAGGATTAACATTTATCGTAAAATAATTTAATATATTCATTTTTTTAGGAATTAGATGGAAAAATCAACAACTTGTTGATCATTTTCTACCCAGTGGTTTTTTAGATATATTGAAATTAATTGATTCTTTTTTCCATAGAATGTGGAGTAAAATGGATAATTATAATTAAATTGAGATGTCTACCATACATGGGAACCATACATGGTGAATGATTCGTTTAATAGTTAAATATATATTTAGAGATTGTGGTAGAGTAGGGGAAATTTTCTGACCATGAATTGATTCTACTATAGTTTGAATATCGGAGAAAATATGAAGGACAAACATGATATTATTATATATCATGTATATATATTTTTGTTAAATTATGTATTGGATAAAAAAATTCGTGCATTCAGTTTGATACTGAATCTATAATTCATAGAATTTTTTGTTATCTGATTTCAGTAAAATATTATAAATTATGTGGTCTGAATTTATTCACTTAAATAATTTCATATATTTTAAAATTAGGAATTAATATTTTACATATTTCCTTAGTTTTTAATTAGTTTATACAATAGTAATTAATTATTTCAATATTTATGACACATAATATTGATTATGAACAACCATTATTGCAATACATTACTATATGATGCATTCTTTTATATAAATCATTTTCCTAGTGATATCCAAACATAGTAGAGTATTTAAAAAATTTATTAATTTTTTTATTTTATAAATTCTATTTATTAGTGACCTCAAAACTATGTATAAGTAGTTGACATGTACTCAATATCCATGTATAAGTGGCTTATATTTTAACCATATCTATTAACAAAATATTAACACCTAAGAGAAATATATGATATGTGGAATAGAAAATTGTACCAACACACATTTACCTTTACCATAGATAGTAAATAGATCATACCTATATAAAAATTCATTAATATATATAGTATTAAAAGTGACCCTTTTCTATATTTCTTATCATTAATTATAAAAATTAGTAGTAAAAAATATTTAAAGTAGCATAGTAGCTTCTTTCTTTAAATTTTATATTCCTTAAATTATTTTATATTCAAGTGATAAAAAAAGAAATACAATACAATTATAAAAAATTAATCATGTTCAAATTAATTATAGAAGTAATTTATGGTTTATTTTAAATATATTATTTATATTATAGTTGTTTTTTCACCTCCCCATGATTCATCAAAAATAAATATATGAAAATCGATAATAGTTTTCATATCATTGTTTGAAATTTACATCAATGATAATAATACTAATAATTCAATTATACCCATATAAGTTTATGTTATTTATGAATATTTATTTTGATTTTACAGAATGAAATTAAACTCAAAATAATCCTCTATAAAAAAAATTCATAAATGAATGATATAATGTTTTAAAAAATCTTTAAATGACACTTATAACTTCCAATATAAAAACATAATTTTTTTCATTAGAATATATAATTCAATTATTAATAATAAATAGAAAAATTATAGAAATCATCCAATAAAAAGTATTGTAAAAATTTAAAATTATTTAATTTAATTGTTAGTAATTTTTTATAATCCTAATAACAGATAATAACTTTTATTCCATTAAAATCAATGTGTGTAATATTTCGTGTCTTAAAATAATGCCACTATCACTTATGAATTTATTTGTATGTCCTTATATGCATCATTAATCAAGAATCATGGAATCTATTTGCGTAATATTTTTGTATTTTGCAACTAATATAAATAAAAATGGGTAAAAGTGGGTTTGACATTAATGGTTTTCATCCTCTAGGTATGGAAAATATTATATTTTTATTTCATTATACTATAGAATTTATCATCCAACTATGGTATTCATATAATTTTCATCATCTATACATAAAGAAACTCAAATAGCATCAATTATAGTTAATTATTTATTGGCATCATAATCTCATTTCCTTTATTTACTACATATGTTAATGTATTAGTCTATAAACTTATAATTATATCAATATAAATCCCACAATTCCCATTAAGTATCCTTTTCCATGTTTTAAACTTTTGAATACTTAATTTATTACATGAGATTCAAACTCCAATAAATAAAATTTGTATCATAGCATCTACTATACTATGTAATGGTAGTGGAATTAAAAAATTGAAATTGCTTCTTCTAATATATTATAATTTATTTACGACCTTGAAATATTTAAAATTCTTTCCATAAAGAAAAATATTTGAACGTATGAAAATTAAATCTTCTGGGGAAATTTAATGTGATGACATTCCACAATTTCCAGATATTGGAAATATGAAAATGTAATCCCTAAATACATAAATTATTTTTCCTACCTATGTAAAATTTAAAAATATAAATAATTTTTTAATATTAAAATGTGAGAATAAATAGATTAATTATTATAAATATTAAAAATAAATATTGCGAAATTTAATTTCTATAATTAATAAATAATAATAAATCGTCAAATATTTAATTCGGTTTGATGGAAAACTAATAAAAATATATATATAAATATTTCAAGGAGGAATACAATATTATGAATATAAGTTATTATTAAATGAAATGAACTTCACCCCAATAATCTGGATATGGTGCCTCAATTTATTACATTGTAATATATAGAATATTCTAATACAAAAGTACTGATCATTTTATATGTCTCATAAAATAGAAAACAAAAATGGACATTACATTAAAATTGAAAATCTGACCGAAAACATAGATAGTCCCATAAACACCATGATTCTCCTATATTAAACATTAATATTCATTTAAATATTCAAATTCACCTCATATTTAAAAATTAAGAAAAAGAAAGGGGTAACCTCAGATGCTTTGTAATATTAAACAATGCAGTGACGTTTATCATAAATAAGAATTATATTTCAAGAAGGATTATAGATGAATCACATGACTTTTCCAAATAATATTGAGAAATAATATGAAATTTAAATCCTATAATTACATTTAATTAATGACATGGATATTCTATTAATTGATTAATTACATGGAATAACAGTAACTAAACCAATAATGATGGAATGCATAATGCATGAGATCCTAAACATACTGTCAATGCTTTTCCAAAGACCACACAAATCAAGGAGTAAAAACCTAAACTGGATTGTCACATTTGACCTACTAAATAATCAAGTGGCTATAGTAGGCTCTCATCACATACATAGTCCAATTAATTCCCATTATGAGAGGAGTGAATCATAAACAATGTTATTATTTACACTGATAAACTAGCATATAATATTTGGATTCTCTAACCATAAACCATGAATGGTATACAAATATAACATCCAAAATAATACTTATAATAATCCTTTCAATAATAAATGTTATATTTTTTTATATGAAATCAACCTCACTCTACCATAATATCCATCAGAAGATTTTGACATATATGAAAATACTATAATAAAATAAAAAGAAATTTATAGAGAGAAATATCCATTTTTTACTTTGAAATCATTTATTTAAAAGGACTACCTATCTAAAAATATAACCATTTAATTGAATAGAATCATAAAAACGTTTAATGAAATATTCATTCAGGCATTATATGTCAAAAAGGAACAATTCATCTGTATTTTTATCGAAAAGGCCATAAATTACCACATTTAAAGAAAACATTCCTTTCAAAAAATTTCATAAAAGTAAAAAAAATGGATAATTTTATAATAATATTTATAATATTTTGAATAAAATTTTATAAAACATTGACTAGTATGATTAATATTTTCTAGTAGGTACTTATGTATAAACAATAATGTATAATAACTTGATTGGGAAATTAACCCTTACATTGTACATTAATTTATTTAAGGGTGTGGTAACCTCTAATATAGTGGTTAAATCATGTTATAAAATTGTACCAGAATCATATTCATTATTTATAATATCATATATGATACTATTATATCATTTTCTAAATAATAATTCCTTATTAACATTGATTCATGAATTATTAACTTTATTATCATATTCATGTGTTGTCATGTAAGTCATGTTTCTTATGTATAAGATATTTTTTCATTATATCCAGCATGATATTTACTTAATAAATATTATATTTATTCATCATATAAATTTTTATATTCAGTCATACACGATTAACCTGGGAGATAAATCTCAACACATCGTGGAAAGGGTAGGCCAGAAGTACACATGAGTGTTAATATGATTCCATTAATGGTAATGGGTTAAGTAATTTGATTGTATATTAATTAAAAGAATAAATATATTTTAATATATATTATTAATATATGTTATAATCATCATTATATCAACCAAAAAAATTAGCAACGGCCTAAGAATTACACTGTAATGTGCTGACTGTAAAAAGTACATCTGCATGCATAATAATATTGTTTATATTTGGTCTGATAAAGGAAAAATTATAGTTATACCCTAATTATAATAACATAAAATAAAATTGATGATATTAGATAACTTAATTTAATACAAAAACACCATATTAATATGATGTATATGAAGAAGTGAGCTTGAGTGAATCGTTAAATCAATTACCTCTTCTTTATTGAACTTCCATTGCATATCATCTTATTGAAACTATGGATGGTGTTTCTGGAATACTAGGACATCCTGAACATTGATAAGATTATTTGGGAGAGAATGTGCTAGGTTTTGGTTGATATATAATTCTTATGGTGGTGTGAGGAAGTGATAGAGTAGGTTCCATTTTATAGGACATGTGAATGGTACTCTTGGGATCATGTACAATATTATATTAATATGAATTTATTTTAAATTTAAAATATATAATATGTGATTTATTTAGATTAAAAAATGAGTATGGGTTGAGAAAATCTCAACCAATAATTTTTTTGACATGTTTAGGTTAAATTATTAACATTACCCTTTAGCATTAACCCATAGTAAATCTCTTTATCTCTTACTATGACAAAATCAATTTTCAATCATTCGGGATAATATAGTTACTATAAAATAATAAATGAAAAAATGGAACATTTATGTCATCATTAAACTTATTATAGTTTTTTAGAAATTTTTATATATTTTTTGAATTTTATATCATTTAATAAAAAATTATTTATTTTTATGTATCTATTATTTCAATTTTGATACAATTCATTATATATCTTCTTAATAATATCATAACAACAGGATAACATAGAGTAATATATTTTAATATATCAAAAAAATGTATTAAATATATAGGAAATTATTTTATATAATTAATTATGTTATATTATATTTATTTTGAAATTATTAATTTTATTTATTTGATTTTTCCATTTATTAATAAATTACTACATCCCTATTATGAAATCCATAAATTAAATAACTTATTTTCTAAAAAATTAAAATAAATAATTATGATGAAAATAAATTTATTATATTTTAAAAGAATATTTATTTTATAAATTATCATTTTTATAGGCCAATATAAAAATTATATATTTATTAAAAATATGAGTAAAAAATTATAAGCTATATTTAAATAAAAAATAATAAATGAAATACTCTTATACAAGTGAATTAAAATATTATAATTTAGGTATAATGTTTATTTTCTAGAATAAAACTCATCCAATTAAATTAGTACATCATTATGGTAATTTTATAATATTTTGATTCAATTTTTACTTTCAATTAGTAGATTTGCACAAAAAAATCGGCAAATAATAAATTACTTATGTTAGGATTCATAATATCCAAAAATTATGTTGATCTTATTAGAATATAAATATCATATTTACTATAATTTAATATTCCCATTTTTAATATTTAAATTAACAAAAGTGATTAAATTAAATTTATCACTAATCCCACAGATGTGAAGAGAGGGCGGGTAAAAAAATAATTCAAATGTTCAATTTGTTTTTATATCTAATTTTATTATAAAAAATGATTTCAATATACCACAATGGATTAATAGATCTATCATTTAACAATTTTTACTTTCAAAATGAAATTAAATGATAACGATTATTTAAATGATAACCTAGTTTATAACTACAATGTCATATTTTTCACTATTCATTAGGAAATGAAAATTCTCAATAAAACGCAAAAAAATCAACCTATGAACATTTGGATATTCTGAATTAATAAATTATTTATATTTTAAAAAAATTTAAAATTTAAATAATTTATTTAAAATTGACGTTCCATTAAAATGTTGTAAAAGTTTCCTTATATGAATATTGTTTTTATGTATAAAATCATATTCATTCTTCTATAATTGTCTATGAAACACATAAGTTGAATGCTAAAATTTTATGGAATTTACATAAATTGCATAATTTGGCTAATACAATTCATAAACAACATTTAAATAGCTAGGTCAACAGATCATGGTGCGCTCGACCTCAATGTTTCATGAATCACAGACTATTGATTTTATTTAGATATAAAACATATTCTAAAATCAAGGTGTCTTACATTATTCTATCCTTTATAAAATTTCATCCCTGATGATTTTTTATTATCTCCCCATAAAATCATTATGGTGGTTCTTCTTCATAAATTTGTCAGTTTCCCATGTCACATCATCCATTTTAGTGTTTCCCCATATAACATATACATATCAAGTCAAGTAATTCCCTAACTCTTTTTTTCTTGTGTTAAAAATCACATTAGGATCTTCCCAAAAGATAGATTAGGTTCTGGTTCTATTTCCTCACAGTTGAGTACATGTGATGGGTTTGGCGTGTTTTTCATTAATAGAGATATATAGAAAACATAATTATCATTAGAGAGGATTTGTGAAATTTAAAAATAATAAGATTTAACTCCAATTCCATCCATATTTTCAAATGATTTGATATAAATAGGACTTAGTTTCCCTTTCATACCAAATCATATAACACCCATCTATGGAGATAGTTTTAATAAAATATGACCTTTGAATTGAAATTCAAAATCATTTATTCGATTACTAACATAGATCATTTCAAAATATTAGTGTATTGATATGGTTTTGAATAGTATACCCCTTATCTGTTCTTTCATCAACACATTCTAATAATACAAGTTTTCATTCACCGAAATAATTCCATCAATTTTGTGGGATATTTATATTTCCATCTAACGAATCATACTATTCAATCTAAATACTTGAATGAAAGCTATTTTAATATGAAAATACCACCAAATGTAAATACTAAACCCACTTATAATTAAATTCATGTGAGAAATACATCAAAAAATATTCTACTATTTGAATAGTCTGATCTAATTTTCCATTATATTGGGGGTAGTGGGTAGTACTCCAAAGAAGCTCAGTGTCTAGGGAATTCTGAATACTTTTGCAAACTTTTGATGTGAAATGGGGATCTTGATCATACATAATCGATAGAGGTACACCATGATGTGTTAGAACATAATTATTATAGAATCATTCTAAGAATTAAATAGGTAAATATTTTATAATATAAAGAAAATGTACTGATTTAGTATGATTATCGAATATATACCATACCGCATCATTCCTTCTATAAGTGTTTGGTAACCCCATTAAAAAATCCTTCATAATATGATCCTCTTTACACCCAGTTATAGAAAGAGGTTCCATGACTCTTATAGGATATTGACTTTTATCCTTCACATGTATACAAACAAAACATATTGAAACACAATAATCAATTTACAACTTCATAATATCCCACACAAAACATTCCTCCAAATCATTATACATCGTTTTGATAACATGGGTTAGATAGAATGTTATTCTCTGAGAATCATCCAATAATACCCTTATTATATTGGGTATAGAGGGAATAGAAACACTCTTCCAAAACTCCAAAATTTCCATCTTCATATAAAAATAAAATCAATATTCAATTATGCAAAACATTTATTTTCTTCTAAATGACCTCAATATTAAATTGAATTTTTTTTACCCTTTACATTATAGATTTTAAAGAAAACATTTGAAAAATATGGGATGTTTCCCCTTTTGGGATATTTTCCATATCAATCATTAGTAGATCCTAGAAAATAGGATCCATTTCTATACTAATTTTGTTCATAACTCCTTGGTACTTCCTCATCAATTCAATTTCCACCATATTTTCCTTTCACAAGGTGGAAGTGTATTGAGAAATAATAATCCTTGAGTAGCTCAAGCGATATAATTTGTCACATATTGAGTTATTTCTGTGAGAAAACATATTTGAAACTCTTGTGTTCATTATTTATCTCCCATATTTCTCTATTGATATAGTGTCACTAGATTTTCAGACTAAATATTACCTATACTAACTAAATATAATGAGTATTATAGTTCTGTTAACAAGTTTTGAATTTTAGTCATGCACAAGAAATAACTCTAATATTTTCCATAATGGCACTACAATGTATTTTCCTTGATGAATGACTATAAATATACAATCGGTTATTTCTATATGGTAATTTTAATATAGTAAAATACAATAATATTTTCTTCAATTAATAAAAACATTATACACATTCTTTTTTCCATAAAAATTTAACTCCATTACTTGTGAGTTTGGTTAACAAGTAACTATCGGAAAAAAATCGGAACAATATGCCGATAATAACCTTGTAAAAAATAATAATACATACCTTAGTATAAAAATTTGTGTAGGAAATTATTATATTTCATTAGTCTTTTTAGGATCAACAGTTATTCCATATTTGGAGTCAAAATTCCCAACAAATGCTTTTTTTTAAGAAATAATTCACAAATTATAAATTTATCATATAATTCACCCCTTTTAAGAGACTTAAAATTAATTATCATGTCATTTTCAGTGCCTTAATATCTTTAATAAGATTATATAATATGATCATTAAATACTACAAAAAAATTTCTACATATTCCCTCAACACAAAAAATATAAAACCTTTATTCAGAATTTCTCTTTTCTTCGCTCACAATTAACGACATCTAAAATGAATGTCAATCATTTAAAATAACTGAGAACTATGATTTTTCATCAAATAAATAATCCAATTGAGGTAGGGAATTTATTTTATATTGTAATACCAATTATTTACCTATAGTCAAGACACATCCTCATTGATCCATCATTCATCTTGTCAAAGAAAATAGGGTCTGCCTAAAGATAAAAACTAGGTTGAATAAATCCACTTTTATCAAAATGTTCATGTTCATTATTCAACACTATTAATTCCACTGTGAAAATTAAATTGGGAGTTTTATATATTTGTATTTAATCAGGGATCAAATCAATAAAAAAACTCAACATTATACTCTAGGGGGTTTCCGAGTAATTCATCAGTAAATAAATTATAATTTCAATTCTTGATATGAATTACCTTGTTACATGATCTTCTATAAACATATACAAGTGAACGAATCATGAAAACTAAGGAAACAAACACCCCTGAATTATGACATTGTATCATATAGCTCAAAAATTTCCATAAATGAAAATAATTAAATTATAAAAAATAAATTCAATGTAGAAAAAATAATTAATTAATTAATACCTTCTTAATTTTGATATCGACAACACTGGGTACATGTTTATAAGACTTTTGGACATAATGTAAGAGATTCTTTCTGAGCGGCCATTTTATATCAGGATACTCTTTCTCTCTCATTACGCAAATAGATTTATTAGTTATTTTTATATAATCGACATAACTTTAATGTTTTTTTCATAATTATTTAACTAATTAAAATTTAAATTATATTACATGGAATTACATGTTTTGTACGGTTCATTTTTCAATTCTGAGCTACAATAAATCATGAGTAATGAGAACTCCCCAATTTCAGACAGATTTTTTGTAACCTCAATAATAGGTTATAATAAAAAAATATGTTTACTAAATAAGTTTTTATATGATGAATGCATTATATTAGATCATTTTAGGTTTTATGAAAAAAATTATAACTTTTCATGCATTATATACTCTTTAATATTTTCACGTAAACCGCACTATAGTTGATTATTTTGAATGTTTCTTAAACACTATTCATACATGTTTTCACTTCAGTAAAATAGAAATTATCATGATCAATTATTATGTTAAATTATAAATTTTTAATTATGATTTAAATCCATTATTTAATGTAAACCATTTTGATACAACAATATGTAATTCCTTCTGAAGTGATTATGATACCCTTTTATTTCCACTGGTAACCCTTTTGTTTGTATTTGATTATTCATGTGGAAGGTATATGCATGGCAATGTTGTGATGGGTGATCCCAAATATCTATCCAATGCATTGGGTAATGTTTATTATCAAGATAGATTATTTTAGGATAGGTATTTAACTTGATTATGATATTGCACTTAGTCTGCCATGGGAAATAGTCTGCACATTAATCTGTGACTCATAATCCTCCATCTTAAATGATCTTGGATGTAAGACTTGAATCATTCTCCCCCATGTGAAGCACTATTAGAAGTATTCCATGACTCATTCTCTTTCATGTACAATGGCATGGGATGTAATCCTTAACTCATGCTCCTCCATTTAAAATTTTCTTTCCAGTTTTCCTTAGCACATGTTTATTTAATCTTGTATGTTTCTTCCACATTCCCATGTTTCCATGATTACATGAAACCTTATTCAGTATATTTTTATTCCATATGTTTATTCATGTTCTATTACTTACTATTTAATTATGTTATTCCAGTATACCTATTTTCTATAATATATTTCTATGTTTAACCCCATTCTTGTCATTTTTAGCTCATGTCATTTGTTCATGTACCTCTATTGGTTATCTTATGTACTTCTAAAAACTCAAATGTAGTTAATAGATCATTATAGATATTGAATAAAATATGATTTATGTTTTCCATATTTTTAATTTTATTAATATAATCTTCCAAAGTACCTATATGTTATTATCCTTGGTTTTTATTTGAATGCTACTTATTATTAATGTAATGAAATAAAATTTATAAATGGGAATGGTCATTATATATTCCAGATTCTACATAGATGGTTTCTAGATTCATGATGGAATCATTCAGATTTTATAATGGATTCATATATAGAATGAAATGATTCTAGCAAATAGATATTCAAATAAGGGATTTCTATTTCAGTAATTCCATTTTATTACTTGTGCTCAAGTCTAATTGATTAAAATTATGTAATGTGTAATGTCCCAACCATAGATTCTCAAGGATGGTTCATTGCTATATTATATTTGATTTATTAAATAGAATAAAATACCAAAGCACCGACCATATTAGAAATCATGGAACATTAATATACATGCATGATACCTATAATACAATTGGAAAAAAAATAATACATGATACATGATAAAATGGATAAAAATGCATCTGTATAAGCATATCCACTGTCTCTATTTCCTAAATTGGGTAAAGAAACATAATAAGGGTGACCTCAAATGTTCTATATTGGTAAATAACATCGAATCAGTGATGAAAAAAAATTATGGAAAGGTAAATAACTGATCTCACATTCCCTATACTCAACTAGATGAGAGACAATTAACACGGAAATGTAAGAAATTCAAACAGATATCATAAACTAATAAATAGAGAATGAATTGCATCGATTGATATGTAAACGCAAAATAACATGGATAAAAAAATAAAAAATCAAATTGATGGAAATTATATCATAATGGAATTCGTGTGTATAGAACAAGAAACCCATTACTATCAAGGCAATTCAATAGATTATTAATACTACGGATATAAACCTATTTAATTTAGAGAACTTATTAGTCTCATGAGAACCTGCTGATGCATCAAGGGGATATATAAACTCTGGGATCCACTGGTCATTTCCAGTCCATATAATTTCTAATAATGAATAATAAAATTAAAATCATAACTTATAAATTACACGATTTTATGAAAAATATGGATTTTAAAATAATTCACATGTTAAACAAATAACTATCAAAGTAAAAATCTTATGTAATATGGTATACTTTATAGGGAATAGTAATTTACATTTCATGAGAATATATATATTTAAAAGTAATATTATAGTAAAAAATCATTTCAATCATGTTAATATTTTATTATTAAATTAAAAATCAAAAAAAGAACTGATATTTCATATATAATCATTAAGAATATTATTGAGGAGAATAATCATTATACATTCGAAAATGTCCCATAAAACATTGAAACATTTAAAAAATATTAATCCTAAAGGTATGACAATAAACGAAAATGTAAATATCATATGATTAAGGTAATTAATGACATAATATTACAAAATGTACTAAATACACCAAAAAATTAGGTCCATGATAACAAAGAAGTCTTAATGGATTTTAAATTGAGAAGAAATTCCATTACCTTATCATTCCTTTCATTGGGTAGTATTTATATTACTGTATAGTTGTTTAAAATATTTTACTAATTAATATCATAACCATAATAATTTTAAAAATACCATTTTCAAAATATCTTATAATTTCTCATTATTTGTTTTTAACCAACTTTCGTTAATTTAAATATAACGGCTGATAATTTCGATGTTTTTTGAGTATGTTTTACCATGTTATTTGTTGTCAATATTAAACTTATCATAGATTAATAATTTTTAGATTTTAAAATATTATGTTAATATCTTATATATCATGTATATATGTATCTATAAAAATATATAATGTCTCAATATAAGAAATGGAATTCAGCATTCTTGGAGATTATAGTTCGTACATATATATGAATGCCACCTTCATTTTATTATCATATTTTTAAATAATGGAAAGTAAATAACATCGATTCATATATATATATGAATTATAATATCCTATTTAAGTAACATATTTCATATATTACTTTCAAAATTTATCCTCAATGAAATCATTTTATAGTGTGATCAAATCACATCGCTTTGAGGGGGTGGTAGATCGCACTTCCACAATTGATGTTTTCATTTTTACGCAAAATGAAATGTATAAGTATAATTGTTTTAAAAAACTAAATCATATTTAAGAAATAATATTAATATTTTTTAGTATATATAAATATAGTTTATATCATACTGGACACCATGAGATTTGGTAAATTAAATTTGAAAAATCGTTGTTTAGTGAGGTTGTAGTCCACCACACATGTAAATAATATGTCTGTTACCCATTTCATGGAACTGTGTGTATGTTTTGGTCGAATTATTCACATGAAAAAATCAATTTATATTATGGATGATGTTTTTTATATTATCATTGAATAATTATAATTGAGTGAGTGGTGGATGGAAAGAAATGTAATGAGCTTTAGTGAAGACACTGGCTCTTAATCTAGAAACTCGTTACGGTTTGTACCAAAAGGGTTCTATATATTTATTTCTACCCAAAGAGTGGAATCAAGTAAGATGTGACGAATGTGGGGTAGTGAATTTGAAATTTCTTGTAAGTACCTGTGTTCCTATATAGTTGTGAGTAAGTGGGAGAAAAGCATGTCGTTTATAATGGATGAGAAGCGGCACTCCTGTAATATTTTAATAGAAATGAACCCCACACACATTTTTTTATATAAAGTGGTTAAATAATTTTAAAATATTTATTAAAATGAGTATGTCGTCGAATTATTTTAATTAGATGAATTTTGAAATAGATTATAGTTCCTTTTGGGCCTTATAATTAATGTTTAGACCATTTTTTCTCAAATTATCTTTAATAGATGTAGTAAATTTTAATTATATTCACTAATATTTGTGGTGACAATCAATTATGATATTTTAAAAAATTATAAATAATGAAAATTCCTAATATTTTATCCATTTTCTCAAATTCCAATCATATATGTGGTAGAAATTAATTTAAATGTATTCACATAGATGGGATGATAATGTGTGTTTTTAATGTAAAAACATCCAAACGACTAATAAGTTTTTATAGTCAATTTCAATGAAAAATTTACCAAAATTTGATAAACTAATAAAACTATGATCTAATTATACTTTTATGCCAATTTATAATATAATTTAACATTATAAATAATTTATATTAATAATCTGTTTTGAACTAAATTTCCGTATTTTTCACTTGTAATTAAAAAATGAAACATTGCAGAAAAAAATCAATATAAACTAGTTTTTTGTTTCTAATATAATTATTAAGATTATTTTTAAATATTAAATTTATAAAATTTTATAAAATTTAATTTAAAATGAATTCATCATTAAGATGAAAAACTACTTTTCATATAAATATAGTATTTTATGTATAATATTTGTTGTGTTCTTATCTTATTCATCTTAAATATATTGTCTATGTGTGGAAATATATTAATTGATATATAATATATAAATTTACTATATAAATTCTCTATCAAATTTAGTATATTATATTATGTAAAAAATGTTTATTTTTTTATTTTTAAACCGGGTTTTGTGTGAATTGGATTGCTATCAACAAAATATAATGGAAAATATGGTAACAGATTGTGGTGATACATTATTCACACAAAAAAATTCAACTCTAAATTTTTAGGGATATTACTTAAAAAATATATTGGCATTTCTCCTTCAATGAATCCTTCTGTTCCCATGTTGTATCTTCTATTTTTTGAATTCTCTAGAGTACCATTCCTAGATAAATCATTTGATTCCTCAAATCCACCTCTGTAGTGTCAAGAAT
The DNA here is from genome assembly GCA_963277665.1 of Viscum album. Classification (NCBI taxonomy): domain Eukaryota; kingdom Viridiplantae; phylum Streptophyta; class Magnoliopsida; order Santalales; family Viscaceae; genus Viscum; species Viscum album. The sequence continues at coordinate 288,388,043 of OY728126.1, read as the reverse complement.
CATGATGAGTTATTCAGAGTACGAATGTATATGTTCCAATTATGTATCATTATATGTGTGATAATGTGGGTTTATACATGCATTTCCTCAATATATATGTATATATATGTAATACATAATTTAATATTAAGAGATTTGGCGGAAATGCTAATCGATAACAAATCACTCCATCTTTTTCAAGAAAATCAAATAGTCTGATGTACCTGGGACATAGTTTAACCTTCATATGAAACCATAAAACACCCTCTCTAGGATATAAAATTTGAAAAACATTATCTCCCACTTGGATGTATAGATATATTCATTGAGTATCAATTAAATATATTTCCTACATTGAGCCATTTTGATATGAGTATGAATATCCCTAAACTTTGTTGTTGTATTTTCAATATGTTCTGGGACCATGTGTTTTCGTTCTCTAGAATCATCCAAAGATGTTGGAATAAAATACCACATTACATATAGAACTTCATACAGTTCCATTTTATTACTTGATTATAATATATTATAATCTTTAAACTCTACCAAATGTATGTAATGATCCAGCATACCATTAATTTTAAGTGCATTAAAACCGACATATCATCCATGGTTTAAATTATTATTTTATACTATCCATCATTTTGAGGGTGGTATGATGTACACAAATGAAGCTCATGGTTGATATCCTTCTAAATAATATTCTATAATTTTAATGTAAGTAAGTGTCTCGATCAGAAACAATTGATAATGGTGAACCATGAAGTCTGAAAAAATCATCAATACATATATTTATAGAGAGTTTGAGAGGTTGTTCTTCTATTATGGAAAGGAAAAGTACTGATTTTCTTAAGTGATCCATGGTAACACAAATTGCATCTTTCTTTATTATTGTATTTGGAAGCTTAGTGAAACAATCCATAGTAATTTCATTCCATTTCCCCATTGTAATAATAAGAGGGATCATAACTCATTTAGGATGATGCCGTAAAACATTAACATCTTGATAAACATAATATATGGACACATAATCTAGAATTTCAAACATTATGCTCTGAAATAAAATGTGTTCTTTCATGTCCCTATACATCATTCCACTCACAGTGTATATTCATATGTTTTATCTATTAGTGTAATCTAACAATTCCCTTTTTATCTTATGTATATATGGAACATAAAACCTATTTATAGATTTTATAACACCCTCACCACAAACAAATAATGATAATTTTACACCATTCATGACTTTATTTTTTTTATAATTACTTATCATGAGATTGAGAATGACTAATCCTCTCAAATATATATGATTTTGAAATCATTGGATTAGTTATTGATGTCTCTCATTCTTTATAAATTAATATATCCATCATCAATAGATCCTAGAAAATTACATCCTTCTTAATCCTTATTTAGGATAGAACACCATGATATTTTATACTGGACACGTCTCCCACCTTATTTTCATTCCTTATGTGGGATTGTATTAAAACATCATAATATTTGAGTAGTTTGGTGCATTTTCTATTCCCCATGTTGATCTCTATCTTTTTTAAGATGTATATAGGTATTTTATGATCCATTTATATCTCAAATAAATCTCCATAGATATAATTCCTCCATAGTTTCAATGTATTTATTTCAATCTCTAACACCAGATAATGGTTTATTAGTTCTATTCGTGAGTCTTGAAATGCCAAAATAAGTTTGAAATAACGTTATCATTTTGGATTAGGACACAAACAAGTCCCTTTTTTGATGTGTCACTATGTATGACAGACCCCTCAATCCCTGATGATAGAGTCAAAATCATATCATTGAATAATATTTTATTTAGTCCATAAATTCATTCTTCACATTCCTTTTTCCAAAAACCATAACTTATTATTTTGTATTCTTGGTTAATGGTTAACTTATTTGGAAAAATTATGAAAAAAAAACTCAATTAGTATCCTGGAAAACCAATTAAACTATGTAACAATGTTATGTTTGTTGGCATATGACATTATATGACTACATTTTTCTTCTCAGGAGCAATTGACATTCAATCATTGGATAATATATATCCAGTGAAAGAGAATTCTTCATGTTATATATCACATTTACTAAATTTTGAATATAAATCTACCCATATAAGAGTCTTATGAATCATTAAAATGTGCTTTTTATAGTCCTTAATGATTTTAGAATACACTATAATATCATTAATTTATTCCAAAAAATTCTTCCAAATATTCCTTAAATTCTATATTAATTATGTTCATAAAACTTGAGGTATAATTAATTAGTACAAATGGAATTACTATAGTCTTTTAATTATTATACCTCATCCAAAAAGATGTTATGGAATGTATTTCTTCTTTCACTAACAATTTGTGATACTTAGAATGAATATCAATGTTTGAGAAATATTGGTCTCTCAGATGTTGATCAACCATTTCAACAACACGAGGTAGATGATACTTGTTTATTATTCTAAGAGAGTTTTTTTCATTCTATCTAGGCATAACTTGATTCATCCATATTTATTCATAACCAAGATGAAAAGGGATACCAATTATGAAACAATAGTGTACATAAATCCTTTATTTTCCAAATCATCATGATTTTTCTTAAAATATACTAATTACATATTATACATTTTATAGGGATTCATTGATAATGGCCTTGAATCAGTGATTAAAACAATGGACAATTCAACGTCATGATCTTGGGTATGTCTTGGAAAATCCTTAGGGAATACATCAATGTAATCCTGCACAATTGCTGAAACCAAGATTTAATGATTACATTATTCATTACTAGAGGTTGTTTCTTCATCCTCATTAAGAATAATTTAGTAACGAAAAAATGTGTGGACATATAGAAGAATTATATAATGAAACCAATTATATAGTGATGTGGGATTTATCATTTTCCTCACAACATGTTACTTCCATCATCTTACAACATATATATGTCTCATATTTTTCGAGAGTCAATCCATAATAAATATAATATCAAAGTGAACCTTAGGTATGTTTATAATTTTGGAGCCTGGTGCATGTTTATACATCATAATTCTTGTGGAACTACACATCTTTACTATAATGATAAAACCCTTGGTGGTTTTTATTGAAAACTCTCTTATTAAATAAAAATATAAATGATTGTAATTTTCTTGTAAAACTGGGTAGATATAAAAGTGTGTGGAAATAAAAAATAAAAAAACACATTGGATAAATTTCAATATAGATTAATGTCCCTACCACCATGCCATATGGTACTTCTAACTATACTATATTGATCTTATAAGCTTCATCATTTCACCATGGCCTATAATGTTGTAGTTTATCTAAGACTAATGGGGAAATAATTTTCAAATTTTCCCATGTAGTTTTACTTATATCATTGTATATCATTGTTCATATTATTCCCCTTTAATTCTTGATCCTGGTGACCCTTATATTCACATTTATAGAAAACTCCTAGTCCCTTCAAATAGCTTTTATGGTTATTATCCCATAGTCGTGACAACATGATATTCTCTCAAAGATATTATTTATCTTTTTATTTTATTTATAAATGAACATAGATGACCTCTTCTTATATTAGTTTCCATTGAATATATTCAATATAAATAATTCTTTCTCAATCATAATGGATCAAAATACTATTTCATCATATGGAAAAAAAATATTATGAAACCAAAACCATTCAAAGATTATGTTTAATAAATCAAATGAAGTGATCTATATTTCACAACATGTTTCATATATAATCTGAAATATATGAGGATAACCTTGCGAAGGTAGATTTGTAATATAATACATTCCCTTCTACTTTTTTCATTAATCAATATAACTATTTCTTAATCACAATGTATTGATCATGAAGGAAATACTTATCAACTAATATCTATATAAAAGTAATTAATTCTCTGAGTTCAAATTCATAACACTACCTTGTATTCTATATAGGTTTTCACCACTGATCATTATCACAATAGATTAAAAATAAAGCATTTATAACCATTTCATTTTTGGTGAATCCAAAGGCCATGAAGATCATCTCAAGTGGCATAATATGTCATTGATCCACAATTGAATTATTAATCCCACTAAATGATGGGGTTTTATATTACATTAGAAAATTAAAAATAAGATATTTCCATTGTGGAGTAGTTTTCTCAATATGGGAAATAGTATTTTTCATAACCTGATTATGATTCCCTTGTATCGCCATTATTTTGTCCACTCTAATTACAGCTGTATTACTTACCACATGAGGAAAATATCTTCATTTTTGACAAGTATTGAAATTTTTCATCCTTAATGGAACAATTTATAAATAATATTAATCAATTGATTAGCTAAAAATATATAATTCCAAATTTTTTATGCCCATAACAGAAAATTTATCATTGTTAGTTATATAATCAAAGACATTGGTTACTTTCACGAAATATTATCTTTTTAATCACTCATAATGGTAGGTAGGGAGATTTGGAATTATCCTATGTGTTTTTATAGGGAGTTTCAATATAGCTATGCATTATGTCCTATTTTCCAATACCAGGTTACCCCGACTTAGGCATGAAACACCTTATTCGAGTTATTACTCCTAGGTTTAACTATGCCTGATCCATGTCCACTTGAAGTATCCTGGCAAGAATTTATTTCTTAGATAACCCATATAACCACTACCCTACCATAATTATTATATGTTCATTTATATGTATCATAAACTTATATCCAATAGTTTGATCTAAAATATAAATTTAATTGGTCTAGTTTCCATGGCTGTTTGCAATGGTCCTTTGATAACAACTCTAACATCCAGACCCTAGAATCCTGAAGATGGTTCATTGTTTTATTATACAGGTATTATTACAAGTAATAAAATCACAAAGGAACAATCCCTTTTTAAACCTTAGAAATCCATAGTACCTAAAGGAAACCATTAATACACTGGTAAAACAAAATAAAACATCTTCCAGAATAAACAGAAATAATCCTCATCCTAATAATCTTATTCAAAGATATCTAGAACATAACCTAGAGAAGGCAACATAAAATGGGTGAGCTCAAATGAGTAGTTAGTGTAATTAAAGTATATTTAATAATGAATCAATCAATATGAAAAGGTAAATAACTAAGGAAACCTTCTATTTACCCTACTATAAAATGAAGAATTAATATAGAAAGGTAAGATAATGAAATTATTTCCATAAATCTATAATCTAAGATTGAATTACGTCCATAGATATATCGATAGAAAATATCATGTATAATTAATTAATAACATTATATGAGGGAAATTGTTTATTAATGATAGTAATGTCTCCAATATAAGAAAACTATTACCATCATGAACTTCCTCAATATGGTTAATACTATGAATAGAATCCAATTTAATTTGTCCAACATTTTTTCCCATGAAAAGATATCAATCCATCATGTAGATATATGATGTACAAGCTACAACCATCACTTATAGTCCAAATAATTCCTCATAATAATAATTAAGATCGATAATATTCTATATCGAAAACCATATTGAATGAGATATATATATATTTATGAACAATTCCATAGTTAAACCAATAATTTTCAATGTTTACACCAATTTTTAGATGGTGTACAGTTTAGGAAATACCAATATCCATTGTATTTTAATATGGATATTAATGTAAATTTCAAATTACAATTTATAAAATAATGTCATTTTTTCAGAGAATGTAGACAATAAAATAGTGATATTTCAATGATAATCAATAAGATCATTCTCGAGGATAATAATCATTAACATTCCAATGTTTTTTATACCACCTAGAAACATTTAAATCATATTACCCATGAAGGTATGACATTGAATGAAACATATCATATCATACAAATAAGTTGATTCATGATATAATATTTCAATAAAAAGTATATGCACAAAATAAATGTGAATTTTCACATAATAAAAAATAATTCTCAATATAATATAAATTGAGGAAAACTTCCATTACCAAAACCTTCATTCTGTGTTGTGGTCTTTGGGATCCTATATATTGTGTTAAAAATTGTTACTAAAAAATACCATAATCATAATCATGTATATAAAACCATATATTAGCTTCTTATAATGTCTCAATCCCTGTTTGATATAAACGCTTATAAATCTAACTATATTGGGTGTTAATTTCCTAGTTTGATGAGTCTGTTACAAAATGTTATTTGTTTTTATGATTAAATTCAAAATGATATCATCATATCCATAATTAAATATATGATGTTAATATAATATATACATAAATTATATATATATATCTCGAATAATATATAATGATTGGAGATAATAAACATAATGAAATATTCATCGAGACAGAAGTTTGTATGTATGCATGAATGCTACCTTCATTTCATTACCATATTTAAAAATAATGAAAAGTAAATGATATTCATATAGATGTATATTATAATTATATTTCCCTATTAAATTAATATGTTTCTTTTTTATTTTTCATAATTTATACTTCATACATTCCTTGTTTAGTGTAAACGAATCACATCACTTTGTAGGGGCGGTATTCCCCACATCTACAATTGTTGTTATCATTTTTTCCCAAGATGGAATTTATAAGTGCATTTGTTACAAAATAATTACAGAATATTATCTAAATAATATTTAATAAATATTACATATATAATAATCTTTGGCATTATAATTTCCTTAATGAGAGGGGATAATGGAATATTAAACAGTCCTCATTTATTGTGGTGGTAGTCCTCCCTATACGTATATAGTATGTTTGTTACCCTGTAGATGCAAGTGTATGTATGTTATTCTTGAATAATTAACATAAAAACATCATAGTATAGTGGGGATGCTGGTGTGGTTATATTAAAATTTAATAAGGATAATCATGGGAGGGGAGAGTGGTAATTAAATTAATGATCTTTAGGAAAGACATTACATCTCTATTAGGTAACAAATTTTGTTTTTCACCAATATCCTTCCTTCGATTTCATTCATCCAAAAGATCGGATTAAAGGAAGAATGCAGGGATTTTAGGGAGTTTATTGGGTATAATTTATCTCCACCTGCATGGCTTTAGAGGTGTGAGGAAGTGGGAGGAATGAAAGTCTTTTACATTGGAGGGGGAGTGTAAGTCTTTAATATTTTATAATAATGGAACCCCACCTAGGTTTTTATTGGAGATGGAAAAATAATATTCCCAAGTAGATCCAATGGAATTCAGGATTAGACTATGTCTATTAAATTTCTTATGCACATGTTTATAGGTCATTGTAAGCCTTATGTATATTTATTAGTACCTTATTATGCCTAATTTAACCTTAATTATTGTAATTATTTTTACTTACAATCAATAATATTTCAGGTTAAAAACAAAGTATAAATTATTAGACATTATATATTAATTTTATTCAAAATATGGAATCCATATTTCAAAATTCCAACCATAGAAGTGGTAGAAAATAATTTAAATCTAATCCTAGATTCTGGAAAATAGTGAAGGTTTTTAAAAAAAATGTTCAAGTGTTTGGAATGTATTTATAGTAAATATCAAAGTTAAATTAATTTTAAAGACCTAAATTAGATCAATTTATACAAATAATAATTAATTAAATTATATAACCACTTTAAAATATAATTTATTTATATAAATAAATTACAAAAAAATACGTTTTGAGCTAAAATTCATTATTTTCTTATTTTTATTAATAAAATGAAACATCATAAAAACTAAAAAAACATCAACCTTTGGTAAATTTTATTTTTTATTTTAAATATTATGTTATTTCTGACACATTAAATTTATAAAAGGGTCAGTAATTGGATATATAATGGGTTCACTATTAAAAGGTGGAGAACCATCTTTTAATAAATATATAGTTTTTATGTGTAATATTTAGTTAATTATTCTCTTATGTCTATAATATATATTATATGAGAGTCAAAATATTTCAACAGATAAATAATATATATATATTCTCAATAACCACTCTAAATGTTTTGGTATTTTTCTGATTGTAAAAAATATGATTATGAATAGTTTTTTTAATCAGTTATTCTGTGTATTGAAAACATATCAAAAAATATAAAGGAAAATATTGTACATTCCCATGGATATGAAGTAGATAATGGTTTAATGGGTTACTAGACAATGTAGTTTCATCACAACTCTGAGGAAAAATACTGTTTATAAATTTCAAACCGTGAAAATAAAAAATAATAAGAACTGGGAAGTAGTAAATGAATGAAATACTGAAGGTTGATCCCAAAAATACAAGGTAAAAATTATTAACCATAATAAATATTACTAAACATAAGAATGAAAAAGGATATCCTAGAAGAAACTATGTGAATATGGAATATACCAAATATTAGAAACATTTTGATAATGAAGTAATAATAATAAAAAGAAGTGACGATATACAAATATTTTTCAAAATCACGTCCCAATCAATCCCATGGTCGCGGTAGACACTCTGTATCCTCAAATGTTACCTTTTATATATTAAAAGTACTTCATATTACATAATTAATTAGTATCCTAAAATAATTATAAATCATATAATCAAAACCAACTCTTTGATTATGGTTTAAGTTTAACCCTATGAATAATAAAAACATTCTCAAACAAATTAAATTTTTATTCTTAAGAAATTTAAAAATATGTTAAATATAAAAAATTATTGTAAGTATAAAATATTAAAATAATCTAACAAATTGATATTTCAATTTAATTGACCCAATTATATTATGAAACCAAACACATAATAACTACACCTTAATACTAACCAGTATACGTATAAAAAATCACATGAATCTATAATGATTTATAGTTGTATTTGTTCTCAATGAATGATGAAACTTGCATGGAATAAATATGAGATCATGTTTGACAATTACAATAGAATATACATTTTCCATTGTTTCTATAGAAGTTTCATTAGGTTTGAAATAATTTTATCATGACTAGAATAATTAATTTACCATTTATGATAAAAAATTATTATTTTTATGTGATGATATTAAATTCATATAACAATAGATTTCATACATTATGGTCATATAAAAATATTTTGGAGTATTTCAAAATAGTTGAAGTGGATACTTCCATTTGAGTTACGTGAAAATTCATTTTTTGACAAATATCATTTGGTGTATAAATTCATTTTTCAGGGTGTTTTATTAAGAGATTGGGTTTAAGGTGATCTTAGAACATCCATATTTATTATTTTTATAAGTATAAGATTATTATAAAATTCATTTTGATGATGTTGGAAGATATGTAGGGTCAAAATTCAAGATGATCTTCATATCTAGAAATATATTTTGGTTGAGGAATTTGTGTATACAATATCCTTCTATGAATTTGGACATTCACATCATTAGTCAAAAATCAGTAGATGCGATATTATGATGTTTTGAGTACAATTCATTGAAATATGAAATTTATTGTTGGGACACAGATACTTTTCAAACAAAATTACACAATTTGATGTAGATTTATCCCTAGTTATGGGAATTGGATATTTGTTTAGGTGTATTTGGCCCCTGTATGTCAATTTTTGATATTGGGAGATGATAGAATAATAAAATTTATAAAACAGCATACAATGTATGAAATTTCAGTTATCTCATCAGATATTCATCATAGTAATTATAAATTTGTGATCTCATATAATGTAACCTAAATGAGTTGGAAAATTAGTTGGAAAATTAAATTCTCACACATAGAAGACTATTCTAAAACATATTGGATATCAGAGGTTCTAATATGAAATAAAAACCCTTTGTAAAATATTTTTCTCCTTATAGGCTATTTTACATTGTAATGATAATGATTTTCTTAGTATAAAAATATTTTAGGGTGATACTTAATAAAAAATTTCCTTTTTTCTATTATTCACGAATCAAACATCATAATCATACATAAAACACATTTCATGTAGTGATTGGGATAGTAATAAATGAAGGAGAAGGTAGTGAAACTAATAAAAAAAATTATATCTCCATGCCTGTGTGGATTTAACAATTAAAACATAAATTCAATTATTTAATGGAAATCATAAATAAAAAAGAATATCATGATTATTAGAATATCACATGGATGTGATAACTTGGTTTACAAGTAATTATTTTGGAGAACATTGAATGAAGTGGAAATATGTGTGAGGATATGAAATATGGTAGGAAGAACAATAGAAATGTGTGTTAGTATATGACTCTATGAGCACTAAAAACAAGGATTTGATGAAAAATAATACGCAATAGAGAAGTTATTATGAATTGAATAATATTTAGTGATAGATAAAGAGATAGAAACACTTATACCATCTCAATATATGATATAATATTCTATGATGTTAACGATTAATGTAGATCCAGTGCTGTAATATTTATTGTACACTAATGAACAAGAAGGATAAAAAGAAAATGATATTTTTCCTATCCTAACAATCATATTGTAGATAAGGAATTAAAAGACAAATACTACACCCATCACATGATAAATTTATGTGATGAATTGGGAGTTAAATATGATAACTAATGTTATATTTAGAGATAAACATGTGAGATATATAGATTATAGTTATCACTATATAAATATAAGTAAATTTGAGATAGTATATACTATAAAAGCTAGTGAGGAAGAAGTAAAATTTATACATTCTTTGACAATCAAGACTACAAACCAATGATCTTCCACCAAATATTTTCATGACCATTGTCTTTTATAACGAGAAAAGATAACCTCATCAGCATTATACTAGATTAATTCTTGGATAATGAGTTCAAAGGAATACACTTGGTCAATCATTATTTGAAAACCTGAACTACGAAATGTGTGTATGGAAATAAAAATCATTACTGATAAGGGAAATAATAATTTTAAAGGTAGAAAAAATCATTAATTAATCTCAATGTAATATTTTTATAATTATATTATCATACGTACTGACCAAATGAATGGGAGAGAGAGTTTGAGATCCATTCAATGAATAAGTTTATAGTTTACAAATTTATAATGTTTAAATGGAATAAATGTACATAAATAATTATTCACCCCCCCCCCGTTATAGTTTGGTTTACATCTATATATGATCATAAAAATTAATTTCATATCACGTTACATATCAATTGATTTCTCATATTTTTTTTGAATTATTTATTTCAATGAATAAAAGAATTGAAAATTTCATGTTTGCATGTAATTATCTATTCAAACAAACCAAGGAGGATATATCTACTAACATGATTATGAATTGGAAGAAACAATCATTATTGAATACAATAAATACCTCATTTATGATACTAGATAACATAAAATTTATTACTGATAATGGTAATAAAAGGTGATTGCATTTAAATATTTAATTTTATAATCAATTTGTTAATGAAATTAGTTATGATAAGTAATCCCTCATGAAAAAATCCTGAAAACTGTTTCTCTCTTGAAATTCATAATATGAATAGTAAAACTCAAAACTATCAAATTCGAAAACTTTATTCCTCATATAATTCATAATCTTTATATTAATTGGAGTTAAAAAACATCCATATCAAAATATACCTCACAATCGACCATGTATCCATGATTAAGATGAAAATTTTAAGGATTCATAATATAAATAAGTTTGTTATTTCAAATATATCTAGTTTAACTTCTATAATGAAATGTAGTCAATAATTTCTAGAATATTTAGAAATATGTGAAAATAAATTACACAATTGAAATATGAGAATGAAAACAAAAAAATTTATTGATATAAATTATAAATTCCTATATTAATCTTTCATAACAATAAGAATGCCTAAACAATATGATTGGAGATCGTAAAGAAATATCATATTTTTTATGAAAGGAGTGGTCCATTAAAATTAAGGAGAGATAAGTATCATTTAAATACATTTTATAATGAATACACACATATGAAAATGTATGTTTTGGTAAATCTGGTGAACTTGATGTTATGGAAATTACGATTAAAAAGTTATACCGTATACTAAATGAAATGGTAGAAATACATAATGATCATGTCAATGAAATAATAATGTAATGAAGAGATATAATTATAAATATTTATGTTAAGAAATAAAATTTTAATATGTGATGCTTCAATCATAAAGTTAAATTGGAAAGGTAAAAAACGTCACAATCCATGTCCTCACAACAAGAAAAAAATAATGCTATTTCCAAAAAAACAGTTATAAAATATTAGTAAAATGAAAAACATTTATTTAATGTTAATAAAATACTAATATACTGTATAAATAAATATGTAGAATATATAGAGGTCAAAATACCATTGATCTTTGAAAATAATATAAGTGTTCATTATATTTTCTTCAAAATATGTTGATTAATATCAAAATATGTGTAAATGTTGATGGGTAAAACATATTATATGATTAAAATAAAATCAAGGGTTGATAAAATAATATTTACTATATCTTATACATCCAAATATTCTCAATTAGAGTGTGTAAATGTTTAAAAAAATCACAATCAAAATTTTGTAACATTTCAACAACATGGCGTTAAAATATGGAAATAAAGGTTTGTCAACTATTGTTTCAATTTTCACATATATCGCCATAGAGAAATGGGATTTTATTAAATCCATAACATCCCAGCGGGAAAATTAGTCCCATTTATATTGGTATATATACTTGTAACATGTAAAAAACTATATTTTCTATAAAAAAAATTTGAGTCTCAAATATATCTGATAATCATGAAGATATGTGGGTTGTTTAAAATGTTTGGGTTGTTAAAAATATGAATGAAATTGTAAATTATTTAATCATTACACTAAATGATGTGTAAAATAAAGAATAAAATTGAAAATAAATACCACTACAATAGTTGAATAAAGGCATGTTATCCTTAGGAATAAATACCATATATATTACTAAAGAATATTCTCTAATGATGTCATTAATGTATATTTGTGGGTAATCCATATCAAAATTAATAATAGGAATAATGTGGTGATTATAAATCATAATATGTAATGCTTAAATTTTATGATAGTTAATTCATCTCCAAAATAATATCATGTTATTTTGTCAGATGACCGGGAAAATAGTAAAATGATTAAATAAAAATAAGAGAATGAAATACAAAATTGGGAAGAGAATGTTTCATATAATGAATAAATAAAACATCATGATATGATGTGAAAATGGGTTAAACTAAGATCTAGTAATGATTTGTGTGGCATGGGAAAAACAAATTTTCACCATTCCAATGATTTTCTAAAAATCATACTATCCCAAAAAAATCTTTAATAACAATAATGATTCACCATATTTTGAGTTTTATTTTATGGATCATGTTAAAAGGATGACCCCATATATAGATATATAAAATTGCTTTTCTACAATAAAAAATAAGATTTGAAAATAGGTGTTCAATCATGAATTTTTCATTTAGATTTGGTTCTCTGATTAATGTTGAAAACTAGTTGAGAAGAATGTTTGAATAAAACAACCCATGTAGATAAAAAATGCATCTCTACCTTAATTTATTACAATTTGTTTCTATTATATTTAAAATATATTGAATATATGGTGATTCTAGTACTGAAATAAATTTCTATTTTAGTGAAGTATGATGGAATAAATATTTCATATATAAGGATGTCACAACATAAATTGATCTCACAATGGGTATTATAATGAGGATAAATTTAAGAGGATCATTCATAAAAATTATATAGAAGATTCAAATATTGGAAAACACATGAATTAATCCATATTTTTCCATTCAAAACATGGAAAAATATAATGTAGAGAAATTATAGAAATCATTGTTGATGATGTAATAATTTAAAGGACACCATTAAGGGGTGTTACATTACAATATTTTTGATAAATACAAAACATGTAAATATTGTATTATTGGATGGTTCATTACTTTAATTCAATAAAATGATTTGAATTCTCATTCATTATTCCATGACATTATGAATTTATCCTATCATTAAGGGGACACCAATTTATTTAATCATACTTTTTTATAATAATATTTAAAGAAGAACTATGTATGATATTTAATATTGGACTATTTCATCTATACTTGGATGATATAAACCTCTATGTTGAACTGTGTGTACAAATTTATTATAAAATTCAATCCAAAATGGGATTTATTAATATTTGACTAATTATTCTCATACTGAATAATTTTTAAAAACATATAATAATGAATAAAAATGAGTTTTTATTATATTTTATTAATAAATTTATAGAATTATATTATAAATAGAAGCATTATATTTTATACACTGAGGATAGATCATGTATAAATTAATAGTTATTTGTAATTAAATATTCTTATTGATTTATGAAAATTCATTATCTTCAAATTACAAAATATTTGATATCCAAAAGAAGGATAGAAGAAAATGAATGTTGTCACTACAAGAAAACCGTCGTTTGGCGGCGGTTTTTAAAACCGCCGCGAAACACGTTTTCGGGCCGCCATTTCGTGGCGGTATTAAGAACCGCCGCGAAAAAACCGCCGCTAAACGGAAAAAAAAATTATAATTTTTATCTTTTTTTAATTTTTTTTAATTTTTTTTTAATTTTATTCGAGGATTAGCGGCGGTTTTTTAAAAAACCGCCGTGAAATAGCAGCGGTTTCGGTAAAACCGCCGCTAAATGAAATGAAAAAAATAAAAAAACGTGAGAAACCCCGGAATCACTAAAACGACCATAACTTTTGATCCGGGCGTCCGTTGAAGCACCACGACCAGTCAAATAGAAGCTCATGAAGAGATATAGAGGCATATATAATCAAAACTGTGAGACGATCTAAGGTGTGGAAGATATTAGAGTTATAGAAAAGTTGAAAAAAGTTCTCCAACTTCAAACGACCATAACATTCTCTCCGAGTGTCCGTTTGGGCTCTACCACATTTCAAATCGAAGCCAGCGAAGAGAGCTACGCTCCAATTTGACAATATCAAGCTTATGCCATATTTTTTGACCCCAAAAATCCCTCCGAATGCCTCAAAAACCCTGTTTCTGTCACCGGTGTCCCGTCGAACTTGTCTTCAAACAGACCTAACTTTCGATCCGCGTGTCAGTTTGGCCTCCTCCACCTGCCAGATCATAGCACATTCCATGAGCATCAGTTTGACTGGTTGCAGCGGCCACATTCACTCCTATATCATATGTTATGGCCTTTTTAGTGGGTATTAGGTTTGTTATATTTTTCAATGTCTCGTTTCTAGCACCCGTTCTCCGTTAGCTTTTTTTAAATGGTCATAACTTCTGATTCGTCTGTCCATTCAGACACTTTCACCTTTCAGGTTAAAGAGCGTTTCAGGATCTTTGATTTGACAGGTCACGGATCTAAAACAGACTCTTGGATCATAAGTTATCTCCGTTAATGTGAGTCCAATGTTTTTGTCTTATTATGACAGTTTTGACGGGTTTTAAAGGTAGCTCCATTTATTACTGTTTATTTGGGTTTCGATGACTTTTTATCTTATCAATGGTTTTTTATGGGTTATTATGATGATTAGGTTGAATTATTAAAGAGTTTTATAGAGTTGTCACGAGTTTTCATGCGTTCTCATTTTTTCTAATGCCTCATTCTTCAAATGCTTCTCCATCCTTTTTCAAGCGTTTTCATGATTTTTCATCCCTTATCCGGTCTTTTCATACTTTTTCATGTGTTTCCTTTATTATTTATTATTTATTATTTATAATATACATTAATTTATTTATTATCTATTATTTGTAACTGGTTATTTATTATTTATTATTTATTATTTATTATTTATTATTTATAATATACATTAATTTATTTATTATCTATTATTTGTAACTGGTTATTTATTATTTATTATTTATTATTTTTTATTTATTATTTATATTTATTTATTAGTTATTATTTATTATTTATATTTATTTATTATTTATTATTTATTTATTATTTATTATTTATTTATTATTTATATTTATTTATTATTTATTATTTATTATTTATTATTTATTTTTATTTTTATTTATATTTATTTATTATTTATTTTTATTTATATTTATTTATTATTTATTATTTATATTTATTTATTATTATATATTTAATTATTAGTTATTATTTATTAGATATTATTTATTATTTATTATTTATTATTTATTATTAATATTAATATTTATTTATTATTTTTTATTTTTTATTTTTTATTTATATTTATATTTATTTGTTATTTATATTTATTTATTATTTATATTTATTTATTATTTATTATTTATTATTTATATTTATTTATTATTTATTATTTATATTTATTTATTATTTATTATTTATATTTATCTATTATTTATTATTTATATTTATTTATTATTTATTATTTATTATTTATATTTATTTATTATTTATATTTATTTATTATTTATTATTTATTATTTATAATTATTATTTATATTTATTTATTATTTATTATTTATTATTTATATTTATTTATTATTTAGTATTTATATTTATTTATTATTTATTATTTATTATTTATATTTATTTATTATTTACTATTTTTATTTATTTATTATTTATTATTTATATTTATTTATTATTTATTATTTATATTTATTATTTATGTTTATTTATTATTTATTATTTATTATTTATATTTATATGTTATTTATTATTTATATTTATTTATTATTTATTATTTATATTTATTTATTATTTATATTTATTATTTATTATTTATATTCATTTATTATTTATTATTTATATTTATTTATTATTTATTAATTATTATTTATATTTATTTATTATTTATTATTTATTATTTATTATTTATTATTTATATTTATTTATTATTTATTATTATATTTATTGATTAATTATTATTTATATATATTTATTATTTATATTTATTTATTATTTATATTTATTATTTATTATTTATATTTATTTATTATTTATTATTTATATTTATTTATTATTTATTATTTATTATTAATTATTAATTATTTATATTTATTTACTATTTATTATTTTCTATTTATTATTTATTATTTATATTTATTTATTATTTATTATTTATTATTTATTATTTATATTTTTTTATTATTTATTATTTTTTAGTTATTAGTTATTAGTTATTATTTATTATTTATTATTTATTATTTATATTTATTTATTATTTATTATTTATTATTTATTATTTATTATTTATATTTATTTATTATTTATTATTTATTATTTATATTTATTTATTATTTATATTTATTATTTATTATTTATATTTATTTAATATTTAATATTTAATATTTAATATTTATTTATTATTTATTATTTATATTTATTTATTAATTATTATTTATATTTATTTATTATTTATTATTTATATTTATTATTTATATTTATTTATTATTTATTTATTATATTTATTTATTATTTTTTATTTTTTATTTTTTATTTATTATTTATATTTATTTATTATTTATTTTTTATATTTATTTATTATTTATTATTTATTATTTATTTATTATTTATTATTTATTATTTATTATTTATATTTATTTATTATATATTATTTTCTATTTATTATTTATATTTATTTAGTATTCATTATTTATTATTTATTATTTATATTTATTTATTAGTTATTATTTATTAGTTATTATTTATTTTTTAATTATTTATTATTTATTATTTATTATTTATATTTATTTATTATTTATATTTATTATTTATTATTTATTATTTATATTTATTTATTATTTATTATTTTTCTAATTATTATTTATTATTTATATTTATTAATTATTTATTATTTATTATTTATATTTATTTATTAGTTATTATTTATTAGTTATTAGTTATTATTTATTATTTATTATTTATTATTTATTATTTATTATTTATTATTTATTATTTATTATTTATTATTTATGATTTATGATTTATTATTTATTATTTAGTATTTATATTTATTTATTATTTATTATTAATATTTATTTATTATTTATTATTTATATTTATTATTCCTTTTTTATTATTTATTATTTATTATTTATTATTTATTATTATTGAGTTTATATGTATTATTTATGTATTATTTGTTTTTTAAATTAATATATATAAGTATATTAAATTATGTTTATTAAACACATGGCGGGCTTGCTGGAGTGGTAAAGTCTTTGGAAAATATGCAAGAGGTTAGGGGTTCAAATCTCACCAAACGCAGAATTTATTTATATTGAATGGGTATGCATGTGCATGTGCATGTGCATGGGATGTGCATGCATGGATAAATAATGTAAATAAAATAATACGAAATAAATAAATAAATAAAATAAATACGAAATAAAATAAATAAATAATTAAAATTGCAAGTGCATGTCCATGGGATGTGCATGCATGGATAAATAAAGTAAATAAAATAATATGAAATGGATAAATAAATAAAATAAATACGAAATAAAATTAATAAATAATTAAAATAAATACGAAATTAGAAAAAATAATAAATAAAATAAATACGAAAAAAAATAAATACGTAATTAAATAAATAAATAAAATAAATAAAATAAATAAATAAATAAATAAAATAAAATAAATAAATAAAATAAATACGAATATAAATAAATAAATAAATAAATAAATAGGAAAAATAAATAAATAAATACGAAAAATAAATAAATAAATAAATAAATAAATACGAAAAATAAATAAAAAAAATAAATATATAAAAAAATAAAAAAAATAAAAAAAATAAATAAAAAAATAAATAAATAAATAAATAAATAAATAAATAAAAAATAAATAAATATATATATATATATATATAAAATAAATACGAAATAAATATATAAATAAATATATAAATAAATATATAAATATATATATAAATATATATATATATTTATATAAAATTAAAAATTAAAAAAATTAAAAAAAATTAAAAAAAATAAAAAAATAAAATAAAATAAACTGCCGCTAAAAACCCGCCGCGAAATAGTTTCCCGACGCACGATTTAGCAACGGTTTTTCAATACCGCCGCTAAATGCCTTTTTTGCCGTAGTGTGTTGATGATGAGAAAAATGGGGAAGAAAAGGAAAAATGAATAACATATTGACATGAAATATTATATCATTAGAATTTGAGGAATTTAAATTCATATATTTTTTAACCAACATTGGGTAAGATTTTTTTTATTTTCAATGAATGAGTCAAATAAGAATGATTTCAATATTATAGGAAGTGGACAACTTTGATGAAATATGCAAGTTTACAATATTGATAATATGATAAATGTTGTTACTTATTAGGGTATAATTATTATAAATCTTTCAAGGTGATTGTTTATTAATCATTGAGGCATTTAATCAATTTTTTCATAATTTTATGTCAATGCAGATGATTCTTTAAATGTATATGATGAATCTATTGGAGTTGTAGTGAATAGTTCATGTAAGAGATTCCCTTGGAATTTCTTCACAATCCACTCAAATATAATGGATAATTTAGATATTAATGATGTTTTTAGGTGTTTTATACATAGATTTTTTTCTTGATTGTTTGTGACATTCCATCATTATAGATATCAAGAGAATAAGATTAAATGAGAATAGATGAGGCTGAAAATGGAAAATAAGTGTGAAAATAGTTTGGGATGATATTTAAGTCTAAATACATTTCATGATTATAGATAATGTTTTGGAAACATCATTATAATAATTCAATGCTCATTTCAATAATTGGGAATTCTTAGATGGGAGTTAAAGATGATATGTCTTTTACTAATTATGGAATGCAATATAAAGGATAGACATTGAAGATTAAAAAATATAACCAACCAATATGAAGAATATATTATCCCCAAATGTGAAATTTTTATATGTTTGTTGTCAATTATGGAAATTTAATAAAATTAGTGATATTTTTAGAGGATTATATCATCAAGAAAAGAAATTATCATATAACATTAGGCATTTCTAGAAACTCAAATGATATTCTTGTTTTCAATAATTTATTTTTGATCATATATTAAATTTCTATAGTTAACAAGATATTTTTATGAAGAAGGAAATTAATAACAATATAATTAATTTCTACAATGTGTGGTATATTTTTGGATACCATAAAAAATTCGTTTTCATTATGATTAATAAAATCCCTAAATAATATCTTACTTTTATAAAATCTGTATCTTCAATATTTATTTTCAATTAATAGTGAGATCATTTCATGAAATACACATTCATTTATCATACTTAATAGCACATCATCATAAAATATGGATCATGATTCTTGTAAATATAAATTCTCAACCAAGTGATATAGTAGCTAGTTCTAGTGAGATAAGATTCAACATATCAAAACCAATATGAAAATTTACAATAAATTTGAAATTCATGGAATCCATAGGAGAATTCAAAGAAGTGTCTTAAATTTTATTTAAAATATATCATAATTTAAAGAATAATTTCCACTATCAGATCAGTAGGAGTAATCTAAATGAAGCGAACAATACTAATTTGGATTTTAAAGATAAATATTTTTGGACATATAATTTCAAATATCATAGAAATTCAGGAATTTGTATTTTAGGTCTAAGGAGAGTATAAAATATGAGACGATTTTTGGAAAAGGGGGTGGTTATTTGACACATTGTGAATTAAATTTTTTTTTTCTACATAATAGAAGGATTTCTGAATCAACTATTATGTGTTAAAGAAAAAAAATAGAGATAGAGACAGATAAAGGGATACATGTCCCGACTATAGATTAACTATTATATTTTATGATGTATAAGGGTGATGAAAGAGATACATTATTTTCAAAAAACAAGAACATTATGGAATGAGGAGTAAGATGATAAAAAGGATTCTGAGGTATTGTCCTAGTCAAGTAATAATACTTAGGATGAGGATTTGAGTGAGCTAGCCTACATCAATCATTTCTAGATATTTAAAAATAATAGTGAGTTCAAGTATGCTACTAGAGATTATATTTCAATATGCGATGTCTACGAATATTTTTATCATTCATATACTAAATATTTTTTTATAAAACATTATGTATCCCATATGATTATAGAATGTGAGGAAGTAAATAAAAACATACTATTTAAGAGGGCCAATGCCCATATTATGTGATCTTGCTTTATAAAAGTGTATGTTTGTTCTCATATTCAATAGGAAAAAAGACATTATTTTTATTATACCTAGTTGATTTGGGATAAAATATTCCAATTTTATTCAACTAATTTTTATTTCCTTAGTAATAAGAAGGAAAAATTGTGTGCCTGAGAAAAAAACCACATACTAGTGGTGTACTGATTAGAAATGAGGAAAACCATTTTAAGAAATCCAACTTTTATCTTGTGCAAGTTATATGTAAATAAGAAATAATCTGATGTATATAATATAGATGGTGGAAATGATATACTCAAAAAATAAGATATGAGGTTCTTATGGGATAAATATTGAGTTTTTTAAATGCACATCAATACAAATAAACCACTCACCACTCTAAATGTTGGATATATCCTGATCAGATCCTAAAAATTAAAATAAAAATGCTCATTGTGACTGGAAAAAAATGTAGTAATTGGTGTCCTAGATTTGCTGATTTGAATAAATAGTGGTTATCACTCTCTATAGATAAATACATTATAAAATATATCCCTCAAAATATTTTATATCATTTCATAAATCTCTATATATCTATCTCACTTTCTATTAATATCAATCCGCAACAGATAATATCCATTTACCCCTATAGAGCTTCATATATATGTACTATAAAATATTTTTTTATTATGTATAAGGAGACATAATTGTTATAACTACATCTATAGCATATATATCTACCAATAGTTACAGATGTGTGGTGTGTCACAACCTATCCCTAAAATCCATGATGCATCATTGATAAGTTATAATGGTGAATAACTTGTTCTCCAAAACTCAGACCACTACACTTTTATGATACTCCATGGCATTGGGGAATCATCATGTTATTGGTAGGTCCCTATAAAACATGAATAATTATTTTTTATAATATCTAATTCAAATGGATTATTTTTACGAAACAAATTCATTCCATTAATTCTCACATATACTATACACATGACAAAAAATTTAATACTACAATGTCGTTTCTTCTTTATATCAGTTACTTGGTATAGTATAGGTTCATTATCATTGATGAACGGTTATTGGTGTATCAAATATTAATTGATAGTTGACCACATGATGTTATTTATGGTGATCAATAGTGGAATGAGGTATGATATAGTTAATAACCCTTCCACATCTACTAGTATCACACTCTATCAATGATTACCATATTAGTTCTATGACACACGATCAATGGTGCATGACCATCTATGACATAGGTTAGTCAATGAAAGGAAGATAAAGGAAACAGAAGTATAATGATATCCTTTTTTTCATGTTCATATTAACATAGAATCTCTTTTATCCATACAAATAAAGTTCTGTCATATGGATAGCACTTAATGTATGTGATGACATAAAGAACATCTCAAATATGAAAAAGATGAGAATCTGCTAATGTGTTTCCTCCTACCTAGTGCCGACCCTTTCTAGTATATCCTCATTACTATATTCATTCTTGATTTACTAGGATTCATGTTATACTATGAAATCTTTTTCTAGTGTAACATATACTTTTTTCGACTTCAAATATTATGATTTTCTATTGTAAATTTCATGAGGTTATGTCAGTAATTATTTTTATCAAAACATAAATATTTCTTTAATTAACTATAAATAATATAGATCCAATCATAATATGGAAATATATATTTTTAATTAATGAAATTAGGATTAAAAAAAATATTATATACAATATTAATGCTATGAAACCACCCTCACATACACTAAGATAATACATGTCCTTGGGTATATGATCATCAATAAATCACAATGGGAACACATTATAAAAATATTTAATTTATGTTTGAATCAATATAAATAAATTATCAAATAATAATAATTTAATCATCATATATGTTATATCTCTTAAACTCCTCACTTTTGACATAAATAAGGGAGTGTAAGTATTTTACTCATCCATTTATAAATTATTGTGATTCTCTTAAAATTATTTAATATTTCTCAATTATTTATCAATTGGAATAAAAATTTGTTATCTACGACATCATGAAATATTTTTATCTCATCATTCAATGAACATAATACAAGAGTTAGGTGAATTTAAAAATTACATTATAGTAAGAAATTTATTTTCTCATATCTAAAATATCTACTATATAAAAAATAATATAATTTAAGTGACAAATGTTATCAAATATTAGTCTTGAAATAGATGTTTTAATCAGTGTAAAACATCAATATGATCAACAAAAAAGCATTAGTAATATTAATCGTCTTCAATGAATGAAATCACACCAAACATTAAAAAGTCAAATTAATTTCTCATTTACTATGAAATATAAATTAAAGGAAAAATGGATAGTTTTTTTACAAAAAATATGTCATGGTTTTGAATTAATTTATTTTTCAAAAGTTATTTTCCTTCATCATCCTTATTTCAACATTTAGTTATTATTTATAGTTTGAAATAATTAATTACAATGATATTTTAATTAAATAGTCGTACCTAATACCTAATGAAACACTACGACATTATTTAATAAATTCAAATAATCCCCCTTTATCATAGATAGCCTCCCCAGATGTGCTAAATGTCATGAAAGAAAATAAGATTATTTGTAGAAAGTATAATTTTAACATCCCTACCAAGATAACCCTCAAACTGGTAGTCGGACCGGCAACCAAATGTCCTCAAGAACTTCTCCCCACATGATATAGGTTGCTGACTAGTAGCGAGGGTCTACGGATTTTTAGTGGGGAGACTATAACCTCACATTCATAGTTCTCAATCACAATTGATAACAAACTTTGAAATCTGTGGAAGCATTTAAAACAATATTTAGCGAGTTAATGAAAATTTCCAATGCTATTTTATATAATGCATGCATGTCTGGGGGATACATATCATAATGAAGTAAAAAACAACATTATTTACTTTAAAATTGAAAATTTTAGAAAGGAGTCAAGCACCAACGGTGATCTCCACAAGTATCTTGACCTCTCACTCAGTCCTTTGCTCCTAACTCCCTGGTACATGTAGCACCCAAATATGATGGTCCACAATTTTGCAAATAAGAAAGTCTACCCAGTTACCCCAGTGCAATGGTGTCCCAAAGAGGGTGTGAGCTATACATATTAGTTGGATAAGGCCACCGGTTGTCTAGCTCAATCTAAACAATGCAATTTAACAAATGGTGTGCAAATACAACAAGGTAATAACATAACTGAATAACTAACCAACAACCCATCGAGTTTTCAAAGGGATACCTAATGAAGATACCGTCATCTTCACATGGTTGGAATAAGATAATTCTCTTGAATAATAAAATAATATTTATCAAACATACATACCTTTCAACACTTTACCATTTATTCTTTATTTAACAATTAATTATCTACAGTGTTCCTATGGTACCCCGTACCTCAGTGCCAAATTTGGATCTTTCCAGAACTATAATAATTATCAATCATTCATTATTTAATCAAATTCTACTAGATCATGATTCATATTCCTCATTCATTTCATAATTCATTCATATAATCGACTATTATTGTATAATTCCTTGCCTCACACCTAAAAACCTAATTCATATATTTATACTATTGGGTTAAGAATTCCAAGTCTAACAATAATTTCTCATTCGGTGTAGATAATCATCTAACACCCTCAAATATATGAGAATAGAAAACTATTGGGGAGGAATTTAATTCCAATGTACCAACACCTACATTGGTCTAGGATTCCATACTAAGCACCACATTAACATTCAGTTACATCATTTGATTACTTTTGGGGAGAAACGCCATATCCATGTCCCAAATTCTACATTGGTCTAGGATTCCATTCTTAGAAACAAATTCTCATTCATTTATATCATTTGATAACTATTGGGGAGGAACACCATGTCCATGTCCCAACATCAAAATTGGTCTAGTATGCCAAACCTAACACCACATTTTCATTCATTTACATGAGTTGATAACCCACAATAAATAGCCATATTATCCCAGTATTAATCCAACAATTAGTTAAATATATCAAAGGTCATTTTTTAAGACAACAATGAACTAATAAAATAACCCATCAATTAATTCATCAATTATATAATATATAAACACTATTATTTTTTGATAAATAATTCTTCAAAATTAATTCTCCAAAACATTACTGAAAGAGCGCATAATTAATACAACATTAATTATCTCATATCATTCAAAGTATCATATCCCCATTAATCAACCATTAGTTTTATAAATTATCCAATTCAATGTCTTATAAATAATCCCCATATTAATTATCAATACTTCAATGTCATGCATAAAATTAATTCACAATTAATTATTTTATTCTAAATAACATATTTCCATAATTAATTCTTCACAATTAATTATCCAAATCAATTATAAACATATCATAATTAATTTTCACAATTAATTACCATTAATAAACATCATGACACATAATTATATTACCCATTTTTTATCGTACATAGGAAAAAATGATCTCAAAATTAATTCTCCCCCAATTAATTATGTTAACAAAACCAATTCAATATTTTAATTACTATTCCCAAGGTTCATAATTAATTCAATAATTAATTATCTTATCTTATCCAATTAAAAACCAATAATTAATTCTGAGATTAATAAAATAAACTTATCTCACCCAATACATATAAATTCGACATAACCCATGTGAATAATAAAAAAGTGAAGAAATTATAATTCACATAACCGTAATCTAACAAACATGTCACTTTAATCATTACTTTTTATCATTAAGGTAGAGCGTCTCCTTTGGAGGGGTTTTATTATAGAAAATGATTTTGTAATCTAACAAATAATAATAAATTTTATCCAATATTAAAGTAAAAATTATCAAAAGTAGTATATTAACAAAAAATGCATGTTTACCAAATAATATGATATTTGAGGATCCTACCTCAGGGAATTGGCCAAACCAACTCTTATTAAATTAAACAGCAAAATACTCGTGCACACAAACCTCCACAAAAGCATGTGCACACTAGGAATTCATTTCCAAACCAAATAATAATTAACTGGAACTCATAAATATAGCGGTAGAGACCAACACAAAACCAAAAAATTCATCAAAAATCAAAACACATGATCAAAACTAAATCAAGGGTTAAAATACAATGAAAGAATATAAACACTTTAAAAAAATATGATGTTGGCATACCAAATCAGGACCAACCGCCTTGATTAAATTGGTAGTTGTAGAAATACGGACCGACAGTTCCAAATACATCTTCGTACCACATAAAATCAGATGAATAGAAGAAACTGAATTAACGTCGGGCCTTAGGTATTCGACATCATGTAGTCCGGTTGAAGAAGGGCCAAAATGACGTATGCATATAAGGAAACATGAGAAGAAGGACAAAACTCAACAAGATGGACAGCTTCCATGAAGGTACCACCATGGTCCGGTGTGTGGAGAGGGAGCCAAATTGGGGATTGGAGCACCTCACCATGGGAGAATAAGGGGAGTGGGTAGCGTCTCACCCTACTACGCACCTCCTTCTAATAACCCCAATTATTTTTATAATAATTAATACGATAATAATAATAATAATAATAATAAATACCATATTATTATTTGTATTTTAATTTAAATGATTCTTTGGTAATACCCATAACACCCCCATTAAACTTCATTTAATCAAATTCATCTCCAAAGAATGTAATTAAAAAAAACCACCTTAACAAGTTTAATTAAATTCCCTTCAACGAATTTAATTAATAAATGAAAAACTCATCGTTATTTTATTAAATTCTTATAACATAAAATTCAATTAGATCATTTCCATTGATTTCCATTCAATATTTAAATTCACCCTATAATTTAATTAAATTAGGTAAACCCCAACTCCACCTTAATTCATCATTTAATTTAATTCCATTGACATGGATCTAATTAAATAAAACTATAACTCATTATCAATTATTGAAAATCTCTCATATTAATTAAATTAAATGAAACCCCATTTTTCAATTTTAATTAAATTAATTTTTTATCCAAGAATTTAATAAATTAAAAACCCATATATCATAATATATAATTAAATCTGTTGTAGATGGGAATATAATTAAATTAAATAACTGAAAACCCAAAACGGGGTAAGAGGCACTATTTCTCTCACACAGTCTGGAAAACCCTACGCCATCCATGTGGAACCTTATCTCTAAGGAACCTACATTACAATGTTTCTTTTGCATGGTTTTCATAACCATTCCCAGATGATGCGAGCTCCACTGTCTCACCTCAGTCAACATTCAAGTTTTCACCTGCACAATTTGACCAACCGGGATTAGCTTGTAAGAATGCCACCACCAGGTTCGATGCTCTCAAAACCCATTGTAAACCCCTTAAAACTCTTCAAACTATTACCCAAGCCCATTATCAACAATTTTAAATTTTTCAAACTCGTGAAACATCATCCCTATTAATTTTTTGTGACTGACCCATCCAACAAACAAAAATGTTCCAAAACTTTCATATTTTAACTTGTTTCAATAACCAGGGACATTACAGTTTACCCACCTTGAAATCATCTCATTCATGAGATACTAATAGGGACAAATACAACATTAACCAACCCAACATGGTCCTAATGACTCATTTGAACAATTACATTGCATTTCTAAACAACAAACACACTTTTTACCAAATCACAAGCCCAACAACATGATTATTCTAAACCCAATAAAAATATATGAATCCGACCCAAATCATCAATATTTCACATAACCAAGCCCACACTACAAGCAGCATAGTCTAGTCATCGTCTACTCAATTTATATTTCCATACCCAAAACCTATAGCAACCACTAACTCAGTGACATTCCTTTAAAATGATACCATCACCAACCACAAGATACCAATTTCCTCGCATGACATTCCATGACCTCTCAAAGTCATGTAATCTAAAGGATGCCTTAAAAATATTTTTTCCCTGAAAAAATAAATGTGTAACCCAATGAACCACACATACAATGTACAACCCAATCATCAACAACTTATCCAGTCCAACAACTTTAAAAAAAATTAGCATGGTGTGTGACCGAAGCTATCTCAATTCCTCCTAGATGAGGTAGAGATTGTGGGAAAGCTCGTCTCACTGAAAAGAGAACACTAAGAATACACCCAAGTCACAAAAAGATCATTTGAACTATCACCGATTGATTCTTTACCGAAAGGCTAAGATTATCCTAAAAATGCATCATCAAACAAACTGTGATGCCTATATCTCCCAAGGCACCATTTTTTCATCAAATCATACTAATAAAACAAATTAAAAGAATATCCTAAGGACAATTACCCACCTTATGATTTTCAATGTGATAGAATAAATGATCATTCGCTCATAAGGGAACTATCATAGAAACACCATAAATGCAAGTGTGATTTTCCTTGAACCATGATCACCAAACCAACATATCATATGAAATCCACAAGTTCAACTTATCATCATTTCAAAACAACCAAGTACCAAAAATTATAGTATGGGAAACAACACTATAACGACACAAACATGAAAAGATCACAGTGGAACAAAGTATGTCATGATCTTAGGGTAATACCTACCACAGGCTTGTCCTTTATAAATCATATGGGTCAACCAAATTTCTTGGTTATAGAAAACATAAATTAGTTGTCCCAAAATCCCCCATTACATTTTATTCATTTCATTGTATTCATTTCAACCAATAAACACTGAAATAATTTTAACAAAATGAAAATTAATATTCCACAACAAAGAACTTGGTCTTTAAAAAATACACATTAGACAAAACAGGAAATCTATAATTAACATATTCTTAAAAATTGAACATTTAATGTCATTTCATTTTAAATCATGATATTTAAATTTTAAATTCATTTTAATCAAAAGGCGAACTCTGAGGATCCCATTTAAATCAAAACGAATAGGTTCTTTATAATGTAACACAATTACAGTTTATTTTATTAAAAACTCAATTTTTTTACATTTATAACCATTTTCAAACACACTATGGTTATTCTAGGTTGAGTCACATGGGTGGGCATCTACCAATCTATAAGGCACACATACAAATTATCGCTCAAATTTGGAAACCATTTTTCACAATTAATATTCATTTATCAATTTTTAAACTTTATTTTCTAATTTTTCTATCATTGGAATACACGACTTACCCTTTTCCATTTATAAGGCACCTATACACGTTGAAAATAAAATTGGATCTCGTGGAAGATGTAATCAATCATTTTTTATACTCATGATTCCATTTACACATCAATACTACTCTAGAATGGTATCCTTACCAATAATAAAACAACTTTTTATAACACATAAGCATGTCACAACATCCACACATGGTAATAACAGAGGCTTCATGTCATATAAACACCTAAACATGTTATATCTATCACTGAAACATACTATCTAATTGGGTATTCTAAAGTAAATAAATACATGGAATTATACCCAATGAATACAATCAAAATTACCTTCCACTCTACTAATTCAAATAAATTGAATGTGATATGAATGACTTCTAAATCTCTAAGTTCATTAGATGATGCATGAAATGTAATTTGCCTTCTATATCAGGCCAATGAAAATGTTCGAAATTCTCAAAATCAATAAGCAGCGGAAAATAACCCATTCCCTCAAGGTGAAATCATATCAATGGTAACATCAAACAATATAAACCTCAATTCCCATCACTGGATAGTTGGTCTATTCCCGTACATGGGGTGATCAATACAAAGAATGACTATAAACTGGGCACCGACAGTTTCCCATTCTCTATTCTACCATCCTAAAAAAATACAGAGGAAAAAAAGAATGAATACTTGAACATTGGATACCAATTTGTAATGTCTCAATCTGGCTTACCCATGAACAAGTAGCTGGACTGATCTTCAAAAGACCCCATGAGCATCTCCCCATACTCCAGAGGCTACTAACAAGATGCGAGAGTCTATGGATAGTCAGTGGGGAGAATATACACTCATATTCAGAGTGCAAAATGGAGAGAGAAAATAAACACAAAAAATGTCGATGCATATAAAAAAAGACTCAAATAGATAATGAAAATTTCCAATTCCAGATTATACAATGTATTCATGTCATGGTGATATATATCTGAAGGTTGTAATCAAAAAAAAATGTTTAAATTACAATACAAAAATAAAAAAGGACCGAAGTCCTAGGGGAGATCTCCAAGAGCTCCTAAATTATTACTCTGTCCATTTCTCCTAACATCCATGTACACCTAACACCCACAAGCAAAGGTTAGCAGTTGTTCAAAAAAAAAGTCTACTCAGGTACCCCCATGCAATGTCTACCCAAATATGGTGTGAGATATACATCTCAGTAGGCCTGGACCATTGGTTCTCTAGAACAATATAGACAATGTAATATAAAAATTGATGTGAATATATAAAAAGATAATAACAGAACTGAATCAATAACCAACACCCCATCCATGTTCCAAAGGGACGCTTGATGATGATACCTACTTAGACTCTTGGCTGGAATAAGAGTCCGCTCATGAATAATACCATCATATTTATCAAACATAAATACCTCTCAACACATTCCATTTATTCTCTATTTAATCGCTTATTATCTCCAAGGCTACCATGGTATCTTTTTCCTCAATACCAACTTCGGCTCATACTATAACTCTAATTATTAATAATTTTTCTCTATTTAATCACATTCAAATAAAGAATGATTCATATCTCTCATTCAATATATAACTAATTCATATAAGTTATGTAATTTCCCCGACCTCGCCGGCCCATTCCTTTTTCAAAAAGAAGGCCACAAAGTGTTCTGGAGGGTAAATTTGGACTATTACTACACCTTCCAGAATTATGAATCTACACACCGTGTAGTTAGAGTACACGTCGTGTACCCCCTTTCCGGGTATACCCTGTGTTGAAGGTCATGTCCTTGCCATGTGAAATAAATGGGTACACACCTCGTATCCAATACTACACGCCGTGTAGTCTCTCCCCGCGTACGCGTTACCGTGTGTTGACCAGTCAACAACCATGTGCCATGTTGGAGCGGTGTCCTTGCCATGTGAAATAAATGGGTACACGCCATGTATCCAATACTACACATTGTGTAGTCCCTCCCTGTGTATGTGTTACCCTCAAACAGTGTGTTGACCAGTCAACGGCTATGGAGCCGTGTTGGAAGCCTCTTGGAGATCATGTGAAATAACTGAGTACACTCCGTGTACCATAATTTACACGCCGTTTACTTTTATTTTCTCACCTATAAAAGGAGGGGTCCCATCCTCTTTTTCAACTCACCCCTATCCTCCCCATTCCTCTGAGTAGAGCTCTCCTAAGAGACTCGAAGGATCCTTTTCTTCCATAACTTCTTCGTCCGAGCTCTGATTTATGATCCGTCAGTGGCCACGGGATCGTAACGTCAAGGTGGAACTTTTGAGCATGGATCTATTGTCTTTCCTCCGGCCTTCCTTTTTAACTTCCACCTGAGGAGGTTTTGCTGGTACCCGACAGAAGTGACAGACACCGACGAACATCTTCTAAAGTTGATCTGTTGGATCATTGTGATCAGAACCTGTTGATTTAGGGATCTTACCTTCGTCTCTCTAATATGTGCTTCATGCGAGGTGGGTGTTCTCTTGTTTATGTGAAACACTTTTAATCCAGTTTAATAAAGATAATAACTGGCTTACATAATGAGGATGGGAAGTTTGTGAATGTGGTTATATTATTTATATCATGTGATATTATGTTTTGAATTGAATAGGCTTATGCCAACTGAAAATAATGGTTGTTGGGGGCCTTTTCTTGCACAATTAAATGTTTCCCTATAATTCTAGACTATTTTTGGGAATGGAGCTTTGTGGAATGTGGGAATTGGTTAATCACGTAAAGTTGGCTAATTAAAATCTGTAACCCTTGTGTGATCACCCCGATTGAAAAAAATGGAATAATGAACATGTGGGTGTTGGCTTGGTTAAGTGGCTTGCAATGGGGGTTTTTTGTGGGTTTTTGTGGATCGGGTGAGCAGCAGTGCTGCGGTTGACTTGGTTATGGGTTGGTGTGAATGCTATGATGGTGATGTGTAGCGGGGCTGCGATAAATGGAATTAAAGGGATAATGATGTATAGGTTCCGATGTGTTTGTGGTTATGGTGGTCGGAAGCGGGGCTGTAGGGATGGGTTTAAATGTGAACAGGATATTGGTTATGAATAATAAATAAAAAGTGGAATAGATAATAAATGGCGGGGCATGGTAGTGGAATGGGATAAATAATCAATGGGTTTGTTGGTTAATAATAATGTTTTTATTGTGCTAGTGTATTACTAACTTGATTTGTGGATGGCAGGGATACGTTCTATAAAGGATCGATGTGGTTGGTTGTGGATAGTTTCCCAGTAGTTAAGGAACTAATAAACTAATTCTGCTAAAACATGAAAACCAAAATGGGGTTGGGGTTGTTTTTTGTATGCATGCATTGTGGTCGCAGTGTCGAGGCACGTGCTCAGTTTCTCTGTTTATAAGCCATAGGTTGGGATGAGTGGTTGCTATATGTATATATATATGTATCTTTTGTGTTTTATCACACCCCACCCATGTTGATCACTTAGTGTCGAACACTCCAATTTCATGGGAGAGGGTGTTTTCCCCTTAGTTATTAGCTCCTTCCTGCTCCTTCTTCCCTAGGCTGTGATCGATAGAGGTGACCTTACACCTAAGGATATTTGGGTAGGTTTCGATTGGGGTGGATTGGCCCAAGACTCTTCAAGAAGGCTTACTTTTTCTCAAGAATCTTCAGGATGAGGCCCAGGTGTGTGCGGGCGGGATACGTGGTGGTGAGGCCCAGTTGTGTGTGGGTGGGATACGAGGTGGTGAGGCCCAGGTGTGTGTGGGTGGGATGTGTGGTTGTGAGGCCCAGGTTTGTGCGGGCGGGAAGAGTGTGGCAGTGTCAGGACGTTCGCCGTTAGGAAGAGTAGCTAACTGGTGGGAGATGGTGCGGGGTACCTAATACTCTTCTTCTTATATACTACTACCTGTTGTGATTGTGTTTTGGTGAGAGTGGCTGGTGATGTTGGGTGGATAGATTTCCTTGCGAGGATTCTTCTGCTTTTCTCACAGGACATTAGGATGTCTCCCCACTTTTTCATGAGAGCTTTAGTTTTCCCTACTTAGTATACTTGTATGCTCACCCTACGTTTACTTTCAGGTTTCCAGGATGACTACCAAGGCCATACGGGACCCTACTAGTTGGACAGTTGGAGTTATTGCAGCTGTTGTACTCTTGTATTGTTTTGGTATTGTACTTTTGAGCTTTCCTGTACTTGTACCTTGTTATTAAATTATTAAAACATGCATGTGGGCTTGGTTTGGGTTTATTTCTATACACTTTTTCTTTTCCATTTTGGTGGTTTAATTTTCCTATTTCCCAATCATAAAATAATATAAGGGTAATTCCTCCCATAATTGTAAAAACTCATACCTTTGGTGCTAGTCGCCAACCCGGGGCCTACTAGAAGCGGGACTCGGGGGGTCATTATCTCCCTTTCACCATTGCCAGCTCCAGAGGGGAATCTTTGGTGGGAGGGGGTCGTGACGGAATGGTATCAGAGGAGGTTGAGAGATAGGATAGAGTCTGGAGTTAGGAACATTGAGGATTGCATGGGATGGTAGGGAAACAGTGTTGGTTAATCTTGGTGCGTGACATAGGCCAGGGAAGTCCGGCTAGGACACGGGATTTTAGGGCCCCCCTGATCCGATGCAAGGACTCTGAGCCATCCGAATGACCATGTGTGACCACATTGATTGCAGGGTAGAGACCCTAGGGAAGGTACATGCATCATCATTATTGTGTTTTACTTGATTTGGGCGTTCTGGGAAAGAAATTAAAATAATGTGATAAAATAAAATAAAACCTTGATAAATTTCCTTACCACATGGGCTCAGGCGATCCTTGTTTACCATACAGCTAGGGCACCTGGAAGTCGTCCACGAGTGGCTTAGACGGCCGAGGCCCAGCAGATTCAGGTGGTCGATCAGTGGGGGATTGACCGATAGGAGGAAGATAGCCAGTGGCAGAAGACTCTACATTATTTCCAGTGGCAAACCCTCAAGAAGTACGAGGGTATTACTTCAGATACGGATATGGAGGGGTGGATTGAGGAGCTAAGGATTGTTTTTACCTTGATACATGCTCCGAGGGTGTATAGGGTTCCCCTAACAGTCAGTCAGGTGAGAGGCACGGTGCGGCAGTGGTGGATGATCTACCTCGGAGAGAGAATAGAGGTAGAGGTTCCATGGGCTGACTTTGAGAAGGAATTCCGAGAGGAATTCCTTTCTTCCATGATCAAGGGGGAGAAGTGACAGGAGTTACTCTCCCTTAAGCAGGGGAGTATGTCATTATGAGAGTTAGGGATCAAGTTCTAAGATCCCCTGCGCTTTCCTCCGGATCTCTTTCCGGATGAGGAGTCTCGGCCGAGACATTCGGAGGAGGCGCTTCGTCCTTCGCTCTAGTATGTTGTCACCCCCTTCACCCTTCTGACGTACTTGGCAGTACAGAAGATGGCAGATGTTGTAGAGAGGATTCACTCACTGGGAGGTGCACCACAAGAGGGGATCCAACTGAGCTCGTCAAAGGGGGAAGGCATTCAGCAGCAGGTCTCCTACGACGGGACCTTCCAGGTTCAGGCCAGTGGGGAGCAGGCCCCAGCAGTTCCAGTTTAGATCTTCAGGTCCTCATCCCTTTTTCACGAGCCCAGGACCAAATTGTTTTTCCTGTAGAGGTTTTGGGAACATTCAGAGTCATTGCCCGACCCGAGCTCAGTACGATGGAGGTGGGCAGGTTCAGTGCCCACCTCGGCAGCACCAGTTTCCAGCGAGGCCCTTCTAGCAGCATTAGGACCATGCTCCTCCGAGGGCAGACTTAACGGGAGGAGGCCGACCTTAGGGTGATCCACGGGGGCCTCGACTAGGGCTTGTTCAGAGAGGTGGACGAATCAGAGAGGCAGAGGAGCTGGGCGTGGACAGTTGCACGTAGTAGAGTTCACAGCTCCGGCAGGACCAGAGGTGGTGCGCGGTACGATTTTTTTGTTCATCACTCTCGTTTCTACGTTGTTCGATTTGGGAGCTTCACACTCCTTTGATGGACCTGGTCTAGCCCATGCTTTGGGACTAGACATAGAGAGATTCCATACCATTGGTGCTGAGTAAATTAGTTAGAGGCCAGACCAGCGTATCTTGTGGTTTCTAGGGATGTGGGCTGACGTTGGGACCGCATCAATCTAGTGGATACCTTCTTCTGTTATAGATGAAGCCATACGATGTCATCCTAGGCATTGAATGGTTGTTTTCTGTTAGTGCCGTTATCAACTACTTCCGGAGAAGAGTCATGTTGTTTGACATGGACGGGCAGCGTATAGCTTTTGTTGGCGAGAGGAGATATCATGTGGGAATCCAGAGTGTGGAGCCTCTCCTTTCTTTGTTAGGCGGGTTATCAGTGGTTCCAACAGAAACAAAGATGATGGATGTCTTGGGGGTTGTTGGGGAGTTCCTCGATGTTTTGACTGAGGAGGTTGTGACTCTACGCCCCCCCCCCCTCGACATGACGTTGAGTTTGGGATAGACTTACAGCTTGGTGCCCGTCCGATTTCGATGGCCCCTTATCGGATGACACCTTTGGAGTTGCGGGAGTTTCGGATTCAGATTGACGATCTGATGGAGAAGGGTTTTGTTCGACCCAACATGTCGCCATGGGGTGCTCTAGTTTTGTTTGTAAAGAAGGCAGATGGTGGTCTCAGGCTATGCATAGACTACCGAAGGTTGAACCAGGTAACGGTCAACAACCGTTACCCCCTTCCAAGGATATATGATCTCTTCGACCTACTGAGGGGAGCAGGTTGGTTTTCTAAGATTGATCTACGATCTGGATAACATAATCTGAGGGTAATGTACAGTGACATCTCGAATATGACTTTCAAGATCAGGTATGGGCACTTCGAGTTTGTAGTGATGTCATTTGGAGTTACGAATACACTGGCTATGTTCATGGGCCTTATAAACATTGTCTTCCAAGAGTTTCTGGACTGTTTCATCGTTGTGTTTATCGATGACATCCTGATCTACTCAAGATTAGAGGAGGAGCATGTTGAGCATTTTAGGGCAGTCTTGGAAGTCATTCGACACCACCAGCTTTATGGGAAATTGTCAAATTGTAAGTTCTTGACACAAGAAGTACAATTCCTTGGGCACATAGTGTCTCAACATGGAGTATCAGTGGACCCGTCGAAGGTTGAGGCAGTTTTTTCTTGGGCAACACCCACGAGCATGACAGAAGTTCATAGTTTCCTGGGGTTAGCAGGTTACTATCGGAGGTTCATTTCGGACTTCTCTCGAGTTGTTTCTCTATTGAAAACTTTGACTAGGAAGAACCATGTCTTCCTATAGGGTGAGAAATTCCATAAAGCTTTTGACTACCTGAAGTAAAAGTTGGTCAGTGCTCTCGTACATAGGTTTTCAGAGGAAGGTTTGTTGTATGAGGTGTTTTGTGATGCTTCTGGCATTGGTCTGGGGTGTGTGCTGATGCAGAAGAAGGGAGTGATTTGTTATGGGTCTAGGCAGTTGTGCCTTCACGAGCACAACTATGCCACCCATGACCTAGAGCTTGAAATAGTAGTGTTCGCACTGAATTTTTGGAGACATTACCTCTTTGGTAAGCGCTTTGTGGTCTTCTCAGATCATAAGAGCATGTGTTATATCTTCTCCTAGAATGACCTGAACTTATGGCAGTGGAGATGGGTCGAGTTTCTCCAAGACTATGACTTCGGGATCTCTTACACTGAAGGTAATGGAAACGTTTTGGATGATGCCCTGAGCAGGAAGTTTCATAAGGAAGTGGTTTGGGAATCCGCTGATGCTTGGAAAGTGTTGGGAGAGTTGGTTTCCTTGCACATGGATGCAAGGGTAGAAGGTGTTAGATGCTATTTGTTTCAAATGATAGTGTAGTCCTTCATGTTGTAGTAGGTGGAAGAATCACAGTGGGGGGACTCCGAGGCAGAAGTGATGTGGGATCGTGTCAATCAGGGAAACGCTCCAGAAGGATGGTCATAGGACATCCAACATCAAATGCTTTTCCATGGAAGTTTATTTGTTCCGGAGGCGATGTGTGATGGAGTTCTCTGTGAGTTCCATAGCTCAGCCTTGGTGGTACATTCAGGAGTTTCAAAAATGTACCGAGGCCTGAGGGAATAGTTTTGGTGGCCCGTGGTAAAATGGGCAGTGGCAAAGTTTGTGGCTAGATCCCTTGTGTGTCAGCATGTGATAGTTGAACACCGTGTTCCCAGTGGTTTTTTGCGTCCTTTAGAAGTCCCCGAGTGGTAGTGGGATGACATCTCAATGGACTTTGTCACAGGACTACCAAGAGCTCAGGGTGGTTATGATGTTATCTGGGTAGTGGTGGATCGATTGATGAAATCAGCTCACTTCTTAGCAATTAAAGAGTCGGGACTGGTGAGTACCTTAGCATAGAGGTAAGTATACGAGGTGGTGCATTTGCATGGAGTACCGAAGACTATCGTCTTAGACCGGGATACTCGGTTTACCTCACGATTCTGGAGGGGGTTACAACATGCTTTTGGCACCCAGCTACACCTTAGCATTTGTTTCCACCACCAGACCGATGAAAAAACAGAGCGGACTATCCAGACGCTGGAGGACATGCTGCGACCATGCGTTCTAGATATTGGAGGATCATGGGTACGACACATGCCTTTAATAGAGTTTTCCTACAACAACAGCTTCAACTCTAATATTTTCATGGCGCTGTTTGAGGCTTTTTATGTAATACCATTTCGTTCACCAATTTTCTGGGTAGAGGTTGGTGAGACGGTGCTCTTGGGACAGAGGTAGTATAGAGCACCACAGAGAAAGTCCAGTTTTTACGTGAGAGGATGAAAGTGGCTCAGGACCGACATAAGTCTTATGCGGATCGTCGGAGGAGGCCCTTGATGTTCGAGGTGGGCGATCATGTTTTTTTAATGGTTTCCCCTAGATGGGGGCATCAGAGGTTTGGGAAAGGGAGAAAGCCCTCACTGATGTTCATCGGACCTTTTGAGGTGCTGAGGCGAGTCGGCAAGGTGGCATATCAGCTATCCCTGCCACCTCAGTTGGAGAAGGTTCATGATGTCTTCCCCATCTCCCAGCTTCGTCAGTACATACACGAAGACTCTCACATTATCGACTGGGGAGAGTTAGATATAGGAGATGATGAAACCTTCGAGGAACAACCAGTCAGAATCGAGGATCGTAAAGAGAATTTCCTCCATGGACAAACCATTTAGTTGGTGCATGTGTTGTGGAGGCATGGTAGCCTTGAGGAGAGCACTTGGGAGTGGGATACCCAGATGCACTCTCAGTACCCGGAGTTTTTTTGACTTGTGTTTCCCTTGTTCTTCTGAGCTATGTGTTGATTTTATACTCTGTACCTTTGATTTATGGAATGCTTGGCTTGTCGGTTGTGAGAAATTTTGTTTCCTTGTTCCCTGGTAATGTGTAACATGTCTGGATGTGTGGGGAAAGGGAAAACCCTGATCCTTAATCGAGATGCATTAATGCAGATTCGATTGAACCCGTGCGGGCGAGTCAGTTCCTCCTAAAGTGGATAATATCTCGACATAGGAGAAGGAATTCTCCCCCAAACCACATGTTCGGCCAGTGTGTTGGTTGTGTGGCGTTGGGGGTGGCGCAAATTGGAAAATAATAATATATGGAAGTGTTAAGGCCCAATCCTTAATCGAGACACATTAATGTGGATGGGATTAAACTCGTGTAGGCGAGTCATTGCCGCCTAATGCGAATAATAACTCGACATAGGAGAGGGAATTCCTAACGCCTATAATTTGGGTTGTTGGTTGGGTTCCTGTTAGAACGAGAACCCTAAGAGGTATCTTGTTGGGTTTCTATAGGTGGTTTTTTGAATTCTTAAGGATGAGAATGTTTTAAGAGGTATCTGATGTAATGGACCAGACCTCTCTGGCCCATTCCTTTCTCAAAAAGAATACCATGAAGTGTTCTGGAGAATAAAATCGACTATTACCACACCTTCCAGAATTTTGAAACTACACGCCATGTAGTTTGAGTTCACACCATGTACCCCCTTGCCGGGTATACCCCGTGTTGAAGGTTGTGTCCTTGCCATGTGAAATAAATGGGTACACGCCGTGTATCCAATACTACACGCCATGTATTATCTCCCCACGTACACATTACCGTGTGTTGACCAGTCAACAGATGTGTGCCATGGTGGAGTCGTGTCCTTTCCGTGTGAAATAAATGGGTACACGTTGTGTATCTGATACTACACGTCGTGTCGTCCCACCCCGCGTATGTGTTACGCTCAAACTGTGTGTTGACCAGTCAACGACCATGAAGCCATGTTGGAAGCCGCATGGAGGCCGTGTGAAATAACTGAGTACACGCGGTGTACTATAAAGTACACACCGTGTACTTTTTCTTTTCTCACCTATAAAATGAGGGGTCCCCTACTCCTTTTCAACTCACCCCTCTCCTCCCCATTCCTCTGAGTAGAGCTCTTCCAAGAGACTCGAAGGCTCCTTTTCTTCCATAACATCTTCATCTGAGCTCCGATTTACGATCCGTCAACGGCCACGTGATCGTAACAATGAGGCGGAAATTCAATGGTTGTATTTGTTGTCTTTACTTCGGCCTTCCTTTCCAAATTCCAGCTGAGGAGGTTTTTCTTGGACCCGAAAGAAGTTTCGGACACCGACAGACGTCTTCTAAAGTAGATCTGGGGGAGCATTGTGATCTGAACCTATTGAGGTAAGGATCTAAGCTTCGTCTCTCTAATTTGTGCATCATGCGGGGTGGGTGTTCTCTTGTTTACGTGAAACACTTTTGAACTAGTTTAATAAACATAAAAACTATCTTACATAAAGGGGATGGGATGTTTGTGAATGTGGTTACTTTATTTATATCTTGTGATATTATGTTCTGAATTGAATAGGATTATTCCTACTAAAAATCATGGTCATTGGGGGCCTTTGCTTGCGAAATTAAATGTTTCCCTATCTTTCTAGACCATTTTTGTGAATGTAACTTTGTGTAATGTGGGAATTGGTTAATCATGTAATGTTGGCTAATTAAAATCTGGAACCCTTGTGTAATCACCTCGGTTTAACAAAATGGAATAATGAATATGTGGGTGTTGGCTTGGTTACGTGGCTTGCGATGGAGGTGTTTTGTGGGTTGTTGTGGATCAAGTGAGCAGCGCAGCTGCGGTTGACTTGGTTGTGGGTTGGTTCGAATGCTATGATGGTGACGGGCAGCGGGGCTGCGATAAATGGTATTAAAGGGATGATGAAGTATGGGTTCCGATGTGTTTGTGGTTATGGTGGTAGGCAGTGGGGATGAAGTGATGGGTTTAAATGTGAACGGGCTATGGATTGTGAATATTAAATAAAAAGTGTATGAGTTAATAAATGGCGGGGCATGGTAGTGGAACCGGATAAATAATCAATGGGTTGGTTGGTTAATAAGAAGGGATTTTTTGTTCTTGTGTTTTCCTAACATGATTTGTGGATGGCAGGGATATGTTATACGAACGATCAATGTTGTTGGTTGTGGATAGTTTCCCAGTAGTTAAGGAACTAATAATCTAATTCTTCTAAAACGTGAAAACCTAAATGGGGTTGGGGTTCTTTTTTGTATGCATACTTCGTGGTAGCAGTGCGGAGGCACATCCTCAGTTTCTCTGTTTAGAAGCCATAGGTTGGGCTGAGTGGTTGCTATATGTATATATATCTGTATCGTTTTTGTTTTATTGCACCCCACCCATTTTGAGCACTTAGTGCCGAACACTCCCATTTCATGGGAGAGGGTGTTTTCCCCTTAGTTACTAGCTCCTTCCTTCTCCTTCTTCCCTAGGCTGTGATGGATTGAGGCGACCTTAGACCTAAGACTATTCGGGTAGGGTTCGATTGGGGTGGATTGGCCCAAGACTCTTCGGGCAGGCTTAGTTTTTCTCTAGAATCTTTGGGATGAGGCCCACGTGTGTGCGGGCGAGATGTGTAGTTGTGAGGCATAGGTGTGTGCAGGCGGGAAGAGTGTGGCAGCGTCAGGATGTTTGCTGTTAGGAAGAGCAGCTAACTAGTGGGAAATGGTGTGGGTTACCCAATACTCTTGATTTTATATACTACTACCTGTTGTGATTGTGTTTTGGTGAGAGTGGCTGGTGAGGTTGGGTGGATAGATTTCCTTGCTAGGTTTCTTCTGTTGTTATCATGGGACATTAGGATGTCTCAACACTTGTGCACGAGAGATTTAGGTTTCCCTACTGAGTATACTTGTATTCTCACCCTACGTTTACTTTCTGGTTTCCAGGAGGACTACCAAGGTCGTGCGGTACCCTACTAGTCGGACAGTTGGAGTTTTTGTAG
Source organism: Viscum album (assembly GCA_963277665.1). Taxonomy (NCBI): domain Eukaryota; kingdom Viridiplantae; phylum Streptophyta; class Magnoliopsida; order Santalales; family Viscaceae; genus Viscum; species Viscum album. Next base: position 288,346,460 of record OY728126.1, on the reverse strand, counting down.
TTGGTGTACTCTTGTTTTCTTTTGGTATTGTACTTTTGAGCTTTCTTGTACTTTTACCTTGTTATAAAATTGTTTAAACATGCATGTGGTCTTGGTTTGGGTTTGTTTCTATACACTTGTTCTTTTCCTTTTTGGTGGTTGACTTGTCCTATTTCCATATCTTAAAATAATAAAAGGGTAATGCCTCCCATATTTGTGAAAACTCATACACTTGCTTCTAGTCGCCAACCCAGGGCCTACTGGAGGAGGGACTCGGGGATCATTATCTCCCTTTCACCATTGCCAGCTCAAGAGGGGCATCTTTGGTGGGAGGGGGTCGTGACAAGTTATTATTGGTGTAGAACTCAATGTCTAGATCCTAAAAACTCGATTCATATATTTATACTATTGGTGTTAGAATTCCTTGTCTAAAACCTATTTTTCATTCAAAGTAGATCGTCATGTCCAACACCCATATATATATGCGCTTAGTTATCTATTGGGGAGGAACTCCATGTCCATGTCCCAACTTCTACATTGGTCTAAGATGTCGTAACTAGAACCACATTCTAATTCATTCACATCATTTGATAACTATTGGGGAGGAACACCATTTCCATGTCCCAACATCTACATTGGTCTAGGATTCCATATCGTGCATCTCATTCTTATTTGTTTACATGATTTGATAACTCACAAGAATTAGTCGCATTATCTCATTGTTAATAAAATGATTATTTAAACATTTTAATGGACATTTTATAAATCAACAATTAACTAATAAAATATCATATAAACTAATTCATCAATTAATTAATCAATCAACACTATTCACTTTAAGTAATTAATTCATTATAATTAATTAATCATAACATTATTGAAAGAGAACATAATTAATACACCATTAATTATCTCAATTTATTCAATGAATCATATAAAAATTAATCCACTGATTAGGTATCTCAAATATCCATTTCAATATCTTATAATTAATCCCCCGATTAATTATATATTTTTTATGTTCAAGCACATAATTAATTAAAAATTAATTATTCCAATCTAAATCTTATCATTACATAATTCATTCCTCACTATTAATTATCCAAATCAAATTTCACATTATTATAATTAATTATCACATTTAATTATCTTTATTCAACACCATGGAAAATAATTAATTCACCATTAATTATCTTACATTTCCAAACATCATCTCATAATTAATTTCCCCCAATTAATTATGTTCATATAACCAATTAAATATTTCAATTACAATTATCTTTGTTCATAATTAATTCACAAGTTATATATCATAAAATATTCAATTAAAAACTCATAATTAATTCCTTGATTAATTATCTCAACTTATCCCACCCAATATTTATAAATTCCACTTATCCCAAGTGCCTCAAAAAATAGAATAAAGAGTAATTCACATAACATCAAGCGAATAAACATGTCACTTTAAACATTATGTTTTTATCAAGATGGAAATACACCTCCATTGGAGTGGTTTTATTAAAAAACATGATTTTATATTCTACCAAATAATAATAAATTTTATCCAATATTGGATTCAACAATATCAAATGATGTAGATTAACAAAACCAACAATTTTACCAAATAAAATCATTGTTGGGAACACTACCTGAAGGAATCATCCAAACAAACTATTTCTTAAACAAACTACACACTTCTCACGAACACACACTACCACAAAAGCATGTGCACACTCAGAAATCATCACCACAACAAACAACAACAAACCATCAATCATAAATTTTGTGGTGGAGTACAATGCCCACCCAAATTCACCACAACTAAAAATAAACCATAAACACTATTTCAAAGGTGAGGATCCAATCAACGAGTATAAACCCTTACACAAATATGACAGCTGTGAACTAATTCGAGACAAACTACCATGATTTCAATGGAAGTTGTCGAAAAATGGACCAATTGGTCCTGAGACATCATCCACAACAACTATAATTAGATGAAGGGAAGAAATCAAATTAACCGAAGGTCTTAGGTTTTCGGCCTAATGGAGACCAGGTGAAGAAGAGATGGAATAGACTATTAGAAGAACTAAACATGCAATGAATGACTTACCTCGATGAGGCATACAACTTCATTGGAGTAACAAATGATATCTGGCAGGCAGAGAGGTAGCCGAGTATGGGTGTGGTGCACCTCACTATGGGAGAACAGTGGTAGGGGATCATGCCTCACCTTGTTGTTCACCATCCTCTTAAGCCCCTCATTATTTTTATAACAATTAAAATAATAATAATAATAACCATAATATTATTATCATTTTAATTTTAATGATTCATGATAAACCGAATAATTCCCCAATTACACCTCATTTAATTAAATTTCACTCCAACAAATTTAATTAAAAAAACACTCCTCCTAAACTCATTTAATTATATTACTTTCAACAAATTTAATTAATATAACTACAATTCATCGTTATTGAATTAAATTCTTCCTTCCTAAAAATTAATTAAACCATTTCCCTCAATTTTCATTAAATAATTAAATTCATAATATCTTTATATTTAATCAGTTAAACCACAACTCCAAATTTATTCCTCATTAATTAAATTCCATTTACCTAGATCTAATTAAATAAAAATCCAACTCAATATCATTTAATTAAATTATATCACATTAATTTAATTAAATGTAACTCTATTTTTAAATAATTAGTTAAATTCATTTTTAATAACAATGAAATAAATAAATTAAAAACCCCCACATCACGAAATTTATTAATTATATCTCTAGAACCTGATAATTCAATTAAATAAAAAAACCTCGAATACCAAAACTAGGAATGCCACATGGTTTGTCTCGCACAGTCTGGCTAACTGTATGCTAACAGTGTTGGACCTTATGTATAAGGAACCTACTTTACATGGTTTTTCCTACACACTTTTATTAACCTTGTGCAGAAAGTGAAACCACCTTTGTATCACCATTAGCAAGCAGCATGGTATGAGCTGCATAGTTTGACAAACAGTGCTCAGCCCGTGCAAACGCTACCTCCAAGCTCAGTTCTCCCAAAACCCACTAAATCACTCATAAAACACCTCAATCCTTTACCCAAACCTATTATCAACACTTGTAAATAGTCCAAACTTACGGAACATCATCACGAACCTTTGCTTTACGACCACCCCATCCAAAAAAAAAATTAATAAAACATTGGTATTTTAACCTTGTTCAATAATAAGGGACATTATACTAACATTATCTCTTAATTTTTATCTTCGTAACCTGGTAATTCATAGATTCTACTGTATTAAAGAAAGATAAAAATAAGACATATTTCTAATGGATATAAGGGTTTGAATACAGAATTCCTCAACAATATTATTGTGAAATTTTACATTAATATATTTAAAAATATTTAATACAAGGTCTTGAACGTTTTTATGACCTATTTTATATGAAAAAATGGTTATATTATATAATATATAATAATTATATCTACAACAAAATAGTACTGAGAAATATATAATTGTTCAAATAAATGGGGACATATTTAATAATAGTATACTAATATACCTAAATTTATTATATTAATTGAACAAAAAATGTTAAGGAGAAAAGCAAAGATATAAAAAAGTATTCTACTAAAATCATGATTCTGTAATTTTTAACCTCATGACATATCTACAAATTAATACAAAATTTTTCTCATTTATACTTAATCACAATGAATTATATAATATTCCAACTGAGGATTATTATGTAATTTTTATTATCAAACAACAAAAAATAAATAATTTTCTATTTCTGGAATTTTTTTTAAAGAAATGGTACTATCATTTCCTCCTATATCATATTTTTACGTCGGGTTTTCATTAATCCCAACTTTATAATAACCCAATAAATGAAAAATAAACCATGAGAATGTGTATGTACTATAAATTAATTTTAAAAATATTAATGGGATTGAGACTACAACTTAAATAAAATTTCAACACTAGGTGTTAAAATTTATTTCCAAAGAAATAAAATAACAAAAATTTGTTGTAACACCGCATGATTTTGTGATTATTTTTTTAAATTAATTTAATATTTATGATATTTTTATTATAATAAAATACTGGGTATTTATTTTTATATAATATAATAATGTTTTACTTACATTATATTAATCACCTAGATAACCATACATTAGAGGAAAATTAATGTTTAGCTTGCACTACACCAAAAACTAACAAGATTCCACTACATGACAAAAACGAAATGGATTATTTTTAATAAAAAGACGAAATGTCTTTTTCTATATGAAACAATGAATTGTCTTATGATACATGAAACACTGAATTATTGTATGTTTTATACATCATTAGTGTATCTACAAAATATCATTTAATTGTTAATTTTATTTAAACGATTTAATTATAAAATAACTGTTAAAATTATTGATATAAAAATTAATAAATATTTTTTAAATATTTTTTATAATAGTTTTTTATATTTAAAACATATATATGATTATATATATAATTTCTTTTAATGTATATATATTTTTAAAAATATTATTTTCATAAAAAAACTACTTCTTACATTCATATATGAAAAATAATAAAATAAATTTAGACACATTAATAAATTGAAATTGATAAAATAAACTAAATTTTTTGAATTTAGAATTTTTTAAAAAATAATATTGTGAATGTTTTATATATTTCTAAAAATATCATTTCTAAATGAATAGTGAAAAATAATGACCATTAATTCCAATCATCATTTCCATCTAAATTTATTTTATTGTTAAAATATGTTTTAAATTTTTTATGGGTAATTAATTAAATTATCCATCAAATTATATAATTTATATCATATTGATCATTTCATAATGATTAAATAAATATCTTAATAAAATATAGAATAATTGAATAATGCATGGTCTTCCAGATCCTAAAAAAATACACTCATTTATTACTACTTCTTTTTAATCTTCTTCAAAATAATCAGTAATCATATTAGTTTTAAAAATTGATACATCTTCATACTTTTATACTCCTATCAAAACTTCTTCATATTTTTTCTGTTATAAATCATAAAGGATAAATTTATATATATTAATAATTGTTTCCTCATTTGGTATGGAAGGTGATAATGTTTTATTCATATGTAGTTTTAGAATCACTTTCCAATATAAATGTCAGCTTGGATTCATCCATGATATTTGATTCACCGTTGGGTACCTCAATGGAAACGTTAGTTTTATATTAGCATAATTTTATGTTTTGAGATAATTATTTTTCAATAAAGAAAGTTCATGGAGGAGTTCATCATCAACATATGTGTACAGATATAAGACCCATTCCCTGTGGATTCTTTAGATCTTCAATTTATATTCATCAATACAATGTGATAAATCAATAATTTTAATGGATTATTTTTCATCTTCGGTCAATGTGTAATCTTCCCAATATATAAAAATGAAAAAATACGCATGTATAAATGTGAAAAGTTAAGAGTTCTTAAGATAAAAAAAAGATACATGGAAAAGACTTTTCAAAACTCTAAAATTAAAGTGTTTTCACCAACTCTATGGTAATGCTGACAAAAATTTCAACATATCACGAAGATTCATCACCCATATCCCACTAAAATTATTTCATAATTTATATTACATTATACAATAAAACAATAATAAATTTTTAAATAGTATTGTATGGAATGAGAAAAGTTCGAACACACATTGACAAGGGAAAACAACCAGAACTGAATAACTAGAACTATACTTGACAATAAAAAATTATAACCACCCAAAAAGAAATTAGGTGAATATAAAATATACTATTAATTTTCATATTTGGGGTCATTAAATAATAATATAAAATAAAAGTAATATGAAAAAATTATATTTTATAAATTGATCATTGTTAATCCCATGGTTTGGATAAAAATTCTATATATACTAATTTCACCTTTTCACATGTAAAAATAATTTGGATAAATTAATTGATGGTTAACTCGAACCCATGTCTGAATATAGAATTGAAATTATTCCATTGGTCTCGGTGGGAGTTACATACAAGAAATAATAACAAAATTCACACTCTCAACCCAAGGAAAGGGTGATGACAAATAGAAGGAGATAGATATATAAGATAATGAATATGTTTAAACCCTAACTTGAAAATCATACAATAAGTTAGATACATCTTCAAACCCATTACATAAATAACCAAAAATAATAATATAATAGTTATACATTACCTGATAGTATGATAAATAATAAACATGAAAATGATCTATCATAATTTGGAAAAAGAAACATTGTAGACCTCCTTGTTTCAATAATATTAACGCACAAAACAATATAAATATATAGAAAACACCTTCAATGGGTATATCTGTTTATGAATCTCATATATTAACTTATATATACATTATCCACATTTGGTTAATTCCCAAAAATATTATATTATATTTATGTACCCACATAAACATCACTTGTATCTCTCATCATGAATATAATTAATTTCTGTTGGGAGATAGAATGTTCAATGAAATCCCAAAAATAGATATATCTCCCAACGGTGAACGTCATGAACTATGTCATAACTCATATGCCTTTAATCTATGTTACAACACATATTATATACCATAGTAAAAATCCCATTAACAAATTTTATTGCACTACAATTTCACTTTCCTCCAAAGTGTCGGGAAATCACTATTCAGAAGGAACCTCTCCATGAAAACATTGAGAATTCTATTTTTCTAACATCCACTACATTATAAATCTAGCTATAGTTTAATATCATTTCATTCATGTTATTAATAATTATATGCATGAAAATAAATTGAAGTATATTACATGATAACTTCTTTGAATAAATTCCTTGGGATGTCTACGATAAAGTTTTCAGAATGTGTTATTCTTTATATCATGATGGTTGTGTCTCATCATGAAGCAAAAAATCGATTATTTTTATATAATTTAAATGTTGTAAAGATAAATAGAATTCTTTATCATATACCATAGGTTTTGAGCACCATTGATCATAATGATAGAAGTTTTATGGAACATGATTCATGAAAACATTATAGTTAATGGAACATGTAGATTGATGAGAGATCGATAATGAAGATATAAGTTGGAAAACATAGTTAATTCAAGTGTATAATTCCTTATACTACTCCCTTTTCCCACATTAAAAAATTACATCCTCTGGATACCACGTAATATATGTTAGGTCAACAAGGACATCCCATATATTCACTTCCTAGTTTACATCACCCTGGTTTCCAATTTCCCCAAACAAACCTATACTAGGAATTCATATTTCCTCTATCTACATCATGCTCCCTATTCTTCATGTTTAATCATAAACTATTTTTCCACCATTGTGGCCAGTATTTCAATTATAATGAATTTAATTTCCCTTAGAAAAATATTTATACATACATATATAAATATATATCTTCTTTTCCCTCAAACATTAAGTCAAATCCTTTTATATACCAATAATTTTAAAACAATGATAATTTGTGAAAATTAACTAGTTGACCAACTAAATTAATGAATTTTAAAAAAAAATTATGAAAGATATCTATGATATCTATGTAATAAAATTTAAAAATTTCATAGATGTTATAGACTATTGTGTAATGGAATGTCATATTTATATAGTTAATGACCTCTCTATTGACTGCATAATTTTCAAATGGGTGTTTCTATTATTCACTCTCTTATTAGTGAATCTGAATTCTAAAATCACATATGGCCTTTTTCATCATTTAGATTTACTATATATAATTAATTTGGTAAATTTTTAAATTTACTAATGATAAATAAATAAATATTTATTTGAATGTACGCTCTCTATGTTTAGTCTATCATTTGGGGATACAAATAAGATCCTATAGTGTATCCATATTTTTTATTGTTTGTGCTAGTATTTTATGATGGGACATTACTGAAGGCTATTAGGAAACACTATGGGCAATGGGGTGTGGTTCTTTTGGTTGTCCATTATTTTTGTCAATTTATAATTCGAAAATGATGTATAGAAATTAATTGAAAAGATATTGGTAGTTTTATATTTTAATATTAGTTATATTATAGGATATCATTTGAAATATTCATAGGTTTTTTCATGATATTTGAGTCTTATGCATTATACTAGGTATTAAAATGTATGAATATGTGGGAGGGTATACCATATCACATTGATGCCTATTTTTTAATTAATATTTTATATAGAACCATTTATTGATTCCTGTTAATAAATTTTTTATAAATTAGTAAATAATGTAGTCTTATAGGATTATTAGTAATTTCTTGGTCAACATATATAATCAATTGTTTCCAAGATTATAGAATCTATGATTTTTTAATATTGATATCTACTATAATAATAATAATTTTCATGAAATTCATAAAAAATTATTAAAAGGCTTTCTCGATGATGTTTAAATGTTTTAAATCTAGTTGTAAGTTTCAATGGTCAAATAATTTATGTATAGTATTTAAATACACTTTATGGGATGGTGAACTATGTTTTAAATTTTAATATCTATAAAAAATTATGGTTTGAAGGAGATGATACTCACATTTCAATTGATTTTTTTCTAATTATATAGAGGCCTTATAGAGGCACATAATCTGATTAATGATATATAATTTATATTTCATTTTACATTATAGAGATATTCCTTGAACCATGAGCATTGGAATGGTGGGTAATATTGTAGTGCAATTCAATTTCATTGTTTTTACTTGTTACATGTGATACTTTTATATGTCTACATCATTTCCTTGAATAATTTTTTTACTGATATTAATTAGCTATAATATAGGATTATATACTATAAATTTCCCCTCCATTGTATATAGGGGTTTTATATTGTTTATTTATTTAATCATTTCATGATAATTGTGGCAAAAATAGTTCAATGATATATCATACATTATAATAAAATTGCATCACAGTAGTTTCTATTATTGTGATTAATGTTTTGACTGAGTATCCTTGATTCAAATTTTGTAACTATAATTTAAGAAGTGTAATTATTTTAATTAAATAATGGATGGTGGAATATTAATGATATTTTATAATTATCGTTTTAACTAATTTTGTAGAAATGTATTTTTCTAGTGGTTGTTGTTAAAAGTATTTTTAAAAACATATATATTATAATATTAAATAATCTTTGATCTAAAATGTAGTTTAATTTATTACTTTTACTTTATATGTTACCATGATGAATATTTTAATAAAATTAAATGATTTCTTTATAATTATATTTATATAATTAATGGTGTTATTTCATTCATGTCCACTTTTTTCAATCATTGGGTATTAAATTTATAGTCATTACAGTGTGTATTTAGATGTTTTCAAATGGTAGAAGAGGTAAAAATCCATTTTAATATGTTAAGATATTGAAATAAATGGAATTTTTTTTGTTGATGTATGTGGGTACTATGTAAACATTTTCATTGTTTGGGGTACCTAGTGAACCCACCTAAGGGGTACGTTCCACATACATTCAACAGTATGATCCGAAGTGTCATGTTAAATATTATAAAGTGAAATGGAGATCAGATATATTTTTCCATCTACTAAACCTATGTTTGATTATCGTTAAAATTAATTTCCCATAATTATTAATTATGTAGGTAAATTTTATTTTCCACTTTCTTCTTTTATCGTATTTTTATTTTTATTTAAGGTTCACATGGAGGTTTTTAAACACTATAAATATATTATTCCTTTTTATACTATCTTTGAATTCTTGTCATATTGTAATTCGAATATCTATCATTTAATTTTAGGGAATCATTTTTCTCTTTCACCATAGTATGGTTGGTCACCCCATAAATTATAGCTTCATTCTCACATGGTAAAATGAGCACCATGTTTTTTAAGGGAAATAACTATAGTTAAATATTTAAGGATACACTACAGGTTCTATACAATGAATAACTCATTTACAATATTATTTATGATTTTTATTTGATTTTATGAATAGAATTTTGGAATTATTCAATTGAGAATGAAATCAACATTAGTGGTTCTTACTATTATAGTAAAAAATAATTTAATATTGTCTTATATTAATTGCAATGTGTTAAGGATTTACATTTGATAAGGTCCAAGAATTAAAACTCTCGTATTGATGTAGAAAAGAAGAAACTCACTTTTATAGTATTGTATTTAAAAAATATATATATGGGGGACATAAATTAATTTTTTCCATATCAGAAAATAGACATGTATATTAATTTACAATATATCCATATGGAAAATGGATTAGTTATTGATACATTATATAAACATATTTTAAAAATGTAATAGTTATTTGATATTTTTTAATATTTCCTGTGATTTTATTTCTATAAACCACCTCTAAGATATTTTAATATATTTTACTATTTTTATCAAAATAATTGTAATTATATATTTAGTACTTTTATATGTACTATATTTCTATATTACCATGTTTTTAGTCACATAATATTAGAATGTTAATAACCATCTAAGTTTTCTCTTTTTCATTCAAAATAGTATCTAATATGATTATCAGAGTGGATTAGAAAACCTTTTTTATATACTATTATTGGATTGAATATTGTATAATATGACATTTAATATACGTAAAATAATTTTGTGCAATATTTTCTAAACTAATTTGTAAATCATTAATTGAAATAAAGTTTTATATACTTTCTGGTTCATTATAATGTTTATTTTTATATTTTTTCTGAATAGTATATAGGTTTTGAAAAATATTTAAACATCTTTTTGATTTTCAATGAATAGAAATCTTAATAATTTACCCCTTAATTTTCCTTTTTTCATTTACGATTCGAAAAATTAATGTATTCAAACAAAAACCCAATAATAATTTTAAAACCATTGAGGTTGTCAGTTTTTCTTCCTCGTATTCTAAATTATGGCGCCGTTTTATTTTTAATTTATTTTTTAATGTGATATTAAACCGTTAAATTCATTTATGTTTCTAAGTTAACAATATTTATATAAAACTCAGAAAATATTTTTTTATGGTTTATGTTTTGGTGGATCAATCAATACATGTATAACTGAATGTAATAGTTTTATTTGAAAAAAATAAATTATTTTCAAAGCGTTATTGTTTATTTACTATATTGTTATAAAAATTATACATTCCAATTTATAAATCATGAATTAACTAGAAATATTTTAACTGACTTATTTTAAAGTTTAAAGTTTATATGTTATATAATGAACATTGTTTGAAAGATTATTATTTTTATAACCATAAAAATATTCTGTTTTGTTTATTTTATGGAAATTAAACATATTCCTGATATGGTAGAATATTTATAAATATATGTTTGGTTAACTTCCTCAAACAAATTTCGAAGTTCCATAGAATTACTATTTTATAATGTAGAATTTAAACATGTAATGGGATGGATAAAAATTATAATTTTTTTCTAGTAATTTTTTAATAATAAGAATCTGTGTTTCTGTGATATTAATTGAATTATACATAATTCATAAAATAAAACAAATCAGTATGAATAGATTGATTTGGTAGGTGAATGATGGTTTATATATATACGTTATGGGTGTATTATATATATATCTATGTTATGGGTGTTTTATATATTTATAAAAATATAGTATTAGTGAAGTCTTACATTATAAGTATTGTCGAGTTAATTTACAGGTAATATTTGAAGAGACCAATCAATCAACAATTCTTTATCCTTTTCCCTTTGTTGGATGATTTAATTTAATTTAGTAATTTATATCAATGAGTTTCTAAATGATGGTATGTACTACGATCATTTTTCATTCAAGGTACACACTGATTTGTTTTTTGATTAATGTATTTGATCATTAATATTCTCCATGTGGAATATCTTGTGATTCTTATAAGGGATGATAATTTTATGTAACACCCCAAGCTTCTACGGTGCACTTCTATTTGAATAATGCGATAGCGTGTGTTGTACGCAACACCGAGTTCTAACAACCAATCAAACTAGCTATAATGAATAGTAATACCTACTTTTTGAAATTATATATATATCTTATATTTTAAAATGGACTTAATTTTTGGATTCGGAATATCTAATTTAGCCTAAGATGAAATTTTGGTACTTTTCGGATAACTTTAATATTTTGATGAATAGTTAAAATTACTAAATTTTAATTAAAAACAACTTTTTTAATCAAAATAATTAATAGTGATAAATTATGAATTTGAGTGGTTTTAAAGTATATTAAGAATATATTTTTACCATTTAATATAATTTAGGTCATTGGACATAATTTTACAATTAAACCGAACATAAACAAGTGTCAATCTTTTGATAGTTATTATCTCTTAAAAACACGCTTTTTGTTTTAACATCGGGAAATAATTTTAAATTAATTTCTGCCACTTCTGTGTTTTTAATTTAGAAAAATGGATTCCATATTTGGAATCAGGATGTTCAAATTGTGTAAATAGGTAACTTTTATTTTTATACATTTTGAATAATTACTGTGGTAAATATTTTATTTACCATGGTTAAGGGTAAATCTGGTAAACAAGGGTTAAAAAATAATATTATAATAATACTAAATTACCATAAAACGTGTAATATCCTTATTGGTTGATACCTGTTCGACCATAGGCATCTTTGGGTCGATTTGGGGACCCCATGGTGCCACTTGTAGGTGATAGGGACACTTTATTTTAATTAAGTTAAAATGAATACAAAAATGACACAAGCATATATCTTTTAGAAAACAAATTTTTACATAGGGTTATATATGTTGGATTTTAGATTATAAATATTCATTAGAAAGATACAAAGATTTCATACATAATGATATTTTATTTATAATTTTTAGACATTAAATAATTTAATTTATTAATGACACAAAGATGATGAAGTAATTACTATAATAGTGAAAAATTAATATAATTGATATTATAAATACCCAAATTAATATAATATGAAACTTTTAATGAATTAAAATAATTTTATATGATAATATGATATATTAGTATTGATTTAATTGAATTTCTTCGAAGTAATCAATCTGTTATGAGTTTCACAAAAATCAACTATTGAATAGTGTCAAAATTTACATAAAAGAATTCTTAAAATAAATATTATATTATTAATTGATATTAAATTCCTAAAAATCTAATGATCGGCCAAGAGACTTATATCATGATAGTTTCGTCATTAATGGACCACTTGGGGTCTCTTGGATGTATATAGTAAGTTTATTAACCATATTATATATAAATACAAAGAGACATTGTAAAAGTGAAACTAATTAACATAGAGTTAATACTTAAAGATAAGGTTAATATAAGTACCCAAACCTGTCTAAATTCTATTGGTTGAGTTGTTTTCGACCCATCCCCACCTTAACATTTAAATAATAAACTTTGTAGCCAATAGAAACCGAATATGAATTTATTATAAATTAATATTTTTAGCTTTTCCAAAGGTGCCCCTCACCCCTCTTATAAAAGGGAACTCCTCCTTCTCATTTCTTCACACCTTCAAAGCCTTTTGGTTCGGACAAACTCTGCCCAAATACTCTCCCAACTTCCCTCACTACAACCTAGAGGCCTTATTTTGATCAGAAAGCCAACCTAAGCAGCCCTTTTGATCAAATCAAAAGGAAGAACCCGAAGAAGAGGTAATGATTTCACCACCCTTTTCCAATTTCATTTCTTCTTCCACTTCTTCTTCCTTTGTTGTTACCATTCTAAAATAATGAATCCAATATCATATATATACTGTGATGTTATTATAAATATGGTACAACCATATTCTGTATTTTATCCACACTTTGAATAACATGTCACCATACGTGCGTACGTAAGGCTTACCGTCTCCACGTCGTGGTGTAACTGTTATTCAATATAATATTATTTGGATGGGTATAATAATGATGTGCAACTCATTTAAATAATAAATATAACATGTTAATTATTCAGTATATATGATATACCATCCTTTTATATATTATTTTAATATCAAAAGAATGATATTGTCGCTCGTGCGTATGTACGGACTACCGTCTCCACGAACGCGATGAGATTCATTCTCCATCGTATCCATTCAAGTATAATTATCATTTGATGATTTAAAAAATGATTTTTAAGGACTCGATATCATTCTGGATATGAATAATATACAACCTATCCTTTACAAACATGTCTTACATAACAAAACATATAAAACAAAACAAGTAAGTTAACACCCGAAACAATGATAATACTAAGATATTATTATCAAATCAATATTAAAAGATCATATACGATATAATATTAATGTATATGATTCTTGTATAATTTAATAACAATTATTTCACCATTATACAGGAGGTTAACCTACCCCAACCAAGGAAAATTACAAGGTAAGGGTTATTTCACAATCTCTTCATTATCTAGGGTTGTTTATACGTAATAATCTACTGGGATCTCGTTATCATCCACATCCATGTTTCTTCAAAATGTATTTCAAAACATTTTTACAAGAATTTGGGTTAAAGTCATTTATACACTTGTTTTACTTTTTATAAGAGGAATCATTCTGTCGTTTTCAAAACAAGGTCCTTTTTAACCTTTTCGACAGAATTAAGGTAAGAATGTTTTTTTAACTTATACGGCGGGTGTGGTTATTTTTCGCCGTTATAAAATATTCAAAGCTTTCCTTACAAGATTATATAAATATTTTCAAGAAAATGTTTTATTTTATATGGCTCTTAAATGATTTCAAAAATAGAAAGAGATATTTCTCTAAAAAGTGTTTTGATTTCATCTATGTCAACATCCTTTGATGGATTTTACGCTTATATGAAGTTGATTTATTATGATAAAAACTTCTATATTGTATTGAAGGTTTTGTGATATGTTTGACTGTGGATGTGCTATTTTTATGCCATTCATAGTTTATAACATTTCGTATGCTAGTTTTAATACGAATGTTTATGTTATGTTTAAACCTTTTCATATGGGAATGCATTGGACTTAATATGTGATGGGTGGAGCCCGCTATAGCTTCTCGATGCATCGGTAGGTCTCATGAGACAAACTAGTGTCTTGGCACAAGGCCTTGGAAAAATCTTATTTGTAGTCTTGGCACGAGGCCTTGGCTATGTGGTTATGATAGTTTGGCATTATGCATTCCAACATTATGAAAGTGGTTATTGATATTGCATGTGATTATTCGATTAGTAGAATATCCATGTGAACAAATAAATGGCATTATTTCATTTTACTATTGCCACACTATGTTGAAGTTCAAGTTTAAAACTCTTTTGTTTTAGTTATACATAGCCTTAAATGTTTATTTTTATTTATGAATGTTTCCGGTATATTGTTATCCTTACTGGGCATTTGAGCTCACCCTTTTTCTATGTTTTATTTTTCCCAGGAAGTGAAGAAGTAAATTATGAATGACCTGCAGGGATATTATGTGGGGATATGAGTGTGGTTTATGGAGACAATATGTTGTTGTAGTAGTTTTTCATTTTATGATGTAATGTAAGACTTATGAATATATCTAGTGTTTCCAAGGCTACTAAACCAATCGAACATTCGAGATTTGATCTTTCTTGTGATCATGCCAATGTTATGTAATAATGCACTGACTCTGGGTAACTAGGGTCGGGGCGTTACAGTTGGTATCATAGGAAGTTTTGTACAAACCTTGGAAGCTAGATTTAGGTAAACTCTGATTAGAGCATGTAGACCTAAGATGAACTTTGATGATTAGTATAGAAGAACTTCCAAGAATTTTGGTATTGTAGATATTTTGTGAGTTTTCCGAGCAATACATCCCTGTCATGATACGAGCAGGTAGAGGCGGCTCTGGCACAGATGTACCTAGGGGTAAAACCCGAAAACACCTCTTTGAGCTAGACTCGAACGGGAACTGGTGCATGACAACGAGCCTTGCTGCACTCTTGGTTACGACACTCCCGGGGGATATGCTTAGGATAACTCTCTTTTTCTTTAGAAATCATTATGAAGGGTTTATGAGTATATACTTCTTCAAAGAAAACATTTTTATGATTATGGATTATATCCATAAATAGTTCAATTTATGTTAAGTGTTTTATAAGTATTGGATTATGTATTTTGATTCATAAACTGATCTAGTTTCCGCAATTGTTTAGAAATGGAACCTATTGGAAGAAATGGAAACCGTATCAATACACGCACTCCATGTAGGTATTTCCCTCCTTCTCAAGATAATTATAGTGGAGATGATGATGCAACTGGTAGCGATCAGCTAATCACCATTCTAGGACAACTTACTCAGGTTATGAATAATAACCTTACCCGTATGGATCACCCTGATCTACATCATGGAGGATCAATGTTAGATCGATTCATGAGGAAAAAACCACCAACGTTCAATGGGAGTACAAATTTCTTAGTAGCTGAGCAATGGATAAATTCCCTAGAGAAAATATTTCAGGCTTTGGGGAGCAGTGAAAGGGAAAAAGTTATCATGGCAGTTTACCACCTCACTGGAGATGCTGATCAATGGTGGTAATTGATTCAAAACATGAAGGAAGATGATGAAGTATCAAATATGGAATGGAGGGAGTTCAAAGATCTGTTTTTAGAAAAATACTTTCCTCGCGACCATCGAGCAGATATGGAAAGAAAATTTCTAAGTCTGAGACAGAAGGAGGATGAGGATGTCACAAAGTATGAGGCTAACTTTACAAGGATAGCAAGGCATGTTGGTGATTATATACATAACCCAAGAAGTACGATTGATCGTTTCTTTGATGGGTTAAAACCATTTCTCCGTCGAGCATTAGTCTCACAATCCTTTTCGTCGTACGAAGACATTGTCTCATGTGCTATCAAGACCGAAAAGGAATTCTCTAAGTCTTATGACTTTAAAGCAAAGAAAGAGAAGAAGAGACCTGCTGATCAATCTGGGAATGAAAATAAGGGGAAGAAGGGAATGTTTGAATATCCATCTTGTGGTAAATGCGGGAAGAAACATCCTGGTACTTGCTTGAAGGGAATGGGAGTCTGTTACAAGTGTGGTGAAAAAGGCCACCAAACTCGTGATTGCAAGGGGAAGAAGGAAGCTACCAACGTTCAGTGCTAAAATTGTAGGGAGATGGGGAATTATGAAAATTCATGTCCTAAGCATCAGGAGAACTTACCTCAGAAAAGGCCAAGGGATCAAGGCCAGGCTTATGCTATCACTACTGCTAAGGTAGAAGATCCGAAAGACGTGGTGGAAGGTAATTTAATGGTTTCCTCAAGTTTAGCAAATGCATTATTTGATTCTGGATCATCGCATTGTTTAATATCTTCCCAGTTTGCTAAGAAAATTAGATATTTCCAATTTGATTTAATAAGAGAGTTATTAGTTAAAACTCTTAAGGGAAGTATCATTGCAACAAAGTTTTGTGAATCGGTCCCCATTAGAGCACATAAATGTTCGTTATCTGCTGATCTCATCGTCATACCTATGATTGAATTTTATATAATCCTCTGTATGGATTGGCTTTCGGACTATGATGCGAAGATTTATTGTAAGAAGAAAGAGGTTACGATTCTTGATGATAATGATAAGGAACACCTTATCTTTAGAGAAGAATCGTCACCACCTAATTCTTATTTAGATCCACCCCCAGTAGCTCAACTTAATTCAATTATTGGGGAGGAAGAGAATGAAATAACTGTCGGTGAGGAAAAGAATGTTCAAATAGAGGATGTACCTGTTGTGAAAGAATTTGTAGATGTATTTCTGGAAGATTTACCTGGACATCCTCCAGAACGAGAAGTTGAGTTTTCCATTGATTTGATTGCTAGATCAAGGCCTATATCAAAGACCCCTTATCGAATGGCCACTGTAGAATTAGTTGAATTAAAGAAACAACTAGAGGAATTGAGTAATAAGGGATTTATTCGCGCTAGTGTTTCTCCATGGGGAGCCCCTGTTCTTTTTGTTAAAAATAACGATGGATCTATAAGGTTATGTATCGACTACAGGGAGATCAATGCTATAACGATAATGAACAAGTATCCCCTACCTCGTATTGATGATTTATTTGACCAACTACATGGAGCTCAATACTTTTAAAAGATTGACCTTCGATCTGGATACCATCAGTTGTGTGTGAAGAAGGAAGACATTCCGAAGACAGCATTTCGAACCAGGTATGGGCATTACGAGTTTACCGTAATGCCATTTGGATTGACTAATGCACCCTCTGTATTCATGGATCTGATGAATAGAGTTTTCAAGGAGTATCTCGATGAATTTGTGGTGGTATTTAATGATGATATCTTGGTATACTCCAAAACCTATGAAGATCATGAAAATCACTTGCGCATCATCTTGAAGACTCTGAGGAGGCATGAATTATATGGGAAGTTTAGCAAGTGTGAATTCTGGCTTCAGGAGATTTCTTTTCTTGGCCATATTGTCTCTAAAGATGGAATCTCTGTTGATCCTTCTAAGACCAAGGCAATCCAAGAATGGCCATCACTTACGAGTATAACTGATGTACGTAGTTTTATTGGTTTGGCAGGTTATTATCGATGTTTCGTCCAGAATTTTGCCCGATTGGCTAACCCATTAACGAAGATCACACGTAAAGGGGTTAAATTTGTTTGGACAAAAAAGTGTGAAGAATGTTTCGAAGAACTGAAGAGAAGATTAGTCAATGCTCCTATATTGACTCTACCATCGGGGAATGATGGGTTCGTTATTTATAGTGATGCATCAAAGAATGGACTTGGTTGTGTCCTTATGCAGAATGATAGAGTTATTTCCTATGCATCACGACAGTTGAAAATTCATGAACAGAACTATCATACTCATGATCTCGAGTTAGCAGGTGTGATCTTTGCTTTGAAGATATGGAGGCACTACCTCTATGGTGAAAAATGTGAGATTTATACTGATCACAAGAGTTTGAAGTATATTTTCTCACAAAAAGAACTCAACATGAGGCAAAGGAGATGGCTTTAATTACTCAAGGATTATGATTGCACGATACACTACCACCCAGGGAAAGCAAACAATGTGGTAGATGCTTTGAGTAGAAAAGACCATGGAGTTTTGAACAATATGAGAATTGAAAGGGACCCAATTTTCATGGATCTAGTGAAGATGGACATGGGAATAACCAGGGAAGGTGAAACATAAATACTTTTTCAAATGGTTACCAAACCATCTTTACTAGAAAGGATTAAGAGTTCTCAGACCGATGATGAAGAATTTCAAAAGAAGATTAAAGCTGTGAATGATGGGAGATTGAGAGACTTTGTGTATGAAGATGAAATTTTGAAATTCGGGAAGAGACTTTGTGTTCCCGATTTACCTGATCTAAAAAGGGAATTGTTGGATGATGCTCATAGTTCCAATTTCTCTATACACCCTGGGAGCACCAAAATGTATAGAGATTTGAAGGAACATTTTTTGTGGGACAACATGAAGAGGGAGATTGCTGATTTTGTGTCAAGATGTATGGTTTTTCAACAAGTGAAAGCTGGAAGGCAACAGCCTGGAGGAGTCATGCAACCTCTTCCCATACCAGAGTGGAAATGGGACAATATTACGATGGACTTTGTCATGGGGCTACCAAATAATCCTAGAAGGAACGATGCAATATGGGTTATTGTTGATCGTCTTACCAAGTCAGCACATTTTCTTGCTATAAGAGAAGATCTACCCCTGGAACATCTAGCAAGACTATATATTAATGAAGTTGTGAGACTTCATGGAGTACCCCTATCGATTGTTTCTGATCGTGATCCCCGTTTTACTTCAAGATTTTGGAAAAGTCTTCAGAAATCCCTGGATTCTGAACTTCATTTGAGCACTGCTTACCAACCTCAGACAGACGGACAATCAGAACAGACTATTCAGACCTTAGAAGACATGTTGAGATCTTGCTCACTTGACTTTTAGGGTATGTGGGATCAATATTTACCACTGGTAGAATTTTCCTATAAAAATAGCTTCCATTCGAGTATTCAGATGGCACCATATGAAGCGTTATACGGAAAGAGATGTCGTACACCAACCTGTTGGGATGACGTTGGTGAATGAAAACTTGTAGGCCCAGAACTTGTGGAGGAAACGGTGGAAAAGGTGAAAGTAATCCAAAATCACATCAAAGCAGCTCAAAGTAGGCAGAAGAGCTATGCCGATAATCGAAGGAAGGATTTGGAATTTCAAGTCAGTGATCATGTTTTCTTGAAGGTATATCCATGGAAGGGAGTCATACGTTTTGGTAAGAAAGGTAAATTGAGTCCTAGGTACATCAGACCCTTCGAAGTTCTAGAACGAATTGGGGTTGTAGCTTACCGATTGGCAATACTGCCAAGTCTCTCCAAAGTTCACGATGTGTTCCACGTATCTATGTTGAGGAAATACATGCTTGGCCCAAAACATGTACTCACCTATGAGGAATTAGAACTGGAACCCGATCTTTCCTATTGTGATGATCCCGTCAAGATTCTTGATACGAGAGAACAAGTACTGAGAAACCGGACGACACGTCTGGTAAAAGATTTGTGGAGAAACCATAAGATGGAAGAGGCAACGTGGGAACCCGAGGAACTTATGATGAAGAACCACCCGAGTCTTTTCATGTGGTAGTATTATAGAAATTTCTAGGACTAAATTATTTGAAGGAGGGGAGAATGTAACACCCCAAGCTTCAACAGTATGCTTCTCTTTGAATAATGTGATAGCGTGTGTTGTACGCAACACCGAGTTCTAACAACCAATCAAACTAGCCGTTATGAAAAGTAATACCTACTTTTTGAAATTATATATATATCTTATATTTCAAAATGGACTTAATTTTTGGATTCGGAATATCTAA
Source organism: Viscum album (assembly GCA_963277665.1). Lineage (NCBI taxonomy): Eukaryota > Viridiplantae > Streptophyta > Magnoliopsida > Santalales > Viscaceae > Viscum > Viscum album. Next base: position 288,325,610 of record OY728126.1, on the reverse strand, counting down.
TTTAGCCTAAGATGAAATTTTGGTACTTTTCAGATAACTTTAATATTTTGATGAATAGTGAAAATTACTAAATTTTAATTAAAAACAACTTTTTTAATCAAAATAAATAATAGTGATAAATTATGAATTTGAGTGGTTTTAAAGTATATTTAGAATATATTTTTACCATTTAATATAATTTTGGTCATTGGACATAATTTTACTATTAAACCGAACATAAACAAGTGTCAATCTTTTAATAGTTATTATCTCTTAAAAACACGCTTTTTGTTTTAACAGCGGGAATTAATTTTAAATTAATTTCTTCCACTTCTGTGTTTTGAATTTAGAAAAATGGATTCCATATTTGGAATCAGGATGTTCAAATTTTGTAAATATGTAACTTTTATTTTCAGACATTTTGAATAATTACTGTGGTAAATATTTTATTTACCATGGTTAAGGGTAAATCTGGTAAATAAGGGTTAAAAAAATTATATTATAATAAAACTAAATTACACTAAGACGTGTCCTAGCATTATTGGTTGATACATGTTCGACCATAGGCATATTTGGGTCGATTTTGGGACCCCATGGTGCCACTTGTAGGTGATAGGGACACTTTATTTTAATTAAGTTAAAATGAATACAAAAATGACACAAGCATATATCTTTTAGAAAAACAATTTTTACATAGGGTTATATATGTTGGATTTTAGATTATAAATATTCATTAGAAAGATAAAAAGCTTTTCTACATAATTATATTTTATTTATAATTTTTAGACATTAGATAGTTTAATTTATTTATGACACAATGATGATTAAGTAATTACTATAATAGTGAAAAATTAAAATAATTGATATTATAAATACCCAAATAAATATAATATGAAACTTTTAATGAATTAAACTAATTTTATAGGATAATATGATATATTAATATTGATTTAATTGACTTTATTCGAAGTAATCAATCTGTTATGAGTTTCATAAAAATCAACTATTGAATAGTGTAAAAATTGACATAAAAGAATTCTTAAAACAAATATTATATTATTAATTGATATTAAATTCCTAAAAATCTAATGTTCAGCAAAGAGACTTATATAATGATAGTTTCATCATTAATGGACCACTTGTGAGTCTCTTGGATGTATATAGTAAGTTTATTAACCATATTATATAAAATACAAAGAGACATTGTAAAAGTGAAACTAATTAACTTAGAGTTAATACTTAAAGATAAGGTTAATATAAGTACCCAAGCCTGTATAAATTATATTGGTTGAGTTGTGTTCGACCCATCCCCACCTTAACATTTAATTAATAACCTTTTGAGACATTAGAAACTGAATATGAATTTATTATAAATTAATATTTCTAGCTTTTCCAAAGGTGCCCCTCACCCCTCTTATAAAAGGGAACTCCTCCTTCTCATTTCTTCACACCTTCAAAGCCTTTTAGTTCGGCCAAACTCTGCCCAAATACTCTCCCAAATTCCCTCAATACGACCTAGAGGCATTATTTTGATCATAAAACCAACCTAAGCATCCCTTTTAATCAAGTCAAAAGGAAGAACCTGAAGAAGAGATAATGATTTCACCACCCTTTTCCAAGTTCATTTCTTCTTCCACTTCTTCTTCCTTTGTTGTTACCATTCTAAAATAATTACTCCAGTATCATATATATACTGTGATGTTATTATAAACATGGTACAACCATATTCAGTATTCTATCCACCCTTTGAATAACATGTCACCATACGTGCGTACGTACGGCTTACCGTCTCCACGTCGTGGTTTAATTGTTATTCAATATAATATTATTTGGATGGGTATAATAATGATGTGTAACTCATGTAAATAATAAATATAACATGTTAATGATTCAGTATATATGATATACCATCCTTTTATATATTATTTTAATATCAAAAGAATGATATTGTCGCTCGTGCGTACGTACGGACTACCGTCTCCACGAACGCAATGAGATTCATTCTCCATCGTATCCATTCAAGTATAATTATCATTTGATGATTTAAAAAATGATGTTTAAGGACTCGATATCATTCTGGATATGAATAATATACAACCTATCGTTTAAAAACATGTCTTACGTAACAAAACATATAAAACAAAACAAGTAAGTTAACACCCGAAACAATGATAATACTAAGATATTATTATCAAATCAATATTAAAAGATCATATATGATATCATTTAATGTATATGATTCTTGTATAATTTAATAACAATTATTTCACCATTATACAGGAGGTTAACCTACCCCAACCGTGGAAAAGTACAAGGTAAGGGTTATTTCACAATCTCTTCATTATTCGAGGTTGTTTATACGTAATAATCTACTGGGATCTCGTTATCATCCACATCCATGTTTCTTCAAAATGTATTTCAAAATTTTTTTACTAGAATATGGGTTAAAGTCATTTATACCATTGTTTTACTTTTTATAAGAGGAATCATTCTGTCGTTTTCAAAACAAGGTCCTTTTTAACCTTTTCGACAGAATTAAGGTAAGAATGTTTTTGTTAACTTATACGGCGGGTGCGGTTATTTTCCGCCGTTATAAAATATTCAAAGCTTTCCTTACATGATTATGAGAATATTTTCAAGAAAATGTTTTATTTTATATGGCTCTTAAATGATTTCAAAAATAGAAAGAGATATTTCTCTAAAAAGTGTTTTGATTTCATCTATGTCAACATCCTTTGATGGATTTTATGCTTATTTGAAGTTGTTTTATTATGATAGAAAACTTCTATATTGTATTGAAGGTTTTGTGATATGTTTGACTGTGGATGTGCTATTTTTATACCATTCATAGTTTATAACATTTCGTATGCTAGTTTTAATACGAATGTTTATGTTATGTTTAAACATTTTCATATGGGAATGCATTGGACTTAATATGTGACGGGTGGAGCCCTCTATAGCTCCTCGATGCATTGGTAGGTCTCATGAGACAAACTAGTGTCTTGGCACAAGGCCTTGGAAAAATCTTATTTGTATTCTTGGCACGAGGCCTTGGCTATGTGGTTATGATAGTCTAGCATTATGCATTCCAACATTATGAAAATGGTTATTGATATTGCATGTGATTATTCGATTAGTAGAATATCCATGTGATCAAATAAATGGAATTATTTAATTTTACTTTTGCCATAATATGTTGAAGTTCAAGTTTAAAAGGCTTTTGTTTTAGTTATACATAGCCTTAAATGTTTATTCTTATTTATGAAAGTTTCTGGTATATTGTTATCCTTACTGGGCATTTGAGCTCACCCATTTTCTATGTTTTATTTTTCCCAGGAAGTGAAGAAGTAAATTATGAATGACCTGCAGGGATATTATGTGGGGATATGAGTGTGGTTTATGGAGACAATATGTTGTTGTAGTAGTTTTTCATTTTATGATGTAATTTAAGACTTATGAATATATCTACTATTTCGAAGGCTACTAAACCAATCGATCTTTCGAGATTTGATCTTTCTTGTGATCATGCCAATGTTATCTAATAATGCACCGACTCTGGGTAACTAGGCTCGGGGCGTTACATTTTAAGTTGGGTTCGTTGTAATGTTAATCATTTATAGATAATTTATTTTTTTAACATTTCACCCTCGAGAATTATATTGGGTGAATTTTATTTAAGATATATAATAGAGCTTAATAAGTGTTCTGACCCTCATCATTCTAGAATATTATATATTACAGTTAGGTATTCAGTCTCTATACTACTGTGGTTTTAATTTTAGTAGGGTTAGAAGGGTTTATAGTGTAATTTTAGGAGGGATTTAGAATGATTGAGGTGTAGAGTGGAATAGATACATAGTGTTTTTAAAAAAGGTACCTTCTAGAATTTTAGTTGATGCAGGTTATTCTATTTCGACCACTAATTACCATTTAGCCATATACTAGGTACCTGATAGAATCCTTGAGAAAATAAAAATAAATACTTTAATGTATTCTATTAAACCACCACACCCTTATTTCATTATGACTTAGGATTATTTGTTATTCTATCATTTCTCACCACTATTTGGAACACCTAATCTCATCTTATCCATTCATGTAACCCATGCCATCATTCATTATTCAGGTCACTCATAAGAGTTCATATAATCTACTATATGGATAGTGGTTGGTTACAATTACATATAATACTTATTATTCATGGTTACATTATGGAATAGATGGTTTTTTCATGTCATATTAAATTGAGACATATGAAGACATTCGAATATATTTGTTTTCCTCTACCAAGCACACAATGAATGTTTGGACATTGTGAATTGATTGTAATTTTGATTTATTAAAATGTATAATGGCATTACCAATGTTGGGGTTGATTTGTAATCATAATATATTCCATTAAAGAATTCTTTATGTGCTTTAGTGTCATCTTATATACATTACAAGAATACCTCTTTTCTTATATATATGATAGGAAGTGTGATGCAGTTTTCTATATCAAATATTATCAATGTATTTTTGTTGTTTATGGATGGGGTAGTTTGTTGGATAAATTAAAAAAATTCAACTAGTTTTTTATAAAAAAAATTATTTTACTTTAACTATAATTTGAGTTTGTTATACCCTATATAAATAAAAATCCTTATGCCTTGGGTTTGCATATTAGGTTGTAACATTTATTATTATAGATGAATAATAAAAGTCAGGAAATTCCATTCATGAATATATAATGGATTAAATAATATTTATGGGTTTACATATATAATTGTTATAAGGAAAATAGTTTGAAGAATTTAAATCAAAAATTATGGGCTAGTATGACATGTTATGGGATTAATTCATTAAATATTAATTAGTTTGTTCCCAAATGGAAAAAATATTAAATATGAAATAACCATAACTAAATTAATCCCTTAACTCAAATATGACAGATTTTTTATTTAAAAACAATTGTTTCATAGAATATCTTGCTATGATTCTGGCATGGATATAATGAAATGAGACATATTATTAATAATTTATTTGTATTGAATAGTTTTCTATTTATTAAATATACATGTGGTGATCCTCATTTATCTAATGTTGGATAATGACATATATATTACATGTACAAGATAATTATATATATATGTATGATATATTTTTATATAAAAAGTATAGGTCCTTATATTTATGAGGGACCAAATATATTTATAAAACTATATATATATATATATATATATGTAGATGAACACACATACATTTCTATTAGATTATTAGAGCGTCTATGGTGGTCATGTCTTATATAAAGTAACTCCTCGAGAGGGGATACATTACCTCATTGGATGGAATGATTAATATATTCATTCTAATAAATGTATAGTTATATATATATTTGATTATTTAAACATGAATATTTCCTTTAATATAAGAATGATTCTGTTAGATATTTCTTGTAAATTAGTTCCATATAATTTATGGGTACCCTATATTCATTATGTGAAAGAAATGAAATAGATTACGATTATTTTATTAAAAATAAACAAATATTTATTGAGAAATCATCTTTATTGTATGAAATAATAATTTTAAATTCACAAAATGATTAATTATATATTATGTTTCCTTGACTAGTATGATTGAATGATTAGATAAAAATATTCTTATTGGACGTTTGGATTGAGTAGAATGGAGGTATACTTTTAATATTCTTGATGGACATGTCGATGGATTAGAAAATATTTTTAAATAGTTTTTATTTATGGAAATTTCACCTTAAAACATTAGATTTTCTCACATTGGTTATTTTTTGTTAGATAAAGTTATTTAAACAGGTAATTAGTCTAGTGAAAAAATTTTTTGTATTTAAATTTTTTTAGATTATGGTCTTATGTAAATGAATGATTATATAGTCACATTTTTATTCCCTATCCATTTAAATGTCATATTGGTGCTCCCCTAGTGGATGATTATGCTCGTGTGTCTCGAGTCCAATATCAATAAGGGTCATGTGAGAATTTTAGACTAACTATTTTTTAAAATAATATATGAATTTATATTTTCATAATTAGGAAAATTATATACCAAATGTTGGATTGTTATCCTATTTTTTTATTCCAACCTCTAATGATTTAGAGGTTTAGCTAATGTCTTGTGATGGACCAAATAGGGTATATCAAAAGTCTATATTGAGTCATTATGTTTTGGTTTTGTAGAATGAATCTGGATGTTGATTATTTCCTATAAGTCTATTATTCCAACCGCTAATATCTGGATATCTATTTATGGGAAAAAAATCCCCATTTTGGAGATTCTAAAGTATATGTGGGATGGGTTTTTCATTGATTTTTATGGTTTTTCCTAATTTAATAAAATATAAATTCTATTTTGGTTATCTTAATTCTATTTATAGAGAAGGTTTAATGATTTTTGATTAATTCAGAAAATTTAGTGGATAGTTGTGAGATAAATTATGTGTTAGAGGGTTTGAAGATACACAGTGTTCTAAGGATAGTAATATATAATAAATGTTTATCATTAACATCATATATGTATTAAATATCATAGTTTCATTAACCACTACGTTTGGTGGTATTCAATCAAATATTCATTTACAGGATAATGATGTAATTATTTTTGACAGAATATGTGAATGATGTTTGAGATCATATAGGGATAAATCATAGTTTGATGAAATCTTAGGATTATTAGTGGTCATGTTTATAAGAGTTTGTGTTCAAGGATCATATTTTCATATGATTTTTACTAATATCTAAAAATTAATGTTTGATTAAACACATTTAAGATTTTCCTTATATTTATCTTCACTATTTGTTGATTTAGTGAGTTGGACAGGTGGCGTATAGGTTATAGGTACCTATATGTAGGGGAGGGGGTAGTTTGATGACATGTTTTTTATTTTTCTACTTCATTTATATAATCATAATCCATCAGGGTTATTTATTTTAGTGTTGTAGAAATGAATGATAAAATAAAAAATAATGAATATCTTGTAGGAATCAAATATATCACATAGAAATAATTTTTATCAATAATTTTTCCTCATCTAGAGTTCATTGGTTGCATAGTGGCACCGAGAAAATAATATTTTATAGAGTGAGTGAAAAATATTTCTCTATTATCCAGAAATTTTTTCAATTTTTATTATTTCATTTTATGTCTAATATAGTTATGTAAATAAATTATTAATTGATTTTTTGGGTCTTTTATTATTACGATTGATATATTTTTATGATTAATTATTAATGGCTTCAGTAATGGGGAGACCTGGACTACTATGTTTCGAATGTGTGTAGTTTTTTATAGGTTTTATAAAAAGATGGTTAAAATTTTAATTTTAATTTAGCATTATATGATTTTATGAATTTAATTGGATCTAATATGTTGAATTTAATTTTTTATAGTCATAAAAAAATTATATGTGATGTGAATTACCCATAAAGAACATTGTTGATGTCCAATTCCATTATAATATATTTATTTCAAAAATTATTATTTTAATGGATTTGTTGTAAAATATTAATATTGTGTAATATTTTATATTATTATTATGATATATTGATATATATTTTTTAGGATATTTCAGTGAAGATATTTTTTACAATCACATGTAAAATTAATGATATAAATGATGTTGTTTTAATTGGAATAAATTAATGGAAAACAATTGATTTGTTGATTGTTGGTTTCAGAAAACATTTATGTGGGGGTGGGAGGTTATATAGAATTGAATCATTTGTAATTTCATACATGTATGTTATATTAGTGGAGTTTATTCTATATTATTTTTATCCAATATTTCTTCAAGGGAATAAAACAATTAGTTATATGGTTATTATGAATTATAGAATGGAATTGAACGAACCAAATTTTTAGATTATTATTTAGTGGTAATCATGGACTAATAGAAATATATAATATATCAAATAATTGAGGTAGGTATATCATGTTATCATCAGATTGAAAAATCCATGTCAATCTAGTGTGCTAATGATTTTAATATTTTGTATAAAACTCAAAATAATATAAATGTATTATTATATTGTAAAATATGTATGAGGTTATTGATTATCACAATAATGGTTGAATAAATATTATTTTAGAATAATTAAATATAAATATACTATGGAATTGTCATATTGTCATTGAAATTAAATATTGAAGGAAACATGTTGTTGTTGTTATTAAAAATATTTTTCAATGAAGAAAAGATATTAAATGTTTTAGATGGAAAATAATGAATGGTTTAATTTATTATTAACATACGAAATTGTTATATAATATTTATTACATTTCATATGAAAATTATTTTTATCTTTTTAATAGCTGTACAGTTATTTAGATACATTTTATTGATATTTTAAAAACACATTAGAAGACATCATGATTAACAGGTAGCCCAAAATATTATAATAGGAGGAAAATTATTGGGTTGTTAGTGTAAAAAATAAATAATTGAACATCTTCTACGTGAAATTATAACTGTGTTAACGAAAATATCAATATTATATTTTGATGTGTCAGTGAGGGATTGTTTTTGAAATTATAGTAAAATTCATGGTGTTTGTCAATATATTAATGGAACCATACCATAAAAGGGTGTATAATGTCTTCTATGTTAGATATATTCATAGTCTGGTTTGGTTTTGGAATTTTTATGCAACATAGCATTGTTTTGTAGTGAGTTTGTGGGGTAGGTTTTAAATTTATTGTGGGTGGTGTTGTTTTTTTGGGACATTATAATCGATCAAAGGTTCATAGAAACTATAAGAGTCATTCAATGGTTTACATTTGTGATACAATGATTCTAAAAAGTTGTGATAGTGTTTGGAAAATTAATATAGTAATATCCTTTAAAAAACTCAATTATATGTAATTTTTTTAATGTTTAAATGTTTGATGATTCAGTAGATATGATGGTTGGGTTTAATGGTAAATCTTTTATATTTTTTTATGTGATAATAATCGTACTATGTTTTTTCATAGTATGTGAGGAATGATAAAATATAGCTTGATTTTACTCTATAAGATCTTAATTGTGTCAATATTTTGAGAGGTATGTCTTACTTGTGTAGTATGAAAGTATTCCCAAGGACATTTTAATATTTTTAAGACTTTTTGGGATTATAAATGGATGGTGGGGGGTTTAAATATATTTACTAAACATGATAATGATGTTTTATCTCCTACATCTGATATATTAATTGCACATGTATATTATATCAGGATGGTGATAATTATGTGGAGTTAATGACAACCCTTATCTACTGTGAAGATTGAAAATGATTATATATTTTTTAGAAGGTAAGAGACTACATGTTTAGTCACCGTGTAATAAAATGACATTATATTATGGTGGATATAATTTGAACTGATATACATTGAGGTTATATGATATCTTGTGGTTATATTTTTTGTTTTGGAGGGGATAGTCTCCATGTGTATACACATGGTAATAAAATGTGAGTACCCAATAATGGATAACATCCCAACAACTATTGGTTCACGTTTTTCATTATCCATACGTGTGGAAACCCATTAAACTATTAAATGTTCTTTTGAGGGGACAAATAAAAAAAGAAATGGATAATAATAATCTTAATCAATTCCCTATGTTTGGATAGATATTTAATTATAGAGTTCTTTTTAGCAGTTTCTCTTTTGGTGCATTACTAATATGTGGTGGTTTTTTAATAGTATGTTACCTATAGGCTATAAATTATATGATTATTTATAGTGATTTCCTTATGGTTAGATGACTATTTGATTCTAATAATGGATTAAATTTTGGAAATTATATAGTTTGGCATAGGGGATGATATTTTTTAGGAATAATACAAAGTATTGGAATGTGAATTGGTTGTGAGGAATGCATTGTGAAATGTTGGATTGATTTACTATCCATATTTGTTTATCATATGATTATTTTCTTCTATTTATTTGCTACATGAACGAATTTATATTCTTAATTCACATTGACAAATGAGTGTTTCAGGGAGGAAGCTACTATGTGTATTTATATTCATTATACAAAGTAAAAAAAATTAATTTTACATTGTATAGTGTGAGGTATTTTTTAAAAACAATAAATCTTGAAATTCTAGATTTCATGGTAGTGGTAGACTACATTATATATTTCATATTCCATAGAAAAGGAATCATATTATTTTCATTTTTATATTTTTTATTGAACTTTTATGAAATTTCCCACATTGTAATATTCTATTTAAATATTGGTTATACATTTTTTAATTTTACTGATCCATTAGTTGTGGAGTATTAATATGAAATGGGTATTTCTATCATGATTATGTGATTATATGTGTGGAATTTTTCTCCAACCACTACTATAATTGAGGTGGACTTTGGGGGCACTATCAGCTTCACTACTAGGACATGATGGTTTCTCATGGGGACATCTAGTGATTATAAACGTTAATTTCAATTATATTTTTTAACATATCATTTGTAAGAGATATTAATATATAATTATAAAAATATCTCATCTAAATAAATAAATGGAACAAAAGTTGGAATGTTGTTTCAATTATCATTTGGGACACAAAATATAACAGGATGATCCAAAATAAATCTCATTTATGGATTTGATTATATTAAACTACTAAATGAATTTATATTCATTGTAATCACATTAAAAAACATCGAAAGGATATTTAATATTTGATGGAGGTATGAGATTCCTCATTTTTTTATTATAAAAGCTAAAATCCTCAATGTTTCTCTGTTGTTTATTAATTCCCCATTTCTATAACCTAATGGTAAATTCTATATTTTAGCAGAAATATTATATTCCACTAAATTGGTTGAGGTTTTAGGTCTCATAAAAATATATTCTTCTAATATTTTAATGTATATTATGAAAAAAATATTTTTTAGGAATGTAGTTTCAGGATATATCATCATATAAAAGAATGTGCAATTATAGAACAACATGTTTTTTAATTTAATGAAATAATATAGTTTTTTTCTTGTAATAGTCACTATATAACCAGAGTAAACATTATAAATAGGGATTTAATATATAATTAAAAGATATATATTATTGAAAAAATTTATTGTTCTAGGATGGATTTTTACAATAAATTGGATATTTATATCTGGGAATATAAATGATTTTTTAAAATTATCTTTATAATTTTTATATAGTTGAAACTATATGAGATGTCATATTACCTTCCAATTGAAATTGTGAAAAATCATTAATAGTTATTAAAAGCATTATACAATCAGTTTAAAAGTGTTAGAGGTATAATACGTTTTTAAATAAATGAGTTTGATAAGATCATGGTATCATCATTTCAAAACACCTTTATCAAAAAAATACCCATGTATCAACATTTCAAAAAATTTAAAATTGGATGTAGTTCATGGATAGATTAAATTTATCACGTCTTGACTCATGGGTATTTAAAAAGTGGTTTAGTTCATCATAATCAATCAATATTATACTCATACAGTTTTTTATCTATAAGGAGAAAAAGAGAATCATTTTAATTAATGTTTAATTTATAAATAAATATGTGTATCGGTAACCCAAGAGGGTGGTACCCCACATGTTATTTATCAAATTCAAGATATCAAATATTGATTTGAACTCTATACTAAGAACTGTATAGGAGAGAACACCTCAAATATTGAGGATATATTTTATATAATCAATTTGATTTTCATGTATTAATTGTAAAAATACCTTGACCATTTATCCATTTTAAATTAATTTTCAAATGAGATGTTCTAGGAGATAATATTAATTTAAGATAACCCTAGAACAACTATAATGAATAATCACACAATAGGTGAGTAATTTATATCTCATTTTCTTTTAAACTCATGAAAACATGCTATGAATTTTTTATATAATGAAATTGTTCGATTATTTGAATATAATGATAATTATAGATAATATGTTTTAATATGTGTTTTGTTAACAAGAAAACATTAATTTAAATTAAGGTTTCATAGATAGTATTCAATTAAGAGTCATATTCCTTCTAGATTTTAACATCATGAATATTAAAATTCATATTTCTATTTTTTTTAATTAATCTATTCTTATCATAAATTCATTATACTTAAATATTATAAATTGGCTTAGTTAATTTAATGAAGTTTTAATGATTTCTAAAATATTAACCTAAATTGATAACATGATATAGAAACAATATTTTTAGTATTATTAACATGTTTGAACCCAATTTCAATACTTTATGATTTCTATTTTGGAGCTATGTGTTTAAAAAATGAAAAATAAAACAAATTGACATAAATTCACATTGAGAAATTATTTCATATAAAATTTATTTTATTAATATCATAATTAGACTCATTTTAATATTGTTGATGAATTATTAAAATCTAACGAAGAAAACACAATTGTTGAGAATGAAAAAATTCATTATAACCCACTACCTTTTACAATGACTATAACATATAATCTCATGATTAATTAATATTAAGAACACGGTTTATGATAGGATTTACTCATGAGTATATCATATAACAAGGAATTAATATTAAAAAATGTATAAAATATTTAACAATATTTTGGATTGTGTAGAAAATTATTTTATAAAGTAGTCAAAAATTAGAATGAATCTTTCAAATGAACAAAAATTAATTATAGAACATAATAATTTATAATGTTATTGAATTCAAAACAATAAATATATTATGTGGGTGAATTTTTAATGAGAACTATGTTGAGAATATGAAACTCATGTTAGATGTAATTTTAGAAAAAAAATATAATTTATTGACTTCTTAAAGAAACTAGAAAAATGTATGAATTATTCTATATTTTTATAGAAACATTACTTAATGGAATGTAAATTTTAAGTTGTTATAACATTTTTATTTATTTAGTATAAATTAACTCAATATTATATTTAATTACTTAATGTCCTTAAATTTAAACAAGCCACTAAAAAGTCATGGTTCTTGTATTTTTGTAGAAGTAGTTGTACAATTGAACAATTTAGATAGATTTAGATTATTTGTTAAATTCAATTCAATTTGGGATTTTATTAGGGCTTTGTAATTATATAATGTTTACTATAATTTTTAAGTCAAATGTTTCTATTGAAAATGATATATAATTTTTGCTCGTAGTTTTTAGATAATTATATATATATATATATATATATATTGTCTGTGTGTGTATTTAAATAATTATAAAAATAGTTATATATTTTTTTAATAAATTATCTTCTCTTTATATATTTATAAATATATATTATAGTTATACAAGGATTTAAATTAAAATATGTCTATATGCATGTAATTAAATATTTAAATTTGTTTCAAAACAATTTAATAGTTTCCATCCCATTTCATTTTTTTTATTTGAATTTTAATATGAATTTTTTGTGTTTTATTATTGTAGGTATTAAATAAAAAACCACTATTGATTAAAAAAAATGTGATCAATATGAAATGTTACTGTAAATGGTTTCATAAATATTGCATAATAAATAAATGGCATGATTGTACGATAAAAAATACAATTTGGGAAAGGACAAGATCATTGAATCGTGATAGAATTAAAAAAAATATAAAGGTAAGGAATATTTGTATGTTATTATTTTATATTTAAATTATTTCAGAATGAACGAAAAATGATTCAACTAATTTATCTAATAAAAAATTGGGAAAAAAATACATTTCAGAAGATCAAAGATAAAAACTGTTGTATGTTTGAATCATTTTTGGATATTAATTATACAATATTTTAAGCAGCTCTTTGATATATATATTTTATTTTTTTGAGCATTGTATGTGTAAATAGAATTATATAGTTATAAAAATACTTTTATATCTATCATTTAATTTGAGAAAACTAGGTCACTATGTTGTAATTCGATTCATGACATTAAGAGTAATATTTGTTAGAGGTTTAGGCCTATTATTGGTGATCAATGATATGGGGGTGTCATGAAATTAATTTGAGAGGCACCTAATGTGGTGCTTTCTGGGAAGCTTAGTGGCAATTTCATATGGGGTGTCATGACATAAGATTTTTGAAGGGAATTTAACATAGGAAAACATCATTTTTATGAATTTTACTCACCGTAAGTATGGACTTAATAACATACAAATTATTTATTTCAATTTTATTTTTTTTATGTTTTATTGTTTGGTTGGTAGTGAGATGATAAATTAGAGAATATATGGGATTTACATGAAATATTATTCCTAAGATCATGAAGGATATCATTGTATTGAGATTTGGAGGTATTACATTAGAAGTACAACATTTATTAGCATTATATATGGGTGGATGGGTTATATCATTATCAGTTTTTTATTATATCAATTTCTGTATATTGATCAAATTTTATAAGGAATGTTATTGGGAGATTAGTTTCATGATTATTTGGGTTTTAGTGAAATCATACCATTTTTGTAACATTCTAGGACATGGTATTTTTATAATTCTATTATAAAATTATGATCCCCTAAAAAATTCCACTCCACCCCCCATTAATTTTATATTATGATTGAATTTTTCCCCCCTTTGATTACCATTAAGATCTCTTATGTTTGACTATTCAATATACTTATAAATATTGAGTTTAGATAACTCTAGTTCAGTCATACATAATCCATTATTTATTTTATATTTGTTTACTATATAATGACGGTGTTGGTTGTGGTAGTGGTTAGTTTATATTTTTTTCATAAATTTTTTTATCGATGCAGTTGTGATGATATATTGTGGAGTCTTCATTTATACATTTTTGTGGCAAGTTATTGTTCAATATTTGACTACATTTTTCACATCAATTTATGAAGTACTAGTTGAGTTAAGGGATTTAATAACTCTCTTCAAAATTTTCAATATTATGGAGGTAGAATTAATTTTCTCTATTTTGGTAGATGCCTAAAAGTAACATAATAATGATACTAAACTAGACATAATGAAAAATTATGGGGGAGGTGTGAATCAAATTTTATTTACTTGGTTCATGTTATTTATTATTATTGTTGTAATTTTTTATGTTATTGTGAGATTTCTTGATAGATAATATGATATATGTTTTTTTCTTGGGTATTTTCATATGAAATATCATTTTATAAATGGTAAAATATTCCAATATATTAATGATTCAGTGTGAAAATAATTTTGAACCCCATGTTTTACATATGGAAAAGGATAATGAATTAATGTGTAAAAATTTTATAAATGGGAATTTTGGTAGTGGTGGATTCAAAAATTAGTTTTAATACAATACTTTATTAATTTCAATTTATTCTGACTATAAGAAATTTGTAATGGAATTGAATTATGTAAGAACCTAGTTTTTTCTGCGGAAGACTTTGGAATATTTCTTGATGTTATTCCAGAGCAGCGCCTTCAGACGACGTGCGATTCCGAGCCCCGGTGTGGCCGGAATTAAATTTTTAGTGCATTCACACTGGAAATGCTAAATAAATGAGATAACGCCCAAACGGGGTTCCGGATCAAGGATCTGAGTGTACAGATGGGTCCAGAATGAGGTGTTTACCCTAGGAACGAAATAAAACTTGTCGGCGCGGGATGTTTGGACCCCTCGCTCGCTTTCAGAACGTAAAACAGATAAATTAATTAACTAATTTATTCGTTTAATGTTGAAACACATGTATCTCTTAAACGGTGGCTCGGATTGGAAAACGGAGGGCACTGTTGAGTTTGGAGCCTGCCATTTACCTTAGGAGGGGTGTAAGTTTTGCGGGCTCATGTCGTCTGTGAAAAATGGCCCCATGGGCATTTTCGTAATTTGGTGGCTTGAAGCATTCAGCTTTATAACTTCCAAACGGAAGCTCGGAATCAAATTCTGAGACTGCTGTTGTGCTTGGGAGGTGGTGTTTACCCTAGGGGAGGCTTAACCTCGACCCTGTCAAGCGTTTCAGATGCAGGTTAAATTGGGAGTTTTAATTAATTAAAATTTTTAATTAATTATTTTTCCTACATAAACCAATCCCCGTACCCCTCCCTTGTTCAATCCCTGGTGCAGGCTCCCCCTCCTCCCTCTTCCCCCTCCTCCTCTGGCAAGACAACTCCGGCAAGGCGCGGCTCTGACGGATAGCGGCGAAGCTCCGGGCGAAGCCCACCGAGGTAGGAGGTTTTGGTTGCGTTTTAATTTTTGAACCTTATTTCAACCTCAATTATATGCGTTGATTGTTGTTCGATTGTCGAATCAAAGCCCTTGAGCACATAGTAGTTTTTATGATCTATTCGATGCATCTTTTGGATTCGGTTTTGGATTTCTGAGGAACCCGCAATCATTCGCCGAAGATTGCGGGTTTGTGGAGGAGTTTTGGGTTGTTCCAGGTGGTGGCAGCCCGGGGTAGCGGCGGTCCGGCGGCTTCTCGCGCCGGTCCGGCGGTCCAAGTCGAGCGGCACAACGGGCCGAGGGCAACGACAGCCGGCCGGGGGAGTGCGGAAGGCGGCCGCAGATAGTGCCAGGCGGAGTGCGGCGGCCGGGTGCCTTCGAGTGGCGGAGCGCAGCTGTTGGTACGACGAGGGGAGTCGAGCAGCAGGAGGCCATGGCGCCAGCGCGGAGGAGGACCGGCTTCGGCTGGTCGTTGTTGGACGAAGACCCAGGTTCTTCGTGACCCCGGCTAGCAGACAACGGACCCGCGTTTCGCGGGTCCTGTTGGGAGGAGAAGACTGGCCGAACGGCCGGTTTGGTTTCCTTAAGAAAAAAAGAAGAAAATAAAATCAGAAAAAAGGAATAAGGTAATAATAATAATAATAATAATATATAATTATTATTATTATTATTATTATAAAATGATTTATATTTCAATAAATCATAAACCGGGAGTTGGTTTCGCGAGCCATAAGCGGCGGCGCGTGCCTCATAACGGGAGGAATATTTTGAGATGGTTTCGGGAATTTTTAATTCCTGAAACGATAGGCCTCGGAGGCGTGACGCGTCTTTAAGTGGATGAGCTTTTTCCCAAGATCCTTGTTTTGGGCGGGACAGACGCATCTGACGTCCGTTTTTAGCACCATCAGCGGCGTTGTGACCCTGGCACTGTGGCGGAGGTTTCCAAGGTGGTTTCAAGCGTTGAGGCCGAAGTTGAGCCGCGGGCCCCACAACCCGTCCTTTTAGCTGCGTGTAGCTTTTAGAGACTTTTTCCTCGGGTGTCCGTTCGGGCCGTTCTAGCAGTCGATGATGGGTGTTTTTTCAAGGGCATCGCGTTGGCGCAGTCTGCCCGCAGTAATTCCGCATGATGGTGCGGGCCCCGCGAGGACCGTTTCGGGAGTTGACGATGATTTCTAGCTTTATCACCGGGCGACCATTTTGGACAAGTGAATAGTCTATCTTGTGTGTTTTTTTGAGAGGATCGCAATGGTGTGATCCTTTTGTTGAGTTTCGGGACCGGTATGCGGGTCCCACGTGGCACTGCTCGTGTGCGGTGCGCTGGAATGCACCTTTTTTTCCCATTTCTGTTGCACTCATGTGAGTAGTGCTTTTGACATGTTTTCCTGAGGGGATCAAAATGGTGCGTTGCGCACGACTGTTTTCAGGGCTGAGTCTCGGGATCACGGGATGCCATTCGGGCGTGAGGCGGTGTCGGTGACTTTTCCGTCGGATATCCATTGGAGGCGAGTAAGTTGTCGCTCTCGCGTGTTTTCCACGAGGATTACAACGATGTGATCCGTTTGGTTGTGTGGAGCCTCTTGCGCGATCTTCTGAAGGGTGGAAATGTGAAGGTGCCCCGAGGGAGATTCTTCTTTCTGTGGCTGTAGCGGACCCTTGGCGTGTGATCGCGCACACTCCCATGTGAGTGAAGTAATGCTGGAATAGATGTGGTTGTCCACACCCCAGTCGTTGAGGTGGCAAGTTGGAAATGTTACGTCACGCCCTCGTGTTGACGTTGGGTGCCATGTGCACAATAGCCCTTGGACTAGAGACGTGGTATACTCTGGGAGTATACGAGAGAACTTGGAGGTACGTGTGGTTTGTACTTGAGACCTTTGTGCGCTCATTTGGGGTTGACGTGGAGCCACACGTTGTGTGGGCCCCACGTGCGTTCCAGGACCTGCTTTGCGTACTTTGACCCCTCGCGACGTAGAGGGTCCCTCTGTGTGTTTGTTTGACCAGCAGGGTGGAGTTTTTTATATGGCTCTGTGCTCGTTGGTAGAGCAGCAGGGTTGAGTGGTCTCCCCCCGGTTTCATTCTCGATGGATCGGCCAGTAGCGGTGCTAGTGGCACCCCGTGATGGAACAGGTGCTGAAACTCATTTGGGATAGTTGTTCTGGAGTTGGGTGGTTGCGCGATACCCACTCTGTGTTCGATTGGCCAGTGTTGTACACTCCAGTAGAGATGGCCAGAGAAGTTCTGAGTTTTACCCCTCCAGCGGGGCTGGGCGGTGGGTTACTCATCGACTTCTTCAGGTTTACCCTCCAGCAGGGCTGGGTAGTGTGTTTCTCAGTGACTGTTAGGGTCTACCTTCCAGCAGAGACTGGGCAGTGGGTCACCCGACGCACATAGGGACTACCCTACAGCAGAGACTGGGCAGTGGGTCACCCAACGTACTTAGGGTCTACCCCCAGTAGAGATTGGGCAGTGGGTCACCTGACGACCTCTTAGAGACTACCCTCTAGCAGGGCTGGGCAGTGGGTCACCCGTCGTCTAATTCCAGGTCTACCCTCCAGCAAGGATGGGCAGTGGGTCGCCTGTCGACTTATTGCAGGACTACCCTCGAGCGGGGCTGGTCAGTGGGTCGCCTGATGATGTATTAGTGTTTACCCTCCAGAAGGGTTGGGCAGTGGGTTTCCTGATGATGTATTAGGGTTTACCATCTAGTAGGGCTCGACAGTGGGTTTCCTGATGAAGTATTAGGGTTTACCCACTAGCAGGGCTGGGTAGTGGGTCACCCGATATCTGGTTATGAATTACCCTCTAGCAGGGCTGGGAGTGGGGACACCGGTTGGAATTACAGACTCAGTCCTCTCAACTAGGCTAGTCTGTGGCTTTCCTCCGTGATTACCAAAGCAGGACCCTTGGTTATACGGGTCAGTGTTGTGACGGCTTGACGTTGAGGAGACCTCTCGACTGTAGGGTAGTGATGAGGTGTGGTTTGACTTTCCCTAGAACTCTAGTGTTCGAGGGGCAGTTTCCCCACCGAGACGCGATCTAAAACTGTGTGTGCGAGTCAGTGCTGCCCAAAGCGGATAGTTTCAAGGTGCGGTGATTGAGCCCCTTGGCTTGCGATTCGGGGCAGTCGTGCGGGATGCTGGGCATCGATGGTGTTACTTCTGGGACTGTTGGTGACTCATTTTCTTGGGCTGAGCTACGGGTCGGAGATCCCATTACAACTTTGTTCGGGCTTCACGATTGAGCATAAGGATATGTATATACCTTGTTCGAGTACCCACTTCTTGGTCTTGGTTACTCTCCCGCCAAGAGAGGCGAAGACGTGCATGGTATGCCATGTGCATTCCATGTCTAGCTTCTCGTGGTTGGACGAGTCTACTCTCCTTCTATAGGTAGCGAAGACTCAACGGGAAGTTCATCTTCTCACCGTTTCTAGCTCCTTGTGTCTGGATGAGTCTACCTCCTTTCACTTGTTGGGTTGAGCTGGACACTTTACTACACCTTCAGTTGTACTCCTTTACTTTTCCCCGTTTGCTCTACTGCTCACCCTTCGGCACCTCCTTTGTTTCTCCATCGAGCCTTCGGGGTATCCTACTGAGTATTTTTATACTCACCCCTGCTTGGGCAATTTCCTACACTTGGTGTGCCCTTTCAGACGACAGACAGGTGGAGCGTGGCTTCAGTGGACCGTAGGAGCTTGGGAGCTTGGACCGCGTGCGGTGGTCGTGGCCAGGTTCTAGGTGGGAGACCCGTCAGCTGTTTCTTTTGTTTACCTGTTGCCGGGTTGTGGCACTTTTTGGTTGGGCACATGTTTTGACACTTTTCTTTTCAGTGTTCCTTCAGCTTTCTTTGTACTTGTATAGGTCAATGCACTTTGTGGTATATATATAGCAGTTTCCCTTTCCTTTTCATTCCTTGTCTTTACTTTTACTTTGCACTGTTCCATTGAGCGTGCTGCATGTGTGTGTGTGTACATGTACTTAGGCAAAGGCCTCCCCGAGTTTTTGTGCCTTTGGCGCTAGTCGCCAGCCCCTAGCCTATGGAGGCGGGCTTGGGGTAGTTGCGGCTCGAGACCGGGTAAGGGTCGGGTCATGACAAAGTGGTATCAGAGGTGGTTCATTCCTCGGGCACGTTGTGCGGACGTCCCTAAAAGAGGAATTGGTTGGGATTTAGGGCAACAGTGTTAACGTGTCTTGATAGTGGCTCTTAGGCCAAGGAGTCCAGTGATGGTGTGGCGGCCGACGTATCCATTCACCAGGACCCTGATAACCCACTTTTTTACTTGGCATAATGAGATATTTGTTGCAGGGAAATTTTTTTGTGCATCACATAGGATCGAGTCTTTGACTATCCTTCTTGAGTCAGCTCCCCATCATTTCTATTTGTATATACATATATGCTCATCTGACCACAACACTCCTTGATGATATTCAGGATGTCTCCGCGAAGACAGCCAGCCAGAATACCATCTTTGGTTCGTGATGACGACCCTGTGAGCTACGAGGCCACAGTCCAGGACCCATCATGCGAGCCATTTCTCCAGGTGGGCCGGTAGCAGCACCCACACCTGTTGAGCAGCAGATAGTTTCAGCAGAGCAGGCTGAGTTTGAGCGCAGGTTAAGCGCGCTCCATGAGTTCCAGCACATGATACCGCTGGGGTTCAGTGGTGAGCCAGACCCTCAAGAAGTAGAAGTTTGGCTCGAGGTAGTGGTTAGCCTTTTTAGGCTTGTGCATACGCCAGCAGATCAGAGAGTGGATTTGGCAGCCAACCTTTTCTGTGGATCAGCTTGGTGTTGGTGGAGTCTGGTGACACAGCTTCTTGACGAGTCGTCGGTTTCATGGGATGACTTCCAGTTGTTGTTTCATGAGGAGTTTTTCCCCTCCTGTTTACACTCCATTCAGATTCAGGAGCTCCTGCAGTTTCAGCATGGAGGGATGACGGTGGCCAAGTACGGGGCAAGTTTTGCAGACTGTGCATGCTTTTACCTAGACTTGGTCCATGACGACAACATCCGAGCGCGAAAGCTTGAGCGGGGACTCCGCCAAGAGATTCGTGCTGTCGTAGTACCCTAGGGAATTTCCACATATGCAGGGGTGCTAGAGCATGAGCTTGTGATAGAGGGCTTCCTGTCACGTTCTAGTGTTGGTGGTGGCAGCAGGCACGTTGGAGCCGAGATGTCTGTCACAGCTAGCATGCGTCGGCAAGCAGGGCCTCACCGTAGGTGGCCTTCCCAATGCCGGTTTTAGAGACGTGGTCATATACCACTATGGTGTAAAGGCACAGGGCCTCAACCGAGGATGACCTTTCGAGAGTGGATCCCGGGCCATGGTCATACACCAAAGTGGCAACAGAGGGCATAAGGGCAGCCCAAAGAGCGGTGGTGTTATGCTTGTGATAGGCAAGATCACTTGGCACGAGACTTCCCGACCTGAGTTGCTGAGAGCTTCCGGCAGGCAGCAGGCGCACCACCATGGCAGAGGCAGCGCCGTGATGGGAGTAGTGCCCAAAGAGATGGTTCCAGCAGAGGATCGGGAGGAGATGGAGGTGGGGGATGACTTTACAAGGCCTTCCCATCACCACTAGGAGGTCCACGTCAGGCTCCAAGAGCTGACGATTGGGACCACGGACAGCCACGAGCTTTGGATGTCTACGATCTTGTAGAGCATGGGATGGTGAGAGGTACCCCTTGCGACTCTTCTACTTTTTGGCAGTGGAATTGTTAGGCTCTGCGTGTGAAAGGATTTTCTCCCTACTCCTTTTGTGAGGTGTTACCAGGGTGACGCAGGGCGTCGGGTTTCACCCTGTGTTGGTAAAGAAAAAGGCGTGAGACCTTTCCCTTTAGTCGATGGTGTTGGCTCCTTCACTTCCGATCATGTAAGAGAGTCTTGGTTGAGAGACATCGACTGTGAAATCTTACATGACCAGATATCCTTGGGTGTTTCACCATATGGATATTCTGAAGGAGGGAATCACCGGTCCTTGTTCCAGGTGCGGGCGGTGATTCCAGTTGCGGCGTGCGACGTAGAGGTTTGACCGGGGAGGTGAGCTACCCCCAAGAGCCTTCGGGCTGTTTGGAACTGTGCAAAGGGATGGCGTGGCTCTCTATCGCCTTTCCCTAACCCCAAATTCTAGGATGGGTGCATGACATCGGCAAGGGCTAACCTCGCGTGAACGGATCAATCCTTTGGTCTGTGTGTGGTGACGCGGAGCTGTGCGTGGGTTCTTCTGGGTATGGGAAGCCAGGTGTGGGCTTAGTACCCTGTGTTGCTCCCTTGTTTTGTTTTTCGAGGACGAAAAGCTTGAAGGAGGAATGATGTAAGAACCCAGTTTTTGCTATGAAATACTTTGGAATATTTCTTGATGTTATTCCAGAGCAGCGCCTTCAGACGGTGTGCGATTCTGAGCCCCGGTGTGGCCGGAATTAAATTTTCAGTGTGTTCACACTGACAATGCCAAATAAAGGAGATAACGCTCAAACGGAGTTCCTGATCAGAGATCTGAGTGTAAGGATGGGTCCGGAATGGGGTGTTTACCATAGGAACGACATAAAACATGTCGGCGCAGTATTTTTGGACCCCTCGCTCACTTTCAGAATGTTAACCAGATAAATTAATTAACTAATTTATTCGTTTAATGTTGAAACGTAGGTATCTCGTAAAGGGTAGCTCGGATTGGAAAATTGATGGCACCGTTGAGTTCGGAGCGTGCCTTTTACCCTAGGAGGGGTGTATGTTTTGCGGGCGCGGACCTTCTGTGAAAAATGTCCCCATGGGCGTTTTCGTAATTTGGTGGCTTAAAGCGTTCAGCTTTATAACATCCAAATGGAAGCTCAGAATCAAATTCTGAGACAACTGTTGTGCTCGAGAGGTGGTTTTTACCCTAGGTGAGGCTTAACCTTGACCCCGTCAAGCGTATTGGATGCAGGTTAAATTGGGAGTTTTAATTAATTAAAAATTTTAATTAATTATTTTTCTTACTTAAACCAATCCCCTTCCCCCTCCCTTGTTCACTCCCTGGCGCAGGCTCCCCCTACTCCCTCTTCCCCCTCCTCCTCTGTCAAGACAAATCCAGCAAGGCGCGGCTCCGACGGATAGCGGCGAAGCTTCGGGCGAAGCCCAACGAGGTAGGAGGTTTTGGTTGCGTTTTAATTTCTGAACCTTATTTCCACATCAATTATATGGTTTGATTGATGTTCGATTGTGGAATCAAATCCCTTGAGCACGTAGTAGTTTTTATGAGCTATTCGACGAATCTTTCGGATTCGGTTTTGGATTTCTGAGGAACCCGCAATCATTCGCCGAAGATTGTGGGTTTGTGGAGGAGTTTTGGGTTGTTCCTGGCGGTGGCAGCCCGGGGTAGCAGCGGTCCGGCAGCTTCACGCGCCGGTCTGGCGGTCCAAGTCGAGCGGCACGGCGGGCCAAGGGCGACGGCAGCAGGCCGGGGGAGCGCAGAAGGTGGCCGCGGATGGTGCCAGGTGGAGTGCGGCGGCCGGGTGTCTTCGAGCGGCGGAGCGCAGCTGCTAGTGCGGCGAGGGGAGTCGAGCGGCAGGCGGCCGCGGCGCCAGCGTGGAGGAGGACCGGCTTCGGCCGGTCGTCGCTGGACGAAGACCCGGAGTCTTCGTGACCCCGGCCAGCAGACAATGGACCCGCGTTTCGCGGGTCCTATTGGGAGGAGAAGACTGGCCGACCAGCTGGTCAGGTTTCCTTAAAAAAAGAATAAAATAAAATCGGAAAAAGAAATAAGGTTACAATAATAGTAATAATAATATATTATTATTATTATTATTATTATTATAAAATTATTTATATTTCAAAAAATCATAAATAGAGAGTTGTATTCACGAGCCGTCTGCGGCGTCACGTGCCTCATAACTGGAGGAATATATTGTGCTAGTTTCCGGAATTTTTAATTCACGAAACGATAGGCCTCGGAGGCGCGACGCGTCTTTAAGTGGATGACCGTTTTCCCGATATCCTTGTTTTGGGCGGCACAGACGCATCAGACGTCCGTTTTGAGCGCCGACAGTGGCGTTGTGACCCTGGCACTGAGGTGGAGGTTTCCAGGGTGGTTCCGGGCGTTGAGGCTGAAGTTGTGGTGCGGGCCCCATGGCTCGTCTTTTGAGCTGCGTGCATCTTTTAGCGACTTTTTCTCGGGCGTCCGTTTGGGGCGTGCGAGCAGTCAATGTTTGTTTTTTTCCGAGGGCATCGCATTGGCGTAGTCTGCCCGCTGTAATTCCGCACGATGGTGCGGGCCCCGCGAGGGCTGTTTCAGGAGTTGATAGTGATTTCCAGCTTTATCGCCGAGCAACCATTTTGGACAAGTGAACACTCTATCTTGTGTTCTTTTTCGAGAGGATCGCAATGGTGCGATCCATTCGTTGAGTTTCGGGACCAAGATGTGGGTCCCACGTGGCCCTGCTCGTGTGCGGTGCACCGGAATGCACCTTTTTCTTCGGATATCTGTTTCACTCATGTGAGTAGTGCTTTTGACATGTTTTCCTGAGGGGATTGCAATGGTGCGTTGCACCTGACTGTTTTAGGGGCCGAGTCTCGGGGTCACGGGACGCCATTCGGGCATGAGGCGGTGTTGGTGACTTTTCCGTCGGATATCCGTTGGAGGCGAGTAAGTAGTCGATCTCGCGTTTTTTTCACGAGGATTAAAACGGTGTGATATGTTTCGTTTTGCGGAGCCTCTTGCGCAATCTTTTGATGGGTGGAAAAGTGAAGGTTCCCCGAGGGCGATTCTTCTTCTGTGGTTGTAGCGGACCCTTGGCGTGTGATCATGCACACTCCCGTGTGAATGCAGTAATGCTGGAATAGATGTGGTTGTTTGTTCCCCAGTCATTGAGGCGGCAAGTTGGAAATGTTACGTCATGCCCTCGCGCTGACGTTGGGTGCCGTGTGCACAATAGCCCTTGGGCGAGAGACGTGGTATACTCTAGGAGTATACGAAAGCACTTGGAGGTACGTGTGGTTTGTACCTGAGACGTTTGTGCGCTCAGTTGGGGTTGAAATGGAACCACATGTTGTGTGGGCCCCACGTGCGTGTCGGGACCAGCTTTGCGTACTTTGACCCCTCGCGACGTAGAGGGTCCCTCTGTGTGTATGTTTTACCAACAGGGTGGAGTTTTTCCCCTGGCTCTGTGCTCGTTGGTTGACCAGTAGGGTTGAGTGGTATCCCCTGGTTTCATTCTCGATGGACCAGCCAGTAGCGGTGATAGTGGCACCCCGTGATGGAACAGGTGCTGAAACTCTTTTGGGAGAGTTGTTCTGGATTTGGGTGGTTGCACGATACTCACTCCGTGTTTGATTGGCCAGTATTGTACCCTCCAGTAGAGATGGCCATAGCAGTTCTGAGTTTTACTATCCAGCGGGGCTGGGTAGTGGGTTACTCATCGACTTCTTCGGATTTACCCTCCAGCAGGGCTGGGCAGTGGGTTGCTCACTGACTCTTAGGGTCTACCCTGTAGCAGAGACTAGGCAGTGGCCACCCGAAACACATAGGGTCTACCCTCCACTAGAGACTGGAAGTGGGTCACCCGACAACCTCTTAGGGCCTACCCTATAGCAGGGCTGGGCAGTGGGTTGCCCGTCATCTAGTTCCAGGTCTACCCTCCATCAAGGATGGGCAGTGGGTTGCCTGTCGACTTATTCCAGGTCTACCCTCCAGCGGGGCTCGTCAGTGGGTCGCCTGATGATTTATTAGGGTTTACCCTCCAGCAGGGCTGGGCAGTGAGTTTCCTGATGATGTATTAGGGTTTACCCTCCATCAAGGATAGGCAGTGGGTTGCCTGATGATGTATTAGGGTTTACCCTTCAGTAGGGCTGGGCAGTGGGTCACCTGATAACTTGTTATGAATTACCCTCCAGCAGGGCTGGGTAGTGGGGACACCAGTTGGCATTCCAGACTCATCCCTCTCGACTAGGCTAGTCTGTGGCTTTCCTCTGTGATTACCGAAGCGGGGCACTTGATTATACGGGTCAGTGTTGTGACGGCATGACTTTGAGGAGACCTCTCGACCGCAGGGCAGTGATGAGGTGTGGTTTGACTTTCCCTAGAACTCTCAAGTTTGAGGGGAACTTTCCCCACCGAGACGTGTTCTTACGACGCGATCTAAAACCATGCGGGCGAGTCAGTGCTGCCCAAATCGGATAGTGTCAAGGTGCGGTGATTGAGCCCCTTGGCTTGCGATTCGGGGCAGACATGCGGGATGTTGGGAATTGATGGTGTTACTTCTGGGACTGTTGGCGACTCATTTTATTGGGCTGAGCTATGGGATGGAGACCCCCTTACAACGTTTTTCGGGCTTCTCGATTGAGCATAAGGATATGTGTATACCTTGTTCGAGTACCCAATTCATGGGCTTGGTTACTCTCCCTCTAAGAGAGGCGAAGACACGTGGGGTATGCCACGTGCTTTCCCTGTCTAGATTATCGTGGTTGGACGAGTCTACTCTCCTGCTATAGGTAACAAAGACTCGACGGGAAGTTCATCATCTCACCTTTTCCAGCTCCTTGTGTCGGGATGAGTCTACCTCCTTTCTCTTGATGGGTTGAGATGGACTCTTTACTGCACCTTCAGTTGTACTCCTTTACTTTCCCTGTTCGCTATACTACTCACCCTTCGGTACCTCCTTTGTTTCTCTCTAGAGCCTACGGGGTATCCTACTGAGTATTTTTATACTCACCTTTGCATAGGCTTTGCCCTCACTTGGTGTGCCCTTGCAGACGATGGACAGGTGGAGCATGGATTCAGTGGAGCCTAGGACCTTGGGAGCTTGGACCATGTGCGGTGGTCGTGGCCAGGTTCCAGGTGGGAGACCCGTTAGCTATTTCTTTTGTTTACCTGTTACAGGGTTGTGGCACTTTTTGGTTGGGCGCATGTTTTTTCCCTTTTCTTTTTAGTGTTCCTTCAGCTCTCTTTGTACTTGTAGAGGTCGATGTAATTTGTGGTATATATATAGCACTTTCCCTTTCCTTCTCTTTGATTGTATTTACTTTTAATTTTCACTATTTCATTGAGTGTGCTGCGTGTGTGTGTGTACAGGTACTTAGGCAAAGGCCTCCCCGATTTGTTGTGCCTTCGGTGCTAGTCGCCAGCCCCTGGCCTATGGAGGCAGGTTTGGGGTAGTTGCGGCTCAATCCCGGGTAGGGTCGGGTCGTGAAAAATTAGTTATGGGTTTTGGATTCTGTTATGTTATGAACATCAGATTGTTGAATAATAGTAGGGATTGTTGTTTGTGCGTTGAAGTTTATTTGTAAGGGGTTTATTGACTAAATATGTTTTGGTATTAACATAAATATTGTTATTATGATTTTTTGGTGTTGTTATAATTTCTGTATGTACATATAATGAAATGATTTATGGAAATATGGTAACTGGTGTGGCTATAAAAGAATAATCCATCTTTTAAATAGACATGTGATTAACTGAAATGAATGTTATTAACAGGAAATATAATTGGGAAATAGTTGGAAGTTGGTTTTTATAAATTATGTAATATAACGTCATATAAAATGTATTATTATTGTCAAATGATAAATATATAATGTATGTATTATATGAATTTACTGGGAAATATTCATTTACTCAATGTTTCTATTTTCCCTGTCTAAATGTGAAGATTAGTTGACTTCGATGTGTGGAGTAATGTTTGTTATATAGGGATAGTAAGTGGTAATTCAGATTGTTGAGACTGTGTGATTTCATTTTGGAACCCATTTACATTCGGCTAGTGTGAGCTTATACCATATTATGTAGTTTTCTTTTAATTTCATAATCATACTACTAGAGTTAGATATTCTTATTGATTCCCATATGTTTTGGGTTCAATGTTTTTCCCCAAACACCCATGCTGTAAAGAGATTGAATGGATGGTTACTCCCTCTTTCACATTCCATACTCTATACATGACATATTATGATGATTATGTGATGATGTTGTGGTATATATCGTTGGAATCGAGAATTTAAGGGGAATATATTGAAACTCATGTTTTTAATGTTCATGATATTATATTATTCTAGAAATATATGTATGGGTGGTTTATAGTTATAAGTCTATTATTGAGGGCTAGTGAAAACATGAGATGCAAGACCCTGTAGAAGGTTGGGATAAGAATAATTGTGACATTTCCCATATCAATATAGATGTGAGTATCTTTAATAATCTAAAATGGGTTGTTTGACCCTTTAGTGGGATGTGATAATTAGCGGTTCATTTTCCGACATTAGTTAAGAATTCTTATGTGATATGTGGATATGTATTTGATGATATATAATGTATGGGAGCACTAGAATACTATTTTAGGAAATGAGAGTAATTAATTATTAGGGAAATGTTACTAGATAATCTATTGATATGTAATTTGACATTATTAAACTATATATTATTATAATATTTGGATAGTGTGACATTGTGTGGTTGGGTGGTAGCTGACAGTACAGGTCTATATTGGTTTTAATATTCCTTCATTAGATTATTATTATTATTATTCCATGTACTCATGATTATTTTGGTTATAATTATAGAGAGTAGATATGTTATTCTCTCCCCCTAATATATAAATAGTTTTTAGGATTATATATTGTGATTGGATATTTTGTAGGATAATGATAGTTTGATGTATAGAGGAGAGGTGGGAGTTACTACAATGTACATTAGTTATTCTACTTTTATTTGAAGATAATAATTTTTAGGACATAAATGGTTATTTTGGATTAAAATTTATTTTTTTATATAATGTTTATTTATGGTAACTTTGTATAGTTTTTGGAAATATATAGTGACATTCCACCCACCAATGAGTCATATACCCTTTGTTCTAGTCCCCACACAATTGCCTCATAGATGATAAATTCATTGAATCAATCTCATTTTTAATATAGTCATAGAAGTAGTTCTTCATTGGTGAGGGTCATGAATATTTTTCTATATGATATTATGCTAAGAGTTAGGATAGGGTCTATTGTTACGTACTGGTAAGGATTGCATGGGTTGATGGGTAAACAATATTAGTTGAACATTGTATATGATAAAAGAAAGGGACAGTAGGTAAGTAATAACAATTATGGTCCTCCTATTATTTGATTTATTCGTAACCCCTGATATTTTATAATATATTTATCTTCTATAAATTTAATATCTTTCTTAGATTAGGATACAGGAAACTCCATGTCTAAATGAACTCTAATATATTATATCATTATAACCTATATATTGAATGAGAATTGTAAATAAGAATAATGTAATTTTGGAAACCATATGTATAATGGTTTTAGATAATTAAAATATATTTATCAATAAGTACTCAATATTTATTAAATTTATTTTTTTCTTTTAAAATAAATTTTCCAATTTTTTTTTGATTTTTTAATAGAAAATAATATTATTGATTTTTACCAAAATTTTAAGACATATATAAAAAATGATCATCTATTATGAAATCATCATTTAATAATTCTGTCATATTAATGTTTGGATATTATTCTTTAATTGACTGATAAGTTGATGATTGGTGAAAAATAATATTTTTATTAAAATGTTCATTTTAATTTAAAGAATATGAGTAGATCAAATTTCATTAATTTTTTTAATAATATAATGATTATAGATATATTATTAATAATTTAATTAAGTTAATTGAAATTAATATTAAAATTTAATTTTGTTTGAAATCATTTATACTTTAAGGAAAAAAAATTCTTGAGAGCTACTTTTCATCATCTTTTGGAAGATTAATTTTAATATAAATTCTTCCAATTAGTATAATTTAAAATTAAAAAAATAGATTTAATATTATGAATAAATATAATTTTTTTGGAAAGTTATTCCATTTTATTTTTTGGTCAGTATGAATTGTAAAATTATTATTTTTTTATCACATTGATATGGATAAAACATATAAAATATGGTTACAAAATTGAGATATAGATTTAAAATTTATATAAAACATTCTTTAATCTTATTTTATGAGTTTAGTTCATCCGTTTAAATATATGTTACTAAATATGGATAATTTGAGCAAGTCTTCATTGATTTTTTCTGTATATTATGTTTTGAAAAATGATAAATACAAAATCACATTATCCAGATTTTTAATAATCAAATTTTATTTTAATGATAAAAATGATTTGATCTATATACTTATTTGAATGATAAATTTTCATTTTATATTATACAACTAAAATTATAAATTTCCCTGATTTATTAATTATTTGTGATTTTTATGCAATGCTGACACAGTATTTACTATATTAATAGAAAAAAATATTTTAAAATATAAAAGGATGTAAAATTTAAATTATTTTCTTGCACCATGGATTTTGTCTCAAATTATTACATATTAGGTATTTTTGAAATATTTATATTATTATTCCATTTATTCTTGTTTTTTAAAATAAATTATACACAAACATTCAAAAATGACATTATTTAAACATTAAAATAAAAAATAATTGGTTAAATGATGTAAAAATAAAAAAAATACCATATTAATACATAGTAATTATTTCTGGTTTAAAATATTTTACAGGATCCATTTATGTGTCACATTTCTTTTTATATAAATATTAATGACCCATAATGTATAAAAAACATTTTTATTTTGGTAATTACCATAACTATTAATGGAAGTTAAAACTAAAAAATAAGGGTGAACACAAATCCAAATCATTTGTAAATTTTATTTATGAGATTATTTTGGCTAAACCCTCTTCTATATTAAATTTTATATAAATTGGAAATTTTTTAATGAAAAATTACATTTTGATTATTTTAATAATTTAAAAAATTGGAGTTTTTCCCATCCACTCACATACAAAAGGAAAATACTATCCTTAATTATTCACAATGTTTTAATAACATGTGTTTACCCAAACCGGTTGATTCCTGTTATAAACTCCCATATCCTTGATTTAGAGTTTATTTTCATCTAAAATAATAATTCCAATTGTCAAATTTAAGGTACTAATGGAGGGCTACTAAATAGGAGTTGGTCATCTAAACCAATTAATTTGAAATTATAAGCTCTATAAATTTATTATATTAAACATAAAATAATAAATTATTTATTATAAATGTACAAATTGAATTATTATTATGGAACTACAGTTACCAAAAATCCTTTCTATAAAATGGTATGTGCAAATATAACTCATGTATATGTGTAGAATATTAATTTCGCGTTGTTATACAATTCATTTTCAATCACTATAATTTTAGGGATTGTTATTCTAACGTGTTTAATGGTTATAAATATTATTTATAACATAATTATTAATCTATAAATATATTATCATTTCTACCATCATACTTTCCAATCTGTTGGAAAATGGTAACGTCACCTAGGCTCCCTTGTCGACAACAACCTCCGTAAATTGAGTACATTAAAAATTAAAATAGATGGTATGAAAGATAGGTCTATTTAATTTTTTTGATATATATGATACAATGATAATTATTTAATATAATATTATTAAAAAACATTATTTTCTTTCCATATATCAAGATGTGAAAAAATGTTCACAAGTATATATGGCTTATCGTCTCTATGAATGGTGTAATTCATTTTTCAATCTCTACAATTTATAATTATATATATATATATATTTGTTTGTTTGATGAAAATATATGGTATTTATTTCATTTTAAACATTATATAAATGATGGAACCCTGATCATAGTCTATGTACAAGAACAACAAATATTAAAATTCAATGATAAAAGGAAATAGTTATCACATGGGAAAATTAATGTCATATTAATTAGTAATAAATGGGTATTTAAATGTTATAATATTATCATATATGATATTATAAGTGTCTAAATGATTATAGTATAGAATTATAATAAATTAAAATTTATTATAATAGGGGTTATATCAATATCTATGAAATTTGACCATGAGGTAAATGATGTTCTCTTTATATTAATTTTTTTGAGACACATACCATAACCAACACTCATGTCTTTTATATGGAATATATAATATCCCTAGATGTATTTTACAATGATTATCATGAAATTTATATGGATATTTATTTATTATTGTGTTTATCTCAATCATTTCTTCTGAATCGAATGATACCAAAGTGTAAGGATTTTTTTTCAATCATATTGTTTATAATAATACTTCATGACAGTTTTAATAAATAAATTTTTTAATATAACTCTCATGTTACTCAAAAAGATGATTTTACTCTATATTTATTTATTAAATGTTTTTATTTTACCTCCATCTCTTTATGAAATCCAGAGACCAAAATAATATTCTTCAATTAAAAATAAATTTATTTTTATATTTAGTTGAAAATAACTTTTCATCCATATTCATGATTTCTATAAAAAAATATTTAATTTTTTTCTATCCTCATAACTGGGTTTCAATAATTTTTTCTTATGATTTTATAAATTAAAAAGGTTAAAAAAAGTATCATATTTTCATTTACCTAAATATATACATCATATATCCTTATAATTATGATAAGTGATATTTATTTAAACATACATGGTATTTAAAAAGATTCCCACTTTTATGACCACACAATTATTTGAAGCATCCTACATAATTTTCCATTTTTCCTTTCAGAAACAATTTTTTCTATAGTATTTTTAAAAAAAATGATTTAATGAAGTTATTTCCAAATGAAAAGAATATTTTACTCAATTTTTATTTAGATATTATTTAAAATAGAAATTAATCAAAGATAACATCGGTTGAAGTTACTAGGGTAAATGATCCAATGATTCTATCCTAATTATTTTTTGGATATATTATAATTATGAAAAAAAATTATAAAACAGAATTTTTTCATGTTATATTATTTAATTAAATGTTGAAATGTGTAGAATTAAATTTTTATTTCCTAATTTAATGATATAATTAATATTTTATGATCATCTGTCACAAATATGTATAATTTCAATTATTGGATGAGTAGCCTCAAAACTATATATTCCTAAAATGTATTTTTTATTTATTTATATGTGATGAGATACTAAAAAATATCATGGGATGCGAACCTATTTTAGTAAAGTACATTGTCAAATACAATAGTCTTTTTTGGGAACATTGATCTTAAATATGATGGAGTTTAGAGTAAACCAAATCCATTATAATTGTCTTTGAATTGAACATTCACCAATTAAATTATTTTCAATGCATATTTGTACTCAAAAAACATAAACATCATTACGTGATTATAATGTTATTCACCATTTGCATTAATTTAATCATGATTCATGTCTTATGACATATAAGGATATATTCCATGTATTCTGTTCATTATTAATGATATGAAATCAATGGATTTAAAATGACAAACTCATGTTCTATAACTAATTTTCTCCTATTATTCATTTTTGATAATTAATATTTCACTTTTTTATTACTAATATGAATCTAAAATAACACACTTCAAATGGTTTCATTCCCCAAGTTATAATGAATGGTTTTAATAATGGTATGTCTAAAAATGGTTCTATTTTTTATGAACATAATGAGAGATTATTTAGATAACATAAGAATATGTTATCATATATTCCAAATACACTTGAACTACATTACAATGTCATGGATCATAAAATAATGTATTCGATATTCACATAAAATGATTAAATTTTTTTTCTTAAATGTTTGGTTATATATATAAAGTATAGGAGTAATATTTAGTATCATTTTTAAATTAGAATGAGAAAAAATTACTAAGATCCCTCAGGACCATCATAATTATGGGAAAATGTAATTTTTTATTGTAATGATTATTGTGTAATTTTAATAAAAAAACATCCCTTTCTAGAGACTATAATTTTATGTTATTTCTATATAGATACATATTTTGGTACAAAATTTGAAAGTAGTTGGTCGAGTATATCATTCCAACCATTGATTGCAAGGTAATTGTTCCCTTACTGTGCACTAATATTTTTACTCCTGAGAGATATTCATGCAATTATTTATATTTTCTTCATGAACCATTATCATGGTTTTCAAATACATAAAGGATATAGAAAAATAACTAACTATGTAAGGAGTCATTGATAGAAAATAATTTTTCATGATTTATAAATCTAATGATTTATTTATAAATATTCATCACTCTAAAAAATGATAATTTAAAGTTGTTCTAACATTTTAGTTTTCATTATGGTAATGAAGATAGAATAATAAATTTTAAGTGGATATCCGTGTTCTTTTAAATTTAATTTCAACATTATAGAAAATTTATGGGAAGTTAAATATAACCAAAAAAATTATCAAGGAATTTAAATTCATATACGGATCGAATATATGTTGAATCAGTAGTGAAAAATTATAATTATATGTTGATCGTTTCCCAATCCTATGATTCATATCTAAATAAATAGTGTAGAAATATGGTTATGAAAAATAAAATTACTCTCATAATAGTAGAATTCGATGTTATTTGGGAATGGATAGGATTTTTTAATAAAAGTACCATATCAATTCCCAATCTAGGGAATTGACACTTTATATTCCAACACAACCTATGATCATTTATCAATTTGGTGATAAATATGATCTTATAATGAAAATTAAATTAATTTTATTGTTTTTAATTCAATTTAAAATGTGGTATTATGATAGATTGTTGGGGACAAACTTCACGTTGAATATAATCCAACAAATGTGAGTTTGTTAAAGTTTTTAATGAATAGTAACACAGTGTTTCTATAAATCATGAAGTAGAGTTATCAATAGAAAACTTTCCTAACGATAAAAGAATATCAAAAATTACATGTATTTTGGAACTTATTGAGTTACGATAATTATTGATGAATATCAAATATAATATTAATAAGGGATTCATTCAATTATTTGTGACACTTTAGGGTGTAGTTATTGTTTTTGTGAAGAACATAGTCAAAGAGATGAGACTCTGTATTAATTATTATTAATTAAACATGTTCAACATAAATAATTTTTATCCTCTACCTAATATTTTTGATTTCTTGGATCAAATATGAGCTGCTTAATGTTTTTACATGACTAATAATAACAATGGAAAAAGTTATTTAGGGATTAAAATTTATTAAAAACGCGTTTATAGATGATTTTATTATATATTATAGGATCATCTAAGATCATATATATTTTTTCATGATTCAAATATGAATGGATTATTTATATGATAAATTTATTAATTATGAATTTTATATAGGAAAATTATATATTTTTGTCATATAATATCAAGTGATTGTATATTGATTAATCCGTCAATAACAAAAATTATTAAAAAATAGACTAGAATAACCACTATGACTAAGATATATTGTTTTCGTAATTTGTAATTATATTATAATCAATTTGGGAAGGATTTCTCATAAATTTATAATCCAATAACCATTTAAACTTGTATTGGAGACAAGTCCAATTAGGTAGATAAATTGGAAGAAAATTTTAATGAATGTAAGAGTAAGATAGTCAATGTAGAAATTTTAATACTACCCTATAGTAGATAAGAATTTATGATATATATTGATGCCTAAATGTATTAAATATAACTATTCCATATATAGAATGATATGTTAATATCATGTGGATATTGTAAATTGAATGTTCCTGATAAAAATTACCCAACTCATGATTTGGAGGTAGTTGTGATATATTTTACTAAAGATAGAGATTTATTTTATTTATTGAAAATGGTGTTATATTTATATACTAATCATAAAATCATATTTAATAAATTCTATAAAAAAGGATTATTATATTATTGTGAATATTGATCCTTTGGGATAAATATTATGATCTCTGAAGATAATACCACCCTATGAAAGCTAATAAGGTATTGTTTGCTTTGGGAAAAAATGACCATTATAGCATATCCATGATGAAGAAAAATAATTATCAAATAAATATGGAATTTAAAATGATTAACCTAGAATCCTTAATGGAAGGACATAAATCAAATCCTTCTTAAATTATTGTTTTACCATCTATCCATGTAATGATAATAGAAGTTCAGAAAGAATATGGGTAATTTTATTATATAGTTACAATGTTTTTTTGGTCAGCCTTGATATAAATTTACTTATAAGGATATGAAATGATGTTTGGATCTCTTGAATACATTTCTAGCAGAATGTTACATTAGTTGAAGAACATAGTTTATCAGTCAGTATTCATAATATATGTAGGACGATGTATTCATATTTAAAAGAGAATTTCTAGTGAGATAGAATACATTGGGATATTGAAAAGTATATACCTCTGTTCATGGAATGTCAAAGTATTAATTATTATAGAATTAATTCTAATGGTATTTTAGAACCATTACCCATACCAAAATGGAAATGGGAAAACACCGTCATGGGTTGTTTTAACAGACTCTCCAAAACATCTGAATGCTATAATATTATTTTGGTTGCATAAATCGCCGTATCATGTAAGCATATCATATTGATGTCATAAAAGATTTTTCACTATAAAAAATTATATAATATAAAATAATAAAGTATTAATGTTACGAAGATCCCCACGTTATATTGAATATTATTGAGATCCAATGATTACTTAAATTATAGAAATTTCATTAATATTATTTGGATTTATATTTATGATTCAATAATAATTATATTTATCTAGAATAAATATAGTAAAATAGAACCACTAAAATTCTATAAGATATGTTGAGGTCTTCCATAATGTATTTCAATGGTGGTTTGGATACATACCTTTCACTAGTTGAGTTTTCTTGCAATATGATTTTTCACTCAAGTATTTATAGGGATCCATATGAATCTATATATATAAATAAGGGCATAATTATAATGTCATATGATGAATAATAGAAATATTTAAATTGTTACATGAACTAAAAGATAAAATGGAAGATAAATTCAATGTTGTTTAGTTGTGCATCAAAGTTCTTCACGTTCAATAGAAATGTTATGATGACAATAATAAGTGAAATATTGAATATGATGTTGGTGAGACTCTATTCCTATAAATTTCTATTTGAAAAAATTTAATGATATTTGTAAAAAATGGATATTTGAGCCCCATTTATATTGTATCCTATGAAAATCATGATTCAGTAGGGATGGTAGCATTATTCATTGTCCTTCCAATAAACCTCAACCATGTTCATGATGTGTTATATGTATCTATCTTAAGGATGTACATACCAGATCCTTCACATGTGTAGAACTCGTAGGTTATACCACTAGATGTTGATAAATACTATAATGAAAAACCAATAGAAATCTTTGATAATATAGATATTTTTTTTATGGAACCAGACTACACATATGGTTAATGTTTCTAGAGGAATTATAAATTCCAAATTGTACATGGGACCTAAGGATACGATGAAAGAGAGATATCCTCATTTATTTTGATTAGAGTAATGAAATATTTTGGGATAAATTCAATTACCAGTTTAATGAATTTAACACCTTATGATTTTATGATATATTACTCTCCAAATAAATTCAGTTTTTTTGATATCATGTAATACATGAAAACCCAAGTCTAAATAGACCTAATATAGCATAAAATTATAATCATATAGATAAATTGGATATGATAATTGGAATAACCAAATTTCTAAAAAATATGTGTAATAGTGTTTGATAAATAAAATACATTCCTAAATATGTTCCCAATTTTTAGTAATGTGGTTATATGATTTAAATATAAATTTTTCCCTTTCAAATAGAATTAATATTATTTTTTTAGTTAAGAATATAATTGATTTATAAAAATACTAAAAATTTTAATTTAAAAAAGTAAATTAATTTTTGATATCATCATTTCATAAGTATCATAGAGCAATTTTTTGATAATTTTCAGAAATAATTGACTTTTCAATGAATAATGAAAATTATTTATTTTTATATAAATGATTTTTTATTTCTAAACATTTAAAGTGTATTCTTTTAAATGGTTTGAAAATTATAATTAATTGTATTATATTATAAAAAATTAAATTATATAAATTAGAATTGATTTTATATTATACTTTAGTATAATAATTTTTATACAACACGAAACGTTTTTTTCCTAAAATTCTATATTTTGTTTTGTTTTGCGGGATCAAATTTAAATTAAATTATGTAACTGCTATATATTATATATTGAAAAAATCATTCCATATTTAAATTTTGTATCATAAAATATGGATAACATTATATACATATTTTTTTTTATTATTAATTATTACCATGGTAAATATTTGAATCCTAGATAAGGGTAAAATAACTAAAATATTGGTAAAACTTTTCGATAATTCTTTAAAAACTCTATAAAACAGTCTATTTTTCTATTTTTAAGTTTATTTTGGAAAATTAAACATTTTCATACAAATTATGGAACCTCAGTCTGATTTTCCATTGATTATGATCATTTAATTATACTAGGAAAAGGGTAAATACTACAATTCATTATCTTGAATTTTATATCACTAATTCATTAATATAATTATAAAATGATGATAAGATAAATTATAATGGTTTATTTTTAATATTAAATAATTTTTTTCACGTTAAATGATTTTTATTTTATAATGATTGAATAATTCACTGAAATTATTATGCAATACTAATTTTTTTGCAAAATTAATAAAAATAAATAAATAAATTTAAAATTATTATTAGTAGGTCAATTTTGATTATTTATAGATTCTAAATAATTATATAAATAATATTAAAATCATTGTTATTGATGAACGATTTATATTAAAATTACCTTGATTTCATTTGGAATTAAATTTTAAATTAAATTAATTGTTTAAAAATGAAATTAATGAAATTTTAAACTAAAAAATATTTTTTAAAGGATTGAATGTTAAAAAAATCATGTCATTGGAATAGGAAAGAGATATTGTACAAACATTCATCCATGGTAAATTTATTATTCACTTTTCATTTTATAGTAATGTTAATGAGACCTGTAGTGTAAAAACCCACTATAAAGGTAATTATCAAAACAATTAATGAAAGTGAAAACTAAATGTTGAGGTTAGAATAACAACCAAAATAGATAACATTTTATTCCATGATACGATTTCTACTCATACTCATCTTATCATTAATGTTTTTCGATTTAGATCTATTTAATCATAAAAATTAATTCATATTTTTTAATACTTTATGTACTTATAATTATATCCCTACACTCACTTTTAAAATCCAACCACCTCTCATTAATTATTTAGAATGTGAAAACCATATATCATGAACAACCCCACACATTTCTAATCTCAAATACCCTAGATATATATTTGGGGACTGCCATAAACATGTAGCGAGACAAATCATATTCCATCAGAATCATTATTTAATGGTTATAATGATGGGTTTAAAATTAATATATCATATTTATGACATAAAAACTCATGTTAACTTATAATATAAAATGTAACTTCTTATATTACTATCCATTGGAAAATGATAAACTCCCATGTACTTCCATGTGGTCTACCACCTCCATTAAGTGATGTGATTATGTTTTCATTTGTACATTACATATTTGGTAATAGCAATATTTTTAATGAGTACATATGATAAATCTGATATAATATTTATATTCCAAATATTAGTTATTAATTACCTTAATCTTTACCATCATTGAGAATTGGAAACTGTGTTCATGCGTACCTATATCCCACCATCTACTTGAATGATGTAACTTTTTTTCAACTTATTATTTCCATATTTGAATCTAAATATATATTTAATGAATAAATAGTTTATTAATATCATGGCTATAACTCTAACAGTTATGGAACCATGATAAATTTAAAAAAACAAAATCAAATGAACCAAAACATATATTCATAATAAAAAATTTCACAGAGGGAAACCACTATTTTTTATTAGAATTATTAATTAATTTAGTGCTAAATCGTAATAATTCTATTATATATGATATTATAAGTGTATAAATGATTATGTCATTAAATTATAACAAAATTTTGTTTCTTATATAGGATGATATATCACATTCATTGTAAGTCCTTCTTTATGTAAGAAATTTTCATGTCACTTTTATTTCATCAAGACACATGCCATATCAACCACTTGTTTCATTAATGTGCAGTATATAGTAAAAAATAATGATGATTATTTATTCTTATAAAAATTATGTATATTTAAATATCCATAAATGTTTAACAATATCATGAGGGTTTTATTTGATATTTTCCAATGTGTTAAGAGATTTATGTTACAATCTTATTATTTATAAGAATTATTCTTGATTATTTTTTCAGATGAAATTTTATTATCAATCTATCATGAAATGATTAATTTTATTTATCCATTAATTTTATATTGATTTAATTTTTTCCATTAATTTTCGAATCATTAATTACCCAAAAAACATAAAAAATATTTTTTAAATATATAATAATTTACTTATATATTCAATAATAAAATCAGTAATCTTCCATATACATGTTTTAAGAAAATGTTATCATGAATTTTTTAATATAAATTCAGGATTTTTTTGTGCTATATTTAGAAATTATTTTATGTATTTTTAAAAAATAAGATCCTTTTATTTATCCAAACAAGGATCTTCTAAGTTTTTTACTAACATTTTTAAATGAATCATTGTTGTAACACACATGGCTATAAAAGACATTTCCCACCATCATGACCCCCTAATGTTTTGGATTTTTTTAAAGGTTGGGGTTGTAGCATCAACTTATTATTTAAAGAAAAGACCCCCTAATGTTTTGGATCTTAATAAAAAACATTCCATGTATATATATAAAAAAATATTATCCATGCAATTTTTTCATTTAAATAATTGATTTCAAAATGACAACCATATTTTCTTCCAAATTATATTGTATAAGTCATTTTAAATTCAATTTTTCAACAAGAAGAAATATTTTGATATTATATATGATTTAATGAGTATAATATCATATGATACCATTCTAATTATTTATATGGATTGTTTTTTATTACAATGAATTGTTTTTTGTGAAATCTCATTTTTCATTGATTTATGCTTTGAAAAAATGTTAAAAAGACTAGAAACACATTTACTATTCGAAGAATATGATATGTTGAATGTTTTAGGATTAGGTGACATAGAATAATTTTTTTTCACTATGTGATGGGTGGATCCAAAATTATATACCTATTCAATGAATTGGGTAACAATGGATATATCCTGAGATAATAAGGAATGGAATAGAGAGTAAACCCCAATAAATATAGACTTTGCGCAATATAGTAATCTATAGAGTAAACATTGAATATCAATATGATTGAATGGGGAGTGAAAATAATAAATTTTTATAGTCATGTACGTGATCCTTCAATAAGGAAATGATTTCCAATTATTATATTTATCCCAAATACAAATATATTATTCCACTGTAATGTTATCATAAATCCTATTCTTTCACTCCATTGCGATTCATTTCTAGTGATATATCATAATTTATTACATGACTCAAAAAATTAATCAATGATATATAGGGTGTGGGGTTTCAATGTTTAACTCATTTACCCATAACATTATAATCATGTTTTAATTAAGTGATCAATAATAGGTCAGAAAATTGACCATAATGATAATAAAATCTCCCACTTTATTATGTTTGCATTTCAAAAGCTGTGATGATTTTTATACATATTATATGTCTATGTGAGATAGATATAACTATCATAGTAGGAGATGGTGTATATATCTTATTAACAACATCATTTTATTTACAAATTTTTGAATATGCAAAACCTATAAGATATTGCATAGATCATAATAGTATGTATCATATATATATAAACAAATATATAATGTTTTGTATAAGAAGTATGTTTTACATTATATAACGACAATAATATCACATTAAATTATATTTTTAATGATGTTATTATATGATACATGTTTAGTATTAGTCCATTTATCATTATTGTTTTCATATGTTCAGGAATTAGAATGTT
Organism: Viscum album; assembly: GCA_963277665.1. NCBI lineage: Eukaryota > Viridiplantae > Streptophyta > Magnoliopsida > Santalales > Viscaceae > Viscum > Viscum album. Next base: position 288,283,595 of record OY728126.1, on the reverse strand, counting down.
TTATCTCTAACATGTACTACTCAACCATGAAACCCTAAAACATTGATGGAAATTGATACAATACACTCCCTGAATTATGAAAAAATATATTCTTATCACATATTATTCATTGAGGTTCCTCCACATCGTATTATCATATTCATGAATCCTTACTCTACTTTATTATTTCATGTTTCTCATTTCTCCCTATAGTCCTAAGTTTCATTACTGATTTCTATTTTCTTCTTTTATCCCCATTAATGGTCTAGGAATTGTCATTGATGTATACCTTCGATTTAATTTCTCATTTTGGATTGCATTTTCCTTCTATATATGGCATCAACAGTTTTTCAATGGAACATGGGACATACAAGAGTGCGCTATGGTGGTTCTGTTGGATTGTAAAAATATTTTTATCTTTGTTCTCAAAAATTATAATATGAATTATGTGTGGTCTAGATATATATGTATATTGACATTATTCTCCTTATACCCACTCTATAGTATATTCAAAATCAATTTTATTATTCAAAATACATCTTTTGAAATTTTTGTTATCTATTTAGCCTTCTGAAACTAGACTTGTGAGACCAAGTTCAACTTATGTTTCATGGATGATTAGTTGTTCATTATCATCTATATATGACCATAATATAGGTCCTATGGGATTTAATAGGGTTGAGTAATATTATATGGAGAAAATATATGAGGATAAATATGAATATCCTTTCTTAATTTATTTATATAATTTTTTCTATTTATTTCTTATAAATTAATTAATGGGGTGATGTGATTAGTCATTTCCCTTTACCTATAAGAGTATTGTAGGAGCTTCTCACATAAATATGGTATAAATTTCATAGGTCTCTATTTTTATACTTGATCTCAATAAGTATTTCAGCAATCTACTATAGAGTTCTTGGTAAAATGACAATGGGGAATGGTCGCTAATAGAATATAGACCAAATTAAAATAATTTTGGGCACCATGCTCAGCTCTTGAGTAGGATAGGGTGGGGAGGAAATAGGTCAAAATTCCACACTAACATTTCATTTTTACGAATATGATATTAAAGAATAATGTAACATAATTTAATTGTTTCTGTATTCCTTAACACTATTTTTGATAATTATTTGGTTGGGGTTCTTCTCAGGTTTTTTTGAGATTGAATTTGAAATTTATGGAACTTTTTTGGGTTGTGCATGGTGCGAGAATAGTTTTCCAAGCCATGAAAAAACCTTGTTGAAATCATTAAAAGAAAAAATATGGATGGTTTTAACTAATGTTTCATAGTTTTAAAATCCATGAATCTACCTAAAAGAATATGTAGAACCCCATAACATGGGTTTATGTTTTGAAAAACCATGCGACTCTTCATTATGAACTATAAATAAGGAATTTATTCAATGAAAATTCATTATAAAATTTCAAACCTCTTTTTACCCAAAATTTATCACTAACTCAACATTGAATTAATTCAATGGTTTTTTATTCTCTCAATAAAACATTAGGATCTTTTAAACCCTCTCATTTAAGGATCAAGTTATGGAGAAGATTGTTCTGTCACTTTTAGGTTTGGGAATCATATCCTCTTGGTCTCACATGATCTATTTCTCTCTCATCCTAAGGGTCTTCAAATATATAAGTATCCTTACATTATGTAGTTTCCACAATTTTAGATGATGATAATAGGTTTTATTCTTAAATCCTAATTTCTAAAGATCTTCGTGGAGTTTCCTATTGTAGATGTTTTGAGAACAGATCAATGTTTTTGGTCTGTTAATCCATTTATCATTTTCCATTTAATCTTACCCTATATTTAATTATTTATAATAAGTTTCATTAAATTGTATTATGGAATATGATTACAATGAAATTTGGTTATGAAAATACAAATTCTAGTGAACTAGGAAATATATGTTATTTGGCATGAAATTTAGGGAAACACCCAATTTCTGTTCATTGGGGTGTGATTTTGATTTGATAAAATTGATGAATTTAGTAAATATATTTGAAAGGAATTTATTTGATGTTTGTATATGAGAAAATTTATTAATATGGTTTGGATAAAAACTATTTGGTTTAATCTTGTAATAGGCTTAATTTGATTAAAAAACCATATTCTTTTTAAACAGTATTAGGAATTTTGATACGGAAAATGGAAAATAGAATTTTGAATAGTATTGAAATTATTTTTTTATTATGGATTATTTTTTTAGAACATTTATGCCTATTTAGTTAGTGATTAATATGGGAAAAAATTCATATGAATCAACGGATCTCAAAAACTCTAATGGAGAATGACACATCCCTAATAAGATTGTGATAAGTTCTCCTTAACCAATTTCTGAGGGAAGTGTATACCTATATTTCCAGGATCACTAATTTGAGTTGTCAAGGATTTCATAACCTAAAAAATAATCTAACTATTTGGAGATGACCATGTTTTTTATATTTTTTACTTGATCTATATGACATTATTTTGAAATCAATTTTATAAATTTTTTTTGAAATTAACTTAATTATATTATATAAAATGTTTTTTATTCTAGTAGTTAGAAATATTTCAACCATTTGAAATTTAATGAATTATTTGTTTTAAGTATTATATTATAATTAAATATTAATTTATCAAAAAATAAAATATTTTCATCGTTAATAAATTATTCATCTTATTCGACAATAATTTATTAGACCACACCTATCATTTAAGACACAACCTACATGGTTTTTGGGTTTTTTGTATACTATCTTGTTGCAGGTTCAAGAAAGGGTAAAGCATCACATGGATGTAGTTATTTTTGTTTCTATTTGGTTTTTGGTCAGTTGTTTAAATTTGGACATGGGTTTTTGTCATCTATTTTATCTTATAATTTTTTAATATACATTGTGTATTTATACAAGCATGACTTTGGGTACTTGATCTCACTATACTTTCTTCTTTTTATTATAAATACTTTTAGTTGTACCTTACATTATTTATATAGAAAATAATTCCATTATTATTTTGTATGATTCCTTGTGTTAATGTCCCACCCACTGGGATCATGATCTTCTATTAGGCCATGTTATCATCGTCTCTAGTTTCAGGGTATCCGGGTACTTGGGCCAGTTTATCAGAAATTGGTGTCAAAGTTTCATGTTATGCTTTGTTCATTGATTTTAATAAGTTTTTGTGTATTTTTTTCAGCACATATGATGTAGTTTTGATTGAGTTCTATTACATATATCAATGTTTCGTGACTTAATACACCATGGGTAGTCTTGGAATTTTTTCTAGAGGAATAGTTATATTTTACATGATATTGATTTGGGTAGATTGAAATCCAAAATATGTATGTTTATATTTTCATATTAATTTTCATTGATTTCATTATTTATGTGTTTCTAGGTTTGTCCTTTTGATGTATTCATAGTTTTCTATTTAATTTTTGTAGCATCATTCCACCGAGGTGATCTGAAAATCAGATCGTGGAGGAATCTGTGGATGAACATCAATGGTAAAAACCTCATGGGGACCAAAATTTGATTGAAGTTGTGGTTAATGTTATCAATCCTCTAGTAAAATCTCTGGAACCCATTACCATTTAGGATCCAACTATGGAACCAATAATATATTACTTCTAGATTCATACTGATGAGTTCCTTCACCAAATTACTACAACATTTAAAGGCACTAATGACCCTCAAATGTCTTAGGATTGTTTAATAAATATTGATCTTTAATTGAATTTAATTAAAAATCATTAGGAAATCAAGATGAATTTTTTTAAAATCAAGCTATAAGGACATAAATAAATATTGTGTAACATGATGGTGATAGAGAAGAATCATGAGAGATTGTAATTGTAATAATTTTGAGTTATTTTCACAAACCTGTTCTATGAAGAGTCGATGTATTCTTCAAAGACTATAATTTTATTCAAACATCAGTAGAATGATAGTACCATAAAAATCATATAAAATATCTTTGCAGAGCTAGTGTATTTTTTACATGATATTATGAATAGTTATATTTTTATGAATTGATAGTTTTAAATAGAAAAATGATCTCATATTTGTTCTCTAGTTTTCTTGCTGAAACATCATTCTTATGCTAATGTTTTGGATAGAGCATTTATGGATGAAATAGACATATCTAGTATATTAGGGTTCTCATGTGCCCTTTTTAGTCATAATTTTGGATGTTTGAATTCCAATAATGTTATCAGTATGCATATTGATTCTCCTTGTGCTTCTATGTCAAAGGGTTTTTCTAGATCTTTTGCAGTTTCCTGATGAGGAACTTTGATTTTCACCTTGTGTGGAAAATACAAGGCACTATAAATGGTTTAGGAGTGAGGAAGTCAATATATTTGGTTCTTGTGGACACTCAAGCCACTATAAGAAGTTCTATTATGTCTTATCTACTATATTTATAGGCATGACACCATAAGTACCTAATAAAAATGTTTTGAAAATAGATGCATCATGAAAAAAGGGGATTCATCTATAGGCATCCAGAAAGAAGCTTCTTCACATAGTGGAAGATTCTTCATTTAGAAGAATATATGGGTATCATGAATATTAGAGTTACCATCACTCATACATCATATTTAGTGACTTCATATTTGAAAATAGTGGATCTCATTTGTTTATTTCAACCCATAACGGGAATCTACTAAATCATCATTTTGAAATATAATTTAATTTGATTTATATTACTACACCTTCAAGAATAATGAGAGAGAATTGTCTGTATAGCCTCACTTTTGACATATATTAATTGATTATTTATCTTTCATGGGTTTTCTGGCTCTCAACATTAAACTTCATTATTTGATTTTCAGGATGGATTTCCTAATTACCAATTTATACATGATTGATTATTATCTTCTATTCCTCTCATTTAATATTCCTGATGTGGTTTGATATATCATTCATAAATAATTATACCCAAGTTTGGGTTGAGCTATACCTTCTTATCCATAGTTGGGGAAACAGATATCATCATTTTCATTTGGCCAGTGAGATAATATTTATATAGTCATATCCCTCTATATTATACCATGTATCCTAATGTCTTCCCTAATGAAGTATCTATTTTTACCCTATTAAGGGATGTAGAGTTCTCTAATTACTTAGTGAAATATTCTCAAATAGTATATATTACTTCTTATAACATAGATACAACTAAAATAAATAATTTGAATACTCAGTTTTATAATCATTTTGAGAAAGGCTTTATACACATGAGTGCGTCATATATGGTGGCACTTATTCTTATTTCTAAGAATTATTATGTGTTTCATATCCTTTATATTGTTTACCTGAAACACTGTTGAGTTTTGGTAATGAATAAGTATCGATTTTCATGGATTGATGTTCTTTTTTACTAGATTAATGGTGAATAGTGGTTTTCATGATTTATTTCTTATCTTGTTACCATTAATTGATAATAAAATTCTTTGATCAAGAGAATATAAAATTTTGGAGATTGTACAACCATTATAAGTACTTTATTATTCCATTTTCTCTAACAAATTCACTCAAAGACTTTACGTCACTAAGTAAAATGATCATAAATGAGGGTCTAGATACATTTTTGGTCATCTTATTAGATGAAATCATTGTTTTATTATGTTTTATGATGATTATGATTGATATTTAAGAGAATATATATAATTATTCAAAGTTCAAAAATATTATGGAAACTTTTGTAATGAAATTTCTAGATTCAATATGTATAGTTATTAGAAAACATGGAGTTAAAACATTGTAATTCCATTTATCTTGAAAAGGTGACCACTAATTTGACATTGGAGAATCCTTGGAATTTTTTCAAGATTTGGCACTTGTTGGGATTATCCGAATATTATGGAATATTTGTATAGTAATTCTCAAATATTGTTTTTTATGAATGATCTATCTCATATGGGAGTAAATATTGTTTTAGATGAGAAATGTAAATCCCTTTTGTTCAGATGATATTATATTTTAAATAATTCAATATTCATGAATCATCTAGAGCTCATGTAGGGATTTTTATCTTATGTGATGCATGTGGATTGGGATTAGGATGGGTTCTAATGAATAGTGATCATTTTGTTCTATTAGGATCATAATATCACATGCCACACAAGATGAATTACATAGCCAATTAACTTGAACATGCACCTATGATTCATGTTCGTTTAATAGTATGATTTTTATATTTACTACAACAGTACGAAAGGGAATACATTGCAGGTTATTTAACCAGGAAGCTTCCAAACATGGGAAATGAAAGAATCATTTGAAGACTGGTCCTTCCTGGATCTATTTTCATTGTTTGGTAATGGATATAGGGAATCATGTAATAATGTTGATTTGTATGGTATTTAGATAACGTCGGCTCCACTCAAGATGATTAATCTAGAAGAAAATTTATATAATGTATTCAAGAGCATTAGAAATTATATTACATGTGTGGAGACCGTGTATGACTGGAAATTCTCTAGAAAGGGAATTAAATGTTATCATACTTTTTTTATGTACCGTTATTATTCAGGAATGATTTAATTGTGGATTTCTATACATCTCAATAAGTAGTGAACCCAGAAATAGCGAATAAATTCAATGACAGGTGCATTTGATTTTGGTGGCTGGGTATGATATGGGAAATTTCAAATTTTATCTCTCATTATTATAAATTATGATAGGTCAATGTTGAGAACCAAAGAAATTTCTTTTTTCTTCTCAAATCTAATGCTAACTTGGATGTGGGATGATGTATCTATGAACATTATGGTTAGGTTTCCTTATACGTAGAGTATTAAATTAGTGTTATTGGTTGCAATAGATAGGATGACCATATCATCTCACATTATAGCCATTAAGGATAAAACAAGTATTTAGGAGTTTGGAAATCTCTATATGAAATATATTATTAATCATTATATATTTACATCAACTATATTCTATAAAAATGATCATCGATTTAATTATCTATTTTGTAGTGGCCCACCAGAGGCAATAATATCTCAGTTTCATTTAATAAAAGAATAAAATCCATAGTTGGATGGCCATATAGAATCGTCTATAAAAAATTTAAGGTTATGAATCATTCATATTTCATTGACCATAGTGCATCTTGGGATGCCATTTATGGTTGTTTGAGTTTCCCAATAACAATATATACATGTACATAACCATAATGTCCCCATTTGAGGCCTTGTGTGGACAACCATTCATATATTTATTTTGTTAGTCATAGATCATTGAATATTTCATGGTTAGACAATCCTTAGTTCTTGATATGAAGGAAATGAATCAGATGATACATTAGGGAATGTTTAGGGAATATAGATTGAATAATTCTTATAATGATTTTTTTAGACCATTATAATTTTCATTTGATGTTTATGTGTTGTTGTAATTTTCACAATTTTTGGGTTATCTATAGATTGGGACTAAAGAGTATTTTTTCCATATTTATCGGATCCTCATTAAAAGGTTAATATTGTGTGGAAATTTTATATCCATTTAGAACATCCACTATGTCCTTCATCAATACATAAAATGTTCCATGCATATTATATTTTAATGTATATGTTTAATCAAAATAATGTTATGAGATTAAGTTATGTTGATATTGATCGTGACTTATTTGTGAGTGATAATCGAGTAAAGATAGTGTATTTTGAAACCAAGGTACTTTGTTGGTGGAAGATATATCTGGATCGAGTTCTACTAAAGAATTATTCTGATTCTCAGGAGAATTGGGGGAGAGATGCACTATTGATATTTTAGTAGACTCATCTTTTTTACAAGTGAAATTGATATCAAGATTTATCAGGATTTTTTTTATAGAAATGAAGTTGTAATATCCTATTATTTTAGGTATTCCCCTTCCGTATTTTGTATATTTCTCTATATGGGATTCAACATCAGTTTTATCAAGAATAAAATTAAACTTTATTATAATTTATAGGTTGTACATAATTGGTGAACCACTTTCTGAAATAGTTTTCCCACCTAGTATAAACTATTAATATCCAAAAATTGATGGTCCTCATTGTTGGTGCATGGTTTGAAAAAAAAACAACCATGGATAAACCATGTAACTAAATATTAGGGGTTCCCAGATAGGAGTAAAAGCTTGAAAAACCATTTGGCTCATCCATTCTAACCATGTCTACAAAATTGTTTTATTAAAAATTTAATTTATAAATTCTTAATCCCCTATTTTTATACCTTGCTCATCCCTACCTCATGATAAAATTGTTTACTTGATTTAGAATCTATGAATGACACATTTTGTTCTTAAAATCCTTTAAATGGAAGATCAAATAATGGAAGACATTATTCTATCTCTTCCAGGAATATGGATATTCACCACATGGATTTTCCTAATATTTTCTTTTATTATTGTATTCTTTTTATGCATGTTTTTTAGGATTTATTCTACCTTGTTTTAGATCTCAAATGTAGGTTTTATTCTCAATACATCTTTTTTGGAGTTCTTTGTTAGAGTTTACAATTTTGGGCATTGTGATACATGATATATTGGTTTTGGTATATCATTCATCTTGTTATTGTCCATTTAATTTAATTGTAAACTACATGATTTTAATTAAATATGTTTTAAATATTTTTTGAATTTTATTCACATAAAATCGATTTATGAAAAACCCAATTCTCATGAATTTGGATATTGGTTATAATTTGGGGTTAAAATTGAGGAAAAACCCAAATTCCCTTGAATTGTTGTGTGATTTAAATTTGATGTAATTTAAGGAATTGTGAAATTTATATGCTAATAATTGATTTGAATTATATGTTTTAGAATGTTTCTTAATTTTTTTGGTATAAATTTAGTTTTCTTAAATTGGAAAATGAGTTATATGATCCAAAATATGTATTAGTTTTTAAATTGATACTTTAATATTATTATGGAATATGAGAAAATTGTATTTTTAAAAGTTATAAAACAAATTTCTCATTATTGATTTATTTTAGTGATCCTAACATCCTAAGATGATAGTGAGTTATTGTTGAAAAAACTATTTTGATGAAATATAACATTAAAATCCTATAGAAATAGGTCATGTCCCCAATGGGATTTTGATGAGTCCTTATCGACCCATGTCTGAGGGATGTTTGTAATCATATTTACTTGATAACCAATTTGAGTGTGTGATGATCCTAAAACCTAGAACTATCATGATACCTAGAATATGAAAATGTGTCTTATTCACAATGATATATATATAAGCAATAGTTATTTATCTATTTTACATATTCCATATGGATTTATATTTATATATTTATAAAATGGTGGTTAAGAAATTGGCTATAAATATTTCTTTAAATTTAATTTTAAATAATGAATTCAAAATATTGTACTCCAATTAATGTTTATCAAAATATTGATTCATTTTTTGGAAAATAGAGTTGAAATCATTTTTTTGGAATACATAGTGAAACTCTACTAGGATATTTACTCAAACATTACTGTTCCATCAGATGATTATTGATTATCTTTTCTAGGTTCAAGAAAGGGTAATGTTTTATGTAGTGGTGGAAATTTTAGTTGATCATAGGGGCTCTTATATCTGTTTCAATTAGGACATGGGTTGTTATCGTTATGTTTTCTAATACACTATGGTTGTACATTAAGTTTTTATACCAATTTTACATCCTGTAGATGATCATCCTTTGTAGTTTTCATTTGAACAAACTGTCCTTTAGCTGTTTCATCCTCTATTTATGTGGAAATACCATTCCCTACATATCATGAATGATTCAAAGTGCTTGTCTCCAACACAAGAAGATCAAGAACTCCATTTGGACAAGGTGAGTGATAACTCATCTGTTATTGTATAAAGGTATCATATAGGGTCTATAAAATAAAAAATATTATATTTTAGGTTGTAATAGTGGATGATTGTATTTTATATTTTCCAATGTTGTTAATATGATTTCCATTTTAATGTGGAAAATTGATATATTTCATTGTAGGGAGTTTTGGAAACTGATTATGAATACCTTGGCCGAGAATAAACTATTTTAAATATGGTTTTTATGGAAGTCTCGGTGTAATATTAATATCAAATTTTGAATTATAATAAATGGACTATAAGGAAGATATGGGATAGAGAATGAAGAATTCAACATTTGATAAATGTTGGATTTATGACTTCATAAAATATATGATAAGGTGGTAAATGAATTTTTCATTAAACCATTATGGGAATATATTAAAATGACATACACAATGATTATTTATTGGAAGGTAAAGAAATTAAAATATTAATGAATCTATAGACAAAATTAAATTACGATCCATCATTTCATATAAGGGATGATCAATTTAAAGGAGTACAATGTGATATTTTAAATTATGGTATCCTACATTAAGGATTTTATCCATGATTAACTATAAAGCAATCACTCTTTTATTGATTGGAACCTACATAGAGAAATGGGATCCAACTAGTTAAGTGTTTTTTAGGTAATATAAGACTTTGATTTTGTTAGTGTATATTTTCTAAAATTACCTTGTTTTTTTGGTTACCATTTACACATAAAAATGTATATTAATTAATAAAAATATTAACATCCTTATATGATAAATGGATCTTAATGGAATTTTAATATTGCATGGTTAAGATATTTCTTCTCTATGAAAAATGATTCCTTCTAGTCGTCCACTACTCATGATTTGTGGTGGTAAGGTTCGTTAGGTAAACCCTATAACACCCTAATATTTTTGAATATATGTCTCTTTAAATAAGTGATATGTGTTTTATAGATTTAATGATATATAACACATAGCTTAAAATAGACAATGATTTAACATAATTGGGACTAAATTGGTGATAATGAATAGGTATAACCAAATTATGAAATATATATGGAAATGTTTCACTTAATTGAGAATTTCCATTAATTTATATTATAGAAGTTATCCAATTTTCGTGAAGTTGTTTCATACTTCAAAAATATGTGTAATTATAAAATATTTTTTATTGAATTTCATGGTTAAATATTATAATTATTTAAATACACATTTTGGGTTTTATTTCAAAAAAATGATATTATATTTTTATTTTATATAAATAATTTATCATAGTGTGAATTTTTTGTGGTTTTCTAAAATTTAATTTTATTATAATGAAAATAATAGTTTTTATAAAATGATAAAATAATTATACTAAATAAATTAATTTAAAAGTAAAAATTTATCATGAATATTATTTTAAATTAAAATATTTCCCCATTAAATTTATTTACACTGTTTATTTACATAGAAGTCATCATTATACCTTATTTATCAAAACAATTCATCTTTTTAGCATTAAAATGCAATTTTTTCAAAAAATAATTTATCTATTCATGCAATGAGTTTTTATACTAAAAATTTATATATATCACTATTGATTAAAATTTTAAAATAAATTTAAATATTTTAATATAAATAATATTATTTCACATTCATTTTATGGTTTTTACTAGATATATAATAAGATTAGATACCAATTTATTCTAAAAAAGTTATTTTGATAAAATAGATTTTGGTTTTGTTCAATGGAATTATTTTAGAACGGATATATAATAATTAAAAAAACTCAATTTTGCAGCATTTACTTTGTATTCTGAATCTACATGATCAAATTTTGTAAACGTGTTCCTTTTATTTTTGATCAATAAGAAGAGTGGTTATAGTAAATGTTTTTAAACATTATAAGGGAAAAACATGGCTTAAACTATTGTATTGGGTTTTATGATTCCTATAACACTATATTTTTTCATATTTTATTAGTTTTTTATTTCCATTATTTTTTATCTTTAAAAAATTTCATCATTATAGAATTTTTCAATGATTATGACATTAAAAATATTCTAATAAAATAATAAATATAAAAATTCACTCTCTTAATTATAATAAATATATTATTTTTTACTATGGATGATATCAGGTTATTTTATTTTAAAAATATTTACCATAAATAATATTTATTATTTTGAACATGGTATTTTTATTTATATTTTTGGTTATGTAATAATTTCCTTAAATGCACACACAATTCCAGAAAAAATTATTATATACGTGTCAAAGAAAAATAAAATAAATGTTTTTATAATAATAACATGTAATAATATTTTGAATAATTATTGAATGAAAATGTTATTTTAGATAAATATAACATAATAGTAAATTTTTAAATTCTTTTGTTATAAATATATTTCAATCATGTGGTATTTTAATTCAAATTATTTGAATACACTAAAAAATAAATTTAGTTGTATATGATTTAAAAAATAATTTTTAAAATGAATTAATATTCAAAAAATAATATATTCAGCCATTTAAATTGGATATTGTCTACCAAATCCAAAAAATCACAAACAATTAACTTTTTCTTTTATATTAACACTCTTAACCATTAAATAGAGTCCTCTAATATAACTATAATTATAAAAATGGATTACAGGGCATGAAAATACAAGATAGGAGTTGAAACATAACCTATACATGCATAAATGTTATTGGATTAATGGAATTAGATTTAGGGTTGTCCTATCATATATATATAAAATTTAATATACTTGATCCTGGAAATGAATTTATATTAATTTAATACATTATATAATTCAATGGGTGTCCCTCTCCTCACATATAATAGGGAACATCTTCACATCCCATAGTCATAATGTTTGATCCCTTTTTATCAAACAATCCTTAACATAATAACTTTTAAAATTAAATTTTCTAGTCCTATAGATTTTGGTATTTCCAAAAGGTGATCCTTTCAATTTTTAAGGTGTAATAAAATATATATATCATAATAAAGAGGTAAAATCATAACCAAGTACATCAAAATTTATTTCTTCTTCTAACCCTTTTAAATTTTTTGTATTCATTATAAAATAAATAAATAGTTTTCACAAAAAAATAGTTTTTTTAATGTTTCTAGAATATCAATTTCCCACATCCTTTTCAACCTATGGAATATGAAACATCACTTGTGAATTACTCTATAATATTGCCTCCATGAAGTAATGTGTTTAATTTTTTTTCACTATTACACATTTATGGTTACACAAATATATTTTATATTTATGATATTTTAGTTTTTATAAATAGGATAATTATTATTTAATTTTATTCCATTCAACACATTAAAAAATGGAAACATCACTCAAATGTATATACAAACTACAATCCCAATGAAGTGATGTAATTTAGTTTTGATAATATATTTATATGAATATTAAAATTTGAATAAAATTATTAAATATGGTAGTTATGTAATGATTAATATTCTAGAGATGATGAAATCGTGATCATATTATTAGGATTGGGACTACAATATAGAATCATACATGAAAATTAACAAATTTATCACCCATATGAGTGATTTTGGTAAATAATTGATAATGATTGGGTAATATGATTAGGTAAATAAATAATTTATGGTAGGAATTTAAGGAACCATAATTTTATCAGTTGAATTCACACTTTATTATATATCTATTTCATTGTTAGTAATGTATTATTATATAAAGAACAAGTACCAAATGATAGAACCAATAACATTTTATTATAATAATGTGAAAATTAAATTTATAGAATATACATGGATATATGAATTATAAATATTCAAATGGGATGAAAATATATAATAAGATAATTAAAATATTAAATTATGGATGTCGTCGATCTACAAAAATAACCACACTTAAAAACATTATACAAATGTATAAAAAAATAAATTATTTTTATCATGAAAATAAAAATATTGAAACAATTGAGAGAAAATAGAAGGGAAATTTGTGTTAATGAAATATGTGATACTTGTAGGAATTAAAGAACCCATATGATTATTATAAATATAACTGTTTTAATTATATACTAATTGTCGAAATTTGACTATTGAATTAGTAATATTTCTATTAGGATAAGTAAAATGATATTTATAATATGATCCAAATTTATGGATGTGTAGAAAAATATTTTGTTTTCTTAAAATATGAAAATATGATACATTTCTTTCATGATAAAACTATAAAGAAGATTTAAATTCCTAAAATATATGTATGTGTTTTTAAAAACAATATATTTATTAATTGATGTTTTTCATAAATTAAAAAAATAAAAAAAATCATTTATATAAATTTTTTTAAATTTACATGGAGATGAGTAATAAATATAATATAATTTTATGAAACTGTAAGAAATTTTTCAAAGGGTCTGAAAATTGATCATAATAATATATTTTTTATTTTCCAAATAAATTAATATTACATCTAAACATAATTTTTCTAATTTTAATAAAAGTATTATTATAATAAGGATATAATTTCATGGAACATGGGATATAAAATTTTTATGGTTAACATTCTTTATTTCTAAAAAATAGATAAATTTTTAGTGAATATTGGAATAGAAATAAAAATACAATATTTGACATTATAAGATAAATAAATAATTTTTTTATTCATGGTTGATATAAGAATGCATTTTTTTAAAATAAAATGAATCATATACTATATATTTTCACTTGATTAATATATATTTTTAGTTTTTATCCATGATAATTGAAAAATGATTATAATATTCAAACACACTCTACTCCTCTCCTAATAAAGACCACCATTTATCCTTATATCATCAATGAATTTGATATTTCAATTTTTCAATCGAATTTCATTATCATTCCACCCCACACCCCCATACATCATAATGTTTTTGTCCTAACCAAACACCATTTCATGGAGCTAGAAAGGGTATCATAAGTATTGAAAACTAAATAAATTGGTAAATGTATTTTAAGAAACACATTCAATTTTATTCTTATTCAACCACAACTTATGATTTTCATCCACCAAGAAATACTATCATGATTATCTGAAATATAAATATAAGTTATTAATATTGTTTAAAATCTTTATTTTACCTTCCATTCATTAGAATTATGAATAAAATGTTGTTTACAATATGTTTAATTACAAGCCCCATGAGAAACATACTTTATCATTCTCAAGCGTCTTAAAGGATGTTTAAAATAATAGTTAGATATTTAAGTAAGATGTTGATGAGTATAATAACTCTAATTTTATGTTTTTAATGAATATACTCACATAATATTTAATAAATGAATACTATATTGTTCTGGTCGGTAAATCTTCCTACATGAGATAAACATAAATTTGAACCATTTTTTTAATTGAATCATAGGTATATTAAAACCAAAAATTATATTTGGGAAAATTCCAGTTTTTAGAAAGAAATTATCCCCATTTCTTTGGAGGTATTAATTTTTTTAATTTTTTGACATGAAAATCAACTATTATTCACTACATATTTGACCTTGGAACCATAAAATGAATTCCCTTTGACAATGAAAATAAAAAATATATCTCATTCAAATGGCTATAAATGAACATAAAATATATAAAAAATAAAAAATATTTGTAAAAGGTTTCAAATTAAGTAATTACTTTATCTAATGTTATTATCATGGACATTTTGTAATGATGTGGAATGATTCTATAACTTATGTTATGGGATCTCTCCGAACAACCCTACTTTCTTCTATTCTTTAATATTCTCTCTCTAAATAACATTATCTTTTTATTAGATGTTATATAATTCATAAAAATTATGAAAATTTATCTCTTAAAAATATAAATAGATTATTATACCTTCAAATTACGAGGTAATATATGATTTATTTTTAAATTCTCATATTTGTTCTTAGAAATCAAATCAAATTAATTTAAACAATTTTATCCCATAACACATTATCTAACACTATTAAATTTTTTTGTTTGCATTAAAATTCAAAATAATTATTGTATTATTTTATGTATAAAAATTCTTGTTTAACACTAGTTTTAAAAGAAAATAATATATTTATTTTTTCTTCAAAATTCCATAACCAATATCTTATTCCCTCATTTTAATGTAGATTTATATTCCCAAATCTCTACCAATTTTAATATTTTCTATTCAAATGATAACCATATTTTGAGACCTATTCTTATACATCAATATATGAATGTACAAAATATTTAATTCTAACTTCTATTTTGAATCATTATGAAATCTCATTTGATTTCGACCTGAGAAATGGTTATGAAACCCATTTTTTCCATAATTATTTCATTTTTTTATTCCATAAATTTTATTTACATTAGTTTTATAGAAATTCATTTCAATGATATCATTATTGTTCCAAGGGAGTTACCTAATAGATATTGTAATGTTTATATCTAATGATATGATATTTCACGGATTATGGAGTAAACCTAATGTAGGACGGGACTCTGTCCACCATTTCATGTTTTCGTAGTAGATGTCCTTAACTTATTTTAATGTCATATAAAATTAATAATTTTCTTTGAAATTATTATTAAATTTACATTTTTTTATTATATCATGTGACTATTCGTGATACGTGTCTTTTATTATATCTCATTATTAATTTTGACTCGTATGAATTGATTGGTTATCATGTTTATTCCCTTACTCATCTTTTAGACCCCATATTTTATTATCTATTCCCTATGTTATCCAATGATGTTTTATGAGGTTTATTTTATTTACGATATAATTATGGAGATTAAAAGAAATACACTTTAGTTTAGTTATATGATGGTGTTTTAATGTAACCAATTTTCCATAGACACAAGACCATTAAATCCATGGTTTTTATTTATTTTTACTTTATAATAAGAACCACGTAACATTATTTTTATGAGTATTGTGTCACTATAGTTACTATTGTAGGAAGGTCTAGTGGTAATTTGGGATTCAGATGATAATATTTATTGGGGAACCCTTTGGATATGTATATGAATACGAAAATCTCATAAAATATTGGTAAAGTGTAAAGCAAGTGGTTTCTATGAAATTTCATCACTATCATGACAATAACAGTTCACGTGATTCATGAAATGTTTACCTAATTGTGTTAATATAAATAAACATTCACAATATACATAGACATTAGATAATTTTTTTTAAATATGTAAAATATTAATAAAATATGCGGTTAAAGACCGTAATAGTTTGGTGCATTTCGAAATATGAAATCATAAACACTGGTACATTAGTAAGATACATTATATTCTAGTTGGTTCTTCATAAACATGATATTCCTATAAATATCATACTTAATACATATCTTCATAACCTTGGGAATGAAGGATAAAATTGGGAAAGTAGAGATCCTATGTAAGTTTAAAAAGGTAGAAATGTAATCATAAATATAAGCATATGGTGATGATAACGTGATCATTATATTAGAAGATCATAACCAACATATCAATGATCATATACATAGATAATGGAAAAAATCCTATGAGTTCAAAAGACATGAATAATAAGGAAATAAAAAACATAATCCATGAATGTTTAACATCTGAATAAATCATTTAATTGTGGAAAAAACATATGCAAATAATATGATTCCTTAGTTGTAAAGTCATTACTTCCAAGGAAATCTTAAATCTATGGGTTCAACCCCAATACCATAATGGTAGTAGCCGTTTAATCCCTTGGGCATATTTTTTTCATGAGTTTACTCATCCTACCATCTTGGTAGTCATAATGAACTCCCATTTCTATCTTAGTAATCATTGTTCACTCCCAATACCATCTTAGTCACTTTTATGAGATATAAATAATTACATAATGCATATGAAGGTGATATATTTCCCATCCTTCTCATAATGAAATCATACATATATGTTTCACACGATCATAGAAAATAATATCATAACCCATGAAATGAAATGGGTTGTATAAAAAGGTAATAATATCATAACTTGTGTAAAAAGATACATGTTTATTATTCTTTGATTCCAAATCATAACACATGTAAATATGTCAGTATCATAATCAGAAAAATAGTAAAATATGTACTTATATCATTATGAAAACATAAAATATATAGATAAATAATATGAATAGAAACATTTAGTCATTTTTACAATAAGGAATTAGTTACACTAAAATATGTCATATTAGATGTGAAATAATTTTGAAATATCAATTAAAATAATTATTAATGAAAATACCCTTTCTTCTTTGAAGAAGGCTCTTTAAATAATAAATCATTTTGAAATTATTTTATTTAAAATGATTTTAAATCATTGATAGATGTCTAGAAATAATTTTGACAGTATTTTTATATCTGAACATATAATATATTCATGAATACATTTCTATAACCATTATCATAAAAACATATAAAATATTCATGAAAATGTTTTGAATCCATTTTCCTTGAACAATTATTACAGACTCTTAATATCATTTTGAAAACAATTTTCCTTGAAATGGGATAAAAGAAATAAGAAAACATTTTTTAAATAATATTAAATGAAAATTTTTATTAGATTAATGCAAAAAATTGAAAATTTTTATCCCAAAAAAAATTATAATGGAATCTTTGAAATACATTTTAAAAATAATCCATGAAAACATATAATGAATGTTTGAAAATATTTTTGAAAACCATTCCCTTCCAAACTATTCAATGGGTCTTCAAAAACATCTATAAAAACATTCCTTGAAAAATTATTTGAAATATGGACATTAAATCATTAAAATGTAATGAAAAATATTTCCAATAAAAATATTTTTTAAAATATTTCCAATAAAAATATTTTTTAAAATATTTTCTTAAAATTTTACCTTTAATAAATGAACAGGATGATTCATAGAAATGATTGTGGGTAAATCAACATCTATCGTATGAGATAAAAATAACATTCCATTTGCATGGAATAATGAGAAAAAAATTCCCAATTAGAAATGAGAAAAGAATTTTAATTTGTAAATATTTCTAAAATGAAAAATGGAAAAAAAATTATTATGATAGATTATAGGATAGTAACCAAAAGTTCTTGAAAACAATTTTTAGAAAACATGGCTTTGAAATAACACATATTTTTGATCAAATAGAATGTAAAGTGAATATTAGATTTGAATACATTCTTAACCGTATAATGTACCAAATATTATAAAAATGGTACCATAAAATAAATAATTTATCAATAGCAATATAAGAATGAGTACCAACAATGTTTCTGAGAAATTTTTGAAATCATTTCATCAAAGGAAGAATGAAAAAACTCAATCTCGAAAAGTGATGAGATTATTTCAATAATATCTTACCATATAGTAACATTGAACCATATTCCCAATGTATGAAAATAAAATTATATGAAGAAAACATATCTTGATAATAATTAATTTAATTATATAACATTTTGAAATGCTTTATATACAACTGATGGAAAAATATATTATAGCATTTCGTCTTTTTATCAAATAAACATTCATTACATTAAACAAAACCAAGGATCATTAAAATTTAGTGTTATGGAAACGAGGAACCTAATACATGAAAAAAAACATTCTTCTTAAACACCTGAAAGGATTATTTTTTTGTTCATACTAATTTCATTAGAGCATCTAATAACTAGGGATCATACATCAATGAAAAGGGTGAGCAGAAGGCCCAGTAAGGGAAACAAGGGAAACATTTTACATGAGAACTTGAGATACATAGAAAGTCATGAGAAAAAACATTAAGGAATGAGAAAGAGATCATGAGGCATATCATAATAAAAATAAAGCGTTTCATAACTTATTGATGTTTCTGAAACATTTAACTTTGACAATCATGAACATATCACCAAGGTAAACCCCAAGGTGTCATTTGAAATTACCAAGGTAAACCCCAAGGTATCGTTAAAATTGTAATCTCTAGTGGTTACATCATTACCCAATGCATTGGAGTGCTATCAGGGCACACCCATAAATTTTCCTTTGTTATCATGTGAGCCACATATATCATCATCAGTTATTTCATAAACAACCCATATAGCATAAAAGAAATGGGTTTCATTTCATAGTCATAACATTTTAAAAACTTATTTAAATATGTGATCTTTATGTCAATTTAAACCCATAGAAAAAGGAAAGCAGGTTTTGTGTATGTAAATCCCAGAATTAAAATAGAACATATTGATATATATATATATATATATATATATGTGAATACACCTGTTGTAGAAAGCTCTTTGAGTATTCACCTAATAAAAATAATTTCAGAAAAAGAGAGAGGCATTTTGAGAGTAAAATTGTACAGCATAACGGCTATGTTATAGGGTTTTAGAAAACATTAATAAGAGAGGGGACATGGGTCACCCACTCATAAATGATCCATAAAAAATTAGATGGGAATAATATAATGTATATAAGAACAGGTTAATGAAATTTTAAAGATATACCATATGAAATTAAGAACATAGAAGGAAGACAAAAATAAGATTTCTCTTATGAAAATTCGGCAGCCTAACAGCGTCACTTAAAACTTTACAAAATTAATTGACGAGATAAAATATGGTATCTCATCATATGAACATAAAATATCAGTATTATATATTTAGAGATCATACCCCAACATAATAAAAAGGAACATTAAAGACTTCACATTAAAATAGAACATGAAAATGAGAAGGGTGAATGAATCCCTTAAAAATTTGGTAGCCAAACGACACCACTTAAACATTCATAAAATGAATTGATAAGAGAAAGAGGAGGTCTCTCATTAAAAAAAAGAAAAGGACAGTAAGATGAATAAAAAAGAACTTCCTCCTACATAAGAACATGGAGCATAAAATATATAACATAAACTAGAGTACTCTGAAAGAAATAGAGAGGTAGGATCCCTTACCTTAAAACGTAACTCTTAAAACTCAAAGGTTGGGAAAATGAGTGCTTGGGGGCACCTTGGGAGGACTCCTTGGGAGGTATTGAGACCAGAGATTCGTTGGAGGAGAGTTGGGATTGAAAACTAAAGGAGTAAATGGTGGGTATTTATAGGGAAAGTGAGGGGACAAGGCATTAATGGCCAAGGGACACCTCATTGGTGGTTTTGGAACAACCATGGGCTTGCTCAGGGGATTTGCCCGTGGTTTTAGCCACATGGTACCCCTCATACAATAATTCAACCCCTTTAGTCAGACATACCTTAAAATATCTCATCACATCATCATGATGCTGTTAGGATGCCATTAAACACCTGTAACATAAAAACTATATTTTCATTATTCATCGATAATTCAAATTTTTCCGAAAAATCCCAAAATTTCACCTTAAACAAATATTGATGCTCTGATTTCAAAAATGAACACCATTTTATAAAATTAATTTTCTAAATAATTTTCATTTAATTTTTATATAAATACATTATTCACCGAAAATTCATTTTTTTCATAAAAATCAACAAAAATTACCTTAACATAATATTGATGCTCTATGTTCAAAAATGAAATCAATTTTATAAAAATATTTTTCTAAATATTTTTTTATTTAATTTTTAATTTAAAAACAATATTCACCCGAAAAAACTAATAGTTGACTAATATTTTATGAAACCGTTATTTACCCATTTTATTGAATCACATTACTTAATCAAGGTGCCTAAATTATATTAATACATTTGTTAAGTGAGATTACTAATCTATTTGGTCACATTACTAATCCTAAGCATGAAATATCTATTCATAATTTATTATTCATAAAAAAATAAGTTGATCTTATTAGACTCTAAATTTTGTACTCAACATAATTATAGAAGACCATTTTTTGAAAATCATTACACATAATTAATTATTTATTGTTTACATAAATATTTTAAAATATCCTTTTTCTACAATTCATCAAAAATACGAATACTATATTTATCCGGACATTTGAAAGTTACCAAACTTCATCATAAGAAGAAATCACAATTTTGTATTTAAATCAATGTATTACCCAAGGCAGTTATGGTCTCCTTACATAGTCCCTTATAACCCCAGCATAAGACCTAAGTGTAAGGTTTGAAAAGGTGAGAGAATCTTAGGGCGGCTCGGCCAATATTACACAAGTAGTAATTTCAATCAGTTTGAACTTCTCGCGAAGGTGATTCCGTTCAAGCATCACACAATGAAGTTTGGATTGGCTTTGGTCCAGAGCAAAGCCCAGTGGTGCTACCACCTTCCTAGGTTCAGTTAAATGGTCTTCGATCAGCCCAAGACTACTGAATGAGGCCATCGAATCTTCTTTCTATATTAATTAACCAAGATCACTTGTATTTAGAGACAATAATCAAAATGTTTAGTTTCCAGCGGTCATATTGACTAATGGTCATATAACAGTCGAAACTCAACAGTCTCATTTTAATTATACTCATGTTATCAAATGAAACAGTTTCGTTGAGTATAAAATAAAATAACACACAATATTAGGAAACAAGATTTATTCAAAATCTCGGGTCGTTACATTCTTCCCCCCTTAATAAAGTGCGTCATCGCAATTTTTAAAATTCGTCATGGAAATTTCATTAAATGTACCACATCGGAAAAATAGTCAGTATAACTATTACTTTAAAATAATGAAAGGGAAGTACAAAGTTCACCCGAGTGAACCGAAAATAGGATTCAATGTAGGAAAACATGGACATGGAGGAGAAAATAAAGGATCAAGTTCTAAGATAGAGTGATCAAAAACATGATTCGGAGAAAGATAACCATAAGAAAATCACAAAATTATGATGTGTGTAAATGGTCTTTGATTACCCAGTAGGAAACATAAACCAATATCATTTTTTTACGTTCATTTTCATAATTTTGAGTAATTCATTTACTACATAGAATAAAAACATATTGAAATATATTTACCTTCAAGTAGAGTTTCATCAGTTAATAAGTTTCTACCAAAACTAATCTTATCTCCCAACAATGAGCATTTAAAAATACTAGGTCTCATCAAAAGCACAAGAATCGTTTTCTAGAGAATCACATTATCCATAAAACATTAACTATCTATTTCTTCTATCTATAACATTATCCCAAAAATAAAAAGGGTAAGATAAAACAACTCTTCAAAAAAAAGAACGCCATAGGAAGGGAATCTACATTAAATCTTCAAATTTAAACGGTACTACCCAAAGGTCATCATAGATCGTTACATAAATAATTGTCCTTAAAATTCATCAAAATAAACTAAACTAAGATTGAAACCCAAATATAAGAAGAATTTGATAACACAGTCTTCCAAGATAAACTTTACATTTCATCTCCAAACAACATCAACCACTCCTAACATCATATAAAAAAATAACTAACCTAAAAATATTTTCCCCCAAGATAGGTTAATAATTTCCATAAGTAACTTAATTACTATAAGTTCACCTTAAATTCGTTGATTCTTAAAAATATAAGTCATCCTTTACTCCTAAAAAATTTCTATAGTAATCTATTTACCTCGATCATATAGGGTTCCAAAAATAGTGAACGTCTTCCAAAATAATAATCATCTTTTAATCCCCTAATCACTTTTTTTTATAAAGAACAGCTTCACTACATTAACATGTGGTATATAACAATAGATGTTTTCCTTATTGATATAAAACAATCTTAGGTAGTGACTTGATTTTATTAGAAAACATTAAAGATATGCTCAAAGGGAACGAACTAGAATACAACTTGACATAGACAATTATTGTGAAGAAGTTACATGTACTTTAGTCATCATGATCCATCTCAGCATAGGACTTTCACTGTTCCCTTGTCCTTGATGATTATTGATGCTCATCATGCTTCTCATCCTTCCCAAGAGAGAATTTCCTTGGATAATGTCCAACTTCTCCACATTTATGTCACTGAAAATTATAATGTACATTAGTTCGAACCTTATCTCTATTCATCACATTATCTATTTTTTGAAGCAATTGGATACTTTATGCCCTATCACCCCACACTTAAAACATATCTCGGTTCCTTTGTGCCATTCTCCTTGGTGCCCCTTTCCACACTTTTTGCACAAAGGGGATTGTGTCTTCTTTCCATTATCAACTTTATCATATGAACATCCTTTTGTTTTCATCTTCTTCATACTTGATGAATTTGGGCATTCAACTAGGTATGAAATATTAATTGTGATTTTTGATAACTGGTTTGGAATAATCACAATATTTTCAACTTGATCGCTCATCATCTCTGTCAAATTAATAGGGCAATCGTCACATTTCATATCACATTGGTTGTAGGGATATGTTCTTCTATTTCCTGCCATTAACTATGAAAAGAAAGTATAATTAGGGGCCTTAATACTTAGCCAATAATCATGAAAAGAAAATTTAAGCATAGAAGGATAAACTTGTAGAATAAAAGTATATCCTAACTTGTGATCCCCTAGGTTCTAGTCTAGGTTATCCATTTTCAGATATTCTTTAGTGAATATTTATTTTATTTTATCTTTGTTCCTTTAATAATGGCTCATACTAAGCTTATGAATTTACCAAAGCATATCCCCAGGGAGCGTCAAAACCAAGAGTGCCGCAAGGCCCGTTTTCGTGTACCAGTTCTCGTTCGATTCTAGCTCAAGAGGTGTTCTCAGGTTTGACGCCTATGTACATCTGTGCTAGAGCCACCTCTACCTGCTCGTATCCAGACACTAATGTATTTTCTTGATAAACCACTTACTCAATACTCACCAAAATACCAGGAAGATTTCCTATTTTTTAAATTTTCTATTGGGTTATTCCTAATGTTTTAATATCATAATTTCCACAAAAAACTAAAACATCCTTTGATACCAACTATAGCATCCCTCCTTTTTATCACATAATCTTTCATTACATCAAACAAAACCGGGGATTTTTAAGGTTTAGTGTCTTGGAAACCAGGAACATAATACATAAAAACAACAAAAAAATTCTTCTTAAACACTTGAAAGGATTCCTCATTTTTTCATCCTATGTTTATTACAGCATATCATAACCTATGGAGCATACATCAATGAAAAGGGTGACCAGAAGGCCTAGTAAGGGAAACAAGGGAAACATTATACATGAGAACTTGAGATACATCAAAAGTCATTAGAAATAACATTAAGGAATGATAAAGAGATCATGAGGTATACCATAATAAAAATAATGTGTTTTAGAAATTGAAGATGTGGCTTTAACATTTAACATTGAAAATCATTGTTATATCACCACGGTAAACCCCAAGGTGTCATTTGAAATTACCAATGTAAACCCCAAGTTATCGTTAAAATTGTAATCTCTAGTGGTTACATAATTACCCAATTCATTAGAGAACTATCAGGGTGCACTGTTAAATTTTCCATTGTTATCATGTGATCCAAATATATCATCATCAATAATTTCATTTACAACCCATATAGCATAAAACAAATGGGTTTCATTTCATTGTCATAACATTTTAAAAACTACTTGAAAGACGTGATCTTTATGTCACTTTAAACCCATGGAAAAAGGAAAGCAGGTTTTATGTATTTAAATCCTAGAATTAAAAGAGAACATTTTGATATATAAATGTGAATACCCCTGT
The DNA here is from genome assembly GCA_963277665.1 of Viscum album. Taxonomy (NCBI): domain Eukaryota; kingdom Viridiplantae; phylum Streptophyta; class Magnoliopsida; order Santalales; family Viscaceae; genus Viscum; species Viscum album. Next base: position 288,258,227 of record OY728126.1, on the reverse strand, counting down.
AGAAGAAATTTCTCTGATTATTCACTTAATAAAAATAATTTTAGAAAAAGAGAAAGACATTTTGAGATGAAAATTCTGCAGTATAACGACTATGTTACAGGGTTTTAGAAAACATTGAAATGGGAGGGGACATGGGTCACCGACTAATAAATGATCCATAAAACAGTAGAGGGACAGAATATAATGTATATAAGAACATGGTAATGAAATTTGAATGATATACCATATGAAACAAAGATCATTGAATGAAGACAAAAATAAGATTTCTCTTATGAAAATTCGAAAGCCTAATGGCGCCACTTAAAACCTAAAAAAATGAATTGAAGAGATCAAATAGGGTCTCACATCATATGAAAATAAAAGATCAGTAAGATATATTTAGATATCATACCACAACATAATAAAAAGGAAAATGAAAGACTTGATATGAAAGTAGAACTTGAAAATGAGAGGGGTGAAAAAATCCCTTAAAATATCATCAGCCTAATGGCGCCACTTAAACATTATTAAAATGAATTGATGAGAGAAATAGGGGGTCTCTATTCAAATTAAAATGAAACGGACAGTAGGATTAATATAAAAGAACATCCTACAACATAAGAAAATTGAGTATAAAATATATGGCATAAAAGAGAGTACTTCGAAAGAAAGAGAGGGGTAATATCCCTTACCTTAAAACGTAACTCTTAAAACTCAAAGGTTGGGACCTTGAGGGCTTGGGGGCACCTTGGGAGGACTCCTTGGGAGGTAATGATACCATATCTTTATTGGGTGAGAGTTGGGAGTGAAAACTAATGGAGGAAAGGGTGGGTATTTATAGGGAATGTGAAGGGACAAGGAATTAATGACCAAGGGACACCTCATTGGTGGTTTTGGAAAAACCAGGGGCTTATCCATGGTATTTCCCATGTTTTAGCCACATGGGACTCCTCATACAATAATTCATCACCTTTAGTTGTCCATCCCTTAAAATATCTCATCACGTCCTCATGATGCAGTTATAATGTCATTAAACACCCGTAACATAAAAATTGTATTTTCACTACTCATCGAAAATACAACTTTCTCAGAAAAATCCCAAAATTTCACCTTAACCAAATAAAGATACTCTGATTTCAAAAATGTACTCCATTTTATAAAAATAATTTTCTAAATAATTTTCATTTAATTTTTAAATAAATACACTATTCACCAAAAATTCATTTTTTTAGAAAAATCACAAAAAATTACCTTTACATAATATCGATTCTCTGAGATCAAAAATGAAATCTATTTTATAAAAATAATTTCCTAAATAATTTAATTTAATTTTTAATTAAAAAACAATATTCACCCAAACAAACTAATACTTGACTAATAATTTAGGAAACGGTTATTTACCCATTTTATTGAATCACATTACTTAATCAAGGTCCCTAAATTTTTTTTAATACTTTCTTTAAGTGAGATTACTAATCCATTTAGTCACAACACTAATACTAAGCATAAAATCACTATTCATAATTTACTATTCATCAAAAATTATGTTGATCTTATTAGACTCTAAATTTTTTACTGAATATAATTGTAGAAGACCATTTTTTAAAAATCATTACAAATAATTAATTATTTAATGTTTACATAAATATTTTCAAATATACTTTTTCTATAATTCATCAAAAATATGCATACTATATTTATCCGAACATTTGAAAATTAAAAAACATCATCATAAGAAGAAATCAAAATTTTTTATTTAAATCAATGGATTACACAAGGAAGTTACAGTCTCCTTAAAAATACCCTTATAACCCCAGCATAGGACCTTAGTGTAAGGTGTGCTAAGGTGGGATAATCTGAGGGCTACTTGGCCAAAATTGCACGAGTAGTAATTTCTGTCAGTTTGAACTTCTCACAAAGGCGATTCCGTTCTAGCTTTACACGATGAAGTTCAGCTTGCGTTTGGTCCAGAGCAAAGCCCAGTGGTGCTACCTCCTTCCCAAGTTCTGTTAAATGGGTTTCGATCGGCCCAAGACTACTGGATGAGGCCATCAAGTCTTCTTTTTATATTAATTATCCATGAACACTTGTATTTAGAGACAATAATCAAAACGTTTAGTTTCCAGCAGGTATATAGACCAACCTTCATATAACAGTCAAAACCCAATGGTCTCATTTTAATTATACTCATTTTATCATATGAAACACTTTTGTTGAGTATAAAATAAAATAACACACAATATTAGGAAACAAGATTTCTTCAAAATTTTGGGTCGTTACATTCTTCCCCCCTTAAATAATTGTGTCCTCGTAATTTTTAAAATTGGGCTTGGAAATTTCATTTAAAGTACTACATCGGAAAAGGAGTCAGTAAAATTATTACTTTAAAAGAAAGAAAGGGAAGTACAAAGGTCACCCGAGTTAAACCACACTAGGATTCCATGTTGGAAAACATTGACATGGAGGAGAAACAAATGATCATGTTCTGAGGGAGAGTGATAGAAAACATTATTAGGAAAAAGTTTACCATAAGAAAATCACAAACTTATGATGTGTGTAATTGCTCTTTGATTACCTAGTAGGAAACTAAAACCAATAACATTTTTGTTTTACGTTCCTTTTCATAATTTTGAGGAATTCATTTACTACATAGAATAAAAACATAAGGAAATATATTTACCTTCATGTATAGTTTCATCCTTTAATATGTTTCTACCAAAACTAATATTCTCTCTGAACGACGAGCATTCAAAAACACATGGTCTCATCAATAGCACAAGAATCATCTTCTAGAGAATCACATAACCCAGAAAATATTAGCTATCTATTTCTTATATCTTTAAACATTATCCCAAAAACAGAAAGGGTAAGATAATAAAACTCTTCAAAAAAAAGAACCCCATAGGAAGGGAAACTACTTTAAATATTCAATGTTCAACGATACTACCGAAAGATCATCATAGACCATTCCATAAAAAACTATCCTTAAAATTATTCAAAATAAACCAAACAAAGATTGAAACCCAGATATAAGAAGGATTTGATAACATAGTCTTCAATGATATACTTTACCTTTCATCTCCAAACAACATCAACCACTGCTAATATATTATAACAAAATAACGTAACCTAAATATATTTTCCCCCAATATAGGTTAATAATTTCCATAAGTGACTTAATTACTATAAGTTCACCTTTAATTCATCGATTCTTCAAAATATAAGTCAACATTTACTCCTCAAATAAAATAATGTAGTAATCTATTTAACTCGATCAGATAAGGTTCCCAAAATAGTGAACGTCTTCCAAAATAATAATCATCTTTTAATCCCCTAATCACCTTTTTTTAAGAAGAACAGCATCACTACATCAACATGTGGTACATAGAAATATATGTTTTCCTTAATGATATAAAACCATTTTAGGTAGTGACTCAATGTTCTTATAAAACATTAAAGATATGCTCGTAGGGAATGAAATAGAATATAACATGACATAGACAATTATAGTGAAGAAGTTATATGTACTTTAGTCTTCATGATCCATCTTAGTATAGGAATTGCATTGTTCCCGTGTCCTTGAAGAGTGTTGATGCTCATCATGCTTCTCATCCCTTCCAAGAGAGCATTTCCTTAGGTAATTTCCAACTTCTCCACATTTACAACATTGAAAAGTAGAAGGTACATTAGATCGAACCTTATTTATATTCATAACATTATCCATTTTTGAAGCAATTGGATACTTTATGCCCTATCACCCCACACTTAAAACATTTCCTGGTTCCTTTGTGCCATTCTCCTAGGTGCCCCATTCCACACTTTTTGCAGAAAGGAAATTGGGTCTTCCTTCCCTTATCAACTTTATCAGATGAATATCCTTAAGACTTCATCTTCTTCTTCCTTGATGAATTTGGGCATTCAACTAGGTACCAAATATTAATTGTGATTTTTCATATCTGGTTTGGCATAATCACAATATTTTCAAAATGATCTCTCTTCATCTCTGTCACGTTAATAAGTAAATCATCACATTTCATATCACATTGGTTTTTGGGAAATTTTATTCTATTTCCCTCCATTAACTAAGAAAAGAAAGTATAATTAGGGGCTTAAATACTTAACCAATAATCATGAAAAGGAAACATTAATCATAGAAGGAAAAAAATTTAGAATAAAAGTATATCCTAGCTTGTGATCTCCTAGGTTCCAATCTATGTTATCCATGATCATATATTATTATGTGAATCTTTATTTTATTTTATCTTTGTTCCTTTAATAATGGCTCATACTATGCTTATGAATTTACCAAAGCATATCCCCCGGGAGTTTCGTAACCAAGAGTGAAGAAAGGCTCGTTGTCGTGTACCAGTTCCCATTCAAGTCTAGCTCAAGAAGTGTTTTCATGTTTGACCCCTATGTACACCTCTGCATGAGTCACCTCTACCTACTCGTATCCATACAGGGATTCATTTTCTTGATTAACCACTTACTCAATAATCACCAAAATACCAGGAAGATTTCCTATGTTTTTAACTTTTCTATAGGGTTCTTCCTAATGTTTTCATATCCCAATTTCCGCAAAAAACTAAACCATCCATTGATACGAACTATATCATCCATCATTTTTATCACATAAACTTTCATTACGTTAAACAAAACCTGGCATTTTTAAGGTTTAGTGTCTTGGAAACCAGGAACATAATACATGACAAAAAAACATTATTCTTAAACACATTAAAGGCTTCTTCATTTTTTCATCCTATGTTCATTACAACATCTCATAACCTGGGAGCATACATAAAAAAAAGGGCGAGCAGAAAGCCCAGTAAGGGAAACAAGGGAAACATCTTACATAAGAACTTGTGATACATAAAAAGTCATGAGAAATAAATTTAAGGAATGATAAAGAGATCATGAGGCATATCATAATAAAAATAACGTATTTCCTAACTTGAATATGTGGCTGAAACATTTAACTTTGACAATCATGAGCATATCACCAAGGTAAACCCCAAGGTGTCATTTGAAATTACCAAGGTAAACCCCAAGGTGTCATTAAGATTATAATCTCTAATGGTTACATCATTACCCAATGCATTGGAGCACTTTCAAGTCGCACCATTAAATTTTCCTTTGTTATCATGTGATCCACATATATAATCATCAATAATTTCATAAACAACTGATATATCATAAATTAAATGGGTTTCATATCATAGTCATAACATTTTAAAAACTGGTATAAAGAAGTGATCTTTATGTCAGTTTAAACCCACAGAAAAAGGAAAGCGGGTTTTGTGTATGTAAATCCCATAGTTAATATAGAACATTTTGATATAAATATGTGAATACCTTTTAGAAGAAAGAGCCTTGATTATTAACTTAATAAAAATAATTTTAGAAAACCAGAGAGGCATTTTGAGACAAAAAATTTGCAGCATAACAGGTATGTTACAAGGTTTTAGAAAACATTGAAAAAAGAGATGACATGGGTCACCAATTCATAAATGATCCATAAAACAATATATAGATATAATATAATCTATATTAGAACATGATAATGAAAATTTAATGATATAAAATATGAATCGAAGAACATTGAAGGAAGACAAAAATAAGATTTATCTTATGAAAATTTGGCAGTCAAACGGTGTCACATAAAACAAACAAAAATGAATTGACGAGATCAAATAAGGTCTCTCATCGTATAAACATAAAAGATCAATATGATAGATTTAGATATCATACCCCAATAGAATACAAAGGAACATTAAAGACTTGACATGAAAATACTACTTGAATATGAGAGGGGTGAATGAATCCCTTAAAAATTCGGCAGCCTAACGACGCCACAAAAACATTCATAAAATGAATTGATGAGAGAAAGAGGGGGTATCTCATAAACTGAAAATGAAAAGTAAAATACGATGAATATAAAATAACATCCTCTAACATAAGAACAAGGACCATATAAGATATGACATAAAATAGAGTGCTTGGAAAGAAAGAGAGAGGTATGATCCCTTACCTTAAAACGTAACTCTAAAAACACTAAGGTTGGGACCGTGAGGGCACCTTGGGAGGACTCCTTGGGAGGTAGTGAGACTAGAGCTTCATTGAGGGAGAGTTTAGAGTGAAAACTAATGGAGGAAAGGGTGGGTATTTAAATGTAAATTGACGGGAAAATGCATTAATGGGCAAGGGACACCTCAATGGTGGTTTTGGCAAAACCATGGGCTTTCCCATGGTATTTGCCCATGGTTTTAGCCACATGGGACCCGTCATACTATAATTCATCCCATTTAGTCGTCCATACATTAAAATATCTCATCACATTATCATGATGTAGTTATGACGGCATTAAACACCCGCAACATAAAAACTGTATTTTCACTATTCATCGAAAATACAACTTTCTTAGAAAAATCCCAAAATTTCACCTTAACTAAATATCTATGATCATATTTCAAAAATGAACTCCATTTTATAAAAATATTTTTCTAAATATTTTTCATTTAATTTTTTAATAAATACATGATTCACTGAAAATACATTTTTCCAAGAAAAATCCCCAAAAATTACCGTAACATAATATCGATGCTCTGAGTTCTAAAATGAAATCCATTTTATAAAAATAATTTTATAAATAATATTAATTTAATTTTCAATTAAAAAAACTATTCACCCGAAAATACTAATACTTGACTAATAATTTATGAAACCATTATTTACCCATTTTATTGAATCACATTACTTAATCAAGGTGCCTAAATTACATTAATACATTCTTTAAGAGAGATTACTAATCCATTTGGTCAAATTACTAATCCTAAGCAAAAAATCACTATTTATAATTTTCTATTCATCAAAAATTAAGTTGATCTTGTTAGACTCTGAATTTCGTACTGAACATAATTTTAGAAGACCTTTTTTGAAAATCATTACAAATAATTAATTATTTAAGGTTTACATAAATATTTTCAAATATCCTGTTTCCATAAATCATAAAAAATATGCATACTATATTTATCCAGAAATTTTAAAATTCACAAACTTCATAATAAGAAGAAATCACAATTTTTTATTCAAATCAATGGATTACACAAGACTGTTACGGTCTCCTTACATAGCCCCTTATAACCCCAGCATAGGACATAAGTGTAAGGTGTGTTAAGGTTAAAGAATCTGAGGTCAGCTCGGACAACATTGTACGAGTAGTAATTTCTATCAGTTTGAACTTCCCACAAAGGTGATTCTGTTCTAGCTTCACATGACGAATATTGGCTTGGGTTTGGTCCATAGTAAAGCCCAATGGTGCTACCTCCATCCCAAGTTATGTTAAATGGTCTTATATCAGCCCAGGACTACTGGATGAGGCCATCAAATCTTCTTTGTATATTAATTAACCAAGATCACTTGCATTTAGGAATAAAAATCGAAACTTTTAGTTTCCAGCGGTCATAATGACCAACGGTCATATAACAGTTGAAACCCAATGGTCTCATTTTAATTATACTTATTTTATCAAATGAAACAGTTTTATTGAGTATAAAATAAAATAACACAAAAAATTAGGAAAAAATATTTATTCAAAATTTCGGGTCATTATATATATGTTCATAAATTTCCATGTGTCTTAAAAAAGAAAAATTGAGACCCAATTTCATTACTGATTTTGTATTTTTGAAAGAAAAACACCATGAAATAAATATTATAAAATATATATGTATGTACAAAAAAATTTATATATAATAACCATCTAATACATCCATGGGTATTATACACACCATACAAATAGAATGGGTGGTGAATAAATAATGTATCTCATGGAAATAAAAAGTGAGATTACATTCCCTTAACTTTTGTCTTGACTCTCATCATACTCATAAAAACCTACTTTAAAATAGATATATGTATATTATAAATTTATTACATAACCATATTATTAAATCTAATGTTGAATATGTTTTTTATGATATTATATTACCTTATTTTTAGAAATTCTATGTTAAGTTGTCACTTCAGGTAATATCCACATTGTTCTTCGTAGATGTCAAAATTTGTTAGAAATTTGTTTCTTATAATTATATCATGACTTACAGAATTTTAAAAATTATTTAAATATCATGTATATTCAATATATTTGTATTATAATAATCTATAGAATTCGGAATTATGAAATTGAATACACCATTCATGTATAAGTTAGGTCATAAGTACACGTGAATGATATTTTTCTTTAGATGACATATTAAAAGAATATAGGTAAATTGAATATATTCATATATATATATCTTAGTAGTATTAAAATAATATATATATCTTATATGATCACAAAAAAATACCGAATACATTCTATTTAATGTTTTAATGAATCACCTCGCTTTGAGGGGCTATAGTCCACACATACTCAGTCATATTTTAAGTATTATCACCAAATAGAAAGTATAAATATATGTGATGTAAAAGGGTTATTGAGTATTAGAGACATAATAAATATGTTATATGACATATATAAACAACATTTCTAACATAATGTGAACCGTCAGAGGGGGTAATGGAAAAATTAACTGTCATCATTTCATGGGTAAGTAGTTCATTGTACATGTATATAGTATATTTGTTACCCATTTGAGGAAAGTGTGTTTAAGTTTAGGTTAAAAATATAAAATCAATATATATTATTATATTGAGGATAATATTTTATAATAATTAAATAAAGACAGTGGTGGGTTGGAGAATTAATATAAATGAAAGGAGATTGAGGAGGGATGTTATCTTTTATTTAGATAAATCATTTTGGTTTTCCTCAAAGGGATTTATTGGAAGGATTTATACCAAAAGGTATGGTTGAAGAAGGAATTTAGGGTTTATTGGAGATGTATTTTTTATATATTGTCAAAACCAATGTGGTTTGAGAGGGGTGATGAAGGGTAAGAGGAGGTGTCCTTTTATAGGTATGGGGAATGACATAGTCGGTATATTTAAAAACATGTCTGGTGCACACACATCATTAACAAACATAATTCATCCAAGACAGTAAAATATATAATATTTATGGTTAATGTTTCATTAATATACGTCAAATTTGTGTTGGAAAAGTTTCTAGATGACTTGCACCATTATTTTTACAGTATAATCTATTATAAAGCCTAATTTCACATTAATAATTGTAATTAACATTAACAATATTTTTATTCAAAAAATGTTGAAATTAGTAAACATTATTGACTTTCATATATCCAAATATGGAATCTATTTTTCCAAATTCCAATCAATTAATTGGAAAAAAATAATTTAATAATAATCTCATAGATGGGATGTCATTATTGGCTATTGAAGTTAAATATTATTAAAGGTTTCCTTATTTGTAATTTCTAATTTCAAATTGATACTCCTGCGAAAGGCCAACATTTTGATTAATTGATAAATTTTTAATCTAATTAAGAACTAAAACAAATTCAAAATTTATTTAATCTTTATAAATAAAATATATGAAAAAGGAGTCTTGAACTATAATTTTATAATTTCACTATTCATTAAAACATGAATCCTTTAGAAAAATAAAAAATTAATCGTAACCAAATTTTTATGTTTTTATTTCAAATATGAAAATTGTTGTGATATTTTAAATATAAAAATGTGCCAAAAATTAGATTTAAAATGGGTTCACTATTAAATCGTGGAAAAAATACATTTATAAAAATATAGTTTTATATGAATGAAATTTGGTTTTTAATTATTTTATGTCTATCATGTGTATTGGATGAATAAAAAAAATATTTCATTGAATACATAATATATATATTACCTTAATATCAATATATAATTATTAATAATTTAATTTATAAGGAAAAAACACCTTTGGATGAATAGAAATAAGAATATATCATTTATATTCCATTGGTCTTTATATATTTATCCATAATTAATTTATAACCCAAGAATATATCATATATTTTTATAAACCATATATTTTCAAAATATTTTTAATAGTACTTATAACCATTAATTTAATGGCTAGGTTATATCTAATTATAATATATAATAATATTTTATTAATTTATTATTTTTTGGTAAAACACTTTTTTGCCTGTTACACAAGCTGTTGAGGAAAGTTAGTTTTTCATGTAATGTCGGCTAACCATGGTGTCGGTGTAGGTAAATGTAAAAATTATGTTACATGTAGTGAATGTTTATCTAAGGTTGGCTTATTTAATAGGATTAACACAGTGATTTTATATAAAAACTATTTTTAGTGTACTGTAAAATAAAAAATATTGAAACGATTTAATTAATTAAAAATCAAATATTACACAAAATCTAGGGGTTTTACATTATATCACCTCGGAAAATTAATTTTACATTGAAATTATTTTGTGTTATCAATGGTTTAAAAAATGAATTATTGTTTCATATAAACCCATACAGTAGAAATTAATATGAAAACATTCATTAAACTAGTAAAGTAAGAACCATAATGGTTATCCAAAGTAACTACTAACAGGATTCCCAATAGTATGACATTGGTGTGAATTGTGATTTCAAACATTAATGTAAAATCAAACCAGCTTGTTCTTGATTTATAGTGATAGAGAAATAGGTTATGAGAAAGATCAGAATAGAAAATATGTAAATCTATGATGACCTAAGGAACTGCATTATTCATTAAAAAATGAATGTAAAAGGATAACATTTTTTTCAAGAGATCATTTTTCATGATGTTTAATAACATCCAAAAGGAAGTATACATACTTGATTTTATTTTTTTATATAATTAAAATCCAATCCTTCTATTTTTACTATATCAATTCCTACATCATCTACTACTCCATTGAAGGATTCCGATTTTTTCCATTTTTGATGCACTCATAGATTGTGAGGTCCACGACATGAAATCCCATTTTCCATTAATTTTTGTCATCGCAATGTTTTAGAACATGTTATCCAATATAAATAAATCATCATGTGGTGAGATAATATTTTAATCTTCTAAATGTTTTTTTATGTTTAGCATAAAATTTTTATAAATTGATAACCTTGTTACTTTTCCAAAATATTAATGTTTTAATCTATAGAAATAATGTTTCAATATTCTCTTAACATTTTAACCACCTTTAGCACAATGTACAACATTGTTTCCACATTCCAAACATGTGAAATTCATCATTATATATCCCATTTAATCATGGTAATAACCTAAATTACCGTTAATACATTGGAAAATCATGCATGATTACTTCTTCCAATGAATATAGGATCAATTCAATAAATATAAGAAGTTATAAAGAATATCCTGGATGAATTAGAACTCTTTTTAAATAATTAGTTCAAGGGGAATTACACCATCCAATTTACTTATTGATAACCAACATATCATTATCCAAATATCATTATGTCATCATTTTTCATTTTTTAATGGGTTACACTCCTTAATTAACAAATCATCACTGGATAAAATTACATGTCTATGTCTTCATCACCATTAGATATTTCATTCGCAATCATTAATGAATACTTATACAAAAAGTCCATATCTATTTCATTATTCAAATAACATAATATTTAATTAACGAAAAATAAATACGCCATTCATCAAAAAAAAATCTCAAACTATTAATAAGGATTCATCAAATTATTCTTTTCTTCCTCTTTTCTATGATATTAAATATTAATATGAATTATGTTAACTCAACCTCAATGTAATCATGATTCATATTTATAATTTACACACAAATGGATGGACTTCACACTACATTCACATGTCTTTTGAGGTATCATTATCTACATGTGTATAGCTGATACTCATACTAGCTGCCAAATTCTCTTTGTGAGATTCCAACATGAAAAATAAATGTTCATAAATCCAATACATTCAATATCTAAATCATTAAATGTTAACGGTGCTCCTTATAGTTCGTGTTGTTGAATAAAAATAGATATCATAGGGTGAGAAACTATTATCATAGTAGAAATCCATATAATCTGGGAAAAATTACTATTATAATGTCAAAATAATGACCACATGCTCATTAATCTATAACCCCTATAAATTATACTATGTTACTTATAAAAAAAATTAATTTAAATAATTCAAGATGTTTCTTAAATAGTATTTAATTTTCTAATGCACACACCCCATGAGTATCAATCGAGGTGTGATGCAAGGCCCATTATCCTATACTAAGTTACATCGAGGTAGGCCTGACACACCATATATAAGATATTACCCTTAGTTATATCTATAATAGAGCAACATCAGCATGTAGTATCCCTACATGAATTTAATGTTATGAAAGAACTCACTCTTAAATTTATTAAATTTCTAGGACATTTTCTAAATCATTAGTTAATCCTTAGAATTATACTCATAGATATATGTAATCATATCCCTAGAAATATTCATTTGGATATCTAATGGTTTCCCATCCTATATTCCAAATGAATAATGAAACGTCTCTCTAATGCCAATTATAACAATATAGTATTAATTTACAATGAAATTATATAACATTTTCTAAATTCATAAAAAATTAATCAACTAGACACACAAAGACCATATTTTTCATGACTTTCCTTCACCATGATAAGAGAAGGGACAACAGGTTTCCAGTCCCTTCCTCCATCAAGTTGAAAGAGAGATAATGACCCTCGAGACCAGCCTTCATTAGGTCCTGGAGTGGTGAATAGCACCAAGGGTATAGAATCACACACAAGATGGATGGCATTACCCTTTTATTTAATATGATCAGGAGATAAGATAGTAAATTCCAACATCACCAAAAGTGGAAGTATAGGTAAAGCCAAAACAAACAATTCTCATATGCATGTTCCAAAAGTAAAAGAAAACCACAAAAGAAAGTATCAAAAGAAAGAAAACCAACAACAACAACTATCCCAATGTCTGAACTAGTACCACCCTGCACAATCCCTAAAGTCCTCTAGGAAACCGGAAAACAGTTTTATAAATGTTGGGAGAGCATATAGGTATATGAAGTAGGGAAAACCAAAATCTCTCATGCACAAGTGGGGAGGCATTCTAATGCCCTGTTAAAAAGTAGATAACTGAAACACCTAGCAAGGAAAACTATCCATGCAAGCCTCACCAAGTAACACTCCCCAAATAACACAAATCATGTAATGTATATTAATATAACATCAATATTTGCGGTACCCTGCACCACAATCCCACTGGTTGTTGAAGACATTCTACGAATCGAAACTCTCCCTCTATTCTCACCAAAATCCCACTACCTCACCCCACCCGCACACACCTGGGCCACAACCACACATCCCGCCCACAAAAACCTAGGCCCCAACAACCATGTGTAACCACTTCCACAAAAACCTTGGCCAAAAAAATTACTACCATGCTCGGAGACACCTGGGCCTAATTCCGAAGACACGTGGGAAACAACCTGCCCGCACACACCTGGGCAACCACCACAACTACCCTGCCTGAAAAATCATGGGAAATAATTGACTTCAGGCCATCACAGCCTGCCCGATGAGTCATGGGATTTTTGGGAAAGGGATCAGAAAAGGAGATACTTACCAGCCACTCATAGGAGTGTTTGAAAAAACACCCTCCCCCACAAAATGGGGGTGTTCGGCACTAGGTGATCAACTTGGGTGGGGCGTGAATAAGAAAAATAAGAACTAAAATTATATAATATATATGACAAGAACTGATCTAAACCTAGGAGTTTCAAAAACAAATTTAACACAAACTCCCTCGTTACTATTAATTCACAAGAGACACCGAACCCACGACCATGTCACCACTCATCCTCGAAAACTATTTCCCATTGAGCCCATTCTTTTTTTCATGTTCAAGTGATCCCACTTTTCTAAATGTTTCACTACTGGGAAAATAACAGGCATAACAACAAACCAGAGAAAGAGAATCTCTCAAATAGCAATTTAAGCATTCTCACCTGGTTCTCTCGTAAGGCCACAACAACATAGGGATCCGTGAGATCCCTCAAATTATTGGAACCAAACCAAGCCTCGAGATATAGCACCACACAACTTCAGATTCACAACCAACAATTGTGCCACATCAGAGGAACTCATCCTCATCCACATCACCCCATAAGCTTCAAGGAGAACAACACACCTACTACAAAAATGAAGTAGGGAAACTTCCAGGTTCAAGCACATAATTCATTTGGTTCTTCTTTCTATTTGTTAGCCAGGGTGACCACACAAGGATTGATGTTCACTGGGAATCCATTTAACCAACTAAGTTTAGGTGATTAACCAATTTCAATGTTATAGTTATTTAATCATTACAGAAGAGAAGGGTTCAATACTGCGCAAGGAAAAACCACCAACAGCCATGATTCTCAGTGAGCATAATCCCATGTAGTTCACAACATATAGAAATCATAAAAGAGTGTAGCAAAATTGTCAAACAAACCCCATGATTCTTTAATAGTCTGTTTTTTATCTATGTTAATGTTTGGTTTCATCCATTCCCATAGAAACATTGGTGTACCCCCCCCCCCCCACATGATACACAGTAAGTGGAGACGAAAGAACTTCCCTACTTGGTTGATCAAGGATCGAAGTTCTTCTCTACGCACCAAAACCTGGGGATGTGTGACATGCAGGGGAGGAATGTCGGGGACTGTAAGGGTGAGTAGAATGGCTCCAGAAAAGGCGCACCACTTTCCTCAGGAAGGGGAAATCTAAATGCACAAAGAAGAAAATGAGACTAGCCAAGAGGAAGATTAATGAATTTCTTGTGTGATATAAAGATTAGATATCGTTGTTACGGGATATGGAATTTTGAATGGCTATAATGTCAGATCGTAGTTCCACCACGCAGTTGGGTGGATATGCACGGTAGAATTAACTATAATTTAACCATTATCCTCAGATAGGTGGTAATAATGGCTATGCATTAAAAAGTTTTCCTTAACTATAAGGACTCGCGTAATAGTGGTGGATCTAGAATGTACGAGGAAGGGCATGACACCCATGAAAAACCACATGTTTCGGTATGTTAAGGGTTGACCAACTGTTGGGGGATTTTAGATATTATTTACGGTCATTAAATTTATTTGAATTGTCAAATTAAATATTTCTTACGTCAGAAGATATGTTGCGGGAGTGGAAAACTTTGGAATTGGGAAAGAATGAAGACCGCTCGGTGAGGACACGGTGCCACCGTCATGGTGCCACCCCCACGGTGCCATCTTCACGGTGCCACCCCCACAGTTCTCCCATCACTGTGTCACCCTCACGCTGCCCCCATCAAGGCACCACCCTCATGGTTCCTCCGTCACGGCGCCACCCTCACGGTGCCACCCTGACTAGTGCCACCCTCGCGGTTCTGCCATCACTATAGAACCATTTTTTGGAAACGTAATAGACTAGGTGGGTCCGGGCCATTACATCAGATACCTCTCCAACTATTCTCGCCCTCTAGAATCAAAACTAGACCTGAAGAAAAGAGGGGGTTCTGAATAACAACCTTGAAAGATAAATCTTTAGAGTGAACCTCATCGACATCTTGAAACACCTCTACAAAAAGTAACCAGGAAACACCCGAGGGTCAAAATTCCTACTCATATGGGATAGGGAGTTTCTTCCTCCATGTTAAGATACTATACTCTTTGGGTGGCACTGACTCACCCGAACGGGTTTAATCGAATCCACTTTAATATTACTTGATTTGGGATCGGGTCCTCCCCTCCCCATAGTCAGGAATCTTCACACACATCCAAAGAATATAGAAATCCGCACGTTCCATAGTTAAAAAGGTAAAGAATTCCATAAAAAACATGTACAAACAAAACAAACATAACTCGAAAAAGATCAGGGTACTAGGCACACATATGTGTCTCCCATTCACAGGTACATTCCTCAATACCACCATTCCACCACAATACATGAACCAATGTAATGGTCCTTACACGAAGCACCTTCTCCTCCCGATCCTCGATCCTCTCTAGTCATTCCAAAAAAGTCATGTCGTCCTCGATATCCATCATTCCACAGTCGAGGATGTGTGAATCGTCGTGTAGATATCATCGGAGCTGAGACACATGGAAGACATCGTGTAGTCTCATTAGTGGCGGTGGTAGCGCTCTTTGATAAGCCACTTCACCAACCCACCCCACCACTTCAAACGGTCCGACTAACCTGGGATAAAGCTTACTCCCCCATCCGATAATTTGTTGCCCACGCCTAGGGGAGCCCGTCAAGAACACATTGTCCCTGACCCTGTACTCCATGGGTCTCCTCCTATTACTGGCATATGAATTTTTTCAGTCCTATGCCACCTTCATCCTTTCCCGTATAATATGAACCTTCTCCGTTGTTCTCTACACCACCATCGGGCCAAGAACACCTACCTCCCAAACCTTTGTCCATCACACGGGTGAGAGACACGACCTCCCATACAATGCTTAGAATGGAGCCATACCAATGGTATAATGATAGCTATTGTTTTAGGCAAATTCCACCAGAGGAAAGTGTCATTCCCACGATCCCCCAGTATCCAGAAGACATGATCATTGCATATCCTCCAATGTCTCGATGGTGCGCTTTGTCTGTCCATCTGTCTTGGGGTGGAAGGTAATGCTAAGACGTTGTTGGGTGCCAAAAGAAAGCTACAATATTCTCCAGACTCGTGAGGTAAATCATTCATCCCTATCTGAGACTATTGATCTTGGGACTCTATGAAACCGCGCCACATCATCCATGTACCTTTGTGCTAGGGAATACACCATACTTGACTCCTTGATTTCCAGGAATTGGGCCAATTTCGTCAGTGGGTCCACCACTACCCTAATATCATCTCAACCCCCAGGAAGTCTGGGTAGTCCCATGATGAAATCCATTGAGATGTCATCCCACATCCACGCAGGGATATCTAAAGGTTGTAACATAACCCATGGGATGCAGTGTCCAACCTTCACTTACTGACACCCGAGGCACTTTTCTACGAACTATGCCATCACACACTTCACCCTGGGCCACCAGAACTTACCTCTCAAGCCCCAGTACTTTTTGGAAGCTCCTAGGTGTACTGCTAGGGGTGTGTTGTTGAACTCACAAAGAAAACTCTCGTGCATCATCTCTAGAACAAACAACTTCCCTCGAGAAAGAATCTAATTATGACCATCCTCCGTCCACCTTCCTAGATCATCACCTTGGTTAACCCGGTCACACATTACATCACTCTCTATGTCTCCCCACCGAGACTCCACCACCTACCATAGGAGAGAGGATTGCACTGTCATCTGAAATAGACAACCTCTACCATCATCCTCCCTTATATTCAGGTGCAAGGCAGCCATCTCCTCCACCTCCTTCTAAGAATCTGCAGAATCTCGAACTGCATCCTTCAGCGACTTCCTTCTCAAGGCATCATCCACCACATTACCTTTTCCTGAGGTTTATGATATCTCAAAGTTGTATTCCTAAAGGCACTCCATACACCCTCACTACTGTAAGTTCAAGTCCCGATGGGAGAAGATGTACTTCAAGATTTTTTTTGATCCGTGAAGACTATGAAGAACTCCCCAATCAGGAAATGCCGCCACAACTTTAGTTTGAACACGACCTCTACAAGCTCCATATCATGGGTGGCATAATTACACTCGTGGGTAAATAACTGTCTAGACCCATAAGAGATCACCCCTTGATGTTGCATCATCACACACCCAAGGAATTTTCCTGAAGCATCACAGAACACCTCATATGTCACCCCTTCTTTTAGATACCTCAACAGTGGGGAACTTACCAACTTCTCCATTAGATAGATAATGGTTGCCTCACACTGCCCATCCCATACGAAATCCTAGTCATTCTTTATACAAAGCTATCAAAGGTGCTTCAACTCGGGAGAATTTGGGTACAAATCTATAATATTAACATTGTAGAGACCCGTATCTTGACGTACATAGACTTTACATTACTTTTGCGGAATACTTAGTACATAACAAAAACACACACTAAAGGATCGTAATAGTTTAGTGTCTTTGGAAACTCGGAACGTAATCTTCTAATCGTGGTGGAAGTTCTTCAGTATCTCCCATAAAGATCTTCATTTTTTTTTACCTAAAACCTTTCTTTATATCCTAGGGAAAAGAAAACATAAAAGGGTGAGCTCAAATGCTCAGCAAGGGCAATAAAGGAAATAAAAATCATATCATATCTTTTTTAAAATCATAACCTGCAAAAGAGATCATAAAATCTTAATAAATCATAGAAGTGAAAATGAGATCCCCATAATCATAACATGAAACTTGAAACTTTGTGGCATGCACACATAATCATGGAAAATCATTTCTTGTTAGTCATGACTTATTGCCAAGACTATCTTAGTGGACAAAGTCCCTTTCTGAACCGAGTTCACTCCTCGTTTCAGTCCTGTATCACTGAACCGAAATAACCTTCCGTTCCAGCCATGTCTATCTCATGAGATATAAAATCTTTACCCAATGCATTGGAGGGAGATATAGGTCCCACCCATATTATAATGAATCCTTTCTTATGTGTGCCACATAATCATAAAACATACATCATCGCATAACACATGTAACAAAAATGGGATTCTTGAAACATCATGACATCATGAATCAATTCATATAAGATAAAGGAATTCATAAACATAATTCCATCACAACATAGTCAAAACAATGTAAAAATATGGATAGAAACAGAACCCTTTATTATCTTAGATGGAAAATAATTTTGATAAAACACTTGAATTGAATTCTTGAGGAAAATATCCTTTCTTCTTCAAAATCAATTTCATTTCACAAAACATCATGCAATTTTAAAAGAAAGAGATTTTATTGAAAATAGTCATGAAATCTTTTATAGGAAGCTTCATGAAAATAAGGCTTTATAAAACAGTAGAAATCCGTTCGTGCCGTATAAGTTAAAAAAAACATTCTTCGTACTTTTGTCGGAAAAGTCAAAAAGTACCTCGTATGGAAAAACGACAAAAGATTCCTTTCATATTCTTTACTAAAAACTCACCTAAGGGTAAAATTGGATTTAAACTATTGCAAGTGGATGGAAACAATATTACATATTGAGGGAACATGGATGTGGATGATAAAATACACCCCAGTAAATACTTATGAATAAACAATCTCGGATAAAAATGAGATTGTGATATTTTCCCTTACCTTAGGTCCAATTTGCTTTGTACGTGTCCGAAGCTCCTGTATAATGGTTAAATAATGTTATTGACTTATTCCAGAATCATACATATTGATATGATATCATATATGGTCATATTATTAGCTTCTTGTTAGTAATATTTCATTGTTACTTGTTACTCGGGTCTTTATAACTTTTTATTCTTATGCGTGTTTTGTTGAATAAATTCTTATTCTTATCTTTAGGTTATAGATAATTCATTTCCAGAATGGTATTAGTGTAGTATATACCATATTCATTCATTAAATTCATTTATATAATCATTATGAAATGAAGATCATGTAGAACGAGTCGCATCACATCGTGGAGACGGTATTCCGTTCGTACGCACGAGTGATGATATCGTTCCTATGATCGTGGAATTGTATTGGAGTATATATATATATATATATTATTTCAGTATCAATATTACTTCATAATAATCATATATAGTTACTCATTACACCATTATACCCATCCTTGTAAGGTGATGGTGGAAAATAGATTACACCACGGCGTGGAGACGGTATTCCGTACGTACGCACGCGCGATGATTTCATTTTTCCGTAGGATGGATAGAAGGTGAATTATGGTTGTTTCATATTTATAATAACATATCAGTATGTAAGTAATACTGATGTTATTACTTTATCATGAAACAACTAAAGAAGAAGAAGTTGAAGAAGAAAGAAATTGAAAAGATCGGTAATGGATATTACCTCTTCTTTGGAACGCCTCTTTGAATCCCCCACTTAAGGAACTAAGATTGGTCTTTGGAGAAGACCAGGACCTCTAGGATTATTCTAGGGAAGTGGAGAGGAGAAAATGGCAGGGGTTGGCCGAGCTTGAGTGCTCAATTTGGTGTGAGGAGGAGGGGGAGGAGGTGCCCTTTTATAAGGGAGGAGAGGGGCACCTTAGGAATTTCTCAAAATATTATTTTATATTAAAGTCAAAATCGGTTTATAATGGTTCCAAAGGGTCTTATTTCGAAGCTAAAGTGGGGATGGGTCGAAATCCTATCAACCAATAGAATTTAGACAAGTTTAGGATATTACTTTAACCTTATCAATTAGATTTAACTCTAAGTTAAATAATTTAACATTTACCGTGTCTTTTTGTTTTCTTTCACTATATGGTTAATACACTTACTATAACATGCCAAACGAACCCCAAATTGTTTATTATTAATATATATATCCTTATCTAAGTCATTTGGCCGAACCTTAGATTTTTAGGAATAAAATAACAATTAATAATATAATATTTGATTTAAAAACTATTTTGTGTCAATTTTGACACTATTTGATATATGATTTTTGTGAAAGTCATAACAGAATTAAATGTTCGAACCAAGTTTATTAAATCAACATTCATATATCATAGTAACCTAGAAAATTAGTGGAATTCATAAAAAATCTCAAATTACATTTATTTTGGTGTTTATAACATCAATTATGTCAATATTTTATTAATAAGATAATTACTGCATCATCGTTGTGTCATAAATAAATTAACTTATTTGATGTCTAAAAATTACAAATAAAATACCATCATGTAGGAAATCTTTTTAGCTTTCTAATTAATATTTACAATCGAATTTATCTTATGTATAACCCCATATTAAAAATGATTTACTTATTAAACTTTGATTTTAACTATTTTAACCTTTCTTTAAATAAATTAATAATAAATGTCCTAATCTAATCCAAGTGGGCCTAAATGGTCATATTTTATTCCTAAGTTTGTTTTTGGTCGAATTACACTTGTCCAATAGAATTAGGACATGTGTTAGGGTAATAGTAATATCATATTTACCCTTAGTTACCCTATTTACTATTAATCGCGGTAAAAAAAAGTAAAAAGTTACTATTCACCAAAAATTATTTTCATCTCATTGAACCACATTTTAGTCCTTGATATTAACCGTGTCTGTCGGATTTTCAAAATTCTATTCACAGAAGCGGTAAAATTAAGTTTTATGCAAAATTCAGTTTTTTAACCTACCACTTAGTAGTTTCACTATTCATCAAAAATTGATGTTTTTCAGAACAATGCCAAAATTTCATCCTAAGCTATATTTCATATTCCGAATTCAAAAATGAAATCTATTTTACCAAATTCATAACATAGAAGTTTCATTAATTAATTTTATAATTAAATCCCGCTGTTAAAATAAATAGCGTGTTTTTAGGAAACAATATATATCAAAAGATTGACACTTGATTATGTCTGGTTTAAATGTGAAATTACAACCAATGACCAACATTGTATTAAATTGTAAAAATATATTCTAAATATACTTTAAAACCACTCAAATTAATAATTTATCACTATTAATTATTTTGATTAAAAAAGTTGTTTTTAATTATAAATTAGTAATGTTCACTATTCATCAGAATATGAAAGTTATCCGAAAAGTGCCAAAATTTCACCTTAGGCTAAATTCGATACTCCGAATCCAAGAATGAAGTTCATTTTGAAAAATAAGATTTACAGAATTTTAAAAAGTGGTTATTACTATTCATAACGGCTAGTTTTAATAATATTTTAATAGCATATCATTGTTTCGTGAAACTCAGTATTACGTACCACACACGCTATCGAGGAAGGTTGCGATTGCGTGTAATGCAAGGAAAGTCAAGGATGCGTGTTGTGCAAGCTCCTTTTGGTGTAGCGTACAACACAAGACATTAGTGAAATAATAATAATAAAAAAATAATAATGTTTTTCATAAAATCTCGGGCTGTTACATTCTACCCCCCTTAAAATGAATTTCGCCCTCGAAATTCGTTGGGGTTATAAATGGTTTACTATTCGAAAGTTTCTTTAATAGAAACCCACATCGTAAAAAGGAATACCAAAACTTGGCTTTAATAACTAAAGTATGAAATGTAACGATTACCCAAATAAACTAATCACTGGGTTTCCACATAGGTGAAAATATGGATATGGAAGAGAAATCTAACCATCATGCTCTGATGGAGAGTGGTAGAGAACATGGCTATGGAAAAGCCAGTAATCACAAATCCATAAATTTGTGACGATCTAAGGTACCATCTGATTCATCAGGTATAAGAGAACTAGGACAACATTTTTGGTTTTCAAGATCATTTCCCTAAAGTTAAAGAATTTGAATTTGAATAAATACTTACTTTACAATCTCACTGTTGTTCGTGCCTTTAACAATTTCCACTTCATCTCTTAAATAAATGAAGTTGAATTTGTTATTCGTGAAGTGTTAGCAGATCATGTGATAGAATGACGGGTCATTCCATCTGTCTCAAAAGGTTAGCAAAATTTATATACATAAGTCGATCTATAGTGGAATTAATCATATATGGTTCCTAAAATGGGCTTATACTTCATATATCATACTGCTTAATATAATAACACTAGTTTCTACTAAACAGGGACTTCCTGTAGGTCAGTGGTAGGCGATAAAGGCCAGTCGCACTTCAGTTGTGGGTTCGATTCCTACAGCCTTGTCCGAAGCGATGGGCTGTCGCCCGTCCTGCAGGTTGTCCTTTTTATAAAACTATATTACTATAACATCCCATCAATAATATCGAAAATCTTCTATCCTTAAACAATACTAACTTATGTCCAACATAATCCATTGTAATCTTTAGGCTTATCCATAATACTGCAGTCCACACTCATAATATAGTGACAACGATTACCAGAGATTTAATACTGTCGTTGATCCCCACATATCATAAGATATGTCTTGTTGGTCACATTCCAAACATTCAAAGTCCTTAATTGTGTATTCTCTTGAATACCTTAGTGAAAACATGAGTGCAGTTAAAAGTTAACACTTTCCACATACCAAAATCCTCAAAATTCTATATACTCAAACCATGATATCACTTAGTCCTTGTATCAATCATGAGCTCATGAATACAATCAAACATCTCATTATCTTCTTATCCTTTCATTATGCACTTATCATCTACGTTCCAAAAGTATCTGAATAACCTTTCATGGTTACTGGTACCATTCATCATACACTTTCAAAACATAAGGAAAGACAACAGTGTAACAATCCTTAGATGTATCCTTATTCCATGAGATTACTTATACAACATTACACATGATAAACATGTAATCATTCCACTACATTCTTAGACCATTGACCGAGCTTCAACATTTCTTTCATCTCACATATCATTTGTAGTTTCTTCATCATCATCAACATAAATACTTCCCATACGACCATACTGATTCTCTTCATGAGACTTTCCCTTAGGGCATTGGTTTGCATAATGCCCGTACATTCCACATTTAAAACATTTAACCATTGTTGATGTCGTAGCAATACCATTATCCTCATCCATGGTGTTAACTGAACCTTTTCCTTTGCACTTACTTGCTTTGTGTCCTTCTTTTCCACACCCAAAGCATCTTCCAGTTCCTTTGAAACATTCTCCTTGATGCCTCTTCCCACATGATTTACATAGGGGAAATTGAACTTTCTTTCCTCTATGATCGTCATGAAACTCCATCTTTCTCTTATTAGCCGAGTCAGGAAACTTACCAAATTTTACTTTATTGATCATATTATGAGATTGCTGATTCGGCATAATAATGATGTTTGGACTTCCAAATCCCATTTCATTATGAAGAATATCATTCCATTGTCCATCATATCCTCCATTATCGTGAATCATCTTGATTCCAGCCGTTTTCTAAAACCCAAAAAGAATAGTGTGAGAGTCAAAAATCATGCTAGAGAAACAACATAGTAAAGGGAAAGTATCCTCAATACCTAACTTCTTAGGTTTAATCTAATATCATTACCATAGTTCTAGGAATATATCCTATACGTATACTTATCCTTAGGGACATCCCTAGACATACCTTAGAAATATCTCTAGAAATCTCACTAACGTTTTCGCATCCTAGTTTCCAAAGGTTGACTAAACCTTTCCTCTGATACCAACTGTAGAGACCCGTATCTTGACGTACATAGACTTTACATTACTTTTGCGGAATACTTAGTACATAACAAAAACACACACTAAAGGATCGTAATAGTTTAGTGTCTTTGGAAACTCGGAATGTAATCTTCTAATCGTGGTGGAAGTTCTTCAGTATCTCCCATAAAGATCTTCATTTTTTTTACCTAAAACCTTTCTTTATATCCTGGGGAAAAGAAAACATAAAAGGGTGAGCTCAAATGCTCAGCAAGGGCAATAAAGGAAATAAAAATCATATCATATCTTTTTTAAAATCATAACCTGCAAAAGAGATCATAAAATCTTAATAAATCATAGAAGTGAAAATGAGATCCCCATAATCATAACATGAAACTTGAAACTTTGTGGCATGCACACATAATCATGGAAAATCATTTCTTGTTAGTCATGACTTATTGCCAAGACTATCTTAGTGGACAAAGTCCCTTTCTGAACCGAGTTCACTCCTCGTTTCAGTCCTGTATCACTGAACCGAAATAACCTTCCGTTCCAGCCATGTCTATCTCATGAGATATAAAATCTTTACCCAATGCATTGGAGGGAGATATAGGTCCCACCCATCTTATAATGAATCCTTTCTTATGTGTGCCACATAATCATAAAACATACATCATCGCATAACACATGTAACAAAAATGGGATTCTTGAAACATCATGACATTATGAATAAATTCATATAAGATAAAGGAATTAATAAACATAATTCCATCACAACATAGTCAAAACAATGTAAAAATATGGATAGAAACAGAACCCTTTATTATCTTAGATGGAAAATAATTTTGACAAAACACTTGAATTGAATTCTTGAGGAAAATATCCTTTCTTCTTCAAAATCAATTTCTTTTCACAAAACATCATGCAATTTTAAAAGAAAGAGATTTTATTGAAAATAGTCATGAAATCTTTTATAGGAAGCTTCATGAAAATAAGGCTTTATAAAACAGTAGAAATCCGTTCGTGCCGTATAAGTTAAAAAAAACATTCTTCGTACTTTTGTCGGAAAAGTCAAAAAGTACCTCGTATGGAAAAACGACAAAAGATTCCTTTCATATTCTTTACTAAAAACTCACCTAAGGGTAAAATTGGATTTAAACTATTGCAAGTGGATGGAAACAATATTACATATTGAGGGAACATGGATGTGGATGATAAAATACACCCCAGTAAATACTTATGAATAAACAATCTCGGATAAAAATGAGATTGTGATATTTTCCCTTACCTTAGGTCCAATTTGCTTTGTACGTGTCCGAAGCTCCTGTATAATGGTTAAATAATGTTATTGACTTATTCCAGAATCATACATATTGATATGATATCATATATGGTCATATTATTAGCTTCTTGTTAGTAATATTTCATTGTTACTTGTTACTCGGGTCTTTATAACTTTTTATTCTTATGCGTGTTTTGTTGAATAAATTCTTATTCTTATCTTTAGGTTATAGATAATTCATTTCCAGAATGGTATTAGTGTAGTATATACCATATTCATTCATTAAATTCATTTATATAATCATTATGAAATGAAGATCATGTAGAACGAGTCGCATCACATCGTGGAGACGGTATTCCGTTCGTACGCACGAGTGATGATATCGTTCCTATGATCGTGGAATTGTATTGGAGTATATATATATATATATATTATTTCAGTATCAATATTACTTCATAATAATCATATATAGTTACTCATTACACCATTATACCCATCCTTGTAAGGTGATGGTGGAAAATAGATTACACCACGGCGTGGAGACGGTATTCCGTACGTACGCACGCGCGGTGATTTCATTTTTCCGTAGGATGGATAGAAGGTGAATTATGGTTGTTTCATATTTATAATAACATATCAGTATGTAAGTAATACTGATGTTATTACTTTATCATGAAACAACTAAAGAAGAAGAAGTTGAAGAAGAAAGAAATTGAAAAGATCGGTAATGGATATTACCTCTTCTTTGGAACGCCTCTTTGAATCCCCCACTTAAGGAACTAAGATTGGTCTTTGGAGAAGACCAGGACCTCTAGGATTATTCTAGAGAAGTGGAGAGGAGAAAATGGCAGGGGTTGGCCGAGCTTGAGTGCTCAATTTGGTGTGAGGAGGAGGGGGAGGAGGTGCCCTTTTATAAGGGAGGAGAGGGGCACCTTAGGAATTTCTCAAAATATTATTTTATATTAAAGTCAAAATCGGTTTATAATGGTTCCAAAGGGTCTTATTTCGAAGCTAAAGTGGGGATGGGTCGAAATCCTATCAACCAATAGAATTTAGACAAGTTTAGGATATTACTTTAACCTTATCAATTAGATTTAACTCTAAGTTAAATAATTTAACATTTACCGTGTCTTTTTGTTTTCTTTCACTATATGGTTAATACACTTACTATAACATGCCAAACGAACCCCAAATTGTTTATTATTAATATAGATATCCTTATCTAAGTCATTTGGCCGAACCTTAGATTTTTAGGAATAAAATAACAATTAATAATATAATATTTGATTTAAAAACTATTTTGTGTCAATTTTGACACTATTTGATATATGATTTTTGTGAAAGTCATAACAGAATTAAATGTTCGAACCAAGTTTATTAAATCAACATTCATATATCATAGTAACCTAGAAAATTAGTGGAATTCATAAAAAATCTCAAATTACATTTATTTTGGTGTTTATAACATCAATTATGTCAATATTTTATTAATAAGATAATTACTGCATCATCGTTGTGTCATAAATAAATTAACTTATTTGATGTCTAAAAATTACAAATAAAATACCATCATGTAGGAATTCTTTTTAGCTTTCTAATGAATATTTACAATCGAATTTATCTTATGTATAACCCCATATTAAAAATGATTTACTTATTAAACTTTGATTTTAACTATTTTAACCTTTCTTTAAATAAATTAATAATAAATGTCCTAATCTAATCCAAGTGGGCCTAAATGGTCATATTTTATTCCTAAGTTTGTTTTTGGTCGAATTACACTTGTCCAATAGAATTAGGACATGTGTTAGGGTAATAGTAATATCATATTTACCCTTAGTTACCCTATTTACTATTAATCGCGGTAAAAAAAAGTAAAAAGTTACTATTCACCAAAAATTATTTTCATCTCATTGAACCACATTTTAGTCCTTGATATTAACCGTGTCTGTCGGATTTTCAAAATTCTATTCACAGAAGCGGTAAAATTAAGTTTTATGCAAAATTCAGTTTTTTAACCTACCACTTAGTAGTTTCACTATTCATCAAAAATTGATGTTTTTCAGAACAATGCCAAAATTTCATCCTAAGCTATATTTCATATTCCGAATTCAAAAATGAAATCTATTTTACCAAATTCATAACATAGAAGTTGCATTAATTAATTTTATAATTAAATCCCGCTGTTAAAATAAATAGCGTGTTTTTAGGAAACAATATATATCAAAAGATTGACACTTGATTATGTTTGGTTTAAATGTGAAATTACAACCAATGACCAACATTGTATTAAATTGTAAAAATATATTCTAAATATACTTTAAAACCACTCAAATTAATAATTTATCACTATTAATTATTTTGATTAAAAAAGTTGTTTTTAATTATAAATTAGTAATTTTCACTATTCATCAGAATATGAAAGTTATCCGAAAAGTGCCAAAATTTCACCTTAGGCTAAATTCGATACTCCGAATCCAAGAATGAAGTTCATTTTGAAAAATAAGATTTACAGAATTTTAAAAAGTGGTTATTACTATTCATAACGGCTAGTTTTAATAATATTTTAATAGCATATCATTGTTTCGTGAAACTCAGTATTACGTACCACACACGCTATCGAGGAAGGTTGCGATTGCGTGTAATGCAAGGAAAGTCAAGGATGCGTGTTGTGCAAGCTCCTTTTGGTGTAGCGTACAACACAAGACATTAGTGAAATAATAATAATAAAAAAATAATAATGTTTTTCATAAAATCTCGGGCTGTTACAAACATGCTAATATAAGAAAAATACGAACCTCTACCTCGTTCATGGGTGCTTCCCAAGAAACAGCTGCCTCAAACATCGACGGATCTATTGCTATTCCCTGCTCGGACACCACATGTCCATGGAAGTGAACTTATCACGTCCAGAATGTGCACATGGAAAATTTCTGATAGAGATGGTGTTGTCGGAGGGACCCTAAAACCATTCTCATGTGTTCTGTTTGATCCCCCTCTAACATTGAGTAGATCAGTATGTCGTCAATAAACACGACTATGAACCGATCCATGTATTCCTAGAAGACGGAGTTAATGAGTCTCATGAACATAGCTGGTACGTTCTTAAAGCTGAACAACATAAATACAAATTCAAAGTGTCCATTCCTTCAACTGAAGGTTGTCTTTGATATTTCTCCCTCCTTCACCCTCAACTAGTGATATCTGTACTGAAGATCGATCTTAGAGAACCAACCTTCTCCCCTCAACATGTCAAAGATATCGTCTATCCATGGAAGAGGGTAGTGATTCTTGACCGTCGCCTGATTAAGTGTCATTTAGTCTATGAATATCCTCAGACCGCCATATGACTTCTTTGCAAACAAGAAATGAGCACCCAATGGTGACACACTTGGTCGAACAGAACCCTTCCTCATCAGATCGTCAATTGGAATCTGCAACTCCTGGAACACATAAGGTACCATCCAATATGGAGTCATCAAAATCAAATGGGAACCAGGTTGCATGTGTATCCCAAACTCAACATCACCTCAAAGGGGTAGAGTCTCCACCTCTCCATGTAAGACGTCCCTAAACTCACCGACGATCCCTGAGACTTCCACCATTTCTATATCTTCCCACTCTAGTGATAGTTCACCAAACAAGGAAAGGAGGGGATCCACTTGCATGCTACCTTCCCCGTAACGCCGCTCACCAATGAAAGTCACACATCGGCTGCCCAAGTATGAAAAAACCATCCTTCCTCAGAAGTATTCAATAAAGACACATATAAATAATTGCTAGTCAATGCATAGGATGACATCGTATGGATGTATCTGCAATAGTAGAAGATCCTTGATTGACTGATGTGGCCCTATCATCAGTCTACACCCTCAAAAAACATAAAACAAGTCGGTCTGACCAACGAATGGTGTATTCAATACCATGGGCACTGAAAGTCTCTCATCTTCTATACCCAGAGAACGGGCCAGTCTGGGCGCAAAAAAGGAGTTTGGAGCTCCTGTATCGAACTAGGAATTGAAAGAGTACTAAACAAGTTGATAATACCTCAAACGACTTCTAGCCCTGCTGGAGCTGCTACCCCCATGGCATGTAACTACCCACACCCAGCTCCCCTTCCCCTTGGCTTTCGGCCGCCTCACAGACCGCTCCCTGGTCGAGGTACCTGAGGAGATCCATGAGGTCAGCCTCCTCCTGCGACATCTTCTATTGTATGAGAAGGAGCTCACTATTCCTGCTGCTACTACTGAAAGGGCCTAGCTGAAAACTGTTAAAGGCTGGGGAGAGTGCTGCACTGGCCCACCACCATTGTACCGTACTCATTTCAGGCACTGATTCCAAAGGTGACCATAGCTTCCATAGATGAAGCATCTCAGTCCTTGGCCCGAATTGAAAGGGAAAGGACCAGGAGATTGGTACTGGAACAGCTAGGGCATGCTCCCTCCTGGTCAAAACCTAGTGGGCCTTGATGTTGTAGGTCTGCTGCTGAAAGCCTTCCCCATTGGCGATGCCAACTGGATTCCCTCTCGCGATACACCTCGTAGCGCGTGCATCCTTTCCACCACTTCATCTTTCTTCTGGACCTCCAAGTATGTCGGTAAGGTGAAGTGAGTAACAACATAATGGAGAGAAGGACGAAATGCCTTTACAAATGTCTTTCCTGAGACTCTTTATCTGAAAAGAGGTTTGGTGCAAAGAGGAGGAGATCCTTGAACTTGACCCCCAACTCTCTCACTTACATGCTTCCATGCTGGAGGAAGAGTATCTCCGGTCACTTCTCAGTCGTCATCAAGGAAGAGAGGAATTCCACCTGGAACTACCTCTTGATGTTTGCCCACAGAACCTCAGCCTCCCTCTTCTCCCTGAGGTAGAGTGTCTACCACTAACACATTTCTCCCCACATCTGGCTTATAGCCAAAGTAACCCTTTACTACCTCGAAGCCTAGATCAAGATGAAATTTATCACCAGCTCCTCTAGCCAGATTTATGTCTCCATGTCTAAGGTTCTTCCCTCGTACTTCCCAAGGGTCTGTTGCTGAAAGGCATGAAGTTTCCTCTACCACTGATCCTCCTCCTCCTCTCGTTCAATCCTCTTCCCATCAGCCAAGTCAACCTCTTGGTCCTCGATCGCCCTCACTACTCGTGGTCATCTCCCATGAGCCATAGTTGCATGGTAAACAAGTAATACCTAAGACCGAGTAGTGTAGAATATTAATCTAAAATTTTCATAGACTTCTTATTCATTTTGAATCTCCAAATACACATGAAACACAAGAACACAAGGCATTATGATGCATGTACCTTCCCTAGGATATCTACCGTACAATCAGTGTAGCCTTACTTGGTCATTCGGTGGGCCTAGAGTCCTTGCATCGGATCACGGGGGGCCCAAAAATCACCTCTCTTAGCCGGTCTTCACTATTCTATTTCACGCACCAAGATTATCTAACATTGTTGCCCAACCATCCCATGAAATCCTTACTATGCCTAACTCCAAACTTCATCCTATCACTCAACCTCCCTCTGATACCATTCTGTCAAGACCCCCGTTCACCAAGATGACCGAATAGATAGTAGGTTGTCAGACCCTTCCTTCTTCATGTTGAAGGAGAGATAATGACCCCTGCGACCCACCATCAATAGGTCCTAGAGTGGCGAGTAGCACTAAAGGAATATAATCACACACAAGATAGAAGGAATTACCCTTTTTATTTAATAGGATCAGTAGATAGGTTAGTAAATCCTAACAACAAAAAAAGTAGAAGTACAGGTAAAGCCAAAACAAATCATCCTCATATGCATGTTCCAAAAGTTAATGAAAACCCCCAAAAGAAGTACCAATACAAAGAAAAACATAAACAACAAATGTCCCAATGTCTAAACTAGTAAGACACTACACGATCCTTGAAGGCCTCTTGGAATCCTGAAAATAGTTTTATATACGTAGGCTGATCATTCAAGTATACTCAGTTGGGAAAACCAAACGCTCTCGTGCACAAGTGGGGAGGCATTCTAATGCCCCATGAGAATAGAGATAACTGGGACACCAAGAAAGGAAAACTATCCACCCAAGACTCACCACGAAAAACTCCCTAAATAATGAAATTCAAGTAATTTATAGTAATACCCCATCAATATTAGGTTACCCCGCACCACTTTACCACTGGCTATTGAAGACATCGTACACATAGAACCTCTCCCGCTATTCTCAAATCATTCTGTCTTCCATACCCCGCCCGCACACACCCTGGAAACAACCACACATCCCGCCCTCAAACACCTGGGCCACAACAACCACGTTTAACCACGCCCTCAAACACTTGGTCCAGAATAACTACTTCCATGCCCGAAGACTCCTGGGCCTCATCCCGAAGACACTTAGGAAACTACTTGCCTGCACACACCTAGGAAACCACCACAACTACCCTGCCCAAAGAATCATGGGATATAATGGACCTTAGGCCATCACCGCCTACCAAATGAGTCTTTGTCATTTCAATAAATGAGGCATTAAATGAGCTAACAACCCGACACTCATAGAAGTGTTTGGAAAAACACCCTCCCCCTTGAAATGGGGATGTTCGAAACTGGGTTCTCAACTTGGGTGGGGTATGAATAAGAAAAATAAGAACTAAACTTATATAATATATATAAAAAGTACTCATCCCAACATAGGAGTTCCAAAACAAACTTATGCAAAAACACCCTCGTTTCTATTCATTCACAAGAGACACTGAACCCACGACCATGTCATCACTAATCCAAGAAAACAATTCCCCACTGAGACCATTCTTGTTTTAATTTTCATGTGATCCCATTTAAGAAAATTCTTCCCTACTGGGAAAATAACATGCATAACCATAGACTGAGAAAGAGAAACACCCAAATAGAAATTTATGCATTCACACCCGGTTCTATTCTAAGGTCACAACAACAAAGGAATCTGTGAGATCCCTCAAAGTACTGGAACCAAACCAATCTTTGAGATACAGCCCCACATAGCTTCAGATTCACGACCAACAACTCTTCCACAATAGAGGATCCCATCCCCATCCACATCACTCCATAAGCATCAAGAAGAAAAACACACCTACTACCAAAATAGATTAGTGAAACTTCCAGGTTCATGCACATCATTCCTTAGGTTCTACTTTCTGTTGGTTATCCCAGGTGACCAGACAAGGATTGATGTTCAATGGGCATCAATTTAACCTACTGATTTTAGGTGATTAACCAATTTCCATGTTACAGTCATTTAATCACTACAGAAGACAAAGGTTCATTAGTGCACAATGAAAACCCACCAACGACATTAATTTTCAGTAAGCATAAGCCCATATATTTCACAACATATAGAAATCATAATAGAGTACAACAAAATTTTCAAACACACCCCTTCATTCTTTAATAGTATGATTATTATATTTGTTATGGTTTCATTTCATCCATTCCAATAGAAACAATGGCATACCCACCCCGCATTATACAAAGTAAGGATAGACAAAGGAAAATCCCTAGTTGGGTGATCAAGGATTGAAGTTCTTCTCCACGTTCAATGAAATGGGGATACGTGACTTGCAGGGGAGGAACATCAGAGACTCCAAGGGTGAGAAGAAAGGCTCCAGCACAGGCGCACCACTTTCCTCGAGAAGGGTAACTCCAAATGCACAAACAAGAAAAGGAGACTAGCCAAGAAGAAGAAGAAATAATTTCTATCTTTATATAAAGATGATATCCCATTGTTATGGGATATGGAATTTTGAACAGCTATAAAGTCAGATCATGGTTTCACCATGGGGTTGGGTGGTTACGCATGATAGAATTATTGCTATTTAACAATTCTCCTCGGAGAGGTAGTCATAACGGCTATGAATTAAACAGTTTTCTTTATCCCTAGAGATACATGTAAAATTGGAGGATCTGAAAGGTATGGGGAAGGGCATGACACCTGGGAAAAACCACATGTTTTGGTAATTTAAGGTTTGACCAACTCATGGGGGATTTTTTATATTATTTATGGGAATTAAATGGCATTGAAAGGGGGGATTACATCATCTTTACATAAAAAGATATGTTGAGAGAGCGGAACAGATGGGAACTCAGAAATAATGAATACCGCTCGGGGAGGACATGGTGCCACCATCACGGTGACCCCATCACGGTGCCACCCTCATAGTGCCACCGTCACGGCACCACCATCATAGTGTCGTCGTGACTGGTTCCATCATCCATATGCCAACATCACGGTGCCACCCACACAGTTCTAGTAGGATGGGTGCCAGCGTCACTGTGGAGCCGTGTTTTGGCAATGTAATGGACCAGATGGGTCCGACTCATTACAATATTAGTTTAGTGCCTTTGGAAAAATTTAAATGTAACCACCATTACTTGAGTGAGATAAATTATCTCCAACTAGGTTCTTCATGAATAGTACCCTTTTTAGATTTATCCTACCTATTATATAAATTAATAACCAATTTAAGGAATTATAAAAATCTGCGAGCTTAGATTCTCAGTCTGGGTAAACAAGGGAGACATGTACGCATAAACATTAGCATAGGTGTGTCACAATTTGATCAAAACATTAGAATATAATATCTTTTATAGTAGATATTATAAATGTGAATCAAGTAATAATTCATGGAAGTTCAATACACATGAATAAAAAGGAATTCACATAACCCACGATTCTTTAGCTTAATAACATTACATGAAATTTTGGAAAAAACTTATGTATATAATATGATTTCCATAATATTCAATGCATAACTACCTAGACCATCGTAGTAGTTTGTGTTAACTCCATATAACATCTTGGTAGTCATTATTTACTACCATGGACTTCTTAGTAACTTGTGTTCACTCCCCATAACGTCTAAGTAGTCATGGTTCACTATCATGGACTTATTAAAAGTACAGGATCAATCCCAAGACCATCTTATTCTATCTAATGAGATATAAATATTTAACTGATACAATTGAGAGAGACATATGTCTCAAAAATAATATAACGAAATTATACATACAATTTCCACATGATCATAAAGAATAATTTCATACCCCATGAAAATAAATTGTCAGCATAAACATATAATAATATCATTACATGTGTAAAATAATATTGGTTTCTTAATCATTTCCTAAAATTGATAACCTATCCAATTAATAATGTTTCAATACCATAAAAACCTCTGAAATAAAATATATTTTCATTAGAAAACATAAATCATTCCGATAAGGAATATGAATAGAATCATTGAATTATTTCCCTATAAATTCACACTAAACACCAACATATGTCATCTTAGATGAATAATAAGTTTGAAATATAATTAAATAAAATTTTATGAGACAAATTCCATTTATTATATTGAAATGGATATTTAATTCCTAAAGAATTCAGAATAAAATTTTCATTTTAAATACATTTAAATCATTTCATGATGGCATTTAATCATTTTGAAAAACATTTTTGTTTATAAAATATAAATGTTTATAAAACAATTTTGAAATCATTTTTTAATAAATCGAATGAAAAAATATTGGAAATATTTTTTAAAACATCTTTCTTGAAATAATATAAATTTATCTTGATTATTTCTATAAACAATAACATTTTATAAAATATAAAAGAATCTTGAATTCATTTTAAAACGCAATTTTCTTTGAAAATTTATAAAATCTATTTGAAAAAATTGTGGAAAAGAAATAATTGAATAATTATAAATATATCATTTCAATAATTTCAAAATAAATATTCCTTGAAAAAATATAAATGATGCTTGAAAAAAATTTTAATACCACTTTAAATAAATTCATATAATATCATCTTCAAATCCATTAAAAAAATAATTATTTCATAAATTATTTTAAAACATATAATAAAATATTGATTTTTTTTAATACATTTTCATTTAAAAATTAATTTAAAATAATGTTAATAAAAATTAAGATTTTAAACAAGTATGAGAAGCTCCACAGAATTGATAGTGGGTAAATATTTATATGTCACAAAATATAAGAAGAAAATTCATTTAGAAAGGTACATGACTAAAAAATTTCCATATTCAAAAAGCGAAAAAATATATCATTTAAATAATTGTTAATATAAAATAGATTAATAAAAATTTTTAATGATTACAAGATAATTATAGAATATTTAAATAATTCCTTTTAATAAATCAATTATTTTAAGGAACACACATTTCCAATAGAAGGGAGGGTAATGTTTGGATTTCATTAAAAAAACATTCTTTACTATCATATGCACCAAAGAGTAAAGAAATGGAACCAATACCTGAATTTATCATGGAAAACAATATGATAATCAAATTCCTGATTTTTCTTTATAGAATTATTATATTATTTAATTAATTGAACCATAAATATAAATAATCTCGAAACGCGATGACATTTTTTAGTAAATTCTTACCACTTAGAATCATTAAACAATACACTCAATGTTAAAAAATGAAATTAAATTATGCCTAATATATAATGAAAATAATTATATTCTATATATAACAAATAAATGGAAGTATATTCACATTGTAGGAAATATAGGATAAAAATAAGGCATGTGTCTCAACATAGGAAAATAATGAAAAAATTACTTTACAAATTTTGTAGAATTTAAAATAGAATCCCTATGAAAGAATGATCATAAAATGGACATAAAAATACACATAATTTCCTTTATAATAATAGAATAATAAAATATTGGGTAGTATACACACAACACCAAAGGAATTGGTGGTGAATAAATAATATATCTTAGAGAAATAAAAAGTTAGTTGAAATTACATTACCTTGTCTATTGAATCTCAACATAATCATACAAACATTTTTTATAATAATAATAAGATTATTATAAATCTATTAATGACCTATATAATTAAATCTAACAAAATATATGGTTTTATTAAGATTTTATATTCACTATTTGTTATCCATTTTATCTTAAAGTTTCACTTCGGGAAATACCTATTGTGTTTGTCACATGGGACTTAATTTGTTAAATATTTTGTTATAAAATATATATCCTTATTTCCATAATCTAAAATTTGATAAAAATATTAATTATATTCTTGATAAGTGTTTTATAATATTTTATAAAATAAATAAGTATAAAACAGAATACACTAATCATGGAAACACTAGCTTGTAAGTATTCATGAAAGTTGTTTCCGTTCAATTTTCGTATTTAATGAATTATGTTAAATGAAATATTTGAATATATATATATATATATTAAATTGACATTATTATATCATATATATAATTTAATTTCACTAAAAATTTCTTTAATACATTAATTGTTTTGTGTGAATGAATCACAAAACCTTAATGGGGGGGTAGTCCACAATTTTTTATATGAAATTATTATATTTATACCAATTGAATAGTATAATGATATTTTCTGAAAAGTGAATAATGATGAATAAATATATTATAAAATAGATATAAAAAAATTCCATCATAATTTCTAATAAAATAGGCGGTAAAGGAAAACTGAAAAATCATCAATTGATGATGCGGTAGTTCACTGAACATGTATATAGTAAGATTGTTACAGATTATATGGAAGTGTTTTTATGATAAATTGAAACATTATCATAAAAAATATTAGTTTCATTTAGAAAATTATGTTTTTATAACCATAGAATAAGGATAGTGGAGGGGTGGAGACTAAAAATAAAATAATGGACTTTAAGGGACGGTGTCACCTCTTAATATGGTTGATCATTTTGGTTTTCACTAAAGGGATTTTGGGGATGTAGTATTCCAAATTATAGGCTTAAATGCAGAAGTTGGTGTTTTGGGTAATTTTGTTTTGTAGATCTTGGATGAGCCTTAGAGGATTGAGAGGTGTGATGAAGGGGGAGTGGTAGTGGCATATAACGGGGTAGGGAAAAGACTCACTTTGTATTCTTGAAGTCCAGTTAGGTGTATAGATGTTTTTACCTATAAAATGTCATAAAAAACAATATAAAAACCAAATAAACGATGTTTAATGGCTGAATAATTTACATAAAATGGGTTTTGGAAAAGTGGATAGGTCTTTTGGGCCCTTAATATGATAGTATATTCACTTGATATCTTAATTTCACATTAACCAATGTAATTTTGTTCACTAATATTATTGGTAAAATAGTAAGATTAAATTATTTGAAAATATTAATTATGAAGAATCCAAATATGGATTCAATTTTTTCAAATTCCTACATCATAATTTTCATAAATTAATTTAATATTAATCAACCAGATGAGATGACACTACAAGTTTTTAAATTAAAAAATTATTAGTTGGTTTCTATGTTTTTATTTTAAATTTCTAGGAGATATTGGTTTCAATGACTTAAATTGATTGAATTGATAAAATATTAATGCAATTAAAATTTAAAACAAATTTAAAATTTAATTTAACAATATAAATAAATTTGATTAAAAATAAGTTTAGACTAAATGTTAATATTTTTTCTCCATTAATTAAAATTTTAAACCTTAATGGAATTTACAAAAACACCATAAGTAACATATATTTATTTTCAAATTCAAATATTAAGTTCATTTTTACATTTTAAATTTATAAAATTTCAAAAAATTTCATTTTAATTATGTTGTCCATTAAAAGATGGTAAAAATACATTTATAGAAATATAGGTTTCTATAAATAAAATGAGGTTCTTTATTATCTTATATCAATAAAATATTTTGGATTAATAAAAAAACTCATTATTAAATATAAAATGTATATATTACATAAATACCTCCAACAAACTGTATGTAATTTAATTTATTAGTAGAAAAATCATATGTGATAATTAAAATTAAAATATATCCATTATATTCAATTGGTTCTTATATTTTCATATCTTATTAATTATTGACATATGAATTATTTTTTAATTTGTATAAACCATATATTTTAATAATTAAATAATACATCTAATAACCTCTAATTAATTGTCAGGGATTTATCTTATTATATTAAATGATCATATTTTAATAAAATGTTATTGATTGGTAAAACTCAATATTGTGTGTTACAGGAGCCATAAAGGGAATTCAATCTTGTTTGTAACGTATGATATCACCGATTTTCTATGTAGTTAAAGACAAAAATCATGTTATGTGTAGTGCACCATTTTCTTGGTGCTTAGTATTAAACATGAGAAACATTTTTATTTAATAAAAAAATTGAGTATTTGGTAAATTAAAATTTATCAAATATATAAATTAAATTAAAAATTACATATTTCACAAATTAATAGTGTTTTATTGTTATCCCATAAATTGAAGGATTATGTATTAAATATATTATAAATTGGTTCATGATAAAGATGCATTCCTATACACTCTGTTTGACAGTCTCTGGAGAAATTGTTTGAAACTTTCATAAAAAAAATTACAGTTCATTGTGATTGACATGAATAAATTTTAAGGAGAGAAAAAATAATGGGGGAATTAATATTTATTACCTACAATGAAACCTCAAGACTCAAATTCTAGGACATACACATATTCTATATTATTTTCCTTTAATGTTAATAGTTTCCCATTTAAATGTTTATTTATTTAAATTTTATCATCCCTATGTTTCCTTTGGATATCATAAAATCTAGAATCACAATCATGTTGTGAAAGGTGTGTTCATTTTCCAATAATGAAGCTAAAATATTTTTTATGGTTATAAATATTCATATAATGTCATATCTATCGTGTTTTAAAAAAATATTATAACACCACCCAAAATCATGTGGGTTGGGTTATCTATGAGAATAGAAAGTTGAAAAATTGTTATAAACCAAGTACATTACTCCTCCACGGTCAGTTTTACTGTATTAAAACACTTATAGAATCATTTAATATATCCTTCAGTGAAATTTTTTTCTATAATAGAATTTAATTTGTTGCCCTTATATAAATTCAACATAACATTTAAGGAGAGAAATATCACTCTTCAAATCCTGGTTCATCATATGATTCATTTTAAGAGTTTGTAAGGGATTAAATCTCCATTGGTATAAAATTCACAAGATTAGATAATACATCCTTATGAGAAAGAATTTATTGCTCAAATTATTGATAAAAATGAATAAATCATTTTATAATTCAATACATTATGAGGGAATATATTGATATATTGCACGAAGATTTGTCTCTTCATCCTCATGAACTAGAGTTTCAATTCTCGATTGCACTTATAACAGGAGATCTCCGCATATCCATGACTCCTTATATAAAGTCCATAATAGTGATGGATGATCTAATGAATAAATTATATGTGATTATATATAGTTTTTTATGACTGAGTGCTTCACCCTTGGGTACATCAGTTATCATTGACATGAAGAGGGATGGGTCAATACTCCTATGTATAAATTATCATGAACAAAAAATTAATGAAAAAGTAAAAGTATTCTTATCTATGGATTGATGATTTATTAGTTTTACTATATGGGGATGATTAAATCTCTATGGTAAACCATTGGTTGGGATATATCTATTTGATGGTGAATATTAAAGATATTCTCAAGACTACCATTCCAATGAGGAATGGAAACTATGACTCTGTTGGGAATCCATTCAGTGTTACTAATTATATAATAATATTATTCTATTTAATGAATAGAGTCATTAGATATTACGTTGAAAAGAATTTTTTATAATTTCTAGATGATATTATAATATAATTTAAAATAATGGAGGAGCATGGGGAGAATTCGAATATTCTGATAAGGATATTGTAAAAGGAGTAGCTATACGAAATGCTTAGTAATTATGATTTATGTATGTATGAAGTAACATTATTGAGAAATTTTATCACTAGTAAATTAATTTTATAGATCCTTTGAAAAAAATGTATTTGATGTTTCAACCAGTCGAACATCAATAATTGCGATCTATATATTCATTAGATAAGGATGTTATTATAAATGATTTAGAAGAGTCTAATCATCATTTTAAAAGAAAATAATAATGATTAATCTAAACATGGTATTGTTTTCATAGAATAATGATTGTTAAGATGAAATTAATAAATTGACACGGATTCATAACACTACATTATCCCACATGCTGAACTCAATTGAGAACATTTCATTGTAAATAGTGATTTATAGATTAAGGGTTATAGATCAATAGTAATGAAGAATTATTAAGCGATATTATATTCCCTAATGATGCTGATATTTTATTAAAAAACAACAAAATGAAATATCTAGTGTTGGATACAGTGATCTCCATACTCAATATTTAGCATTGTTATCTTTATTGAGATAATTGTTAAATATTTACAAACCAAAATATCATCAAATATATATTAATATATAAATAATTTAATATTTTATAGTGGACATGGTAAGAAAAGATGAATGACTATTAGTGTTTAATCTAATACTGTATTGGAAAAGAAACAAATGTGGATGTTGATCTAAATATAAAGGATCTGGAATCCATACCAATGATAAGAATTGTGAATGATTTAATCATCATAGAAAAGTAAGTGATATACATGGGGATACTAAATGAAAAAAAATAACATTAAATTCTAAAATGATTCTATTTCCATCGCTTTTGGATAAGATAATGGATTATGAAAGAGATGATTTGGAGAAAAGGAATATGTTAGTAACCATATGAAAAAGAATATGAATTAGTATAACAAATTCATAAAGAAAGGTTTATAGGATTTTTTTCACCACTATGAATACAATCAAATCCCATGTTAAATAGAGATGTAATGAATGAGTCACAATATTAAATCCTTTACATTCACCCAGGGATCAGGTATATAGTTAAAGATATCTAAGATAACTATTAATGAACACAATTAAGATATATATTTTTTAATATACATATAATTTCTTCATATATTAGTTGGTAAAGTATGAAATGAGATATTCAATGTGTATTATGCAAGAATTACCCTTACCCACAAGAAAATGGGAGAACATCAACATGGTATATTCACTAATTCTATAAATACATATCGAAGGAATAAATATATAGGGGTATGGTGCATCATCATAAAAATAATGCTCATATTATTGAAATTTTAGAGGATATATGAGTCATTCA
Organism: Viscum album; assembly: GCA_963277665.1. Lineage (NCBI taxonomy): Eukaryota > Viridiplantae > Streptophyta > Magnoliopsida > Santalales > Viscaceae > Viscum > Viscum album. The sequence continues at coordinate 288,216,800 of OY728126.1, read as the reverse complement.
AAATGAAAGGATATAAATTATATAAATGGTGAGTCTTTGCGGAACAACATTATCAATAACATTCAATCAAGATTCGATATTTACCACCTTATTTTGTAAGAGTCCTATGGGTTATTTAAACACTAATTCAATATTTGTTATATATTATCACACCCAATATAATGGCCATGATAATAAGGATCTTAAAATATATGTCTACATTTTGAGTAATTTATTAATTGACATTAATGGATGATGACATATTAATTTTCTTTTAGGTTATATTTCATATGATAATATCTTCCACACATCCCTCCATATTGTCCCATATGAATCCCATTATATGAATTTATTTAAAACACTTTGTGTTGAGTATTACCCTAGTGAATAGCTAAATCCATGGTACAACACTTATACTAAGGAAAATGTTATGTAGTTACAATCATTAATGTGGAATAAATAAAGTTTTTATATATTAGGATTTAACAATTATTTTGTATAAATGATATATTAATGTTTACATGGTGAATAAAATAATTAATCATCTCTAGATTATTTTTTGTTAGTTTTCATTTAGTATAATAAAAAAATATTGAATGATAATACTAACCTAGAAAAGTGATTTAGTCGTATGGTGAAATCATTGTAAGAAAATTTGTTTGGCAGATTTCAAGGCATAACATGATCATAATATTGAGCGAATAATGAATAGTTTAAAAAATAATCGATTAATATTGATAAAATAATTTTCATAGAATTCGTTACCATGATATATATTAGTAATTTTTGGACAATTTGATGTATTATAATAATTATAACATTTTTAAATTTAGGGAATACATTGGAGAGCCAACAATTTTATTTAATTAATAATGAATGATATACATTTAGAATGAATTAATTATTGTATTGAGTTATCGTGGTGATCTAGAATAATTTTGGGGAATTTACTAGAATGATTTCATAGAATACATGTTCATGAAAATTTCATGTTTAAGGTGTTGAATTATGAGGCAATTTTTTATAATTTTGGTAAAAAGTTAATGTTCTTATTGGGAAAAAAATATTTGATCAACCATTTCATATTTCTGGGGTTTTACTTTTTTTAATGTTTTCTGGATATTTTTTATTGTTAACTATTTAGGTAATTTATTATGATAAATATTGGGTGTTATTATTGATGTGTTATAAATTAGTTTTAAATATTATCTATATTAGGTAACATGATCTAATTTGTTTTTGTTTTATTAAATATATAGAAACATATGGAATTATGTCATGATTAATTTATATATATTTCTATCAATTAATGTTTAATTTTAGTTCTTCATGGATGATAGTGTCATCGTGAATATTAATTTTGTGGAGTAATAGATGAATTTGAAAATTTCTTGATATACAGCCAAGGGATTAAATTTTTATTATTAAGTGGAATTAAATCAAATAGTTAAATTTTATTGTTTTATGTATCATGATAATAAAATAATCCATAAAATCTATGAAAATAACCATAATGCAATAATATTATATGGTTACATTTACTTTTGTTTGATTTATGTTAATTGAACTCCGCGATCATTTTTTTCATTAAAATTACCATGACCATATTTTCCGTAGCTTTCTATTATTCATTCGATATTATTTTATCCTCAATGTATATATTATAACATTACACAAATTTACTCCTTATATTGAACCTGATTATGGTTTATTTTATATAACTTTTGTATTTCTCAATTCCACTTTTCAAATGTAGTTTCATAAATAGTTTTTACAATATGGGATTTCAAAAATGGTATTTATAATTATGAACCCTTGGATACAATTAAAACTAATTTGATGGAAAAATGTATTTATAGAGGGTATATTATAACACCCATTATTTTTGAATATATATCCCTTTAAGTAAATTTTAGTTTTTCAATATCATTCTTAATATGCAATATTATGCTTAAAATGAGTCATGGTATGTTATAATGTAGCTAATAAATTGATGGGTATAAAACGTAATAGAAACATTATGATATATATATTAAATAAATATAAATTTTTGACATAATTCAAATGTACATATTAATGGATTACATTTATACTCGATTTTGAGTAGCAAAATTTTTTCATAAGAAAAACGATTTCATGAAAAAGGGTTTTTAATTCAATTTGTGTGTGAATAGTGTTATTAATCCCAATAAAATATTAAAATTTTAATTCAAAAAATAGATTTATATTTTGGAATCATAAATATCAAAATTTTCATTTTCTTTGTTTTTTTTCTAAAATAGATTATTTTCACCATAAATAAAAAAATATCAATTTTGGAAAACTGACCAATCATAATCGTTAAATAATGTAATTTAAATTACACAATATGTTATGAATTTGATCATAAGGTAACTAAAATCCCAATTATTTTTATATAATAAAATTAATTACATACTAATCGTCATTATATATTATTTTAGTACAAAATAAAATTTGGTAATAAAAACACATTTATTATAAAAAATTGTTTTCAAGTGAATGTTTTGTTTTACCTTAAAAAATAAATCAAATTAATATTTATTAAAAAAATTTATATTAAAAATATATATAATCTATAATTCTTATTTATATTAATTTTATGGCTTTTAGTAGGTATACATTATGAATAAAACTAATTTTTAGCATAAACTGAGTTTTTCTAAAAATGGGTTTTATTGTGTCTTAAGCCCATATTTTAAAACTGACATCTACCAATTATGGAATTTTAGTTTCGTAAATTTGATCAATATTAGGAATTTTCATTATAAAGTTCAAAAAATATTTACATTTTAATTTATTTTCATTAAGAATAGTAACCTTCCTATATTTTTGTCACCTCGATAAGGGTAAAGAAAATTAATCAATATTAAAAGAATAGTATACGGAATTAAAAATTCCACAAAACATGAATTGGACCAATTGAATGATTTCATATTTTCCGTTACAATAAAATTGTTTAATATAAGAATACTAAATTAAATATTTAATTTATTTGGACCTCTATATATAAATATACAAAAATGATATATAAAAAATACAAGTCTCTTAAACTGACACTCGTGAATATTTTCAATAAGGATAAAAAGAAAATAATTTATATTTTAAATTTTTAATCTATAAATTAATTTTTTTTAATTGTGGATATTTATTTTCAATTATTATAAAGTTAATAATTACTATAAATTCTTAATAAACACTCATACTATATTAGTTCAAGTTACAGAAAAAATAAATGTTTTTAAGAATATTAAAAGTAATAAAATATGGATGAATGATTTTTTACCTAGTTTTTTTATAAATATAACTAAATAGAAATTTCATAAATGTTTTTTTTAATCACCTTTTAATCATGTGGTCTTTAAAGTCAAATAATGTGATTAGTCCTGAAAATTATTAAATGGTATCATATGTTAATAAATTTTTTAATAAATAAATTAAAAATAAAACAAATATCATCATTTGGTAAATTTAATGTTGAATGTTTGAAAATTTTATACATTATCTAATTTTGGGTCACATTTTAATTTATATTAACATTAATGTCCATTAAATAGGAAAAAATTACTAATAATACAACTCTAAAAATGTTTAACTGGGGATGAAACCGATACAGGAGTAAAACGATTGATAAAATTGTATAAATAATATTTTATGTGATTACATTTTCTTATTGTTATCCATTCATTAATATATTTAAACATAGTTTTATTTAAATAGGAATATTAATTTTTAATATTATGTTAATTTATGTAAATCCAAGTGTTCCCCTCCCCTCACTTATTAATCCACACATCCACTCCTCAGTTATTATAAATAATTTATCCATATAAATTATAAAATTACTATTATAATAACTTCTGAGAATCCATTCCATTATTCAATATATTATAGTCATTCAAAAGGACCATTTATTCTTGTATTAAGATACAAGGTAAATTATTTTTAATCACTAAAGAGATATAAATCTTCAAACAGGACATTCCATAATATTTATTCTTCTACCTTGCATAAATATATAGTAAAAATTCTAAAATAGTGATTTATGTGTCATAAATATAGTTATTTTTATGAATCAACTATTATCCCGTAACTTTCAATCATATGGGAAAACAGAACATCACTCGTACGTCAATGTGGACTATCACATCAAAAATCGGATGTTTTTTATTTTCTATCATAACTAAAAATTGATGGTTATAATTAATAAATTACTACATATATTTTATGTATAATATATTATTTAGGTTATGTAAAGGATAATTATTATCTCATGTATTTTATTCCATACATTGAAAAATGGAAACATTACTGATGTGTACAATCATACTACCCTATCCACAAAGTAATGTGATCCATTTTTCATCACTATGTCAGATAATTTTTTTTTAAATATTATATTATTTACAAAAATTATACACTTGGAAAAATTATAATTCATTATATGATCAAAACATTATCAATGCACAAGGATGTGTACTTACAAATAGAAAATTTCAAGAAAATAGAATCATTTATAACAAAAAATATTGATTTAAAAATTCAATTGTTTAAAATAATGTAATAAGATTTTATAAATAAATAATATTTTTTTGATATATTGTATAATTTTTAAATAATATATATACTATTAATATATATTTATTTTATATGAGGTTTGAATAGCTATGAAGTATGAAGATACAAGTGTTAATTTTTTGCCACCTAATCATTTTTTAACTGATATATCTTTGATTCTATACACCAATATATTTTTATGAGGGTTATATTTTTTAAAATTCATACATAATATAATTTATTATTCTAAATTAATTTTATTTAAATTTTAAAATTCAAATAATTTCATCCAGGGGTTTTTTATTCCAATGTTACCAGGGTTGAAAGGGTTTCTCGTCTCTCTATTGTTTCTATGAGGCATATTAGAAAATAAAATATTATTTTCATTTTATAGATTATAAAATTTTAATGAAAATAAATTGTTATTATTATTGTTATCAATAGTATGGTTGTTTTAAATTCCATATAATATTATCGAATTCATTATTTAATTTTTCAAAAATTACCAAAGATGTAAGGGTTAATCTTCAAAAATTATCTATTTTGGGAAATATGTTATGTTATGAACCAGTATTCATTTATATGTTTTACAATCTTAAATATTTACATTTAATTAATTTTGTATCATTATTTTAATGAGATTAAAGTTTTCCATTGAATCTATTATTTCATATCTTTTATTATTAATCTTGTTCCAATTTGAAATTGGACATATGTTGTAATTTCATATTATCCAGGATTAGTTTTCAATGAATTTAAATTGATTAAAATTATAAGATACCTATATCAGAAATACTTTTCATTTTATTTTCATTTATGTATTCATGATTTTTTCTTCTAATATTATCACTGTCACTTTTTTAATAAAATTTATGTCAAACTAATTTTAATAAAAATTGATCTTATTTCTTATTTGGTCAAAAATATTATCCATCTATGTCCATGAAAATTTTAAAATATATAATAGAATTTTTTAAAAATTATTAAATTATATAAAAACTTAATATTTACTCATGTGTTATTTTTTATAAAATATTTTTATAGAACTCTTCTTGTCATTTTCCAAATAGGTAAATTTTGAATATTTACAGAATGTGAGAGAGGAAACCATGTACAAATGTATTCTACATAAAAAAAATTATTTTCTATTTTGTGAAATAAATAATTTGAAATCTCATTTATAGGTTTCGATAGTTATTTAAAAGTAAAATAGTCTCTAAAAATTGAGGGAATTTTTATAAATATTATACATTATTTCAAAATAAAAAGTAAATTTTTCATTAGAAATATTTCAGTGTTACATAAAGGAAACATACAAATATAATAAAATTAATTAACATTAAATATTATTTGATTGTTATATAATCCAATGATACCTTCTATAATATTTCTATATATGATTTATTATTATGATTATATGATTTCTTTGAATTCCGTTTTTTTCCATGTGTTATTGTGGGATGAATTGATGAAATGTTCGTGGAACATATTTTCATTACATGTATTTAATGACATGATGAATGTTCTATCATATTATTTCACACATATGAATGCATTACGATTATATGATATGTGTTGTTGGGATTATATATTCTAGTTATGCATTAGCTAATACCTTATATCTCATGAGATAATTATGGGTAACAAGTTGATTTTCACATCCACTACGGTAAATAAGACGTAATTCTTAGTCTACAATTATTTAAGAAGTGGGTGGTGATTCATTATCCATTATGATATGGGAGATATGTTTTTATACATGATCCACTATGTTATGTTAGTCATGCAAATTATCCTTGTAAAAGGATATATTTTTATTGGCTATGATGGTGTCACCCTTTTATGAATTCATTGTATGATTATGATTTGATCTTATTATGAATGGATAATTTATGATGATTCCTTAATCTCATGACTCATGTATTTCTATATGAAATACTAATATTCCATAAATAATTATTATGATCTATAAATAAATGGGTATTAATTTATATTTGGAAAAAAAACTTTTCACATACCATTATGATCATTATGTTATTAAAAATGATTATTGATTGATATCTAGCATGTTTACACAGATTTAACATCTGAAAGAGAAATTAATAATTATTTTAAAAAAAATTACGTATTAAAATTTTTTCTACGTATGCGAAATATATTGATGATGTTATTTTTTAATTAATATTGGGATTATTATTATTTTTTGATTATCTAAATAATAGATAACATATATTTCATTATGAACAAGTAATTTATCTTCCCATGTTTACAATGAAATTAAACCTTTGTAGTTAAGGAATATAATATAATGATTTAAATGAATATTCATCTAGTGGGATGTAATATATATGTATATGAAGAATGGTTCATTATAGCACTTCAATAACATGGGATAGTTGACCCAACCAAGGAGGATATGTTATGAAGGGAAAAAATGTCTGAGTATCATTTTCAGGGAATGGAGAATTATTTGGGGAGAATCTAAGGGTTGGAGATAATGAATTTTTTGGAGTATAATGAGATTAATTTCATCATTTTTTTCAAATAAATCATATCAAATTTATTTTCCAATAATCATATTGTTGGGTTCAGTGTTGTAATTGTGTATCTTGAATCTTTTAAAGACGAAGGATCATGAAATTTCATAAGACATTTAATAATTATATTTTCTAAATGATTTATTACCATGGAAAATTAGTGTTTCATATAGGCCTGATTTTCTCCCCTAAATATACGAGTGATTGAGAATTTTAGAACTCATAATTTTTTTCAAGTCCATTCTTTATATTATTTCTTTGAACATATCATTAATGATATATCATATCCATCGAGATCCTAGAAATGGAAGTTCCATGTTTTTCGGTACACATACACCTAATTTATGTTGATTTTGTACATGGAGTGGTATTAGAAGGATGAGGTGATTTAGAATGAGAAATTTAAACTAATTCCATCTTTAAAAGGATTTCATTAGTGTTATCTGATAATAAATTCATTTAGAGGAGGATATTGGGTGTCCATACCAATGAGGTTTTGAATATAAGGGAGTCAACCTGAACAATTTTGTTCTCATTTCTCTAAGAATAGTGGTTTTTATTCATCCATCTAGAGATCTAATACAAATAACATAATCTATAAAGGTAATGGACAACAAATATATGAGGGCTCATCAATTTTAATATGCTATTATAGATGAATTAGTCAAGATACATATTATAATCACTAATAGTTTATTCTAAGACCATATCTATAGTGGCAATAGTTCGCTTATATTCCACCAAAATGAGATAAATTTGAATGATGTTGGACATTAGGGATATAGGCCTGCATGTAGTCATTGAAATGACCATGTCCCAAGTAACTCAGAGACAATTCCTTACATTATTACATTAGTACTATAAAATAGTGATGACATCCATTTAACATCCAAATGTTTATTATTTTTGGAAAACCAGAGACAAACATATGACTAAATTACAACATGAAATTAAATTCATCATAATAACTCAATTAAAAATACTATTATTCTATTGTATTATTGATGAATTTAAATCATAATATACATCTTCATGTTTGGGGTAAAATTAAATGTTAAAAAAGGGGCCATCTCAAGGGATCATTAAGGGGATTCAATATAGTAGAAGCTAACATAAATAAAAATAAATAATACAGTATGGTGAATGACTAGAAACACATGTCATTAACACATAATCTTGAGAATAATATGGAAGGAGTGAAAGATGAATAAAAGATTTTATATCAATAATAAAATGAGGAAAAAAATAACAATGAATATATTACTAGTGAAATAATCACATAGATTTATCAATTACTAATATCATAATCAGGGAATTCATCATGTCCGACATCACAAACATTCCATCAAGGCTTTATCCAAGACAACATACATAAATGGGTAAACCCCCATCCTAGACAGTCTCATGGGACCTATCTATACATCATAGGATATAGAGAACACAAATAATAACATATTAATTCCAATTAATTATTCATATGTAAAGAATATAAATATAATAATGATATAAATTCATTATGAAAAAAGCATTTGAAATGCTTAAAACCTTCGCCAAATAATTAAAATATTCATAACCTGAATTATATAATGTTAAATCATTCATGAAAAAAATAATAATAAAAAACTAAACAAAATATATTATATAGTTGTATAAGAGTTCAATACCAAAAAATGAAAATAATAATAAAATGATGTTGAAATAGATGAAATTACTCTAATGAAATCATGAAGGAATTCTTCAGATACATACTATTATTACATTTTAATGAAGATTTATTTTAGAAAATAATGTTTATTTATCAATAAATTATATTGTAAAATATAAATACAAATATTGGAAATGAAATTTATATTTTTTGCATAAATAATCTTCACCTTAAGTAAAAAATAAAAATAATTTTATTTTAGAAACATTAGTAATGAGCCACTTTAGTGATGTTTAAGGGAAAATACAAACAAGTCAATGAAAGGGTAAAAATCTTATTTGATAAAATAAAAGGGAAATTATCATATATATATGTTAATGATTAAATAATTTATATCATAAATATAATGTTTTCATAAAATAGATTAGGTATCATACATGATATTGGTTATGAAATTGGAAATTTTCCTTCAAATGGGCTTGCTTATCAAGAGGAATTGAAAAAGGAAGCTTATGAAACATTTATTTTCCTATGAAATAATAATAACTTGCGAAATGTAAATATAAATAGAACATTCACATATAATTTATTTAGATTACATAATATTAATTAAGAATTAAATTGGAGTAAAGATAAAGAATGTGAAACTTAAATGAAATATGGAGATTTGAGGAGAATCTAAAAAAATAAGTCAGAAATGGTTATCCACTTGTATTTATTATCATTGATTATTGAATAAAATTAATTAATTAGTTATTTAATAATCACATATAATTGAATAATATTTCTTAAAATTATACTATGTTAATTTATTGACTTTTTTATTAGTGGTAAGATTAAATTTCAGCATTCAAGAGTGCTATGTACCATTGTTTTCCGGACTTGTTAACTTGTATAAATGATTCAATGATAATGTAAAATGAGAATTGTAACCCAAAATTGAATTTATATTTTATTAATGAACATCTATAAGGTCAAATTTTTATATATGTCATTTTTTATTTGGGTTTAGTATGAATCATTAGCTAAGACGTTATTTATTATAGTTTAGATTATTTTGATTGTTTTGCGATAATCACAGACTACTTTACTTTAATTATGCATTATTAGATATATCAGATAGTTAAAAAACATAAAAGGGTTATAATCTGAATTTAATACTATGTAACAACCATTATTGCTGTTTTTTTAATATCGATGATAGAATTAATGTAAAATGAAAACATATCGTCTTAGAAAGTGATAAATCAACACCACACATATTATAATTTCACTTTTATAATATAATGAAGTGGAAAAGTGACATGATGGGTATTTTTACATTAAAATAATAAAAGTATATTTTATATAATATAATAGAGTTATGATTAATTTCTATAAATAGTAGTTGAGGATATTATAATAAAAGAAAATAATTTGAAAAGAAATAATGAAAGGGAAATAAGATTTTACCTCTTGAATTCTTATCCTCGAGATACTCCTTAGAGAAAGAGTTTTGTTCTTTGTTTAGACCAAATCCTCTTAAACATGGGTATGAGGATTGGGAAAATTATTGGAAGGAAATTCTGAAATATTAAATTCTTAATGGGTGATAAGATAAGATTTTGTGAGAGAAGGTATCTATAGAGAAGGATAAGGTAATTTTATGATTATTATATTCATTTGTTTATTTTTTTGTCTCAATACTATGAATATATTTGATTATTCATAAAAATTAATGTAAATCTTGAATGTGAAATCGAAATATATGATTTATATATTGAATGTTGTTATAATTCATATATTTGGATTATAATTTAAATACTATAAATTATAGAATATCATTATTCACCCAAAATTCCACAATTTTCAAAATTTCTAAATAATCCAACATAAAAATTTAATGATTTTTAAATTTAGAAAATAATATCCTTTTTAATAAATTATATTTTTAATTATTATAAATTTAATTTTTAATTAAAATAAATCAGTTTTTTAAATAATGATATTTAAATTATATCTATTTTTATATCGCAGTAAAAATATTATTATTTTGAAAAAACATTTATCATATAATAACAAGATAATAATATATTAATTTATGAATCAAAGTTAGAGAAAAAATTTCTTGGATTATATTATATTAATTATATAATTGTAATTAATCATTTATATTTAAAAAAACTAATGATTATTTTAAATTTTAAAAGCATTCTTATAATTTAATATAATTATATGATGTTTTAATTTATAATATTCCTAAATATTATTTATTATTTCGTATATGAGGTTAACATTCTATTGTCCTCATTACTATTTTTAATATTCATGTCAATATTCCAATGGTCAGGTTACTATTCCTTCGCTATAAATTCTTTAATTACTTGAAATACAACATATTCCATTCATTCATTATTATTAATGTTTGTATTGTGTTCTTTTTGTGATTTTATGTGATTTATAATATATGATAATTAAATGAATGAAAAATTCCATTGATAATATTTATGTTAACTATATTTTCTGTGCTAACAAAAATTTCATCAATAAATCTCTATAGTATATCTTCAAACAAATATGTGCGTAGTTATTCATCAGAACATCCTCTAGTTCTCCTAACACCTCTTTAATTTCGTGATTATCCAAATAAATGTTTGCTATATGAGTTTTAGGATTCCTCAAGACCTGATTTCTAGTTTCTAGAATCTAGAATGGTTATTCCCAATAGCATAAATTATTTTCCAATTTTATTTCCTCAGAGAGTGAACAAGCACTAGTTCGGGAATATACTTCCTAGTAAAAGAGATGTATGACACATTGTGTACAATGGAAATTCTAGGTGGCATCATCAAATGAAAATTCATAGCTCAGACACTCTGCATAATATTAAATGGTCTAATGTATATGGGGTTTAGTTTCCCATTAATTCCAAATATAAGAACACTTTTACCTAGGGATATCGCCATGAAGTCTTGACAACCCATGTGAAATTCCAAATCATAAATCTGGTTGTCATTTTAACTATATTTCTAACATTAAGATTATTTGATATGATCAGGTATAACCATTACCATTGATATTGATTCTTACTCATGTTTTGTACCTCAAAGATCACATTCACTAACTTCATCCCTATTTGTTGGTGTACAACACCACATTCCATATAATGACTCAAATGTATCTATTAGAAAACATGAATGGTGATTATTATTGTAGGAAGTTTATAACAAATTTAAATATTAATTCCACATACCATGCAAGTCAAGTGACTGTGATATAAGCTTTTCATCTAACATTTCTATTTTTCTTTATGGCTACCAGTCAGTTTTTTGTTGATAAGTAGTGTTAAAGTGATTCTTAGTACCAAGATCAATTTATAGGATTTTCTAGAATTTTTATTTGAGTTCTATATTTCAATGAAAACTAAATAAAATAATATCACCATGATGTCTTACAAACTCAACAATATAAGGTAACATATGGTGATATAGAAGAAAATATTCAGTTATAGTGATGAAGTGTTATTATTTGGAATGTTGTTTTGAAACTATCTATGTTGTATCATTCATTCTTGGAGTCTTTGTTACTCCAAAGAAAAACTCTATTGTAATGCTACCATATTTCCATGTAGAAATATATAGAGGTTCCATGGATCAATAATGTTTTATTCCACCATTCCCCTATGGATAAACTAAACAACTCAATACATAATCATAAATTTTCAACTTCATATTGCCAAACCAATAATGTTTCCTAATAGCTCTATATATCATCGTGCTACCAGGGTTATAGAAAATTTCTAGGTTTTTGCATCATCCAATAAATACATTTTTTCTCAGGTATAGATTGAACAAAGAGAATCTTCCCAAATTTCAAAATACCATCTTCATACATAATGTCTAATAATTTCCAAACATTCACAGCATTATTATATCATTGCAAATTATTTTCATTTTACAAGGAACATATAATCCTTTCTATTAAAGATTTTTTTGAATCCAATTGAATAATTAGAGATGTTAATCCTTCCATGAAAACTCCAATATCTATATCATCTATATCCACGTACCCAGGATCCTTATCAATCCACATTATTTTTAAAACACCTTTATACATCATAAATAATGAATATCCTGCATAATTTTTGATCCATATGTGTTAGTGTATTGTAAAATTATAATCCATTAATAAATTGACACCTCTTCTATTCCGCATGTTATGTTTCTTATGTAATAAGATATATTTAAAAATGATGTGAATTGTATATATCTAACATATTTCAACAAAATTATAGTGTCTTCATATATTCTATGTAATGATTGAAATAACTAACACATTATTATTTGTTAGATAGTTATGTTCAAGGGTTTTTAACTCTATTAATTCATATGTAATTAAAATATCATTATCCATAAGGAAAAAACGATGTCCTAGCAATGATAAATCACTATAAATCAATAATCCAACATACCATAATGTTAGAGTCAATATATATTCATTTAATATTCTCCACTTTAATATTTTAAAATATTATTCACATTAGTTATTCTAAACAATCATAACCCCTATATGAGTAAAAATGGTCATTGGTTTAGAAAATTGGAAATATTCAGAATGAAACATTTATAGAAATAAGTTAAAATAATGAAACTACATACCATGGTTATGTTGATTGGTGGAGACCATTCCTATACATCCATTGTCTTTATAGTATCCTCAAAAATTACATCGTAAGAGAAAATATTAAATGGAAAGAAACTATTTAAAGCTGGAATTCGGGCAAGATAAAACTCAGATATAACTCATTTGTTTTAAGAGACTCTAGTAAAATGCACAATTGGTTGGAAAGGTCCATTTAGATTTTGGATTACACTAAGATATCATAAATAAATACTATAATAAAATTATCATTATATTCTATCACTAATATATTAATTTGATTCATTTAAATAGAGGGTTAATTTGATAGTCAAAATAGAATTATTGTAAACTCATAATGTTCTTATTCCATTCAAAATGTTGTATTGGGGATATATTCCTTATTTAAATGAAATTAATAAAATACTGAGTGAATATCAATCACTGAAAAATATTGATCTCGTTGAGGTTGATCAAATAGAAATTCAATACAAGGAAGATAATACTTATCTTAATAGAATAGATATACCTCTATTATATTCAATGCATCAATGAACAATCATTCTTCACAATGATGAAATCATGGGATTCCCATGGAGAAACACTATGGATAATAATACCCTCAATAATCAACTACTCTAGTTATTTTCGTTAGATATACTAATTTGAAAATGGTTTCTCTATAAGGTGTCTTTGATATAGGCCTTGTAAGATAGAATAAATCAATATAAAACAAAACTTCTAGATCTTGATGATGTATAAGTAAATCCATAAAAATATATCATTATATTCCATTAAAATTATATCCTTTTAAATTTGAAAATAACCATTAACATTATTAGGTTATATAATTTATTATTCTCCAAGAGTCTCATTTAAAATATATATTAGAGGTAGATCTGGATATGAATCTAATGATGATGTCTCCCCTATAAATATAATAAATTCTATATCTTCATCATGAATCATAATTTCCTTCCCAGTCTAATAAAAGTATACATTATAATTTGAAATATAGTCCATAACAAAGATTATATGAAAATAAACCATATATATAACAAAATAATTAGAAATCAAATCATGTTTATGTTTCATAATAGGATATTTTCAACACATCCTTGTCAACATAAAGCTCCCACATTGATTTTTGACTCCAAAATCCCTTGTTAACGATTGAATGGAAATATCTAATTTTTATTGAAAAATTGGATGATATAAAATATAATTATTGTATAAAATAAAATAAATATATACCTAAATTTAAGGGAATAATAAATTAACATTCCACCACATCATTATGAATTTAAACCAAAAAAATTGTGATTTAAAAAGCATGAAATTACTCCAAAATATTTTTTTGGTAAATTTTAACTTGAAATTTAATAAATCATTTTCATAATGTCCCAAAACATTACAGCTAAAGAATTTCACATTTCGAGCTTCATTTATTGCACTAAAATAATGGGATATATAGCCCGTTTCCCAACTCTTATAACAGTCTCAAGTTCCCAATAGGCATGTTCCATGATGTTTATTACCACATATATTGCATGGTGGATATTATATCCTTCCATTTTTCTCTTTAAAATTAATTTCATTTACAAAGAAATCATCATTCCCCAACTTATCGTGCTTCCCAAAGAATCCATGTTTCCTAGAAAATTCTTTCTCTATCTTAATAGAGCATGATATTATATCATTGTGTGAGGAAAATATTCTGGAAACTAGTGCCCTATACAGAATTGGCTTCAACCCATTAAATAAATGATAAATATTTTATGGATTATATATGTAGTTTGTATCATCACATTATGACACTTAAATGTTCTCTTCATAATTATAAACATTTTATTAATATTATTTTCTCACACAAAAACATTTCCCTTCCATATCCATTCATTATTCACATTGGGAATATTTTTCCAAAAAAATTTCCTTAAAAATCCTTTCTTTACATATTTTTTATTACATCCTCCATTTTCTGGAATGAATTACCACTACTATTTTGTACGTCCTATAGATGATAAAATAGATTTATAATTTCCCATATTCATTGCATCCCAAAGAGTGGGATATTATCTATAAATATTTTATCCATTTATCAACTATCTGTGAGTTTTTTCCCCAATCAATAATAGAGGATGTTGTATCGTAAATCATTCAAAGATTGTTACGTCACGTTGTGGATCATGATGTATTGTGTGAGTATGGTTATTATTCTTATCCTATGTATTTTGACCCATTATAGTTATAATATTCCCATCACCAGTTTTTGATCCAACTCTAACATCGTTATCTTTCTTGGAAGAGAGATCCCAAAATGGAATACATCAGTTGATATGGTTTCATCTCCTTCTTCTAGGATACATTTTAAAAAAATATTATATGTTATATTATATTATAAAATTTTGAAAACTAATGTATAATCATTGAACTAGTGAATTTAAAATTCATAAATTAGAAATTTAGTTATTTAAAATATCTAAATCATAATAGTGGTTTCTTTAGGATTGTTTCAAAATTATTTAATAGAGATTATTCCTCTAACTTTCCTCCTACAAAACATAGTATCCATATTTTTTTCTAGATATTATCTTATAAAAAAATAATTATCACATCCATATTATCCCTGAACATGTACCGCATGTTATTATAATAGTACTATTAAAAAGTGATCACATCATAAGGGATCAAAATGGTTATTTTGTTTGGAAAACTATATAGTATCATTTTTTTACATAAAAATAATAATTTTAATATAGTATAGTATCTCTATTTAAAACAATCATTTTACAATGTCTTGTCCCTATATGTCAATCATAATATATACCTTGGCAACTTAAGGAAAATATAAAATAATAATTTGGCGATATAAGGTTCTCAATAATTATATGAAATATAGTAGAAGAAAAAAAATAAAAATAAGAATTAAAGAGTGGTGAATGACAAGAAACTCATAAAATAAAAATATAATCTTGAACACAATAATTTATTAGTTAAAGAAGATTATATAATTCTATTTAAATAAATAAATGAGAATGAAAAATAACCATTGTTATTCTAGTAGTAAAATAATAACATGAATTTTTATGTAACTAAAATTATAAAAAGATATTGTATAATGCATTAAATCAACAACATGTCATCAAGGATTAATAAAAAAAGCCATACGCCAATGTATAAACCCCGGTCTAGTTTGGATCATAAGACCTACTATTGCATTGATTGTCTATAAAGAGCGTCATCTAAGACATACTAAATCATGTGTATTCTATAGATGAAATGGGAGGAAATATAATCAGTATATACATTCATATGGAACTATCATATAAAATGTTAATAATATTCCCCAAACAAGAAACATAATCATAATATGAATGGTATTAAGATAGAACATCACCATTCAATATATTCATAAACCATTCCATAAAATATATTATATGATAAAATAGTATGTCAACCACAATTAAGCATAATTTTTAATAGACAGTGTTAAATATTGTTGGAAATACTCTTAAAAAATCATCACTCAAATCATGGGAGAAATACATTTTCACATTGGAATGATGAGTTCAATTGAAAATCATTCTATTTTATCAAAAAAAATTAATATTTTGACTTTTATATCCCAAAATAAGGAATAAAATATGTTTAAGGAATAAATTATCCCCAAATCATTAAAAAACATGTAAAATAAAATCTTAAGAATCATTATATATGATCCACTTCAGTGCGATTTATTGTAAAATAAAAAATCCATTAAAATAAGAAAATGAATAATTGTTTACATAGATCCAAAAATAAACTATGTTAGTCTTTAATAATTATATGAGTTATATCAGAAAAGTAATTGTTTCTTAAAACAAATAATATAGTATACAAAAAAATCTATATGATATTTGGAATTTTCCTTTAAATGGGCTTGAATATCAGAAAAATTTTACTAAAAACCTTATAAAATAGGTTTCTACCAAATAATAAAGAATAATTAAGATAAGTTAATATTAATGGAGAAATTGAATGGAATTTAGAAGGGTTATATAATATTTTTAATAATTGCATTGGGGTAAAGATATATAAATCATGACTCGAATAAAAAATTGATATTCGGTTAGAATCCCACACAATATGTATGAAACTATTCTAAACATATAATTAACATCATAGATTGTGAAATTAAATACATTAATTAAATAATTAAAAACATTTTCTACCAAGAATTTTTTATAATTTTATTATGTTCTATTTTGGCTATTAGTTGTGTTATAAGATTCAATTTCAACCTTTTGGAGGGATAATTTTCATAGTTATTATGATTGGATCACATTTATACATGAATGAAATATCTTGAAAATTTAATAGTTTTCAAAACTTTATGTTACCTATTATTAATTAAAAAAATGAGTTTAAAATGATTATATATGTCATTTGGTTACATGAGTTGAGATTGAATCATTGGATTGGACATTAGTGATAATGGAATAGATTAAATTGAAGGAGTTGTTATCATTAAAAACTAGTTTTTTCATTATTTATTATTGCATACATAATTTATTTCCAAAACATAAAATTTGAAATAACATAAATTAAAAAATATATACTTTAAATTATAGTGGATTTAAAAATGGCCTTGAAGTTATTACTTTAAAATGAAAATTTTTCATCCTCGAATGACATAAAAATACCCTTCGGAGATGTTATTTTCATTTATTGAATAAAACAATGAGTGGGAGATACAAGATTAATGGTTTTTCATTAAAATAATAAAATTATATCATATAATAGATAATGTATTTATCATGCATTTTTTGATGGAGGATATGATGAGATTATATGAAAAGAAAAAACATTGAAAATAATATTTAGGGAAATAGTATTTTACATCATGAAATCCTCTCCATGATATCCTTATTATGGAAAATGGTTTTGGTATTTTGTTGAGACTGGTACCTCACGAACTGGGGTAATAGGATATGGTTATGTAATGGGAAGAAATAAGACAAGCATAAAGGCTTAATAGGTGTAAGGATAACATGTTGTGAGTTGGGGTATGTATAAGAGAGGATAGTGATATTTATTAATTATTATATTCATTAGTTTAATACTATGTCTGAATGCTATGATCATTTTTTATTATTGTGAACAATTATAGTAACTAGTTAAGTGAGTTCAAACAATTGTCATCACCTATCCCATGGGCCACAGATGTCACTATCTGAAGACCTCCCTCAATATGCCAGGGGTTGGTGACTAGCACCTAAAGGCTATTCCAGAATAGGGAAGGCATTTCCATAGATATCTTAACAAACTAAAAAAAGGGTAACTGATGTAAACAACCAAAAAAAGAAAGGTATAACCACAAGAGTAATGTATAAACATAAGTACAACTTTAAACTAAAAATAGTGGGCCAGAATACAAGCACTAGAAGAGCTGAAGGGTAGTAGTTGTCGTATCTGCCCTGTAGCTCTACTTGGAGGGTATTAGTTGTATGTCTAAAGTCGAAGAAGAGGATCATGTTAGCTCCCATTTTACCATGCTCCAACAAGTCTTAAACTTCAAAATTCATCCTCATAGTGTCTATAGTCTGTACCAAACACACACGTTTGGGTAGAGCCAATGCAGGGGTGAGTATAACAACTTAGTAGGGGACCCCGAGACCCCCGAAGGACACTCCATAATCCAAAAAGGAAAAAAACCTAAGAAATATAAAAAATTTAATATTATAAAAATTATCTAGATCACGATGTCCAAAGTAAAGAAGACTGCTCACTATAACGATACAACATCAAGGTTACTGGGATATGGATGACTAGTCATAAATACAGGTCATCCAATCCATAGTAAATCTACTACTAACCTGTATAGGTCAGTGTGTGTTGACCTGTATTGGTCAGTAGATGTTGAACCGTATTGGTCGCTGGTGCTGACACGTATTGGTCGCTGGTTCTAAAATGTATTGGTCGCTACTGCTGACATGTATTGGTCGCTGGTGTTGACCTATATTTTTTCATTTTGCTGAACCGTATTGGTCATTGGTATAAGGGTAAGGATGATTAGTCTTACATCTAGATCATCCAACTTAGTTGTTTATAACACTGGACCATATTGGACGTTCTTCGTTATCATATCATACCAGGCCACAGTATTTCTCTCACGTAGCATGCATGATCTCTAGAAGTCTATGCTCCACAATCCATAGGTCATATTTCTACTAGTATGAAGTCCTGTAAAAAGCATACTCATGGGACCGAGACATCATAAGGGTTTGAATTTGACATAAAACGCGTTCATCAGACGCCTGGTCTTTGAGATTATGACACTTTGCTACAAAGGGTATGGTTTGATTCAATCATGATCACACCAAGGTCTCATATTAAACTTATCTGAAAATCAATTTGAGTATCTCCAAAAAACGGATTATCACAACGGTCCTTATGGAACAGAAGGCTCTTCGATCGTATGTCTGGTCTGTTAGTTAAACCACATTCTATGAAATGGGGATGATCACACCTCTGTCCATCCCTACCGAGTTGGGTTTTCTGGAATATGCCAAAAGGACTGATTCTAGAAAATCAGTCCCAACGCCATTCAGAGTGTGTTAAATGGATACTCTGTTCATCAGTTGTGAGCGTTTATTTATTCAGAGGCCATTTGGGTTAGGGCCATGTTATACTCTGTGAGGCTAGCCTTACGCAACGGGTCCCGGGGTCAACCTAACCCCACCTGCGTCTGTCCCATTAAGGTTCATCCTGATTAACTGGGTCCAACCCATCAGGGTCATCCCAGCTGGTTTGTGGGCCTAGGACGTGGTTGGCCTGGCACACCAGTTGGGGGACGACCCACCTGCACTGGCCAACTGGGCCACGTGTTCATCCCGGTTGGTGGGTCTGGCCCATTCAGTCGGCCAACGTCTTGCATTGTCTTCTTTAAGGAAGAGTTAATGTTATAATAAACATCATATAATATAAACATAAACCACCCAAGAAGTATGAATGGTATTCGAGGATTATTTTCATTGTAGAGCATAAACTATAAAAAATTAATTCATCATAGAAGGAAAATATTTTTGAAATATCTTTTTACAAAAAATATTGATGAAAGAAAACTTTCTTATATGAAAAACACTTTTTATTTAATGAAATATTTTGAAATCCATTTTATTGGTAAATAAAATGTATACTAATGAAATATTCATTGGGAACATTTTTAAAACCTTTTTTCCCTTGATTGATTATAAATAAATCGTGAAAAATAAATTGAAATCATTTTATTCGAAAATACATTGATAAATAATTAAGTCATATACCGTTATAAATTTTTTATTGAAATTACAATTGATAACATATAAATAAATCATAAAATATTGTAAATCCTTAAAATAGAAAATATCATTTTGAAACTATATAATGAAAAAAAATATTTTTTACACATAATTTTTTAAACCATTCTCTTTAATAACAAATTAGAATCAATAAATTTTCATTATTTTAGGAGTAAATATTTTATTTAAAAACAATAATCCATTAAACATACATTGGAAGATTGATGAAAATTATGTCCATGGGAGTGGGTATGCCCATTAATCTTGAACATTCCATTTGGACCATAATATTTCACATATATGAATTGATCAGAAAATTAAATGATAATTCATTTTAAAAATATTTTATAATAGTTAAAACGTTTTTAAATATTTCTTTTACTCATTATAGAATAAAATCCATGGATTTTGGAAGAACATATTTAGATAATACAGTTTTAAATGAACAGAAGTTTCTAACCAAAATGAGAAATAAGTTGGAATTTCAAAAAACCATTTTATTAACAATATTAATTGGAAATATTTGATTAATTGTAACATGGCTTTGATATAAGATAGATAACTAAATGGTATGAATAATCCAGAATTTTCTGAAATTCTTTTGCATTAATTCTTTATCGACATAAGCACAATCATAAACAATCTCTATATGCATTTAAATTATAGCAATAAACAACTGCCACAATGGTAACATCAATTCATAACAAATAGAAATGAAAACCTTCCATGAAGATTAAAATATCATGAAAATAATTTGATTATTTATATTACATGACAAATTTTAGTTTATACACATTATAGAATAATTTAGTTTCACACATGGAATTGTCTCAAAGAAAATAAATTGAGACAAATCATCATTACCGATTTGGTATCTTCTGAAACAAAAAAAATAATGAAACAAATCTCACCAAATGGATATGTCTATACATTAAATTTAATTATAATAATATTATCCAATATCCATTTGTAATTTACACACCACATTTAAGAAATAGGATTTGGCCGAGGCTTGTGTCATGTTGGAAATAAAATTATGATGATAAAACCCTTAACATGAATCTTACAAGCCATGTGTTAATATATATCATTTAAGAATTATCATAAGATAATTATTTAAATTAACTTGAATGAATTTCATAATTATTATTAATTTCACTTCACTTATTTAAATTTTTTATAAAACCCCATAACCAATTACATTTACATTGGTTGTATTGACTAAATTTGATTTATGTGCCAAAAATGATATTTGGTAGTCTCTTATGGTCAAAGGGGTCATAAACATATCCAGAATACTAATATTGACATAATTATAATATATATACATAAAGAATTATTTTTAATACCAATAATTAAAAATGGTTATTAATAATTAACAATGATACAATCATGGAGACTATAGGTCATATATATGTATAATTAACATCAACATTTTTCAGTTACATTATTGATATAATGGAGGGAATATTTAATCATTCCAAAATAATTATAATATAATTAAAACTGTGTAATGTGATTATATTTATATATACTCAGTTTATGTGATTCTATATGAATCAAATAACATCGAGGAGGCAGTTTTCCACAAGTCAAAGAATGAATTTTCCACTTTTTAATGAGTGAAAATATTATAAAAGAAAACATCGTATTATATTTTTAAAAAAATTTAATTATATAATGATTATAATTTTTATGTAATTTATGCCCCTTATATGTAATTAAATCCTTAATTTATACATTCCAAGATGCGTGTGAAAATATCCGAGCACATTGAAGAAGAAGTTGTCGACACATCCAAAAAGAGAGTTATCATATTAAAACTGAGTGAAATTAATAAAGTTATTTGTTATATTAAAAATATATAAGTATGAAAAAAATATAAATATATGTTATGAAATATATAAACTTAGTTCCATCATAATTCAAACTCGTGATAGGTGGTAAATGAATAAAGAACTACTTTATTTTATGTGTCTTTTGTTCGTTATACATTAATAGTGAGTTTCATACCGATTATATTGATGTTTGTCTATATGTATGTCAAACCCCAAGAATAAAAAAAAACTATTTATATTGATGATACTTATTATATTATATAATTATGTAATAATAAGAATATACGGGATTGATATTGAAAACAAACAAAAGGAACATGAGGAAGGATGTTACCTCTTCATTGGAAAATGCCTTTTGTCTTGAACAAAATGGATTCCTCGGATGGATTTGTAACAATATTCAGGATTATATGTCAAGGGATGAATTTTTTGATAATACTGTTTCAGGTATTTCAAGAGCCTATGTGAATTGAGAGATTTAAAAAACGTTCTTGTAATGTTCATCATTTATATTCCCCGCAATTCATTTTACATATTATTTATATTGAGTTATTTGTTTCTCCATTTTTGTTCACAATTAATGAAGTAATTAATTTTTGAAAAAGGATCCAAAGGCCTCTACCCACTCCATATAATTAATCTCTTTTCTTTTATTGGTGTTTTTATTGTTTTAAATGATTAATAATCTTCCCCATCTATGTGGTACACAACCAGGATGACATTACCATGTTATAAACAATGGAGTATCTAAAAGAACTATTCTATAGAAGGGATGAATTCTACACCAATCAATGGGTTGGTATATCATCTAAAAGAAGATTATTATTAATGCAAGATGGACTCAACAGATGTTTTGTCTCATATAAGTGAATATTTTCTTTCTACAAGACTAAAGTTATTTTATTATAACTAATGTTTGTTAAATAAATATTATTAGGATGTTTTCCATTCTGGCATCCATGAAAGGGGCATAAGAACTTGGTCCACTGTGATCACCATTTAAGTGGTTCTTTATATTTCATAATTATTTCTGAAATAAAAAAACTCTAGTGGTATATGTGTTTATTTTGAGAATATTATAACTCTAAAAACATTTTATTTTTTAAAATATTATGCATAAATTTGTTATTTGTTAAAAATAAATACATTTTCTATAAATCCTTAATAATGCTTTATAATAATCTCTTAATTGAGAAAAAAAATATTCCCTAAATGATCCAAACCTGGATTTTAGATATTCATGTTATTTTGAACAATTTCATATATGAGCCAATATCAATGTGGTGTTTTTGGGTCGCAATCCTTGACACATATTTATCTGAGCCACATGAACTTGTTCATATATTGAAAGTGATTTCTTTTCTCAAAAACCACTTATATAGTACTTAACCAAAATACAAGGATGATTTACTATATTTAAATGTTTCCCATGTATGGTGAAAATGTTACCTATATTTGTGAATAATATCAACAAGAATGTGCGAAATATAATTTTGGGTTGAAAATTCAAAAAATATGAATATCATAATAAGAAAAAATAATTCATCTCATTGATATTTGGAAACATAACAACAATGGGTAATTCATAATCACATCACAATGGTTTTTCACCAAGGTGTTATAAATATTATTGATGTCATTTACAAATGTATCATAAAACATGTCACATCTAGAGATCAAATTCTTTACCAAATATATTTTTTCACTATTATAGAGAAACCTTAATATTTATTTATGTCAATCTGATTCACATATATCATTATTAATCATTTTAAAAAACACCATTGACAATAAAATAAAATGGTATTCATATCTAAATTAAGACATTTGAAAAGTGCCTAAAATAATTATTATGTCACTTTCAACCAAAATAAATGGATTTTAGTTTCATTTATTTTAACACTATATTTAATTACATCATTTATAAATATATTTTTATAGCCCTAAAAAATAATGATGTTTTTGGTATTCATAATGTCAATGAAAATAGAATTAAATTAGGAAATGCGATAAATTTTGATTAGTAACTTTGGCATCACAACGTGTATAAAATGTTGTCTCATAAAATAGTATAAATATTATTCAAATGGGTATCACATTGAATAAACATACATCCATGTATGTTTATGATAAAAATATAATAATATGGATAGATAATAACAATTATAAATCATATACATAATGCGATTCTTGAATTGAATTGAAAATAAATATAATTTCTTTTACAAACATGTGTTATTCCCAAAACCTGAGGATTTGAACCATATGGGATTGAGGAAACATTGGATGTACTCATTATATGGTTAAAATTATATATATTCATGGTTTATTTATTTTTACTGATTGTCAATGTATTAATGGGTGGGTATTTTTTATCCAAATTTGAGGATTTTTTTATTAATATCCAAATTTAGGCCTTAGTATTCTAGTGGTGGAAAATGTAAAACCATGGGATTTCCCATGATTCTTTTTACATTATTGGACCATTGGGTCATATTTTAAGTAAATTTTATCCACCAGATTTGATAATCATTTTATATGAATACATTTTTCATGGGAAATTAAATTTCTTATTGAATAATATTTTTAATGTTAATGATTTAATTTTAGAAATTAGAAATTAAAATATGGGTTTGAAAATTATTTAAAATATATAAAAATCTCAATTTTAATAAAATAAAATATTGTAGTCTAAGAATTATGTTCAATTAAATATTAAACCAGTATATAATTATCATGATGTCATTATACATAACAAAAACATCAAACTATATTTTTATTTTTTATGGAAAAATAATCTATTTTATAAAATTATCATGAAAGCAATATAACCTAATATTTACATTATTATTTAATAATATGATTATGTTATAATATAAAGTCACTATACTTGATAATTTTAGCAATTAAATAATAAATACTTATAAAATAAAAATAAAAGTGTGTGGAAAATGTATATTAAAATTACAGACACATAAAAATAATAATTTTTTTCATTTATATTTAAAAAAGTATTTTTATTATACAATTTTATTACAATAAGTATTATTCATAATACATTAGTTTATTATAAAAATGAATATTTATTCTGAAGTGAATTTCTTTTTGATGTGTAAATTTATTAAATTTGTCCTATAGTTTTACTAAGAAAATGATTCTTAAAACTAAATTGATGGAACAAATAAATGTTTATACAATAGAATTAATAATTCAATAAATAGGGCCTCAAAACAAAACCATTAATAACACACTTTTATTAAATAAAGTTATGGTGTTCAATCATGATAGATTAATGGGGTGGGTCGTCTATCATTGTTCGAGTGAAAATCTCCACTAACTTGATCTTTCACCTTAAGATATTTAATTCTAGCCTGACTAGTTGATGCTCAACATGGGATTGGTCAATGGAGAATCCCATTGATTCTTCCTCCATCTTTTTTTTCTAATTGGATTCTTATGACATTACCCTACTGGTTTAGTCTTTCACTTCTCTATTAAGAATAAATTATACAATGCCATTTTTTTACTTTTAAACACTAATTATAACATTAATTTATTTATCATTGATATTTATTTTCATTTTTTGTGTTAACCAATGGTCATATTTAACTAATGGTAATCTAATGGTTTAATATCAATAGTCACATTTCTCTTTATACCAATGTCATTAATGAATACTTAATTTTTTTATAGTGCAATAAATCAATGACACATATTCTCTCAAAAAAATATTATTTAAAACATCTGGGTCATTATAATATTTCAAATGCATTTTAATTTATGAATATAAAATAAAACCATGTTTATATATCTCTTGTTTTTTCCACCATGTTTTCCTATGTGGACATAGAGTGGATGAAATATATGATTTTTTCTAAAAGAACCATGTAATATAATCCACCACATAGTATTGTTCATGGAATAATTGATTAATTTAAGGATACTTTTTAAAAACAATTATAAAATCCCACCAAATATCTTAGTATATTATTTTCACTTAGTGTAGAAATGTTTAGAATAATAATAGAAATTTAAATATGTGGTGTTAAATTAAAATAAACATAATGTTTGATATTTTTGTGAAAAATGTTTCTCTTATTATCAATGATATGCTAGAATTTTCATAGAAATGATGTGGTGATTCATGTATAATTTTTATGGATTTGTATAATGGAATCAGGTATTATTCATGAGAAACTATACAGGTAATTTTTTTGATTGACTGAATTGATCTTAAATTTGAAATATTTTTTTCTATAGGTAACAAATCACATACAACATGTTGAAGAACATGAAATATTTTAATACTGTAATAGGAATTAAAATAATGAAAATTAAAATATATTTAAATATTACATGAACAATATTTGTTAAAATATATGAGAATAGGTGTAATCATGATTGGTGTGAATACATTCATGTAATATTGGATACTTTTTTTATTGGAATATACAAAAAATGGGAAAACCCACATAATCCAACATAGTTATCTTAACCGTGCTCTTAAGGTAAGAGGACTCAACCACACATGGGAGTAATTGAGTCAAGACCCCAATGTAGAAGTGAATGGACTGGTGTGTATGCCTCCAGAGGTTCACTCCTATGAGTGTTTATGTTCTAGTGGTTTTCAAAATATATCTTAGGTATAGTGTGTCATGTGAGGTGTGTGTGGTGGGATGAGGGTTCATATCCCCTACTACAAAACCATGTGTTAGAATTTGTCTGGGAATTATTATTAAGAACTATCCAACTGATGATCGGTTAGATTTGGGTTTAGAGGATTTGTATCATTATAGCCCTTACTTTATAAGTTACAGACACAACCCAGGGTTATCAATTAATTTGATATTTGGTTTCCAAAAACCATGGGATATCATCTATAACTGCATCTAATATCTAATATTTGTAGTACCCTAGATTTCAACAAAATAAATATCAAATCAAACTACACTACTCATAAAATAACATTAGAATCATACTAATCCATATTATTCATAAAATCATTCCTAAAATATACATCATTTGTGATTTTATATAATTTGAAGGTTACAATATCGAATGAAACCTGAGTTTTAGAAGGATGTTTGGGAATCCGATATTCATGGTTGACTTTGGGAATTTAAATATTAGAAACACATGTTCAATATCACAATAAATATTGATTCCTCATAGAATAAGGGATAAAATATTTTCCAACATATTCTAAATGGATAACCCATATTCAATGTGTTTAAATTTATGGTATATAAGATTAAAAATATTATTTTCCAGGAATAATTTTTCGGTCCTTGGAAGTGGTTTTCAATTTGGAGGCAAGGAGGTGAGGCAAGAAAACAGAATTATAAGCATGTCACTAGATATTTCTATTGTGAGACATGAGAAATCTCTTATTTTTCTATATAAAATCATAAAACAACAAAAATACGTCTAGTTCACAATCAATGATTCCCACTTGTGATAATATTATTAAATGATGAATCAGGTATATTGTGGTAATTTGACCAATGTTTAACTTACATGGATAGCTTCTTGAGAACCTCATTCCACAATTCCATTCAATGTTTTCTGATACCCTAATTCATATTCCAACAACTTTATGTAAATCATGAGTCATGCTATACAAGAATAATGGTTTTTTAAAAGGCCAAAAAACCATTGCATATAAGAAGTGATCCACACCCATTTGGGGTTGTGAAAATGGTGTCAGTGCATGCTTTTATACATATGTTAATAGAGTGATCCACATTGAAACATAAATTAATTAATAAAAAGTTAATTTTATTGAGACTTCCATGAGTGGTAGGGGGTAGCTCATGAATTTATTATGAATTTGAATTCACATTCATGTGAATAAAAAAGTAAAAAATATTAAATAATTGGAAATAAAATATTGTATGGGTTTGGATGTCCTTCACCATGAATAACATTTATATTCTTAATGTTATTTTGATTTCATTATTTTGTGAATTTAAATATGGAAGATAAATTGGGATTTTTATGTACTATAATACATAAAATAGTATTTGAATTTTTTTTGAACCACTTTCACACATCTATGTAAGCTTATAACTTCATAAGAAAGAATAATTATATCCTGAGAATTTTCTTGTTCTGAGGGAACTAATCATTTCTTGGTGAACTGTATTATTTGAGCAAAACCAACAGAACCGATCACTTTTCATCGATGGATCATGAAGTGTAATTGATAACACCAGATCATTTAGGCTCATTGTGGTATACAACCATCCATAAGTATTTTTATATTTCAATAAAAAGTATTATATGTCAAAAATATGGAGAAGTATTGCGGTTAGAACTAGATGAAAGGGAGGATTCTTAGTTGGAGATTGGATTCGGATAATGCCAAGAGTTAGATCCACGAGAAATAAAATTTTTTATTATATTGGAAATAAATAATGTCTCTTTGTTGGTGGTGGATGTAGTTTAATCACACTGTAAATAGTTAAAGATCTATAACATGGTGGAATAACCTTTTGTAGTAATGGGTAGACCTTTTCAAAATATTATAAATTTTATTTGTTTCTATTTATAATATTAAACTGAAAAAAAAATAATGTTATGAAATAATATTGATTGGATAGTAAAACATAACATATTCAATATCTAGAATCAAAATAAAGATATTTTAAAAAAAATTGATTCACCCCTTCCCTCTGAATTGTCAATCCAGTTTATCTCTCTATTGTATAGAATTTCCTAGGTCCACCCCTACTATGAACCAATCATCATTTTGATATTGTGGGGACCTAGGTACTAACGGGGGGGGGGGGGTTCACCCTAAAGGGTTTAGGATAAGTGATTCCTCGTGATGCCCTAAAATCTACTGCATAATATTTGAGGTGGCCATGTGGGTTCTCTAGTTTATGACCAAAATATCCATTAGAGATATACACATGTTTAATGATATTAAAACAATAGAATAGACATTATTATTTGATTAGGGTCTTGTACCTAAGGATCAAAGATGATTTTGTTTTCATATTGAGGGTTATGTATGTACACTCATGGGATAGTTATGTTATTATAGATTCTCTGTTATGGATATGTGATCATAATCAATCTACTATCGTTCAAAACAATTTATCATGGTGGTGTTATAACTTATGTAATTTTATATGTAATTTTTATTAAATTATTTCATTTTTAATTGTCACATACACAAATTAGAACATATAATAGATAATACATTACTATTTTGGTGGGTTCCAATTTATTTTTGTTCTCAAACCCTACTCGGGATGCCATTTTGCATAAGTAATGGAGACAAACTCACATGGTCATTGTAGAAAAAAGTATTGTTGATTCAAATGATAGAATTGTCGATTAATATTGATTAGATAATATGGGAGGTGAGGATGTTTTTTGAATTAGATTACTTTCAACTCCATGTTTTTATTTTCCTTTTTTATGTTAATTATATGTATCTTTCTCAGTGGTAATGTAATTGTATATATAAGGAAAGGTTGTTCGATCTTTAACTACATTCCATGTAGTATCATCCTTCTATATATTAATTACATTCAAATTAACTTTAATGAGGAGGATGATATCTACATAATTATTTTTCACTTGAGAAATTTGATACATTAGACATGATCTCTAAATGGTACCTCCTTAGACCCCACGTCTATTTGGGATCCATTGGTGTTTGGGGAGGAGGCCTCAAGGTCATGTTGAAAATTGGCCTAGAAACTTATCATGGATTGATATTATCCAAGGTGTTAAAATGAAATATATGTTGATTGTTTTTTTTATTACTTTTTGAGTTCATAAACTAGTTAAAAATAGAAGTTCTAAATCTTTTTATGGAAGTAGGAATAGTGAGTCATGAAACCCATTCTCGATTTAAGTCCAAGATAACATGGGTAATGTATTGATTGTTTTTTAATACGCTATTTATGGTTATTATGAATTTGACCTAATGTTAAACCAATGACGATTTACAATATGAATTATTAGTTGTTGATTGTTTTTATTTTATCTTATTTAAAATAGATCAGTCCTGATCATTAATAATGCCCTATGCAAGATAAATGGCCTCATGTACCTTATCATGAATGTTGTACTGAAAATATATTGGTCATATAGTGTGAAATTTTTCACTAAATATCATGGAATGTCTCTTTAATGTGTCATCAACTTCTCATAAAATGTTTCCGTGTGCTGTTGCTTACTATAATTCTACTAAATTGGGATTATTTTTTAATTAATTAATTCCAGTTGTATGACATGTAGATCCTATGGTGGTATTTTTTGTGAAAAAATGGTGATAAGTCCCCTTTAGAAGGGTATTCTCAAATACATTAGGGGCAGATAAGTATACTTACTTCCATAATCATATGAAAAATGTGGGTTAGTATTTTGGAGGTTTAACTATTTAAATTTCTATTAAATACATATATGTTGTATTCCCATATATCTATGAATGTCACTATATATAGCTGAATCATGTGATGCGGGTTTGGGGGTTATGTTTCATCTTAATGATATTTTTATCATATTTTTGTACTGGTGATGTGTTAAAAGCTACACAGTTATTTAAAGTGCAAAAAACAATATATATGGTTTTTTCCAGTATAGGCATGAATTGAATTCTACCTACTAGTATATGTATTTATAGATTTCGCCTAATACATATCATCTATGACGATGATGTTTCATGCTAAATTTAGGTTATCAGATCCTATATGGAGGAGTCAAGGGTCAAAATGCACTAATAGGGTGAGTGAATTGGGTTCGGTTATTGAAAGTGTCTGTAACAACATATATGGTGTTTTACCATATATAATTAAATGTAAATCTTTATAACTAAAGCTAGTGAATATTTCTTGTGAACATGGGTTATCAAATATTATCCTATTAGGGATAACATTTTATTTAAAAGTTTTTATGGTGATGTCATGGGTTTCTATTCTTTGTGAATATTAGTTTCATTGTATAATTTTTGGTTGGAATGTTGTTCTATTGTGTAGATGATCCACTATTGGGTGTTTTGGAATATTATATTCTATTTTTTAGTTAATGGTAACCATGTGGGGTTTTCCCTGTGTTATTACCATAGTAAGAAATTGGAATTGGATAAGTGGGTAGACCTAGATACATTGCACAACAACTCTTAGATTAGTGAGTTGATGGTGGTTTTCAGGAGATGGATTCTTGTGGGGGAGGTGCATTGGTTTTATGGGAGCCTTTAAAGAATGAATCGTAGTTGAGTACAATTTTAATTTAATTTATGAACATGAGATGATATCTAGTATACTATATAGGCATAATGATGACAAATATTCATAGGTAATGTTCCTCTAGTTCTAGTTCCTTGGATATAATATTTTTCAAGAGTATAACCTTGAGGATTGAAAACAACATTAGATGGAGGTGAAGTTGGTGGGTGTATTGATAAGATATAATGTAATTGATCATGGTAATTATATTATTATGTCATGAAACACATAGATTCATGAGTTTTGGATGTGTTATTGGTGATGTTAAAGGCATATGATTCATGTTTTTTATTAAATCTATGTAGTGTTTAATAGTAAGTTTGGTTCTTGTTTAATTAAAAATTTGGTATATGTTGGGTATAAGATGAGGAGAGATGTTAGTGAAGAGACAATGAAAAGCATGGTTTATCAAGGTTTGGTGTAAATAAGGAGTTCCCTATGATGAGTAATATTTTGGAAAAAGATTAGGTATGGTGTTAATAGATATCTAGGAGTGGTTAATGGAATGTATTTTATGTTATGAGGTGTGCATTGTTTTGAATGAGAAACAAATTTTTTTGATATATGGGCCTATTTTGGTTTCAATTAATAAATGATATAGGTGAGTTAATGTGGTTTGGAGTTAACACATAATAATTTGATTATGTGAGACTAGTTATACTTTAGAGGTTGGCATCAATTTATGTGGTTATAGAGATTCTGTATTAGTGGGTTCGACCATGTCCTGTCATGAGTTATGGTAATTGATAGGTTAATAGATATAATAATTTATTATGAACATGTGAGGTAATTTTATGGACCCTCATGTGGTAGGGTGTGGGATATCATTCATGGGAATTTAAACATTTGGAGAGTGGTTCCTGAGAATATAGAATCATTCATTGCATAATAATTATTGAATTCTAATTCTTGTCTACAATGAATTTGATTCATGTTTGGATTCCGTGGAAAATCCCATAGTGGGAAATCAATTTTGGTTTTTATCAATAGAAAGCTTTGGTCTAAGTATTGGTGAGTATTTTAACAGTCCAAAGTGGGCTTGGATCAAATATATGTCAGTTCTAGTGATATGACATGATATTGGTTTTCATTGATGGAGGATCATACTATGGAATCTCACCAATATTCAAGAAAGAAATTTTTTTAAATATTTTGGAAAATCACGGGATCCCACTAGGATTAAATAAATCATGAATGTATAATCTCGCAATGCATCATTTGGTGTAGGTGAAATATTTAAAGATGGAAAATCCAAAGGGGTTTTGATTGGTTATTTTCATGATGTAGAATGTGTGGAATAGAAAAGCACATTAGGCACATCATTTGGGTTATGATAGATTAATTTAACAGTTGGCTTTGTATATATGATGAAAATCCACCTTGTCTATGATTCTATATTTATAGAGGCATAAATCCATTTTTCATCATTATTTGGAATAGGGAGGGTTACCACAGTTGGATCAGGGCTCTCATTTATGTTGGGTTTGGATATTAGATGAAACTCTAGTATGTTTAGTGGAATGTGAACAAAGGTTTTTGATTTTCAATTCTGATGCATGTGGTATTAATGGGTCAAAATATTTTCTTATGAGTTAAATCTGTATATTTGGGAGAAACATATTTTGGATGATCATTCAGATAAAAATGTAATTTTCATTTGATATGTATGATGTCAGGATATCACCACCCCATTATTCTATAATGATTATGATCATTGTGTCATGGTTTTTTTGATTAGGAATATTTAATTTGATATGATTAATTAAATATTCATTTTGTGGTTCAGGTATATAAATGGTTCATTGTTTTAATACAGATGATCGATGAAGGTCTCATTTGCTGTGTGTATGACAAAAAATAAATATCAATAATTAGTCAAATTGTTTTGGGTGTTTTTAGTTCATCCTGTCTATAAGTTAATGTAAAATTATAGAAGAAATTTGGGCGTTTATTTGGTGGATGGGAATATTTTGGAACTTGGATTTTTAATGGAATACTGGATGTATGAGAATGATAGGAGGAATACATTGGATGTTGTTAGGGGATCAGTAGTGAGTATGTGGGATTTGTGGAGGTTTTGTGGTAGCCTAAGGCATTTATGATGCAGGAAGATTACAACCTATAGCCACTAACGTGCTACAGTATATCCATCAATTTGAATGTGGGATAACTAGTATCCTATCTATTTTGTTTGGATCACCTGTCGGTTGCTGGTCCATTAAATGATTAATTTTACAATTATTCACCCATTTTATTTTTTAGGGGGAAACCCCATCTCCTCTCCCTTTTTCAATTTCGCTATAAGATTTCTATACCCCCTTCTCGGCTTTCATATCTCTTTCAATAGTTGGGATTTTCAAGGTGTTTACTCATTTACATGAGGTATGCCTATCCCACCAGTGATCTAAGTTTTTCTCATCCTTACCAGAATAATAATATTGAGATATTTGGTTAGGTGTATATGTTAAGATACAATTTGAGAATTGTGAAATTACTTGATGGTTATGTTAATTTTTTTCTAACTAAGAATATACTGAATGAGGATGTATTTTGTGCATGGTGACTCATCATTTTGGTTGATTTATATAAAAAAATCAAAATTTTTTATGTTTTTATAAAAAATGAAATTGAAATTCCTTTCGATTTTACATTTATTTTTAGGTATTCTACTTATAATTGGGTTTGGATAGTGAGATGGGCCTTGGGGTATAATTGGTTGTAGTTCAGGTATGGAGGTGTGAACAGATGAGTTATCCTGATTTATAACATGTTAGAATTAAATTAATTAATTAATTGTAAATTTCATAATTTGTTACTAATCAATGATTGGATTGATTAGTGACCTCGGTTTATTGAGATAACAATGGTTGATCATCGATGTTGATGGAGAATACTATTGTTGGACCTTGGTACATGTTGGGTTTCTTCAGACACTAATGGGCCTTTGTACAGGCTGGTTCTCCAAGACTATCATTGTTCAAGGCCTTAATTTGAGATTTTCATATCTTATGTGGATATATCGTAGGCTATGGGTGAATGGTTGAGTGAGTGTACAAACCTAGAGTTACCTTTATGATAGATATATATTGTGGGCCAACAACATGAAAATTCCATTGTGTATAAATTCATGTATCTAATGATGTCATTCTTACCAATAGATGATTTTATGGGGTGTAATTTCCATAGATAATTGGGTGTTGACCAATGGCCTTGGATTAAACTAAGGACACTTGTTGGGATCCCTTAACTATTTTGTGACCCAGAGCTCCCTAGTGGGACCCTATTGACTAATCAACCCACATATGCTATTGGGTATATATGGTTCTCATGTCACTGTGAACCTAAACTGGTTTTTAATTATGTTTAGGCTTAAATGTTAATAGTGGGAATGAGAATTTGGTCATCCCCATTTGGGGTTGTATATATTTTATAGGCTAAAATATATGTGATTAAATAGGACACCTAGGAATCCATTTTCTAGCTGGGAATTCATGTGATAGCTAGGGATTCTTCAGAATTATTAAAAATTATTGATGAGGCCTCAGGATGTCGGATATGTTAGGGATTTAGTCCTATAGTGGATTAGGGAAATTTCCTTACTCACCTATCATTAATATATATGATTGACTCTATCGTGTATTCATTTAGATGGTTCTCAATATCTAGTATTAGAACGTTATTTTTTCACATCTACAATAATGTAAAAGATAGTAGGGGTTCTTTTGAAATAGTGATACCATTGTGTAATCTCAAATACTCGGATTCAAATTGCAATACTTGTATACCTTTCTAAATTTCAATGATGAACAAGACTCAAATAATGGGATGATATTTTTGTGGGTGTATATCTCGAATAATGTAAGTTAGACATATTTATATTGACAATTGGATCTCCTTGATCAATGCCAAGGACATCTCATCTGGATTAGGTGCTTGAACTGGTGATGGTTTAGTTGAGGAGTTTTGAGTTAATTTATTCCAAATACATTGACCATGGGATCTATGTATGGTATTCTATTTGATTTAATTGGTTTTTTATGAATCATTAATGAATTACAGTATATTAATTCCGATACCCAGCCTAGGAACCAGTCATCATCCTAATATCATGACCTCTAAGGTGATACTATGTGATTTAGCTGGGGGAATTGATGGTGAGGGATTCATTGTGATGCTGCATGATCCATTTGTCAATAGTAGATGTGTGGGTATGTGATCCCCAATGACATTGTATGTGTTCTAATGAGGTGATTAGCATGTTTATAAAAATTTTGGAGTTGTAAAAGTTATCTGAGGTCAATCAAGGTTGTATAATAGAGAATTAATACTGACTTGGACCATAGACTTGGTTATATATCTATTCCAAAGTAGTGGTGGTGTTTATATTTTGGTAGGATCATCATCACATGCTAAAAGGCAATCCATAAGTAGGTTAAAGTATGAATCAAGGTGGTGTTTTAGGTATTCTATTTTTTTGGTTCGTTCATTAATTACATAATTGAATTTCACATGAACATATCATATAATATAATATTTGGTATGGGATTACATTGTAGGTTACAATATGAAATTCTTACTTGCACCATGATCAAGAACACAATGTGCATGTGTACCTGAGTAGCTCTAACATGGATATTCCAATAAATTGATACACAAGGTCACAAGATAGTATGGTTGAGTGGGACAAATCTGATGATAACATATGTATCGATGTTATATGTATTCTGGTGGTTGTAAAATCTTGTTTTTATTTTACTTTTGTTATGTTTTATATATGTATATTTCCATGAGGGAGGTCATTTTTTTTGTATGGAATTAATGTTCATTCCTTTATAATATTTCATTTATAACTAGTCTTGTTTATTTTTATTGCTATCAGTTTTTATTTATTGGGATGGAATATATGAAATTATTTATTATTCTATTTTTCACTCTGATATAGGGGGTATATCCTCCCATGATACCTATAAAGATACCCACTACTAGTTGGCAGCATCTGGTGTTTGAGTATGGGTATTAAATGATCCCTAGGATCAACACCCATGGTGGTTTAATTCTTTTCATAGGAAAACCCCCATATTCTAGACTCAAATAGAGAGTATAAATCTAAATGATAATTTTTAATAGAATATATCACTATTGAAACATGTGCGAATAATTAATAATTATTTATTTAAATATTAAATCTTTCTCATAAAATATAAATGGCATTTAATTACTCCAAAGTCATGTCCAGAGGTAAATGTCCTATTCATATACCAATAGATTGGGTTAAAAAAATTGAGATCATTATATAAGATAAATTAATATTTTTCCCCTGATAAATTATAAGGAACAAAAATTTCAAATTCATCCTTATGTATTCATCATTTAAATATTTTTATCATGAGGAACATCACAACATTAAACATCAAACCCAAAATATTCACCATTAGTAAAAACATACACCATGATCTCACCACATGAATCATGAAAAACCAACAAGTATCAAATATCAATAGACCAGTCCTATAGGGACCAAAACACACCAAACATATGGTACATTCAATAAAAATGATTCTATTTATCCACAACACATGATATTAATCATTTTCACAGCATAAACAAATCTCCTGCCTTACTATCCCATGCTTTATCCTTTATTGAATTCAATGGTTTTGTTTCTCCAACTCACATGCACCTAAGTGCTCGTATAAAAAGAGGACCAATCTCCCATTACCATCTCACTAAGAAAATCCACCAACATGATAAAAACCCACATTAAAATGGACCCCATCCTATAAAAAACAATGTTTCACTATTCACTATAATGCTTTTGTACAAATCTCCTCATGTTACAAACTCAATTGGCCCTCTAGAGCAACACTAGATGAGTTTCCTCAAGACTCGAGCAACTATCAATGAACCCACCACAACCCATTTAGCTAAACCTCACACCGACCGACACTATACAAAAATTTTTTGAACATCACCACATCATACTAGACAATATTCTAAATGAACACACTAACCGCCAATATTCTCCTCATGTAAGTGTGATTCTCTATAAAAACACATAGGTTCTAAAACTTACATGAGTTTTGAAATAAGATACCTAAAATAATGAATCTAATCCACTAAACATTCTCCTCACATAAGTTGCATCCAATAATCTAAAAAACCATATTTTCTCATTTAAGAAATATAAACATATACCCAAATGAAGTGTAACTACATTACCACAATTTAAATAATTTTTTTTAATTATATGAGAATGAATTCATTCTCCCACCATGACCTCCAATGCACAATAAAAAATACAAGGATATCTATATTACCAAATACAACAATCTATGTAATGGATATTCATAAATATATACTTCTAATGAATATGAAATCACGAATGGTGATTTATTATACAATTATGCCCTTTTTATTTAATAGCCTTGCGAGAAACATAAATTGAAAGATTAACTCCACCCACCCTAGCCACTAGTGTCAACTGGTATATAAGGCCCCACTACAAGACCAGAATGAATGCATAAAATAATAATACACTACACTCCCAAATGACTCGAATTATAAAAATTAAATAAAAATCAACCTCTATGAGAATAAATCCCAATCCAAACACCTTCGTTGATTACATTCTTTCACGACCAATCATAGTGGGGCCCGCAACGCTACTCCCCAAGCCCACCGCCAATAGATCAGGGGTTGTTTTCTAGCACCGAGTAGGCATATCACTAAAATGGGAGGCATAGCCTAGGTACATGTACACATGAACAGATCTCCAAGCCCACAAATGATGAAATCTAGAAAACCACTAGGGAAAAATATGCATGCATACAACTAATACCAACAAAAATATTACAAAATAAATTAATGTAATGAATGTAAACTGGGCTAGAATACAAGCCCACCAAATACAAGAGTCTTAAAACTAAAAATTTCAACCTGTAAACACATTGAGGTTCTAGGACTCCTGATCATAGCCATAGGAACACCTCGGTCAATAGGGAAATCCTAATGCTTGATCCTATCCTGGTCCACCCAATACTCTAACAAAATGATTCTCATCTATACAAGACACGATACATACTGGAAAAACCCATGTAGGGGTGAGTATAACAATACTCATTAGATGACCCTAATCACCACAAATCAATACACAAAGGAATGGAATAGTCATCTCTACATAGTATATTTCTATGTGAACATATAATAGGTTAACAAAAACTTTATATACAAAAAACCAATACCCTTAGTCTAGAGACATGCCACAGAACATCATTCCCCTGCAAGGGATTCAGTTTGAAGAATTCATGAAGCAGTCACCTGGGAGAACTCACTAGAAAAGTTTGATAGCTCTGATGGAATCCGTCAGAGAGGTATTGTCCATCGAGAAAGATCACGAGGGATAGATACAATCATTCCTAGAGTAAAAACTCCTAGGTGGGGAAAAGATCATGATACACAGTTGAAGATCACATGTAGAGTCTTTGAGGATACCACGACTCATTTGAAATTCACCTTCTAGGTAGATGATTGGTGACCTGTGGAAGTGGTCATGTCAAAACCTGAATCTACCTATGGTAATGGATTGATAGAGGATCTTGCTCTATGCCTCTCGGAGGGATAAATGACTCTATATTAGAAATTCATGCTGAAGGGATCGTACACATATAGTATGAAATGACACATGACCTTCAGGGGAACGATAAAGAGGGGCACTAACCCAAAAAAATCATTTCCCATATATAGTGGTCGAGAAGATCAAGCGATGTAATAAAAATTACATGCTGTGTAAAAATGTCACACGCCATGTCTTCTGACTATGGGTAATGCCTATGTATTACAGCCCATATCACAAGGATGGTCGTGTAGAAAACATACTTCACGGCGTGTCGTACAAAACACATGTCGTGTCTGAGTAGATGTGGTCGGCTCCGTGTACACGGCTGTGTGCCCATACAAGGCTTTATTCCATGATTGCCATCTTCTGTAACCGGTACACGGGGTAACCCGTGTACCCGAACTGGTCTATCTATGTGGTGCAATACACATCCGTGTAATCCATCCCGTGTACGCGTACCCCCTGGATACACACTGATTCTCACGTAGTCGCCTCGGCCATTCCATGTAGTGTCTACACGCCACGTTCTGAAGCCGTGTAGTCCATCCTGTGTCCGTGTACTTCCCAGAATACACACCGAGCTTTGGAGAAGGTCCAACATGCCATGTTATGGGGGTCACACACCGAGTAATACATGTTTGACACATGATTCCCTAGCCGCCTCCATTAGTACCACAAGACATGTTCTTCAGGATACATGTCGCATTCTTCGGAAATTTACAGAATCACAAACCTTCGCATTCGTGCATCCCGTGCAGCCTCGTTCTTCGATCTGATTGTTAGATGACCATTAAATACAAGGTTTTTGGTCCCCTAATCTCTATGAAGCTGATTCTGCCAATTTCTGGATTTTGATCGCCCCCAAAAACATGATTTGATCATCTGTACGACAAACGATCGAAGATCGATCATTCCCGAACCATGTCAATTCGTCTTCCACCATCGCCATCACGCCTCCTCAATTTTTCCACAATATCAGATCACCAGTTTGGGATCGTTATGTCGCAAAATGGACATGAAAAACGTCTGTTGTTCATTTCCGCATGATTAAATCAAAGAACACATGAGAAAATAAAGGGGAATGAAATACAAAAGAGAATCGAGGAATGAACCTCCACCATCATTCATCGTGGTGTTGATCCTCTCCCATTAGTATGATCAAATGGAGAAGAATCAAACTAATAATCTATCATGGATTAATTTCCTGATATCTACCCAATATAAACCCTACCACAAAAATGTACAAATATATGGATCAAGAAGTTCACAGTTGATCCACGTTCATTGTTAAATCCAAAAATGGGGAAAGAATAATAGAAATAACAAACCCCTACCTCGATCCAGTTGAAGAACAATTTTCGTTTTACATTCGTTGGTGAGGTTCGTCAGATCCAAGATTCTTCATCATCATCTTCCAACTGGTTCTCCTCCAATGATCCAAGAGGTTCTTACTCAATTTACAGGGTTATGAGGCTAACCCTAAAACAATTCATAATCAAGAACTAATATGGGAGGATTATTTTTCTTCACAAAAATGTTAGATTTCAGAGGAATAAAAATAAATTATTATTTTATTTTTATCTCCATTAAAATATCGAAAAATAACTCTCGTAGTTGACCTCTGTTGGTCAATGCTTAGCCCCACATAATGAAAAATCGCTTCTCTGAACACAATTGTGCACTCTGCTTTCTGATATGTGCACCAGTTTAAAATATAATCAACTTTTCCAGAACCCTCTCATGTGCGCTATATAAAAAGATTAATTTATTTCAAACACTTATTTCGGGCACTACGAGCCTCAAAATGGCATGCCGTCTAAAGGTATGGTCTTGAAATAATTTAATATAAAATTCAATAATAATACCTGAAAATTCCAAGGCATTACATTCTCCCCTCCTTTGGGCTTTACATCCCCGAAAAGCCAAGACAAGGCTACTGAAAAAGATTTGGGGACAGGGCACAGATCTGAGCCTCATGCTCCCTGTGATCTCTTGAAGATTCTCATTCTACCACCAAACGTGCGCCAAGGTAATTGATCGCCCATGAAATATCCTCTCTTTATGATCCTCAATCTCCACCGGGAAGTCTACAAAAGACACTCCATCCTCAATGTCCAGCTCTCCCCAGTCAATGACATGCGACAGGTCTTGTATGTAACTCCTTAGCTACAACAGGAGGATTACATCATGTAACGGATGCAACTATGGTGGTAGAGATAGGGGGTATGCCACCATGCCTTCTATACATAGAATAAATGAAGGTATAATGATCCTTAGATATAGATTTCTGCCCCAAACTAATCTCTGTAACCCTCATTGAGGTGAGACCCTAAGAAAGACATGGTCTCACTCCTAGAACTCCAGAGGTCTCCGTCATTTGTCAGCATATAAATTTCTCCAGTTCTATACAGTCCTCGTCTGCTCTTGGATGATCTGCACCATCTCGTTGATAGCTCACATCATCTCTGTACCCATTAG
The DNA here is from genome assembly GCA_963277665.1 of Viscum album. NCBI lineage: Eukaryota > Viridiplantae > Streptophyta > Magnoliopsida > Santalales > Viscaceae > Viscum > Viscum album. The sequence continues at coordinate 288,174,952 of OY728126.1, read as the reverse complement.
TGATAACTCTTCGCGGTCGGTCCAATAAGGCAGTGACCAGCAGGGTCTCCCATATAATGGTATGAAATGTGCCATACTAATTGTGTAGTGGTAGCTATTGTTGTAAACAAATTCCATTAGTGGTAGGTGTTCCTCCATACTATAACCAAAGACTAAGAAATAGGCCCTCAACATATCCTTCAGAACATGAATTGTCCTCTTTTTCTGACCATCGATTGGGGGATGGAACATCGTGCTCAAGAGTAACTATATCCCAAAAGCCTCATGTATTCCCTTCCACAACCAGGATGTCAAGCGGTCATCTCTATCATAGACTATTGTTGAAGGGATTCCATGAAGTTGAACAATTTCTTGCACGTAGAGGAGCCCCAAGCTCTCTACAGAATTATTCTCTCTTATAGTTAGGAAGAGGGACGACATGGTGAGTCGGTCAACAATCACCAAGATGAAATCATACCCCTTGGATATCTATGGTAAGCTCGTCATGATGTCCATTGATATTCCATCCCACTTCCACTCTGGAACTTCCAGTGGATGAGCTAATCCAACTAGAACCCGGGGCTTAGCCTTTACATGCTGGAATGTAAGGCATCTAGAATCAAACTCTGCTACTGCCATATTTATGCCGGACCACCAGAGCTGTCGTCGGATATGCTGTTACATCATTGCAACACTAGGATGTAACTCATAGGGGGATATATGAAACTCCCTCATTATTGCTTCCTACGATGCCATTGGTACAACAATATGTCCTCTTTAAATAATTATATGATCCCCGCTATGGGAATATCCTACAGAAGCATGTCCTGTGGATAACTCAGCACATAATTCCCCACTATTGGTAACCCCAATTTTTGCCTCTATAACTTGCTGTAAGAGTGGAGGGGTGACAAACATTGATTGAAGTTAAGTTTTATACTCTATGTCCATAAAAGATTATTGCAACATGGCTAACTGCTCTATCACCCACTCAATAGCTATGAGCTCGAACTTTTGATAAGAGCATCTGCCAACTTTTTCCCCTTCCCAAGAGTATAGACAGTCTCAAAATCATAATCCTAGAGGAACTCTCGCCAATGCCTCTACCTCAGATTTAGATACTTCTAATAGAATATTTATTTGAGGCTCTGGGGGTCAATGTAGACGATACACTGCTCACCCATATGGTAGTGTCCCCACATCCTCAATGCAATTACTACCACTGCCAACTCGAGATCATGGATATCATAGTTTTGGTCATGTGACCTAAGCTCGCATGAACAATAAGCAATCAATTCTTTTCTCTACATTAGGAAACAACCAAACCTGTTTCCTGATCCGTCGCAGAAAACTACGTACTCGACACACTCATCTGAAAATCTCATGATCGGGGCACTCATGAAACACTTTCTCGACTGCTCAAAATCCTTCTGGCACTTTTCCATCTACATGAATGGTTTCCCCCTACAGTTCAAGGATATCATCAGTGCTGCTATCCGGGAGAAATCAGGATTTAATTTCTGGTAATATTCTTTCCACCCAATGATTCATCCTACCTCCATCATGTTCTAAGGTAGCTTCCATGGTAACACAGCCTCCACCCTGGCCGGGTCCACAGCTACACCATCTACTAAGATGACTTGTCCTTGAAAGTGGTCCTAATGAATACAACAATACAACTAAAAGAGCTTCCTATAAAGATAGTTCCCTCGGAGTATGTCTAAAACCATTTGTAGATTTCCCTCATGCTCTTCCATGGACACAGAGTACAAAAGGATGTCGTTGATAAAGTCCTCAACGAGCCGATAAAAGTACAGCTAGAATATCTGGTTCCTAAGTCCCATGAACACTACAAAAGTGTTTTTCACACCAAAAGGCATTACCATGTACTAGTAGTGACCACATAAATATATGAATGTTGTCTTCAGTATAACCTGAGCTCGTACTCATAACTGGTGATAAGCAGATCGAAGGTCACCCTTCGATAACCATTGTGCCCCACTCAGCTGATTGATGAATTCACCGATTCTTGGTAGTGAATACATTTCCTTCTCAGTTACCTAAGTCAATCTCCACTAATCCATCCACAACCTCAAACTCCCTTATTCCTTCTTGGTAAACAAGATTGGGGTCGCCCCGGGTGAAACATTCGGTCATACGATACTCTTTATCTACAAATCCTCCAAATTCACCCTCAGCTCCTGAAGCTCAATGAGATCCATCTGATATGCTAATGAAGAAATCAGTGTCGTCCTAGAGTGTCAGTCGATGAAGAAGTCGATTTCCTAATGTAGAGGTATCCCTTGAACATCTTTAGGAAATACATCTCCATACTCCACCACTACTACTGGGAACTGGGAGCTCATAACATCTACTGCTCTAAGGGAAAGGCTTTCCAAGTCAAGAGTGACCAGCTGCAGTCTCCTATGCATGAGCTTGTTGAGTGCTGCCTAGGTCTCCTTTTCATCAACAAAATAAAACCTATCCCTATCACTGTGGACACACTTCACTATTCACCTAAAACAATCTATATGGGCATGGACTATAGATAGAAAATCCATATCCAGAATAAATTCACAAGGTCTCAATGCCACCACAAAAGGTTCGAACCAAAAATCATTCCTCCAAAGGTAAGATCCCACTATCTGCAAAAGTGCGTGATCATTGTGTCTCCTCCTGTATGTGTCTCCAAGCATAAGGATCGATTCATCTTCTCTAATGTAATTTCAAGGTTTCGCACATGAAATGTTGTGATGAAGGATTGAATAACACCTATGTATATAAGTACATAATAATAAGGTAGATAAGACATAGATCAAACCATGGATCATCCCTAGAATCTCTAGATCATATGCCTTGACCACATGAAGCTATCCCCACCCCTATCCCCCTACTCCGTGAGTCAGGTGAGAACCTCCTCGAGGTGGTGGTGGAAGAATATCAAATTGTATGCCCCTACTTACAGCTCTCCCTAATCCTCTACCACATCCACCTCCTAGAGGGTCTTCCAGCTCCATTAATTGTCTCAACCTTAGAGGTCCATCCATCTCCTCCCTATTAGCATCTTGATGGGTTGGATAATCTCTTGCGAGATGTCCCTTACGGTCACAAGAGTATCACCACTTCCCCATATTCTAACTAGATCCATCCTGAGAGCCATGGATTGTCATTCCCATGTCCTGGGACCTTCTATGATGTATCCCTCATCCTGACCCTTGTGCCTGATGTCAGCTTCCTACTGTCTATGTGTCCATTTCCATCTACCTGCTGTTGATTTCGTCGGCTTTCTCTACCCAGCTAAAAAGCTCTCAATCACCATGGCTCGCTCGAGCATTAAAACAGTATTCAAAAATTCATAACTTCATGACACTATCTCGAATATCCTATTATAGACCTATCTAGAAAGTTAGAGCTCTAATGTAATTATCTCAAACCATGTCCATGAAGTAACGGGAGAGGTTGGTGAACCTTGATGAATAGTCATATACTGTCAATCTGCCCGGATGAAGCTGAAAAAGATCCTGGATGAAAACTTATCTCAGCATAACTGGAGAAAAATCATCCCTGAAGAGTCATTAAAACCCCATCCATGAAAGAAACTCCTCATAGTGAGCCTATGTGGTCATACATCGCCATCATCCCTGTTTCCAACGATTTCGTCGGGGCGCGCGCATCTGTCTTTGGAGGACGCGTAGCTGTTGCCCCGCATTCCCACTTTCCAAAGGTGGGCGGCATTCATTCCTTGTTCAGGTACGTCTGCTCCTTGATCAAAACGGGATGATGGGATGTCGGTTCTTCCTTCCGTGGATTCCTCCTCGGAACTCGTCACCTAGTCCGGGTCTCCCTCAGCGATTTAATACGTTGTTCGTGAAACTCTTCCCAGTGCCATGATTCCATGAACTCCGGTTAATTACACTGCTTCTGTCGGGACATTCCAAAGGGTCCAGTCAGGGCATCAACCTTCAGTCGGGGGAGTAGTCATGTTGAGGAATCAGTATCATGTTTTGATGCTGGGGAACCAGCATGTGTGTCTATTATCCCTGGTCATAGGGCTTCTCGAGGGAGTGGGAGCCCGAGGCATCCCACATCGAGCACGTGGAATTATATACCATAGACACATATCTGAGGTTTTCCTCAGATTCCTGTGTTTAACATAGGGTATGCTATGAGTTTAACGTCCAATGGAGACGGATTGGCCTGACCAGAGCATTAGCTAGAATGGATCAGATTGAGGGATTTCCCTTGAAGGGGTGACGATACCGGGACCAGCCCATGGGCGGCTGTGAAGAGGATCGTACCGACATGGTATCACCGGGATATGACAGTTCGGGTGAGAATTAGGGTGGATGATGGATGGATGAATGATGTGGGGGGGGGGGGGAATGGTGAGGAACCATCGCGAGGGCGACAGTGAAGTTGGGCTTGAGCCTTGAAGAGACCTCCTACGTATCCCCGTGGTAGGGAATCAAAGTCCACGTAGTTTGGGATGGTGCCGGTGAACCTGCATAAAGGTGGAACTTGGTCTGACGGATGTCATCAAAAAACTAACGCAAAGGTGGACCTTGGTCCGATGCATCAGCAAACCGACACGAAGGTGGAACTTGGTCCAAATGGTGTGGGGCTTACACACTAGGCAGCCCGGATGTGGATGAACCGACGTGAAGAAGTTCAGAGTGAGCAAGAGATGGTGGGCTTGAACCTTTGAGAGGCTTCCTAAGTACCATGCTGTGACATGGATCAAAGACCACTTAGTTCAAATTGGACATCTGAAATCCGATGTGAATGAGGAGGACCAGTAGGGTCCTAGTGGTGGTGGTCTTGGACCTCATGGAGGCTTCCTACGTACCTTGTCGTGACATGGATCAAAGACCACGTAGTTCAGAGGGGCTTCATCGGCGAACCGACATGAAGGTGGACCATGGTCCAATGAGAGATGGGCTTGAACCTTGGGGAGGCTTCCTATGTACCATGCCTTAACATGGATCAAATACCTCATAGTTCAAAGGGTTTCATCAGTGAACCGACGTGAAAGTAGACCCAGGGGTCCACTACTGGTGGGCTTGAACCTCGTGGAGGCTTCCTACATACCATGCCTTGACATGGATCAAAGTCCTCGTAGTTCGGATGGTGGGTGTTGACGAACCAAGGTGACGAATTAGGGACCTTGATCCACAGGGGAATGGGCTTGAACTTCAGGGAGGCTTCTTATGTACCATGCCTTGACATGGATCAAAGTCCTCATAGTTTGGATTGAAAATGGAGGCTTGGCACATCGACAGGGAGACGGTTCGGGTCAATGATAGTTGGGCTCGAACCTCAGGGAGGCTTCCTACGTACCATGCCTTGACATGGATCAAAGTCCTCGTAGTTCAGGTGGTGAAAACGGCTTGTCGTCGAACTGGAATGCAGTTTAATGTCATGTTGGACGAAGGTATAACTCGATGTGAATTGGATGACGGGTGGGCTTGAACCTCTTGGAGGCTTCCTACGTTCCATGCCTTGATATGGATCAAAGACCTCGTAGTTCCAATGGGTGTGTAGTTTAACATCATGCGGGACAAGGGAATACAGTTTAAAGTCATGCTGGACGAGGGCATGCAGTTTCAGGTCATGCTGGATGAAGGCATGCAGTTTAACCTCATGCTGGATGAAGGCATGCAGTTTAACGTCATGCTGGACGAAGGCATGCAGTTTAATGTCATGATAGACGAGGGCATGCAGTTTAACGTCATGTTGGATGAAGTTATTATCATGTCCAATGCCAACTCTAAGCCCACGTGAGTCATTCTCGGTGTGAGAAACAAGAGACGGCAAGGACCTGATGATCATGCCGCGAAGGGTGCGTCTGTGAGAAGCGAAGAGGGGCATAGTGTTAGGTGGCCCATTAGTGATGGGACTTACTCCAGGATGGGGGCCCAAAGCGCAGCGAAAGAGGGATTTGGGACCAATGATGGGAGGTGTCTCGTTCCCTATCACGCCCTCCACTGACCTTGGTAGTGGCGAAGTACGGAGATGTAGGGGTGCAGTCATCCATTGGGGAACCAGTGTCGCCCTTCTCTTGTGAACATACGCCGCTCTGATAAAAAGGATATCATCCCTCGTGGGGGGAGTGATTCCATCCCCATTGAGACGAGTGGCGTAAAGAATGATCGAGCTAGGGGAACCCTTCGTGCGAGGCATGAGGTTGGGTCACATTTTAACGTCATGTGTCGAGGACATGGTGCTTGGCACTTTAACGTCCTGTAGCTCAGACGAGGCGGGCTCACTCCACACCCTCAAGACTTACATAACGGGTACCCATTTCTCCTTGGGGGAGGGAAGGAACCAGTAAGGCCATGGTCAAGGGGGGTTGTGGAGAAAAACATCGAGGGTTCCACGTTAGCGTGGCTATGCGAAGAAGCAATAGCATTTAGCGTGCTTATGTGAAGAAGTATTAGGCAAAGGAACTCTACGAGTGTTTTTGTTTTTGGGACGTTGAAATCACATCGTGCATACCTGGAGGGTCATACGGGAAGTGGAATTGCCAAGCAAAAGAGTGTGCTTCACGAAGCGGAGTGCCTTAGCCTTAGCATGGGGCATAAGTGTGAGTGGAGGGTGCTTCGTGAAGTAGAACATCATTCGCGGAGCACCGCCTCACGAAGAAGAGGTGACTCGTGAAGCAGGGTGCTGCGAAGCAGTGTTCTTCGCGATGTGTAGCGATGTTGCCTTAGCATAGGGATCACTAGTACATTTTGGGTGGTTCGTGAAGCATAAACGCCCCACAGCTGCCCGGGTCCCCTTGGGAATCCCCCTCCTTCACGAATGCCCTTTAGCTTCGCGAAGGGCATCCCACTCGGAAGAGGGGCTCAAAATGAGACAAAGTGAAGGCGTCACCCGAAATAGAAGTACCTCACGGAGCTCATGATTCCTGGGGGCAAAGGGTGCTTCGCGATTCGAGAGAGGAGAAGACGAAAGGTCGGATCATCCCTTCCTAGACTCAGGGGGAGCCTAGTATTTATAGACAAGGGGCGTCGTGAAGCCGAACTCTCTCGCCGCATCCGGGGCTTCGCGGCGCGCTCGCGAACGTCAAATTCATTCGCGGAGAGTTACCGCCTCCGGCACTTCACGGCGGGCTCGCGAACTGGAAAATTCATTCGCAGAGAGGTACTGCCTCTGAAGCTTTGCGGCGGGCTTGCGAACGTCAAATTCGTTCATGGAGAGGTACCGCCTCCGAAGCTTCACGGCCCCGTGATTCTTGGGACGCTTCGTGTCGGGGCTTCGCGAGGCAGCGCGCCGGCCTTCTTTTTCGACCCATCCTTCCTTTCGTGCAATATTTTGGCGCTAACAAATGCCCCCCTCAGAATTGGAGACGCGGCGGGTGAAGGCTCGAAGTCTGAGGGAAAATCTCCAAAATTTTCGGCGGTTCCCGATGCGACTTCGCGAAGGGGGCTTGTGGTGCCGACTGGGGCCACAGATCAGGAGGCGCCGCGATGCTCCGTGCGGGCGGGGCGCGCTGCGGTGCTCCGGGGTCGCCGCCTATAAATAGGGGGGTCGACCTCTTTTGTCTTCATGCGCTTTTCTTGTCTTTTCTTGCTCTCGATTCCGCGAAGCTCCGCGTACTCCGCGCCTTCTCTCCGCGAATCGAGCTTCGCGGCTAATCCGCGGGTCTCTGGATCCGCGACTGTGCCAAGCGAACTCCTGTTTTCCGGCCAAGGCAAGACTCTTTGGCTTGGTCTCGTGAATGACCTTCGCAATCCAGCTTCGCAATCCAGCTTCGCGATCCATTCTAAAATAATTATTTTCTGAGTGCCGGAAATGAAATGGCCCATCGAGAAGTTTTATTGGGGGTGCTTGTCGATGCCGCCCGTCGAGATGAGATGGCCAACTGTCCAGGCCTTGGGGAGATGGTCCGAAGCCACTTTGTAACACCCCGAGATTTTATGAAAAATTATATTTTAATTTCATAAATGCCTTCTGTTGTATTCTACAGCTTTTTACCTTGCGCTATACGCAACACCGTATTAGCTTGCAGTATACGCAACACTATTCTTGGATCGTGTTACACACAATTTTGATAATAGTTATTCTACGCAACATTGAGTATATATATATATATATATTCAATGTATAAATGAAATATGGTTGGATTCTGTTATACGAAACAATAAAGGATTCTTTCACAACACGCAACCCTGACTTGGCTTGCATTACACGCAATCGTGACCTTCCTCGATAGCGTGTGTTGTACGCGATACCCAGTTTTAATAAACAACGATATATTATTATAATATTATCATGAACTAGCCGTTATGAATAGTATTAACTAAAATTTGAATTTTATAACATTATTATTCATCTTACACATTTTTCTAGAACATGGTATAAGAACAAAATAAATTTTTCAGGTAAAATAAGTATTTTTCAATTAATGCAGTTTTTCCGCCTTTTGATGGCGCACCCACTTTAAATCTAGTTTTTGACATGTTAATAAGTTCAATTTGACAAAATAAAATTCTTCTTTTGAATCAGGATATAAAAATTTACATTAGATAATGTTTTGATATTTTTCCGATAACTTTCATATTTTAATGAATATTAAAAACACAGTATATTTTAATTAAAATTAATTTTTTTCATCGTAATATCTTATGTCGTTAAATTATAATATTTAATGGTTTTAAATTATAAATTAAATATATTTTTACCATTTAATATAATGTATGTCATTAGCATTGATTCTACCTTGAATTTGTAGGATAAATCAATTCAATCTTTGGCAAAGTTTTAAAGAAAACTCGTTTTCTTTCGACAACGGGATTAATTTTAATTTAATTTATGCATCTTTTGTGTATTGAATTTGGAAAATTGGATTCCATATTTTGAATCAGTGGGTCCAAGTTATGTTAATAAGCTACTTTTTATTTTTGGGCATTGTGAATAGTAACTACGGTAAATTTTATTTACTATAGTTAAAGGTAAATCGGTTAATTAATTTTAAATATAAGATTATAAAATCACCCTAAAACTTGGAAAAATCCTATTGGATGGCTAAAAGTAGACCCATATAACCTAAGGGTTGGATTAGATTCATTTTATGGACTTTCTGTCCATGAAAATAATTTAATTATTATTAAAACCAAAGAATGTGACAACATGTCACTTTCTTAAATCTTATAAGTATAATAATTTTAATTTAGTGATAAACTTCATGAATCTTCGAAAATGAATAGTCTCTAGAAAGATAATACAGTTATCTACATCATAGGAATTTATTTAGAATTTTTAGGGATTAAATAATTATCATTTATTAGGACACAAAGATGATGCAGTAATTGTCTTATTAATGAAATATTGACATAATTGATGTTATAAATGCCCCAATAAATGTAATTTGAGACTTTTTATGACTTAAATTAATTTTCTAGGTTAATATGACATGTTATTGTTGATATAAGTAACATGGTTTGAACTTATCATTCTGTTATGAATTTCATAAAAATCATGTACCAAATAGTGTCAAAATCGACATAAATTAGTTTTTAAAACAAATATTATATTATTAATTGTTATTTTATTCCTAAAAATCTAAGGTTATTCCAAATGACTTAGATAAGGTTATGTATATTAATAATAAACAACTTGGGGTTCGTTTGTCTTGTTATAGTAATTTTATTAACCTTATAGTTTCAGAACACAAGAAGACACGGTAAAAGTAAAATTATTTAACTTAATGTTAAATCTAAATGATAAGTCTAAAATAGGAACCTAAACATCTCTAAATTCTATTGGATGAGAGTATTTCGATCCATACCCACATTATCTTCTAAATAAATCAATTTGGAGCTATTTAAAACCGAATATGACTTTATAATAAAATAATATTTTTAGTTTTCCAAAGAAGCCCCTCTCCTCCCTTATAAAAGGGCACCTCCTCCCTCTCTTCCTCACACAACTTTGAGCATTCATGCTCGGAAAAACCCTGACAAATTCACTTCTCCAATTCCCTAGAAACATCCTAAAGGTTCTGGTCTTCCTCAAAGACCAATTTTAGTTCCCTAAAAGGAGGACTCAAAGAAACACTTCAAAGAAGAGGTAATGTCCATTACCGATTCTTTCATATTTATTTCTTCTTCCACTTATTCTTCATTAGTTGTTTCATTATGAAGTAATAAAATCAGTATCACTCATATACTGATATGTTATTATAAGTATGATACAACCCTATTTCACCATCTATCCATCCTACGGAAAAAGAAATCACCGTGCCTGCGTACGTACAGAATACCATCTCCACGCCGTGGTGTAATCTATTTTCCACCACCACCTTACTTGGATGGGTATAATGGTTTAAATAATAACTATATATGATTATTTTAAAGTGATATTGATTCTGAAATAGTATACATACACTCCAATATAGTCCCACGATCATGAGAATGATATCATCGCTCGTGCGTACGTACGGCCTACCGTCTCCACAACGCGATGAGATTCGTTCTTCACTTTAACCATTAATGAATGATTATAAAGTAAATATAATAAGTAATCATGAAATATATGACATAATAATGATACTGGATTTATTTGTATATATATTTATGTCATCTACTTAATTCCACTCAATTTAATAAGGAAATGAAAACAGGGTTCATGCTTACGTACGACCTACCGTCTCCATGAACGGTGTATTTCTTTCCATTTATCGATCCATTATATATATGTATATTCTGAATATATATTATATATAAATCATTTTTTACATTCTTTATTTATGTAATCATGATCTATGTAATCATATGAATAATTACAAGTTAAAACACGAACGACAAATGAGACGATTTTACCCAAAACGCTACTTTAACATGAATTTACAAAAGAACGGGTAATATAAAGTCATTAGTGAACCATATATGATATAATAACAATGAATATGATTCTGTAATAAGTCAATGACATTACTTAAATCATTATACAGGAGGTTCAGACACTTACGAAGTGAATCGGACCTAAGGTAAGGGAAATATCACAATCTCATGTTTATCCGAGATTTTTTATACTTTGGTGTTTACTGGGATGTATTTTATCATCAACATCCATGTTTCCTAAATATGTAATATTATTTCCATCCACCTACAATTATTTAAATCCAAATTTACCCTTCAGTGGGTTTTTAGTAAAATATATGAAAGAAATATTTTGTCGTTTTTCGTACGAAGTACTTTTTGACTTTTCCGACAAAAGTACGAGGAGAATGTTATTTTTAACTTATACGGCGTGAACGGATTTTTACGGTTTCATAATTCCTCATTTTCAAGAAGCTTCCTCTACAATATTGCATGATTATTTTCAATAAAACCCTTTTCTTTGAAAATTACATGGTATTTTGTGGAAAGAACATGATTTTAAAGATGAAATGATATTTTCCTCAAGAATTCATTTCAAGTGTTTTGTCAAAACTATTTTACATCTAAGATGAAATTATTTCATATGTGTATGTTTCAAGTAAAATTTATCTATGATTTAAATGGATTAAATTTTCTTATGATGAAATGATATCAATTGTTTATGGATTATGTTATGATGGCATGATGTTTAAGAATCCCATTTTATTTCATGGGTTATGCTATGATGTATGATTTATGATTTTGTGGCACACATAAGAATGGTATCATTATGAGATGGGTGGGACCTATATCTCCCTCCAATGCATTGGGTAAAGATTTTATATCTCATGAGATAGACATGGCTGGAACGGTAGGTTATACCGTTTCAGTGAAACGTGACTTAATTGAGGAGTGAACTCGTTTCAGAAAGGGAATTTGTCCACTAAGATAGTCTTGGAAATGAGTTTTGACTAATAAGAAATGATTCTATATGATTATGTGTGTATGGCACAAAGTTTCATTTTTTAGTTATGATTATTGGGATTACATTTCACTACTATGATTTATCCCATGTTATTAAATCATGATCTCTTTTGCAGGTTAATATTTCCAAAAGATATGTTCTTAGGAATATGACGTGATTGATATTTCTTTTGTTTACCCTTACTGAGCATTTGAGCTCACCCTTTTATGTTTTCTTTTCCCCAGGACATAAAGAAATGATTTAGGTTTAAAAAAAAGAAGATCTCTATGAGAGATGTTGAAGATCATTCACCACGATTAGAAGATTATATTCCGAGTTTTCAAAGACACTAAACTATTACGGTCCTTGTGTGTGTGTTTTTGTTATGTACTAAGTATTCTGCAAATGTAATGTAATGTCCATGTACGTCAGGCTTTGGGTCTCTAGAGTTGGTATCAGAGGAAAGGTTTAGTCAACCTTTGGAAACTAGGATGCGAAAACGTTAGTGAGATCCCTAGAGATATTTCTATGGTATGTCTAGGGATGCCCCTAAGGATATGTATACGTATAGGATATATTCCTAGAACTATGGTAACGATATTAGATTAATCCAATGATGTTAGATATTGATGTTACTCACCTTTTATTATGATTTTTTCCTCTCACACTATTCATTTTGGGTTTTAGAAAATGGTTGGAAACAAGGTGATTCACGATAATGGAGGATATGATAGACAATGGAATGATATTTTTCATGAGAAACCAAATGAAATGGGATTTGGAAGTCCAAACATCATTATTATTCCGAATCAGCAATCTCATAATATGATCAATAAAGTAAAATTTGGTAAGTTTCCTGACTCGACTAATAAGAGAAAGATGGAGTTTCATGATGATCATAGAGGAAAGAAAGTTCAATTTACCCTATGTAAATCATGTGGGAAGAGGCATCAAGAAGAATGTTTCAAAGGAACTGGAAGATGATTTTGGTGTGGAAAAGAAGGACACAAAGCCAGTAAGTGCAAAGCAAAAGGTTTATTTAACACCATGGATGAGGATAATGGTATTGCTACGACATCAAAAATGGTTAAATGTTTTAAATGTGGAATGTACGGGCATTATGAAAACCAATTCCCTAAGGGAAAGTCTAATGAAGAAAATCAGTACGGTCGTATGGGTAGTATTTATGTTGATGATGATGAAGAGACTACAAATGATATGTGAGATGAAAGAATTTTTGAAGCTCGGTCAATGGTTTAAGAAGTTAGTGGAATGATTACATGGTTATCAAGTGTAATGTTGTATAAAGAATCTCATAGTACTATTGAATAAAGAGACATCTAAGGATTGTTTCATTGCTGTCTTTCCTTGAGTTTTGAAAGTGTGTGATTAATGCTACCAGTATCCATAAATGGTTATTCAGATATTTTTGGAATGAAGATGATATGCACATAATGAAGGGATAAGGAAAAAATGAAATGTTTGATAGTATTCATGAGCTCATGATTGATATAAGGACTAAGTATATAGAATTTTCAGGATTTTGGTATGTGGAAAGAGTTATCTTTTGACAGCACTCATGTTTTCACTAAGATTCAATGGGTATTCATTTTTCAAGAGATTACATGATTATGGTATTCACATGACTGGAATGTGAAGAATAAGATATATGAGGGATAAAAGATGGCATTCACTTGATCATTTTATCTATACTATGAGCTTGGACCGAAGTATTTTAGATAAGCCTAAAGATTGGAATGGATTATGTTGGACATAAGTTAGTATTGTTTAAGGATAAAACTTTTTTTTGATATTGTTGAGGGGATGTTTTAATAATGTAGTTTTAGAAAAAGGACAACCTACAGGATGTGCGGCAACCCATCGCATCGGCCAAAGCTATGGGAATCAAACCCACAACTAAAGTGCAACGGGCCTTTATCACATACCACTGGCCTACAGAAAGTCCCTGGTTAGTAGAAACCAATTTTATTTTATTAAGCAGTATGATATATGAAGTATAAGTTCATTTTTGGAATCGTATATGATTAACCTCACCAAAGATGGACTTATGTATATTTGATAACTATTGATAAAATTTTCTTTGAAACAGATGTAATGACCCATCATTCTATCACATGTTCTGTTAACACTTCACGAATAACAAATTCAACTTCATTTTTTTAAGAGATGAAGTGGAAATTGTTCAAAGCACGAACAACAGTGAGATTGAACCAAAATCCAGTAAGTATTTATTCTAATTCAAATTTTTAAACTTTAGGGAAATTATATTGAAAACCAAAAATGTTTTCCTAGTGATCTTATATCTGATGAATCAGATGGTACCCTAGATCATCACAAATTTAGGGCTTTGCGTTTGTTGTCTTTTTCATAGCCATGTTCTCTACCACTCTCCATCAGAACCTGATGGTTAGATTTTTTCCATATCCATATTTTCACCTATGTTCTCTTTCGTGGCAACCCAATGACGAGTTAATTTGGGTAACCGTTACACTTCATACTTTATTTTTTAAATCCATGTCTTGGTATTCCTTTTTACGATGTGGGTTTCTATTAAACAAACTTTCGAGTAGTAAACTATTTATAACCCCAACGAATTTTGAGGGAGAAATTCATTTTAAGGGGGTAGAATGTAATACTCCGAGATTTTATGAAAAATATTCTTTTAATTTCATTAATATCTTGTGTCGTATTCTACACCTTTTTACCTTACGCTATACGCAACACCGTATTAGCTTGTAGTATACACAACACTATTCTTGGATCGTGTTACACACAATTTTGATAATAGTTATTCTACGCAACATTGAATATATATATATATATATTCAATGTATAAATGAAATATGGTTGGATTCTGTTATATGAAACAATGAAGGATTCTTTCACAACACGCAACCCTGACTTGGCTTATATTACACACAATCACGACCTTCCTCGATAGCGTGTGTTGTACGCAATACCGGGTTTTAAAAAACAACGATATATTATTATAATATTGTCATGAACTATCCATTATGAATAGTATTAACTAAATTTTGAATTTTATAACAATATTATTCATCTTATACATTTTCTAGAAAATGGTATAAGAACAAAATAAATTTTTCAGGTAAAATAAGTATTTTTCAAAAAATGCAGTTTTTCCGCCTTTTGATGGCACACCCACTTTAAATCTAGTTTTTGACATGTTTATAAGTTCAATTTTACAAAATAAAATTCTTCTTTTGAATCAGGATATAAAAATTTACATTAGATAAAGTTTTGATATGTTTCTGATAACTTTCATATTTTAATGAATAGTAAAATACAGTATATTTTAATTAAATTTTTTTTTCATTGGAATATCTTATGTGGTTAAATTATAACATTGAATGGTTTAAAATTATAAATTGAATACATTTTTATCATTTAATATAATTTATGTCATTATCATTGATTCTACCTTGAATTCGTAGGATAAATCAATTCAATCTTTTGCAATGTTTTAAAGAAAAACTCATTTTCTTTCAACAACAGGATTAATTTTAATTTAATTTCTGCATCTTTTGTGTATCGAATTTGGAAAAAATGGATTCCATATTTGGAATAAGTGGGTTCAAATTATGTTAATAAGATACTTTTTATTATTGGTCATTGTGAATAGTAACTACGGTAAATTTTATTTACTATAGTTAAAGGTAAATCGGCTAATTAAGGGTAAATATAAAATTATAAAATTACACTAACACTTGTAAAAATCATATTGGATGGCTAAAAGTAGACCCATATAACCTAAGGGACAGATTAGATTCATTTTATGGACTTTTTTCCCTGAAAATAATTAAATTATTATTAAAACCAAAGAATGTGACAACATGTCACTTTCTTAAATCTTATAAGTATAATAATTTTAATTTAGTGATAAACATCATTCAACATCGAACATGAATAGTCTCCAGAAATATAATACAGTTATCTACATCATAGAAATTTATTTATAATTTTTAGGGATTAATTAATTATCATTTATTAGGACACAAAAATGATGCAGTAATTGTCTTATTAATGATATATTGACATAATTGATGTTATAAATGCCCAAATAAATGTAATTTGATACTTTTTATGACTTACATTAATTTTCTAGGTTAATATGACATGTGATTGTTGATATAAGTAACTTGGTTCGAACTTGTCATTCTTTTATGAATTTCATAAAAATCATGTACCAAATAGTTTCAAAATCGACATAAATTAATTTTTAAAACAATATTATATTATTAATTGTTATTTTATTCCTAAAAATCTATGGTTCAGAAAAATGTCTTAGATATGGTTATATATATTAATAATAATCAACTTGGGATTCATTTGGCTTGTTATATTAATTTTATTAACCTTATAGTGTAAGAACACAACAAGACGCGGTAAAAGTAAAATTATTTAACTTAATGTTAAATCTAAATGATAAGGTTAAAATAGGAACCTAAACTTGTCTAAATTCTATTGTATGAGAGGATTTCAATCCATCCTCACCTTATCTTCTATATAAATCAATTTGGAGTTATTTAAAACCGAATATGTCTTTATAAAAAAAATAATATATTTAGTTTTCCAAAGGAGCCCCTCTCCTCCCTTATAAAAGGGCACCTCCTCCCTCTCTTCCTAACACAACTTTGAGCCTTCAAGCTCGTCCAACACCTGCAAAATTATCTTCTCCACTTACCTAGAAACATTCTAGAGGTTCTGGTCTTCTTCAAAGACCAATTTTAGAGCCATAAAAAGAGGTCTCAAAGAAACACTTCAAAGAAGAGGTAATGTCCATTACCGATTCTTTCATCATTATTTCTTCTTCCACTTCTTCTTCATTAGTTGTTTAATTATGAAGTAATAACATCAGTATTACCCATATACTGATATGTTATTATAATTATGAAACAACCCTATTTCACCATCTATCCATCCTACGGAAAAATAAATCACCGCGCGTGCGTACGTACAGAATACCGTCTCCACGCCGTGGTGTAATCTATTTTCCACCACCACCTTACATGGATGGGTATAATGGTGTATATAATAATAATATATGATTATTTTAAAGTGATATTGATTTTGAAATAGTATATATACACTCCAATACAGTCCCACGATCATGAGAATGATATGATCGCTCGTGCGTACGTACGGACTACCATCTCCACGACGCGATGAGATTCGTTCTCCACTTTAACCATTCATGAATGATTATAAAGTAAATATAATAAGTAATCATGAAATATATGACATAATAATGATACTGTATTGATGTATATATATATTTATGTCATCTAATTAATTCCACTCAATTCAATAAGGAAACGAAAACAGTGTTCATGCGTACGTACTGCATATCGTCTCTATGAACGGTGTATTTCATTTCATTTATCAATCCATTATATATATGTATATTCTGAATATATATTATATATAAATTATGTTTTAAATTTTGGATTTAATTAATCATGATCTAAGTAATCATATGAATAATTACAAGTTAAAACATGAATGACAAATGAGACGATTTTACCTAAAACGCTAGTTTAACATGAATTTACAAAAGAACAGGTAATATAAAGTCATAAGTAAACCATATATGATATAAAAACAATGAATATGATTCTGTAATAAGTCAATGACATTACTAAAATCATTATACCGAAGGTTCGGACACTTACGAAGCGAATCGGACCTAAGGGAAGGGAGATATCACAATCTCATTTTTATCCGAGATTGTTTATACATTGGTATTTACTGGGGTGTATTTTATCATCCACATCCATGTTTCCTCAATATGTAATATTATTTCCATCCACCTACAATTGTTTAAATCCAATTTTACCCTTCGGTGAGTTTTTACTAAAAGATATGAAAGGAATCTTTTGTCGTTTTTCGTACGAAGTACTTTTTGACTTTTCCGACAAAAGTATGAGGAGAATGTTATTTTTAACTTATACGGCGTGAACGGATTTTTACGGTTTCATAACGCCTCATTTTCAAGAAGCTTCCTCTACAATATTTCATGATTATTTTCAATAAAACCCTTATCTTTAAAAATTACATGGAATTTTGTGGAAAGAACATGATTTTAAAGAAGAAAGAATATTTTCCTCAAAAATTCATTTCAAGTGTTTTGTAAAAACTATTTTACATCTAAGATGAAATTATTTCATATGTGTATGTTTCATGTAAAATTTCCCTATGATTTAAATGGATTCAATTTTCTTATGATGAAATGATATCAATTGTTTATGGATTATGTTATGATGGCATCATGTTTAAGAATCCCATTTTATTTCCTGGGTTATGCTATAAAGTATGATTTATGATTTTGTGGCACACATAAGAATGGTATCATTATGATATGGGTGGGACCTATATCTCCCTCCAATGAATTGGGTAAATATTTTATATCTCATGAGATAGACATGGCTGTAATGGTAGGTTATACCGGTTCAGTGAAACTGGACTGAAACGAGGAGTGAACTCGGTTCAGAAAGGGACTTTGTCCACTAAGATAGTCTTGTAAATGAGTCTTGACTAATAAGAAATCCTTATCTATGATTATGTGTGTATTCCACAATGTTTCATGTTTTATGTTATTATTATTGGGATTACATTTCACTACTATGATTTATACCATGTTATGAAATTATGATCTCTTTTGCAGGTTAAGATTTCCAAAAGATATGTTCTTTGGAATATGACGTGATTTATATTTCTTTTTCTTACCCTTACTGAGCATTTGAGCTCACCCTTTTTTGTTTTCTTTTCCCCAGGACATAAAGAAATGATTTAGGTTTAAAAAAAGAAGATCTCTATGGGATATGTTGAAGATCTTTCACCACGATTAGAAGATTATATTCTGTGTTTCCAAAGACACTAAACTATTACGGTCCTTGTGTGTGTGTGTTTTTGTTATGTACTAAGTATTCCACAAAAGTAATGAAATGTCCATGTACGTCAGGCTTCGGGTCTCTACACACTCGGACCACGTTTCTTTGATAGATCTACTATCGGAGGGTCAGAAGAATTATCCGCAGTGTAATAAGATGTCATTGTACGGCTTCAGGTTGAGGGATGACGTCTTCATCCCTGAGGCGAGTAGGGACGAACCAGCTTGCTAGTTTATGAGCACGTCATGTCAGTGCCGTTGGTTCATGGCGGCCGATGGTCATGCGCTGGAGGACTTCACACCCGTTACCGCCAATTGTCTCTACAACCACGTGAACAATATTGATGGGAAGCCACTGTAACCGGAGACGTCCCCTCCTCTCTACCGTACCATGCTGAAGGTGGATTTGCAGGATTCGAATAAAGGATGGTCCGTTGAGTGGGACCTGCGCCAGGGCGGCAACTTTACTGATGACTGGGCCTATGCCTACTGGGTAGGTGCCTCATGTGAGGAGTTTGGGACCGAGCTGAGGAGAGTGGGGTTATACAAGGCGGCATGGGCCTCCCAATTCCACATTTACCAACCAAAACAATTGATGCCGAAATTGCTGAGCAGATGGTCATTTAGGACCAATACCTTTCACCTGCACCACGGGGAGGTGGGCATCAGCCTGTGGGATGTCCACCAGATTTCTAGGGTTCCGATCTAGGGGTCCATGTATGATGAGTTCCTCCCCGTCATGAGCACGTGGGAGGATACAGAGCAAATGTCGCGACTAGCGTTAGTGATGATGGAACTCTTCCCTGGAGAGGACAAGGAGGCAGTGAGAGATGTCCAATTTTAGCGATGGTTCAAGTGCTTCTTGAATTTCTCGAAGAATTGAGAGTTCCCTCTGAGGCCTCGAACATGTCCGAGGGCAGCCCAACGGGGTAAGGGGCACTCGTATTGGCGGGTCTTGGAGGACAGCCAATGGAAGACTTGGGGTTTCAGTGTCATCATTGAACAACAGCCTATAGTCAGGCTGGCGGCGTTCATCGCGGCTCTCATCTGCGGTTGGATCCTACCGGTGTGGGATACAAGCATGGGGGTGCATCCCAGCTCGTTTATTATGGAGTCCATGTTGGCCATGGGGCAGCGGATCAATCTGGGGATTCCAATGCTCGCCAAGCTGTACAGAATGATGCGGCACATTAGCGAGGTCAAGAAGCCGCCAAGGATATGTGGGCCCTTCCACCTCCTGTATGGGTGGATCACAGCACACATAAGGGGGATTTATGAGTATCCAAACCCTATTTCACCACTGGGATCAAAATTCCGCCCCTCCATCCTGAATGCGGTCGGGAGATTCTCGTTCAAACTAGCCATGCCGATGGTGCTGAATCGAGTGTAGAGGGAAGGCGAGTTTAATTTCCACCCCTTCCCCTTGCCGATAGGGATACTTACTGATGACAGGTGGGGAACGGATGAACACCTGGATTATCTCCTGGCCTTCCGAGGCGGAGTTTTGGTGGCACAAGTTGATCACGATCCACTTTGCGAACCGTACACCCCGCATCGGTTTGCAAGGCAGTTCTGGTGCCTCCAGCGGCTGACCCCACAGGTCTACTGGGAGGTGCATCACGAGGAGCACCCGTATGTGATGAGGCAGTTGTGGCTCATGTTCACACGGGAAGATGGGAATATGAGAATTGAATTGCCTCCATCCACCGCCGCTTTTGGATTGGTGAGGGAGTATGCCATTAGTTGGGAAGCTGCCTACCCAGGGGAGATGCTGAAGCAGCCAACTATTCGAGTCAGCGATGGTGGGCCTCCACTATCTCGAGGTCGGGGTCAGAGGGAAGCTAAGGCCTCTCGTGGTGGCGGAGCTGCCGTGGAGGTGATACCCGTACCGGCCAAGGGTGTCACAGCAGCGGCGGATCTGGTGATTCCAGAAGAGTAGGGCCATCCGGAGGGGAGTCCACCAAGGGGATTTCGTAGGATATCCACTCAGGCCCCGGGGAAGTGGCTGCGTCATATCGACATGGAAAAGGATTTCGTCTTCCCAGAAGCCTGGGAAATTTGGGATTTCAATCGGCAATTCCACAGCCCACCCGAGATATTTTCCCACCTGAATCGCTTCGGGATGGAATTACCGGGCATAGGCCCAGTCCGGGATGGTTTCATGGCGTCTCCGGCGGAGTCAGAGCAATACCTGGACGAGCTGGAGGATTACGTTCACTCCAGTGGTGTCCCTCACCCAATGACAGACCGTGTGAGGGCACTGCTGAATCGAATGGTCCCCCCACAGTTATCATCCTCCGATCTGATGGAGCGCTTCCCCCTACTGGAAGAGTCAGAGGACTCCTCTTGGGAGGATTAGGCTGGAGGAGGGAGCCCGTTGGAGGAGGGCGAGGTCGGAGAGCACGTCTCATATTCCGACGATTTCGCGGAGGCTCTCGAGGTTTCATTCTGAACATCTTTCCTTATGGTCTGTTCTTGGGTCATTATGGACTTCTCACCAATGTTTAAGCCATGCAGGAGGAACTTGTTCGGAGGCCTCGTTCTTGCCCCTCGACGGGCGATGATGCAGGACCTTTAGAACCCGCACCTATGGCTGCGTCCAGTCTCGCATCTGTTGGGACCAGAGCACCCGAGGTTGCTCCTCCGGAATCCCCAGACCTTCCAACAGTATAAGGAGGGCCTCGCCTCGGGGTCCCGTCAGTACCGGCTCAAGAGCAGCACTAGGAGGTCGATATCTGTAATTTTTTTACTACCGGTTCCCTTGTCGTCACATGTAGACTTTGCCAACTAACGTTTATGTCTCTCTTTGTTGTACAGTTCTTCGAATGGCGTGGGATGCTGCGGCAAGACTAGTCGGGATGTCTGGTGGCATCCCCCCCCCCCCCCAGAGGCATGCCGGTGATGGTGACGATAGTCCCCCCATCTCCCCGTGCTGCAACACACATCATCACCAGCGGGACGACCAGTAGGGTCGTGCCCGAGGTCATCGAGGTGGACTCTGATGATGAGGATCGGTCGGCCGGTCCTACTCCTGTCGCGCCTGCTTTGGCGCCAGATGTTGCGCCAGATTCAACGCCAGATGTAGATCCCGCCGAGGACTTCTTGCAGGTGTATCCTGCGTACGAACCTGCTAATCACGCAGACTGGGACGAAACAGCCTCCGACAAGGAAGACAACAGCATAGTCCACTGCCGGTCGTGGAAGCTAATCACACGCTTCATCAAGGACACCCCAAAAGCGATGTGGCTGGACGAAATGGACAGACTTCGCTCGTGGCTACGCGAACTATGCGCTAGGGGAGTGGATGCCCAACTTCCTCACGCGCTCATCCGAGATCTCATGGCTGAGAAGATCTGGGAGCATGATCATGGGATCAGCGTGGGATGGTAGTGGAGGAAGGCTACAAGTTTCACGAAGCTCCGGGAGGCTGAAAGCGAGGTCCAGCAGCTGCAGACCCGGGAGGATGGGCACTCAGCCTCTCTTAAGGCACAATCTGAGCTGATCTCTCGGCTGAAGGCCCAGCTGGCAGATGCATAGGAGCTTATGATGCAAGCTTCTGGAAAGATGGTTGCCATTCAGGCTGAAGTAGAGAGGGCCAGAGCCAAGGCTGACAAACTGCGCCCCGCCGCTGCTGAGGAGGAGCGGGAGCTGAGTCAGCACAGTAAGACTCGGATGCCACAAGCCGACGGGTGGCGGAGCTGCACCTTTCTTTTGACGGGGTCAACCCGTCTATGGGGGGAGTCGACCCCCGGGTATTGTAACAA
The DNA here is from genome assembly GCA_963277665.1 of Viscum album. Classification (NCBI taxonomy): domain Eukaryota; kingdom Viridiplantae; phylum Streptophyta; class Magnoliopsida; order Santalales; family Viscaceae; genus Viscum; species Viscum album. The sequence goes on along the minus strand of OY728126.1, from coordinate 288,152,452 downwards.
ACCAAAAAAACTTTTATTGGTACTTTCGTGCTTCAATTTCTTCCTTATTTGTTTTGAATGCTGTAGCACGCACGATTTCCACTGTTTGAATCGCCTCGTTACATCCCTACAATGTTTGCGGGACGTTCGGCGATAATTCCCCAAGCCCACGTGGGTCAAGCCCGATGTGAGAAATAAGAGATAGTAGTCTTCTCGTCCCACCTAACATAAGAGTGGAGACCCTGCTCCGGGCATCCGAGATTTGGATTACCAGTCCGGATTTCCGAAAGATGGGAGATGCTTGACCGGAGAAAGAACTTTTCAGAACAGCCGAATTACTATTTCTTTAGCGTGCCCTCATGTACGAACGGTGAAACACCAGGGGCACTGGAATCTGTCCGAACATACGGAAACAGGAAGCATGAATTACGATGCCCAAATTCAGAGCACTGTGGGGATGGCGTGACAATAAAGGATGACTATTAACCATGGTGGAAAAGCGGTATCCTTACTGTGTTAGCCTCTAATGGGGACAAAAATGAGGGTCAACCGCTGACCATGTTCGAAACACGGGACCATGTCACAAATTTTGTCGGTCAATCTTTCTGGACATTGACCCAGGACAGTTGGAGGACCATTAGTCAAACATCCATACTATTAGGGGGTCCTTCCAAACATGACCAGTCTTCCAGAACGTTGGCCCAGGGCGGTAGGTGAGCCGATGCGGCATGAGACCAGGCCATTAGGGGGTCCCGTCAGACATGAAAGGGGACGAGGGTCCGAATAAGGGGCACACAAAGCGTGGAATATGGAGTGAGGGTTTGTCTGAACAAAATCCAACACTCGTGAAATTACACCACCGTTGTGGGAGTACACCATATGGGAGCATCGGTTTGATCATGGATCATTCCTTCTTCCAGATAGGGCCTCTCTAGCGAGGGGTCCGGCCAGGGGGGGCAGAAAGGGGAAGGATGGGATTAATGATTTCTATGGGCTGGACCCTAGGAAAAATACTAGGGTGTCTCTACGTATACCACGAGGATGGGAATCAAGCCATACATAGTTCTGAAGCACAGTGCAGTCATAAACCAACACTGACAGGTGAAATCCTCTCTGGTAGAGGCTCTGGTGCATCCCATGATTAACATGGGGCATCCTGAACTTGTTCAAGGTAGAACCACAGTTTAGTGTCATGCGTTGAGGACACATGGACTCCTGTAGTTTAACATCATACGATAGGACGCGGAATAAAAGGGAAGATCCCATGGAGCGTGTGGTGCAGTAGATATGAAACCGATGTGAATGAGGACTTGTAGTCCAAATCACACCACTTACCCCCAGAGGATACTCTTCAGGTCGAGGGACCAAGAGTGAGGATTAGGCTAGGCCCGCAGGGAAGTGCCCGGGTGCTCCTACGTACCCCATGAGGATGGGAATCAAGCCATACGTAGTCCTGAAAGTGCAGTTTAACGTCATGAGGGACGATGAGAAGCCTGGCCGTGTTGGTACACATCCCGACAAAACTACTAAGCCCACGTGAGTCGCGCTCGGTGTGTGAAACAAGAAGTAGTGGTGGGAATTTCCCAACACAAAAAGGGGCAGGTTAGGGAAAAGGGACGCTCGGTGAATACCGGCCCAATGACACTAACACGATCATTTAGCGCACCTAGATGCGCGAAGAGAAGGAGCCGAGTATGATGGAAATCTACTTGAACATGAGGAAGTGGAAATGTGTGAATCATGGCACTAGAGATTCAGATCATGATGATGGCGGCGTGACGATGGAGGATAACTGTTGGCCGTGGTGGAAACCCAGCATCCATATCACATTAGCCTAGAATGGGGACAGACAAATGAGGGTCGACCGTTGACCATGTTCGAAACACGGGACCATGTCACAAATGTTGTCAAATATCCGTAGGGACTTTGGCCCGAAACGATTGGAGGGCCCTTATGTCCAGCATTCATGGAGAGCCCATAAGCCTAGTATCCATGACGTCTGAGGGTCCTTTTGGATGTGGAAGAGGATGAGGATCCAAATAGAGAGCTCAAGAAGCGTGGTCATGGGACGAGTGGAATGTCCGTATGAAAATCCCACACTTCGGGCTCTTTGTCGAAACACATCTGAATATGACAATGAGACGTATTAGATAGGGGGAGAAGAGTCTTTTCCCATAGTGAGATCTTAGTTTATGGCCGTAGAATTCGTACCATGGATGGGAGGAAACATAAAAGGCACATGGTGGAGTAACTCAAACACCTGGCGTGAATGGGGATAGGGGGTGTGTATGGTGTGGTGAACAACCCGACGTGAATGAGGACATAATCCCATATCACACCACCCGACCCCCTTGGGAGAGGTTTTGGGTCAAGGGACCAAAAGTGAGAGTTAGGCTGGGCCCACGGGGAAGTTCTCGGGCACACATACGTATCTCATGAGGATGACAATCAAGCCGTACGTAGTTCTTGAAAACGTCTTAGTTTAAGCTCTTAGAGCTTGGACCATGAGTGGGTAAGGGGAGAAAGGGACACATTGAAAGGTGGTTTCAAAACCTGACATGAATGAGGACATAAGCCATAATTACCATGTGTTCTCTGGGGAAATGCTCGAGTCGAGGGATTGAACACAATGGTTAGGCTGGGCCCGCGGGGAAGTGCCAGGGCGATCCTACGTATCTCATGAGAATGGGAATCAAGACACACGTAGTTCTGAAAGGTGAAATGGTAAGATACTAGTGCCAGGGGAAAAGGGGAGTGCGGGCGTGGCCCTTGCACTAAAAGAAGAGGAATTTGATAAATCTTGTTTGTCCTTTAAGGTGAGTGGTTTTTTTTTTGTGAAGTGACAGGACTAAAGTAGTAGGTCGTGGTGTCTCCAAAAGGATCAAGTCGTGATAGGCGTTGACAAATGGCATGACACGTAACCAAAACCCAATGTGATGTCCTCTATATCGAGTTCATCACAACGCAGTGCCATTTTTCGTCGTGCGGCCAGGACGATAATGTCACAGTTTAGGTTCATGTGATAGGACCAAGTGTTCATTTTATCGTCACGCAGTGCATACATAGCAGAGGCAATGATAGGCGGGGAATATGTGTACTGTCACAAAACACAATTGATGGAGACATGATCCTGCATCACACTTTATGCCACTCCGAGAGGGAGACCTCAGGATGAGGGGCTTATATAGAGGTAAGATGTGAAAAAAGGGGGGGAAGACTAGCTCCCCAAATGGGCTGGACCCGAAAAGGTGTCTGGGCGGTCCTACGTATCCCATGAAGATGGGAATCAAGCTGAACGTAGTTCTAGATGGATCTTATTTTGTGGTCTTAGAGCTCGGACCTTGTATGGTAACAACTTCCCAAGTTAGCGCACACGTCAACCCGATCCCTAAGCCCACGTGAGTTAAACTCGATGTGGGAAACAGGGGGGAATCCTCATCGCAATACATGGGGCGTCTGTTTCCGATGCTTTCGTCGGGGCACGTGCATCCGTTCGTGGGGGACGCGCAGCTGTTACCCCCGCAATCCCGCTATCCAAAGGCGTGCGGCATTCGTTCCTTGTTCAGGTACGTCTGCTCCTTGATCGAAACAGGATGATGAGATGTTGGTTCTTCCTCCTGGGGATTCCTCCTCAGAACTCGTCACCTAGTCCGAGTCTCCCTCAAAGATTTAATACTTTGTTCGTGAATCTCATTCCCGGTGCCATATCTTCATGGACGCTGGTTAATTACACTACTTCCGTCAAGACTTTCCATAGGGTCTTGACATGGTAGCGACCTTCGGTCGGAGTAGACGGCAACATCAGGCATGTCGGGGCATCTCTAGGTGCGTGGACGTAGGGGAACCTGTATTCTTCCTCATGAGAGGGCATATCAAGGTGCATAACTCGAGGCATGTATCTGAGGTTTTCCTCAACTTCTCGTGTTTAACACAGGTTATGCAGCATGTTTCACGTCTTGCGAAGACGGTTACGCCAAAGGCATGTAATCCGAGGTTTTCCTCAAGCATCTCATGTTTATCACGAGGTAGGCTGTGAGTTTAACGTCTTGCGGAGACGGAATAAGGGTGATCGGAACATCCCATGGAGACGGATTAGATTAGTATATCGCATAGAGACAGCTATGGTCCCATAGAGACGGATCAGAACGCCCAATGAGGACGGATCCGAGGTGGTGCACTCCCTAGAGGGAAAAGGGTGATGAATCGGGTATACACAGAGGACATCGACCCGGAGATATGATGGGGCTTACACGGGGAAAGCGGCCCATGCGCCACTAGGAGTAGCGAGGAGGTGGATGAAATGATTCCACCGGGATGTGGCGGCCCGGGTGAGAATCAGGATGGGTGATGGATGGATGAATGTAGTGGAGGGGGAATGAAATGGGGCCATCGCAGGGGTGACGGTGAAGTTGGTCTTCAGCCTTGAAGAGGCTTCCTATGTATCCCTGTGGTAGGGAATCAATGTCCGCGTAGTTTGGGATGGTGCCGGTGAACCGACGTGAAGGTGGACCTTGGTCCGATGGGCATCGTCAGGGAACTGATGTGAAGGTGGACCTTGGTCCGATGGACATCGTCAGCGAACCGACGTGAAGGTGGAACTTGGTCCGATGAGATATGGTCAGTGAACCGACATGAAGGTGGACCTTGGCCCGATGGACATCATCAGCGAACCGACATGAAAGTGGAACTTGGTCCGATGGGCATCGTCAGCGTACCGATGTGAGGGTGGACCTTGGTCTGATGGGCATCATCAGCGTACCGATGTGAAGGTGGACCTTGGTCCAATAAGTGGTGGGCTTGAGCCTATGGAAAGCTTCCTACGTACCATTCCTTGACATGGATCAAAGACCCCTTAGTTCAAAGGGTATCATCGGTGAACCGACGTGAAAGTAGACCCGTGGGTCCACTAATGGTGGGATTGAACCTTGGGAAGGTTTCCTACGTACCATGCCTTGACATGGATCAAAGTCCTCATAGTTCAAAGGGGGCTTTATCGGCGAACCGACGTGAAAGTGGACCTTGGTCCAATGAGTGGTGGGCTTGAACCTCTGGAAGGCTTCCTACGTACCATGCCTTGACATGGATCAAAGACCTCGTAGTTCAGGTGGATCGCAACGGCTTGCCATTGGACTGGAATGCAGTTTAACGTCATGCTGGACGGGAATGGGACCCGACGTGGATAGATGACAGGTGGGCATGAACTTCATGGAGGCTTCCAACGTACCATGCCTTGACATGGATGAAAGTCCTCGTATTTCGCTGAGGGTGGGTGTCAGGTTCAGTGCTCACTCTATGCCCACATGAGTCATGCTCGGTGTGCGAAACAAGAGGTTGCAAGGACCTGTCGATCACGTCACGAAATATGTGTCCGTGAGAAGCGAAGAGGGGATTACGTGTTAGGCGGCCCATGGTGCTGGGACTTACTCCAGGACGGAGGCCCAGAACATCTTACCGCTAAATGGGGTCACAACAGCTTACCGCTGGATGAGGATATCAACGGCTTACCACTGAATAAGGATATCAACGGCTTACCGCTGCATAGGGTCACAATGGATTACCGATGATTGGGATCACAACAGTGGATGGGGCTTACGCGAGGAAGCTGCCCTGGTGCCGCTATGGAGCGGCAATGGTGAATGGGGCTTATGCTAGGAAGCTGCCCGGGTGCCGCTATGGAGCGGCACTGGTGAATGGGGCTTATGCAAGGAGCTGCCTGGGTGCCGCTATGGAGCAGCATCAGTGAATGGGGCTTACACTGGGAAGCTGCCCGGGTGCCGCTATGGAGCGGCAATGGTGAATGGGGCTTATGCTAGGAAGCTTCCCAGGTGCCGCTATGGAGCAGCACTGGTGAATGGGGCTTACGCAAGGAGCTTCCCGGGTGCCGATATGGAGTGGCACTGGTGAATGGGGCTTACGCTAGGAACTGCCCGTAATGTCTTCCTCATGTCAGGCCATGAGGGCATCCCAACTCACTGGTGAGTTGAGGCCTTCACTTATGCACTGGTGCACAAGAGGGAAAATGCCAAGGGGCGTTGGAATCATGCCATTGTAATCATGTCATTGAGCATCTTACGCTTGGAGCATAAGGCATCTCATGTTTGGAACAAGAGGCATCCTACGTTAGGAACATAGGGAGAATAATACAGTTTATAGTCTTGTAGGTAGGACTATTGGCATCTCATGCTATGAGCATAAGGCATCTCTTACTTGGAGCAAGGGGCATCCTATCATTTGTTATATAAGGTGTACTATAGTTTATATTCATGTAGATAGGACTATTGGCATCTCGTCCTTGGAGCATAAGGCATCTCTTATTTGGAGCAAGAGGCATCCTATGTTTGGCACATAGGGATTACTACAGTTTAAAGTCATGTAGATAGGACTGTTAGCATCTCATGCTTGGAGCATAAGGCATCTCTCGTTAGAAGCGAGATACATCCTATCATTTGTTAGATAGGGAGTACTACAGTTTATAGTCATGTAGAGAGGACTATTAGGCATCTTATTCTTGGAGCATATGGCATCTCTTGTTTAGAGAAAGAGGCATCCTACGTTTGGAACATAGGGATTACTACAGTTTAGAGTCATGTAGAAAGGACTATTAGGCAGAAGGTGCCTAGAAATGGTTGGTGTTGGGACTTACGCAAGGGCGGCCCTTTCTGGTTCAACCTGGCATAGGAGCCAAGTGATAGGATTTGGAGGAGTTTCCTAAGGAATGGTTCGACTCAAGGTACCTGGGGAATTGATGATGAGAATCTCAACTGAAGACATGGAATGAAACCAAGAGGATATGTCAACTCAAGGTGTTTCATGGTGTGTGGAGGAGTATCTCAAATCATGGTGTTCCATAGGTGGAATGTGGGAGTGCATAAGGGCGCAATGGAAAATCCCGGCATCCCGGCCCGAAAAGTTCCCGGTGCAACTCTCCATTTTTTATGGGCGTCTGTGAAGGTAGCGAAGGGACCGGCCCGGAGGGCTGGGACCGCAGCACGGTAGTGACCCCGAGTAGGGGATCGGGGGCGCAGGCCCCGCGGTATGGACCAGTGGGCATGAAGGTAGGATCCTCGCGAAGGATAGGTCTTCGCAAAGTAGCTTCGCGGAGCCGCAATGCGGAGCTCCGCTCGGCCGCCCAAGGGGCGAAGTGGTCATGGCCGTCCGTCTGGAGAATGGGGGTGAGCTGGGTATTTATAGGCAAGGGGAACCGCGAAGCAAAACTCCCGTGCTACCTCAGGAGCTTCGCGGCGCGCTCGCGAATGTCAAATTCGTTCGCGGAGAGGTACCACCTCCGGAGCTTCGTGGCGGTCTCGCGAACGTCAAATGCGTTCGTGGAGAGTTACCGCCTCCGGAGCTTCACGGGACCGCGATGCTCGGGTGCTTCTCATCGGTGCTTCGCGAGGGGTCTTTGCGAGGGGTCTTCGCAGCACAGCGCGAATGTCAAACGGGTTCACGGAGCCTCTCGCCTCATTACTTCGCAGCGGCGCTCCACGATCACGGAGGGGGCTTCGCGAATGGGCTTCACGAACCAGATTTCCAGCCAAAATTCAAACATCCATAACTCCTAATCCGTAACTCCGTTCGGGCCCTATGACCTACCAAATCGAAGCTTAAGATAATTCCTACGATCTTGGATTGTGTATGGAAGCATTTGGAAAATTTATGGAATGCGTTTTCTAGGGTCTACAGCGTCCATCAAAGGGGGGTTGGAAGAGAGCCCTGAAGGACACCTTTGACGCGGCTTGTTTCACCAACGCGCAGAAGTGCATAGAGGAAAAGTACCAAGAGTTCCGAGACTCTACATGGACACGATGAAGTGATGAAGGGTGTGAATTGTGTACCCGACATTTTGGGCTTAATCGGTTGGCATGGTGATAGAGGAAAACTGTTAACCATGGTGGAAACGTAGCGTCCATATCGCGTTAGCCTGGGGTGGGAACAACAAACGAGCATCGACCGCTGACCATATTCGCAACGTGAGATTTTATCGATTTGTTGTCTGAAACCCTCGGGGGTGTTGGCCCATAACGGTAGGAGATCCCTTGGGTGTAGTATCCAGGCCGTTCTTGGGGGTCCCTCTGGGTGTGAAAGATGATGGAAGCCCTGATTCAGGGATATAAAAAGCCTGTAATGCGGGTGCGGGCATGTCTTAGTAAAGTTTGGCATTCCAGGTAATAGACCAGAGTCCCCTTGGGCACATTGGTGAACCGCCGAAAAGGGGTCGATGAAACAGCTCAAGAGGGAGAGGTACATGGCGTGGTCATTACGAGACCGATGTGAATGAGGACATAATCCCACACCACACCATGTAATCCTCTCATGGAGGAAGGGTAGACCATGGGGTCAAGGTGGGATGAAGATTCCTGAGATATGGGGATGGACCCAAATCCTAGACATTCAGGTGGTCCTACGTATCCCATGAGGATGTTAATCAAGCCACACATAGTTCTCTAGATGTAGTATAATGTCATACGGGACGAGGGGGGTGAGTAATATACCCCCAAAAAAGAGAGGTGTACGATACGGCGAATAAACCGACGTGTATGGGAAAAATAATCTCACACCACACCATACACTTATATAAGAGAGGACCTGGGCCGGGGCCCGGAAAGTCCAAGGGGCCTGATGGTTAGGCATTGGTCAGGAAGGCCTGACTTGCTTATAGTTTAACGTCTTGCAGTGAGCACGAGGTCCGGGGACCCGAGGAGGCCAAGGGGCCTGAGGCTGGGCCTTGTAAGGGAAGGCGTACGACATGGTATATGATCCCTACATAAATGAGGACATAGTCCCACTACACACTGTACACCCTTGGTAAGTGGTTGGGCGGAGGGGCCCGAGAAGGCCAAGGGACCTAAGGTCAGGCATCAGTCAGGAAGGCTTGACTAGTTTTCAGTTTAATGTCTTACATGAGGACGAGGACCGGGGACATGAGGAGGCCAAGGGGCCTGAGGCTGGGCCTCGTAAGGGAAGGCGTAAGACATGGTACATGCTCCCTACGTAAATGAGGACATAGTCCAACTACACACCGTACACCCCGGGTAAGAGGTTGGGTGGAGGGGCCCGAGAAGGCCAAGGGGCGTAAGGTCAGGCATCAGTCAGGAAGGACTGACTAGTTTGCAGTTTAACGACTTACATGAGGACGAGGGCTGAGGACCCGAGAAGGCCAAGGGGCCTGAGGCTGGGCCTCATAAGGGAAGGCATACGGCATGGTAAATGATCCCTACATAAATGAGGACATAGTCCCACTACACACCGTACACCCCGGGTAAGAGGTTGGGCGGAGGGGCCCGAGAAGGCCAGGGGGCCTAAGGTCAGGCATCAGTCAGGAAGGCCTGACTAGTTTTCAGTTTTACGTATTACATGAGGACGAGGAAAGAGATAATTGTATCTGATCCTGGGGTGTGTACGGCATGAGAAGTAACCTGACTTGAATGAGGGAATAATCCTAGGCCACACAATACATTCCTTATATGGGAATTGGGGTCGTAGGCCCGACCGCGAGCACCACCCGGCGGGAAGTTTTTCACTTCGGGATGGGGTAAAACGAATCACTGCACTCGATGTTTGGGACATCTCGGGGTGGAACCGAAGATCCAGGACACTATTGACCATGTTTGAAACATAGTGTTCCTATGGTGACCGGATATGGGAGCAACAAATGAGCGTCGACCATTGGCCAAATTCGCAACGCGGGACTTGTATCGGCTTGTTGCCTGAAAACCCTTAGGGGAGTTGGCCCGTATCGGTAGGAGATCCCTTGGGCGTAGTATCCAGGCCGTTCTTGGGGGTCCCTCTGGGTGTGCAAAAATGATGTAATCCCAGTCAAAGAGTGGGTTATGCATAGTTGTATCCATCCACGAAAGAGGCAAACATCTCCAGGGGGATGTGCAGCCGGGTCGAGGCTTGCTTGATGCGAGTTGGGGAAAAAGTGTGCACCCTGCCATATATCTTGACCCGAGGGGAAGATTTTGGATTTTGGGCTGGCCAATGGATTAAATGCCCAGGCATTCATATGTATCCCATTAGGATGGGAATCAATCCATACATAGTTCTTTAAGGCCATGCAGTTTAGCGTCATTCGGTGAGGAGGTGGGAGGATAGAAGAACGGGAGTGGGCACAAGGTGCAACCCTCACAAGCCTTGTATGAGCGGGGTTGTATGAGCGGGGTTAAGAAAGCCTACTCCTCGCTACACAAGGATCCTCCAAGGAAAATATTCCCAGGGGGACAGTTGAAGAGAAAAGCGTGGGGATGGGCTCCAGACGAGGCGTCTGAGCATTCTTACGTATCCCGTTAAGATGGGAATCAAGCCATATGTAGTTCTCAAGCCAGTAGTGGCGGTATGCCCTCGGGGGGTAAGTCTCCATCAAGAAATTCAAGCTCATCTTCCTTGTCCACTACGTCAGCCATGTGGACCGCGACCCCTCTCGAGGGAATTTCCTCAATGTCGCATAACGAATCGGGCTGCCGTCGGATAGGGTCGAAGAGGAGAGCGACATAGTGTCCCCAACCACGGACTTGCACATGGGGGGTGGCTTCCCTTATGACTCTACAGAGTACTTTGAAACTCTGAACACATTTCCGTTGAAGGGCGCTCTTTCAGCCTGGCGACTCAGGGTTCTGGGCCACAAGGAGTGCGGCCAAATCGATCAGGCGGCATTGCTCGCCGATTTCTTCAAAGTGCTCTCGTCTTCTGGGGTACACCACCTACTCGTAACGAAGGCGGAAGTGTGTCACCCATAGGGTTTGACAATAGCACCCCACTTCTTCAGGGGTAAGGGACTCTGGTCCAGGAATGTTCAGCACCGCCGTCGGCCAGAACTTCTTCGGGAAGTAATCCGCTGTGAGAATGCTCCAGAAGCTCCTGATTTAGGACTCGGGGTCTGGCCCTGTATTTCCCCACTCGTCAACCGGGGGCGGCTGAGGGGCCTATAGCGGTACCGAGGCGGGCCTATAGGATAGTAAACTCGGCGGCAGGGAATATGGCGAACGAGCTGACTGGATGCCAAATTATGGGCCATCCTATGAAGAGTGAGGTGACCTGGCCACGATGTCATGATACGATGGGCTGATAGCCACAGCTTCCGGCACAGGAGTCGCGGCTGCCGGCGATCGGTCATGTCGTCTCTCTACCGTCGTTGGCCCCCAAAATAGCTCTCAGTGATCTCTGGTAGAGGTAGAGGGCAGTTCTGGTGACAATGGTGGTGATTGCATGGTCGATACCTATAGGATTTCTATGATTTCTTCCTCCTGGATGTACCTGCGGAGAGAGATGGGAATCTGGTGGACCTCACATTCCGGGAGAATGAGGCTAACGCATCTGGTTCTTACACCAGTCACTGATACAGAGGAGCGGGGAGAAGATTCCATCACTGAGTCGCATTCCGCATCAGAATCTGAGAAACGAGCCGGTTTGATCTCCACCCGGGCCTTCCCAGGACTCTTCTTGTGGTGGCGACGAACCGCTCTCCTGCCCTGGGGTGGCTCTTCGGGACAGGGTTGATCCCTAATAGGTAGCCTTGGGGAGGCAATGGTGCCATGGCAGAGAGGGCCCCCGCTCGAGATAGCCGAGGTGTGAGGGGAACCAGGGAAAATGTCGAAGGGTACATGGGGAGGACCTCCATGGACATCACCCATGTGGGCAGAGACTCTGTTGGAATCTGCAGGATCATGGGGAGGACCTCTATGGTTGATGCGGGCGGAGTTAGGATGACCTTCACTCCCCAAGTTGCTGGGGTGAGGGGGACCATCACCAGTTGCAGAGAGGACGTAGGGAGGGCCCCCACGTTGGAGAAGGACCGGATGGATAGTGCCTTCAGATCGAAAGTCGGGGACCGGAGGTGAGACTTTGTACCCTTTATAGTGGGCGCGGGAATGGTTTCCGCGCTGAGCGTCACTGCCGCGGCGCAGGTCTTCCTTCGGGATAGGGGTAGCATGAGGTATACCTCCATGACGAGCTTCGGAGTGGGGAAGGCCCACGCTCTGTGGAGTAGTGGTACGAGTAGGGCTTCCGTACGAGGTGACATCACCGCGGGTTAGTTCGCGGTGATCAGCACTCTGGCCCGCAACCCGGAGAGTCAACCCAGCCTGCCCGTGGGGCGGTTGGGGTCTCGATCCTGGTTGGGTGAAGGAGTTCCCTTTCTCAGTGTATGTAGGGACACCATGATGCACGTCAGCGGTGGATCGGGCCACTGTAGATGTTGATGTCGACACATCTAGGCGAGTGTCCTCAGCCTGGGCCCGACGCTGACGTCGGGTCAGACGAGCTGGAACACGTGGTGTAGGGGCATGACCTGCCTTCTCTTCCCGCAGAGTCGGACGGCGGCACTGACGCGGCCGAACAGGAGCCCTTGCCTGGAGCCCTTGGGTCGAGACCCTGAGCGGGCCGAGCCAGACATCACCCACCTCATCAGCATAAGGCAAGGAGTCGTCGAGGAGTTATGGGGACAAGCTCCCGAAACTATTGAACGTCGGGGTGTAGAGCAGGGGCTCCCTGTGCAGCCTGTTAGGGCGGTGTTGACGGTGGGGCATGGATGCCTCCAGGTCCAGGCTGGCCATATCCCGAGTCGGGATACCCCTTCCTCCTCGTACCTACATACGAGGTTGTTGATCACCCTTCGCTGGATGATCTCTGATGGGGAGAGGGGACGTGGGTGCCCCGTATTCCGCGATGTGGCGGCCATCGTGGCGGTAGTGGAGTCATGCAGGGTGGCTATGGCGGTGTTTCCCCTACCCCTGCGTAGTCGAGCGGGCGGTGATCGTGTCTCCGTAACAGCAACCTAGTTCCTGGGAAACGAGGGGATCAAATCATCAGCACTACGAGTTAAAGGATTGAAAACCAGTGCCCCACGTTCTACTTCCCCAAATTCCAGTGAGTTTCACGACAGACCCGCTATTTGCTTGGCGGGACCAGGTTCCAGATATCTGGATCTGGTGACAGGTCAATCTACGGGTGTCTCGAATGCTACTAATCTCCACATTGAGGAGAAGAATTTCACGTCGGGTTCACCATTTCTGTTTCCTATGCTTTCACCGGGGTGCGAGCATCCGTCTGTGGAGGACGCATAGCTGTTGCCCCGCATTCCCGCTTTCCAAAGGCGGGCGGCATTCGTTCCATTATCAGGTACGTCTGCTCCTTGATCGAAATGGGATGATGGGATGTCGGTTCTTCCTTCTGTGGATTCCTCCTCAGAACTCGTGACCTAGTCCGGGTCTCCCTCATAGATTTAATACGTTGTTCGTGAAACTCTTCCCAGTGCCATGTTTCTATGAACGCCGGTTAATTACACTGCTTCTGTCAGGACATTCCAAAGGGTCCGGTCAGGGAAGCAACCTTTAGTCAGGGGAGTAGTCACGTTGAGGCATCAGTAGCGTGGCTGGATGCTGGGGAACCGGCATGTATGCCTATTATCCCTAGTCATAGGGCTTCTCGAGGGCGTGGGAGCTCGAGGAATCCCACATCGAGCGTGGGGAATTATATGCCATATACACATATCTGAGGTTTTCATCAGCTTCTTGTGTTTAAAATAGGGTATTCCGCGAGTTTAACGTATAATGGAGACGGATTAGCCCGAACAGAGCATTAGCTAGAATGGATCGGATGGAGGGATTTCCCCTGAAGGGGTGCCGATACTGGGACCAGCCCATGGGTGGCTGTGAAGAGGTTCATACCGACATGGTCTAACCGCGATATGATAGTCCGGGTGACAATTAGGGTGGATGTTGGATGGATGAATGAAGTGGAGGGGGGAATGGAGAGGGACCATCACGAGGGCGACGGTGAAGTTGGGCTTGAGCCTCGAAGAGACCTCCTACGTATCCCCGTGGCAGGGAATCAAAGTACACGTAGTTTGGGATGGTGCCAGTGAACCGGCGTGAAGGTGGACCTTGGTCCGATGGATGTCATCAGTGAACTAACCCGAAGGTGGACCTTGGTCTGATGCATGAAAGAACCGACACGAAGGTGGACCTTGGTCCAAATGGTGTGGGGATTACACACTAGGCTGCCCGGATGTGGATGAACTGACGTGAAGAAGGTCAGAGTGAGCAAAAGACGGTGGGATTGAACCTTTGAGAGGCTTTGTACGTACCATGCCATGACATGGATCAAAGACCACGTAGTTCAAATTGGACATCGGAAGGCCAACGTGAATGGGGAGGACCAGGAGGGTCCTAGTGGTGGTGGGCTTGGACCTCATGGAGGCTTCCTATGTACCATGTCGTGACATGGATCAATGACCACGTAGTTCAGAGGGGAATTTTTGGCGAACCGATGTGAAGGTGGACCTTGGTCCGATGAGAGAAGGGCTTGAACCTCAGGGAGGCTTCCTACGTACCATACCTTGACATGGATCAAAGACCTCATAGTTCAAAGGGTTTCATCGGTGAACTGACGCGAAAGTAGACCCAGGGATCCACTTGTGGTGGGCTTGAACCTCGTGGAGGCTTCCTATGTACCATTCCTTGACATGGATCAATGTCCTCGTAGTTTGGATGGTGGGTGTTGGCAAACCAACGTGAAGAAGGAGGGACCTTGATCCACAAGGGAATGGGCTTGAACCTCAGGGTGGCTTCCTACGTACCATGCCTTGACATGGATCAATGTCATCGTAGTTCGGATTGAAAATGGGGGCTTGGCACACTGACAGGGAGACGATCTGGATCAATGATTGTTGGGATCGAACCTCAGGGAGGCTTCCTACGTACCATGCCTCGACACGGATCAAAGTCCTCATAGTTCGGGTGGTAAAAACGGCTTGCCATCGAACTGGAATGTAGTTTAACATCATGCTGGATGAAGGTAAAACTCGACATGAATTGGATGACGGGTGGGCTTGAACCTCATGGAGGCTTCCTACATACCATTCCTTGACATGGATCAAAGACCGCATAGTTCCAATGGGTGTGCAGTTTAACGTCATGCGGGACGAGGTCATACAGTTTAACGTCATGCTGGACGAGGGCATGCAGTTTAACTTCATGCTCGATGACGAGATGCATTTTAACGTCATGTTGGACGAAGGCATGCAGTTTAACATCATGCTGGACGAAGGCATTTAGTTTAACGTCATTATGGACGAGGGCATGCAGTTTAACGTCATGCTGGACGACAGTATTATCAGGGCCAATGCCAACTCTAAGACCACGTGAGTCATGCTCAGTGTGAGAAACAAGAGACGGCAAGGACCTGACGATCACGCCGCGAAGGGTGCGTCCGTGAGAAGCGAAGAGGGGCTTACGCGTTAGGAGGCCCATTAGTGCTGTGACTTACTCCAGGATGGAGGCCCGAAGTGCAGCAAAGCGCAGCGAAAGAGGGATTTGGGACCAATGATGGGAGGTTCCTTGTTCCCTATCACGCCCTCCACTAACCTTGGTAGTGGGGAAGTACAGAGATGGAGGGGTGCAGTCATCGATTGGGGAACCAGGGTCGCCCTTCTCTTATGAACATACGCCGCTCAGATAAAGATGATATCATCCCTCGTGGGGGGAGTGATTCCATCCCCGTGGAGACAAGTGGCATAAAGAATGTTCGAGAAGGGGGAACCCTTCGTGCGAGGCACAAGGTCGGGTCACAATTTAATGTCATGTGTCAAGGACGTGGTTCTTGGCAGTTTAACGTCCTGCAGCTCGGACGAGGAGGGCTCACTCCACACCTTCAGGACTTACATAACTGGTACCCTTTGCTCCTTGGGGGAGGGAAGGTACCAGTAAGGACGTGGTCAAGGGGGGTTGTGGAGCGAACCATCGAGGGGTCCACGTTAGCGTGGCTATGCGAAGAACCAATAGCCATTAGCGTGCCTATGCAAAGTAGCATTTGGCAACGCAACGGTACGAGTGGTATTGTCTGTGGGACTTTGAAATCACATCGTGCATACCTGGAGGGTCGCACAGGAAGCAGAATTTCCACGAAAAAGAGTGTTCTTTTCGAAGCGGAGTGCCTTAGCCTTAGAATGGGGCATATGTGTGAGTGGAGGGTGCTTCACGAAGTATAACAGCATTCGCGGAGCACCGCCTTGCGAAGAAGAGGTGCCTCTCAAAGTAGGGTGCTGCGAAGTAGTGTGCTTCGCGATGCGTAGCGATCCTGCCTTATCATAGGGATCACTAGTACAGTTTTGGTGGTTCACGAAGCATAAACGCTCCGCGGCTACCTGGGTCCCCTTGGGAATCCCCCTCCATTTCGCGAATGACACAGGTCCATAGAGGGGGTGGCCATGGAGGGACTTTCCATGAAATAGGTGGCCATTGTGGGCTGGCCGCAGAGGGGTTGTCCATGAAGGAGATGGCCGCGAAGGAGTTGGCCACATGTGTTTCACGGTTTAGTTTCTCCCCTATGAAGAAGAGTTCATCCGCGGACGATATGGTGTCCGAGGATGGTCACGAAACATTACTTCTGGGATCGATTTCTCCAGCGTCTCCCCATAGGTTTTCACCTGTTTTTCCTCTCCTTCTCCACTTCTCTTTATGGTGCCCCTCAGTGATTATTTATAGAGCCACGAATAGGATGGGCACACAGCCTTTGCGGAAGCCCATGAAGGAATCCCCATCAGCGGATGACTTGGCCAACCAGGGATTTTTGGAACCGAGATCCATGAAATTGCTCCACGGTTATGCACCTCTCTGCTATTGTCCCACAAACGATAGTGATCCGCGGCCACATAGGCGCTCCGCCTCTGTTTCTCGAATGACGATGTGCACGACATGGGCAGGTTGGCATGGTTCGCGGTGGTGGACCATCCTGGCGTCAGTTCTGCTCTGGCCCCACAGAGGATCTCCTCATCCATCGCACGAACGAGGCTGGTCCGCAGAGGGGTGCAGTTCGCTAAACTAGTCGCGTAACACTAGGTCCGGTTTGCAGACCAGTTAGTCCTTTGCCAATTTTGAGTATTTTCCTCCTTCCATTTCCCAATTCATTGAAGGGAATTGGGAAAAAAATACTCTCTTGAATGTAGGGGATCATTATCTTCATTTTAAAAATTTTCAGGACCATACAAATTCCCCCCATTGGAATGGGGTCCGATCGGAATGAAGAGGAGGCCATTTCGATGTAGACTGGTCCTGAAAATCGATGAGTGATTGGACAATGATCTAAATTTTTCCTGAGCCAAGGGACTCAGCGAGCACAGTTCGACTATTTCTAGGATATTATAGAAAAACCCCACAAAATTCTTATATTTTCTTTTAATGCCCTAATTTTCTCTGAGCGCATTTAGTGTGGACCCAGCAGGTATGGCCCGACTTTTTCTTAGGTCTCCCTTTTCTGGTTATCGGCCTAATAGGCTTTGTGCCTCTTTCACGAGCGGTTTAAAGTCCCACCATCAATACTATCATTAATAATGTTTTATGTCGAATAGTTTTGACTAGATATAGTGGGGCAAGGGCCCCAATGCGGTTTAGCTGATTAAAAGATGTCCCAATACTCTTGAGACACACGTGGGGGAACATGTTTAAATTTGAACGACATGTAAGGCATTTTTCAAGGCATGGGAGCCATATCGTCGTACAGAGGTTGGAAGAGAATTTCCTAAGGAAATATTGCCTTTGGAAAATAGGCTAGGGGAAATCAATATGAAGAGCCGCTGAGGGCATGGTATGCATAGTCATGCAAAGGTGTCCTTAAGTCAATGACTCCATTTCTGATGGCCATAGAACTTCATGAACGCCCGACTTACAGAAACCACCATGGGTGGCTTGGATAATTATGAAAACCACGAGGGCTGGCTCAGAATGTTTATGTGACGTCTAAAAGGTTTTGAGAACATCTATATCAATCAGGAGTGTAGAAGAAAGGTTACTGTTCTACGCATTTATCTAGCATAAAGGATGGTTGGGGCTTGGCGCAGTTTAAAGTCATGCAGTTGGGACATCATATGGAATGGAATGGATTCTCCTATTCCTCAATAATATTGTCAGAGACATTCCTCCATATTTAGGTAGGGTTGCTAAATAGGTTGGTAAACTGTAACTTAGAGGGTTTCTGAATCCCGGGATAGACATGTGGGCTTGGAGGCCGAGAGGTGTACGGAGAGAAGCATTGCCTAAGGAAATCCTGCCTTTGGTTGGCAGCCAGGGGCTATCAATATGTAGATCCACTAAGGGCATGGTATGCATAGTCATGCAAAGGTGTCCTTTGGTGAATGATTGTATTCCCCCGATAGCCGAGCAATTTCAGGGAAGTTGATATTTGGGACCACCAGGGGTGGCTTATGAGAGTTCGGATTTTTCTAAGTACAGAGTATGGATTATGATGAATGGGTGCCTGGATATGGGGGAAACACCTATACTGAACTTCACAAGAATGGTTGAAGTAATCCCTTCTCAGGTGGTTGTGAGACAGTGGCTTGTGCTGGTCTGACCAGTGCACTGAAGGAAGGAGAAAATCCTTTGTTCCTAATGAACCCGTAACGGGTTTGACCATGCAGTTTAGCATCATGTGGTAAAGAAGAAGAGCATTATTAAAGGATTATGTGGAGTTTAACGTCATGCAGTGAGGACAGGGGGGAATTATTCATTCCTTTGCCAATGTTGTGCAGTTTAATGTCGTGCCACAAGGACGATTGACTGTGCAGTTTAACGTCGTGTGGTAAGGATGAGGAGAATTATAAAACCAGGGAAAATGCTTTTTGATGGGGGATTTCCCCTGGATGTTTGATTCTTGGTCTTTTCAGCCTTATGCCACATGGCTAAGATGTGCTCCGTGCAGTTTGACTTCATGCGGCAAGGACGTAGTTAAAAATGAAGCTCTTGATTATAATGTAACTGGGATCAAGTATCCTAGCATTTCCAAGACGTGGAGGGGGGTTGATGGTGTAAATCATGGTTCTGGGGCTTATTGGATCATGATAGATGACATGGAGGCTTTGGGGATGGTAAGCGTATGGAGATAGGAATAGTATTGCTTGGGGAAATCTTTCCTTTGGTATATGGGCTAGGGGATATCAATATGCAGAGCCACTGAGGGCATGGTATGAATAGTCATGAAAAGGTGTCTTTGGGTTGATGAATTTACATTTCAAATGGTCATGAATGGTTATGATGATCCAAAATTATCTGGGACATAAATTCTGTCGTCGGGTAAGGAAATATCGGTGCATGTCAGGGATATTCATCCCTGGTTGTTGTTAAGGATTAGAGAGCTTCGTGCGCTGATTTATTTTGTGTGTGGGTGTGTACCTTCACTCCATGCATTTTAACGTTGTGTCGTAAGGATGAGGTACTCCTAGTTTATCGTTCACATATCTCGTACCATTGAGTGACTATTACTGCAGTCACTCGAAGGATAAATGGGTCAACATGTTCTGTTATACTTGGAACAAGGTGGGAGAAGAAGGATGTAAATTGTAACTTTGGGTTTTCCTGGATCAGGAGCTGTGGCGAGGGGGCTCTAAGGTTGGTAAGCATACAGAGCTAGGAAGAGTACCGCCCTAGGAAATCTTGCCATTGATGGATGAGCCATTGGCTATCATTAAGCAGAGCGGTTGAGGGCATGATATGCATAGTCGTACAAAGGTGTCCCCAGGTCGATAACATTCCACTTCCAATGGCCATCAATGATTATCAGAATCCGAGATTTCTTAGAGTGTAGAGTGAGGAACCTGGGGATAATGGTGTATGAGTAAACAATAAACATCTTCACTGCAATTGTCCGTTGAGTCAAAGTAGCCTAGTCCCGGCTTGATGTTCGTTGACGCAGGTCGCTATGTGAACCAACGGCGAACACATATACTATCCAGGTAGGGTTACCCTAACAAAATTTTGATGTGAAAAGGGGAATGAAATTGAAAACCACCGGTCCATATATTTTTGGATCAGGAGATGTGATACGGGGGCTCTGAGGCCATTAGGTGTACGAAGTTAGGTAGAGTGTCGCCCGAGTAAATCTTGCCTTTGGTAGACGAGCCAGGGTCTATCAATATGCAGAACTGCTGAGGGCATGGTAAGCATAGTCATGGAAAGGTTTCCACGGGTCGATGACTTTCCACTTCCGATGTCCATGAGTTGTTATGAAGATCCATAATTTTCTGGGTAGTGGAGTTTGATGTATAGAGAGGATGGATCTAAATTTGCAAGGAGTATCTCCATCTCGTATCGCCACGTGTCCTGGGTGGGTTGCAACGAAGTCCGTGCAGTTTAACGTCATGCGGTGAGGAGGAAGTCTGTGATGCTTAACGTCATGTGGTAAGGATGAGGTACACACCCCGTGCAGGTCCGGTCCATACATGTGGGAAGGGGTCATTTTTAACATTATTGTTCATGCAGTTTAACGTCGTGCAGCAAAGAAGCAAAAATACACCCCGTGAAGGTCTAGCCCATACACGGAGAAAAGGGAGATTTTTAAATCTTTCTATCCGTACAATTTTATGTCGATTGGTAAGGATGAGGAGTACACCCCATGCCATTCTGTTCCATACATGGGGGGGGGATGCATTTTTATCTTTTATTCTGGGGGTTGGGCCAGGATGGTGAACCCTGACATCACTACGTATCCTGCGAGGGAAGGAATCAAGCCAAACGTAGTTCTCTAAAATCCGTGTAGTTTAACGTCATGTTGTAAGGAAAAGGTATGCACCCTGTGCAATTCTGGTCTGTACACAGGGGGAAGAAGGAATTTTTAACATTTATTTTGGAGGGGTTGGGCCAGTATAGGGGATCCCAGTGTCACTACGTATCCTGTGAGGGCAGGAATCAATCCACACATAGTTCTTTGGAAGAATTACAACCCATACAGGGCTGGTCCATACACGGGGGGATAAGGGCATTGTCAAAATGTTGTGTCCGTGTAGTTTAATGTCATTTGGTGAGGATGAAGTCTGTGCAGTTTAACATCAGGCGTTAAGGATGAGGTATGCACCCCGTGCATGTCTGGTCCATACACGGGGGGAAGAATGCATTTTTAACTTTTATTTGGGAGTGGCTGGGCCAGAATAGGGTATCCTGGCATCACTATATATCCTGTGAGGGCAGGAATCAAACCGTATGTAGTTCTCTAAAATCCGTGCAGTTTAACATCATCCGGTGAGGACGAGAAATACACCCCATGTAGGTCTGGTCCACACATAGGTTGAGGGAGAATTCTTAACTTTTATTTGGGAGTGGCTGGGCCCGGATAGGGGATACTGGCATCACTTTGTATCCTGAAAGGGCAGGAATCAATCCATATGTAGTTCTCTGAAATTTTTTTAGTTTAACATCATGCGGTGGGGATGAGGAATACACCCGTGTATGTCTAGTCCATACATGGGGGAAGAAGGCATTTTTAAATCTTATTATCTGTGCAGTTTAACGCTGTGAGGTAAGGACAAAATCCATACAGTTTAAGGTCATGTGGTTAGGACGAGGGGTATTATTATATTACGTGCAGTTTAACATCGTGCGGTAAGGACAAACTCTATGCAGTTTAACATCATGCGGTGAGGACATTCTCCACTTTCGGTTTCTATGTGAAATAATTCTTTAGGAATCTCACATTGGTAGGAGCCGTGGTGACTTGCCCGTTCATGGAGATCAGGGTATATACTCCATTGGAGTATACCTTGTGTATAACGTATGGTCCCTCCCATTTGGGATCCATCTTTGGAGGCTTCTTGTCGGGTATCATTGGGGTCTAGAGGACCAACACTAATTCTCCTTCCAAGAAAGACCGAAGACGAACCTTTTTGTTGAAGGCTCATGCGATCCAGTTCTGGTATCCCTCCAGATGGTGCAAAGTGTGAAACCGCTTCTCGTCTAGCTGTTCCAATTCACCTAGATAATTTTCTGACTGCACATCATTGGATAATTGATCACAGATGGCAACACAGAGTGTGGGAAGTTGGAGTTCAACAGGCAGGACCGCCTCTGTTCCGTACACTAATGAGTATGGGGTGGCCCGAGTAGCGGTGCGGATTGTGGTTTGATAATCCCACAATGCATGGAAGAGTTTATCCGGTCATGACTTCTTGTCTTTGTACATCATTTTCTGGACAATGTTGGATAGGGTCTTGTTGAAAGTGACTATCTGTCCATTGGCCACAACATGGTAGTGGGATGAGTGGTTAGTCTTGATACCGTACTTGTGGTATAGTTTCTCCAATTTAGCAGTGCAGAAGTTGGTGCCGTTGTCCGTTGGTATGGTATAAGGGACACCAAATCTAGTGATGATATTGGTTTTCACAAAGCTGACAATTTTTCTTGCCCCAACTTACTTGAGGGGTATGGATTCTACCCATTTGAGAAGGAAGTCAGTTTCCATGAGGATATAATTCATCTATTTGGCCATGGCAGGAGGATAGGGTCCCACGACATCCATCCCCCATACGGAAAATGGCCTGGAGTACTTGGCATGATGGCGTAACTCTAGGGGTTGGTGTATGAAGTTAGGATGAATCTAGAATGAGTGGCATTTTGTGGTAAAATGATCGTAGTCTTGTGCCACTATGGGCCAGTAGTACCCAGGCCTTCGAACCTGATGGGAATGCTTGGTCCCCGATTAGTGTTCTCCACATGCTCTGGTATGTACTTCATTCATTACGGTAGCGGTTTCTTCTCCATCAATTCATCTGAGGAGCACTCCATCAAGGCCTCATTTTTAGAGGACCTCTTGCTGACCCAAGCCTCCATATAGGAAAAAGATTATTTCCCTTCTCTGCATTTTCTCTCCTTCATCCCTGTCTGATGGAAGTTCTCCCCGTTGAAGGTGGCTTGCAATGGGGGTCATCCAGCCGGTGGCAGGAGCATATGGCTCGGGGACAGGACTGACATCATGGATTTCATCTGTCTTGGTCTGAAAAAATGGAAATACCACTCTCTGGTGAGAAATATTGATAACTGTTTCATCCTGGCCTGAGTTAGCTAAGGTTGTGGCTGCATTGGCTAATGCATTAGATTGAGCGTTCTGTGACTGGGGAATATAGGTCGATGTTGGTTCTTTGGATAATTCTGACATTAACCCCTGAACATGGTCAAAAGGGGGGATTATCTCCTCCATTTTAATAGCATAGTGAACATTGACATTCTTGATGACCAGTTCCAAGTCACCTTTTACCTTAAGCTGATGTACTTGTGCCTAGAGTGCGATTTCCAGGCCTGCAATGAGAGCTTGATATTCCGCTTCATTGTTCTTACATTCTTCTGATAGGAGGATGGAATATGGCAAGAATTCCTTTTTTGGGGACACAAGTATTATTCCCAAACCCACTTTTTGGAATCTTGGATCCCTTATCCTCTTCCCGGTTGGGCTTCGGGATGCGCCGTCAAGTACATTTCCCATGCTGGGAACTCCTCTCGAACTAAGAAGATTTCATCATCAGGTAGCTCAGTGTCCAGTGCAGTGGTCCCTGTCAAAGGGTGCTCTGCCAGAAATTTTGTTAATTCCTATCCCATGATGGCTTTCTTAGGCACAAACCAGCTGTCAAAATATTGCAGGATGGCCGCCCATCAGGATAGGCATCAGATTAGCATCTGGTGGCTGAGGATGTACTTGAGCAGGTTACTCAGCGAGGTCAAATATACTTCATGATGCTTCATATAATGTCACAAATTTTGAACCATTAATTCCAAGGCTAAATAGCTCTTCTCAATGTTTGAGTATCGAGTCTCAGCATCAATCATTGTTCTGATAAGGTAATAGATACTGTTTTCACTGCCCGTTTCATTCTTTTGAGAAAGGAAGGATCCCAGTGATCGCTCCAAGGCTGTCACGTACAAGATGAGAGGTATTCCTTCAACCAGGTGCATGATCACCAGTGGGATTAAGATGTACTTCATCAAGTTGTCTAATGCCTCTTTGCAGTCATCCATCCATCGGTAGATGACCCCCTTCTTCATAAACCTGGTGAAGGGAAAACATTTTCATGCATGGTTGTCTATGAACCACCTAATATAGGCTAGGTTTCCTTGGAATCCCCTCAACTCAATTAGATTTTGGGGAGGTGGTAATCCAAGGATGGCCTTTTTCTTCTCAGGGTTGACTTCGATGCCACGATGGTGTACGACGAAGACAAGGAATTTCCCTGAGGTAACCCCAAAGCCGCATTTCAAGGGGTTCACCTTCAAGCTATGTAGTCGGAGTTTGTTGATGATGGTCTCAAGGTTTGACAGGAGATCCGAGCACTTTCTGGACTTGACCACCAGGTCATCCACGTAACACTCAATGAATTTCCCAAGGAACGGTTTAAAGATCCGATGCATGGAACACTGATATGTGGCGCCAGCTTTCTTGAGGCCAAAGGGTATGACCCTTTAACAGAATACCCCTTGAGGTGCCCTGATGATTGTGGGTTCTTTGTTTTCTCAGGCCATCCTAATTTTATTATATCCCAAATTTCCATCCATAAAGGATAGAGCCTCATACCCGGCCGTCGCATTGATTAATAATTTGGTTATCATGACCGGAAAATCATCATTCAGACAATACTGACTGAGAACTATGAAGTCAACGCAGATGCGGATTTGTCCATTCTTTTTCTGGACATTGACGATTTTGAAAAACCAAATGTGGTACTCGACCTCCTGAATGAAGCAGGTATTAATGAGCTTATCTATTTCAGCCTCTATTTTGGTAGCATGTGAGGGATGTGTCCTTCTGGCGGCCTGTTTATAGCCCCGGTGGTCTTCTAAAAGACCCAGGTGATGAATCACCACTTCATGATTGAGTCTTGTCATTTCTGTGTAATTCCATGAAAAAACATCCCAATGTTTCTTCAGTAAGGAGGTATATAACTTGTTCTCCTCGGGGTACATGGCTGCACTAATGAGAGTAGGCCTCAGATCTTCCTCAGTACCCAAGTTTATTTCCCTGAGATCGTCCACCGTGGTGCAGATACCCTCCTCAAATGCAGGAGGTGCATCCCGGAGATCTTCCTCTTATTCTTCTCCCAAATCCTCATCTTCTTGATCTGATGGGGGGAGTGTTTCGGATTTGATCCTTCAAGGGTTTGAGGGAGAGGCACCCTTGGTATCCCCGCTTGGGTGTTTGTCCGTAGATCGAGGGTTGGCAGACGTTCCCACATTTCCATGCTCGGCCATCGTGGCTAAAGTCATGAGGACATCCGAGTTCGTGTCTGTACTTTTACTCCTACTCTCAACATGGTTGATGGGAGGACATAATATCTGCCAAGCTGCCTGAGGGGGTCATTAGGAACCATTTCCAGGCCATTTAGAGTGGGGATCCAGTCGACACCATCGACCAAAGGCTTATTTTTCTTTTTCTCATAGAACCAGGCGTCAATGCAATGTGACTCGGAGATCTTGAAAGGGGCCTTGTCAGCATGCAATGTTCCACTTTGTCCATTGACACAGTACTTGATACACTGGTGGTAGGATGAAGGGATGGCCAAGTGCTTATGGAGCCACGACCTTTCCAGCAAGCTATTGAATGTTGTGCTCTGCCAGACCACCAGAAATTTTGTGTAGGCTACCAGGTCACCAAAATGGGTCTTTAGCATAATTTGTCACATTGGTTTTTGTTCACTTTTGTCTTAACCCAATAGAGTTGTGGCCGAGGTAATTAGGTCGTCCTCACTATATCCCAACTTACAGAGTGTCCGTAGGGGAAGGAGTATTACTCCAGAGCCATTGTCTATAAAGACTTTATGGATCTCAATACCACTCAGTGTGCCGAAAACATATAGTGGTCTGATGTGTCCTTTCATGATGGAATCTTCATCCTGATCGGTGAATAAAATCATTGCATTGAATTCATACGGTTCAGTATCTGTCCGGTAAATTTTGGTGGAAGCTACCTCGGCTTGAAACTCACGGGGGCTGATCAAAACATCTATAAGCACCTACCTATGGTCTGCAGATAGACTTAGGTCATTGAGGATTGATAGCTTTCTGGTACCGATTCCAGCTGCTTAAGGATATCAAATTTCTGCACCAGCGGCCGACGCTTCTCCATTGGTGGGAGAGTCTTAGCTGGTGCTTTAGGGGCTGGAGCGTTTGACAAGGAGGGACCGGCCACAAGGTCAACTATCGATGGCATTCCCGCATTTTGAGGACTTTGCTCGGCCGGTCTGTTTGTGCACACTAGGTGGCTAGTCACTTGTTCCTCCTCTAGTGGGTATCACAAAACAACAGGGCTAGAGTTGCTACTTGTGGAGGTGGAGGGGCATTCTTTCTTATATTGAGTCCATTGAAGGGCTCTCCCACGGGTTTCGGTGATACTAACAGTTTGGGCCAGGGTCCAACCTTAGGGTTGGTTTCGGCCACGGCTGCACCTTCCCTGGTATCCCCTACCTCTACGATTCCTCCTCCCGACTCCTCCTGTAGGGAACTCGGGTTTTTAACCATACCCTTCATCAGGAAATGATTCCATAAGATGGATGAAGTTAATAGAACCAAAGATTGGATCTTCATCCTCTGGTAGGTCAACCTGTTCGGTTGTCCCTGATGGTGCTGTTTAGTGGATTAATGCTTGTGTCGCCCAATTCGAGGGAATATAATCTTCCAGGGTCAAGACTAACTTTGGCCCCGTCGCAAACTGCTCCTCTTGTGATTTTTTCCTCCTTCTATTATGCCTGGATGACCGGCTCGTTGAGGATTATGAGGTCAATACTGTCGGCTCTACGGATTCTGGGGCTATTGGTGGCAACACCAGCTACTATAGTTGAGCCGGGAGTATGCCCTGGGCTTGGTTGATAGTCTTTCGAGTCATCCAGTTGTCAAATTTCTGCCCCTGCTTGCTGATGACTTTCTGCCACCACTCCTCTTTGTCGGAGTCAGTGGTAGAGATACATGCCACATGTGCTGGTGGTGGTCCCACCTCAACCTGTCTAGAGTCTACCATCCCATGTATGAGGTCTTTGAAGACAAAATATTCTCGGATACTGTGCCCCTACATCAGATGGTAGGGGCATTAATCTGGCCTTTCATCGCGACCGAGATTTTCAGGTTTCCTCAGCTCCGGGAGGCGGATAAAGTTGCAGTTCATGGAGGCAATGAAGTTGCCGCAGACTTGATCATCTCAAAATGAGTATACATTTTTTCTTCGTTCCTCAAACTGGTTCTACTTCGGTCCTCACAGACCGTCCCATTTAGGCAGAGGGGGCCACTGATATGCAGGAGGCCCTTAACGATTTGGTGGACGCCTAAACGTTTGATCGGGCACAAGGGCCGGCTTGAGTGTGACAACAAACGCTTTTGATCTAGGGGATCTTTTCGCTGGAGCCTCCGATGCTATTTGGGAATTCAAATTAATCCACTGCAGGGAGTCCTCAATTCTCTGGGCAATTGCTGAGATATTGCGGAAGCCAGTGGTGCACTCCACTGCTATGAGTGGTGTTTGCATCTCATCTCAATGATTATCGATGCATATGGATAGCATCTCATCTTGAGGCATTGTCCTATTCCGGGAATAGGTCGGACCTTTCCATCTGGCGATGAAATATGATACCCTCTCGTTCTCCCTCTTCTTATAGTTCATGATATCATTGGCCGTGGTCTTGGGAAACGTTGAGCTGATGTGGAATAGGAACTGCTGCCGAAGGTCCTCCCATCTCTTTATTAACGGTGCTGGTAGACTCGTATACCAGATGAATGCAGATCCTTTCATGGTCCTTATGAAGCATCTGAGTTTTACTACTTCTTGTTGCTTTGGAGTTCCCATCATTAGGTTATAATAGGTGTCTTAGTGGATCAGATGTTGTTCCATATCGCCACATCCATTGAAGATAGGGAATACAGGGCTCCCAAAATTGGGTGAAGGCGATGTGTTGCGCACCCAATCTGGTTAGGGTTTCCGCTCTGGCTGTATCGGATCGCGTCGACCTTCCATCGCTTCCAATCGATCTGTTAGTGCCTCAATGGTGTTGGTGAGACCTTGGTTTACATCCTGTTGGGCCCAGTCCCAGGAAGGTGTAGCCCAAGGCATTGGCTGAGGATCAGGATTGGCCGGTACCAGGGGTGCGTGTGCTGTTTGTTGCACCGTTAGAGGGTTCAGGCGTACTCGCTCAGGTTTCTTCTTGAGTGGAGGGATGTCTTGGTATTCATTCGAATCTACATTTAGGTAGATGGATGGGTTGAGCACCTCTTTGGATGGGAGCCTTGACCATGTTTCGTTTGCCGTGGAAAACGATTGTCTTTGAGGTGCACTTGTTGGGAGTGCATCCTCCTGGGATGTACTTTCAATAAGGCAGTTCCTATGTAGTAGCTCGACGTTAAGCCGCCTCAATTCTTTCATCTTCTCTTATTGTCGAGTGAATCTCTATTTGATCATGAGTGGATCCTCTTTGTCGAGTGAAGGAGGCATGCTAAGGGTAACTAGTCCTTTGTTCTTATCTTTGTTGGAAGCTCGCAGGGTAGGCGAAGGAGGGTTGGATGGAAGGACAGAAATATTTAGGGTGGCCCAATGGATCAGGGTGTGCACACCTAGTGGTTCATTGTGAGTCCCAACCTGACCGGAACTATCGTCTCCCGATCCCTCTTGATTTGTAGTATCTCGGGTGTCACCCATGGGGTTATCCTCTATGACGTTGATAGATGCATATAGTGGGGCGCTGAAGATTTCATATTCCAAATGGGAAGAGGATCTCTCGCGTCTTCTGTTGGCTTTCCCTTTCGTGACCTGGGATTGCCTTTAGACTTCTTGATGAAGGGTGACGTAGAGGGTTCTTTGGTGCGACCTTACACTGCCCCTTCCTCTTGGAGGAGATTACGATTCAAATTATGGGATAGTAGGAGAAACTCCTCTTATGATTATCCTCCCTAGACGAGAGAATACTTACTCTCGTGGTGGATGTTGTTGTTGAGGGGGTAATAATGCACCCAGTCCTGAGGGCTGATGTTGGCTCCGTTCCTGGGACATCGAGTCTCTTCCTGATTTTATTGTTCTTAAGGGGGGATTTGTTGTTTAAAATGCCCCTAGCCCTGTAGTCTGGTGTTGAACTTGGACTGTGGAAGTGGTTGCGGCTATCGCTACCTGCCTGATCTTGAATGCCCCCGTTCAGGGTTGAACTGGGTTTGGTGCCAAGTTCTTCTATGAATCAATCCCTTCTAGGGAGATAGGAAAATATTACTGATTGGCCTCAATTAGGCGATAGGCCTGTTGTATGCTCTCAGAGACCTGATTCAAGAGTTCTTGAATGGCTTGTTCATATAGGGTCTGATGCTTATGGGACATACTCAAGGCCTGACTCTACTGGGTGTGTTTCCTTTCCTGAACAGAGAGACCACTCGATTTTCATCTTGAAGTGATGATGTTGCAAGACACCATGCTGAATGAGTTCTTCTGGGTGGGGAGCGGAGTGAAATGAAGAGCTCCATGTTATCCCCATCCCCTGATATAGACTCCTGTCATAGCGTCACTGATGAGTCTGCGTAGCTGGTGTAGTGCACAGAGGCAGTCTATCTCCATGTTTCCTTTACACCTCTTGGGTCGGTGTTGCCATGATGAAGGAAGAGCATACAGGTCGATGTGATGAAAAAGGTCTACTACTGTCTTTACGTGGTATACATACCCATCGTAGGGAAGGAAGATTGATTTCAGTCGGAGGAGGGTTGTCCATATATTATGGCAGATGCTGTGCATGCATTCTTCTGACATCTCTCTGGGTATGTCTTACTGAGAGGTGTTCGTAGGAAAAAACATAAATGGTATATCATTCATGGCCAGTCGTTTCCTCAGGTGTATCATATCATCATATTCCTCCTCTAGTGACTCCACTACCTGGTCGGCCCAACTGAGACACTCGTTGCCAATGTAGTCGGAGGCAGTGGGACTTATAGGTGCTGAATCATTATGTGGGAGATTCCAAGGTGGTTCATAGGATGAACGTGGCCCTGGAATATCTCCGGATTGCAGAAGGATGTCTTCGGTGACTAACTGGGAATCTGAAATGCTTGATATCGTCCTTTTGAGTGCCTCAACATACTAGGTATTTCTATGTAGTATATGTAAAACATTTTGTCAAATACAAACAGAAAACCTATCAAAGAAGCATCTCATGATCCCATTCGTAATTAATGACCTTTCTGGGCCTTTCTTGTGAGTAAATGGGGTCACAGAGTGGGATTAGGTTAAATCTATCCTGATTGGTTAAAGATTTGTGTCGGGTTCACCATTTTTGGTTCGGGTCAGTCTTAAAATGCCCAATGGTTCTACATCCGATGATTCGTGGACCTGCTTTCCAAAGGCAGTCGTTTGCCGGGCGATTTGGCCAGCGACACATAAGAACTCACATTGGTCAAGAGGATGGGATGTTAGGCTCATCTCACCCTTTTGGGGGTAATTATTTCCTGTTCTAGGACTCTCTTATAGATTTAGGACGTATTCATATGTTCGTGAATCTTTGGTTTCTACCCTAGCATAGTATCCACAGATTACTCAAGGTTGGAAAAGGTCAACTAGAAGTAGGGGTTTAGAATCATTTAGTCCAGAGGTTTACCATCCCTCATTGGGTTAATGACTCTGAATAATTTGGACTCATTGATATAGTGCTAGGAGTAGCTCAGTGAACCGATGTGAAGAAAGTCGGATCGACCAGCTGTTGGGATTCAATGTAACGACCCGAAATTTTTAAATAAATTTTGTTCCCTAATTTTATGTGTTATTGTTATACTCAACAAAAATGTTTTATTTGATAAACATGATTATAATTAAAATGAGATCAGTGGGTTTTGACTATTATATAACCATCGGTCAACATGACCGCTGTGAACAAAATGTTTTGATTATTGTCTCTAAATATAAGTAATCTTGGTTATTTATTATAGAAAGAAGATTCGATGGCCTCACCTAGTAGTCTTGGATCGATCGAAGCCCATCTAACAGAGCTTGGGAAGGAGGTAGCACCACTGGGCTTTGCTCTGGATCAAATCCAAGCCGAACTTCATCATGTGAAGCTGGAACGAAATCGCCTTCGTGAGAAGTTCAAACTGATAGAAATTACTACTCGGGCAATGTTGACTGAGCCGCCCCAAGCTTCTATCACCCTAGCACACCTTACTCTTAGGTCCTATGCTGGTATTATAAGGGGTTATGTAACGAGACCATAACTACCTTGTGTAATCCTTGTTTTAAATAAAAATTGGGATTTCTTCTTATGATGAAGTTTATGAATTTTGAAATGACCGGATAAATATAGTATGCATATTTTTGATGAATTTTAGAAAAAGGATATTTTAAATATGTTTATGTAAACCCTAAATAATTAAAAATGTGTAATGATTTTCAAAAAACGGTCTTCTACAATTATGTTCGGTACTAAATATAGAGTCTAATAAGATCAACTTGATTTTTGATGAATAGTAAATTATGAATAGTGATTTTATGATTAGGATTAGTAATATGACCAAATGGATTAGTAATCTCACTTAAAGAAAGTTTTAAAATAATCTAGGCACCTTGATTAAGTAATGTGATTCAATAAAATAGTTAAATAACGGTTTCATTAATTATTATTCAAGTATTAGTTTTTTCGGGTGAATAGTATTTTATAATTAAAAATTTAATTAAAAATAATTAGAAAATTATTTTTATAAAAATGACTTTATTTTTGAACTCAGAGCATCGATATTATGTTATGGTAATTTTTGGGGTTTTTTCTGAAAAAAATGAATTTTCGATGAATAGTGTTTTTATTTAAAAATTAAATTAAAAATATTTACAAAATTATTTTTATAAAATAGATTTCATATTTGAAATCAGAGCATTGATATTTGGTTAATGTGAAATTTCGGGATTTTTCTGAGAAAGTTGAATTTTCAGTGAATAGTGAAAATATAGTTTTAGGGTTTCAGTATGTTTAATGACATCATAACGGTGTCATGATGATGTCATGAGATCTTTTGAGGGTTGGCCGGCCAAGGGTGATGAATTATTGTTTTGGGGGCCCCATGTGGCCTAACTCTATGATAAATGACAAGGGAGAGCACATAGGTTTGAGAAAAGCCCATGTGAGGTGTCCCTTGGCCATTAATGCCTTGTCCCCTCACTTTCCCTATAAATAACAAGCCCTCCTCTCATCCATTCGACTCCCCACTCATTCCCAACGAATATCTTGTCTCATTACCTCCCAAGGAGTCCTCCCAAGGTGCCCCCAAGCCCTCATGGTCCCAACCTTTGAGGTTTAAGAGTTACATTTTAAGGTAAGGGATCCGACCTCTCTCTCTTTCTTTTCAAGTAATCTATTTTATGTCTTTTCTTTTATACTCCATGTTCTTATGTTGGAGGATGTTCTTTTATATTCATCCTACTGCCTATTTCATGTTCATATGATGAGAGACCCCCCCTTGCTCTCATCAATTCGTTTTAAGAATTTTTAAGTGGCGCCGTTAGGCTGCCGAATTTTTAAGGGATTCTTTCACCTTCCTCGTTTTCAAGTTCTATTTTCATTCAAGTCTTTCATGTTTCTTTGTATTATGTTGGGGAATGATCTCTAAATTTATCATACTGATCTTTTATGATCATATGATTAGAGACCCCATTTTATCTCTTCAATTCAATTTTTTTGAAGTTTTATGTGGCGCCGTTAGGCTGCCGAATTTTTTAAGGGATTCTCTCACCCTTCTCTTTTTCAAAGTTCTACTTTCATGTCAAGTCTTTCAAGTTAATTTCTATTATGTTGGGGATATGATCTCTTTATATATCATACTGGACTCTTATGTTCATATGATTAGAGACCCCATTTGATCTCTTCAATTCAGTATTTTGATGTTTTAAGTAGCGCCGTTAGGCTGCTGAATTTTTAAGTGATTCTTCACCCTTCTCGTTTTGAAGTTCTACTTTCATGTCAATTATTTCAAGTTCCTTTTTGTTATATTGGGGTATGATCTCTATATCTATCATACTGGACTCTTATGTTCATATGATGAGAGACCCTATTTGATCGCTTCAATTCAGTATTTTGATGTTTTAAGTGGCGCTGTTAGGCTGCCGAATTTTTATGTGGTTCTTCACCCTTCTCGTTTTGAAGATCTACTTTCATGTCAATTCTTTCAAGTTCATTTTTGTTATTTTGGGGAATTATCTCTATATCTATCATACTGAACTCTTATGTTCACATGATGAGAGACCCTATTTGATCTTTTCAAATCATTTTTGTTGAAGTTTAAGTAACGCCGTTAGGCTGTCGAACTTTCATAAGAGAAATCTAATTTTTGTCTTCCTTCCATGTTTTTCATTTCAAATGGTATGTCCTTGAAATTTCATTACCATGATCATGTATCATTCTTATTCTGTCCATATACTGTTTTATGGGTCATTTTTTAATGTTTGACTCATTTTCCCTCTCTTTTTAAAACCTCATAACATACCCGTTATGCTGCAGAATTTCCATCTCAAAATGTCTCTCTCTTTTTCTAAAGTTCTTTTATATTATTAAGTGAATACTCAAAGCTCTTTATTCTAAAGGGGTATTCACATATATACCAAAATGTTCTATTTTAAATTCTGGGATTTACATACATGAGACCCACCTTCCTTTTCTGTGGGTTTTAAAGTGACGTAAAGATCATGTCTTTAAAGCAGTTTTTAAAACGTTATGATTATGAAATGAAACCCATTTATTTTATGCTATGTGGGTTATTTATGAAATGTTTGATGATGATATATGTGGCTCACATGATAATAAAGGCAAATTTAAGGGTGCACCCTGATAGCGCTCCAATGCATTGGGTAATGATGTAACCACTAGAGATTACAATTTTAACGATGCCTTGGTGAAAAACCATGGTAAATTTTAACGACACCTTGGGGATGGACCTTGGTGAAACGAAACGATTGTCAATATTAAATGTTGCAGCCACATCTTCAAGTTATGAAAAAGTTTTATTTTTACTATGATATGCCTCATGATTTCATTTTCATGCATTAAAGTTCTTTTCATGACTTTATTGATGTATCTCAAATTCATATGTAAAATGTTTCACTTGTTTCCTTTGCTGGGCCTTCTGCTCACCCTTCCTTTTGATGTATGTCCCCAGGTTATGAGATGCAGTAATGAGCCTAGGGTGAACATGAGGAGAAGCCTTTCAAGTGTTTAAGAAGAAATTTTTTTTGTTTCATGTTTTATGTTCCTTGTTTCCAAGACACTAAACCTTAAAGATCCTCAGTTCCGTGTAATGGAATGAAAAGTTATGTTATAAAAAGACGGGATGCTATAGTTGGTATCAAAGGATGGTTTAGTTATTTGTGGAAATTAGGATATAAAAACTCTATGAGGAACCCTATAGAAAATTTTAATATAGGAAATCTTCCTGGTATTTTGGTGAGTATTGAGTAAGGGGTTGCCAAGCAAATACATCCCTGTCTGGATACGAGCGGGTAGAGGTGGCTCTGGCACAGATGTACATAGGGGTAAAACCCGAAAACACCGCTTTGAGCTAGACTCGAACGGGAACTGGTACACGACAACGGGCCTTGCTGCACTCTTGGTTACGACACTCCCGGGGGATATGCTTTGGTAAATTCATAAGCTTGGTATGAACCATTGTTAAAAGAACAAAGATAAAATAAAATAAAGGTTCACATAAGAATATATGATCATTCATAACCTAGATGGGAACCTAGGAGATCACAAGTTAGGGTATACCTTTCATATACAAGTTATCCTTATATGCTTTCAGTTCCTTTTCATGATTATTAGCTAAGTACTTAAGCCCCTAATTATGCTTTCTCTTCTTACTTAATGGTGAGAAATGTAAGAACATGTTCCGACAACCAATGTGATAGGAAATGCGACGATTTTCGTATTAATATGATAGGGATGATTAGGGGATTAAAATATGATTATTATTTTGGAAGACGTTCATTATTTTGGGAACCATATTTGATCGAGGTAAATAGATTACTACGATATTTTCATTGAGGAGTAAGGTTGACTTATATTTTGAAGAATCGATGAATTTAAGGTGAACTTATAGTAATTTTGGTCACTTATGGGAATGACTAACCTATCTTGGGTAAAATATGTTTAGGTTAGCTACTTTTTTTATAAGATGTTAGGAGTGGTTGATGTTGTCTGGAGATGAACAATGAAGTTGTTTTGGAATACTATGTTATCAAATCCTTATTGTATTTGGGTTTCAATCTTAGTTTGGTTTGTTTTGAGGAATTTTAAGGACCGTTATTTATGGAATGGTCTATGATGAACTTTGGGTAGTACCATGGAACTTTGATGATTTAAAAGTAGTTTCCATTCCTATGGGATTCTTTCTTTTTGAAGAGTTGTTTTACCTTAACCTTTCTTTTTTTGGGATAATGTTTAAAGATAGAAGAAATAGATAGTTAATCTTTTGTAGATTATGTGATTCTATAGAAGATGATTCTTGTGCTTTTATGAGACCAAGTGTTTTTGAATTCTCATCATTTGGAGAAAAGATTAGTGTTGGTAGGGACTTGTTAAAGGATGAAACTCTACTTGAAGGTAGGTATATTTTCTTATGTTTTTGTTCTATGTGGTAAATGAAATCCTCAAAATTATGAAAAGAAACGTAAAACAAAAATGTTGTTGGTTTAAGTTTCCTACTAGGAAATCAAAGACCATTTACACACATCATAAGTTTGGGATTTTCTCATGGTTAACTTTCTCCTAATCATGTTCTCTATCACTCTCCCTCAGAAATTGACCCTTTGTTTTTTCCTCCATGTCCATGTTTTCCTACTTGGAACCCTAGTGTGGGTTAACTCGGGTGACCATTGTACTTCCCTTTCTTTATTTTAAAGTAATAGTTTTACTGACTCCTTTTCCGATGTGGGACTTTCAATGAAATTTCAAAACCCAATTTTAAAATTGCGAGGACGCAATTTCTTAAGGGGGGAAGATTGTAACAACCCGAAATTTTTAAATAAATTTTGTTCCCTAATTTTATGTGTTATTGTTATACTCAACAAAAATGTTTTATTTGATAAACATGATTATAATTAAAATGAGATCAGTGGGTTTTGACTATTATATAACCATCGGTCAACATGACCGCTGTGAAATAAATGTTTTGATTATTGTCTCTAAATATAAGTAATCTTGGTTATTTATTATAGAAAGAAGATTCGATGGCCTCACCTAGTAGTCTTGGACCGATCGAAGCCCATCTAACAGAGCTTGGGAAGGAGGTAGCACCACTGGGCTTTGCTCTGGATCAAATCCAAGCCGAACTTCATCATGTGAAGCTGGAACGAAATCGCCTTCGTGAGAAGTTCAAACTGATAGAAATTACTACTCGGGCAATGTTGACTGAGCCGCCCCAAGCTTCTATCACCCTAGCACACCTTACTCTTAGGTCCTATGCTGGTATTATAAGGGGTTATGTAACGAGACCATAACTACCTTGTGTAATCCTTGTTTTAAATAAAAATTGGGATTTCTTCTTATGATGAAGTTTATGAATTTTGAAATGACCGGATAAATATAGTATGCATATTTCTGATGAATTTTAGAAAAAGGATATTTTAAATATGTTTATGTAAACCCTAAATAATTAAAAATGTGTAATGATTTTCAAAAAATGGTCTTCTACAATTATGTTCGGTACTAAATTTAGAGTCTAATAAGATCAACTTGATTTTTGATGAATAGTAAATTATGAATAGTGATTTTATGATTAGGATTAGTAATATGACCAAATGGATTAGTAATATCACTTAAAAAAGTTTTAAAATAATCTAGGCACCTTGATTAAGTAATGTGATTCAATAAAATAGTTAAATAACGGATTCATTAATTATTATTCAAGTATTAGTTTTTTCGGGTGAATAGTATTTTTTAATTAAAAATTTAATTAAAAATAATTAGAAAATTATTTTTATAAAAATGACTTTATTTTTGAACTCAGAGCATCGATATTATGTTATGGTAATTTTTGGGGTTTTTTCTGAAAAAAATGAATTTTCGATGATTAGTGTTTTTATTTAAAAATTAAATTAAAAATATTTAGAAAATTATTTTTATAAAATAGATTTCATTTTTGAAATCAGAGCATTGATATTTGGTTAATGTGAAATTTCGGGATTTTTCTGAGAAAGTTGAATTTTCAGTGAATAGTAAAAATATAGTTTTAGGGTTTCGGTATGTTTAATGACATCATAACGGTGTCATGATGATGTCATGAGATCTTTTGAGGGTTGGCCGGCCAAGGGTGATGAATTATTGTTTTGGGGGCCCCATGTGGCCTAACTCCATGATAAATGACAAGGGAGAGCACATGGGTTTGAGAAAAGCCCATGTGAGGTGTCCCTTGGCCATTAATGCATTGTCCCCTCACTTTCCCTATAAATACCAAGACCTCCTCTCATCCATTCGACTCCCCACTCATTCCCAACGAATTTCTTGTCTCATTACCTCCCAAGGAGTCCTCCCAAGGTGCCCCCAAGCCCTCATGGTCCCAACCTTTGAGGTTTAAGAGTTACATTTTAAGGTAAGGGATCCGACCTCTCTCTCTTTCTTTTCATGTAATCTCTTTTATGTCTTTTCTTTTATACTCCATGTTCTTATGTTGGAGGATGTTCTTTTATATTCATCCTACTGCGTATTTCATGATCATATGATGAGAGACCCCCCCTTGCTCTCATCAATTCGTTTTAAGAATTTTTAAGTGGCGCCGTTAGGCTGCCGAATTTTTAAGGGATTCTTTCACCTTCCTCGTTTTCAAGTTCTATTTTCATTCAAGTCTTTCATGTTTCTTTGTATTATGTTGGGGCATGATCTCTAAATTTATCATACTGATCTTTTATGATCATATGATGAGAGACCCCATTTTATCTCTTTAATTCAATTTTTTTGAAGTTTTATGTGGCGCCGTTAGGCTGCCGAATTTTTTAAGGGATTCTCTCACCCTTCTCTTTTTCAAAGTTCTACTTTCATGTCAAGTCTTTCAAGTTAATTTCTATTATGTTGGGGGTATGATCTCTATATATATCATACTATACTCTTATGTTCATATTATGAGAGACCCCATTTGATCTCTTCAATTTAGTATTTTGATGTTTTAAGTAGCGCCGTTAGGCTGCTGAATTTTTAAGTGGTTCTTCACCCTTCTCGTTTTGAAGTTCTACTTTCATGTCAATTATTTCAAGTTCCTTTTTGTTATATTGGGGTATGATCTCTATATCTATCATACTGGACTCTTATGTTCATATGATGAGAGACTCTATTTGATCGCTTCAATTCAGTATTTTGAAGTTTTAAGTGGCGCTGTTAGGCTGTCGAATTTTTAAGTGGTTCTTCACCCTTCTCGTTTTGAAGATCTACTTTCATGTCAATTCTTTCAAGTTCATTTTTGTTATGTTGGGGAATTATCTATATATCTATCATACTGAACTCTTATGTTCACATGATGAGAGACCCTATTTGATCTTTTCAAATCATTTTTGTTGAAGTTTAAGTAACGCCGTTAGGCTGTCGAACTTTCATAAGAGAAATCTAATTTTTGTCTTCCTTCCATGTTTTTCATTTCAAATGGTATGTCCTTGAAATTTCATTACCATGATCATGTATCATTCTTATTCTGTCCATATACTGTTTTATGGGTCATTTTTGAATGTTTGACTCATTTTCCCTCTCTTTTTAAAACCTCATAACATACCCGTTATGCTGCAGAATTTCCATCTCAAAATGTCTCTCTCTTTTTCTAAAGTTCTTTTATATTATTAAGTGAATACTCAAAGATCTTTCTTCTAAAGGGGTATTCACATATATACCAAAATGTTCTATTTTAAATTCTGGGATTTACATACATGAGACCCACCTTCCTTTTCTGTGGGTTTTAAAGTGACGTAAAGATCATGTTTTTAAAGCAGTTTTTAAAACGTTATGATTATGAAATGAAACCCATTTATTTTATTCTATGTGGGTTATTTATGAAATGTTTGATGATGATATATGTGGCTCAAATGATAATAAAGGCAAATTTAAGGGTGCGCCCTGATAGCGCTTCAATGCATTGGGTAATGATGTAACCACTAGAGATTACAATTTTAACGATGCCTTGGTGAAAAACCTTGGTAATTTTTAACGACACCTTGGGGATGGACCTTGGTGAAACGAAACGATTGTCAATATTAAATGTTGCAGCCACATCTTAAAGTTATGAAAAAGTTTTATTTTTACTATGATATGCCTCATGATTTCATTTTCATGCATTAAAGTTCTTTTCATGACTTTATTGATATATCTCAAGTTCATATGTAAAATGTTTCACTTGTTTCCTTTGCTGGGCCTTCTGCTCACCCTTCCTTTTGATGTATGTCCCCAGGTTATGAGATGCAGTAATGAGCCTAGGGTGAACATGAGGAGAAGCCTTTCAAGTGTTTAAGAAGAATTTTTTTTTGTTTCATGTTTTATGTTCCTTGTTTCCAAGACACTAACCCTTAAAGATCCTCAGTTCCGTGTAATGGAATGAAAAGTTATGTTATAAAAAGACGGGATGCTATATTCAACCTCATGGAGGCTTCCTACATACCCTGCCTAGGGGGCAGGGATCAAAGTCCACGTAGTTTGAATGGGAGCACCGGATCTCGGGGGTCTGTTGCTGATCAGGCCTGAACCTCATTGAGGCTTCCTACGTATCCTCATGGTAGGGAATCAAAGTCGTCGTAGTTCGCATTGGCTTGGGGCTTACGCTCTGAGGCAGCCCAGAATGATGTGTTGGGACTACACACTAAGGAGGCCTTGGGCGATGGATTGGGGCTTACACTCTGAGGAAGCCCATAAGAGGATGTCATGGTTGATGCTTACTCTAAGCCCACGTGAGTCATGCTCGGTGTGAGAAACAAGACGTAGTAGGGACCAGAGGATCACGTCACGAAATGTGCGTCTGTGAGAAGTGGAGTGGGGATTATGCATGATGGAGGCCCATAAAGTTGGGGCTTACTCCGAAATGTATGCCCAAGGTGTCTTCCTCATGTCTGTCCATGAGGGAATCTGATCACATTGGTGGGTTCAGGAACATAGTGGGGGCCAATGCCTATGCACAAGTGCACAAGCGTGATAACTCCAAGGGCATTGGAATCAGTTCGAACAATGTGACATGAAAAGCTTGAATTACATGCCCGACATTTGGAACATAATGAGGGTGCCATGAAAATAGAGGATAAATGTTTATCGTGTTCGAAACACAGCATCCATATCACATTAGCCTGAAATGGGGACAAACAAATGAGGGTCGACTATTGACCGTGTTCGAAACACAGGACCTGACTCAAAGTGTTGTCAAAAGTTTTCTGGGGCGTTGGCCCAGGACGGTGGCTGAGCCGATGCGGCATGGGACAAGGCCATTAGGGGGTCCATTTGGGCATGTAAGTTGTTGAAGATCCGAATTAAGGATGTGAAACACATAGAGGTGGAGTGATGGAATGTTTGAACGGATTCCAGCACTATTGAAATTATGCCACGGTAGACTTGGAATGAGGCATCTTATTCTTGGAGCATAAAGAATCTCTTACAAGGAGCAAGAGGCATCCAATTTTTGAATGATAGGGAATGCTATAGTTTATAGTCATGTAGAGAGGACTGTTTCCATATAGTTTAATGCCATATGGATAGAACGAGGGCCATACAGTTTAACATCATGTGGTTAGGATGATGGTCATACAATTTAGCATCATGTGGTTAGGACGTCTAGGTAGGAAATACCTAGAAATAGTTGGTGTGGGAATTACAAAAGGGCGACCCTTTTTAGATGAACATAGAATATGGAGCTAGGAAATGGGGTTATAGGAGAGTCATGAGGAGTACCTCGACTCATGGAATGTATAGGATGGATGTTGGAGTGACATAAGGGTGCAATAGAAAATATGGTTGAACAACCCCGAAAAGTCTGTGGTGAGACTCTCCATTTTTCATGGGGGTTAGTGTCAGTAGAGAATAGACCGGCCAGGAGGGCCGAGAGCGTAGCCCGACACTTAGCCCGAGCGGGGGCTGTGGGGGTGCAACCCCTACGTTATGGACCAATGTGTGTATGGTGTTTTCTACATGGGGCGGGCCGCGTAGGAGCTGACCACGAGGAGCCAGCCACGAGGGACTGGCCGCAGAGGACTAGCCGCATGAGGTTCGCATTTTGGTTGTCCATGAAGGGTGTCCGAGGAGGAGTCGGCCATGAATGAAATGGTCGTGAAGGAGGTTGTTCATGAAGGAGGTTGTCCGAAAACGAAATGGCCACGAAGGAGGCTGTCCACAAAGGATGTTGTCTGTAAAGGAGGATGTCGGCCGTCCTACTTCGCAC
Source organism: Viscum album (assembly GCA_963277665.1). NCBI lineage: Eukaryota > Viridiplantae > Streptophyta > Magnoliopsida > Santalales > Viscaceae > Viscum > Viscum album. The sequence continues at coordinate 288,111,350 of OY728126.1, read as the reverse complement.
CCATAGAGGGGTTCCCACCTCCATTTTTCAAATGACATTGGTCTATAGATGGGGTGGCTGTGGAGGGACTTTCAGTGACGGAAATGGACGGTGTGCGCTGGCCGTAGAGGGGCTGTCCGTGAAGGAGGAGGCCGCGAAAGAGCTGGCCGCATGTGGTTCGCGATTTGGTGTCTCCCCTATGCAGAAGAGTGCATTGGCCAACGATATGGGGTCCATGGGTGGTCGCATAACATTACCACTGTGAGTGATTTCTCCAGCATCTCCCCACGGGTTTTCACATTTCCTTCCTCTCCTTCTCTTCATCTCTTTTTGGTGCCCCACATTGATTATTTATAGAGCCACAAATTGGATGGGCACAAGGCCTTTGCTGAAGCCCATGAAGGAATCCCAATCTGCAGATGACTTGGTCAACCAGAGATTTCTGGAACCGAGATCCGCATAATTTCTCCGTTGTTGTGAACCTATCCACTTTTGTCATAGAAACAACAGTGGTCCATGGCTACATAGGCGGTCCGCCTCTGTTTCACGAATGACGGCATGCGCGGAATGGGCAGGTTGGTGCGTTTCGTGGCGATGGACCGACGTGGTGTCCATTCTGCTCCGCGCCTGTGGAGGATCTCAGCCTCTATCTCATGAATGAGGCTGGTCCGAAGAGGGGAGAATTTTGCTGAACTGGCCACCTAACACTTGGGCTGGTCTGAGGACTGGTTAGTCCTTTTCCAATTTTGAGTATTGGCCTCCTTACTTTTCCCAATTTGTTGAAGGGAATTGGGTAAAAATTCTCTCTTGAATGAAAGGGATCATTATCTTTATTTTCAGATTTTTCAGGACCCTACAATAATTAATTAAATAAATGATATAGTTATATTGTAATGAACTAAAAAAATTTTCATCTATTATTAAATTAATTTTTTTATCATTTAGGAGGATATAGAACATATGTAACGAGTCGGGACTCAATATAATAGATTTTTATTCTAACTTTTCTATATCTTTTGAATAATGTGATAATCGACACACTTTTTTGTTTATAGAAAACATAGGGACATATTATATAAATAATTTCCTAAAATTCATGTCTCTCACAAATCAATTTCTTGTACACTCCATTAATTTCTTTTTGATTAAAATTTTACTCAAGTCACAATATTTATTCTTTAAAAATTTATTCTAAATGTTTTAAATTATTTTCTTATTTTTTCTATTTTCAAGAAAAAATAATTTATGGTAAATTTTTATATGGTTTTTAATGATGTATCATTTTCCCTTTACTCTATAAATTATTATATTTTTAATGTTTTCAAAAGAAATTTTTTTTCTAAAAATTTGTTAGAATATAATTTTTTTTATTTAATAAAATACCAATTATTATAATGGTTATTATGAAAATGAAATATTCTATGTGTATAATTAATTTTAGTGTTATTGTATATTTTTTGATGATCGGTGGGACCTATATGTCAATTGAAATCATTAGTTTAATATAAGTTCTCGAGAGAAGACCTAATTGAATTAATCATGAAGGTTATTTATTTATATGTGTAACTAGATTTGATTGAATGAGTTACACAACGACTTTTTATCAAGATATCTTTATGGTTTTCATATATTACGTTAGGGGTTTAATGTAGAAAATTTATTTCAAAATAAAACAACTCATTTTCAATGTTTTTTATCATCTAGAGGTAAAATGTTTTATTTATGAAGAATTAATCACATCTGTTATCTTGTTTTCCGAAGTGAAATTCGTGATTATAATTTTTCAAATACTAATTATAAAAAAATATTAAATTTTTGGGATTTTAAAAATATTTACTGATGAATTAATAGATCATTTAAAATCAAATTTTATTTTTGAAAAGGGAAATCATTCATATTTATGTTTATCTTATCAATTTGAATAACAGATATCCATTATTTTTATATAAAATATAGGTCATTATTCTTTCAGTCCATGTGTTCAAATATTTTAATCATGTTACTTATAAAATGTTTGGCATTATAGCCTAGTTAATGGTGAAAAATAAAAAATGAGGATTAATATATCATGAACCAAATAGGATTTTTAACATAATAACATAATTAATGGAACCAATTTACATTCTACGATTATGTTCCCTATATAAATGCACTTGTTTTCATATATCTACAAAAATATAATAATAAAATATCAGCATAATACAATAAAGTATAATCCTTATTATAAATCAGGAAATTATGGGTTGTTAATTTTATAGTATGGTAGCCAGTGTTGGAGAAAATAAGTATATGACTTCAATGATAGTGTTTATATTCAAAGAAAATAAAATTGTACCAAATAAAATATTTAATGAACCCAAATCATGATACATTCTCATCTTATTCCCTTCTTTGAATTTATATAATCCTCGTGTAGCCTTTGGCATAATATATCTGGAACATGAATCTTATTTGATCCCTCATTATATCACCTGCATAGAAACTAATACTATAAAACATCATGACCATTATACGTATAAAAATATATTGATTAAAAATAACTTTGATTGACAATGACTATGGTCTATTAAATCCAAAAAAACCTATTATATTAATTATTAAGGGTATGTTTATTTATGATAATCATTATTAGTCTTCTTTTTTTTATTTATGTATTCGATTATAAAAAATGAAAATAATTTCATTGAATGAGAAAATAGAATGTGTTTAGAGAAACAAAAGGAATAATTCTTATTATGTATAATGACTAACCTGACATAAATCAAATTAAAATTCCATTAAATAATCTAATTTAAATTACAAATACATTTTAGAATAATGAAAAAATATCTTAATGAATTTGCAAATAAATCATTATTTTGAACTCAAATAATGAAGAAACTTCAATAATGATGGATAACATAAGGAAGATATAATATATAGAGCCTAAAAATGTTAGAGTGATGTATAATAAAAAAAATATTTCACTAATCAGTTATAGAAGATGTCTACAAGAAAACATCACTATATATTGTATTGAAAATGATTTTTACAACCAATGTTTTATTCTTTTAATATTTATCTAATTAAAGTACATATCAAAAATGATATGTTTTTTTAAATAGTTATTAAATATTAACCCTCAAACTATATATCATTCAAAGCTCCTAACACAAAATAGTTGTTATTCAAACATAATACCATATATGATTAATTTTATGATATCCTTTTAAAATATTTGATCAATTATTCTCCTAATTAACACTGATATCAACAAAATTTCATAATTTACAACACATTCACTTATTATGTATTTATTGTTTCAGTAATAGTTATAGTGTTTACATATTTTAGTATATAAAGATCACCCATTTTTCATTATTCCAAGTACATTTGAATGATCATAGGTTGATGATACATTGCTTTCCAAAAATTAACACTATAGTGAAAAAATATATATTCCACATGGATTCATAAAGAAGTTAAAAACCTATTATTGAGTCATAATTCATGAAAAAATTCTAAATTTGTATACTAAATGAATAATATAGTTATAAAATTATAATAATCATCAATTCTAATTAACAAAATCAAAGAAATTTAAACCGTACCACTATTTAAATGAGTCATTTCTTTGTAAATGAGTAAAATATGGCTAATAATAAAATAAAGTTCACATATAAATTAAAATATATATAACTAAGTCATTGGTATTTTGTAGAAAATATATATAATATATATTCATGTTATTAGTAATTTATTATGGATTGAATAATGAACTCGTCATATTATTAGAAGAAATATCAAATCAAATATAGAATAGCCCTAAAATATTTGCTTTTTCATCCTTTAATATTTTATTATTAGCTTCTATTAAATGAATCCCCATATCTAGTGGGAGTTTCATTTAATTGAATAATATTTTTAGATATTGGGATATTGGAATTCTTACTAGATATAGACATTCCCTAATCCATGGGGTCTTTAAATTGAAATTATGTAACAAGAATATAAGATTAATGAATATTATAATCCAATTGGGGTCTTGATGTCATCTCACAATATATGTATTATACCATTCCAATACTACATTCAATGATTATAGACACACTCATATAAATAAATTTTAAAGGTATATATCATAAATCAAATTAAATAGTTGATAAATAAATTAATCTTTTCTAACAACTTTGGAATGAATTTATAATCCCCTAATGTTTGTAGCCACTTAATAAAGAAACCCCCATGAGAGATTTGTAGAGTAAGAAATTATTTATTCATTAGATATGGGAATATAAATCCCATATTTTAAATTCAACATTATAATATTAATAAGAACCCTATATATTTAAATTATATAAAAATAAATGGACTTCTAATTAAAATTATAATAAAAACATGGTAAATCATAAGAAATATTCTATGTATTGAATCATAATTTCAAAAATATTTTTATAATAGATTCTATTTTTTCAAGAATTTGAATAATCCTTTAAATTAAAAAAAATCCACAAAAAACAAATATTTCATTTATGAAAATTACTATGAATCAACTTTTTTATTTTCATTTATATAAGTTATCATTGTTAAATATTGTCACCAAATTCTGTGAAAAAATATTTAATAAAGCAGTTAAACATAGGGAAAATTAATAAAATATCTATATAAATATATAAGTATTATTTTTTAATAAGATTTACACCTTAAATAATATAATCATATAAACTACACTTCCTTGGTTCCATTCACCCACAAAATAACTTTAGGATAATTTTATATTCATAATATTTACTTGAATTCTACATCGATCAATAATAAAGAGAAACCATATATTCTCACTAATCCAAACATTTTGAGCACTCCAACATTACTAAAATATAACCAAAAAATTACAAACTACAATCTTCATTTCCTTGAGTTCCTAGTCCCAATAAAATACCAGTCATAGAATACATATGGTTAAATCCAAATATGATATCTAATGAGGAGGATTAAGTCACATTTGAACACATTCATGTTTATTTCTTCTTATAAAACATTAAAATCATTACCAAAAATATATAATTTAGACATAAGTAAATTCACTATCATAAAGTTTTATTATAATTATGGAAAACCATATTTAACCTTCTTTCCAACCTATGGGAAATTTAATCGTCGCTCATGCATATGTTCAGACTATCATCTCCAAGAACTGATACTTTTCATTTTTCACTATCATATCTCAAGGATTTAAATAATGATGTATTTAATAAATAAATATTAATTTCCTATTATTATTGTGATTATAAATTTTTTAGACATTTGACTAATTTTTTCCTTCTAATCAATTAGGAAAATGTAAACGTTACTCATGTGTCCATACAAACTTCTATCTACATTAGATGATGTGACTAATTATTTAATACCCCCTTTCAAGAATGGTGTTAAAATTATATATAATCTATAAAAATAAAATTATCACTTTTTAAATATTTTGTGGATGATGGAACCTTGTCCCCCTTGACCATTATTAAGTCATCAAATCTACCTTTTATATTATTAACCACAAGAACTCCAAAAGAAAAATTAAATAATAAAAAATTAACTAAAAAATAAAATATAATAAAAAATAAAATATATGATATATAGATAGTGAAATGAAATTAAAAATTAATTATTCCATTATAAAATTTATATTTTTTATCATTCAATAGGATATTGAACATATATATCGATTCAGGACTCAATATAATGTATTTTTCATCTCACTTTTCCTTCCGTTATGACTTATGTAATATTCAAAAAATTCTTTGTTAACAAAAAACATAGGTATAGATAACATAATTAATTTCCTAAAATTCATGTATTTGACCAATCCATTTCATGTTCACTGCATTTATTTCCTTTGGATTCAAAAGTTACTCCAATCCCAATAATTTTTCTTTAAAACCTTATTCATAATGTTTAAAATTATATTCCTTATATTAATAGTTTCATTAAAAATATTTATTAATTTTAGTATATATATATATAATATTTTATTATATTTTCAACAAAATTTTACATTATTTATGATGGATTAAAAATTCAGGCTTTTAATGTTTTCAATTTGGGTTAATTTTTACTATATATATAATAGTGTAAATTGAAGGCTTTTTTACATTTATCATATTGCCACCATTTTCCACTACTAAATATGTTATCCATTATAAATAATAATCTAAAATCATATAATGTTTTTATAGAAGATTCATTTTTCCACTATTCTATGAATTTTTTTATTGTTAATTTTCTCAAAAGAAAATACTTTTTTTCAATTTTTTTAATTTAAATTTTATTATTGATTAAAACGCTAATTAATATAATAGGATCTTGTCTCGCCTTCACTAGGATGAGAGAAGGGACAACGTATTTCCAAAACATTCTTTCCTAATTTTGAAGAAGAGATAATGACACACGAGACCTGCATTTAATAGGACCCAAAGTGGGGAATAGCACCAAGGGTATATAAACACACATAAAATTGATGGAAATAGAATTTTTATTTAGTATGATCAGGATATAAAATATTAAATCCCAAAAATAAAATAAGTGGGAGTAAAAGTAAATAAAAAACAATCCATTTCCATATGAATGTTCCAAAAATAATGTGGTAATAGTATATAAATCATCAAAGGGAAGTACAAATCAAAATGAAAAAAACAAAAAACATCCACGTTCCCGACATCCGAGCTAATATGGTCTGGCATTGTCACTTAAATCCTCCCAGAACCCTAAATGTAGTTATATATATGTATAGTGTAACATCCCAAGTAAGTAATGAATAAATAGATATTTTTATCTATGTCTATTAATGAACTAGATAGTGTTTTAGTGGCTTAAAATGAAAATAAATCCAATCTTAAGCATTGAATACACAAATATTTTTAAAAGATTGTTTTACTTCCTTTTGATGGAAATCCATTTTTAAATATACCTTTTGAAAAATTTTTAAGCTATTTTTGTCAAAAGAAACTTATTAATTATGATTGGTACATTAAAATTTACTTTGTGTGAATTTTTGGTATTTTTCTGACAATGTTCATTTTTTAATGAATAGTGAAAAATACTGCATTTTACATCAAAACTGCTTCTTAATCTAATTTATTTATATGATTAGATTATCTTTTGAATTGGTATTAATGTGTAATCTGAATATATTTTTACCATTTAATCCAATTGTGGTCATTGTAATCAATTTCACTTTGAAATTAGACTTAAACTAGTGTCAATCTTTTGATACTTATTGTTTTATAAAAACACGCTATTTACTCTAACATCGGGAATTAATTATTAAATTAATTATTGTGAATTATATGTTTTTAATTTGGTTAAATATACTTCATTTTTTAATTCGGAATATCAAATATAGCTTAGGATGAATTTTTTGTAATTTTATGAAAAACTTCAATTTTTGATTAATAGTGAATCCACTAAGTGGTACTTATAAAAAATGATTTTTCCATTTAAATGAAATATTTACATCATTGTGTTTTGAATTTCAAAAAATCCAACATACATGGTTGTCATTAAGAAGTAACATGTGGTTCTATGAGATTAAAATAATTTTTTGGTGAATAGTAACTTATTAAGTTTTTAATCGCGATTAGTGGTAATTAGTGTAGTTTAAGGTAAAAATAATGCTTTAATAAAAGGAGATGAGCTTGACACATGTCCTACCCTATTTGGTTGTGTCATGTCCTACCAATACAAGCCATGGGTCAACTTGGGGACCCCATGGAGCCACTTTGGTTGGGAAATGACATAAATAACTTTTTATTTAATTTAAAAGTAAAAATGACACAAACATCATATGTTTTACAAAAAAAAATTTTACATGGGGTTATAAAGATCAGATTTTTGATTATAAATATTCATTAGAAATCTAAAAATATTTCATACATCATAGTATTTTTTTTATAATTTTTAGACATTAAATATATTAAATTAGTTATGACATCATGATGATGCAGCGATGACCTCATTATTTAACGATTTAAATAAAATGGAAAGTTAATGTAAAATATAAAATCTACACATGTCCAAAACCTATTGGATGAGTCGATTTCGAACACTTATCACCTTATACTTGAATTATATCAATTTGGGACCATTTAAATCGGAAACTCATTTTCAAATAAAGTAATATTTCTTTACTTTCCAAGAGTGACCCTCCTCTCCTCTTATAAAAGGCCCCCACCTCTACCTCCTTTCCCACACTCCCAAAGACTTTGGATCGGACAACACCTGCCCATTTTGTCTCTCCACTTCCCTCTCATACTCCTTGAAGCCTCACTTTGGGCAGATGTCCTCCCAAGGAAGCTTTTGAGCTCAAACCAAAGGGAGTTACCCGATTTTAAGGTAATGCCTTCTTTTGAGTCCTTTTGTTTTGTTTTGCTTCTCCAACCCCCTAAACTCTTTTTATTATTTACATTTGTAATAACTCCAGTATCCTCAATATACTAGGATATTGTTATAATATGTATTCGAGCTACACTTACACACACCTACATCTAATGGTTAACGAACATACTGTTTCCGTGGATGGTGAATTTAAGCCTCCCAAAACGATGATTGTTCAACTTTCTTTTAATACTTTAAAAGGTGGAAATTAAGATGTAACTATATTTATATATGATATATAATATGTTTATGTTTTCCTTAAGCTTCTGTATTTTTCTTTTTGGTCATACCTTTATGGTTTCCATTATGGGTAAACGAGATATCTTCATTTAAGGAAGTGCGGACTACCGCCCCCTCAAAGTGATTTGATTCGTTAAATACCATATGTGGGACGTATAAAGGATGGAACTATGATATTATATATGATATTATACTGGAATTATAATATACCTTTATATCATTATGATTCCATTCTATAAAATACGAAATAGAAATGAAAGAAGCGTTCATGCGTACGTACGACTTACCGACTCCACGAACGGTGCATTTCATTTCTTACCTCTAAATGATTATGTAATATTATAAATGCATGCATGTACTGGATATATATGAAATATATGATATCTACATCATGAATACCATTCTGGATATAATGGATACATGAACAACATGTAATAATAAAGGGATTATTTTTAACTCAAGTACCAATGATCGTTAAAACGACCTTTTTTAACTTAAATAATTACATTGTGTTCATGACATGGTAATAAGTGATATAAAATGAATAATGAACTTGAAAAAGGTTCTTAAGAAAGTATAAATTAACTCAAGTTAATTATTCAGGACATTAATGAACAATCGAGTCAAGTCGGACCCAAGGTATGGGACTTCGTCTCAATCTCCTTTCATAGAGGCATATTTTATTTTAAACACAACTTTCTTTTATACGGTGTATAAACCCCTTTTACTTTTATGTTTATCCAAAAGGAATCTATTTTATATGAAGCGTTTTACTAAATGACAAAAGGGAATGTTTTTGTCGTACGTATGCGGCGACAATTACTTCTCCTCCGCCGTGACCGTTATTTGAGTTTCGGCTTCCTCCACAAGCCATACCTTCTTTTTAAAAGAAAAATAAATTCCATGTTTTAATTTTCTTTTATTTCGGTATTGAAAAAGGTTTTAATAATGTTTTTATATCAATGTGTTGTATTGATATCTTGTGATTGAAAGGTGGAAATTTTATGTTTCCTTTATGCATGTTTTATGTGATACGATTATGATGAGGTTTTTGGGAATTATTATGAAGACAGGTGGTTCTGTGATAAACTAAGGGAGGGTGAGACCGATATAGCTCTCCAATGCATTGGGTAATGCGAAGGAGTGAAATGTTAAGGTTTATCCGAAAAGATTTAGGGAATATACTGTGATGGGTATTCCAAACGTAACCAAGAGGGTTACTCCCTACGTAAGAATGTTATGAATGCCTCAAGTTACCTTTATGTCTTTTGATTTCTATGATTTATTCATGATTTTATGAGGCATGTTAATGTGCTTATGTTTTATGTGTAATGTATGATCTCATCCTTATGTATATATGTACCCATGTTTCCTTTCCATATTTTTATATCCCTTACTGAGCTTTTTATGCTCATCCCTAGTTTTTTAAAATGTTTTTCACAGGACAAGGGAAAGATACATGATATGATGATAGTGTCAAGGAAGTGTCAAGAAAGAATCCATGTTTATTTTAAATATGTTTCCTTTGATGGGAATGATAAATACTATCTTTATGTAACCACTTTGTTTAAATGTGGAATGTAATGCATGTTTTATGATCTAATTTTCTAAAACTCTGAACCCAAAAAGATCCTCAATGTGTAATATTTTAATAACTCAAGATTAAGTAAGGTTTAAGGCTGGGGCATTATAGTTACTATCAAAGGTCGGTTTAGATAAATTTAGGTGCTAGAATTCTATTAAATGATTATCCAAAAATATTTTTTCTGAAATGATATAGCATTTGAATATTACCATGTTTCTTCATCTAAGACATGTTTGTTCAGAATGGTTTTCCATAGAGGAAATAGGGAAGCAGTGCTAGGAAGGCATACAGAAAGAAATAACCTTCCGAATCAGCATCCCGAGATGGTCAGAATTGGAACTGAACAGTTTGTTGCAGTGATGGCACAGTTGACTCATGCGATAAATGGCGGTGGTATCCATGCACGAGATCAGCCAGACCAACTGCAGAGGAACACATCAGTGGTGGAACATTTCATGAGGCAACATCCCAAATCATTAAGAGGATCATCTGGACTTGTGCTAGCTGAAGGGTGGATTAAAGCACTGGAGAAGATTTTCGATGTCATGGGGTGTTCAGACAATTAAAAGGTTAGTCTTGCTATTACCTTTTGGAGGGTGAGGCAGATCAGTGGTGGTCGATGGTTAAAAATATCTGGGACGCTGATGAGATTGATGCTCTCGACTGGGATGAATTCAAAGGTATGTTTCTTGAGAATTATTTTCCTAAGGCTGTTCGACTTAGGATGGAAAATCAATTCTTGGAATTGATGCAAGAGGAAGACTCAGTGTCTACCTATGAAGAAAGGATCACTCGATTGGAAAAGTATGCACCAAATTTTATCTGAGACCTTGATAGTACAATCATTCGTTTTTACTCAGGATTAATGCCAAAATATCGAAGGGCAATAGTTTCTCGTGAGTTTAAAAGTTATGAAAAGCTTGTTCGATGTGCTGAGAAGGTGGAAATGGAGTTTGCCGATGACCATGTGTTCTATAACAACCAGCAGAAGAAGAGACCGAGGTGGCAGGAGAAAGGTAAGAATTCTTCAAAAAAGTCTGATGGTAATAAAACTAAGTTTCCAGTTTGTGATAAATGTGGCAAAAGGCATGCTGGGGGAATGTATTCTGAATTCTGGAAAGTGCTACCGATGTGGTAAGATGGGACATAAGGGTCGTGATTGCACTAAAAAGGATCAAGGTGAAGGTAAGACCAAATTTGATTTATAGTTAGTGAAATGTTATAAGTGCAATGAGATGGGTCACTATGAAAACGAGTGTCTGAAATAGAGATTGAGTGATGGGAATCAGTTAGACTACAAGCAGAAAGGGGTGGTGAAATCTTTTGAAACTACTTCGACAGACGCCGGGCCATCAAATGAAGTTGTATTAGCTCCAGGGAGCTCAGTTTTTTTCAAAGATTGACTTGAGATCGGGGTACCATAAGCTAAAGGTAAAAGAGGCCGATATTCTGAAGACCACGTTCCGTACAAGATATGGCCATTGTGAATTTTTTGTTATGCCTTTTGGGATAACCAATGCACATGCTATATTCATGGACTTAATGAATATAATTTTCCATGAGTTCTTGGATAAGTTTGTGGTGGTTTTCATTGATGATATTTTGGTGTTTTCTAAAAGTAAATAGGAGCATGAAAGAAATTTAAGGGTTATCATGCAAACCTTAAAAGAAATGAAATTGTATGGGAAATTCAGCAAGTGTGAGTTTTGGTTGCAACAAATTTCTTTCCTTGGCCACATTGTTTCTAAATATGGGATAACTATTGATCCTGCAAAAACAAAAGTTGTGGAAGAATGGCCAAGACCCACAAATGTAACTGAGATTCGTAGCTTCCTTGGTTTGGCAGGCTATTACCGAAGGTTTGTTAGAAATTTTTCACGGTTGTCTAGTCCAATGACTAAGATAACTCGGAAGGGTGTTAAGTTTATCTGGACAAAAGAATGTGATGATTGTTTTCAGGAATTGAAAAGAAGATTGGTGAATGCTCCAGTTTTGGCACTACCTTCCAGGAATGGTGAGTTTGTTATCTAAAGTGATGCTTTATTGAAAGGACTTGGTTGCATCCTAATACAGAATGATCAGGTAATTGATTATGCTTCACGAAAGTTGAAAACTCATGAGGTAAATTACCCAACACATGATTTGGAATTAGCTACTGTTGTTTTTGCTTTAAAATTTTGGAGGCATCATTTGTATGGAGTAAAGTGTGAAATATATACCGATCACAAAAGTTTAATGTATATATTCACTCAAAAAGAATTGAACATGAGACAAAGGAGATGGCTGGAATTAATCAAGGGTTATGATTGTACAATTCATTACCATCCAGGAAAAGCAAATAAAGTGGACGATGCTTTGAGTCGAAAAAGTAATGCTTCATTAGCAATGTTGCATTTGGAACGTGATCCTTTGGTTAAGGATTTGATGAACTTTGGCATAGAAGTTGTTGGTGCAGGATGTTCTACTGTTTTGTTTCAGGTATCAGTGATATCATCTCTATCAGATAGAATCAAGCAAGCACAGAAGCAAGATAGTGAGTTGCAGAAAAAGGTAGAGCTGGTTCAGAAAGGTAAGTTGCCTGAATTCAACATTGATAATGATTGCGTTTTGAGATTTGGGAAGAGATTGTGTGTGACTTGTGATTCACAGTTGAAGAGGGAGTTGTTATGTGAAGCTCATAGTTCTCCGTTTTCAGTTCATCCTGGCAGTACTAAGATGTACAGAGATCTGCGGGAGTATTACTGGTGGGATGGAATTAAAAGAGATATTGCTGATTTTACTGTGAAGTGTTTGACATGTCAACAGGTTAAAGCGGAGTGGCAGATACCGAAAGGGATGCTTCAGCCTTTACCAGTGCCGGAGTGGAAATGGGAGAATATATCTATGGACTTTGTTGTGGGATTACCGAAGACATCTCGAGGTAATAATGAAATCTAGGTTATTGTAGATCGCTTGACTAAATCTGCTCATTTCCTTGCTATACGAGATACTTTTTCCCTGTATCAACTTTCTCGTTTGTATCTTAAAGAGGTAGTCAGGTTACATGGAGTTCCTCTCTCCATTGTGTCTGATCGTGATCCCAGGTTCACTTCTAAATTTTGGAAAGGCCTTCAGAAGTTGTTGGGTACTGAATTAAATTTTAGTACAACTTTTCATCCTCAATCAGATGGGCAGTCAGAACGAACAATTCAGACCTTGGAGGATATGCTACGTTCTTTCTCTATGGATTATCAGGGAAGTTGGGACCAACATCTTTCTTTGGTTGAATTTTCATGTAATAATAGTTTTCATTCCAGTATACAGATGGCACCATTTCAGGCAATATATGGGAAGCGGTGTCGAAATACAGCTTTCTAGGATGAAGTGGGTGAAAGGAAGTTGATGGGACCAGAATTGGTAGAAGAGATGGCAGAAAAAGTTCAGCTGATTCAGAAACACATGAGAACAGCTCAGAGCAGGCATAAGAGTTATGCGGACAACAGGAGGAAGGATCTCTCTTTTGAGGTAGGTGATCATGTTTTTCTCAAGGTTTCTCCCTGGAAAAGTGTGATGCGATTTGGTAAGAAACAAAAGTTGATTTCAAGGTTTATTGGACCATATGAAATTCTGGAGGGAGTTGGATCAGTTGCTTGCCGAGTGGCTTTACCTCCGAGTTTATCTCAGGTACACAATGTTTTTCATGTTTCGATGTTGAGAAAGTATATGCCAGATCCATCTCATGTTTTGAGTCCAGAGGTAGTTTAGCTGGAAGAGAACCTATCATATGAGGAACAACCGGTCCAGATTCATGACCATAGGGAGAAAGTGTTACGAAATAAGGTGATTAATCAGGTAAAGGTTTGGTGGAAAAACCACATGATGGAAGAGGCAACATGGGAATCTGAAAATGCAATGAGGGATAAGTACCACCATTTATTCGATAAGTAAATAAATTGTGGGGACACAATTTTCTAAATGGGGGAAGGATGTAACATCCCAAGTAATTAATGAATAAATAGATATTTTTATCTATGTCTATTAATGAACTAGATAGTGTTTTAGAGGCTTAAAATGAAAACAAATCCAATCTTAAGCATGGAATACACTAATATTTTTAAAAGATTTTTTACTGCCTTTTGATGGCAAACAATTTTTAAATATATCTTTTGACAGTTTTTTAAGCTATTTTTGTCAAAATAAACTTATTATTTATGATTGGGAAATCAAAATTTATTTTGGGTGAATTTTTGTATTTTTCTGACAATGTTCATTTTTAATGAATAGTGAAAAATGCTGCATTTTACATCAAAACGACTTCGTAATATAATTTATTTATATGATTAGATTATCTTTTGAATTGGTCTTAATGTGTAATCTGAATATATTTTTACCATTTAATCCAATGGTGGTCATTGGAATCAATTTCACTTTGAAATTTGACTTAAACTGGTGTCAATCTTTTGATACTTATTGTTTTATAAAAACACGCAATTTGCTCTGAGAGAGGGAATTAATTATTAAATTAATTAATGTGACTTGTATGTTTTGAATTTGGTAAAATAGACTTCATTTTTTGAATTCGGAATATCAAATATAGATTAGGGTGAATTTTTGGTAATTTTCTGAAAAACTTCAATTTTTGATGAATAGTGAAACCACTCAGTGGTACTTATAAAAACGGATTTTTCCGTCTAAATGAAATTTTTCCATCATTGTGTTTTGAATTTCAAAAATCCGACATACATGGTTGTCCTTAAGAAGTAAAATGTGGTTCAATGAGATTAAAATAATTTTTTGGTGAATAGTAACTTATTATGTTTTTAATCGCGATTAGTGGTAATTAGTGTAGTTTAAGGTAAAAATAATGCTTTAATAAAATGAGATGAGCTTGACACATGTTCTACCCTCATTGGTTGTGTCATGGCCGACCAAGACAAGCCATTAGTAAACTTGGGGACCCCATGGAGCCACTTTGGTTGGGAAATGACATAAATAACTTTTTATTTAATGTAAAAGTAAAAATGACACAAAAATCATATGTTTTTCGAAAACAATTTTTACATGGGGTTATAGAGATCATATTTTTGATTATAAATATTCATTATAAAGATAAAAAGATTTCCTACATCATAGTATTTTTTTTATAATTTTTAGATATTAAATATATTAAATTATTTTTGACATCATGATGATGCTGCGATGACCTCATTATTTAACGATTTAAATAAAATGGAATGTTAATGTAAAATCTAAAACATAAACATGTCGAAAACCTATTGGATGAGTGGCTTTCGAACCCTTATCACCTTATCCTCGAATTATATCAATGTAGGACCATTTAAATCCGAAAATCATTTTCAAATAAAGTAATATTTCTTTACTTTCCAAGAGTGCCCCTCCTCTCCTCTTATAAAGGCCCCCACCTCTACCTTCTTTCCCACACTCCCAAAGCCTTTGGCTCGGCCAAACCCTACCAATTATGTCTCTCCACTTCCCTCTCTTACTCCTTTAAGCCTCACATTGGGAAGAAGTCTTCCCAATGAAGCCTTTGAGCTCAAACCAAAGAGAGTTACCCGATTTTAAGGTAATGCCTTCTTTTGAGTCCTTTTGTTTTATTTTGCTTCTCCAACCCCCTAAACTCTTTTTATTATTTTCTTCTATAACAACCCTAGTATCCTCATTATACTAGGATGTTTTTATAATATGGATTCGAGCTACACTTACAAACACCTACATCTAATGGTTAACGAACATACTGTTTCCGTGGATGGTGAATTTATGCCTCCCAAAACGATGATTGTTCAACTTTCTTTTAACACGTTCAAATGTGGCCATTAAGATGTCACTATATTTATATATGATATATAATATTTTTATATTTTCATTAAGCTTCTTTATTTTTCTTTTTGGTCATACCTTTATGGTTTCCATTATGGGTATACGCGATATCTTCATTTAAGGAAGTGCGGACTAACGCCCCCTCAATGTGATTTGATTCGTTAAATACAATATGTGGGACGTATAAAGGATGGAAATATGATATTATATATGATATTATACTGGAATTATAATATACCTTTATATCATTATGATTCCATTCAATAAAATACGAAATAGAAATGAAAGTAGCGTTCATGCGTACGTACGACTTACCGTCTCCATGAACGGTGCATTTCATTTCTTACCTCTAAATGATTATGTAATATTATAAATGCATTCATGTACTGGATATATAAGAAATATATGATATCTACATCATGAATACCATTCTGGATATAATGGATACATGAACAACATGTAATTATAAAGGGCTTATTTTTGACTCAAGTACCAATGATCGTTAAAACGACCGTTATTAACTTAAATAATTACATAGTGTTCATGAAATGGTAATAAGTAATATAAAAGGAATAATGAACATGAAAAAGGTTCTTAAGCAAGTAGAAATTAACTCAAGTTTATTATTCATGACATTAAAGAACGATCGAGTCAAGTCGGACCCGAGGTATGGGACTTCGTCTCAATCTCCTTTCATTGAGGCATATTTTATTTTATACAAAACTTTCTTTTATATAGTGTATAAACCCTGTTGACTTTTACGTTTATCCAAAAGGAATTTATTTTATACGAAGCGTTTTACTAAATGAAAAAAGGGAATGTTTTTGTCGTACGTATGCGGCGACAACGACTTCTCCACCGCCGTGACCGTTATTTGAGTTCCGGCTTCCTCTACAACCCATACCTTCTTTTTAAAAGAAAAATAAATTCCATGTTTTAATTTTCTTTTATTTCGGTATTGAAAATAGTTTTCATAATGTTTTTATATCAATGTGTTGTATTGATATCTTGTGATTGAAAGGTGGAAATGTTTTGTTTCCTTTATGCATGTTTTATGTGATACGATTATGTTGAGGTTCTTGGGCATTATTATGAAGACGGGTGGTTCCGTGATAAACTAAGGGCGGGTGAGCCCGATATAGCTCTCCAATGCATTGGGTAACGCGAAGGAGTGAAACGTTATGGTTTCTCCGAAGAGATTTAGGGAATATACTGTGATGGGTATTCCAAACGTAACCAAGAGGGTTACTCCCTACGTAAGAATGTAATGAATGCCTCAAGTTACCTTTATGTCTTATGATTTCTATGATTTATTCAATATTTGATGAGGTATGTTAAAGTGCTTATGTTTTATGGGTAAATTATGATCTCATCCTTATGTATATATGTACCCATGTTTCCTTTCCATATTTTTATATCCCTTACTGATCTTTTTATGCTCATCCCAAGTTTTTTGAAATGTTTTTCCCAGGACAATGGAAAGGTACATGATATGATGATAGTATCAAGGAAGTGTCAAGAAAGAATCCATGTTTATTTTAAATATGTTTCTTTTATGGGAATGAATAATACTATCTTTTTGTAACCACTTTGTTTATATTTGGAATGTAATGCATGTTTTATGATCAAATTCTCTAAAACTCTAAACCAGAAAAGATCCTCAATGTGTAATCTTGTAATAACTCAAGATTAAGTAAGGTTTAAGGCTGGGGCCTTATATATAGTTAGTATACTGGTATTCTCAGTATGGAAAACCAAAAAGTTCTCATGCACATGTAAGGCGGCATTCTAATGCCCTATGGGAAAAGGAGATAACCAACGAACCTAGTAAAAAAAATATCCACCCAAACCTCACTAACGCATTCTCCCTAAAGAACTCAAGTCAATTAAGTAAGAGTAACAAAAAATCGATGTTTGGGTACCCTACACCACTTTCTCATAGTTTATTGAAGAAATCCTATTCATCATACCTATCATGATATTCACACTGCAGTCTCATTGCCATACCCCACTTGTAAACTCCAAGGATACCACAATCATACATAACCACGCCTTCAGACATCTGGGCATCATCCTGAAGACACATGGAAAACAACATACCCACACACACCTAGGCCAACAACTACAACTACCCTTCCAGATGAATCTTGGGCTATTATGGACATTAGTCCATCACAAACTGCGCGAAGAGTCTTGGGATACTCTGGAGAGGGAGAAGAAAAAGAGATAATAACCAACCACTCATAAGAGTTGTGGAAAACAAAAATCCCCCATAAAATGAGGGTGTTCGGCATGAAGTTCTTAACTTAATTGGGTGCGAATAAGAAACATAAGAATTAAATTATACATATAGGTAAACAAGAACCCATCCCATCTTATGTGTTCAAAAACTAGCCAATACACCAACACCCTCATTATGATTCATTCATATAATCAACAACACATACATCAAAATCACAACTCATTTGCAAAAAACAATTCCCCATTGAAACGATTTTTTCATATTCAAGTGTTTCCCTTTATGTAATTCTTCAATACCAAGAATCTAACAGGAATAGACATATGAAGAGGAAGGAAAAAAATCAAGCATTAATTTAATCAGTCACACCTGGTTATCTTGTATGTCCTAGAAAAGGGATATGTGAGATCCCTCAATGTACTGGAACCAAACCCAGACTCACTGTATGAACCCAAAAATCCTTAGATCCAAAAACCAACAACTTTACACACACAGGGGATCCCATCCACATCCATGTCACCCAACAAGAATCAAATAGAACAATCAAACGTATTACCAAGACAGGGCAATGGTGTTTCTAGATTCTATCAAGCCATTCATTGAGTTCCTTCATTTTTTTGGTTAACTGGGGTTATCACATAATGATTCTTGTTCACTGGGTGTTCATTTAATCATCTATGTTTACGTGATTAACTAATTTCTATGTCACCACCATTCAGTCATCATAGAATACAAGGGTTTATTAGTGTGCAAACAAAGACTAAAAATGACATTGATTTTTATTGGATAGAAACCCATACAAATCAAAACATATAAGTATGGGTAAAAGAGTACAACTACATCATCAAGTATACCACTTCATTTATTGAATTTCTGGTTATAATCTTCATTAAGGTTTGGTTTCATCCATCCCTGAAGAAACATTAGAATACCTACACCGTATGATACATAGTAAAGAGAGAGATGAGGGAATAACCCTATAGGATGATCAAAGATTGAAGTTTCCCTCTACACTCCATGTATTGGGGATGTGCGAGTAGCATGGAAGGAACTATGAGGTCTCCTAGAATAAGCATAGAAGCTTCAACATAGGTGCACCACTGGACTCGTGAAGGGGGACTCATAATGCACCAAGGAGAAGAAGGAAATTATTCTAGTGTGATAAAAAGGTGACATCCCGCTGTTACAAGATATGAAAATCCTGAAAGGCATTAAAGGTGGATCATGGTTTCACCATGTGGTTGGACGATAACACAATATGGATGTAATTGTTATTTAACAATTCTCATTAGATAGGTGGCCATTATATCTGTTCATTAAACCATTTTCTTTAATCAGTGGAAAACACGTAATTGGGGCGGAATGGAATGTATGGGAAAAAGGTTGTGGAATCGAGGAAAATGCCACGTGTTCTGGTATGTCAATTGTCTCCTAGATATTGGGGTATTTTTGATAACATTTATGAGTTTTTAATGGATTTGAAAGGGGTATAAAAACACTTTTACGGAAAAAGATACGTTGTGGGAGCAGATCTAGAAACAAACAAGGGTGAGACAGTGTTTGGTGAGACACCATATGTGATACCACGGTCACGGTGCCACTGTCACGGAACCACCATTGTTATGTGAAATCATGATGGTGTGAACATTACGGCTCCACTGTCATGGAGGCATAGTTTCAGTGTGTGATAGTGACAGTGCGGCAATTAAGGTTCCACCGTCACATTGCCACCCTCATAGTCCCACTGACTGCAGTGCCACCGTTCTAGTGTGTGACTGTGATGGCGTGACCATTAAAGTGCCACTGTCATAGTGCCACAAGTTATATTTGTGACTATGACCAGTTCCAACATTTCGGTGGAACCGTTCTTTGTAACCGAGTTTTTGGAAAACTCATTAATGGGTCATTTTTTAGTCCATATCATTAGATACATCTCAAAATATTCACGCCATCGAGAATTAAAAATAGACCCAATAAAAAAAAGAGTTGTATGAACAACCTCCTTGAAGGATACCTATCAAGAGATAACCTTATCGACATCTAGTAACAGCTCCCCCTCAAGTAACTGAACAACATATAAAGGTGTCAGTATCTAGACATATGGATTTGGGAGTCCGTTCACCCTTGTTAAGATACAATCCTCTTTGGGAGGCACTGACTCTCCCACAATGGAATTTTCACATGCACCTTAATGCATCTTGATTTGGGATTAGGTCCTCCCTACCCCATAGTCAGGACACTTCACACATATTCAGAGAACAAGGGAAACAAAACATTTCATAGTTTACAAGGTCAGAAACTACATCACAAAAAAGTACAAAACCAAACCAATCAAAACTCAAAACAGCTATGGGTATTGGGTGCACATCTATGCATCTTGATCTCACGTACTCTCCTCAAGGCCAACAAGACACCATAACACATGAACCACAATAATGTTTTTTCCATGAAGCACATTCTCCTCATGACCTTCGATCATCACTGGTCACTTTTAAAATGTCATGTCATCCTCAATATTCAGCATTCCCTAGTCCAGGACGTGTGAAACATCGTGTAGATAACGATGGAGATGAGACATAGTGAAGACGTCATGAACATTCAGTTGTGGTGGTGGTTGCGCTAGTGGATAAGCCACTTTTTCAACCCACCACAACACCTCAAAGGGTCCAACGAACCTAGGAGGAAGCTTACCCCCAACCGAACCTCCATTGTCCCCTCCGAGGGGAGACCTTTAACAACTCATAGTCCCTGACCGCGAAATCCAAGGGTCTTATTCTATTATTAGCATAGAATTTTCCCTGTCCTGGGCCACTGTCATCCTCTCTCATAAAATCTGAACCTTCTCTGTAGTGCTTCGCACCACTTCCAGCCCATGAACACATACTTCCCTGACCTCCGTCCTACACACTGGTGAGCAATACGAGCTTCAGTACAAATCCTCGTACAGATCCATGAAAATGGTAGAGATATAGATATTTTTTTAGGAATACTCTACTAGGGGAATGTATCATAACCAAAATTCCCCAAAGTACAAAACATAGGCCCATAGAATTTCATCTAATGTATGGATGGTGCACAATGTCTGCCAATCTGTCTGGGGGTGGAAAGCAATGCAGTGGCATAGCTGGGTTCCAAAATCATGTTGAAAACCATTCCAGAGCCGCAAGGTAGACCAGGTATCCCGATCAGAGATAATGGACCTTAGAACCCCATGAATCCTCACCAATTTTCCACATGATATTATGTTAGGACATCTAATGCACTCAACTCCTTGATTTCTTGGAAGTGAGAGAATTTCGTCAGCTAGTCCACCACTACCTAGATAGAATCAGCACCCCCTTGAAAACAGGATAGTCCCATAAAAAAATACATTGAGATTTCATCCCATGTCCTATTGGGGACATATAAAGGGTGTAACATACCCCTTGTGCTGTGATGTTCTTCCATCACATGATGAAAAATGAGGCACTTCGCCACAAACTCTACCACTACTCGCATCACCCGGGGCCAAAAAAACTAAGCCCTCAAGCCCCATTACATCTTGTAAACTCTTGGGTGCACCACTGGGAGAGAATTTTAGAAATACACATGAACTCACTTGTGAATTACAATTTGGATGAACAAAATCACATGAACCATAATCTGATTCTTCCCTTTTTCTGAACATCCACCCAGAGCAACACCCTAGCTAACACAATCGAGTAGCACATTAGCCTCTATGTCCCCCCACAGAGACTCCTCCACTTGCTACAATAAAGAGGACTGGAATGTTATCTGAAATAGACATCCTCTAATATCCTCCACCTTTGCATCCAGGTTTAGGGAGTCGACTCCTCCATTACATTCCAAGCATCTACTGACCCTCAAACCACATCCTTCTTTGACTTCCTGCCCAAGGCATCTGCCCCCACGTTCTCCATTCTTGATGTGTAGGAAATTTTGAAGACAAATTCATGAAGAAACTCGATACACCTCCATTTCCACATGTTCAAGTCCCACTATGAGAAGATATACTTCATGCTCTTCTAATCCAGGAAGACCACAGAGCTCTCCACAATGAGGTAATGTTAGAAAAATATTAGTGAAAACAAGACCGCTGCAAAATCTAGATCATGGGTGGCACAGTTACACTCTTGGGGACGTAACTACCTAGACCCATGAGAGATCCCCCTCTGTTGTCACATCAAAACCCACCCAAAGACTTGACTTAAAGCATAACACAATACCTTAAACGTTAGAAAATATTCTGGAATCCTCAATACTGGGGCACTAACCCACATCCCTTTCAGATAACTGATGTCTACCTCACATTTCGCATTCCACATGAAAGCCTGGTCATTCTACGTCAAGGCTCTCAAAGGTTCTACAACTCGACACTAGTTGGGATATAATCTCTGCTAGTAACATGTTAGGCCCTAAAAACTATGAACCTCTATCACATTTTTGGGTACCGCCCAAGAAACAATCACCTAGACCATTGGCAGGTACACCACTATTCCCTACTCGGATACCACGTTTACAAGGAAGTGTACCTATTATTTCCAAAATATGCACTTGTACAATTTCCAAAAGAGCCGGTGTTGTCAAAAGTCCTGTAAAACATTACTATGATGCTCATTCTGATCCTCCATTGATGTTGAGTAGATCAGGATGTGGTCAATAAACCTGACTACGAAACAGTCTAGATATTCATGGAAGATGGAGGTCATGTGTCTCAAGAGCATGGATGGTGTGTTCATAATTCCAAAAAACATGACCATGAACTCAATGTACCCATATCTGCACCAAAAGGTAGTCTTCAAGATGTCACCCTCCTTCACCCTCTACTAGTGATATCCTTACTGCATGTCTGTCTTGGATAACCTTCCATCGTCCTTCTTCTCATAAAAGAGGTCGTATATCCTCATGTGAGGGTAACTGTTATTGACAATTGCCTGATTTTGTCTTCGGTAGCCTACGCACAATATGAGACCACCTTCTTCCTTCTTCATTAAAAAGTCTGGAGCACCCCATAGTGATGCGCTTGGTCAAACAGTACCCTACATCATTAGATCATCAATATGAATTCGTGACTCCCACAACTCAGAAGGTTCCATCTGATATGAAGCCATTGAAATCAAAAAATCACTGGGTTGCAAGTCTATCCCGAATATAGTATCACATTGAGGGGGTAGAGTCACAATCCATTTAGGGAAGATGTCCATGATTTCAATGAAGATACTGAGGACATCCACTATCCCCATCTTTTTTGACTCCACTGATAGCTCGACTAATAAAGAAATAAGGGGATCCACTCTCCAGTTTCCCTCCTGGCAACCTCACTCATCGATGAAACACACACATTGTCCCCCTATATCCAGAAACAAGATCCTAATTTGGAAGAAGGTGATAATAGAAACGACATAGAACAACCATTTAATGACTAAAATGACTTCATATGGCTGCATTTGTAGCAAAAGAAGTTCCCCAATGGACTGATGTGGTCCCGAAATCAGTCTATATCCTTGAAAATCACAAGAAAAGATGGGCTGAACTCCAGCTGGCGTACTCAAAAATAGGGGTATGAAATGTCTCCATGCATCTTGACCCAAAGAATTGGCTAGAATAGGAGTAATAAATGAGTGTGAAGCTCCTGAATCCAACACGATTCATACAATAGTACTAAACAGGATGATCGTACCTCAAATAACTTCTAGCCCTACTGGAAAGGCTGCCTCTACGGAAGATAACTTCCCACACCCAGCTCCTCTGCCCCTCAACTATCAGCCACCTACTTGACCACGCACTGGTCAAGGTTCCTGAGGAGCACTCTATGGTCGACCTCCTTCTATAACATCTTATCTAAAACGACTAGGAGCCTGTTGTCCCTACTGTTACAACAGAAAGGTTGTGGCTGGAAAGTGCTACTACTGTGGTTGGAGCTGAACCTACCCACCCCCACCGAACTGCACTTGGTTTGGGCACTAATTTTGAAGATTCCCACAGCTTCCATAGAATAAGAATCTCAGTCTTGGTCCCGAAAAGAAATGGCGGGGATATGGATATCGAAACTGGAACTGCTAAGGCCTGCTCCCCACTGACCAAAAATTGGAAGGCCCTGACCAAGGAGGCCTTTAGCTGACGGCCTCCCATGGACGATCCCAACTGAATCCCTTCTCGAGGAACACCTCCTAGAGTGCGAATCCATTCTAACACTTCTGACTTCTTCTAGAACTCCATGTATATCTGTAGAGTGATGGGAGTTAAAATATACTGGAAAAATGGTCAGAGTGCCTCTTCTAAATGTCGAGCCTTAGAATCCTCATCTGAAAAGAGGTCAGGTGAAATGAGAAGGAGATCCTTGAACATGGTCCCCAACTCCATCACTGACATTCTCCCCTACTGAAGGGAGATTCACTCTACCTATTCTATGTTATCATTGTGGAAATGTACAATTCCACCTAGAACTCCCTCTCAATGTTAGTCCACTAAACTTCAGCTTCCCACTTCTCCCAAAGATAGAGCGTCCACCACTAACGCGCCACCCCCCGGGGATTATATCCAGAAGAACCCAGTACTCTTTCGGAGCCCAGATCAAGAAGAATACAATCACTGGACCCTCGAGCCTACACATTGTCACTATGTCTGAGACGCTTCCCTCATAATTTCCAAAGGTCTATCGCTGAAAGGAATGAAGCATCTTCTACCACGTGTCATCTTCCTCCTCTCGATTAGCCCTCTTCAAATCTATCAAATTAGACTCATGGGCTTTGATCACCCACACTACCTATGTTTTCCCTCTGGGTGCCACAAGAGCATTGTAAAAAGGAATACATAAACTAGAGTAGTGAAGATGATTGATTTTAAATATTTCTTAATCGTTTCCTGTATTTTGGATTCCAACTGTACCCAAGAGACACAAGAACACAAGTCATTATAATGTGTATACGTTTTATAGGGTCCCTACCCTACAATCAGTGTAGCCTCACTTGGTTATTCAGTAGGTCGAGAGTCCTTGTGTTGGATCACGAGGGGACCTAAAATCCCATGTCCTAGCTAGTATTTTCTGTCCTATTTCACATGCCACAAATGCCTAACACTTTTTACCTATAATCACATGCAATCCTCACAGTGCCTAACTACGAAGTCCATCCTATCTCTCAACAACCTCCCTATGATACCATTCTGTCCCGACCCACCTTCCCCAATATGAGGGAAGGGACACCAGATTGCCAAATCCTTCCTTTTTCAAGGTGAAGGAGAGATAATGACCCAAGATATCGGCATTCAATAGGCCCTGGAGTGGAGACAATCACCAAGGTTATTGAATCACTTGTAATGTAGAAGGAGTTACCCTATTAATTTAGGAGGATCAGGAGATAAGATAGTAAATCCCAATAATACCAAAAGTGGAAGTAAATGTAAATCCAAAACAATCCATTCCCATATCCATGTTCCAAAAATAAAGTGCTAAATGTACAAGAAAACTCTATAGGGAATAGAAAAATAAAAGAAAAATTGAAACATCAAATATCCTAGCATCTGAGCCTGTATGGTTCAGCACAGTCCCTGAAATCCTCTTGGAATCCTTTAAAGCTGTTTTATATACATAGAATGAGTATATAGGTAAACTATGTAGGGAAAACCAAAATATCTCATGCACAAGTGGGTGGGGTTTATTATTCCCCATGGTAAAAAGAGATAACCAAGGATCCTATTAAAGAATATATCCACCCAAAACTCAGCAAGGCTCCCTCAACAAATAACTCAAGTCAAGTAAGTAAGAGTAATAACACATCTTTGTTTGGGTACCTCACCCAATTTTCCCACTGGTTATTGAAGACATCCTACGCGTAAGACCTCTCCCGCCATTCTCACCATAGTACCACTTCCATACCCCACCCACACACACTAGGGCTTCCACAAACACACATAACCATGCCCGCAGATTCAAGGGACTCATCCTGAAGACAATTGGGAAACAACTTGTTGGCAAACAACTGGTCCAACCACTACAACTACCCTACCTCAAGAATCATGGGATATAATGGACCTCAGGCCATCACAGCCTACCCAAAGAGTCTTGGGATACTCAGGAATGGGAGAAGAACATGATCTAATAACCATCCACTCAATGGAGTGTTCAGAAAAACAAAATCTTCCATGAAATTGATGTGTTCGGCACGAGGTGGATAACTTGGGTGGGGCACAAATAAGAAACATAACTAAAAAATTAAACATATAGGTAAAAAAGAACTCCTCCCCATTGAACCCATACATGTTTCCATATTCATGTGATACCAATTTCCTTAATTCTTTACTATTGAGAAACAGAAAGGGATAAGAATTATACAAGGAAGGAAAAACAATCAAGCTAAAATTTAATCATTTACACACGGTTCTCTTGTAAGAGACAACAACTAAAGGGGTCCATGATATCCCTAAATGTATTGGTACCAAAAAAATACTCACCATGCGGACCCACATTGCCTTAGATCCGCAAACCAACAACTGCACAAAAAATGGTGATCCTATCCCCATCCATGTCACCCCAAAAGAATCAAGAAGAATAACAACACATTTTACCAAGACAGGTCATGGGAGTTTCTATATTCTTTAATAGCATTCATTGAGTTCCTTATTTTTGTTTGGTTAAGTGGGTTAATCAAATAAGGATGAATTTTCACTAGAAATTAATTTAATCTACCAAGTTTACGTGATTAACCAATTTCCATCTCATAGCCATTCAATCATCATAGAAGACTTGGGTCCAATAGTGCACAATGATAGACCACCAACGACCATGATTTTCAGTGGATAGAATCCCATTAAAAAAACAAAATATAAACAAAGGTAAAAGAGTAAAATAGCAATATCAATCACACCAATTACCTATTTAAAAGTCTACTTATTATCTTCAATAAAGGTCGGATTCATCCATCCCCATAGAAACATTAGAATACCCACCCCCCCCCACATGATATATAGTAAAGAGAGAGACCATGGAAGAACCCCACTAAATGTTCAATGATCTATGTATCTCTCTACATGCCAATAATTGGTTATGCATGACTTAAAGGAAAGTAACTCTGAGGACTCCAAGTGAGAGCAGAAAAACACCATCTAGGAGCACCACTTTCCTCGGGAAGGGGGGCTTAAGAAAACCAAGGATAAGAAGGAAAGAATCATGTTGTGATAAAATGTAAAGCACCCGGAGTTATGGGATATTAAAATCTTGAACAATTTTAAAGGTGTATCATGGTTCCACCATGCGGTTAGACGGTTACACATGATGGAATTAATTGTAATTTATAAATTCTCATCAGAGAGGTGGCCTTACCAGCTATGTGTTAAATGGTTTCCATTAGTATGAGGAGAATGAATAACTGACCTGGAATGGAATGTATATAAAAAAGGATGTGACAATGGGGATAAATACAAATATTTTCGTATGTCAAAGGCCAACCAGCTCCTATGAGATTTTAGATATGATTTATGGATTTTTAATGTCATTGAAATGGGTACAAAAACAATTTTACACCAAGATATATGTTGTAGGAGAAGAAGTGGAAAAAAAGAATGAAGGGTGGGAAACTGTTTTGTGAGACACCATATGCAGTGCCACGGTCATGGTTCCACCTTCATGGTGCCACTGTTTCTGTGTACGACTATGATCATGAGACTCTTATGGTGCCACTGTCACCATGCCACCCTCACAATGCCACCATTTTGTTGTGTGACCATGACAGTGTGACCGTTATGGTGCCCCCGTCATTGTTCCACTTTTATGGTGCCATCATCATTGCTGCCACTGTAAGCTGAGCCACAGTTTCGGTGCGCCAAATTAACCGGTGCCATCGTTTTGGAGGAACCATTTGATGGAACTATTTTTTTTAAAATCCTAAATTACTTATTGTCCTGCCCATTACAGATAGTTAATATTAAAATAAAATATTCTATTTGTATTATTAATTTTGTAGTTATGGTATATTATTTATGATGATCAGTGGGTCCTATATTTCAAACGAATTTATTGGATAAATATTTGTTCTTCAAAAAAGGCATAATGGACTTAATCACGAAGGTTATTTATTTTTAGGGGTAAATATAAGTTTGATTGAAAGAGTGATTCAATGATTATTTATCATGACATCTATATGGTTTTTATATATTACTATGGGATTTAAGGTTGCTAATTTATTTAATAAGAAAACACCTCATTGTCATTGTATTTTTATCATCATCTAGACGTAAAAGGATTTATTTATAAGGAAATATTCTCATTACTTATCTTGTTTTCCACAAAAACTCATGATTATTATTTTTCGATTATTTGTTATTAGAAAAATTATTATATTTCTGGACATTTAATATTATTAGTGATGAATAAAAAGATAATTTAAAAGAAAATTTTATTTTTTAAACGGTAAAACATTCTTATGTATTTTCATTTTTTCCATTTGGAATAACTGATTTTTATTATTTTTATATCCTATATTAGACATTATTTCTTCATCCAATGATTTCAAATATTTTTTAAACATTACTTATAATTTTTTTGGCATTGTATCATGGTTAATGATGAAACATCTTAAACAAGGAAAAAATTATCATGAACAAAATATGTGTTTTATCATAAGAATGTAATTTATGGAAAATCATTACACACTATGATTGTGTTCCCATTATAAATGCTTGTGTTTTCCTAAATCTACAAAAAATATTAGAATATAATATCAATAGATTACAATAAAGTATATTCCTTGTTATAAATTAGGTAATTATGGGTTATTAATGTTACAGATTATTGTAGATACTTTTATTGAAAATACATATATGACTTAATAGATATAGATGTTATTAAAACAAAGTAAAATTGTACCATATCTAGTATTTAATGAAACCACAATTAGGATATATTCTCATATTATACACTTCATTTAATTTATATCACTCTCATATAGGCATTGATAAATTACATATGTAACATGAATCTAATTTGATCCCTCATTATATAACATTCATTGAAACTAGTACATTACAACCTCGTGATCATTATATATATAAACATATATTAATTAAAAATTATTTTGAATGACATTGAATATTTTATATAAAATCCAAATAAACACCTTAAATTAATGATCAACGCTATGTTTATTTAGGTGATAAATGATTAAATTTCATTTTTTTATAATTGTATTTGATTATAAAAATGAGATATAATTTCATTGAATGAGAAAATGAATAGTTTGCATAAAACCAAGCTATATAATTTTTATGATGTATCATGACTAGAATGAAATATATCACATTATTATTCCATTATATAGTGTAATACACATTTTTAATAAATTTTAAAATAATGATAAATTATCTTAATGATATTACAAATCAATCAATTTTTTAGAATAAAATAATGAAGTAACTTCAATAACTATGGACAACAAAAGGAGGATATAATATATGGAGAGTGAAAAAAATTTGGAGTGATGTATAAAAAACATTATTTCACTTGTCACATATAGAAATAGTTAATAGAGAAATATTTCTATACATTGTATTGAAATACATTTTCAAAACCCAAGTGCTATTGTTTTGTATTTTTCTATTTAAAGCACTTATCAAAACTGATAACTATTATAAATAGTTTTTAAATATTGGTCATGGATGTATATATCATTCAAATCACATAACATAAAATAGTTGTTGTTCAAACTAAGTTACATATAGGATTATTTTTAAGTGATCAAATTAATTAATATGATCAATGATTCTCATTATTAACACACATATCAACAAAATTCATTATTTAAAAACACTTTCACTTATTAAGTAAATATTATTTGATTAATTTTTATAGTATTTCCATATTTTAGTATATACAGATCACCCATTTTTCATTATCCCATGTAATTGTGAACGATCATATGTTGATGATCCCTTGCCATTCCTAGAATTAAAACTACAATGAAAAGAACATAGATCCAACGTGGATTCATAATGAAGTTACAAACCTATCATGGAATCCAAAATCATGAACACATTCAAAATTTGGATACTAAATGAGTATTAAAGCTAGGAAATTATAATAATTATCAATTTTAATTATCAAAATCAATTAAATTCAGACAATACCACTATATTAATGAGTAATTTCTTTGTAAATGAGGTAAATATACATAATAATAAAATAAAGTTCACATTGAAATTAAAATATATATAACTAAGTCATTGGTAGTTTGAATAAAATGTATATAATATATATTCACCTTATTAGTACCTTATTGTGGATTGAATAATGAACTAATCATATGAATTGAAAAAATCTAAAATAAAATATAGAATATCCACAAAAAATATCTTATTTTGTATCATTTAATATTTTGTTGTCAGCTACTATTTAAAGAATTCCCCAATCTGTTGGGGGTTTAATTTACTTGGATAATGTTAGTAGTGATTGGGATATAGTAATTTCAAACAAATATTGTCTATCCAAAATCCATGAATACTTGAAATTGAAATTGAGTGACAAAATGTAAATATTAAAGAATATTATATGTGGGTATGAGTCTTGATATCTATCCCCAAAACAAGTATTATACCATCCCAATAAAATATTAAATTATTCTAGACACACTCATATCATTTTTTTAAATTTTTATTTCATAATTCAATATATATGGTAGATAATTAAATTATTATTTATCTTTTAACATATGGATGAACTTATAATACCATAATTTTCATAGAAACTATAGCATGAAAATTCCATGAATGATTTATAGAGTAAGAAATTTTTTGTTCATCAGATATTGGAATATCAATCTCATATTTAAAACTCAATATTTTAATATTAATAAGAACCATATATATTGAAATTATACTGAAATAAAAGTAGTTATAATGGAAATTATAAAAGAAATCGTAAATCAGAATAAATATTCAATGTATTGAATTCATAATTTAAAAAATAATTTCCAAATTTTTTCAATTTTTGTATGAATCTAATTAATCCCTAAATATTAGACAATGAAAACATTTTTAACATATAAAAAAATTATTTAATTTTTGAAAATTATTATGAATCAATTTTTTTACATTCATTTACATAATTTAACATTCTAAATTTTTTTCACCATGGTATGTGTAATAAGGTGTAATAATGGCGTTAAACTAATGGAAAATTAATAAAATATCTACAAAAATATATATGTATGATTATTTAATTGTATTTACACAATAACCTATATTATTTAATAAAATAGGTTTCCTTTGTTCCATTAACCCAATAAAATTCCATTAGGAAAATTTGATATTTTTTTGTATTCATGAATTATATTCCCTCACTAAAAGAAGGCACTGTATGTTCAGACTTATTTAACACTTTGAGCACTCCAATATGACCAAAATCTACCCAAACAATTTACTAACTAGACTATTAATTTCCTAGAGGTCATAGTCTCAATAAAATATTAATCATAAATTACTTAAGTTTTACACCAAATAATGATATCCAATTAGGCTGATTAAGACACAATTGAACACTTCCACATTTATTTCTTCTTATTAATAATTGATATACTCTGAAAAAATTGAAATTTATACACAATTAACTTCACTATATTAAATTGTTATTATAATTATATAAAAAATTATTCCTCCTTTTTCCCTTCCTATGTTAAATCGAATCGTCACTCATGCATATGTTTAGAATATCATCTCTATGAAATGATTAATTTCATTTGTCACTATCATATCACATCGACTTACATTAGGATGCATTTAATGGATAAATATTATTTTTAAATTATTATTATTATTATCGAATTTAACACTGTTGACAACTTCTTGTCCTTTTCATCAATTAGGAAAATGAAAATGTCCATCATGTGTCTATACAGACATCTACCTCCATTAAATGACGTGGTTAATTATTCATTACCACCATATAAGAATGTTGATTAAATTATATAGACTGCATAAAAATGAAAATATTCACTTTTTAAATATTCTAGAGATGAAAAAACCATGAAAACATTGACCATTATTAACTCACATAATCTATTTTTTAAATTACAAACCAAATGATCTAAAAAAGTAGAATGAAATATTAACTAATTTAGTAAAAAAAAATTGAAAAATTAAATTAATGATATATTGATAGTGTAATGAAAATAGAGTTTTTTTAATCCATTATAATTTTTTTTATCATTTAAGAGGATATATAACATGTCTAACGAGACAACACTCAATATAATTGATTTTTAGTCTCCCTCTTCCTTCAATAAAGACTTATATCATATTTATAAACAAATTTTTAATAAAAAACATAGGGATAGATCATATAATTTATTTAATAAAATTCTTGTATTCAACCAATCCATTTTATGTTCACTCCATTAATTTATTTTTTATTCAAAAGTTACTTGAGTTACAAGAAATTGTTTTTAAAAACATGTTCTAATTGATTGAAATTATTTTACCTATATTTATAGTTTAATTAAATTTTTTTATTAATGATCATATATATATATAATATTTTTAAGACATTTTCAATGACAATTTACATTAATTACGAAGGATTAAAAAATAAATCTTTTAACTCTTTCCATTTAGGTAATTTTGGACTTTCATTACATGAATTCCCTAGTTATTAGGACATTGGATTTTTAGATTAACATGTTTATGGAATCATAATAAATTTATTTTTGAACTAATTTTTTATCAAATGTATATAATCGGTAATGGAGGAATGAATTTTAGATTATGTGATAAATGTTATTTTGGAAGATTTTCTCACTTTTGGGAATACTATATGCCTACGGAAAATTGCATACTATGGGATTTTATTTGAGGTGTAATGGTAGAATTTTATTTTTGAAGTATATATGTATTTATTTAAAACCAATATCAATTTGTGTTATTTATGGAATTATTTACAGATCATAGAGGATGTGTTATTAGGTTAATTAATTTAGTGTATCTGACTTTATGAGTTGTTGATGTTATTTGGAGGTAACTGTTAAAATTTATCTTAGAGGATTAAGTGATCAAATAGTTCAGATTTTTTTATTTCAATCTTAGTATGGATTATTTTGATGAATATTAATGAAATTTGTTAATGGAA
Organism: Viscum album; assembly: GCA_963277665.1. Taxonomy (NCBI): domain Eukaryota; kingdom Viridiplantae; phylum Streptophyta; class Magnoliopsida; order Santalales; family Viscaceae; genus Viscum; species Viscum album. The sequence goes on along the minus strand of OY728126.1, from coordinate 288,077,978 downwards.
TGGTCTTTTTTGAACATTACATACTATTTTTTGGATTTTGAATATTAAGACTAGAATTTAATTTAATAAAGGATTATTCCTTTTGGGGATTATCTAATTTTTACTAACCATGTTGGTTTTGGAGTAATGTATAACGAAAAGGGAAATATATAGTTAATATTTTTTGGATTATGTGATTCCTTGAATTTTATTTTAACATTATTGGCGTGACCAATTTTTCTTGAATACTCATAGTGTAGAGAAAACATTATTTTGTGGTAGAAATTTATTAATGGATGAAACTATACATATCATGTATGTTTGTTTCCTTATGTTCATATTAAATCTCATAAATAAATTAATTTCGATTATGAAAAAGTCTTTAAAACTAAAACATTGTCCATTTAAATTTACATTAGTGAAATAAAGGACCTTTTAAACAATCATATGTGTGTGGTTTTCAGGTTGTTAAATTTTTTTCTTATACTATTTTTTATATCTCTCCATCTGACCAAGACCCACAGTTTTCTTCCATATCCATGTTTTCCAAAATGGAACCCAAGTATGGGTTATCATCGGTGACCTTGGCACGTCTATTTATTTCTTATAAATTTGTTGTTTTATTGACCCTTTTTCTAATGTGGGATTTTTAATGATCTTAACGATCCTAATTTTAAAATTGTGACAACCTAATTTTCATAATGGGGGAATGATGTTTGATTATAGGTATTTATAGAATTATACCTTTTCATATATATTAATATTTATTGATAATATATTAATTTTACATTTAAGGGGAGTCATTTTCATCTATCATAATCAACACACAATAATATGTTCCTCAGAAAACAGAATTTTCAAATAACATTGAGTTGTACTGAAAAATAATATAATAATATTATTATTTTAAATGTTAGTTAACTTCTATCCATTTTATTGGATATAATGATTATAACTACCTATAATATGATAGTACATGTTTTTTTTACTATATTTATATTTATCCAATTAATTTTATATGCTTAAAATGAGATTTAATCCAATTTTAAGAAGGAAATACTATTATATTTATAAAATGTTATTCTATCTTATTTTAATGGAGAACCTTTTTTAATATTGTTTTTGTTGATCTTATATGTTGTATTTGAGAATTTAAACTTCTTATTTAGAATAAGGACATAATAATTTACATCGAATATTTTTTTTTAATTTTCTTCTAATGTTCATTTTTAATCAATAGTAAAAATGCTGCATTTTAATTCTAAACTTCCTTTTCATAAAATTCATTTATATATTTATATTTGAATCTAAATTTTTTTTAAGATATATTTGATTTTTTTTGTAATTTAAAAAATGTGGGTCATTTGAAGTAGTTTTACATTTAAATTGGTCCAAAACACATGCCAATCTTTTGATAGTTTATAATTCTTAAATCCCTATTTTTTGGATTTGACAATGAGAATTAATTTTATAATAAATTATGAAAATTATGTGTTTTTAATATAAAAAATAGTATTCCATAATTAGAATCATAATTCCCAACGTGTTTAAATAAGTTGTATTTATTTTTTGACATCATGAATAGTAACTTCAAAAATTATTTTTATTTACCATGGTTAAAGGGAAAATCAGTTAAATAAGGGTGAAAACTGATATTATAATGACATTAAACTAACCGTACACATGTCCCGATCAAATTGGATGAGATAATTCAAACCACAAGCATCATTGGGTCTATTTTAGGACCCCATGGTGGCACATGGGTGTGAAAATGACATTTTAAAATAATTAATTTAAAGTAAAGTAGAATGTACAATAAAAAATTTTCTAATTACAAAAACATTTTTAATTCGAGTTATATAATTGATGAGTATTACTATAAATTGTAATTTAAATGATAATATTATTTGATACTTCATTGTATTTTATTTTTAATTTTTATACCCTAAATAAAAAATTTATTGGTGACACAATGATGAAGTAGTGACTACCATACTAATGAAGAAATCAAATCAATGATAATATTAATATTTACAAAAATTTTATTTGAAAATTTTGATGACATAAAATAATTTTATGGATAATATTGACATTATATCATTGAGATAATTACTTTTTTAATGAATAAATTTTTATGAGTTTAACCAAAATAAATTACTAAATACTGTCAAAATTGAAATAAATGGGTTTTTAAAACAAATACTATATTAATAAATGATTTAATATTCCTAAAAAAAATTATTTATCCAAATTAAAAATACATTGTTAAAAATGTCATATATGTTCAACTTGAGGTTCAATTAGCATATTATAGTAACTATATTAACCATATATTAGATAATACAAGAAGGAATGGTAAGAGTTAAAGTTTTATCTGACTGTTAAAGATGAATGATAAAGTTAATATTATTACCTAAACCTGTATAAAACCAATTAGATGAGAGTATTTAGACCCATTATCATTGTATCCTAGAAATATGTCACTTTGGAATAATTATACTGATGAAATCAATTTATAATGAAATAATATTTCAAGATATTCCAAAAGTGCCCCTCCTCTCTCTTATAAATGTCCAAAAACTCTACCAACATAATCACTCAACTAAATACACTCGTATCATCCAAATTATTCTCATATAATCTCCCAACATCAATCCCTTCATCCTAGAAGACATAATTTGGGCATAAGGCAATTCATGAATAATTTTTGTTATAAATACAATAAAGATACCTAATTTAGATGTAACATCTTCTCTCAAGATCATATACATTATTTTCCTTCACCACTACCTATGATATTATTTTTCCTTGGTTACATATCTAAATAAGTATTTGATATATACAAGGATGTTTTTATGAGATTTATTCTAACTACACTTACACACACTTCCATCTAATGGATACCAACATATCGTTTCTGTGTAAAGTGAACTACTACCTCACGAAACCATGGTTGTTCATTTTTCTACGACCACATCTCATGGAGTACATTATGATGGAACTATATTTATATTGGATATATATTATATTTATATGGTCACTATGATACATTATTTTTTATTTAAAACATAACTGTATGCTTTCTATACTGTGTAAATAAGATAATTTCATTTGAGGAAATGTGGACTACCTCCCCCTCAAATTGATATGACTCGTTCATTATATACATAGAACATATAAAGGGTGAAACTATTTAAAATATGTAACCTATATAACATAGATATTATACATTAATTGTGATATATACCTATATATTGTTTAGTTTGTATTCCTTTAATATGATAATGATATGAGAGTAGCGTTAATGTGTACTTAAAGTCAACCTTCACCCTGAACGGTGCATTTCATTTTATATATTAAAATGTTATGGTATATTATAAATAAAATTATAAAAGATATATATGATATTTAAATCATGAATAATATTATGGAGATAATGGAAAAATGACCACATGTATTATTTTTATCAAAACATGTTCATTTTTTGACTCACATACCGAACATCGACAAAATGTCAGAAATACACTCAAATAAATAATTAATTGATATTACATGGTAATACTAGGTATCAGATGAGTAATAACATTATTAAATGTTCTAAATAATTTATAAATTATCTTATGTTTATTTTTAATGAAATTATAGAACAAATGGGACAAGTTGGATTCATGGTAAGGGAACTTCTGAACCCAATTTATATTCCTTAGGTAAATCTTCTACTGCTTGATTATGTTATGAAATGAGTATGTGAGAAATAACTATTAATATCATATATTGTGTTTATATATTATTTATGTGAAATTATAGTGAATACACGTAATCGATCTATTTTATTAAGAAAATGATCTTCAGAATGGAATTCCTAAACTCAATTTCCACTAATTTTGTACAATGAATATTTTTATGATTTTATTATGCCATGATTATGTGTGGAATCATAGTGTATGAATTAATTTTTTAATTTACACTTTACATTTTGTGGACAAACTTTTGGAACACATAGCCTCCCCATTGATAAATTCTTACATCATTCATATGAATTTTGTTAGGAAAATTCATAACCCAATTTCCATTGGACATACTACAATCGTAGGGCATGAAAAACATTTTTTTTCTAAGTTAAACTATAGTAATGTGGTTGACATAGGATGTCTCTTGAAGAAGAGGGAACACAAAATATTTTTTCACTTTAAAACGACGATAAAAGTATTCTGCTTTCGAAAGGAAATTTGAAATTCACATGAATGAAAAACTTTGATATTAAAAAGGTTATTAGGTCCTGGTAGGTTTCCTAATTGTAATTTTAACCTTGGTCAATTTAATTTAAACATCTTTATTTAGTTGATTAAATTGATTTTCCACAATCATTTCTTCTCAATTCATTGGTGAAATTATAATGGTGAGATAAAACATTACCAAGATCTTGGTTTAGTCAACTCTCCTTCCATGTGAAAATAGTTGAATTGGATATCATTAGTTGACATGGGAAATACCCGATCAGGTCTTGTTTATCCCATAGAATCAAAAACATTAACTACATCTTTTACACGTACTGACGATCATCGAGTATTTCACCACTAATACACTAGTGGAAAAATTATTTTTAACGTCGGTAGTTTAACATCGGTTCTAAGAGACCGATGCTAAAAGATCATTTTGGCCATCGGTTTTACAAAAAAATGATGCCAATGATCAAAATAAATGTTTTATATAATTTCCCAAGATTCAATTTGATAGGTCGTGGAGCAAACACAGACTTACGGATCAAATGATATGGGCATCAGAAGTTGTAGATTATATGATTTGATTTTTTGCGTCTGTTTTTTCAATAACCGACGTTAACAGGCCCTTTATTCATTGGTTTTACTAAACCACAACGCCAATGATCAAAATAAAAGTTTTATATAATTTTCCATGGTTCATGTTGTCAGGTCGTGGAGTGGAAACAGACTTACAAGTCAAATGTTATGGGCATTGGAAGTTGGAGATTATATGACTTGATTTTTGGCATCAGTTTTTTTTAATAACCGACGTTAAAAGACCTTTTATGGCATCATTTTTACAGAAAACAGATGCCAAAGCTCAAAACAAATGTTCTATTTAATTTCCCAATCTTCAATTTGACAGGTCGTGGAGTGAAAACGGACATATGGATCAAATGTTATGGGCATCGGAAGTTAGAGATTATATGACTTGATTTTTGGAGTCGGTTTTTTTAATATCTGACATTAAAATACCATTCTTGGAGTCAGTTTTAAAAAACACTGATGCCAAAGATCAAAATAAATGTTTTATATAATTTCCCAATATTCAATTTTACAGGTTGTGGAGGGAAAACATACTTATGGATCAAACGTTATGGGCGTCTAAAGTTTGAGATTATATTGCTTGATTTTTGGCGTCAGTTTCTTTAATTATCGACAATAAAAAACCCCTTCTGGCGTCGGTTTTACAAACAACCAACTCCAAAGATCAAAATAAAAGTTTTAGATAATTTCCCACGATTCAATTTGACAGTTCGTGGAATGAATACAGACTTAGGGATCAAAAGTTATGGGTGTCAGATGTGGGAGATTATATGACTTGATTTTTGGCATTGGTTTTTTTAATAACTGACGTTAAAAGACCCTATTGGCATCAGTTTTACAAAACTCTGATGCCAAAAAACAAACTAAATGTTTTAGATAATTTCCCAAGATTCAATTTTATAGGTCGTGGAGAATAAACGGACTTATGGATCAAATTTATCGGCGTTGGAAGTTGGAGATTATATGACTTGATTTTTGGAATTGGTTTTTTTAATAACCATCGTTAAAAAACCCTTTTTAGCGTCGGTTATATATTTAACCGATGTTAAAAGTAAAATTTCAAATATGTGGCTTCGATAAATCAATTTTTTCCCAACGCGCATTCCTATTTTCAAAATCCCGCTCATATTTTATTGAATCGCCACTTTAGAAATTTTCATTTACACTATATGAAAGCTCATCCTCTTTCTTTCAACATTTGTGACATCTTTGATACAATCAATACTTCATATATTCTTCTATCGATGATTTATACTAGGTATTAATTTCATCATTTAATTTCATTATTATTTTTTTCCTTATCACTGTGAATCTTATTATTTTTATAATGATGATGAAAGATTCTTCTAATCGAGATACAAAAATAAAACTTCTGCATAAGATTCATTAGTTTTGGGGAAATATTTTTTATCACTCAATATTTTTATTACCGCATTAGTTATCCCTTAAAATGAAGTTAAATAATGATAAAAAAAATATCAATTCAAATGGCCCAATAAAATAATTATTGTTAGTTTCAATCATTAATTATAATTTTTTTGTTCATTTGGCATAGTCATTTTGGTTCTTATTTTTTCATGTATTCTTTGAAGAAAGTTGTATAGATCAACCCATAACGAGGTACAACTTATAGTGACCATAACTTTTGATCCGTAAGTCTGTTTTAGCTCCATAACCAGTCAAATAGAAGATTGAGAAATGATCTATATTCCGATATTCATAGTTTCGATGTTTCGACGTCGGTTTTTTTTGAAAACGGACGTGGAAAATATTTTTTTTATACAACTTATTTTTCGCGTCGGTTTTTTTCAAAAACCAACATTAAAACTCATGTAGAAGCGATATTTAGACGTTAGTTTTCTAAAAAACCGATGCCAATGACCCCCAAGGTCATTAATTCTTGCGTCGATCTAAAAAAACTAATGCCAAAGACCACCAGGGCCCGATATTTTGTGTCAGTTTATATAAAAACCAACACCAAAGATCCCCGAGGCCCGTAAATTTGGTGTTAGTTTTTATATAAAACGACGCCAAACACCTGCGTGGAGAAGATTTTTTATTTTGGTATATAAAAACCGACATTGAAACATATAATTTGTACGTTTCCTTTTTTAACGTCGGTTAAAAACTGACTTCAAAATGTAAAAAATCTAACATGGAAATACATTTTTCCACTAGTGATCCATGGTTTATTCAATCGTATATAAACCATAAATTACTGGAGGGAGATAATTATTATTTAAAAAAGGATAAGACCAATAGCGGAATTAAAATTCATGAATGATTGTACATGATAATAAAATCCTCTATATTAAATTTAAAACAACTTTGAAAAATAATGAAATTTAATTCAATTACATCTAAAAACTCAAGCAGTACAAAATAGAAATCCAAACCTTTCCCAATCAATCAAAATGTTTACCCCACAATAGTAAGGTTAATCGAGATGAATGGTGAAGAATAAGTAATTAAAAAACAATGATAAAGAATATAAATAAAAGATAAGGCTAAAAAATTTTCCTTTCTTAGCATCCCAGGATGAATGGGATGGAAAGATAGATGGTTTGAAAGGGAGGACCTCTCCTCCTTTTATAGCTAGAGTTTGTCTCCTGAATTTTGATGCATTGTATACCCATTAAATGACACTTTCATGTGTGTAAATATTCTTTAATGTTGTTCATAATTATCTTGTTCATTTACCCTCAAACTCACAGTGGCTTTGGACTAGTATTCCGAGAGTTATACGCAATTTACTCTGACCATTTATTCTGTCCAGTCAAAATCTCCAAATTGCAAACCACCAGATTAGGTTGCTTTAATAAACGATTAAATGTCCACTTCACATGTTGTTTTCTTCATAAGAGATGTTCCCAAACTCCTTATGCGTCCATCCACCAAATTTCACAACACTTGGGCACACCAATAATAATTTATGGACCCCACGTCAAAACTAGGTTGAACTGAAAATAGTTGTCTTGAGCCAAATTGTGAGCCTTTCAGGGGTATCCATAAGGTCGATTCAGCTTTTCATCCAGAAGTATTAAATGAATCCCTGGGTGTGTTGAACATGTAAAATAATGAATTTTTCATTTTTGATTTGTGTAAAAAATGTTATGTCCAAACTACAGAAAAAATAAAAAATAGTTAAAAATCCAAAATGGGCCATTTTTATTGTTTAGCTCAAAATAACACCAATATAACAAAAATGCAGCAATTCAAATTATTGTGACACTATTTTTTGTTTTAGAATAATGAAATTCAATGTAAATTTAATTGAAAATAATTTCTCTATCAATTCCCCCACATTTCTCACTTGGACTCCTGGATAAAAAAACATAAAAATCAAATAAAATGTAATCCAAAACACATAACAATGAGACCTACCAAATCCATAATAATAAACAAAAATATATCATGCCTCATTAAAAAAAATTATTTTAAGTTCTCTATTTTATATTATATAATATATTTCCCCATCTTTTCTTATCACATTCTCACAAAAAACCTACCTCATATTAATTTTCTCCCATCTCACAAATTTAAATGTTCAAAAAATATTTCCTCATCCAAACTCACACAATAGTTACCATAGGCTGGATAATTTCCTACTTCTCCACTATATTTGAGTCAAGGACATGTCTTTCTCATTATTACTTTTCAGGGTAGTTCTATGTCTTTCGGTTGGTAGGATTTAGATGTTAAAATTTTTGAAGATGAAAAATACGGCTTGCCTCTTTATGAAACAAAATTGGAAGATTCTTATTTTCACTCATGTCTTGTCTCTTTCTCTTCCACTTTGTAGAAAATCATCTATATCATCATGATAACTCGAGGAATTTTCATTACAATTAGCATTACACCAGCAAAAATTTCTTCTCTAACATTTTTTTGAATGCTCCAGATAGGCTCAACATTCATTCTACATTGGAATCTCTGGAAAGGCACAACATCTTATATCATGAAAGCTCAAAAAAGGATCAACTTTTAACAAAATGAAATATTTAGCAGAAAAATCATCTCTTCAACATTTTTTTCACCCAAATTATCTGAAAATGAGGTTGTACACCACACGACATCTTCCCCCGCCCTTATGTTCAACTAGATCATGCAATTTCACGTCAAGAGTAGGTCAGATAGAGAAAAATTAGCTTATAATGTGGCTAACCTAACATTTCGTTCATGGATTATAGGGGATACAATGATTAATGTATATGTAAGGCCATAATAAAATGGATAATTGTGAAAAGGGGGATTAAAACCAAATAAATGCCTCAATAATTTAAAACACATGTACCTGAAACCCTAACGTTTTGACAGGAATAAATCAAATTCTGGTTAAAGAAAGTGCATTTTGGTTCTCTCATGAAATGAGGTGAATGAGAAGATTATGGAAAAAAATGTTTCAAAAGACTCACATGAAAGTAATTTCAAATATATAGAAAGTGAAATATGGTCTGAGATTCAAAATTAGTGTTCTTTTTCATGAAATAAAAAAATATTTGAACATTAAACAATGTCATTTCAACATTCATTTAAGCTCAGTTTCAATGAATATATTGGTTAAATCATTGACATGGTATTTAAAAAAATGGGAATGTTAATCATTTTAGCTCAAAAGATTAAAAAACCTACCATTAATTGAAATATAAACACACAAAAATATTAAAACACACAATTTTTTTATAAACAAACAGAAAAAGAAAATCCAAAACTATAATGTTTCCCTCCTCAATACTTAATTGATGCAGAGTCCTTATTGAATTAATATTGATTTATCATGTAATAAAATTTTTTATTGATTCAAAATAAAAATGTAAGTATTAAGGAGAGGAACATCCTCACTTATTCAGAGTGAAACATTTACTTAAGCTCATAATTTTTTCTCTATAAAAACTTAAAAAAAGTATAAAGGTAACATAAAAATTTAATTCAATGAAATTAAAAGAGGATTTGAATGAAAAAATAAGGATAAATATTTGTTAAATACCCCGTGTGGCCCCTGGGTTTTGACTGCCCCCATAAGGGATGTTCTAATTGGTTATCCCCAATCTGATGGTGGGTGAGGTTTCATGCTCATTAACTAACAAAAGTTCTTCTTTACAATATCTAGTTGTTCTTTATTGTTCACGTCTCCATGGAAATATCATCCCACGTCCACCACTATTGTAATGAGATACAACATGTGTGGTGGATTTAGGATAATGAATGAGTACTCCTCTTTCATAGTTTCCACTTGCATAATTTCTTCTTCATTTACAATTAATTTTCTACGATATGTTGCATCAAGAGAATAATCAAAGGGAATTCCAGAGATTAATTCAATTCAGAAAAAATTAAATCTTGAAGAATCAATATCAAAATCTTCCATTTCAACTTAAAAAACTAGTGTCACATTATCCTCTAGAAAAACCCCTTTATCTTCTCAGGTATTACCTATAATAATTGCTCAGTAGGTTTCAAGAGCACTAGATGTTTTTATTTGGATGAATTTTTTTTCCATCATCTTCCTCCAATGAAATACACATGTTGGATGAATCTGAAACATTAAAATAAGGGGAGGTAATACTCAATTACCGTTTAAGAAAATAAAGAGATAATGATTTCATGAAAATATTATCTCTCTATGTTTGTTCATCTTTAATAACTTCTTCATTGGAAATCACCTCCTGGAGATGATTTGTTGCAGATAGAGGATCGTAATCGATCTCCTCAATTTCTTGAATATCCTAAAAAAATAGGGAAGTCTAAGGGGTGATCTTCTTGGACCTTGTAAACTTCATAAAATTCTAGAATGTATTGGGATAACTCATTTAGCTTTTGTGATATTACTTCAAAAACATCTTTTTCCCTTTCCTCCCTTGGTCCATGTATGAATTCATTGAATATTTTCTCATCACTATTTTTTTCCAATATATATACACCTGTCTAAAAATAGAAAAAACACCATCCTATATGAATAATGATGATTCAATAATTGTTTCATTTATCGGTTGGTAATTCTTCTATGAATTGAAAAAATCATCATTTGAAAAAAAAACATGGAAAGTGTTTTTTTTGGTATTTTTTAATTTGAAAATATTCAAGTATTTATAATTAGTTTGTGGTACTGAATCCCCGACAACAGCACCATGTTTTATGCATCCATGTCATAGGTCATATAAAAACTCATATTTCAAAAGTTAAAATGTAGTAACATGGTTGACCTAGGATGTCTCCCAAATAGGAGTGCACAGAAAATATTTTGTCACTTTAAAACGATTGTAAAAATTTTGTGCTTTTGAAAGAAATTTTAAATTAAAATGACTAAAAAAATATGATATTAAAAGGGTGATTAGGTTGGGGTTGGTTTAATAATTTTAATGCAATCCTTGTTCAATTTAATTAATACCTCTTTTTCTTAGTTGATAAAAATGACTTTCCAAATTCGTTTCATCTCAATCACATGCTGAAATTATGAAGGTGAGAGAAAACCTTACCAAGACCTTAGTTTGGTCAACTCACCTTCTATGTGGAAAATAGTGGTATTGAATATACTTTATTGACATTGGAGATACCTAATCTGGTCTTGTTAATTCCAAACAATCATGAATATTTAGTACAACATTTACACGTACTGACGATCGTCGAGTACTTCACCACTAATCTCTGGCCCATTCCATCGTATATAAATCAGAAATTAGTTAAGGGAGAAAATAATTATTTAACTAGGGAAAAAATCAATAATGTAATTAAAAATCAATAATGATCTCACTTGACAATAAAATCCTCTATATTAAATTGAAAAAAACTTTGAAGATCAAATAAATTTCATTCCATTACGTCTAAGAACTCAAGAATTACAAAATAGAAAATCAACCCTTCCAAAATCACTCAAAATGATTACCCCACCATGGTAAGGGTAATAGAGATGCATGGGGATGAAAAAGACATTAAAAAACTATGAAAAAATAAATTAAAGAGAAATCCATAAAGTTCTCCTTGTTGATTTCCAAGGATGAATTGGATGGATTGAGAGATGTTTTGAGATGGGGGATCTCTCCTCCTTTTATAGCCATTATTTTTCCCCTGAATGATGATTCATCATAGACCCATTAAACGGCATAGTCACACATATCACCTCTATTAAATGTTGTTCAAAATTATCTTGTTCGTTTCCCCTTAATATCTTAGATGATTTGGAAAAATATTCCGAGACTTAGGCTCATTTTACTCTGACCATTTATTCTGTCTAGTCAGACTCTCTAAACTGCAAAACACTAGATTATGATGCTTTAATGAACCCTTAAATGTAAATTTCATGCGTGCTTTCCATCATTAAAGGTGTTACCAAATTCCTTTCGTGTCATTCCACTTAATATAACAATAATTATGAACAGAAATAATATGTTATAGACCCCATACGAAAACTATGCAGATCTGCAAACAATTTTCTTGAGACAACTTTTGATCTTCTTTTGATATTCTATATGGTCGATTCATCTTTTGGTCTTGAAGAATTTTATGAAGCCCATGATTTGTTGAATCTAAAAAAAAGTATTTTCTAATTTAGATTATTGTAGAAAATGTTTTGGTAGAACTACCAAAATAATTTAAAACGGTTAATAATCTGAAATTGACCATTTTTTCTATTGAGCTCAAAATAATAATAATATCCTAAAAATGATGCAATTCAACTTAGAGGAATAACCTTTTTTTGGTTTCAAACAATGAAATTCAATGTAAATTTTATTGAATATATTTTCTCTATCACCATTCATTTATTTAATCTTCTACATCTTTATTATGTCGTGCTAAGAATATCTGAGAAATAACATTTGATATAATATCTTTTATTTATACATTATTTGGGTGTTATAATAGTGAATACACATAGTCTATCTATTTCATTAATAAAATTATCTTTGTAATATAATCTTACATCTTTCTATTTTAATGTACTCCTTTACTGTTATGCCTCTTTAATTTATATTTTCCTATGATAGGATATGTCATTCCACATCTCCCTTACTATACATTTTATTTACAAATGACGAGAGACCCATTTTCTCTCCTAAACTCATTTTATGAATTTTTAAGTGATTCTATTAGGATGACTAAATTTTGTAAGGTAATTTCTAAACTCAATTTCCAATCAATGGGTATTATGTATACATAATTGATTATATTATTCCTAGAATAGGTGTGGTATAACTGTTTATTTATTTATATTGTTATTCACATATACCATTTTGTAGGTATATATTTTCTATACATAATAAACCGATTGATAAATGATGTTTTATATATTATATTGTATTAATAATTTATTTATTGGTATTTATACTTAATACACAAAATTTATCTATTTTATTAATAAAATGATCTTTTTAAAAGAATTTCAAAACTCAATTTCCACTCATTTGGTTTTACGCATACTTCGTTGACTGTATTATGTCAAGATTATATGGGGAATCATTGTTTATTTATATATTTTGTTATTTACACAGCCATTTTGTTGGATATAATATTTCTACATATAATCATCCCACCAATAAATTCTTAGGACATTTATATGAAAATTGTAAGGGAAATTATAACTCAATCTTTTTACATATAGGTAGATATCCATGTCATTGGTTTTTTCTATTAATAGTTCTGAATGGCCTCTGATTGATTGAAACATCATATCTACTTATATTTAGTATATTTATATTGTCACATATAATTATTTCATTGATCTATCCAAAATCTAATGATATGATATTTGTAAGGTATTTCATCTAAAATTAAATTCCATTGAGACTTATTTGTTGTTATGCACCAATTTACTTTTATATGGTGTAGATACTACCATTGGACAGATTTTATCATGAATCACCTTACTCTCATGATATTATATGTTTTTATTATTAGTATTATTAAATTATTTTTATTCATGTATTTTCTCATATGGTTTGGGAATCTTTATTTAAAACATAATTTAAATGTTATAAATATTTAATCTTCTAAATCATTCTCATTAATTTTCTTTATTTCCAAAATTGTATGAAGGATTTATTTATATGCAAAATAATTTTTTTAAATGATAATTCAATTAAATTTTCCAATTTTTTATGGGACACGTTGATTTAGTAATTACATTATTAAATATTTTAATTGGTTTTGTAAATGTATTGAATATTTCAATATCTTGAATTCATTTCATGTGATTTATGAATGAAATGTTGATAATTTCTATATTTTATGTTTTATGATTATATAATGGTACATAGACATTTTAAAGGTGGTCACATCATAAAACAAATACAGTTGGTTCCGTGATAAACTTATAGTGGTTGAACATGTGATAGCTCTCCAATTCATTATGTAACGTGATAGAGGTAAATAGTAATGTTTCTACTAAGAGATTTAGGAATTTAATGAGATGGGTATTCCAAACATAACCATGAAGGTTACTCCCAATGTTGTCATGGAAGCTACAACGTAAGTATGATATTGATTCAACATGATACTTTTATGTTTTATGAAATCTATGAAGTTTTGTAGGGACCTTATAATTACATGACATAAGATAAGTAGTGTATTTTTTACTCATGGAATTGAAGGATTTTTTTAAAAAAATCATGGATTTTAAATATTCATCAAATAATTGTTTTATTCCTTATATTATAATCCATAATGATCAATTTATGCTCATCTATTGGTTTTTTAAATGTTTTTAATAGGATAGAAGGATGGATAAAGGAAATTAAGAATTCAAGAATATATATGTCTTGATAAGTATTCTTGTTTATTAATGGATTTTATTTTGTGAAAAAATTGGATACAATAGAAGTGTCTAAATTGTAATTTTGGGTATTTAATGTAATATTAATTTCCTAATTCTCTAAATCTCTAAACCTGAAAAGATCCTCAATATGAATTCATGATTTAATTCAAGATTATGTATTGTTTAAAGATTTTGCCTTATATTTAATCCTCATAAGAGATGTTTAAATCGTTAATGTAGCTTTTTATAAAACACAATGTAAAATTATGAGTTCACAATTTCATAAAGAGGCACAATGTCAGACCCTAATATTTTTTATATTTCATCAAATTATTATTTTTTACGTTATGTACTGAGAGCAACACATAGAATAAATAAATCATGATACACTATTGAAATATTATTATTTTGATATGATAAATATTACATTGTTATTGGAATTGTTCGTATGAATTGGATCAAAATAACTATTAAATAAATGTAGAAATGTATTCATTAAATATTATTGATTAATTACAAGAAAATAAGTACCCAACATTGAATATTCATAATTAATTCATATGTCTACAAGAAGATATAATTTTTAAATAGATAATTATTTATAAAAGGGCTATCTATATATTTTTTATGATTTTTTAAGTGCTAATTATTTTATATTTTTAGTATTAAATTTATTTAAATATTATAGTTGATATATTTAAATTAATTAATAATAATTCATAAATTTATTATGAATTATAAAAAATTTTAAAATCATTTTATTATTAAATTTCTTATTTTTAGAAATGAATATTTATGTTTTCTATAAATTTAAAACAAAAAAATTTATAATAATGAATTTTTGTAAGGATTTAGATGATATTTTAGGATTATATATTAAATAAAATTAATTATCAATCATATTATCATTATTACTTGAAAATGTATTTCTAAATAATTCATTTTATCCTTCAAACATAATTGTCTTATAAAAATGTTTTTTACTCATTCTGTATGCAGATATAAACAAATTTTAAAAATTTAATAAAAATATCGGAAAAAATGAACTTTATTTCTGATATCATTAAATAATAAATATAGTATGTTTTTTGAATTTTTTGAATTTCCATATTATTGGAGAATAGAGAAAAATACATATTTAAAGAGTACCCTAAATTTTATGACATCATTATCAATAAATAGTGACATAAAATATATATAACACCATTGGAAAAAAATATTTGTTTATTAGCTAAAATAAATAATTTAAAACATTTATTTTAAATTTTAAAAAATATACATAACTAGATGGAAACAATGTTACACTATAATGTAATTAAATTATATTCTTGTTCTAGGCCATTAATATTTTGGTCAAATATTGTCATTCAATCTTGGTATTGTATTAATGTAAAATAACCATAATTTTTTTATTAATAAGATAATATAATTTTTGAATGTACCACAACTCATGATTAATTTAACAAAACAAGTATAAATTCATTTTTAAGCATTATAGAACTTTTTTCAAAAAAGCATTTTTATGCATTTTATAGCATTATATTAGAATTAATTTTTACCATTTATCAATTTTAAAATTAGAAAAAGTATTCAATATTTTCAATAAATATATATCAATTTCATTATAAATTCCATTTCATTTTTCTAACTAAAATATGTAGCCATGATATATGATTGTCAATGTGAAAAATGATAAAATGGATAAAGAGGGGGTTAAACATATAGGTAAATGATAAGATATTTCCAAAACAAGATTAAATATATTTTTTCTAGTTTATTTATAAGTTATCCTATCATATATCTTAAATTGGGTTTCCAGACTTCAATATTAATATAAAAATGACTTTATATTTGTCTACTGATATTATATATGTAAGAGCTCCACTCCACTCAAATATAAATGGGAATATATTATCCAAACATCTCCACCTATATTTATCATTAAATATTGTCAAATATATAACATATAACATTCAATAATTTCTTCCTCAGGTCATAACGTCATGGTCAAGACAAAAGAACAATCCTAGATGTCATACAGTCTAAGCTTAATGAAGATATCCAATGAGGATGTACAGGTATTATCATTACTATATAATGTTTATTAATTATACTTTGTAAAATATTTTATAACCATCCAAACATAGTTTTATAGGTATCTTAAATATACAAAAAATAAATTATCATTATGTAACAACCTTTTCCACTACAATTTTATGAGAAATAAATACATCACTAGTGTGTATATACATACTACCATCTCCATGAAGCGATGCATTTTTTCACACTACAATCTAATATCATTGATTTTAATGAATAAGTAATATATATACAATATTACTATAGTTTTTAAAATGTAATCCTTTAACTACATTATTTTATTTTCAACTGTCGGGAAAATGTAAATGTTGCTTGTGTTTTTGAACAACCACCTCCATGAAAAAATGTGTTTTACTTTTCATTGCAACCTTAAAATATATAGTGTTAAAATTATATGCAATTTATAAAAAAATAATTAATTTTTTAAATATTCTATAGATTAAAGAACATTGACCACATTGATCTTTATTAACTGAAAATTGTTTTTTGGTTATTATAATGCAACCATTCTCATGTGATTATGTAACTAAAGATAAAATGACAATATATCAAATAAAAAGGAATAATAAAAAAGTAATTTTTTTTTGATTTTCTAATGGCCGGTTTGTGGGTAGCCGGTTCCCATGAAACCAGTTTAAGGGTAACCGGAACCCGAGACACATCAAAACCACATCACTACAGCAGGAAAATCAAAAATCAAACGAGATACTTCAAAAATTCCAAAAGAAACCGCCTTCAACGCCTTGATCCACGCACCGCCTCGAGCTTCGTCAAATCACTTTATCACCTCATTTCGCACACCTCGAGAAGCGTGGCGAAACCAACCACTCATCCACTCGCCGGATCACCACGCGCAACCCTGCTGTGTGGAACCATTGTCGGAGCTGCTCTTCTCTTCACCTCGACGTCGCCAGAAACGAACTGGAGCGCTCATCACTTCACCTCAATGTTGACTCTTCACATTCCACGGAAAGGCGCAACATCAAACCAAACCACATCAAGCTGGAACGATGGTGAGCATCACCAGCGACGAACAATACCATCACCGTCGGAGAAACAAAACCTCCACCCATAAACCATCACGAATAGCAAAAATCAACGAGATCTAAAGGTAAAAAACCAGAAACCGAAACAAACCACGTGAGAAGCGGCACCACAACATCACCCTGTCTCGGAAGATCCCGCCGTCACCAGAGCCAACAACCACATCAGACACAACAAACCCTAACGAACACACTGGAGAAGATGGGGAACCCCGCAAACCGCCTATAAATTGGCTCAACCCCTAATACTGAAAAAATCTCACCACAAAACAACAGCGAGAAGACGAGAGAAGAACCCGGAGCGCTCCAAAGAGTATGTCGTCAACGCAGACCGGTCTTACACCCTCAGATCTGAACCAGCAACCACTAAAGCCCATAGCGAAACTCCACAGTAAGAGAGAAGACAACCCACATGACGTCGACCGCAGAGAACCACCAAAAACCCACCGAGCGTGAGGGGAAATGTTGTATCTTCCATTTTCAAAAATTGATATCCTTTTTTGGTGTCAATAAACTAACATATGAATATATATAATCATTTATTTACTAAAATTAAAGAGATATAAATATTTATTTCATGTTATATAATTATTTTACTTTTGATTCAATAGTTAATAAATTATAATGTTATTTTTCATTGAAAACTATTTAAAATATTTTAAATTAATTTGGATACATATACAGGTTATTTAAAATGATCCATGATTTTTCATGTTTAAAATTCATGTATTTTTATTATTTATTTTATATTTATTTTAAATTCCTTTATAATTTTTTAGAAATAACTATTTATATGTTTACCTTCTGGACTATTTTTTTATTATTCATAAAAGTGAAAAAATATTGATTATTTTAATTTTTAAAAAATGAATGCATTTTTTATCTTTAAATATATTATTTTTTTTATTGTGAATCCTCTAAAATTATATATTGTTTATAAAATAATATCTCTTTTACATTTTTATAGTAATTTATATATTTTAAAGTTTTTAATATGAAAATAATGTTTAATCTAATCTTTTATGAATGTCCATTGTATTATAGGATCAAATTCCAATTATTTGGATTTTTATAATGGAAATAAAATTTTGTATGAGTATTATTCATGTTATAGTTCTTAAAATTTTTTATAGTAATAGGTGGATCCAATATATACATATAATGCATTAAGAAATGATATGTAATTGTGATGTAATGTGATGGAATTAATATGAAGGTTGTTGCTTTGTATTTTGGGTATGAAGATTATTTCCCAGGATAACTACATGACTTTGAACGCATACACATGTTTCTAAAGTAAATATTTTAATTTATAAAAAAATGCATACATACTAGAAATTTTTAGACCATCTAATTGTGAAATTTTTAATTTTCAAGGAAAATATTTCACTATTACTTATGTTTTCTAAAGTAACATTAATGATGAATATTTATACTTTAATATTTTGTAAAAATGTTTTCTAAAAAAATTAGAATTTTAAATATATTTCAGGATTATATAAATAATTATTTTATCTTAAATTTTGTTTTCTAAAATATGAAACATTTTTAAGCTTTTTAAATGTACTAATGGGGTTCATTTAATTTTATATCACTTTTTAAGATTTTTTTTGCATATGATATTTTCAAATAATTGTTTCAAGAGACATTATGATGTATAGGGAATATTTATATTTAAATATTGATAATTTTTCAATGAAGAAAAGGTGTCATGAATAAAATTGGAGAGTAAACATAAGAACCTATTTAATGGAAAAATGTACAATGTGTGATAGTTCTCTCTATGTAAAATATTTCAATTGCTAATTTTATAAAACATTAAACTTAATTGGTTATGAGAATGAATGAAAGTATAACTGATGTTATAAATCATGTAATTAATGGTTATTAATGTTATAGAATGTAATAGAGACTATTGAAAATTAAATTTCAGCTTTAAAATTTTTTTTTATTCAATTAAATTTTTATTGAGAAAATAAGGACACATTATAATTGTATAAAAATCTAAAATCGAATTTAAATTCCCCATGATGATATTTAATTTGATATCCTATATTGAAACAATGGGTTTGTAAAGTAGTTTTTTTGGAAATCAATGATGTTTTATAAAGAATTTATTGTTTTAGATTAGGTTTCAAATCTATTGTTATGAGAAATATTTTCATTTTTACTAATTATTCTGAGTAGTTCTTCTATTAATTAGAATTATAGAACATAATGTAATGAAAATGTTAATATTTTTTAAAAATGGTTACTAAGTTGTTAAGGAAGTAAATATTAATTAATGATATGTTAGCTTTAAAGATGATACGTTTGGGAATATGTCAAATTATAATTATATAATACTGAAAAAAATGGATGATTCAAATGTTATTATAGAAGACATTGTTTTACAGATGTTATCGATATTGTTAATATAAAATGGAAAAATGAATAAAAGTCTCTAGTTAAGTAAAATGCTTATTGATTTGAATAATTTTAAAAATATTTATGTCTAATACATAAGAGTAACCAAATTGTAATTTAATGGTATATTACCAATACATGAGATTATGTAGATTATGGACTAAAAAATTAGAAATGGCTTATACTAGATGATATATAAGTGTTTTTTGGGGAAAAATTTATGTCATGGGAAAAATGTTTTTCTCTGAATATATGGTACCTAAGTGATCTAGATTATATGAAAGATTCATCCATGTTGGGATATATCTTTCTCTTTATGAAGAGACAAAGGATTATTTCTATTGCAATTCATATTTTAAGATATGTGCACTATGAGTGACATGATAGTGCCATAATAATGTGTATAAATTAGAGTATATATTATTATACCACATATTCATTATTGGATCTTGTAATAATCATTTTCATAAAATAAATTGTTATATTGTGATGTCTATACCATGGAAATGAAGCAACACTCATGGAATTTTAGTTGTTGTATGTAATGACATTAAATCCTCAGATCATGTCAAAAATCTCAATATCACACCACGATACATCTAAAAGATTAAGAAAGAACCAACCTATCACATATGAGTTCTTGTTTAAGCCTTAATTTCTAGAATCTAGAAAAATTTAATACAACAAATGAATTATTATTCTAAAAATATTCTAGTGCCTTCAAAATAGTGATTAACTACCCATTTGAACATATATCGTGGTTATTTTTAGGATGTTTACCTTAGTGATTGATTTGAAATTAATGGTGATGGAATACACATATTTCTACTTTAATTTAAATATTAAAAATATATGAAAATATATTTTTGTGATGATTGATAATTTATTCTAGTGAAAATAACATAGATAATGGATTGAAAATGGAACTCAGTGTTCTAAGAAGGAATATGGAAGGTAGTTTGAACAATGATATTTATCAATGATATTATTCAAAGAGGATTTAATTATTTTTGAAATATATTTTTTTGTATGGTTAGTCTTGAAAGTATCGAAATAGTATTTATATACATGATGATGATTAAGTGGATAATTCTTATACAATTATTATTTTTTCTTTTTTTATATTGTGTTATTTTTTATGCTATTTTATTTTTATTTAATTAAATTATCAGGATTGATTTTCCACCTAACACGACCAGTTGTCTCTTTTTTGTTATATGTTCATGGATCTAATTCACAACACCTAAAATC
Source organism: Viscum album (assembly GCA_963277665.1). Classification (NCBI taxonomy): domain Eukaryota; kingdom Viridiplantae; phylum Streptophyta; class Magnoliopsida; order Santalales; family Viscaceae; genus Viscum; species Viscum album. The sequence goes on along the minus strand of OY728126.1, from coordinate 288,056,643 downwards.
TATAATATAATATAAAAAATATATAATAATATAAAAAAATGACAATATTTGATATGTGACGTTAAAAGGGTTTAAAAAATAACATATAAATAATTCATGATAACGGATTTTATCAAATAGAAGCATATATTATTAATTAATTAAAGTGGATTCATATTAGGATTGTGAATCATAATAGAAATTACTTTTTATTGAAATAAAAATTTCCATGCTTCAACCACATCAACATTATTTTTAGTTTTCTAACCTGTCGTCTTTCTTCCAATAGATCAACTATATTTATAAAAACATCAAAATGGTATTCCCTTAAATACTTCTCAAGTGAAGCACCAGATTAATAAATTCAAATTATGAAGTCGAAGAATTAGGTGACTGAAAAAAATTATATTAAATTATAATATTCTTTTAATTCAATGATATTATTTTATTTTATGTTAATTATAAATCATCATTTTTTTTGAAAAAAATTAAATGGGACAATAAAACTATAAACACAACATCCATATATTCCAAAAATAAAATAATAGAATAGAAATATATTGAAAAAAAATTAATAATTATTTTACAAATACCTATTATGAATTTTATGGACAAAATAAATAATATATACTATTTAATACACAATATTCATTTTACATTTGTTTTGTTTTCTATGTTGTAGAAAATAATGAATAATTTCAACTTATGATTAAATGAAACAAAAGAAAATCTCATTTTCTAAAATTTTGTTCCATTATAATAAATAAAATGATATTTAAAAATAACATTCTAAAAATTATTATGTTCCAGATTAATCTCCAATAACCTATATAAAAATATATAACTAGTTTCTAAATGAGTGAGTAATTAGAGAAATATATAGTTCAGGGATGAAGGAGTTAATAAATTACTGAAAGTATAGTTCGGAATAAATTATAGAACCACTATTTTATTCTAATGATTGCCATTTCTATTAGATTTCCATTTTATAATTTTTTGTAGCATTAGATTGTGAAATAATTATGATTAAAAAGGAAAAGGAAATAATAGTTGGAGATTTCCATGTGTAGGAATCCAAAGAAGGTTGAGCCATGATTTTTTCTTTGATAAATTTCACCCTTAAACATTTTCATAGAATCTAAGATATAGTCTATATATGGAAAACCTAACATGTGTCTAATTAGAAAACAGAAATTATTTCTGAAAAATAATAGAATGATTTATTAATGGATACACGACTTCTCACACATAGATAGGTGGAAATTCCCAAGAAATATATCCATGTTTAATAAAATGGTGGGGAAAATATTCCACCAGGACTACTTCATGTTAATAATCCATTGATAATGAATTTTTCTAAATGAATAAAACTATTTAGGAAATAAATTTTCCAATAGAAAACATTTACACTATATCATTATATGTAGGTGTATACATAATTTCATAAGAAACAATTTTACTGGCATTTATTTTTTTCTAGGAGATTTTAAATAAGGAAAATCATATCTGATATTTTATACGACAAACAACACCATGATTATAAGATAATATAAAAACATATTATTATATGATATATATATACACTCAATATTTCTAATAACTCATGATGTACATAACACTGAGTTTAAACAAAATGTGATAATATATTTAAATATTATTAATTATAAATGACCACTATAACATAGTAGTTAGGTTGGAGGGTATTAATAAGAATTTTAAATTCTATAAATTATATGGTTTACACGTATATGCTAATAGTTAAATGAATATCTATTTATTTATAATAAAATATGAACTATTTGATGAAGATGATATGTTTTCTGAAAAATAACATTTTTCTAAAAATAGGTTTATTCATGCATTGAAAAAAATATATAAAATTTATTTCTAAAAAACTGAAAAGATTTATTTTCCAAAATAAAAATCATTTATGAAATGAAAACGTAAAAATTAATTTCGGGTTAATTTTTTTATAATTTTTTGGAATGAATTGATTTTTGATTAACAGTGAAAAGTACTAATTTTTAATTGAAAATTTTATTTTCGGTTAAATTAGTTATAAATTTATTATAAATTTGAAATTTTTAAAAAATAAATTTATTCATATTATATTATAATGTTACTAAATTTTTACCTTTTTATCATTTTAATCTTTGATTTTATATAAAAACATTTTATCATTTTGAATAATATTATTCAAAAAAACCATTTTTCCAAAGCGATTGCAGGTTTTATATTAAATTGGCATCATCCACTACTATCAATTAAATTTAGAGAAAACTATTCTTTATTTGTAATAAGTATATTTTTATCTATAATAAGGAGAAATTAATTTTTAAGGATAAGTAATAGTGAAAAAGTACAATTTTTTATGGAATCTAAGGTTACAATTGGTTTTCTATGGGTTAAACTATGATTATATGGTTTAAAATGATAAAAAACCATGTAAACACTGATTATAAAGACATATATAGTCCATAAAACCAATATTATTAAAATAATAATAATCTTGGTGTCTTTTTTCATTAGAAAATTATGGTTATTATATTTTCTGTTAAAAAATACTTCTGGTCTCCTCCCCCATCTATTAGAAGAACACCTCATCTCCTCTAAAATTCACACTTCTTAAAAACATTATATTAGAAAAATCAACCCAAAATACCACACATACTACTATATGAACATAAATTAGCAATCCAAACAATTATGGATTTAGTTATATACATAGAATATTTCCATAAAGAAGAGGTAAAAATATTAACATGCTTATTTTGATTTATTTCTTTTAAAACATACTAAAAATATTATTAAATTATTATAACCGAATGAAAAAAATACCTCCAATATACATATATTTTATTATGTTAACTGGTTGACCATTATCCCAATCCACTTAAATCGAATATAAAATTATATTGTAAATCATGTGTATGATAGACTATAGGCTCGCAAACCATTGTAATATTGTTTCCATAACCACCTTTAATTTTGGGTTATATTGATGGATTTAATATATATATATATGTGTGTGTGTGTGTGTGTTACTTATAAAATTACTAGAATTCATTAATTATTATATCACATTAAACTTATAACTTTATATTCTGTTGTGGGAATAAGATAATATCGCTCGTGTGTATGATAGACTACCACCTCTCAAAGTGATGTGATTTTATTAACTCGTATATTTTACTTGGAATTTACAATGTAAAAGTTAAAATATTAATCTAATATTTATTACATAATCTTACTCTTATGAATATAGTATATCTTCAATCTTCTCAACTTCTAGAACGTTGGAAAACAACAATGTCTCTCGTGCGAATGTGTGGACCACCACCCCCATAGAGCAGTGTAATAAGTTAGTCACTTTAAATTCACATGGATGGAAATAAGGATATATTTTTTTAATATAAGATACACATATATGAAATAATTATTTAAATGTAAATGTTAATTAATATTTATTTTTCTTTTATTCCAGTAGTAATGAAATATGCAACAAAGGTTGTTGCATACATACGACTTACCATCACCATGAATAATATAATCCATTTCCTATCCATATATTTAATAGCATAATATAATTACAAATATAATGAATATATATGATATCTTAATCATATATAACATTATAGATATGATTTCACTGTGATTAATATAATGGGTCTTAATTTTCCAAAAAAATATAATGGGAAATTGAATCAATTGTCACCCAAATCTGGGATTTTATCAAAGAAAAGGAATTGAAAAACTCATGAACACTTTAATTAATTTTAATATAGTAATAAAAAATATTATAACTTTTCTTTAATAGATTTATAATAAATTTATATTTTTTATACATGAGGTTTGGACACATATGAAATAATTTTATCTTGAGGTAAGGGTTTCTCATCTAACATTTACTTCTGCAAGACATCTAATTCATTTTTCTGGTGTATTAACCAACCAATCTAATATGTTATATCATGGTTAAAATTATAATAATGGTATTCAATTTTTAATTTTATTTTAATTATTTCATGAGTCTTATGATTCAAATGAAACCAATGTGGTTAGGGTTTATTTCACAATCTCATCAATATCCAGGATAGTTTTCAATTAGTTCACTTATGTGGTATTTATTTTGAATTTATATCAGAAAACCAATTTATTCTATTATCCTATGGTTATTCTTATAATTTTTATTTAATATAAACATTTTTAACTATTTGGTTCTCAAAAAAATTGATAAAATATTTTGTAATAAAAAACTTCATCATTTTTATTTTTGGTTGAAAAGGTATCTTTTTCAGAATATATTCTTTCAAAAAACGAATATATTTTCTTTTAATTACACCAATTTATTTATTCATGATATATTATAATATTATCTCATTATTAGATTTTTTTTGAAATGAATATTAAATGTAAATTTTTAACCAATTCTGGTATGGATTTTACCAAAACTGTGAAAGGAATCAATTTTTAATGTGTATGAAATGTATTTTTTTAACCTTATAGGAATCTAAAATTTTATGGTAATATTTAAAACGTCTCCAAGTTTAATTTTGAATGAAATTATTTAAAAAAATAAGAATTTTTTTTTAAAATGTGATTTTTTATAAATGAAATGGTTATTCCTATAAAGAACGTTTTAAAAGATATCTTCATTGTATTTCAATTCATCAGCAACATCATCACATTATTTAACATATTATTCAATAGAAATATGTTGTATTGAGATAATAAATAATATTCTTTGGATAGTGTATGATCTTATTAACTAATGATGAATATTTTTTTTCCATTCACCATATTACTCTAGATGGGTTTTAGTTGTTTTTATTTGATTGGGGTAAGTGTTAACATTGAATATGTTATTTTTTAAAATAATTTATTTTATTGATTATGTTCCAAACCATTAATATGTTGTTTGAATTGGACATTGTATGAGAAGTTTGGGGATCTATTATATATATCCCCTTGATGCATCGACATGTATAATTTGAAAAATCAGTTTTCCAAATTAGATCAGTTTCAACACATAGATCTAAATTGTCTTGTAAATGATATTTAAAGTATTCCCCGAATTTCTATTGTAATTTATTAATTAATTTTTGGAATAATTATTTATTTTCTAGTGTTACTAAATTAGTTATAATATCTATGGATAAATTTTAACATCATGTGATTGTTTTTATGGATATATATGATCATCTATTATTCTTAATATATTATTTAAAAGTAATTAATTAAAATGAATGCGTTTAATTTATTTACATTTCCATATTGACTATTAGTATTTATTCCTAATAGATTTCATATTATGAATACCATTACATACTATATAAGATTATCCATTTCGTATGCTTTGTTTTACCCAGGATATCAGGTAGGATTTCGGGACTGATATGCAAGGATTTTATTAAGGGAAAATGGTGTTTTTAATGAAATAAAATATCTATTTCATGTTTTAAAATTTTCATTAAATTTAATTACTCATATAATTTTCCAATACATATCTATTATTTGGTATACTGGGATGTGATTAATTATATATATTACCAATGTAATTGATAAACCACGAACTATTGGATGTTAGGGTCTAGGTCCCTACACTTGAGGAAAAAATGGAGTTGTAGATAAAAAGTTATGATAATTTAATGTTATCATATTTTACACAGTAAACCATATCTATACCAACAATAAAATTATTATAAATCTTTTCAGGGAACCTATGAAACATGAAACATAAACCCCACATTATTCCTTGTTGTAATCCCTTTCATGAAAATTTATCATTACCATTTCATGATAATGTGAGTGGTATATTCCTTCCATGAATCCTTAAAATGTGAACACCAACTACATGATTTTTGATACCTCTTCTAGTATGAAAAATTATGTTCCAATTTGATGTATCAACCAAAAAATCACCATTATATCTTCACCATGGGAGGTGGTATTTCTAATGATTTTTCATATTTCTTGAGAATACAAATACACTCCTAGAACTCCCAAAAAGTCTCCCTGAGAATTAAATATATGTATCATCCAAACATGATGTTAACCTCTCATATGTACATTAATGATGATTGTTTGTAAAAATTTCCCCAAAATTAATTAAACTACAAACCCCTCCACCATATGTATAAATAGTTTATGGATTTTTCCCAAAATACATTAACCAGGGAATTCCATTAGGAGTTGAGCTAAAGCAGTTTCCTTCCTCATGTGATGATGATAAGATTTCGAAAGAAATGAGAATTTTGGTAACAACCCCAAACGTTATCACCAACATCAAGTGGGTTATTTATTTCCATATAACTAGAATAAAAGATATTTAAACCCCTATAAAATGTTTCATTAGTTTTTAATAGGTTCGATACTTAAATTTCACATTAGACCATAAAATCACAACATTTGAAAACAAATAAATATCCCTTATTATTAAACAATGGTTTGATCATAAATAGTATTCAATGTTATTATATAGGGAAATTGGAATCCAAATTAATGTTCTCGGTCAAATTTTCAGTAAGGGTTATCATAAAATTAAAATTGGCATGGAATAAGGAATTTAATTGGTATATATAACCAAATGAAATTTCATGACATAATCCATTGATGGACAAGATAATAACATTATAAATGATTACATAATGCTATAAATGTTATGAATTCAAAATGTAGATTTTAAAAAACATTCTATGAAGGACTTGTATGAAGACATCTTACATAAAGTGTAATTATTTTCCCATTACACTATCATAGATGTCTCATGATACTTGTACCAAAAGGGAAATATAATTCTTAGTCCAACCCATCAATAAAATTTCATTGTATTAAATTACAATCTAAATGATCATTATAAATAAATTTATGTGGTGATAATGAAAAAAATACTCATCATGATAGCATAATAAGTTTGTCATATAATATATTCAAATATAGAAAAAAAGATTTTATGGTCTTCCTAATATTATCCCAAGTAAATTAATTAATAAAGATAGATAGGTTGACTTGTTAAAGTGATAACTATGGATTCACAATATCCAAATAATTACCATTATCAAATGATGAATATAGATAAGTAATTATTGGACAATTTTTAAAAATAAGTATTACAATTTAATATGTTAACTAAAACTAATAAATATTTTTTATTTGGGGAGTCAAAAAATGAAAAAATTACGAAGGAATATAATCAAATCATTCATTATGGGTTAAAATGATTATTTAAGTTATTCATAACATATCTCTATGGTGTTTCAATGTAGGTTTACAAAAAAATTCTAACTTTGTAACATCCTGTTAGCTTGTTTGGGTTAGATTTCCCCCATTCTATGTTCCTTTTTGGTTTAAAATATTTTTATGTGAATTTATTAGGTTTATAGTAGTCTGTAGAATAGGTACACGTCTTGTTCCTAAAGTACATGTCATGTACATGGTCCTGGTTTCATGTCATTGCCTCAGAGACCATGTCGTGAAGAGGGAGGTCATTATGTGATCATGTAAATATCGTGAATGATGGGTAAATGTCGTGTTGGAGAATATTTTGGTTTTTAATCAGAGCCGATGCGTTTTTTGGCATAACTTTTCTAGCATTGCCTTCACGTTGTGACCCGGTCAGCACCAAATTTAATGTCACTTTTTTGGTAGTTTGGGACTATCCTTTTCGTCCAAAACATCATGTCTCTAAACCCTAGACTCTCCCTATGAATTTTGGTGAGTGTCTCACATTACTGATCGATCTGATTGCCTTCGATTTATCAATTTTTTACGATTCTTCTCATCGGGTAAGTGTTCCTTATGATTCATCCTTACGAATGATCGCAGTATATCCCTAGCCTTTTTTATTAGATACGCTGATCAGAGTTGAATGTTTTTTTTGTCCTCGTCTAGATATATTTTCAGAAGTAGTCTTGAATGGTCGTTCAATGCCTAGTTGTGCTGAAGAAAACATTCATTCAGGAGGTATGTGGGCATTCTTTATTTTTCAACCCATTGTATTCTATTTAGAATCATTTCTTTGATGTTCGGGATTGATTCTAGATCCTTTGTTAATGGATTTTTTGGATTTCATTACTTTTGAATTTCATAGTAGGCATGTGAGACCTGAAGATTGAGGTTGGTGGTTCGGTCTCTATGTTATGATAATGATCCTATTTTCTTCCATTGCTAATTACTTTGTAAATTTATTTATCAAATTTGCAGGATTGTTTTGTTTTATGGAAAATGGTTTTTAAATAAAAATGTTTTTTCGAAAACCTTTGATAAATTTATTGTGAAATGGTTTTTAATGGTTTAAAATACATTGAAATGGGTATTTCAAAAAGAGAACATGGTTTACCTTGGGTATTTAGGTGGAAGGTTTTTCTTGAGGACATCGGCCCACCATTTATGATTTTAAAGGACTATTGTCTTAGGGATTTCCAATATATCATAGGCTCATTGTTCTAGGAATCTAGTATTGACATTTTGGGGGGTATACTCATGGGGTATTCATCTACTTCAATGGACTGTTTTCCATGGATCAGTTTTGTGCACTTGATTATTATGAAATGAGTAGTATGTTTTATAGACCTGTAGTATTCCTTAGTGTGTGATAACAAAGATTCTATTTTGAATTTAATTTATTTCTTTGTATTCCATGACAATCATGTATATAATTGTGTAAAAATGTTATGTAAAATAAGATTTGAAGCTGATATACAATATTTTATTTAGAACTATGGAAAATGGAAATCTTTACCATGTTTTCTATAAATTTTATTTAATTATTATCATTAAGTGTTTTATTTTAAAAAAAATCATACAAGATTTATTATACAGAGACATGTTATGGAACACCTGGGTGGGATCCTACTGATCATGTTAGCTCCCACCCTGCACACTGCATTAGTGGTACATAAACCGTTATTTGTCATCCAGTGTAGGGAAAATAATGGTTCCACATAGAGGAAATGAAGATAATGTCAAATGGGATGGGTAGCAGGTGATGATATGGTTTGATTTTGTCTATGCCATAATTGGATTAACTATTTGGTTTTGAGTCCCATGCAATCGGAAAAGCCTTTTGGGGTTTTAGTTATTATTTCTACTGGTGTATTCACCTATTCTTCTTAGAATTCTGGCATATATATATTTGTTAGTCTTTTGTTGTTTATTATTTTCTCTATATATATGTTGGGTAGTTATTCAGTTTAGGAGAAATTTTTCCCTTAGTTTTTTTCTTTTAATGACCTGGTGCATATCGCCAACCCATGGGTTCGAGAATGCCCTTCAGTTTTGTGATAGATCGGGTTGGTTTCCAAGTTTCAGGGAAATCCCGGCCAGATCATTACAATTTGGTATTATAGAAGGTATGTACTCAAGATTCATTTTTTGGGATTCCTGCTAAATTAGAGATATAATTTTTGGGTCTAGATATGAATTTTGTGATGAGTGCATGGCCAGATTTTGTTGTAATGAGACTCAAGTTACAATGGGATTTTAGGATATGTGTCTCTAGTTTTGGTTTTTTCTATTAAAAATCAATGTTTTAGATAATGGGATATCTTGATTGAACTGATATTTTTTCAATGTCTCATCATTCTTATGTTCTAGTGTGCACCAGTATGCCTCTGATACATCTTCCTGAGGTTCCTCTTGAAGTTGTAGCTGATGCTCCTCACAGAAATCCACCTATGGAATAGAATCTCGTTGAGACTATCATACATGCAGTCTATGATGCTAATCAGGATGTTCCATGAGTTCATGAATATATTGTTGAAGTAAAATTTGTAGCTAGAGGATAAAAATATTTATCACGCTAGTTCATGCATGAGAAGACACCATCCTTTAGTAGGACAATTGAACCTCAAGAGGATGAGGATTGGATGGAAGTGATTGATCAAATCTATGAATTCCTAAGGACAAAAGAGAATATTAGGGTGAAGTGAGCACCAATTATAATTGAGGGTTCAAGAAATTGTTGGAAGAAATCATTGGAACTGTATGACAGACAAGTGGTCTTGGATTTGAAGGGTTTCAAAAACAATTTCATTATATAGATTTCTCTTGAGTCTCTGACATTGTAAAATTCACTTAATTTCCTATCATTTCCATAGGGAGAGAATTCAGTGTCATCCAACATCAAATGATTTTTTGAACATGATTGTTTTTCTTATGATGTTGTAAGGAACGACTGAATAAAGGCATATAAGTACCTACTGGGTTTCTGACCGAACATTAGATCAAAAGTTTACATATTGATGGTTTCTACTGATGTTGAGATAGTAGATAGAGCAATTTTAGAGACCCAAAGCTTAACGTACATGGACATTACATTACTTTTTCGGAATACTTAATACATAATAAAAACAGACACACAAGGACCGTAATAGTTTAGTGTCTTTGGAAACATGGAACGTAATCTTCTAATTGTGGTGAAAGATCTTCAACATCTCCCATAAAGATCTTCCCCTTTTTTTCTTACCTAGAACCTTTCTTTATATCTTGGGGAAAAGAAAACATAAAAAGGGTGAGCTCAAATGCTCAGTAAGGGTAAGCATGGATAAAATAAAACATACCATATACATTTGAACTTAAAAACATGAACATAATGTTTAAACATCAAAATCTTGAGCAATAACATAAAACATGGAAGTAAGTAAGGCATAGATCATAAGAAAACATTAAGAATTATAAAATAGCATGGGAATGAAGAATGTAATTGTGGAAACCATTAAGCACATGATATGATTTCCATATTAACCAAGGGATTGCTGCCAAGACCATCTTGGTGGACAAAGTCCCTTTCTGAATCGAGTTCACTCCTCATTCCAGTCCTGTATTACTGAACCGGTTTAACCTGCCGTTCCAGCCATGTCTACCTAATGAGATATAAAATCTTTACCCAATTCATTGGAGGGATATATAGGTCCCACCCATCTCATAATGAAATCATTCTTACTTGTGCCACAAAATAAACATAAAACATTCATCATAACCCAATGAATAAAATGGGTTTCATAAACATCATCCCATAATTTCATAATACATATAAAACAAATGGAAATTTCATCATAAAAAGTGAACCATGTAAATCACAGAGACATTAAACTTGAAACATACACATATTAAGTAATGTCATCATAGATGGAAAATGGTTTTGATAAAACATTTGAAATGAATTCTTGAGGAAAATATCCTTTCTTCGTCAAAATCATTTTCTTTTCAAAAAATTCCATGAACTTTTAAAATGAAAGTATTTTTTTGAAAATAGTCATAAAATCATGTAGAGTAAGATTCATGAAAATGAGGCAATATGAAACCGTAAAAATCTGTTCATGCCGTATAAGTTAAAAAAACATTCTCCTCGTACTTTTGTTGGAAAAGTCAAAAAAATACCTTGTAACATAAACAAAAGAAATATTCCTTACATACCATGTATTAAAAGTCAAAAATGGGTAAAAAGGACTTTAATCATACATGAAAACACTTTTATAAAACATGGACATGGATGATATAAATAACCCCAGTAAATACTTACGAATAATCAATCTCGGATAAAAATTAGATTTTCACAATTAACCCTTACCTTATGTCCGATATGCTTTGTATGTATCCAAAACTCCTGTATAATGATTTAAATAATGTCATAGACTTATTACAGAATCATATTCATTGTTATGATATCACATATTGTTTGCTTATGAGTTTATATTACCTGTTCTTTTGTAAATTCCATGTTAAAGAGTGTTTTGGGTAAAATCGTTTCATTTGTTGTCCATGTTTTGACTTGTAATTATTCATATGATTACTTAGATCATGATTACTTAATTCCAGACTATAAAACATGATTTATATATAATATATATTCAGAATATACATATATATAATAGATCGATAAATGGAAATAAATACATCATTCATGGAGACGGTATGCCGTACGTACGCATGAATGCTGTTTTCGTTTCCTAATTGTGTTGAATGGAATTAAGTAGATGACATACATATATATATATAAATAAATACAGTAGCTTTATAATGTCATATATTTCATTATTATTGCTTATATATTCTTTATAATCATTCTTAAATGGTTAACATGGAGAATGAATCTCATCGCGTCGTGGTGACGGTAGTCCGTACGTACGCACGAGCGATGATATCATTCCAATAATTATTTAATTGAATTGGATAGGATGATACAATATATCATAATAAGTATGATGTTAGAATAACTTTTTATAGTTATTCTTTACACCATTATACCCATCCAAGTAAGGTGGTGTTGGAAAAACAAATTACACCATGGCGTGGAGATGGTATTCCGTACGTACGCACGCGCGGTGATTTCGTTTTCCGTAGGATGGATAGATGGTGAAATAGGGTTGTTTCATACTTATAATAACATATCAGTATATGAGTGATACTGATGTTATTATTTAATAATAAGACAACTAAAGAAGAAGAAGTAGAAGAAGAAATAAAGTTGTAAGAATCGGTAACAGACATTACCTCTTCTTTGAAGCGCCTCTTTGAGACCTCCACTTAGGGCACTAAAATTGGTCTTTGAAGAATACCAGGACCTCTAGGATGTTTATAGGAAAGTGTAGAAGAAAATTTGGCAGGGTTCGGCCGAGCTTGAAGGCTCAAATAGGTGCAGGGAATGGAGGAAGGAGGTGCCCTTTTATAAGGGAGGAGAGGGGCACCTTTGGAAATCTTAAAAATATTAATTTATAATAAATATAACCCCACTTAAAAACATCCAAAAATAACTCATATTAGAATATTAGATGATATAGGGTTGTAATCGCATCAAACAATAAAGTATTGACATGTTAGGAATTTGTTTTTAACATTATCAACTTGATTTATCCTTATTTAATCAATTAAATTTTATTTGTGGTAATAACATTATAAATTTTAAATTATAACAAATAATTAATTATTTGCTTTTAATTGTCCATAATTGGATACTTTATAACCATTTATACCAGAAAAATGTAAATTCATAATTTTTAAATATTTTTGGGATTTTTAAACAATTTTATAATATGTTATTTTTATAAAATAACAATAGTGTAAATTTTGACACTATTCATTTATTTGAATTTAAATAAAATATATACTGAATATATGTTCTAACTAAAAGCTTTAATAGATTCATAAAAGGTCATATGTTTCTAGAAAATTAGTGGAGAACATTAAATAGTTCATATATTATTTATTTTATTATTTTTAAAACCATTTATTTGGTTTATCTCTTAATAAAATAATTACTACAACATTTTTTTATAATTATTTAATATACTTATTTGATGCATAAAAATTAATAATAAAATCCTATAATGAATATAAATATATTACCTTTCACAATAAAACTTTTACTCGAATTTAACATCTTAAAATCACAATAGTTGAATTGTTATATTTATTAAATTATAAAGGTGACAACTTTGGCATCATTTAAAATAAAATAATATAAGTGTCGTAATCACTTTTATTAGACTCCAAACGGTTATATATTAGTTAATTGGATGATTAAGGTGTGGATATACACTACCAGTAAGTTTTGGTCAGGTTTTTGGGTCTTATAATGGGTATTATTATTTCAATAAAAACTATATTACTGATTTTTCACTTAATAAATAATTTATGCATCATTAATGGATCACCATTAAAGACAATTATTTAATCCCTAAAAATTCAAAATAAATTATCATGATGTAGATAATTTTATTATATTTCTGGAGACTATTCAATTTCAAATATTTATTATGTTTTTCACTAAATTAAAATTATTATACTTATAAGATTTAAAAGAGTGACATGTTGTCACTTTCTTTGGTTTTAATAATAATTAAAATATTTTCATGGTAAAAAGTCCATAAAATCAATCTAATCCGAACCTTATGTTATATGAGTCTACTTTTAGCAATCCAATGGAATTATGACATGTGTTAGGGTAATATTATAATATTATATTTACCCTTAATTACCTTATTTACCTTTAACTATGGCAAATAAAATTTACCGTAGTTACTATTCATAATTCCCAAAAATAAAAAGTAGCTTATTAACATAATTTGGACCCACTGATTCCAAATATTGAATCCATTTTTCCAAATTCAATACTCAAAAGTTTCAGAAATTAAATTAAAATTAATCCCGTTGTTGAAAGAAAACGGGTTTTTCTTTAAAACATTGCAAAAGATTGAATTGATTTAACATATGAATTTAATGTAAAATCAATGCTAATGACATAAATTATATTAAATGGTAAAAATATATTTTATTTATACTTTAAAACCATTCAATATTATAATTTAACAATATAAATTATTGCGATGAAAGAATGTTGTTTTTAATTAAAATATAGCGTGTTTTTACTATTCAGCAAAATATGAAAGTTTCCAGAATAATATGAAAAATTAATCCAAAGTAAATTTTTATTTTTTTATTCTAAAGGAGAATTTTATTTTGTCAAATTTAACTTATAAACATGTAAAAAACTAGATTTAATGTGGGTGCGCCATCAAAAGGTGGAAAAACTTCATTTTTTGAAAAATACTTATTTTACCCGAAAAAATTATTTTGTTCTTATACCATGTTCTAGAAAATGTGTAAGATTAATAATAATGTTATAAAATTCAAAATTTAGTTAATACTATTCATAACAGCTAGTTCATAATAATATTATAATAATATATCGTTGTTTAGTAAAACCTGGTATTGCGTACAATACACGCTATCGAGGAAGGTCGTGATTGCGTGTAATGAAAGCCAAGTCAAGGTTGTGTGTTGTGAAAGAATCCTTCGTTGTTTCGTATAACATAATCCAACCATATATCATTTATACATTGATGATATATATATATATGTATATACTCAATGTTGCGTAGAATAACTATTATCAAAATTGTGTGTAACACAACCCAAGAATAGTGTTGTGTATACTGTAAGCTAATACGGTGTTGCGTATAGCGCAAGGTAATATTGGTGTAGTATACAACACAAGACATTAATGAAATTAAATGAATATTTTTCATAAAATCTATGGGAGTTACAGCAATTATGGAAGATCAGGACTTGAAAGGAATGATCAACTCAACTGCCTCTTCTATTCCTACCGGTGATTGCATTAGTGGCATGCAAGGGAAGAAGAGGAAGTGGCAGGATCATAACACAAGTGGTGGAGGTGGATCTCATCAGCGGGCCTCCACTTCACCATACATTGTAGCAAGAAATGTTCCTTTGACTTTATACAAATGTTGCAATGTTTTACACCTGACGTTACTTTCCAATACTCACAAAGATGTGCAATGGTTGTTGACATGTTGGTCATCTACAACATTTCTGTCAGGATATGAATACACCTTGTTATGGCTATATTTCGTTTTATCCAAAGGATACTAAAGTGTAATCAGATGCTTCACACACTAGATGGATCATTCCACATGCCTCAAGATTGAATCATTTACATGAAGTAGATTAGTGTCTAATCGAAGTTGATGTAGGTCCACAATAGTGATAGGTATACTCCTTAATGGAGATTCAATAGCTATTTCCTTGTTTGATACTTATTCCTCTAACTCAATTATATCTGTAGTTTTTTTATATAAATAAACATCAAAGAGATGTTATTCCATTTAAAATGGTGATAGAGAAATTTATTTATTGAGGAAAGAGTAGGGTTCAGGTGTCCATCTTGTTCATTCACAATAGCTGACATAGAGATGGATTTGGATTTCACATTCATGATACGAATTTTTTTACATCATCATCGGTATGGATTGGATTGTTACAGATCATGTTTAATATGATTGTTATCATCAGAATGTTTCATTTCATGATGTCGAGGTGAGACCTCGTGTGTTTTAGGGAGAGTGGAACCCATGGTTAGGTCATGCAGGACCGTCTCACCCAGAGCTCAGGATTGTGCTGGTTTCTATTGGGTTTGAGCCCAATGATGTGTATTCCATTGAGCATCTTCTTATTTTTGTTTGATACTTTCATAACATTTTCCTAGAAAACATCTATAGTCGCCCTATAGAGATAGTGGAAGAGTTCTCGATTCACATGGTTCTAGGTACACATCCAATATTGATGCCTTGTTACTGTATGAATCCAACAGAGTTGAAGGATCTCAACATTCAATTGGACGACTTGTTATAGAAGGGGATTGTTTCCCATGTATTTCACATTGTAAATCCCCTGTGCACTTTAAAAGGAAATCAGATCTTTGACATTGGTTATGTTTGGTCTATTGAAAGATAAACTAGGTAAAATTTAACAAAAACAATATACTTTTCCTTGTGTCGATGATTTTTCTGATTAGTTTAATGTATAAAATGGGTTTTCAAAAAGCGATCATCAATCGGGTTCTCATCAGGTATAAGTAAGAGAGTTTGATATACCAAATATGACATTCATGATAAACATTGTACATTATACACATATTGTGTTGCCTTTCGGTCTGAGTAATGCTCCTACAGTTTTTATGGCCTTGATGACTTAGATATTCCCCCAATATCACGAGACATTTGTGGTAGTGTCTGTGGATGATATTATAATTTATTCATTGTCTGACCATGAGTACCATCACCATATGGGTTAGTTTTTGAAAATTCTATAAAATCACCAACTATATAGAATGATTTCAAAATGCAGTTTCTGGATTCGAGAAGTGATGTTCATGGGGAACATGATTTATAAACCTGGTTTTTTAATTGATCCATAGAACATAAACCAATTTTTTTCATTGAGTTAACCACAAAATGTGTTTGAGATATCAGGCCTCCTTGTTTTTTCTAGATAATACTGATGGTTTGTTAAGGATTTCTCTAAGTTGATGTCACCTTTAATTACACAAACCAATAAGGCAGTGAAATTATCATGGGATGAAAAGTTTAAGTATTATATTTATGAATAGGTACATCTTCTGACCATTGACCATGTCTTGATCTTACCTAATTCAGGTAAGTGGTATGTGGTGTTCTCTGATGCATCGGGTGCTGGTTTGGGATGCGTTCTTATGTAGGATGATCATGTGGTAGATTATAGTTTTTTTTATCTCGAAACACATGAATAGAACTACCTCACTCAGGATTTAGAGCATGCTGAGTTGATGCACACACTTAAGTGCTTGATAAACTCTCTCTTATGGGAGAAGTTCATGATTCTCTTCAATCATAAGATTATGAGCTTTATCTTTTCCCAGATTGACTTGAATTGTATATATAGATGATTGTTAGAATAACTTTAGACATTTTATTTCAACATCACTTACACACTAGGGGAAGGGCATGTGTTTTCTAATGCTTTAATAAGGATGTTACTATCACAGAATATTCAGTAATTGAAGGAGGTGTGGTATCTTATGAGGATTTTCACTCTGTTTCACTCTGATGGTTAGGAGTATTTATCATTTATGGTTTTGAACAATGTAAAATTTTTATCATCTATCAAAGAGGATATCATGAAAATTCATCAAACAATAAGATGGTTTTTAGAAGTATCGAGAAAACCACTATGGTGGGGAGATATTTTCTGATTGGTCTCTTTCTTGAGATATAATAATTCACTTCTGAATGCATGTTTTAATCCCAATAACTATGAGAAGTTCAATTTTGACTGATTTTTATAGCTCTTCATGGACCATTCATCCATGATCTAAAAAGATTTTTTATGATATGATAATATAGTTCTTGTGGCTGAGTATGAAGCCTGACATCGTAGATTATGTGTCCCACTATTAAACCATCTAATAGATAAAGGAGAATAACATGAATTCATCTAGTTTGATCCAACCTCTTCCAGTGACATGTTGTACATTGGATGAGGTGTCCATGTATTTTTTTGTTTAGTTACCATGGACACCCTGAGGGAAAAATGCTCTCTGGGTGGTTGTTGATCGGTCGATGAAGTCTTCTCATTCAATTCTGATCAAAGAAACTAAAATTTTTGAAGATCTAGGTATGTTGTATGTGAAGGAGATTATGAGGTTACATGGGAGTCCTTTTACCATTTTTTTAGATAAGGATAATAGTTTTACCTCAATGATATGGAGGAGTCTACATGGTGCAATGGGATCTCTGGGGAAGTTGAGGAAGTTATACCATCCACATACAGATGTCCAGATAAAGCAAGTAATTAAGATCCCTAAAGATATACTTCGTTCCCTCATCTTGGATTTTGGTGGATCATAGCATAGCCATCTGGGGCTAGTAGATTTTTTTACAACAATAGTTACCAGTCATCGATCAAAATGGATCCTATTGAAGCATTGTGTGGTTTCCCATCCAAAACTACACTTTTTTTTGAAAATGTTAACGTAGTAGCATTGGTTGGACCAAGACATTTATAGGAGACGTCGACAAAGATTTATAATTTTCTACAACTTCTTATAATTTCCCAAAGTCGATAGAAATCGTATGCAGATCGGTTGGGTCATACTTTGTATTTTTCCATTGGAGATTTTGTTTTTATGAATGTTCCTCCTCAGTTGGGTCACCATCGACTTGGTCAAAATGGAATGTTAGACCTTAGATATGTTTGACTATTAGGTATCACTGAATGGATTAGAAAAATTTCATATTTGTTAGCAAATCCTATTCATATGACAATCATTCATGATGTTTCCCACATACCTCATATCTAGAAGAATCACCCTGACCCCTCTCATGTTCGAAGATGGAATGAAATTGAGTTCGAGTAGGATACTTCTTCTTTGGAGAAAACAATTGAAATTGTTCACCCTTAGATGAATTTTGTTCACTAATATTTTACTCTTTTGTTCATAGTTCTGTGGCAACAAGGATTAGATTCTCTTAAGACTTGGGAATGAAATTCGGTGATGTGGAATTAGTGGCCTCATCTCATTCGAGATGATAAAACATCCACGTGACTTCTAGTGGATGGAAGGCCTTTATGGTAGGTATTTGTTAACTTCATGTTACCTTGAAAATGTTAATTTTCCCTCATTGAATGTTTCCTTCTGGTTTTAAAATCTATTTATGTGAATTTTATGGGATTATTTCTGATTTCAGAACAGGTACATGATGTGTACCTGAAGTACATGTTGTGTACATCATCTTATATTCATGTCATGGACTAAGAGACTATGATGTGAATGGGTAGATTATGTTTTAAGCTGGTACATATTGTTAATGATGGTTACACATCGTGTAGGGTGAAAATCTTGGTTTTTAATCTGAGGTGATGGGGATTTGTTGTCACATATCCCATATTCCCTTCTCGTCATGACAAAGGGGTACACATCGTGACATATCCCGTGAATAGTTTAATGTGACATGATCCATAGTTATAGTCTGGAGTTTAGTTCAGTCCTTTTCACTGAAAATAATAAGGCTCTCAACACTAGACTCTCACTAGGATTTTTTTATAGGTGTCTCACCTTTCGAATCAATCTGATATTCTATTTTTCATCATTGTTTCTATGTTTTTTCACACTAGCTATGTGTTCTTTCTGATTCTTTCTTATAATTGATCATGAATGTTCCCTAAAATTTCACAATCAGATTCGTTGATACCAGTTGGATGATTTTTTTCTCCTCATCTAGATCCATTGTGAGATCATTTCTTGATGGGAATTTACACATCTTGTTTTGGTGAAGTGGACATTCTTTCTTGAGGTATGTGAAATTTATTCTATTTGAAAAAATATTGTCTTATATTTGTAATCAATTCATTAAGGTATGAGTTTGATTCTATGGAATTTGTTAACTAAATTATTTGTCATAGTTTCTTTTGAATTCCATTGTGGTTGTGTGAGACCCAAAATTTAAGGTTGGGGGACCCTTCTGAAGCATATGATAATGAACCTTTTGGTTTTTCTTTTAAAATTGAATTATTAAATTATCAATGAAATTTTAATTATTTAAGTAATTATTGAAAAATTATTTTGAAATAAAAATTGGTTTTCCATTTAACATATTTAATTGATTGTGGAATTTTCTTAATGGGTTTTAAGGAACTGAAATGGTTTTGTGTTAAAGAGAATCTATGTAACCATGGGTACATAGGTTTAAGGTTTATATTTATTCCATCATCCATTATTTTTTGATTATCAAGGAGGTTTGTCTTTTTTATTTCCTCTGTTTCCTATTCCCTATTATTCTAAGGGGTTTGGTATTGAATTTTGTTTTGGGTGTACTCATGCGGTATTCATCTGCTTCCTTGTCCTGTTGTTCTAGGATCAATTTCGTGCACTTTATTATTTTCGTATGAGTGATCTTCTACATAGGCCTATAGTATTCCTCAATGTGTTATATCTATGTTTCTATTTTTTTATTTCATAACTTTCAGAGTTATCCTTGATATGAATTTTTATTCTTGTGGAGGAATGTTATATAAAATATACATTGAAATTATTTTTACATGATTTTCATTAGATCAATGGAATATTGAAATGCTTACAATGTTTTCTATAAAACTACCTTAATGCGTATCATGAAGTGTTTTATTTTAAAAAATAAAATACTAGATTTATTATACAGAGACTTGTTATGGAACACCTGGTTGGGATCCTAAGGATCCTGTTAACTCACATCTTGTTCACTGCTTCTTTGGAGCATAGAATTTTATTTTTCTTCTAGTGTAGGGGAAGACAAGGAGTTATAGTGAGGAGGTGAGGTTCATTTAAGTTAAGATTGGTATATGGTGGTGAGATGGTCGAATTTCATCCATACCATCATTGGAGTACCCATTTACTTTTTAGTCCCATGATGTTGAAAATGACTTTTATAGTTTTTAACTACTATTTATATTTTTCTATTTCTGTTGTTTTCAGTAAAGTTATAGAGTATATATAATTTTTATTCCTATGTTGTATCTTCTTTCATCTACATATATGTTTTGTGGTAATTCGGGTTGGGAGAAATAATTCCCTTAGTTTTTTTATTCGATACATGGGTGTTTGTTTCCAATCCATGGTGATTGGGAACACCCTATGGGTATGCGACGGATAGGTTCAAGTGTCATGTTTCATGGCAAGCTGGGTTGGTTCATTACAAACATGCTTTGAACTTAGTGAAATTTGGGTTAATATAAAAAAGTTTTCTTATTTTCTATTATTCCTTGGTTCATCTATTCAAAGTCCAAATACACCTGTTCATATCCAAATAATTATTTCATATATTGTAAAAAATCATACACTAACATCATTCAAAAATTTATAACGGTTTTATGAATATATGAATATATTAGCAATATAACTGATTCTAAATGTAGTATAAAATGTAGAAATGGTGATCAAACATTGACAAAATATTTATTTATATATAAAAGTGATTCATAAAATCATTTTGTATAGAAATGATAATAAATTAGAAATTTTTTAAAAATTAAATAAATCGTAGAGGTTAGGGTCCCTTACATTTAAGGAAAACATCATAATGATTGAGATAAAAACAATTGAACCATTGAAACTCTTTAGAAATAATATTTATAGTGATAAAGAATGAGTAGAAATACTTTTTAAATGGTTTTATTTTTGATATGAATAGCATCATAGGTGGTTTTTTATAATAAATGATGAATGAATGTTTAATTATTTCTAATCGTAGGCCTTCAAAATGCAGGTTATTAAATGTGGAAAACTATTAGGTCACCAATGTATTTTTGTAATGAATATGTATATTTAATAATTTTTTTCAAATTTGATTTTTAGAATCTATGTAATTCATTTAATATTAATTTTTATAGGGTAATATGTCTTTACACAATATCATATATTCAAATCCTTAATTTCCTTTTTAGACCTTATAATGATATTTATTGGTTTGGAAAATAATTTTATTCATTATAGAAAATTATATTTACAAAATATGTTGTTTTTTCAGTGGTTATTTTTTATTAATTATTACTTAATTTCTACATAATAAATATTTCATAATGCATACAATATATACATATCAAACATTAAAATTTATTGAAATATTTTTATGTCATATAATTTTTTATAATTTCACTGCTACATAATTCGAACATGATGATTTCAAATATGATAACAATTTTATGAAAATATTTTTATTTATATTTAAATTTTAATTTTTAAATAAAACACATTTGTTTCAAAATTATATGATTTTAAAAAAAATATAATATTTCATCTTTTAAATTATTTTTTGTTCTATGCCATATCTATCTAATCGTATTTTTTTAAATTTGTTTTTATAAAATTCATTTATTATTAATAAATTTTTTTATTAAAAGGATTATTTATTTTACAAGAATCCTTTATGAATAACTATTTCTGTACAATTACAATTGTCAGATTTCCAAAGGTCATATTTCACTGATCATATCCCAACGGTTAGATTCCAATGTCCAAATCCAACAACTTTATTACACATATATATAGACCATTCAACGAAATATTATTAATATATTTCTCTAATGTAATATGTTTATTCCTACGTTTACTATTTTTTATATAGTAACATTGTTTCTTATAAAAAATTTATTAAAAATTTTGTTTAATCCTTTATATTACAGGAGGTGTTATCATATATCATTAAATGTTTTAGGGTTAAGGTCTTCGTTGTTCTTATAAAATAATTTTTTTTAATGTTGCATTAATTTTTTTTGTAAAGTATTAAATTGTAATAAAACCTAATAATTATTTTTTAGATTTTTTCAATAATTATATTGTCCCCTTTACCATAATATCATCCTCAATTTGTAAACCAATCCTTAAAAAAAGATGCCATGACACTATCATTGCTTTTAATGGATTTAATTTTTCCTCTTCCAAAAGTTATGTATCTATAAACTGTCATGCCGATTTTTTATTCTATTTAAATTTCACACTTGTATTATGTGTAAAAAATGTCTCATGATTATATAAAAAATTTATATCCATCCAAACATGATCCATCATTGGAAAATAGATGGGTCCTGAATATATATCTATAATAATTATATACGGAAGACGCCAGGATCTTTTTTGTTGGATTAGTGTTATGGAAAATGATATTTTATAGCTCCTTACCACAATAATATTCCATATTTCTCAATATAGTTTGGTATTCGATTCCCATTATTTCTTAATCAAATAATGCTAATATATGTAGATATCTTATGAAAGTAATGGTCCCTATCATGGACATCATGATAATTTTTTTAGTTTCCAATATAAATTTTATTCACTTTTGAAAAAAAATTATTCTACTAGATAGATCTTGATTTCCCTAATGTATGTTCCTGAGGTTTTGGAGACAAGAACATCTATTCTCCCACTCCAACTGAACATGTCAGAGTATCACATCTCTATCTATAAAATAATTCATATTATATCATTTGAATAATGGATACGTAATTTTTAATAAAATAGAAACACCATTACTTGTAAATATGTATCCTAACTTATTTAGAATAGAAGATTTCGTGACCATATCCTTTACTAAAATTATTTTATATTCCATTCAAGATGACTATCTATTTTAGGATGATTCATTCTTCTTTGATTAATATATATATTTTAAACATTTTGTATACTAACCTAATTTATTTGTTTAAGGAATTTTTAATACATAGAGAATAAAGAAAAATGTGTTCCATGAAGTAATATAACATCATTTATAAAAAACCTATTATGATGTTCTAGTGGAATGTCTTCTCAAATTCATAAGAAATGAGTAGACATTGTAAGATAATTCTTCATGACCCTTATAAAATTATAACCCATTGATACTGTAGGAATCCTACTGAAACATTATATAGTAATATAGTCCCTCATACACTATGGTTTAATAAAAGGTTAAATAATACACTTGGAGTATTACCTTCCACATTCACCAATTGGCACATTATGTATAATTTATTATAATATTGAATCTATCACTTCATATTTTTTCAAAATAAATTTCTTAAAAATCCCTACATATTTTCATGAGGCCATGATGTACAAATAAATTTTATCTATGATTTTTATCCAAAAGCAATGATTTTCACTAATATTCATGGAACTCATAACCGCCTACAGAACCAAAAATCCCATAATATCTAATAAGAATGTCTAAAATTTTAAAATATTCACATCTATCATCTTCTTCTATAATAATGTACCACTTATTTAATCTTTCATATAATTCTTCAAAAATGAATGTTGGGTGACTACCTATAACATGATTTAGGTTTCATCTTCTATTATAACACCCATGTCCATCATTAAAAAATCCTTTACAATTTTTTTATTTTGTACCCTAAACATGTTTAATATGTAATTTAATTTTATACCTAATATATCTACTGCATTTTTTGTTTCCATGATGATACTCTATATAATAATCATAGTCATTATGTATCTTTGACAATCTCCATTACCTCCTACGTAGATATTTCTGAGAAAATTGTTTTTGAAATTCTTATGATCGACATATATATCAGAACCCTATCTATATAAGTAATGTATCCATATATTTAGAAAATTATTAGTTATATGATCTTCATATAATTCATTGGATAATTTACCTCATGTGCTATTGGTTATTAAGAATCTTAATCCACCACTCTATAATTTTCATTTCATCATTTCAATGGCAATTACATAAAGAATCACTATTAAATAAAAACACTATTTACCAAATAGAAGATTGCATACATATGAACTTACTGGTATCTAGTTTACATCGTTAATTATATATTCACATTACTTTTTCAATTTTAGTTTGACCACCTTACATATTTACATGGTTAACATATTAGATAATCTAGAAAAGTATTTCAACAAACCACTGATAGTGTCCGACTAATCCAAGGAATCAACATATTTTTAATATAGTGGTAGGTCTTGGAAATTTCACAAAATCCAATCTTTTTGTATGATCGTTCAATATATCATTCTTGGATAAAATACATCAATTAAAAGAATCATTTTAAATCCAAAATTAATATATAATTAATTTTCCATATAACTCATTTATCCTTAGAAAATAGAACAAAGTGTATATGATTTTCATTCTATTCAGATAAATATGGCTATATAAGAATATAATTAATAATTACCACAATAAAATATTAATATAATCAGTTAATAATAAATTAATCAATTTGATAAAGTCAAATGGTGTATTGGTTAAACAAAAACTCATTACAATGAATATATAATGACATTACATCATATGAAATTTCAAATAGTGTATTTACTTCTTCATAACCATTAATTGATGAAAAATAGAATGAAGATTAATATTTGAGAATTATAAACCTTGTTACTATTAATCAATGTGGTCATAATTATAAAACAATTGTCACTTTTTTAGTAGAGTAATAAAATAAATTTTCTTATGAATAACCTCATTGATCCATTTATCCTATTCAAACTTATGATATGGGCTTCCCATGGAGAAATAATTGGATGAATAAAACAATTTTAATATATCTAATGTAATTACATCATAAAATCAACCAAAAATATATTATTTTCTCTATAGAGTGTCATATATATAGGTTTCGTATTAAGGATAAGTTCAATACATTATTGAGCATTGAAACCAGGTGGAACCCTTCTTTATTCACTCAAAAGTACATTAATATTCTCATAAACTATTGGAACAACATCTATTAAAAAACCATTCCCCTATTATTGAATGACTTTCTTTAATATCACCCACAAGGACTGAATTTAGATGGACAATTGGGTATAGTTCTTGAAAATTAAGAGGAATTGAAATCCTTCGTTGAAAAATATGTAATTCCATACAAGCCACTACAATTATAAAATACTTCTCTCTAAAATAAATTCATCATTTATAAAATAATATCTTGTACATCCCAAATATTAAATCAAAACCACCTATTAGTGTGATGATTATATTAAAACCTATAAGACAACCATGCATTGAATTTTTTTCCTAATATATCATTGTTCCAATAAATGTTTCAATTAGTATTCTAGGTGATATATCATTAATTAATTAACAAGGTGTTTATTAATTATTCTAATAATAGATTCATTATATAAATAATTTTTTAGTTCCAAAATGAATTAGTTTATTAGATAAAATTAAGTGTATATTAAAAGTACATGATATCACATCATTCTGATCATAACCATAAACTGCAATTATTTGAATGACTCGGCCCTGATCTACATGATTTTTTTCATAAAGACTCACTTGGTATTAATGTAATTGATTAGACTAATTCCCCATATCCCTACAAATAATTAATTTATTAATTAGATCTTTTCTCTTAACTTTTCACTCATTTTCTTTATGACCTTTCCCAAAACATTTAAAGCAACCACGTAACCCATTTAATTAATTTAATGTCTTTTCCAACATTTGTTCAATATTGGGAAATACACACAATGTATAATTTCTAATAAATTTATTATGAGAAAATTTTGATCATCCATCATAATGTTCTCAGATATTCCATTGTAACTGAATGGTTATGAAAACACTCTCTCATCCTTAATACAAAATAATACAATTAACTAATATGATGAACATGTTTAAGATACCAAGGACCCACATTGACTCGGATTTAATGCATTAATAAAATTATCATAATTACATTTAAAATTTCATTTATATTCATTGGCATGAATCAAAAATCTTATGAGATTAACCCCAAACTCAACCATTTTTATTATTCCGTTTGACATAAATTTATGAAATACTTTTCCATTTCACCATTTTTCTCCTCAAGAAAATATTTACCAACAAATAACATTTTATTTATTTCACTCCATGTCTTATATTTCCACCATATTATTAATATTTAAATAAAATAACAGCCATCGGCTAGTATTTCCCCTTAAATGATAAAAATATCTATGATATATTTTTCCATGAGAAATTGAAATTATAGCCTTTTCCTTCTCAATAAAACCCACATGAATAATAATATTTATTAGGGACCTAATACATAAATCTTCCACCATGGGATTAGTGTAACCACAAAATGATAGATATTTTTCTTCATAAAATGATCTAAATAGGTTGATCATTATTTTTAGGTAACAGTTTGATATATATCATTGTGGTTATTTTTCATAAACTAATTCAATTTCCCAATTATATTAATAGTTTTTTTTACCACCAATGTCACCTAAAAATTCATAATTATATAGAAAATAACATCATTTTCCCCTATTATTCCATTTGTTTTATTTTCTTCCAATGGATTCTAGTATTAATAAAATATCATTGATTTCATAGTATTATTATAAAAAAACAATATATAAGCAAAAACTGATTTTTAATGTTTTCCATCAAGTATGGTTACATAAATAGATCTCATTGTATAATAAATACTATAATATTCTAATTGTAGGATCTTTTTTTGGAGATAATCATTAAAATAAATTTCATATGGTTTAGACCAAACCATTTTTGTATACCAAATTGAACACTGTATAATTTTATTACCTCGATATCATTGGTTATTTATTACATGAAAATTAGAATACATGATATTACATTTATATAATATATGTTTTTTAGTATTCAATATATCTGATACATAAATTATAAATTACTTCATTCAAAATATAATCCCTTTGCGTAAATATCATTATTCAATACTATTATACATAAGTCCCATCAAACAATATATTATATTTCAATATCTTTGAAAACGGGAAAAAATTAAATGGTGTTTTTGAATGCTCAGTAAGTGATACCATGTAGTGGAATATAACATATAATAATGAATATAATTAGAATATATTAGAAAATAAATTCCATATTACATACTGAAAACGTTTTAATGTTAATATATGAGTAACTGATTATGTAATGATGAAAATTTTCAGAATAAATAATGTCATATATGATAAACAATTCATCAAGGCCTTATTCCAAGACATCATGAAAATGGTAAGGATTGTTTGATTACCCTATATTTGTTTTCTATTGATATCTCCTAGTGCATTTATAGACTTTATAATTCATCACCCAACCTATATGAAAAATATAAAATTACATCAATCTTATTCTAAATGTTCAGGGGATATACAAGGTGTAATGAATAATATAAATATCTTCATAGCTGGACTTCTCAATGATGATTATTTAATAATATATTACCATAGAGAATAAATTATTATACACTATTCAACATAGATATATCCTTGAAAAAATTAAATAATTATATCTAGGTAAATTCACATAACTATTTTATGGAGTAGTTAGGGATTAACAATGTTTAAATAAATAACCTTATCGGGTGGTGAGTATAGATTTCTAGATATTTGATAAATTGTAAATAGTAGTATTATCATTGAGTTTTATAATTATAAATAATGTATGTGAAATATTATGTGAATAATCATTTTATATAAATCTCTATGGAAAGATAGTCAAATGCTTTATTATTATTGGCAACGACATGTAAATAATGAAAAAAAAGAAACCCAGAAGAAGGTAAAATTAGGTGTTTTGAAAGGATCACTTCTTATAAATTGATTGAAAAAATTATTAATATAGAGACAAACTTTTCAGGTTTATTATATCTATGTGAATATATGTTATAGAAATATCCACTTTTTTATATCTATACATGGATTTTATTTTAAGAAGAACCGTATATACTCTTTACAATAACAAAATTCATGATTGTTTTATGATTATAGAACATATTTATCATTAAAATGGCTTATAATATTAGTATAATTAGATGTGATAGTGCTCTATCATTTATAGTATAATGAGAAATTTATATAAATGGTTCATAATAATATTTCAGATGTATATTAAACAGAAAAAGAATCACTAATACAATTAATGAAAAAGTAAAATGTATTGAACCGCACCTAGAAATGTAACCTCATAAATCATGATATGAGATTATTAGAGCCATAAAAACAATGTAAGGAAACATATGAGAGAGATAATAAGGGACCATTATGTTAAATGGTTTTTTATCGGATATGAATGAAAAAATGGATGGGTATTTATAGAAAAATTTAGAGTATTGTTTATAAATTTCTTATCATATGGATTGAAAAAATAGGTTTTTTAAAATAAAAAATTGTTACATTACCCTGGTTGTGTTTTTATCTCCTATGTGATGGCAGTGGCCACAATACCCATCCCACCATCACTGATGGGGGAGGGAATCTCATCGTCCACCAATGATGTTATTTCCTCTTTAATCCCCTTCTCGAATCCTTATTTCCTTCCTCCTTTCTCTAAAGTACTACTCGGTCCACTAGTTCTATAGTTTCATGATGGGTTCCCTAATCATCTATTATCGACATTAGAGTTCTCTGAATATTAATATCTATGTAAGAATACCATGGTTACTAGAGATACTGGAGAAGTAGCCTTCCATTTTGGATGATAATGTGGGAAGGGGTCTTACTTTGGTAGAATACGTATCGAGATATATGCTACATTAGAGCCTCAAGGCTCTACAATTCACCAATTAAGGCAGAGACTTGCAGAACAATCCAACCTTAGTCACCTGTGAAGATAACATTGGTGAATTAGGATAACCCGACGATGTCTAATGTTTTCAGCTGGTTGAGGCACAACCTGGATGAACCTTCCTCTTGCAATGCGTTTCTCTACAATGATATTGTGTGGTAGGTTGGATTGGTTCATCATGATATGACTCATGATTAAAACTAGGTGAATGAGAGTAAAAATATGGTAGAGAATATGGTAGACAGTGATGAGGATGTTTTAGATAAGGTGTTAGGTTCAGTTAGTGGTGATATGAAGAAGGGGATGATGGGGCCTACTATAGAGGTGGCCTATCAAACCAGATATGGTAAATCATGGGGATATGTTTCAAGGATCTATATCTCAATTCACTTATGAAACATATTTAAAGGACTTGTATATGTAGGTCCGTGTTCTGATCTATCTAACTCATCCGATTCAGTTGGGGGATGTGAGAAGAAATGCAATGGAGATAAACTAATTCATTCTGCAGGGGAAGATTCATGAATGAAGAATAATAAGTGTAATAGGAAGAGGATGTGTCGGAATTATTACCCATTTTAAACACATCATTGAGAGACTACATCATCATGGAATGTAAATGTCAAATAGGCAAACATTGAGGAGGTGATCCATCAGAGACCAGGGGACACAGGTGACCAACCTTGGGAATCAGTCTTAAGATCTAAGGATGAAATTGTAGAGCATGTCTTGTTACTTAATGATTCTAAGGAAGAAATATCTAAAATTATGGGGAGGTCTATAAGGGATTCCCATAATGAGGATCAAAATGTTTGGGTTGAAAAACCGGACATAAATATTATCAGTGGCTTCAACAGAGGGAAAAATTTCATTGATTAGTACATATAGTATTGGGACAAGCCAGTCTCTGAGGATGAAAAATTGTTTATGGAGACACCAATATTCATGGTATCATCAATATCATGGTAATTATTTAGGGAAACATATTATGGTAATATAAAATAACTTTTCAATTAATCCATTTCAAATTGGTTGAATTTGTTCCTTGGTTAGGGAGGTATTTTGTTTCTGATTAAGCCTAATTTTGAAAAATCTTATTGTGTTATTTGAGTTGATTATTTAGTGGAAGGAATCCAATTTTTTTTGTTAATGATTTGGATGGGGTTTAGAGAGTAAATTCTTCACCTAAGTAAGCCATTAGGATTTGGATGACTGAGAGGGTATGGATACACCATCAGTACCGTGCATGTGCATACTTGCATAGAGCAGCTATCCAAGTGGTCATGCACATGTGAAAGATGTTTATCATAGTGTAGTTACAAGGTAATGAAATATCCTATATTTGTCTTGGGGTTTCATTCTGTTTTGGCTTTATTTTTTAGTAACATTGGATTTTATGGTTTCTCTCTTTCCCCTAAAAAGTTATTCATGTAATAAAAAAGTTAATTTTAATTCATTCTAGGGTAATGGATCTCATATGATTGTTATTTTGGTAATATTTATGTAAATATTTTTTTAGAACCAAATATGTTAGTTTATATTAATTTGTCTCTATGAATATAAGTTTTCAAAAAAACAATATATTCTTGTAAAATGGTTATTTCCATTTAAGAGTTTAGATATTTATTTATATACATAGAAAATATTTTTATTTCTTTAAAATATTATATATTAAAAAAATATTGGTTGTGAATTATGTTATTTTAAATATTACCCAATTTCTACATCAAAATTACTTTTTGATACATACGGTATATTCTAACTCTAATTTAATATTTTTCAAATAAAATTCTATATCAAATAATTTAAAAACAATTTCATAATTTGAAAATTTCCAATTGTTGGTTTCAAATATAATGCCATTTTTTATCAAAAATACTTTCTGCTTTATTGTAATATTAATTTTTAATGAAAATAGGTAATTTATTAAAAAAATTGACTTTTTAAAACCTCATATTTACAAACTATTTTTTCCTGTAAGTATTATTTTTTTTTAAAATCACATTTTGGTGAATGTATTAAAATTAGTTGATTAACATAAATTGAAATTATAATTAATTATAAAGTAATAAATATATTTTATTTATTTTACTAGTAACATGCATGAATAAATATTTTATTACTATTATAATGATCATATTACCATCTGTCATATTTTAACAAATTGATCCCAATTGGAAGATTCAAAGAGTATTATTATAGCTTGTATATATACACAACATCCTAAGATCAATCATATTTTCACATTATCTACCACTTTTATATCAATGATTGCTTATTTATTTATAATAAAAATGTTCTTTATATATTATTATTCAGTTTTTGTCTGATTCATTAGAGTATAAGATTATGGTGTTTCTCTAAATCTTTTCTTCTATTATGTTCCCAGAATTGGATATTATTATAAATTTAATTTCCATGTTTTATATTACTATATTTTTTAATATATTACATTATAAAAAAACAGTAAAATTTATTACTATAATTTTAATTTTAATATAATAGGGTATTCAATTGGTTATAATCCATTTTGGAATATTTTCTTCTTGTGATTAGTATAAGGAACAGTATGTGACAACTATTGGGAAACCCATTCATTGTGAATTAGTAACATGTCGTTCCTCTTATGATGAGAATGGGAAGAACTGGGTGATGAGCATATGGCTCCTTTGGAGACATGATTAAGATGATTTATGTGGTGATCAATAGAATATAATGTGGTGAGAATTGGAAATCTGAACACTTACCTTAGGTGAAAATAAAAATATTCTACCTACCCTTTATAATGTGAATAGTTATCCTTATGTATGCTCATGGGAATCATCTTGTAGTGAGATAGGGATTACATAGATGATGATCCAATGTTTTTTCATGAGAAAAGCATGATATTCCTTACATGAAAAGAATATGATTCCTCATCAAATGGTCATATTATTAAATAGATTATGCTATTAGGACGCATCTTGTGATTTTCCTATGTTGACTTCTGTGTTGTGAAATAGATCACATGGGTATTAAGCCCTAGAATCTCTATGTGATAAACGTCGGATATGGTGGCTTTTGAGTCGGACTCTGTGGTTCTTGTGAGGTCTATTCAGGGACAACATGAGGTGCCTTGGAGATTAGTGTACATTGTTCGAAGGATTTACGAGTGGACCCTATATGGGTAGAAAGTGCAACATATATATAGGGAGGACAACTTTGTCGTAGACTCGCTTTCCAAGATAGGATGTGCGGCCACTCAAATGATGACATATGACAGCTAAGTGTCACTTCCACTAGAATGTTGAATGGCTATTCAAGGGGATTCCCTTAGTTTTCATCATTTACGACCTCCTTGAGGAAATAATTTTTGGTTACTTGGAACTTTTAATAAAAAATGAATTTTTAGTAAAGTGACTTCAGAAAAGGTCACATTTATTAGAATGCATAAGGGTACTACATTGTATCAATAAAATATTATGTCGATTGTTATTGTTATGGAAATCCCTAAGGAATATATTTTCATATTTACAATGAAAATAACACACTCACCATCTCAAATATCCAAATGTTTTCCTTTTTATGGAAGAATTATGTAATTAATAGATATCAACATGATAATTCAAATAAGATGAAAATTCCTGATTGTGAAAAAAAATTATGATGGAAAACATGACAAGGAAGTGAACACTATGGATGAATACATGGAAGAAAGGGATTAAATCCCATCATCAAATTATAATAATGGATGCTACACATAAAACCCTAGAAGTGGAAGACATGTCACTATTGGAACAAAGGAATGAGTGTCTCAAATATTAATTTCCCATAACAAAGGATTACTGCAATCAGGTGTCTTAGTTAAAAGATTCAGAAAACCTGAATGCGTTTATAAATTCATAGATTGATGAGTTTATAATGGAAAGGTATATAGAATAAGAGTATTATGGTTTATATCACTTTTGTGGTCTCTTGGAAGGAGAAATTGTTTTGTCTAGATGGATAAATAATGATATACAACCATGTAACATAATGTTTTTAATGAAATTTATGTAATGATATAAATTTATAATAAATTAATTGATAGATTTTGAAAAATAAATTGGATAATTTTTTTAGAAACCAAACCCAACACATATATAACATATATACCAGAATGGAAAAATAATAAATATTATTTCTTTAAAATATAATAATGAAATTATCTTCAAATAAATTAGTTTTAATATTAGAAACATAAAACATTTATTTATTTATACATAGTTGACATCAGTAAGAAGTGAATACAATTTTTTTATAAAATATGTTTTAATTTTCTTTTTGATTAATTTCAGCCTCTTTGAATAATTGTTGCTCTAATTTGTTTTTTATTTCAGTTTATAATTTATCACACAAAAATATCCATATATATATATATAACATAAAAATTATTAAAAAAAATTATTTAATTTCATTATATGAATATATATCTGTAGTCACAAATAATATATTGATATTAAATAATTATAAATATATTTTAATTTACATGAAAATGTTTGTTTATATTGAATAATTAATGATAACATATATTATCAATTTTAAAAAATTATTAGTGAAAATAAATTATAAAACACATTTTTATGATAGTAAAATGATTTTTTATTTTATTATTATATTGAATCCAATTTATTTGGAAATAAAATATTTACTGGTATTAAATAATTTTCATTAATAGTTTTATATATTAGTCAAAAATTATTTTTGGAATCAAAATACAATACTAAAAAAATAAATTATTAATTTGAACATATATCATAGTTAAAAAATAGTATATTCCATAAAATTTACATTAGTGTTGTCACATTATTTGAGTTATAATATGATTTTAAAATCAAAATTAATAATCCTTAGGGTCATTTTATAACATGTTTTTTATTTTTTTCAACCTATATTATAATGAATTGTTTTACATTTCTGTTGAGAATTATTTAATGGTGTTGTTATGGAATTAATTAATATAACATTTTGATGGAGGTCAATATTCTTTTTCACTACCGTTTTATGAAAACATTCATGATTTCGGATGATATGGTGTCCTTATTCATGTTCCTAATATAAAAAATATCATTATCCATGATGATGGTGTAAACATTTATAAAACGTGAGATAAGAAAAAAAATTCACCTGATGTAAATTGTATAAATATTATGAATAAATATTTATATGATGTTTGAGTCTGAGCTACATGTTTTATGTTGAACCATTTCATTAAGTGATTAGTGCATAATTCCATAAAATAGATAGAGTAAATATTATATATACTTTTGTAAAAATTTAGATATTTCTAGGAGGGGAATATAAATTTAGTATAAGAAGTCAGTGTTTGAATGTATATTTTAAATCACATTGGGGGGTCGATAAATGATCAATATTTGATAAGATAAAGTTGTTTCTGATGATTATATATGGATAGAAGGTGTTTTTGATGTTAAATTATACAATGCTGAAGGCATGTGCTTTAGTCTACCGAGAGAATAACTATCAAACTAAGGTTTTTAGACATATCGTTGTTTCTTCATATTGATTATATAAATTTTCATTGAAAAAATATTTCAATGATGTTCATTAAACATAGAATATGAATTCTCAATGAATATTTCATAATAAGATTATAACATTCAAATGATCTGTTAATGAACCACCGAATTGATGAGCAAAGGATACAATGACACTGTCCTCAAATCGGGGATTCCATAAATATATAGGACTATTTTTTTGAAGGAAATGTGATGAATTTACAAAGGGAGTGGTATTAGATGGATTCAAGATGAATCATCATATATATAACATCAAATGGACATATTTAAATATGATCATTCAGAGGATTAATTTGAAGAGAACCTGTCGGTGAGAATATATCTTTTCGTTGAATAATGAACAGGATATGTTTTTAATGGTCCTAGGTTTTTGGTGTTTGTATTAATCCATCTAGAGAACATACACTAGATATAAATTTTTTATCTTTACAAATCATTATATATCTATTTGATAATGATGATATTTTGATGTTCATTAAAAATTTCCATATCTATAACGGTAAAGATTATTGGAAGTATTTACTAAATTAGGAGGTTAGGTATTTCAAATAAGTTTGAAGATGGTGTTGTTTTCCTAAAGCATTTAGAAGAATATTTTAGAATTGAGAGGGATCCCAAAAAATGAGTTGAGTTGGAGTTTTGAAATTTATTATTTTATTGAGTTGGAAAATGAATTTTAGTTCAAACATTTTTACCAAAATAGAAACTATAATTGGGGGTAATATTAAAATATCATTTTATGAAATAAAAACTATTTATATTTGTGGAAATATGTGAGTTAGAATGTTTCATGGATGTGTATGTTTTTAATAAATTTCTGATTCGGGAAAATTTCATCTCAGATGGGTGTAGTAAGAAGCGGTACAGGATAGAGGATCAAATTATAGACATTGAAATGATTAAATAATCGGAGACATATTACAGAATCATTAGTTATAGATACTGATTATAGGGTGTATAGGATAATGTTTTCAAACAGATTGTGAGGGGTTGTTTTGTAAAAAACGTGATAAAATGTAATCATTTCTATCTAAAGAGAGATGCAGTATAAATGAAGTTGGATCAATAATAATCAATAATATTAAGAGATATAATAAGTGTAATGAGAATTCAGTTGTGTTTGTTTCTCTTCAAATAATTTTCAATTTGCATTGTCCAAAATGAGACTCTATGGAAAGGATGTAGTCAACCACAATGGATGATTACCATATAAATTTTATTTTTCTTTATTTAGTAACTTATCAAATTGAGATTGTGAAAATTTTATATTATATGGATATGGATAAAAAATATATCAATTTAGATGAGAAAATTTATTAAAAAAATAAATTATAAAACAACACTCCTAATTAATCTCTCCACCCTCATAGTGGTTCTCATGATTCTAAAGAAATTTAATTATTATCAAAGGTCATATTCCCATGTTTTTTACATATCATTCACAATCTCAACTCTAATGATAAAAGTGGTATAATTTTCTTTAATATTAAAAACAATCAATTTTAGAAAACAAAAAGTTTTTCTGTCTACTATCTATTTTCCCAAAGAGTAATTTATGAACTTATAGTTGGGTTTCCACACATTAATAAAGATTCTACTATGATATTCATAAAAATATATTGATGTACATGTATAATTTAGAAATGATATTTTAATTCATTTTTTGGAAAAAAATTTATGTAGGTAATGGGTCTTAAGAATGTGACGAAATCATTGGAAAATTGAATAAATATTTAATGGAAATATCCATGTAAATGAATAAAATATACAAATATGGTAAATTAAGTTCAAATATATTATAGTGGAAGATGATCAAACTCTTAATGAGCACCTCCTTAAAAAGAATGATATTGATTTAAACATTACAATATTTGGATATGTGATGGATGATAACAATATTATTATGTAACCCATGGGAATCACTCAAAAAATGTATTGATAATAATATTTATGTCTTACAATATAATTATAGATTATCTGTTTATGAAATACATAATCTTATTTTCAAATAAAATGGGAGAAATTCCCAAAAATTCTAAAATAATAACATGGATGAAATGTATTTTGATGTTTTGAGAAAATTAAAAATCCAATATGTTGATGAAAACATTGTTGAACACAGTGATTCATATGATCTAGGAGATCATTAATATAATGAATTATATAAATCCTCTTATCTCTAAATAATACATGATAGGTAATAAAAAATATAGAGTCAGACTTCCATTTTTATTTTTTTGGAGTGGAGGAATTGAAATTTTTCAATGAAAAATACAATGATGAAATTGGGATAATATGGATAAAATTATTAAGGAATTAATCAAAGTAATAATTGAACAAAATATTTTTATAATGATATGAAATGAACTGAACTTATAAAAAATCATAATAGAAATGATAGAAGACATATGTTGAGAATGAATTATTAAAATAACTCTACTAAAAATAGTATTCCATATGATAAAATTATAGATAAGAAAAAAATTATATTTTCAAATATTTTTAGAGATTATAATTCCTCCAATATTGATGGAAAATATAAAGAATGTGTAAAACCCTGAAAAAATTTCATTCGATATAAATCATTGTGTAATTTCTTCATAAAAAACACAAAAAAAGGAAATAACTCTAATGAAGAAAGAAGAAGTGAAAAATAATTAATGGATGAAATGTCTTCTAAAAAAGAAGTATATGAAAAATAAATATAATAATAAACGCAAACTAAAAAAGTTAGAATATGAAAATTTGGTAGAATATATTTTCATGAAAGTTACTATTGAATGATAAAGTGATTTTTAAAATAAAATCAAGACTTATGTAGGATTAATGTATAATACCTTATATGAGTGAACATTTCAACAAGTATTCATTTGTAAATACTAAAAAATCATGAGTTAATGAGTAAAACAATTCAAATAAATAATTAAGATCTATAACCTATATATATAAATGTTTATCTGATATTTATAATGATGAAGGTATCAACAAAATGGGTAAATGTTGATTGAGTATAGATTTAGAAAACACATCATTTCATAAATATTTCAAATAACCTATGAAATAAAAATTCTATATTATATGGTATATAACTATATAAACCTCCTATAATCCATAGAAAATATTATGTATGTATGTATTCTACGTTTATAAAATATCAGTATTTAGTGTATATTTCTTGTGTTTTAGTACAAATGGGAATAGAGATACTAATTTTAATCACATCATTTATGTCACTGTGAATATGATATAACTAATGGAGGAAATATTAGATAAAAATACACTAACTTTCATATTCGTAATTATGAATGAAAATTAAATTCATCATATGATTGGATTATTCTAATGGAAAACTCATTATATTTTTAGGAATAAAATTGATAAAGATAATACCATCTAGGTTACTATCTGGACTAATATATAAAAAAATCATGCAAAAGTTACTTATAGTAGGAATGAAAATGAAGGTGAAAAAAAGATAATTGATGGAATAGATTTTGTTATAGATACTACCCTGACATCTATAAAAAGGAATAAACCTTTTAATATTTATTGTGGTTATTCATTACATATTATATTTGAAACAATATAATTGAAATCAGTTAATGTAAATTAATGAAGAGTATGTAATTTTTTATAGGGAAATTCTGTACACATCGGATGAATATGAATGGTTGAGATTGAATCCCGGAAACTAAAATTGACTTATGTTATATTTTTTGATTGGATTAATAAAAAATAATGAATATTAACGAAATTTGTGATGATGATAGGGAATTTACCTTTATCAAATGTTCTTGTATCATAACAAAAATTTAATGATTAGAAAAATTCATTGTTTGAGAAAGATCATGTAGAAATATTATCTAGATAAGAGATATTTAAAAATCATGTTTCATAAGTACAAAGGATAAAAATATATTGTGCCTTCTAATTAATTGTAATATTGTAAACAAATTATGAATAACACTTACCAATTCAATTATATATGAAACCTACCAACACATAAAAGGATGTAATATGATCTATGTAAAACATGTTTCAAAGGTAAAATTATTAGTTTAATACATATGAATGTTGAAATCCAATAAACTATAACACTTATCATCATTCACTCTAATATATGTGGCCAAATGTGTCTTCATTCAATAAAAGGTGAAACATTCATTAAAAATCCATTCATTATAACACATTAACAACCAATTTAATTTATAAATAACCTAAATCAATGTTTATAATGAATTTTACATATTTCGAAATGGATGTTCATTGTTATATTGGAGTTTATATATTAAAGTTGAAAATTTAAAATATAATTAACTAAAATAAAAATTAATTTGATTCATATCTAAATAAAAATATATTTAAAATATAATATGCTTCTCCATGAAATCCTCAATAAAATGGGGTATCATAAATTAAAATCATAAATAATTTTTAAATATGAAGAATAAATCTTGAATAATTAAATTGGTAAATATTCTTCTAAGGAGAATATATATGTTAATATATACTTGTAAAAAATGATTTTTTTCTATAAAAATAAATTAATTCTAATGAGAATTTATATAAGAAAAAAATCTAGTAAAATAATTCATGTCTTTTGGGAATCATTTCATACTAAATATAAAAAATGTACAACTTGTAATGACTGATGAACATTTTGGGGAATAATTTTCATGGAATAAAAAACTAATTGAAGAGTTTTCCATAGTTTTAAGATATATCAATGAAAGTAGGATAATTCAGGTGATGTGAATGTTATTGAAAACCAAAATTCTTCATTAAAATTTATTCTATATGATAAGGAAGATGTTGTAAAAGAGATATTTATTATATGTAAATACAATAATAGAAAATATGGATACACACCTACCACTGTAAAAAGTAAATCGAATCATAATTATGATATAGAAAGTGATATTGGTCGAAATAATATAAAATATCAAAATTTTTAAAAATATTTTTAGTCTAACTACATCATTGGAATTCAGAAAAAGCTTGTTAAAAATAGAAGGAAGATGAAGATAATGAATTAGACATATCTTATCTTATATGGGAAACTCAATAAATTTTCCTGTAGAAAAACATAAATAATGCATAAATCTGATGAATATAGTACTATAAAAATTAAAAAAAGGACCCATGAGATCTAGTTCCATTAATAGTAGTAAATAATGTTTTTTGTGAAAATTTGGTGATTACTAATAAACTAAATAACCATTGAGAAATATTAGGAAACACACAATACATTTTATAAATTTTTCTCGAATATGAAATTTATTGATTTTAAATAAATATTTTCGCTTATTGTGAGACATGAAATATTAAGAATGCTCATGGATGTTGGTGAAAATATTATTTATCAAGACTATTAGGTGGATATTTTTTTATCTTTATTAAATGTATAAATTGATAATGTATATTTAATTAGAACCCTAGTGAGTCCATACAACATAAATACAAAATCATGGAATGTAAACTAATGAAATATTTATATAGGTTAAAATTGGTTCCTCAATTACGTTATACTAGACATGACAGTTACCTGATTTAGTTGAAATTTTATAATGGAAAATTATATTGAAATGTGTATATTAAGGATTACCATATTTCAATTTTAAAAAATTATGGTTTAATGTTTACATAATACAATGATAATACATTTGAATCATTTTCTATTAAAATGAAAAAAAATTGAAATTTAATTTCCCATAGATTAATCTTTTATGTCATGTATTTCATGTTAACAGAAGGAAATATATATCATTATATCAATGGAAAATTATTTTGAGTATTTATTACATTAATTTTTATTAGATGATTCCATAGATGTTTTTACTCCCATTTTTGGCATAATGATATATAAGGATGATGTTGAGGAAATGTGTGAATCAAAAAGATATTCATAGATAGATATAGTTATTTCTCTGAAATACCACCTTGAGACCAGACATTGTTTATTCTGATACATAATGTGAAATATATAAAATTTATTTTATGGAATCACATGTGATGGTAGAAAAAATAAATTTCATATATTTTATAGAAACATCATCTTATGACTTGTTGTGGAAACATAGTTGTTACATGAACATTCTTGTATAAGATAATTCTAAATAGGATAGTGATTATAACGGTAAAAAGTAAACATCATGTAGAAATTTTTTCTTCTGATAATGTTGGGTCAAATTTCCATGCAAGAAACAATTTTATTTTTAATTTAGTTTATTGTATGAATAATATGTTACCACCACCAATTATTTCTTACAAATGATATGGATGAATGTTTAACTAAATTAATTGATTGTTATTGTTATAAAAAATTTAAATATTATTTATTATAATCAATGTTTAATTTACCTTTCAAAAAAATCTAAAACATTCCTTATGAAAGAAAATTGATATTAAGAGTCATTTCTCAAAATAGAATAACGTTTATAGAGATTTTATGTTTGATTAAATTTTAAAAAACATAAAAATTACTGATATTTTAACCAATGTTTTACCAAGGGGGTGATTTGAGGAATTAATCCTATAACTACATATTCAAAATTCAACAATTGTTTCCTCAATTTTATAAGGAAGTCCCATATTATCTTTTTTATTTTATTGTCAAAGGATAAATAATGTATAACTCTTCACCAAAATTTTTTTATATCTAATTATTGTGTTTTAAAAAATGGGGACATATAAAATTTTGATG
Organism: Viscum album; assembly: GCA_963277665.1. NCBI lineage: Eukaryota > Viridiplantae > Streptophyta > Magnoliopsida > Santalales > Viscaceae > Viscum > Viscum album. The sequence goes on along the minus strand of OY728126.1, from coordinate 288,015,025 downwards.
GGGGGTTTTTCATATCCTAACTATAATATTTCTTGTCACCAGAGAATTTATTTCCTAAAAAATACCTCATAAAATAGTGTAGCGGTATGGAATTCATTTGGAGAGTTGTGGGGGTTTGATGAATGATTCAAAAATTCTGTGAGCTATTAATATATTTTCACATGTTTCCAAAAAAATCCAATGTTGGTGATTCCAAATCATGTTTAATTTTTTTAGAAATTAAATGATTAATGAGGCCTCTAGAGCATGTTATTAAAAATTATGTGATCCATTTGATATCCATCATATGAAAGTGAATTATGAAAAAATAAAATAAATAATGATATAATATTGTAATTTATGATATATGTGTGATGTTATCAATGATGTAGGGTGATAAAATTAATTGATCCTAACATAAATGAGAAATCTCATTATATGAAAGTATATATGATTATTAGAAAAAGTATGAATTTAAATAGAAATAGTTTAAGAGAAGATGATTTTCAGTTGATGAAAATAGTAATGAGGAGGAGAAAAATCACTAATCTAAGTAGTAACTAAAGAAATTGTCAAAAAACATAAAAAAATAGTTTTCCAGAGATTTTTAATAATATTTAAATACCCCTAATAATGAATATGTTCTATTAATTTTTCAAAATATTCATATCAAGAATGGTCATTATTGGTGGAATAATTTTATTAATTATAAAATTAAATATAGTCAAATAAGGATTCAAATACAATCATTTTTACAGACTAATCAACAATAATACGAAATGCATATAAAGCATCCTGTAAATTTTATTTGAGTATGAGTTTTAAAATATTAGATTTAATTTGGAATGAAAATTTATATGAGTTACAACCTTTTCTCTTATGATTGCACCTATAAAAAGATGGTAAAAATACATTATAATTGTAGGAAATATAAATTATACATTTTTTTATCAAAGTGGGGATGTTTTGAATTTTTTGGTAGTTTTTGTTTCCAAAACAATTAAGGTATAGTTGAAAATTTACTCATGATATATGTGTATTGAGAAGTGGTCTTAAAGAGTGGTACTTATTAGGCACCTCAATTAAAGTCATTGATTTTTGAAATTATATAGAATCATCTTTAAACATTTTTGGATAACTGATATATATTACATAGATTCCAAATATATTGTGAGGCACATTTTAAGTCATTAGACTGAGCAAAAAAATTAGATTAACATCATGTGGTAGACCAAATAGAGTATAATATAAAAAGACAGAAGTCCGACCAGGTGGTGAATCAAAATTGAGACAAATGACAGATAATTTTTATGATATAAATTCCTTAAACTATATTGAATATTTTATTATTTCATTGTGGCTCAGTTTCATAAGAAATAATTTTTAAATGATATATGTATTTATAATCATTACTATGAATATATTTACTAATTCAAATTTTATTTGGATCAAAATTATTCATTAATATATGGTGATAAATGGAGATAAATAATATTTGACTCATGTTTTATTAACATCTTTTAATAATTAATTTCCATGGATTAACGACATTCATCATTTAAAGGATGTGATATTACACATAGGGGGAACCATGAAAATATTTTCTGACCTACATGACTTTTATTTTTATTGATTTCATGTGATATTATTATATACAGATTATATGGATAAAAACGTTATCAAGTTACAGGGGTTAATTTGAAGGGAATTTAAATTGTAAAATAACACAAATAATTTATCCACCATTGGTTCTTAGGATTTTAAGGAACATCAAAAAAACATATATATAAAAAATTCACATATTTATCAATTTTATTATAATTAGTTAAATAATTAATTACAATGATTATGGTTATTATGTCCATACATTAATGAAATATATCATATGTAATCAATCAAATGTGTATCCTAAAAGTGGTACTTCTATGACTAAATACATTTTTATTCAAAATATATAACTATTTAAATAATAATATTTTTTCAATACTATTTGGATTTTTGAAAATTTACATGTTATGATGAGGAAATATATTATATCATGAATGATTGGGATTCTTACATGATATTTAATTTTTTTACATAAAATATTATGAGTTTTTTTATATTAATTTTATAATAATTTTTATTTTTCAATTTCACATCCAATTCTTTTTCATTATCAATATTATTCATCATTATAAATATTTTCCGCATTCTTTTATATTCAGTATAATGTAATTTAATATCTATATCCGAAAATAATAAATTATTTGAACAACAAAAAGAATATAATAATTCAATTAATTTATGAAATTTCATTCAATCTACTAACATACGATGTAAATTTTATGTATTTTGTACCCTCATTAATTATAACTATCATTATATAATGATAATATTAACATATACATCAATAAAAACAATATTAGATCGTAAAAACATGACAAAATTTTATATTGATAAGACATTTCCATTGATGTTTAAATAGAGGCTATTATATTCATTGAATGATCACTAATATAGGGACATGACTCTCTAAATTCAAATTTTACTCCAATTTGAATTCGTATAATATTTTATGGATATAATTTATTATCATGTAATCCCTCATAAATGAAAGGAATATAAATAGGTATACATCCATGATGTATTAGATGTCCCCATTTTGAGTGTCATTTAAATGTTTGAGGTAAGGGATTTTATATAAGGGTTTTACTTAATGATCCATTCAACCAATAAAACAATTTACACATGACAAAAATATAAAGGAAATTTCATTAAGAATTTATGTATAAATATAACAAAATTAACTTTAACATTAAAATTTATATCATGAGAGAGAATGGTATGGACAATATCACCAGGTAGAGGAAGATTGGGAACATCAAACTCCCAAACATATTTTTTAATAAAATATTCTATCTATTTCCCATATGATATCATTCATTAAAAAATAATTAGTTTTTGGAATTACTCCCCAAATTCAAAATAATTTTTCACCATCTAATGATTTAAATAATAAATATCAATTAGATTCAATTAACAAAATGAATATGTTTCATAATATTTATATTTTCATTACCATGAACATATATAGTTTTATAACTAATTCACATAGAATGATATCCTATCTAAAAAAATCTATGATCATATCTATGAAAATATCCCAGATTAAATAATATTTTTATTCAATCCAATATTTGAAATTGATATTGAATCTATATTAATTTTCATAACAGTAACCATTAAATTATATGTGGCCTATATAAATAAAATAGACAACAATATAATGTGTGATGTTATTCTAAGATTAAAAGTAAATTTTAGAGTTGGGTGACAAGTCATCAGATAATCAATACTGGTTATCCGATAACATATTTTCATAAAAGTTATTTTAATGGTTGTTAATTAATTAATAATTTATTGTAATTAAAATTGGAGATCTGAATATTATTTATTTCACCCAATGCTAACTATCAATAGAGAACCATTAGATGTTAGATCAATATGATTAGGGAAGTGGATGTGGAGATCCTTTATTAATAGATGATTTGTAAGACTATTGATCTATATGATTGTTAAATATATTATAATGGTTAGTTCACTGGTCGATATGAGTGGTTTTTCCTTAATTTTATCTTTCTCATTCTCCATCCTCAGTGGTTACTTTCTAGATTATATAGGGTATCGTCAATCACTAGTATGAAACAATTGATCATCCATGAATTGCAGACGGTGGGGTAACAAGATGATTAGTTTTAACCTCTATAATAGTGTGGTGGGACTACTAGTACTTGTGGCCTTTTCACATAAACAATATTGTATTTTGTTATGAATGAATATTATTGATTGTAATTGTAAACATTTATTCAATTTAATCTTGGAATGATATAAGTGATGTTCCCTTCAGAATGTAAGTCATGAATATATGAATTGTAAGAAAACAATTTATCTATTTTTATTTCTATATTTAGGTTATTATTTAATTTTTTTTCAAGTTTTATAGTGTTTTTTTGGTTAGTGACATGATTTGGTCATTAAGGAAAATTGTTATCCTATCATTTGTTGTGTCTATGTCATATGGGATAACATCAAATTGGTGGGGCATGTCTGGTGGATCTATATCAAATAAATTTTTGGTATATTTCAAACCCTATTAGTCATTATTAACGTATTTCCGGTATTTCTGTAGTTCACAGTAGACATTAACTACGCCAAAATTTTCTTTAAAATTTAGGTTTTTGATTTAGTGGAAGTTTCTATATTAATCAAAATGATTGTGTAGGATGATTTTATTGTCGTGATAATACATTTAATGAGAATGTATTATGATGATGAAGGATATATAAGATGTATTGACCTTTTCAAATATAACTAGAACGTTTATTTATTATATTAAATCATAGAAATATATACAAGGAGGAATAAGAGAGGTTGAATGGGAAGGTGCTAAGAATAATTTATATTTAATTTAATATAAAAATTTCATTAAAAATCATGGAGTTAAATACAATCATAAAATATATAATGAATAGGGAATATATGTATGAGAATTCTTTAATGGAAAATGATGTGTTAATTATGTAGATACCATTGAGCATGAGGTTTTATCAAGATAGATCTTCCCTTAATCATATTAAGTATGTTTACATGATTCAGTGTCATATTTAATCTATAAATATAAAATTAATTGAATATATATTTGAATTGTTGTTCAGTTCATCAACTTCAAAAATATGGGTTGAAATAGTAACAGTCAATGGAATTTAGTATAATATGTATGAATTAATTTTTATGAATTTTCAATGGATCGTTAGGAATAAAAAAACTCATATGGTGTGAAGTTTGATCTCTATCAAGATATTCCATCATTCTAGATATAAAAAAAGGTCACATCCTCAATAGATAATGTAGAGGAATTCAGATGACATGTTATGTTGATCAATCTGAGAAAAATTTTCTTTGTCTTGATCGAATATGTTGTAACATTAGTAGATAATAACATATCACTAAATAATATTAGGAAATAATACGGAACACTACATGAGTATAATCCAAAATTATGGTTTCTTTGAAATTTGTATCATCATAATGATGTATTATTTTAATACACAATTTGTAACATCTAATGGAATCACTAATAATTTATACTAGGTCATCATTACACACTAAAACAGAGAATGGATGCATCTAAATTTATGTGTATGGGATGTTTTAAAAGGTAGACTTGGTAGGCAATAAGTCTATGAAGATCATGGGGAAGGGTGACATAATGATTTGGATGATGATAAAAATATTCCCTGATCATAATTAATTCGTTACATAACATCTTTTTAGAATAATTTGACTTTTTTTTATAACTAGTTGAATCATGGTTGGGTGAATGCATCATTAATAGGGTTATCAATATAATTTCAGGTTTATTGTTTTTTTCAACAGTAATAAATGATGGTACTCTATTTCTGAAAATATGATCATGTTGGGGAAAAATACATGAATGACATCATCCAATAGCTCCAAAGTATATTATTACTGACATTGTATTCTCATTTAAAATAATATTAAAATTATAATATTAAATTCATACAAATGTTGGTTAATATAGAATTTAGGACTTGCTGGAGTTTATTCTGTAGAAGGGATAAAATTTTGTATTCAATCTAATAATAAGCACACCAATGAACCAAAAGATGGATTTATTTTCCATTGATTTTTGGGTACCTTCCCATTATTAATTTAATTGAATAATATAATTATTATTCTTATTCATTTATAATCCTTCTGGATAGTATTTGTATAATTTTATAAACCCATATTTTATTTATTTTATGTAATTTATTATTGGAAGGAAATGATGGAGAATTAGACTGGAGACATGTTGAGGTGTACATTGTTTGGTAATGGTATTGAGTATTGTGGAAGGTGATTTCAGTACATCTAAAATAACAAAGGGATATGACAAGAGAAAATTGTACTGAGGACTCCTGATAAAAATTGATTTTCTAAAATCATGAACCAAATTATGATGATGAATTCATGGATAATGTCATTTCACTCTAGGATATATATGGATATTTCAGAATAAATGGTGATTTGTGTTGTATACCCTGATAATAAATGTCTCAAAATATTATTGTGGTATCAAATTTGGAATGTTCCGTGGTCTAGTAAAATAATCAGACTCAACCATCTCAATGTTCTATAGAGTATTCTATTTTTCAATACAGATTCTGTTTATTAAGGTAAACATGATTAAAAAATCAAGGTATTTTTATTAACTCTATATAGATTTAAAAACATTGGTTTTATAATTGGAGGAGATAATAAGAAATAATTCATTAGAATCCAGAATGATCCCTTCAATGAGATGGTCATGTATATATATTAGAATATGATGGAAAATTTGATAAATATTAAGTTTCATTTGGGAACATAAATGTTGATATGAATGGTATTTCTAGATCGACATAACTTTACGAATATTCAAATGGTATCATAGACGGACTGGGTAGTTGGCTAATGTATGATATACAAGTGAAACCAAGGCTCTTAAAACTATTAGTGGGAGTACTAGAAAATATTGATCAATTCATTTGGGATTCAGTTAAAGTATTTCATGTTATAGAGAATATATGAGAATATTTACAGAGATATTACAATGATCAATTATCAGGTCAAAGGAATTTACCTAACAAGTATTATATACTTCTAATATTTATGTGGAAAACAAAGAACCTATGAGATGTGACCTAATATCATTGATTATAGAATTTAAGAGTTATATATTACAAATTATTCTACATTTATACAATGGTTAAAAAAACTATTTAGTAGTGGACTTACTATATTAAAATAATGATCCAGAAAACAAATGGATTTTTTAAACATGGAAAATTATTTGAATAATTTGTATAAGTAAAAGCTTAATGTGAAAGGGTTTTTGTAAAAGGGAGGTAGTGAATTCAATAAGAAAATAATCAATTATTATTTACATGCTACTATACTGATTATGATGGTAATGGTATCAAATAATTTTTTCTTTTTTAGAAAAGGGATGTAAGAATGACATGTCTCTATTGTGATTTAGTGTAAGAAATTTTCATATAGAAAATAGTTAGTTTTTTTATCAATCTAACAAGGATGGGTTGTGAAGGATATATATTAGTCTCGATATTTTTAAACAATAACCAATATAGTCAAGTAGATGTTAAATATATGTAAGTCTTGGAAATGTTTCTTATAGAGAAATTCGAATAACATTTACTACAAAAATATATTGAATGTTAATACTTTTATATTGTTGGACATGAATTCTTATTGAATTAATAAATACAGTTTATATAGTAGAATGATTCAGGAGGTGAAGAATTATTTGGATGGTATATTATAGATGAAGTCTCACAAGGATGAATAGAAAATCTTTGGCATATTGTTTGACCAAGACATTTGTAGTATTGGGTTTATCATATAAGTTTTTTGTTATAGTGTTATCAATATATTAGGTATGCTATGAAAAAAGCCTATGTTATCCCTGAATATTGTGGATATCATTTATTTTTAAATAGTATGATTAATATATAGAGTATGACATGAAGCTCATGGAATATATTTCATTTTCATTAGTTGTTGGAAATATGATATACACCATATTGTGAACTAGAATAAGGATCCAGCCTAAAACATTGCATAATCTAGATTAATGTTAATAATTCACATTGAGGATCATTTCAATTTTAGAGTTTTAGAGAATTAGGCCATAACTATTAAATTTCATTTCAAAAATTACAATGTGGACACTTATATTCAGTTTAATTTTTTTTTTTCACAAAATACAAACTCTTGAAAAAAAGAGTCATGTCTAGTTCCATGTTTTAGACAGAAAGGCTTTTCCGCAATCCCATCCTTGACCCAATTCATCATTAAGTCCTCTGAAAAACATTTCAAAACATGGGATGAGCATAAAAATCTCAATAAGGGTTATAAAACAATGAACGTAAACATTAGTTCATCATTACATACATAACATAACCTCTTTAACTTACCTCATGAAATCATACAATTTATGATTAAAACATAGAAAACATAAATCATAAAGGTAACTTTTGGCATACATAACATACTTACATTGTATCTTTTAAAACTACGTAGTGTGTCAAGTTTTCAATACCCATCATAGTATATTCCCTAAATCTATTAGGTGAATCATTAATGTTTAACACTGCCACGTTACCCAATGCATTGGAGAGCTATTTCAAACTCTCCCCCCAAGATTATCACAGAACCACCTATATACTTAAATAATTCCCATAAACCATAACATAACCATAACACAAATAATAAGCCTAAAGGAAAGATATCATTTCCACAATCCTATGAAAATATATCATTTCAACATATTGAAATTTTAAATCCATTCACAAAACCATTTTGAAAAACTAAATATATAAAAGAGTATTTGTTATTTATTTTCCTTATAAAAACATTACATCTTGATAAGGAAGCCAAAAGATCAATTAATACACGTGGTGGCGGAAAAGATTGTCGTTTCCAAATACGTAAAAAACAATGATTATTTTTTTTAGTTTTTTATGTCATTTCATAGGGAAAAAATTCATTTTAAATAAAAGTCAATGTAAAAGGTGTTTTTACACTGTATAAATGAATGTTTTATATAAATTAAAATATTCCTCATTGAAAGGAGATTTAGATAATGTCCCTTAACTCGTGCCTGACTTGACCCATTAAATATTTAATCTCTTAAATAATTAACTGGTGTTAATTTATACTTTCTTAAGAACCTTTTTCATGTTTATTATTCATTTTATATCAAAAATTACCATGTTATAATTATTATGTAATCATTTAAGTTAATAATGGTTGTTTTGTCGATATTTGGTACCTGTGTCAAAAATAAACTTCTTATAATTAAAATTTGTTCATTTGGTCAAAGGTTCATTATATCCATAATGATATTCATGATTTATATATCATATATATCATATATATCTAGTATATAAATTTATTTCTAATATTACATAACATTTATAGGTAATAAATGAAATGCACCATTCAAGGAGATAGTAAGCCATACGTACGAATTAAAGTACTTTCATTTCAATTTCATATTTAATGTAATTAAAATATAATTATATAAAGGTATATTATAATTCCAGTATAATATCATATATAATATCATTAACTACACCATTTATACATCCCACACAAGGTATTACTGAGTCATATAACTTTGAGGGGGCTGTAGTCCACACTTCCAATAATGAAATTATTGCATTTCCACATTATGGAAACCATAAAGGTATGCAATAAATATGAAAATAAAAATTCATAATGAAATCATAAACATAATATATATCATATATAAATATATTGTCTTCATAATGTCCACCATGAGAGGAGGTAGGATATAATTGAACAATCATCGTTTCGTGAGGCGTTAGTTTTCCATCCACAGAAACAGTATGTTTTTCACCATTATATAAAGGTGTGTGTATGTGTAGTTCAAATAAATCTCATAACAACATCCTAGTATATTTAGGATAATTTATTTGTTATAAAATAAAGGATTAAAATGATTTTAGGGGGTTAGAGAAGTAAAATAAAACAAAATAAATTTAGAGAATATGTTACATTTAAATTAGGTTACTCCGTTTGGTTTGAACCAAAAGGACCTCTTGAAATACCTTATTCAAATGGTAAGTCTTTTAATAGTGGGAGAGGGATGTACCTGCATAATTGGGCAAAGGTTGGATGATCAAAAGAGCTTGTGAGGTGTCAGGAATTGATTATATGTGACCACATTTTATAAAGGGGAGGAGCAGCTCTATAGGAAAGTTTAAAAATATAGTTTTATTATATAATTATTTTCTAATTGTAAAGGTCCAGAACTAATCAAAGTATATGATAAGATGACTCTTGGACGAAATAAAATCGTCCAATAAGAATTGGATAGGTTTTGGATATTGTTATAATCCTTATAATATAATTTATTTAAAATATTTAATAAAGAGGTAAAAACTACATCATTTTTGTGTCTTAAATAATATTATTTATATGATGTCTGAAAATTATAAAAAAAATACAAGGATGTAGGAAATAATATTATTTTTCAAATTAATATTTATAGTTTAATGGATAACTTATATAACATTATGTTTAAATTAATTTACTAAAAGATATTTGTTTTTGTCATGTTGGGCATTACTTTAAATTAATTAATCTAAAGTGTCATTATCACTCCTAGGTGGTTCCATGGGGTCCCAAAATTGACCCCAAGATGCCAATGGCTGGATAGGACTCATCCGATAAGGATTGAACATGTGTTAAGATAATTTTGAATTATTATAATATTTTTTACCTTGAATTACCCTATTTACCTTTAACCATGGTAAATAAAAGTCAAAAGTTACTGTTCATCCAAAATTATTTTCATCTTATTTGACAAAATTATACATACTAATAACAACAATGAAATTATGTTTTTCTAAATTCCATTCATAGAAGTGGAAATGTTTCATTTAAATGAAAAATTGGTTTTTTAACTACTACATAGTCGTTTCACTATTCATCAAAAATTGATGTTTTCCAAAAAATACAAAAAATTCAGCCCAATATATATTAGATATTCAAAATTCAAAAATGATTTCTCTTTTAAAATATTAAAGCAATATAAATTGTATAAAATAATTTAAAATTAATTAATGTTGTCAAAAAAATAACGTGTTTTACGAGACAATATCTAACAAAAGATTGACACTTGTTTATGTCAAATTTCAAAGTTAAATAATTACAATGACAACCATTGGATTAAATGGTAAAAATATAGTCTAATTACAATTTAAAACTTTTTAAAAAAGATAACCTAAACATATAAATAAATTATATTAAAAATAAAAATTGACTTAAAATACAGTATTTTTCACTATTCATTAAAAATTGTGTTTTATCAGAAAATTACCAAAAAATTACCCAAAGTAAATTCCGATGTCTTGATTCCAAATAAGAATTTTATTTGGTCCGATAGAATATATAAAAGTGGCTAAAACAAGATTTAAGGAGGTTTACTCCATCAAAAGGTAGTAAATCAACATTTTAGGGAATATCAAAGTATTTATGCTTAAAATAAAATTATTTTCTTATTTAAGCCTATAACATTTATTGGATAAATGTAAAAACATTTAACTAACTTGTATAATAATATTTTACATAGTTATATTTATTCCCACCAATACAATAGCTAGATGTCAACTACCATTTAAAATCATTATATTATATTATTAGTGTGCAACGTAAGATTTCAAAGAAACCCGTTATTGTGTATTGGGTGAGACATCGAACATAGAATCCCCTTTAAAGTAAAATTAATATTTCATTCCCCAATATTAATAAATATTAAAATATAATTTTTCTTTATTTACCTGGGATGATACATCTTTACCCCCATTTGGAAATTGTGTCCCCGCAAATGTTTATTCACTTATCACATTAGTGGGGGTATTTATACCTCATAGCATTTTCAGATTCCCACGTAGCCTCTTCAACCATATAGTTATTTTCCAAATCCTATAAATAATAAATTACCTTACTCCACAACACATTCTCTCTAATGGTATGAATATGTACTTGGGGTTCCTCATAAGATAGATTCTCTTCCAACTCAACTAACTCCAGGCTCAAAACATTAGATGTATCCGTAATATACTTTCACAAAATCAAAACATGAAAAACATTGTGTACCATGGATAAACATGGAGGTAATGCCACTCTTTATGAAACTAACCCATCTTCCTCTAGAATTTCATAAGGTCCATTGAATCTCAGACTCATCATTCCTTAATTACCAAAACAAATCACACTTTTCCAAGGAGAAACATTGAGAATGACATGATAACTTACCTAGAAAGATTTATCCTTCCTCCCATTATCCGCATAGCTTTTCTAACTACTCTGAGCTATTCTCATGTTCTTCTAAATCAAATGAACTTTTTCGGCCATATTTTTTACAAATTGTGGTCCCATAATCATCATTTCACAAACATCATCTCAAAAATATGGAGTTAAACACCACATACCATATAATTCCACAAATGGAGAAATCTGTATACTAGAATGATAATTGTTATGAAAAGGAAAACCATCCAAGGAAATATGTTGGTCCCAACTTCCTTGGTAATCTAGTGAATAAGAACGTAGAATATCCTCCAACGCCGATTTGTTCGTTCTAACAGCCCATCTAATTGAAGATGAAAAGATGTAATAGAATTTAATTCAGTACCCAACGACTTCTGATGGACTTTACAAAAGTTAGAAGTAAATCTAGGATCATGATTAGATACAATGGAGATGGGAACACCCTGAAACCTGAATATCTCTTTAAAATAAAACCATGAATGTTGATCTAGATAAAATGTATCTAAAATAGGAAGGAAATGAGCCGATTTAGTCAATCGGTCAACAATAACTCAGATATCATTATTACCTCAAGTTGTCTTCAGTAATCCCACAATGAAGTACATGGATATATTTTCCCATTTCCACTCTGTCACTAGTAAGGATAGAAGCATCCCTTTCAGCGACTTTCATTCTGCTTTAACCTGTTGACAAGTCAAACACTTCATAATAAAATCGACAATATCTCTTTCTATTCCATCCTTCCACTAACACTACCAATGTTCTCTGTACATCTTAGTATTACCACGATGAACTGAAAATGGGAAATAATGAGTTACACATAACAACTCATTCATCAAATGCCAATCAAAAGGCATGCATAATTTTTTTCTCAAACCTCAGTACACAATAAATATCAATGTTAAATTCAGGAAAAATACCCTTCTCAACCAACACAACCTATTTATGCAACTCACTATCTTACTTCAGCGCACGCTTAATTCTATATCAGAGAGATGATTTCACTGACATGAGAAACAAAACAGAAGAATTCCCTCCCCCAACATTTTCTATGCCAATGTTCATTAAATCTTTAATCAAAGGATTTTTTCTGAATGTAAATGGTTAATGTAGCATTACATTTTCGACTAAAATAATCAGTAACTCTATTTTCCATTCCTGGATGGTAATGAATCTTACAATCATAATCCTTGATTAATTCCAGCCATATCCTCTGTCCCATGTTCAATTAATTGTTGAGAGAATATATATTTCAATCTTTTTTGGTCGGTATATATTTCACATTTTAATCCATACCTATATTGCCTTACAATTTTTAAATAAAAATCAATAGTAGCTAATTTCAAATCATGTGTAGGGCAATTTAACTCATGAGGTTTCAACTGACAAAAAGCATATAAATTGCCAGTTCATTCTTCCTACGGACAAAACCATGCCCTTTCAATGAAGCATCAATGTAAAAAAACAAACTCACCATTTCGGGAAGGCATTGACAATATCGATAATTCCCCAATCTTGTTTTCAATTCATAAAAATAATCATCACATTCTTTTGTCCTGAAAAACATAACACCTTTTCAAGTAAACATAGTCATTAGACAATATTACAATGAAAAATTATCAACAATCATCTGGTAATAACATCAAAAACAAAAAACTATAGAACATGGTTATATTTGAAGGTCATGGACATTCTTCAACAATTTTAAATTTAGTAGGATCAAAAGTTATTCCATTTATTGAAACAATGTGACCAAGGAAAGAAATTTGTTGTAACCAAAACTCACACTTGCTAAATTTCCCATACAGATTATTTTTTTTAGGTTTTCCAGGACAACCCTTAAATGACTTTTATTTTCCTCTTTACTTTAATAATAAACCAAAATATCATCAATGAACAAAACCAAAAATATATCCAAGGACTCATGGAATATTATATTCATAAGATCCAGGAATAAAACAGGTCCATTATTTAACCCAAAAGGCATAACAATAATTTCATAATGGCCATATCTAGTATGGAATGTGGTCTTCAAAATGCCTTCTTTTTTTTACTTTCAACTGATGGTACCCAACCTCATGTCAATCTTTGAAAAATACCGAGCTCCATGGATCTGATAAAAAAAATCACTGATATGAGGAAAAGGATACCAGTTCATAATATTTATTTTATTAAATGCTCTATAATCAATGAAAATTCTCATTTAACCATCATTAATTTTAACAAAAAATAGATGATCAACCCATGGTGATGTGCTATGATGAATTAAAACTTTATCTAATAACTCCTGTAATTGCTTCTTTAACTCTAAAAGTTCTATTTGAGCCATTCGATATGGGGGTTTTGAAAATGGATAAGCATTGGAAACTAAGTCAACAATAAATTCATATTCCTGACCTGGTATAATACAAGGAAACATATCAGGAAAAAATGTCAAGATAGTCATTTACCAATAGCACATCATTAATCTGAAAAGTTCCTTTATTTTTAACAATATGTGCAAGGTAACCATCAATTCCATCATTCACTATTTTCTCATATTTTTAATATGTTATCAAAAGAAAGGGTTCATTCATCAACTCAAACTAAAATTATTTCTGAAAATAAAACTCATTAGACATAAAGTCAATCATATCTTGATAAATAGACAGACAATCCATGCCAAAAATAACATCAAACTCTATTAGAGGAAAAACATTAAAATTTACAAGTATATTCTTTCCGCACACAAGGAAAAGAAGGTTCATATGATTTCCTTTTTACTCCACATTTATTCCCTCTTTTTCTAGAATATAATCAAGATTTATATCTAAATATGGAATTCCCAATTTAGAAGAATACATCTCAGAAATGAAAGAGTGTGTAGACCATGAATCAAACAACACATTGGCATAATCTGAAAAAAAAAACATTATACATGATACCCATTCATTTGATGTCCCATCATCTGATGAAGTAGTTGCAAAGGATTTCACAACCTTTTTCTGCATGTAGTCCTACTGATTTCCCTCAGTTTAGTTCTTTGTTGGACACTCATTTCCCTATAGGCCCATTTTATTGCACATAAAACATTTTACTGACTATAAATGAGAATTTGTCTTTTAATTACTCTAATATTTTTCAGTGTAATAACGAGCCTTATGTCCCATTCTACCACTTCATTTGAACATACCAAAATTCAAAAGACATTCTCCGATATTCTTTTTACCGCAATTTTCACAAACTGTAAACATAATTTTCTTAGCATAAGACATTTTTGAAGAGGTTTTCACTTTTTTATGCCACCTTTACCTCTTATTATGTTATTTTTCAAAGAACAACTAATCATAGGAAAACTCCATTTCCACCTTCTACACACACCAAACAAGTTTCTCATAAAATTTTTAGTCATGAGAACCCAAATCCCTTCAATAATTTGTCTTTAATATTTAATAGAAACAATTTATTTTACTATCATGTTGTCATACGAAATTTGGAGCATACCTTGCCAGTCAAATGAATTTTATTTCATAGGCAGCCAGTAAGTCATCCTCTTACCTTAATTAGATGAATTGTTTTCTCATCCTATGATGAAAACCCATATAAAAATATTTCTCATGAAACATACATTTTAATTCATCCCAATAAATAGCATCGATATCCTCACTATCCCTAAAATTTTTCACCATTGATCACCACTGATCATCATCACCTTCAAAACGGTAATCAAAGAGACTAACCTTTTGATGTTTTGAACACCCCAAAAAATCGAAAATATTTTCTACAGGTTTAATACACCCTTCTTCTAGTATAGGATCAGATGATCCTATGAATGATTGGGGATGTTTCCTCATGAAATGCTCCGCAACTGACATGTTCCTCCGTGGTTGATCTGGATTATCTCTTACATGTATACAACTACGATTTATAGCATGTGTCAACTATTCCATCACTACAAAAAACTATTTAGTTCCAATTCTAACCATCTCAGGTTGTCTTCCTCCTAATTTTGTCCCAACATAGCTTCCCCATTTCCTCTATGGAAAATAATTTTTGAACCCAAAAATATCTTAGGCGAAGGAACATAGTAACCTGTTAATGAAATATCATGTCAATAGTAACATAAATTAATTTATTGCTATTAATTTAACAATAAACTAACTTCTAAAATTGTCCAAACCAACCTCTGATACCAATTATAAAGTCAATTATTTAAACATTGAATAATCTTGAATTATGTTAATAATTCACATTGGGGATCTTTTCAGGTTTAGAGTTTTTGAAAAATATGGAATACCTATTTCATTTCATTTAAAAAATTAAAAAGTAGACACTTTTAATCAGTTTCAATTTTATTCACAAAATAAAAACTCTAGAAAAATAGAGTAATATATACTTCTAAGTTTTAGATTGCATGACTTTCCCTTGATCCCATACCTGACCCTATTCATCATTAAGTCATTTTAAAAACATTTTAAAACATTGGATGAGAATAAAAATCCCAATAAGGGTTTTAAAAAAAGAAATAAAACATTAGTTCATAATTAATTACATAACATAATCTCTTTAACATACCTCATGAAACCCTAATATTTAAGAATAACATGTAGAAAACATAAATCATAAAGGTAACTTATGGCATCCAAAAGATACTTATGTTGTATCTTTCAAAGCTATGTAGGGAGTCCTATTTGGAATACCGATCATAGTATATTCCATAAATATATTAGGAGAAAAATTAACATTTACCTCCATCATGTTACTCAATGCATTGTAAGGCTACCTCGTGCTCCCCACCCTATTTGTATCACAGATCCACTAGTATATGTAAATAATTATCATGAACCATAACATAACCATAACACATAAGATAAGCTTAAAGGAAAGATAACATTCCCACATTGCAATAACTATAAATCATTTCAAGATATTGAAATAATAAATCCATTTTAAAAACCATTTTCAAAACCAAAATACATAAAAGATTAATTGTAATTTATTTTCCTTTTAAAAACAGTGCTTCTTTTTAGGGAAGCCAATAGATTAAATAATACTCGTGGCGGCGGAAAAGGTCGTTGTCACCACTTACGATAAAAAGAAACATTTATTTTTGTCATTTTGTAAAATGCTTCATAGAGAAATGATTCCATTTGAGTAAAATTAATTTTCAAATGGGAATATACACCGTATAAAAGAACGTTGTGTATAAATGAAAATTTCCTTCAATGAAAGAAAATTGAGATGAACTCCCTTACCTCTTATCCAACTTGAATTTTTTCCTTATTTAATCTCTTGAATAATAAAATAATGTTAATTTCTATTTTCATAAGATCCATTTTCAAGATTATTATTCCTTTTATATCACTTATTATCATGTTATAAACATTGTGTAATCATTAAAGTTCATAATGGTTTTTTGTCGATATTTTATACTTGAGTGAAAAATAAACTTCATATAATTACAAGTTTTTCATTTGGAAAAATGTTCATTATATCCAGAGTGATATTAATTATGTTGATATCATATATATCATATATATCCAATATATACATGTATTTATAATTTTATATAACATTAGGAGGTTTGAAATGAAATGCACCGTTCCTGGAGACTGTGAGCCATACGTACACATATACGCTACTTTCATTTATATTTCATATTAAATGGAATGAAAACATAATGATATAATAGTATATTTTAATTCCAGTATAACATCATATATAATATCATTATCTCCATCCTTTATTCATCCCACAGAATCCATTAACGAGTCTTATCACTTTGAAAGGTCGGTAGTCCACACTTTCTAAAATGAAATTACCTCCTTTACCCATTATGGAAACCATAAATGTATACAATAAAAATGAAAATATAGAATCATAATGAAGTAATAAACATAATATATATCATATATAAATATAGTTCCATGACAATATCCACCACGAGAGGCGGTAGTAGATAATTGAGCAACCATCATTTCGTGAGGCATTAGTTTTCCATCCACAGAAATAATATGTTATTTGCCAATTTGATGGAGGTGTGTGTATGTGTAGTTAGAATACTTCTAATAAAAACATCCTAGAATATTTATGATACTGTTTTTGTTATAAAATAAAAAAATATAAATAGTTTAAGTGATTGTAAAAGTGAAATTATACAAATGAACTTAAGAGAAGTCATTACCCTTAAATCAGGTAACTCCCTTTGGTTTGAACCAAAAGTACCGCTTGATGTGCCTTCTGCCTAAGTAAATGCTTCAAGGAGGATGATAGGGATATAGGGATCTGAATTGGGAAGATTTTGGATTAACAATGTGGCTTCATATGTGTGACAAATTGGTTAAAAATGAGGGCTTTTTAGAAGGGGGTGATGGGATTTTTAAGAAAGTGTGAAAATATTATTTTATTATATAATGATTTTTGGTTTCTAAAGGTCAAAAATTAATCAAATTCAAAGATAAGTTGACTCATGGTTGATATAAAATCTTCCAATTGTAATTGGAAATGTTTTGGATATTTTTTTAATCCCATTAATATTATTAATTGAAATCATATATTAATTTGGTAAACACAACATCATTATGGTGTCATTAATAATTCTAATTATATTAGGTCTAAAAATTATAAAAAATTAAAATTATGTAGGAAACCTTTTTCTATTTAAAATGAATATTTATAGTTGAAATTAATACTTATATAACCATACGTAAAAATTAATTTACTAAAAGATAAATGTTTTTTTCATCTTTGCCTTTAAATTAAGTAATCTAAAGTGCCATTATCACTCCCATGTGACTCCATGGGGTCCCTAAATCAATACAAGGATCCCCATGTTCTTCTATGAGTCATAAAATATGGTTTGGACATGTTTTATGATAATTTTGTGTTATTATAATATTCTTTTTACCTTAAATTACAAAATTTATCTTTAACCACTGTAAATAAAATGCAAAAGTTATTATTCATCAAAAATTATTTTCAACTTATTGAACCAAATTTGACTTACTAGTGACATCCATGTATGTCTGATTTTCTAAATTCAATTCATTGAAGTGGTAAAATTTAATTTTAAATAAAAAGACAGTTATTGAACTACTACTTAGTGGTTTCAATAATCATGAAAATTGATGTTTTTCAGAAAAATACAAAACATTAAGCATGATATAAATTTTATATTTTGAAATAAAAAATGATGTCTATTTTATGTAATTCAAAACATAATAGTTTCATTAATTAATTTAAATTTAATTCCACTTGTCAAAATTTCTAGTGTGTTTTAAGAAACATTATATATCAAAAGATTGACACTTGTTTATGTCCAATTTCAAAGTGAAATTAATTAAAATGACCACTATCATATTAAATGGTAAAAATATAATCTAGTTACACTTTAATCCCAATTAAAATGATAATCCATACATATAAATAATGTAGATTAAAATGCATCTTTGATTTAAAATACAGTATTTTTCACTATTCATTAAAAATGTATTCTATAAGAAAATTACCAAAAAATTACCAAAAGTAAATTTTGATATCCTGATTCTATATAAGAATATAATTTGGTCAAATATAACATATAAAAGTGACTAAAACTAGATTTAATGAGTTTCCACCATCAAAAGGCGGTAAATCATCCTTTTAGTGAATATTGGAATATGTATGCTTAAAATCAAATTCCTTTCCCATTTTAGCCTCTAACATTTATTGGATAGATGTAAAAATAGTTAACAAACTTTTATAATAATACTGTAGTTATTTCCATTCATTCCTGCTAACACAACAACTAGGTGTTAACTACTATTTAAAATAATAATATTATATTATTTGTGTGCAATGTATGATGTCAATTAAACCTATTGTTGTGTATCGGGTATACCATCGAACATAGCATCACCTTTAATGTATAATTAATATTTACCTCACAAATATTAATTAATATGAAAATATCATATTCCTTTATTTTCCTGGGATGTTATAACACATCCATGAATTAGAAATCTAATGGATGTTATTAGTCATTTCATATCTAATATGTGAAATGAAAATTTGGAATTTATGAAATAAATCATATGGAATCTCAAAATAACAAAAGAGAAACATTTATTATTATGAACAAATGATATATTGTAAAAAAATTAATGTTTTCTTTATGATATATTTGAACAATAGGATGACAACAACCCATTTTGAGTTCACACACATAGGATCAATGGTGAACTAAATATTAAGATTGTAATGATTGGTATCATTTTCAACTAAAAAATATGGATATTTTATAAAAATATATGTATTGAAAGTGCTGATAAGTATTAAGAGTATTTTCAAGGATCATGGAAGAGAGAATAAAATATGGTTTTTTATATGATAGTAAAAGTGTAATTCAAATACCCAAAATCTATTTTCCTATGCAATGATGAAGCACATTGACATGATGTATCGCTTTTTTGGGATGTTATTAGAGGATATGTATTTATCATCCTAGAAGACTCTAATGAAAAAATATCCAATGGAATCAATGTAATTGTTCTAAGAAATCCTATGGAAATATGTTCCTCAATGGGACATGGTTAAAAGTACATTTGTGGAGACAATAGTACTGATAAGAAGATTTTTTCCAAAGTATCTGAGGGAGTTTCTAGAGGATCCTTGATGTATTCAATACAAGTAGAATTTTCTTTCAAGGTCTCCTTCTGGTTCACTGGCATTGGAGGTTAGGTATCATATACTATAGGGTATCGACCATTGTCAAAATAATGTGGTGGATCAACCATGTACAACATATGGAATTGTAATGGGATAACTAGAAAGGATTTACTATTACATGGGTGTTGGTCCACTATGATATATGATTTTTTTTGCAGGAAAATTGGTTAATCGGTTATCGAAAATTATTTCTTTTTTTCATTATAGACATGTATCTATCTAATTAATGAATGATATCAGTAGTATTCCCCCATTAATGTATGGCATAGTTATCCCAAGAACATAAAAACAATGTTTTATTTTTAGTGATTTTTCCCGCTAATCATGTATATTTGTGTTGAACTATATAGGGTATTTATTTATCTTGGGAGACATTAAATGGTGAGTGTGGTGTTTTTTATCCAATAATATGCTAAATCAATGTTTGAATATTGTAATGACCAGTTGGTGGGGAGCGTAAAATGGTTCTATATCTTAGAGATTGATGGTACATTTCCAACATCATTTATAAATTCATATTATTTTGACATATTATTTAAATATAATTATACGAAATTTCATTTTTTATATTAAAATAATTTCTAATTTATTAATTATTTTTCCATTAATCATTATTTTGTAAAACTGAAGAAAAAATCTCATATTTATTTTAAAAAAAATAAGAAAAATATTTTTTTTATCAATTTATGACTTGTTGAAAGAAACATCATGCCAATAAAATTTAATATTTATTTTTTATGATTTATAATAAATTATTCTGTATATTATTGGTATTTTATGTGTATTAGTTACATGTTTTTATATGTTTTTATGGATTATTGTTTTCATTTTTTTCTAATGTTTAAGATGTGCGGTGCTCAGTGGCTAGACACTACAATCATTATGTGTTGCGTTCAATCCATGATCACTATAGCTGTTATTCTCTTATTATGCATGGGGTGATGCAGATGATAACATGTCCAGGTTGATGTCGGCATGATGCTACATTGGGACTTTTGTAAATGTAATGGGACACTTAGACTTTGGAATTTATGTGATGTAATGTGTCCCTATATACAGAGATAGAAAAAGGTATTAAGACACATTACAAGAATTGATTTAGCAAATAGAATGTTTCCATTTTTTAATATATATCATGTCACATAAGGAAAATGTGTTGTGAATAAATTCTAATATATCACATATTTTAATAAATATATACATTTATAATTTATTTTATTTCTATAAGTATGATTAATAAAATTAAAATTTATTTTTTATGTCCATATGTTCTTTTATCACAAACTACCCCACTTGTGATATCATAGCCAATGATAATCTAATTGATAGACCTCATAACTACCTTAAATAGGCTGGGTGGTAAAAATTAACACCAAATATGAAAGTTGGAAATTAAAGGCCTTAACCTAAGTACCTTTTCAAACATTCTCAAAAATTTTCATGAAATAATGAAATGATAAGAAAATGACTTCACATCTAGAGTACATATCATGAATGAAATAATCTATATTAATGAATCAATGCACTACAATGTATTATAAATAGTATAATGATGGAAACTAGATTCCCTACAAGAAAAGTGTTTCCAATATAACAACAACTAGAAAATGGAATACTAATTAGAGCTCAGAAAACAATATCCATGGGTTAACAAAAAACATGCTCATCTCCTCTAGTTATATCAATACTACACTAAAACATAGTCAACCAATATCATCATTTTTTTTAATGTTTATGTCACTAAAAAGTGTGAAAAATCCTTGTAGGGGGGAGTATATACATACCCAGTAGGACACCCTAAAAACCAAAAAGGGGGTAATAGATAGGGAACCCCATTATCTCAACCCATAATGAAGAGGGAAATAAAACTCATAATATATTATTTTAAATAATACAATGTTAGAGAGACATGGGATATCTATCTCAATACCCCAAATTTGAATAACAAGACATCCTATAACACCAAAGATACATCAGGTATGCCTAGAAACATATGAAACTAAAAAATAATCCATGTAAAGGGATCACACCTCACCAATGACCTCCATAGTTGAGGGTAACTATCACCAATTGATGACTCACTAAACACTTGAGCTCAAAGATGATCATGGTAACACCACATATATATTAGAATCACACCCTCTGATACAACCCTATCATGTCTTGTCCCACCAAGGCACACATGGGTGGTGGTATATAGTGTGTCACATTGCATGATATCCTCCAATAGGTTTGGGGATGGTGATGAGAGCAAGGTAAAAAAAATGAAATGGGAGGCCTTATCTTATGTACATGAATATTTTCACACATCCATCTCCATGAAATATTATGGAAATAAAATAAAATAATGAATATATATAAAATTAATGTTTCATTAAATAAAAATAAGAAAGGCATCAAGGTAAAACAACATTGCAAAAAAAATTGGAATATATATTCCAATTTAAAAAATAGGATTAAAATGGAAAACAATTCAAAAAATGGAGACTAATGGGAACTTAAATCAAAATATATAAGGCCAAACACTAAAAACATTAATATCCTCTTGGTATATCAATGCTCTATTATAACCTGGTCTAAAAATATCATCATCTATCTATTTGTCATCTAAAAATGACACAACAGATGTAGTAAAAGAGCATTACATGGAGAGTATATACATACCTAGTAAGATAACCCTTAAACCAATAATTGATCCATGTAATGTAATAATTTTCATCTCAATCCATAACCACGAGGCAAATGAAATCCATTATATATTTCTATAAAGAAACCCATGAAAGAGATAAAGTGGATCTACATCTCTATAACCCAACTATGAATGATGATTCATCCTAAATATCCCATGTTGCATCACATAATCCTAGAATACTGAGAAATCACACAAGTACCTCTGTGGATGGATAACACATCTATATTGTGGTCTATTTCCAAGGGGGAATATCTGTATTGAAGAACCTTCTCTTCTCTAGGGCTCAATTACTTGGGTATCACACCATAGATAGAGGGATTACAAACACTATCGTATGGAGGACTACCAACTCTAACTATATATAGGATATTGGTTACCATCACCCTAGTACAATAGGGGGTATCACTCCCTATGTCACTCTAATGATCAAACCATTTACATGCCATATTTTAAGAGTTATTTAAAGATGTGTAATAATTTTAGTACTTTGTATTATATATATAATTCCAAAATGTATCCCACCATCAAATAATGTGAAGAAAAAAAATCATGATAATATACTCAAAAAACCAAATCCATTTCCTAATAAATGAGATATAAATCGTGGAATTCCCTGAGGATTGTACATGGAATGTACATATTGTCATGTGCTGTGTGACCTCTCCTAGACACCAAATCATTTTGTCATCACTACATAGCTAGGATATAAATGTATAATTACCCCATATATACATTCAGTTGAAATTTTTTTTTGGATACATGAGTTATGAATATGTCCAATTATCTAATTCCAACGTATTTTTATCAGTTCATAATTACTCTATTCATTTAAATGTACCATGGATGTGTCTAGGTATCCCGATTATGTTTGAGTACACGGACGTAACCTTGTATGATGATTGTTCCCATGTACCTGATTTTGTTCATGATTGTTTTCTCTTGTGTTACATGTTGATCCACCTAATGTCATTCACAAAATATGTATGGGTCACACACCATTTATGATATTTCCTCCACCAAAAAATCATCCACAGCCAGGTGACTACACAACATATGTTCTTAGACATCACACTATGAATTCTGTTATTTTCAAAAAAACTGATAACCCCTACACAAATCACACTCATACTACTGTTAATGTCATTTCCACATTAAATCATGATATGGAACATAAATCTAGGTCATACCTTACACGATCAGTTTTAGTGGCCATATTTCGACAACCTGATCCTTGTGTTGTTCATCCACATCACACCACGCTCTTTCATAACCTCACCCATGTATTGAATCCAATGATCGATCCTCTGATCTATCTTACCAACCATGGAATCTTTAAATACTCTATGATCCATCTAGAAAACACTTATATGTTTTTTATGCACACATACTCCAAAAATAATTGGGTTCGATCATGCTCAAATTCATCCCAGAAATATCATACCGTGACCATGTGGGCTGATAATGAATAATGAAAATAATAGCGGGGGAATTAACATTGATGAATTGAAAACCCATAATTTTCATTTGGGGTATTATTAAAAAAAATAATACAATATTACCCAACTATTTATAACAGGAACAAAACTTACAAATAAATAAGTCCGATAGTAATTTTCAAATCAAGGATCACAGGAAGTATGAATATCTGAAAATATACAATTAGATATACAATTGATGTTTATCAGATTAAAAAAATGGTGGAAGTCAAAAAAAAATAATTCCTTACATTAACTGTAGATCGAAATTTTGTGATGAATTCAACTCATATCGATTACAGTGATGATCCCATTATGTTATTCATTCGAAACATGATTACCCTTGATCATACATCATTTATCCATGATCCTGATATTTCAATTAAGAAAAATATATCCTCTTATCTAAAATAATAGGGTTATACAGATTATCCTAGGGATATTATATAATAGAATATTTATTTATTGGGCTATGTTTTATGGTCTAAAAAATTATTGAAAATAATTTATTTGTTATACATAACACGCAACCAACAGTTTCCCCTAATAAGTATCCTGATGTCAATAGGGACCCAACCATAAAAAGACATTTTATATTATTTTAAGTGAAGAATTAATATTTACTCATTTGGAATGATCAATTTGGTTTTTTTTAGATAATTAGGACGTTTCCCTTACATAAATAAGTGTTACATTACAAATTCGACCCACATGGTATCCATTTTTTCAAAAAAATAACCTTCATGAAATAACAAGGCTTCATTTCATGTCGCATCTTAAAATATTCACCACCACATCATCCTTATAACTAATCATTCTAAAAAACCAATGAAAAAAATTTCTAAAACGTAGTATGGGGATAAAAATTATAGTTATTTACAAAAAATAATAAATAAACTATTATTCCATGAATACTTATAAAACAATTCATTTTTAAATCTCAATTTGGGGTTGAAAATAAACAATTTTTTATATAAGAAAGTAGCTCATCTACACAAATATATACAAAAATTGTTTCACAATAAAATAAATGAGTAGTGGATTCATTGAAATCAAGAAAATATTATGAATACATTTCAAAAATTTACAAATTTTTCCATTAATAAGTATAATGATTTTTCCTTAAAATAAGATTGTTTTATAAAATTATGAAACCATGATATTTCTAAAAACATTTCATAGAAATAATAGATAAATAATATAGGTAATTTTAGTTATAATTTATTTATCACTCTTACATATGTAATAACTTTTGCGATTATAAATTTAAAAATTTCATGTTTAGAAATAGAATAATATTCATGGTCACAAATAAACATTATTGTGACAAGTTGAATAATCCTTATGGTCAAATTTAAACATAAATCTTTACCAATGAATTTGTGGGATATTATTTACCAACTAACACATGGTTTATAATAGAACCACCAATCATTATAAAAATTTATCATGAACTATGACATAATCAGAACGCATAAAAACTTATTGTATTAACCATTTTCATTTCACCAGTCAGAAAACATTTATAAATGTTCTGATATCAATTAAAATTTAAAAATACTTTTGAAAATATCAAAAAACATATTTAAGGAGTTTTATTATTTTAATAAAAAATTAATAAATATAAATTAATTAGAATATAAAATAATTGTTATCATAGTGGGAAAACTCATTGCCTCTATATATGAAAATATAGCACATTCCTTTTTTATTTTGAAATGAAAATAAAAATATTACATAATATGATTCCTTTCATAAACCCATTGATATAATGTGAAAATGATATATAAAATTTACATTATAATTTATATATTCCAATATAATTACTTCAATAAAGTAATAAAAAACTATGGACCAAGAAGAAAAGGATTTTGAAGAGAAACATTGAATCATGATTTCTTTAAAACAATATCCTTTACCAAAATCCTTAAAAGATTACATTTTTATAAAAATATGAAGAAAATAAAATTTGGTCAAAATTTTAATTGGAAACCATTGATTCATAAATTATATTTTGATAAATACATATATAAGAACATGGATATAAGATAAAGGGATAAATAAATGAACTCTTTATGAAATTTAAAATAAGGTTTTGGATGTAACGTGTCCCTTACCAGGAGTCTAACATAAGAGATATTATTTATCATACTGAATAATAAATTAATGTTAGTTAATTACTAGATTGATAAATTTTTATCACTTTATTATTACTTTTTTTCATTAACTTTTTTATTTAGTAAATTAATTATCCGAGTTTTTCTCGAATTTTTGGAAAATATTAAGCTCATATGTCCCAAATTACTTCGTTTGGTTTACTATAGTCAATTGTTCATTATTACATAATATTATGAATAATTATATATTCAAAAATTATCATTTATATATATCAAATGTACTTTCAAAATAATCCTTTAGTGATGTTTATAAAAATTAACAATATTGTAATCTCGGGGATGATATGTTGTATGTATGCATTAGTTATATAACGATTTGTTCAATGATCATTATGGAATGAGGATAATAATAATTTTTTTTATTCCATGATAATAATATCCTAAATAACATATTATTACTATAAATACACATTCATATATCATCCATCATATTTGGTGATGAAAAATGAAACACAACACTTCTGGGAGGAGGTATTTCATATGACCATATAGACGAAATTATCAATTTTTATTGAATTAGAAGGAAATAATGTAAATGATATATTTTATTTTGTGAAAATAAATATGTGATGAATATTATATATATATATATATATTCCTCACTTTCTACCACCCATACAAGGATATTATGAAAAATGAATAACATTGGTTCAGGAAGCGGTAGTTTGTCGTACATAAGAACAAAGGTTTCTTTTCCCAGTCAATCCAAGATAAAAATTATATATGTTATGATATTAATAAAATAACATTCCAATATATTTAATATATTATTTTTATAATTTCCTCATGTTTTAGGATTATTTTAATGACTAATGAGATGAAACAATATGAAATCAATTGGTTAAGAACTATACATTTTCTATTCATAACCCCTAATGGTTTCCAAAAAAAATTTGTAATATGGTTTTATGACAATAAATGGAATCTTGAAAATAGATATTACTATTATGTAGGAATATAGGTAGATATTTTTTTAGAAAATTGGTTTGTGAAGTGTTGCATAATAAAAGAAGATGTTCACATTTTTACGTGAGGGGTGGGTAAATGTTGAATTTTTTAAAAATATTAATTTAATATAAATTTAATTTCATATTCAAGTGAATCCAAATTTATAATATTTGAGAAGTGTTCAATTTATATATATATAATCTCATACATAATAAATTGGGCATATATAGGTTATTTATTCCCCAATATCATTCTATTTTAACATGGCTTTATCTGTTTTGACAAATATTATGATATTAAAGTTTATACTCTTTAGTTTTTGATAATGACACATTCAAATAAATAAAACAGCTAATAAATGGGCCATGTAAGATTTTATAAACCATTTAACCTTAATTTTTATGAATAATTTTTTTTTTGATTTTTAATCTTTTATTGAATCATTATTTATTATAAAATATCACTAATGCCAATTCTGATACTAATTATTTAGTTTGAATTTAAAAAACATAAAGAAAAATATGGAATTAATGTTTAAAAATATAATAAATAAAAAATATTTTATACTTATCAATTTTTTAGCAATTTAATTTATTCAGATTATATTACTAATAATATTTATTAAATAATTTATTTTATTTTTCTATTTATTAAGTAAATATTTTTTTCACCATTGTGTGGTAATTTAATTTAATTATTTAATTTCTAAAAATTATAATAAATTAATGTTATTAAAAAATTATATATAGTTAAAATATACACTTATAATCTAAAATACATATCTCTTTTCCTATATAAAATATTTATATATAATAAAAAAAGGAAATGACATTTTGACTTTTTGTTGAATAATATATTACAAAGGTCATAGTCATTTCCATTTAGGAACAAAATGTTAAATAATAGAATCTTTGGATGATTTTGTTCGAAATATACTCATACAAAAAAATTAAGGAATGTGTTATGGTTACTTTTTAGTCCATAAAAATTTATTTTTACCCATATGTTGTAAAAAATATTTGTCTACTTTAATGATCATAATAAACCACAATAGAAGAGTCGTAATTACAAGATTTATAACTCCTACTTCCAAATATATAATCCATTTATTGTGATTCAAAATATATAATTTCTAAAATTTAATTTAAATATTAAATCAAAAAATCATGATGAAAAAAAATTTGTCATCAATATTTAATTTTAAGTATAAAATTAATTTTCACCCAATTTCATTTATAAAATTGAGTCTAAATACTATAGTTTTGTTATGATGAATAAAAATTATGTAATTTAATTTTAAAAGTAATAAAAAATATAACTTTGAATTGAAAATTCATGAAATAAAAACAATTTTTAAATAAAAGTTTATAATTTAAAATTATTAATTGAAAATTTAGAATTCACAAACAATAAAAAACAATAGTCCCCTATAAAATAATTTTTACATGATGTATTCAAACATGAAATTATTTTTATTAAATTCCATTTCCAAAAGATTCATAAATTCATTATATTATGTACTCATAAAAATCAATAAAAATAAATTTTGAATAAAATATATCTTTCATGCATAAAATAATGTTTCTAAAAAAATTAATAACTATTTGCAAAGAATGCAACAATAAATTTTTATTATGAGGTACCTCTATATATATTTTATAATCTAGTTAATATTATTCATACACTAAAATTTAACAGGAACATTATAATTTCCATATTAAAATATTTCACGGTTTATTTATACTCATTGTCGCTTGTGGTTTACAATGTAAAAAATATTTCTCTTTTTTAAATACATAGGGTATTAGATTCTCTATAAGATTTAATTGATTTTATACCAAATTTTTTAACATAATCGTAAAAATAAATAATTTCTCATTTGAAAATATATTTTTTGAAATACCACTACATAATAAGGGTTATTAAAAATTCTTCTTGAAAAGAAGAAAGTGAAATATTAACATCATCTAAAATTACACCTTAAATGGATCCCAACTAGAAAAAAATAGTGGGATGTCAAAATATGGTAATGGAATAAAATAAAAATATCCAAATATTATTGAGAACGATGGAGAAAATTTATCAAAACAGTGTAATTGATCTTGAATAAGATAATAACTATATAACTATAATCAAATATGTGTGAAAAATAAAATTCATTCATTATAAAATAAATTAATTATGTTACATTTTTATTTTCATATATATTTCATATTTTTGAAGAATTCCTTAAAATCTAGAAATATAAAATATAGAATATATACTTACTGGGAAAGTATAATTTCACTAACTCTTATAATAATATCACATTTTTTTCGAAACTATGTGTATTCAAGATAAAGATTTTTATATGATGGAAAATAAAATTAACTACTCTTGAATCAAATAATTCCACCAAGGATTGAAAATTAAATCCTCATTTATTAATATATTAAACAAAATTTAAATTTTTATATAAATTTAGGATAAAAAATGATTAATCCTTTATATGAAGAATTATTTAATTAATCACCGTGATTCAATAGGAATACCAAATGTTCAAAAAAATAACTATATTAACAAATATCCCTTAAATTCATCAAGATTATTCTAACTATGATTAAAACAAATATATTATAATTATTTTAATATATATTTTTTCTAGATATATTTCACATATTTCTATATATATATTCAACTACTCATAATGTCTCATACCAAAAGAAAATATTTCATAGTTATATAATCTATAGAAAATGATAATCATTTCAATAAATGACCTGAATCACCATTAAATCACATTAAATTCATATATGACTCCTAAATAAAATGTCACAATTATTCCTCAAATAAAACTATATAATATTCAGTTTACCTTAGACTTATAATGTTTCCCCAAATATAGTGAAGTTAAATCAAAATAACATTAATCACATAATCACCAAATCAATTTTTCTCCATTTTTATCTATATGATAAAACATATATTCCTCAAATCAATGTAATATTTGTTTTTCAATTCATTTAAATAATTTTAATCTAATTAGGAGATCATATAGGCTGGAGGTATTCATTAAACCCAAATCTTCCTTTTTTTTGGGGATCAAGCCCCATGGCCATTCTAGATTTGATGTGAGGTACATTTTACTAAAACTATATTATTATAACCATAAAAATTAAAAATAATATAATCAAAGTCCTAAAAATATAATTTATCATAAATTATGTTCGAATCCTTAAAGATTTTATAATAAATCATGTTCCAAATCTCAAAAAATCATAATTTATAATTATAATGTGATTATAAACTCAAGTGTTCATTTATCGCTTTATCTGATGTCCTTAAATTAGTAATAAAAAATTATAAACTTTTTCTACATCACATAAAAATTTTATATTTTCCATATAACTTATGTTTCAAAATTTATAACACAATATATACAATATATTGATTCACAATCCTTATAATATTTAGAAAATATCATAATATCAATGATAAATAAATAAAATTTTCAAATTATTTCATAAAAAATTTCCATTTATTTTACTTAATATTATATTATATAAAATATGTCAATATTATTACTCAAAATCAATATAATAATTAATCATATCTTTGAAATAATAAAATAATTCTGAACATTATTATAAACATCATTGTCTGAATTTATTTTCTTTATATTCCCTTTATCATCCAGTTGAAGTCAATATATCCATAAAAGAAATAGTCAATTCCTTATAGGTATTTATAATAGAAAATAAGATGATTCCAATGAAAGTTTTGATATACAATAAATGTTATAGAATTATTTAATTATATTTTAGAGATATAATATGGTGTTTTATTGATTAAATAGTATCTTATAGTTGATATGCATGTTAAAAAAGAATTCAAAATCATTTGAACAATTTTTTTCCACAATAGGGATGATTAAATCATATGAAAGGGATAATATTGTTTTTGAGATAAATTTAACT
The DNA here is from genome assembly GCA_963277665.1 of Viscum album. Lineage (NCBI taxonomy): Eukaryota > Viridiplantae > Streptophyta > Magnoliopsida > Santalales > Viscaceae > Viscum > Viscum album. The sequence goes on along the minus strand of OY728126.1, from coordinate 287,983,206 downwards.
TTATTTTGATTTAAAATCATCAATCTATATATAATAACTGCAATAAAACATAAAATAAGGTATTCCATGTTAAAATGAAAACTTTCCCACTAAAAAAATTACCCATATAAATTATTTAATAATTTAAGCCAGAAATTCATAAAAAGCACTTTAATAACATTAAAATTAAATTATATTTTAACATCAATGGTTATATCATACCTTTCCTCTTATATCCCTATAAATGTAACACCATTTCTCTGAAAACATCATTCATGATAACCCTATGGTTTACATATATATCATCCCAATAAAACGTCACCAAAAATATAAATAATCTTATTAAAATAAAAATCACTAAAAAACTTCAAAGGTGTGAATATTTAATTAAATTACGATAAAACATAAACTTATAAACCCATAATGGCATCTATAACTCCTTATTTAACCAGAAATTAAATTATCTAAATATCTTATGGTTTCTAAAACAATGATCTAATACAAAATATATAGACCCAATTTTAAACAATACGCATTCCAGAATTTTTGAAAAATAATAAATTTTCATTTATTCTTGAAGAAATTTTAGCTTTATAGTTTTAGAGTACTAATAGAACACCCATAAAAAATAACAATTACATCACTATGTTGACACATCCACTTAGTATCCATTTTTTGAACAAATCCAATATTTTATGACATAAAACGTTTTTGTAAGGTCATATCATAACAATTTCATCCTGGCATCATTCTTTTCACGTCTCATCATTAAAACCATTTTTAGAACATTATAATTTATGGTATGATCAATAAAATCTCACCAAAGGAAATAAAATTGAATGAAAAAAATATTATTTCATATATGAAAAACAAAGTTTCATTTTTTAAATTAATATTACATTAAAAATAAATTTTATCATACACATGATATCAAATTATCATCTCAAATATTTCCATAAATCATTTAAAAAAATTAGGAAAAAATATAAAAATATCGTTATAATCATTAACATGTAATAAATGTTTTCACGTCACAATTTATTCACCCTTAATTAGTATCACACACTTTCATAAAAAACTCATTTTACGTATTTATGAATTTAAAATATTTCCACAAAAATCCAGTGAAATAATATATAAATCATATAAGTAAGCTGATTTGTTATTTTTATTTCATTTTTATATATAGAATAATATTTTTAGTTATAAATTGAATAGTGTTCATGGTTATAAACAAAAAATCATTCATAATGACAAATAACATTCACAGTTATAGGAGGAAGTACCTAATAGTCAACTTCAAATATAAATATTAATCAATTCATTGGAGAGATTTCATGGAACAAAATGTCCATTGTTTTTAATAGAACAATGTGTCATCATAAACAATTCCTAAATACCATAACATAACCAAAACAAAGAAAAAAATGTAATTGTCAAAATATTAATCACACTAATATGAAAAAAATATAATGATATTGAAATATAAATGTAATTTTAAAACACTTTTTGAAACATAATATTACATTTTTTCATTATAAATAACATCAAAACATTTTGTATAAAATATCAACAAAGAATCATATTTCAAATAATTGATAGATTGTAAAAAAAGACATAAAATATCCATCATAATTCATTTATTTCCATGCAAATACATACAAAAAAAATTCTAAATATATTGAAAGGAATAAAATGTATTGGTTCGAAAACAATAAATTATATGTTTTTAAATAAAATCCACTTATAAAAACATTGAAAAATATTCCCATTATAAAATATTACTAAAAAACCAAATATGATCAAAATTTACCGTTGAAAAATCTAGATTTATAAAAAAATATTTTATAAACATTTAGAACAACATTTACATGGAAGAAAACGATTTTGAAATTAAATCATTAAACATTTAAATGTTGTTTTCAAATTAATGTTGTAATCTCCATGTTACAGGTGCCGCCCAAGGGTTACCCGTACACAGTTGTTCACAAAACCTCAAGTGTATTTCTTGAAAGGCCATAGGATACAAAATTGTATTGAGGGTAAAGGTTTGATAATGGGGATTAATTACATCTTGGTGGAGTACAACCAGTGGAATAATAATATTAAACAATAACAGAAGTAGTAATACTAAAAAATGAAGTAAAAAATCATAATACTGATAGGAATATAACAACTGAAGCACACACAAACAAAAACACACAAACATATATTAAATTTCACATATAACTAGTAAAACATTGAAACAAGTAACAATGATGTAAATCAATACTGAAACCATAGTACAACATAAAAAAAAGTAAAGTCCAGTAGCATCAAAAGCCTTAACATGGTAACATGATCTCTAGCTCAAACAGAAATAAAGTTCCTTGTGAACAAGGGTGTTATCTGTTATCAATACCTAAAATCATATATTCTGTTTGGGAACAAAAAAATGACCCAAATAGGGTTTGAGATGAATCCTACTTAGAAACCACCAAATGATGTTAACCTAACTATTAGTGAAAATATATAGCCAGTAATATGCAGAAATAAATTAATTAACTACGATGTACACATAAGTAAAAAACCTTATAGTTTTCAATAACATTAATTTATATTTATTAATTATTCAAATCTTTGAATGATGAAATTCTAGTATCTAGACAAATATATGTGTCCCCTATGAAATAGAAACATACAGAGATCTCAGAAGACCATATAAACAATCATGTATGATTGAGTCCAAGCATGTACTTCCTCGTTAAAGACTTTTCAGAATCATTCCTTTATTCAATAACTACCCACTATGAAATCAATCATAGTTTCACCCCTATTGTTCAATATACTGCTAGATATTTACAAATTACCACCAGGGGAGCTCTCACGGCCAATAACCATGGCTCAACATGGCATTAATAACTCATAAATGACCTCAGAGTAGCCCTCACGGTCATTACCAAGTGGGCCAACATAGAATATATAATTTAAAACGGTCCCATGGGTTGCACTCACGTTCAATACCCCTAGGTCAAAACCTACACAAATGCTCTCATGGTCTTACATAAATTAACATAGAAACCCCCACAGTGTTTCGAGTCTAAGGCTCTCTTGGTCTATTGGAATATCAGCGTGCATATCATATCATGGAAACACATGTAATCTATAACTACTACAAGTATATAATTCACAAGAATAACACATGAAATTCTTATAATCAAATAAAACTTCATCCTAAACATCTCAAGGAATGGAAGAAAGGTATTATTTATGGTCATCCAAGGAGAAATGGCCATAAATAGTCAAACATGGGAAACACACCAATGTGGTGTCCCGTAAACAAGCAATATAATCTTACACATTTATATAAACCCCTCTTAAATATATTAAACCATACAAGGTAAATATTATTTCTAAATTAAAACCACTCTAAACCCCAAAAAATGGTATTCGTCACATTAATCAAATATAATCAAAATGAAATCAAATAATGGAACAAACCACCTACCTCAACTATGTATGTTGAATAATATCGATTCTCGACCATTCAATCTGCTTAAAAAGTGTTGTCCTAATGAAAGGGATAGAAAATAATCCTTGATATACTCACTAGAGAGGAGGAATCTGGATGAAAGACACTAGGGGAAGAGAGAAATCATTAGTGGGAATCCAACACATATGGTGGCGTCTCAATCGGAGGTCCGACGAAGAATATGGTGGATCTCATAGTTCTCTGCCAATTCATTTCTATCATGTATGAATCGAGGGGAGAAGAAGTGCGTCCTAGAGATGGGAAGCGACCCCTATCCAATTCACAAATTAAAAAGAAAATTTTGTGGCGTGTTCATTTAATATAGGCGCCTTGTACTAGCCTCAACTGGCCCCCTCTTTAAGCAGTCTTTTATATCACCAACATGTCCCCACATATTGCGGTTACATGGCCAGTACTCGGAAACATGCGATAACCGGGTACACTATGTGTACTAAAAATAATATGACATGTACTAAGAAAATTTAGAAATCATACTTTTTCATAAAAACAACCTGAAATAAAAATCCAAACCTAAAATAGAGAACTCGGTTCTTAAAAATGTGCCTCTTACCATGAACTTGACTTATCAAGTACATTATTGATCATAATTAATAATAGTCATATATTTATTACATTACTAATTAAGTAAAATTTTCATGTTAATTTATATTATTATTATTATTTTATACCATTTTATATTAAGTTACATGATTATTTGACTATGTGAGACGTTTTGATGCTAATTGATTCATATATATATAATGACATTGGTAGGTTAACTATGTTTATATTGGTCATTATTACATTTTATATAGATGAATTATCATGTTATAATTATCATTTATATATGTGAATTATACTTTATCCCAAACTAGGAGATATGGTTATAAAAATTCAACATTTTTACAATCATGGAGATAGAGGGTCAAACAAATTCATGAGTATCGCTTCCATTTTTCAGCAATCAATATTATATAAAGGAAAGTATTATTTTATAATTAAATATATAAAATGATATAAAAAATATGATTTTATATCATTAATATTATTATATATATCATCCATGTGATGGGTTCATGAAAAATGAATTGCAACACATTGTAGAGGTTGTAGTCCACATGTACGCATGAACAACATTATCATTTTTAACTCAATGGATTTATAATAATGTAAAAAATATATTAATTTTACAAAATTACAATTATATCATTTATATATTTTAAATACATATAAATTAAACCAATAATTACAACCAACTATAAGGGGATGTGATGGAAAATTAATTACATCGGTTTGTGAGGAGGTAGTTCACCATACACAAGAATGATGGTTCACATCCCAATTGTTGGAAGAGGAGTGAGATATATGTTATTAAATTTACTTAATAACATAATATTATAAGATAAATAATAATTATTATTATCTCATCATGGTTGAAGAATATTTTTTTAATGTAACAGAATAGAACCTATGAAAATCCTTAGGTATGGACTTTAAATCTTAATTGGAAAACTTTGTAAGGTTTACACCAAAAGCATCTTGTGGTTCATTTAATGACAAATAAGGACTATATGTAATTGTAAGGTGTGTGAATAATTTATTGGTACGGTATTGTCCAAAAAATGGTTCTTGAATATTTATGAAAAGTTAAGAAGATGTTCCATTAATAAGAGAGTGGAGGGGAACTCTGGAAATTTATAAAAATATTTAATTAATATAAATTTATATTCACATTAAAATGGAACCAAATTGATAATATTAGATGATAATATTAGGGTGAGTACAAATACTCTCATAAAATAAAAATTTTATAAGGTTATGTGATTTATTTGTCATTATATTTTTTTAACTCAATTAACACATTTTGAAAATTAATGTTTTATTAATTTTTGTACTCAATATGTGTCCAAAGTTACTATTAAAGGGAAAAAGGAAATTAAATTTATCATGGATGATATAATCAACCATTTCCAATTACAATATTGGAATGTAAATTTTTTCATAATTTTAAATCATTTAATAAAACATTATTTTATATAAATAAATAATTAAAGTTAATTTTGACTTTGTTCATTTAATTTTACTTTTAAAACATCAACACTGAGATGAAATTTTAAAATAAAAATTCCACAAGATAATTTTTTTTATAATTATATACAAAAATTATGTAACATGATAATTAAATCAGATTATATTACTTTTTTTATTATTTTATTTATTTTATTTTATTTTTCTATAAATGATAAATATGAATTTTTAGTATAGATTATTTATTTATGAGAATTATTTCAATAATAAAAATATAAATTAATTAATATATTAAGAAATAATTTATATTTGAAATAAAAATTTAATAACAAACATGGATAGCTGTAAACCCTATTTCAAAAATTTCATGTTAAAAAATTAAAAGAAGTAAAGAAATTGTCTGTTCTATACATAAAGTATTATAAATGACCTAATCAGGTACATTTGAAAAAATGGTTATATTTGTTGATAATATATTCATATAAATTAAATAAAACTATTTAATAAAATTACAGACACTATTAGGGTTAAAATCTAATCCTTCTAAATTATTTTACCCATAATTAACCTATTTAACCTTTACTATGGATTCAAATATTTATTACGGTTTCAAATCTAATTGGTTAAAAATAGATGAAACAAATTAACCATATTTATAACTAAAGATTCTCTATATGAAATAAATTTTCTATGAATGAAAAAAATGGTTTCCATAATATAAATTAATGATTAACCATGGAAAACCTTAAGATATTTTTTAAAAAAAATTGTTTTACGTATACAAATATTTTTTTACCAAATTCAGGTAATAATTTAATGAAAATAATATATATGGATGATTATAATTCTGAGATAATTAATTAAAATTTAAAACTGATCAAATATAGAGTTTTAGTTATTAAATACTTAAAAACAGAAAATATGTTTTTTATGATTAATTGAAAATAAAAAATTCTAGAAAAATATCAAAATTCAACTCTAATATAATTTTGACAATCTATTATAAAAAAAATTATTATTCTTAAAAAAATCCATTCCAAATTTCTATAAATTAATTATTTTATCAACTTAAAAGAAAGAAAATAAGATCATTTTTAATAATAATAATTTTCATAATAAAAAAAATGAATTTACTAAAAAATGTGAATATGTTTTAAAAAATAATTTATAAATAAAATCATTTGTTTTATTAGATTTATATATATTTATAAATGTTGTTAATTATATTCAATCCTTTAAATTTAATAACCTATTTATAAAAATCACATTAAAATATTTCATGGTTCATGCAGGCTCAGTGTTTAATTTTGTATATACTATCGAACATATTTTTTAATTTTTTAGAAAAAATATGGATGTTTTATAATACCAAAAAATTTTATTTCATCCCTAGGGTAAAAACTATATTTTAAATTTAACTACTGTCTGAATTTTCCCACACCTGCTCCTGATAAATGGAAAACCCATTTATTTTAAAAATATTCCCAAGTTTTCATTAATATATATTGAAATTTTGAAAATATTATTTATATTGTCCTAAAACAGCCAAAAATAGCACTGAATCTACTGAAAAATATATATACATGTTGAAATATTCAAAGTAATATAATTACAATACCAAATCCATTATAACATTTTTATTGAACCAGTTAATCCTTGAAAAAAATACTTTAATAAAATATATAAATTTTTGTACATTGCATTTATCTTGTAAATATTCTATATTAATAATATTTTTTCAATGACAACACTCAAATTCTTCAATATAAATATATTTATAAACATATTCTATAATGTATATTTTTTTTAAATTTTTTGTATTATTTCTAACTTCTTTATAATTTTCAAAACGATATTCTAATTTATTTGATACTTTATGTAGTTATTATATATTGTAATTAATTGAAACAATTGATGGAAGAATTTTTCAATGCTAGAATGATGTAATTATAAAGATTAAAATTTATCAATGTTAAATATGTAATATTAAAAGAATAACATTTTTAGTATTAACCAAACAATCAGTAAATCATGACATTATCAGTGAAAATACATGCTAATAAAACTAATGGGGAATATGTATCTATATTAGCATGTATATTTATTCTTTTCCAAATTTTTTTTCTGAAAACCCATTAAAGTTTTTTAAACATCTTATATGTATTTATTTTATTACAAATGTACAAAGGTATGTTAAGAATTGAAATGTCAAATATAAATAATCATGACGATCTACCAATTTATCAAAAAGACCATCAAAATGTACCTTGTTCATCTTTTGTATTTAAAAACATTGTATGTTCATGTGAATATAGTGTTTAAAAATGGTTACAATATCATCATTTATTTTTAATAACAAATGTATCGAAAGGCCCTTACAAAAGTTATATTTTTTCATAATGTTGATGAAATCCTCATAAATAGATATCATGGGGTCTCCATTTTAAATATATACAGAAGGTTTATTTTCATAATTTATTTTCCTAATTGATTATATAGTATGTTAATTAATGAAAAGTAATGTTTATATTTTTAAAAGCCTTATATAAATGTAAAATATTAAATGAAAACCCGATGAATTTTTTTGACGCATTATTCCTTACATTACACCTACATAAAGAACACGTTGAATGAAGAGGAATATTTTGTAATAGTGAAAAAACATTTTACAATATATGGAAAAAAAATCTTTTAGATTATATTCTCTTATCAATACACCTAGTGTAGGGGTAAAACTATATAAATTAATCACATCCATTATATTTTTATTCCATTGATTTCTTATTCCATTTAATTTAATTATTAATCATTTGTTTCTTATTCAAATAATATTCTATACTCCAATGATTTATTTTATATATTCAATTCATGAATTTCGAACAAATAGAAAACTTTTGGAGTCATTAAACATTGTGTAATATAGTACAAGCATAATTTTTCATATAAAATTCATGATATATATTTTATATTATGGTTTGTTGATTTTTTTATAATAGTTTGATGCTTAAATATTGTCAAAAAAGGGAATATTGATAGTTCATGATCACAATAAGCCTATAAAATTTTACAAGTTGATAAGTATTAAGGTAATTTACATATCTGTTTATTATCAAAGAACATATCAACAAAATGCAACTATTTATATCTAGGTTATATCAGTTTCTTAAAAAACTAATAGAAATAATTGTGTTTATTAAATTTGAAAACATTATGAAAGATATCATATTTCATAAACAAACTAGACTCCTCAATGATTTATTCATAATGATAATGATAATTTTATTTATAATAATTATTAATAATTTTTTTATTTATAATTTTCTTTTACAACTAGGATTGTAAAAATTATTCGCCTACAAACTAAAAAATATATTTATTTGTAGGGTAATGAAAGACATACATGGTGTGATACTGTATATAAATATCATGAAAAGGTGACTTCATACTCTTTAGTTAGAAAATATTTTCATTATTTGTTTTTTTATTAATATTCTAAAAAAAATTTCTAAAACATATTTAGTAAGTAATATAGTAGAAAATAGAAAATTACTTCAAAAATAATTTCTTTTTCATCAAATATTTTTTTACTAGTAAGTGAAGAGAATTATTAGAGAAAAAAACTCATGAAAAATTATTGAAAAAGGAAAATCCACTCATCTTCTTTGTTCATTATTTATATAGGTATTTTTTTCATTATTTAATCTTTTTATGATCCTTATTTTATGTTTCCCATTTAGAAATTATTTATTGTAAAATTTTCCAGATTAAATTGACATTTTAGTAATGAAATAATGTGATGAAAACTAAAAAAAGATCAGGCATGATTCGAATGTTTTTATACATTATAAAAATGATCATTCATCATTTGAGTCATCTTAAAACTAGTCAGGAATCAATATGACATATAGAGGGACCTATATGATAGGAAGTAATTTTTTCAATTTATAAAATATATTTTAGTTAATAACGTGTACTACTAACTAAATCCTAAAAAAAAATGCTCGGATATTTTGGAGACATTAGTAAAATTATCCATAATTAATTTTTGATGTGTAGTATTAAATATAACATAAATCAAACACTTTATGTGACTGGTAAGAATCAAAGAGTTTGTTTCCAGTTTATTAATGGAATCATATTTAAAAACACATCACCCACTAAAAACCTAGAAAAAACACACACATTTTCATCATATTTTAGGGAAAAAATATTTAAGGTATTGATGGATGTGTATGAATCACTGGAACAACATCATAACACACAGTTTGACAGATATTCCACGGATTATAATGTTTTTTGAAATTGAAAATTTAGTCCAAAACACCCAACATATGACCAAAATTGAGAAGAAATTGTAGGATTGTTTTAATACTTTGTTATATTTTATAATTAGTAATTTGGGGCATATAGGAATCACCCCACTATAATTAGACACATGGTGTTCCTGTTATGACTCAAAGTGTGTGATTTAAGTATTAAAATGAAATTTTAGTTAAAAATGATGTTACATACAAAAAACTAAGAAAATAGATCCACATTATTTTGACATGTTTTTGAAGAGACCCATTAGCCATTACTGAGGTTTATCCACACCTCAATTTAAAACATGGTATTAATGGTATCACTATAAATGTGTGTCTTCAATTTAAAAAGGATATTTTAGTTAGACACGTGGGTCACCCACAAAAAACTGTGAATATAGGATTAGATATACTCGTTACATCACTAAAATGATCAAAAAGTCATATTTTTAAAGATGAAATCAGTCATTGTCAATACAATACACGATTTGGATGTTAGGACTCGAAGTGCATGTTTTGAATTAAAAAATGTCATTTTAGTTAAAAATGTGTTTCATTGGATTAAATCCAAGAAAACAAGTTCATATTGTCTTAATATATTAGTAAAATAATCTATTTGTCATTTGGGACATACAAGAATCAATCAAATGGAAATTTTATTCACAGTGTGGCTGATATGGATCAATGTGTTTTCTTTTATTTAAAATTTATATTCTAGTTCAAAATAAATTTCCAAAATATAAAAATTGAAAAAATTCATTCACAATGATTTGATAATTTGATCAACAGTCCATAAGTTATTAGTGACTTGTAGAAAAAAATACACCTAAATATAATACCTCGTGTTCCTATTATGACTCGAAGGGTATGTCTTTAATTTTAAATTAATATTTTCCTTCAAAACAATTATTATATACTCAAAACTAACTAAATATAAAATATTTATAAAGGTACATTTGAAAAAAAAATTAATTCATTTATGATATGTATATATCATTGTACTACAATATGATAAACGAAGTGAATAGTATGAATCATGGATTATGTTTTTTTTATTAAAATTCACAAATTAGTTAAAAACCCACATCACAAAATCAAAACCAAAAGTACACATTTAAATTGATCTGATACATTAGAGAAATAATTAAATATATGTGTATGAATCAGCTACACCTCAATCTGATACACAGTGGGACTGATATGTCACAAAATGGGTTTTATTGGTTTAAAAATGGTATTTTATTAATGAATTGTTTTATTTTTATATATAATATATTTCATGATTTTATTAATAAAATTAATATTTATTTTCCCATAAAAGTGATTAGTTTTTCACAATGATGAGGTTTTTTTCAGCAATTGATAGCTTGATTGAGTTCATTTGAAAGTGGGTTGGGGGCCAAAGACTGTTTAACATTTATTTTTTTGAATTTTCCTGAAAATTTGTAATTATCAATCTATTTTTTATTAAAAATATTGTAAAATTATTTTATATATTGTTTTATTCTTATTTTTGAGATTTAAATTTTATTTCAATTAAATTCTATATTTTCTGCTTCATTCTTCTATAATAATTATATTACACTATAGTAGCATTTCTTTTAACAAATTAATTTTTAACACTAATAAAAGTTATCATTATTAGTGAAAAATGCCTTCCTAAAGGACCCCCTTTTCAGCTCTAAAGTAGTATCAATAAAATACATAATTTATCAGTATTTTTTTTCCATGATAAAAGATCATTTATTTTGTCCTTATTTTTCATTGCTAAAATAATCATCAATCCATTAATGAAAAAAACACTAGTCCTAATATTTTTTTTCTATTACTAAATAAAGGGGGATCAATAGTAATTAATGATTATATCTAAATATATTTGAACTGAAATACTATATAAAACGTAGAATTATATGTTTTACTTCATTGAATATTTCATTTTCCTTTATAAATTTTAATATTTTTCTCTATTTTTTTCTACTATAACTTGATATTATATATATAAATAAGTTGAAAAAATTGAGGACTTTATAATCCCAACAAAATTTTGACCAAGTATATTCCACCTTATAGTTCTAAATAATTATTTTTCACAAATATACATATTTTTATAAAATTATAATATAGATTAAAAAATGAGCTTATATAGAGATGAGAAGCAAATTTTTACTAAATATTTAGAAAATATCATTTTCTAGCATACCAAAAGTCCCTCTTTTAATACCTATATGATGGTAAATAGATAAATTTATTCTTTCATTACATTTGGTTTTTTCAAAAATTTTATTATAGGAACATTTGAAATAAGAAATAGAAAATGAATTATTGATGTTATGGAATCTAAGGGTCAATAATAAGGACCCCATGATATCATTTCCTTGTATGTCTAACCTTTACATATTAGTGGGTGTCTTTTAAATTTACAGAAGAGTCATATGTGATAATTTTATAGTATAATAGATTTATCCCTACCTCAACATGTATAAATTGAATTTATTCAATAATGTTTTTTAAATAAGTTATATAAAAACCATATGATCATTAATTATTTGTACCTAAAATTTTAATTATATATCATTATAGATTAATTATACAATTTTTGAAATTTATATATAATATTATAAATAATGACTGTGTAATATTACAATCTAATAGGTATCCATTATTTATGTTTGTGTTTCATTTTTATATAATTAACTCATAAACATTCTATTTGAGTTAAATATTATTTTTAAATAATTGGTGATGAACATTACACATGAAAAAATTGATGCAGGTAACCAATGACATCAGTGATGACATAAGTAATGACATTAGTGATGACATTTGTGATGAAATTAGTGGCGTCATTAGTGATGACATAAGTGAGATGTACCATAATGGATTCCCCTAAATGTTTTTCTATAATGAATTCCTACCCTTTTTGAGTTACCTATAATAATATATTAATTGGTCATGAAAATTACAAATGTAAATTACTTTTTTTGTTAATATGACATCAATGTTGAAATCAATGTGACACACCCTAGTGGATGAACCTAAAACACGGGCTATCATTGATGATATGATGAAAAATATTTATTCATTAAAAATACATATTAAAATAAAAAAACATTAATGATAATTAAAAATAAAATAATTTGATATATGTACCATGAAATGTTGTGCTTGTCCTCAAAATTTAATGTATCTCTAAAATATATTAGGTTTTAGAATGGGATATTTGTAAATTTATAATCTATATTGGTTTATCAACTCCAAGAGGGTTTTTATAGAGATAATATAAGAAATATATCTATTTCTTTCAAAAAATTATATCCCATTGATAATGTTTTATCTTCATTTGAGATAGAACCCTTGATGTATTTTCCTCTCTGAATATATCTAAATAATCAAAACAACATGGGATCCTAAATAAGATAATAACAATCACTCTTCAATCATACATATTGTCTTAAAAAGATGATAATAAATATCATTGATTTAAATCTGGGTGTGAAAATTATCATCATATAAAAAAGGTTCATTCCATCAAACAAACATAATTTTATTGAAATCTAGCATTCATTGCACCAAACATTACCTATTATAGAAAATATAACATCCTAATTTTTCAAATGTGGCATAAAAAAGTGTTCCATATATATCATAAATTCAAACATAAAATTATATCATAATGTTATTTTTATTTTACTACTAAATATGATTTTATCCAATAATATTTTTATTCCATATAATACAAACTAATATATATTATGAAACAAAAATATGAATTATTTTCTCTGCTGAAAAATATTCCTATAACAGATAATATAATTATAATAATCTGAAATTTATATCACATCATAGTAATCCTCATATTTAATTAATTAATATAAAATTGTACTCGATAAGAAATAAAACTACGTGTAAAATATATAAATCACCTTCTAAAATCTTATTCATATTCCAAACCTTCTTCTACATAGTGAGAAGACTTTTATTCCCATGAAACGATCAATTTATTTAATATGTATATTGATTTCTTCTCCAAAAATGCATTTATCAATTCCAAATGTACAATATCATTTTCATGTAATGTGTGCCAATATCTATTGCTTGTTAATTCATCCTTGATCATTTTAAAAGCATGCCTCCATGATCTAAAAAATCCATCAGTATCAATAACACATATAGATAAAAAATTATAGTTCATACATAATACATGTAGAAAATCCATCAATATCTATTTATAATGCAGTCATAGTCATATGAATTTTATAAACACCTCTGATATCAAATTATAGTGAGTACCTATGGAATATTGCTCGTGTCTCAACCTTATCCTTTGTCCCTCATTCATTCAGTAATTGTGTGTTCTTGGGATGGCTTCCTTGAAAGTGGAGCCACAAACGCCTCTATAGGGCCATTTATGTGCTTTTAAGTCATAATCCAAAAATAAATAAATAAATCCTTATATATATATAATTCCATATAAATAATTAATACAGTCAAACTTCCTTTTTTACATCCATTAATATTTATAATAACACTCCATTGATGTTGATGGATACACATATCTTCATGTTTTGAAAAACATATTCTTTATTAAATTTCTCTCCCTATATCACCAATAAATGGTCCATATACCAATCAACTCTGGAATGAGAATAGTTTTCCTAAGTTAAGTCTTATAAACTCCCACTAAAAAACTATTATCATTCTCCCAACAATGATAAATCCGATCCACCAACCAATCATTGTTATTCTTCTACTCATTCATGGTTATCCGTCATATACCACATAAATCATCTATGATACAAGTGAAGTATCCCCACATTAATATTTTGGAAACACAGTGTAATCATTCCACAAAATGTGTGAACCAAACCTGAATTCCTCCATGGATATAGTCTTTAATGTAATCACGAATGTGTTTCCATCCTATTATTTTGTTTAATTTCGAAACAAATTTTTTTTATTCCCCATTTCCATAGAGTGGATCTATTTTAAATCCATCCCTTTTTCAATACACTTTCACAAATCGCCAATGATTAGTGTTATCATTTATTAGCTCTAGATTAAAAGCACTGATTATGGGTTGGAATTTATCAATGCACAGAAAAATCACAAATAAACCTAACATTTTTCAGTGTTAAAAATGAACTAACAAATGTCCTCCCATTATTAGTTATTTTTATCTTACACTGATAAATGGTAAAATTTTAGGGGTCATTTTTTCATTGGTAAAAATATATCATTATTCAGTACTTTCTCACTATCATAAATAATGGTGACACCTTTATCAGTTCTTTTTGTTTAGCACTGATAAATGACTTTTTGAGTTATTTAATTTACATATAAATATTAACATTGTTTAAATTATGGTTTATATTAAAATATATATATATATATGTACAAATAATATATATATACAACTTTTAATAAAAAATTATCTCACTTATATATTTATTTAATCATAATATATTTATTTTAATTTATATATTGATATTAAAAAATAGAAAATATACAAACAAGTATTTTTTATATGTGTATGTGTGTACGTGTGTGTATATGTGTGTGTCTTTGGATGTGTTATTATACATATGTATTTCAATCATGTGTATATATATATGTATGTTCACAAGTATGTTTATTGATTTTATAATATTTTCTCTCTTTTAATATCTCTCTATTTTTAGTATTTTTTTAATTTATTGATTTTTTTATTTATTCATCATTAATATATACTTATTTTATTAAATTCTTTAGTAATATATGTGTTTGTGTTTAATTTATTTTAATTAAGTTTATTTCAATTTAATTTATTAATTAATACTTTTGTAGAATCAATATAATTAATTTTACAAAATAATCATATGAGATAAACATATATCATTTATTTATTCATTTTTCATCATTGTTATGTTTACCTAAGTATGTTACATGTTAATAATTTATTTTTTTTATTAATTTTGTAATTTATTAATTTTTTTTTATTTATTTGCATCATTTATTATTAGATATTCATTAATAATTTTAAATTTATTTTTATATAAATATATTTTTAATTAAATATTTGTAATAATTTTTTTAATATTTTTAAATATTAATATATTTATCCCATGTTACCATGAACCATGGGTTAAGGCCCAATCAATGGTCATAGAATATATAGAATGAAAAATAAATGGAACATATAAGAGGGAGTTGGAAAGTTAAAAAAGATAAAAAAAGCACCTAAAAGTAAACGAAGACCCATGCGAGGGCTATGAGCTCATCATTACTGTGAATGGATACCACATCCCCTAGCTTGAAGATAAATGATCCTATTGTATGTATTACGTTTTTTTTCATGCCACGTCATTCACATAAGTCTCAATGTTATCATCCAGTACTATGGGCTCCATTACTGGTAGTGTAAGATATTATCTTACATGCGAAGACTTGACCATATCAAATCTTGATAATTGGACTTTACATTGGTTTAATTAATAATATATAAAATACTATTCAAAGAAATACTCGATGTTATTATATCTATTAAGGAATTCATTCATGCTAAAGTTTTTTTTCCTAGAGTCTGATACATATATTGAATCATAAATGGTAACAACTATGGAAGTTAGGTCATTTTCATCTAGCACCATTCCAATATGCCTTTCAACATTCTCATTAATGAATATAAAATCATATATAGTCTTCGTCATATTCTATGGGAGTGGATATTCCATCCTCATTTTTCCATTCCTATTTTTTGAAGAATTTTGTCCCTCCGAAAAGTCAATGTTAACATGAGATTAGGCTTAAATCTAAAAATCAGAATCACTTCATAGTTCATATGTATGGGATTTTATTCTGGTAATCAAAACAACATGAAATTATGAAAAAAATATATCATTATAATTACCCCTTGAATTTTCAATTCAGTAGAACTACTATGTGATGAACCTGTGGAAATTCGGTTCAAGGATCCCCTACCTTCACCTCTTCTAGCCCAAAAGTGAAACCATCAAGTAGATTTAGATTTATTAAGGGTTATGGTTCATTTAATACCTCTTATTTAGTTATAGTGGAATAAGGATAAAACTATAAAGACTAGGACATAGCTATCTTCCTCATGGGAACTACATCATGGATCATCCCCTTCAATTATGTATCAATATGTTTCTTCACCATTCCGATATTTGATGAGTTGTGGTGGTCTTTCTACTAGGATGGTTTAGAGGTGTTCACTGCATTATTCATGTGAATTTTCATCACATTAATATTGTTGGCTATATCATTACCCACTAGCTAGATTTATTTTAAAATGAACGAAAGGACTATTATTCAAATCCAACCTTTAATTTCACACCATTATCGATTGTTGCGGTACAGTTAGGTAGAGAATCCATCATAACCACATTATAAAAAAACAATAAAATCAACCAAATCTTTCTTCTAATTTTTTTGAACTCATTTGCAGGCACAATGATATAGGAATCAAGATCATTAAAAATAATAGATTCTAGAGCACCCAACTATGACCATGAATCGTCACCAAAATCATGGAATTTGAGTTGTTTTTAAAATAGGGTTTAAAATTCAGCTCCGAAGATGATAGACTAAAGATATCATGTTTTATAGAGAAGTATCCAATGGTCCATGGAATTGATATGTTGATGGAAGAAGTAAAAATAATATGGAAGTAACCACTATCAATGGGGAAAGTCTTCGAATTTGTGGTGCCCCAATACCTAGATGGATTCACTTTCATATCATTGATGCTCAACGGTATTCCTCCTTTAGTAAAGAATAATATCATAATCAGAGAGTCCTATAGTCTAGAATCCATTTGTTATGCTATGTAGGATAGAAAATGACAATAAATTTACTATATTAAAATTTGAAAATCTATGGAACTCGAGCATCAATGAAAATTGATGAGATTTTTGAGATTAACCATTGGTAAGGGCATCCATGAATTAAACTCTTTTTCATGTGGATTTCAATGGAGATGAAATAAATGAATCTCTGGTTATATTCATAACCAATGTTTTTGAGACATCATTATGTTGGTCAGAGGAGGACAAAAGATCAAGTATCTATGATGTATGTTTTGAAGGATCATGTCAAAGACCATCTAATTGCCGTAAGTACGAAAAAATATTTTTCCCGGAATCATGCATTGTAGATCGAACCCCAGAAGAATTCCATGGATCGCTGGATTCACCCATCTCTAATATAGCCATATCAATTGATCGATCCAATTTATAATGATACCCAAATGATTCAACATCAATAAACCGATGATCTATAGTCGACCTCAAAATTCAAATTGGAAATGAAAAAATAGAAAAATATTTATAAATATGTAAATTCTATATTTTCAAAATTATATATATATATATATATAATTAAAAATAAATAGATATATTTTTTTAAAATGCATTTATATAAATAAAAATAAATAATTTTATATTTAAATAATTATAAATAACTAATTATATATTTGAACAATTTTAAAATTATAATAAATATATTTCATATATTTGTAATTATATATATATATATATTAATATATATATATATATATATATATTATTACACTGATATGTAAAAATATATATATAATTATATAAAATATTTATTTATGATTATTAGAATAAATTTATATCTATATTTATATTAATAAATAAATATTTACAATTGATTAAATATATTTTAATTTATATAAATAATTATTTATTAATATTTATATATGTTTTACGTTTATTATTATTATTTAAAAAAAATATATATATATATATATATAATTAAATATAATTATAATTATGTAAATATTTATTTACATATTTTTATATTTATATTTATCTATATTTAAATACATTTAATATTTTATATTATATTGACTATATTTGTAAATATTTATTTCTGTTTTTATTTCTCAATTAAATATGACTTTCATCGGTGAATTTTTAGCACTGATAAAAACCCTTAGCAACAAATAATGTTAACCATAATCAATTGATTCAGTCAGGTCTTTCAAAGTCATTCATAAGTGAAATCATGTTGTCGTTATCCTTGTAGGATTCAGGTATAATGAATGAGTGGGATGTGTTGGGTCTGACTTCTCATTTTATCGTGGTCGATGATAAATCCAAGATTTACAAGATAATAAACCATGTGAGTAATAGAATTAAATAAAAAATATATAGAATGGATGAAACACTGATATTAAACAATGAGATTATTTAAGGTTTTTTTTAAAAAAATTATTAAATTAATGAATTACTTTGGGAGAAATTTTTCCTCATTAGTGGATCTAAATGTGATTCTTCTTCGTAACATAATTGTGTTTTAGAAATCAATAATATATTATCTAAAATGGTGACAAACACATGTTCAAAAAATCATGAAACATCTACATAGGAATTTCCAAGTGTTATCCCAATAGATCATATATCTTGCCTCATTCACTATTTATTTACTTGAGAATTTCATCGAAATGATTATCTTTGATCACTATTAAATTGGGGGTTGATATTATAGTAAGATCATTATCTATTCCTAGGAGCGTTCTTAGTGAATGCACCTCTCGGGGTTTTTGATAGGATTCTCCATATTTCACTTTGCGTGACCCAATAAATGAATGGCCTCTATTGAAAGAAAATATTATTGGCTTAATATACCACTATTTTAAGAAATAAATAATTGAGAAAATTACATTTATTGAAAATTTATTTACTAGGAACCCCTTTTCTATAGTAATATTATTATTATTATGATTTATTGACACGTTAAAAACATTTGAATTAAATTAAATATAATAAAATAAAATAATATTCAAAATTTTGTTTCATAACATACCAATAAACTCATTCAGCCATTAATCCACAATATTTATTAGGTCTTGAATAATGATTATAAAATTAAATAATAAATATGACTAAATTATTCACTAATAAATAAATTATTATTATATTTAAAAAATAGTATATTAATATTTTTTAACCATTCCACTCATATTATATTCCCATAAATAACTATTGATGGAATAAATGTGATCAAGGAAAACAAAATTTCTATTTCAGTACATGCAGAAATAATATTTATTCAAATTATTAAAAAATTAATAATAATATATTATTTGGTTGAGATTTTAGATACACTTTGTGTCTGACCATCAAAGAATTTTTCATTGCGGCAATAGGTGAAACAACAAAAAGTCCAGTGTTTTCATATTAAAACATGACAAGGTACCCATATAGTAATTATAAAATGTAGAATTGACATAATATCTCATATAGTTTTTTTACTATGTAATATAATCCATTTTTCTTGATATATATAATCAAGAAAGTTCAGTGTGTGTGCAATCAACCACTATGATCGATGTATATTTTTTGGATACTTGGAAATCTATATTTCATATATAACTCTAAAAAATGGATTTATTTGGCCTCTATAATTTACATAAAATGGGGTTAAATATCAACATCTGTTAAAGAACAAAAGGGGAAAATCCATTCTATGATTATTACCTAATAAAATATTCTTTATTACGCACCCAACTATTTCAACCCCACAGCAAACATATGTTTTTCATGGTTCTCATAAATACATCAAAGTACATGCCTTATAGTACTAATTATTTTTAGTTTTATAGTATAATGATCTATAAACATGTCCATATATGGAAACATTGAATGGAATATATAAATATTGTTTTCAAATTAATTTTTATTATTCTCATAATATCACACACCGAATATGAACAAGGGCATAAACAATGAGAAGGGTCCACAGTGTTTTATGAGCCTCCACCTCTAATATCTTATATCATTTTTGTCCATAAAATTATTTCATAAATATATTGAACATATATTTAACTATATTACCATGGAACTTCTAGGTTATCATGATAGTGGGAAACTGTTATGACCTTTTAGTGTGATAGCTACTCTTAGGATGTTGTCACATATTACTTCATGAAAAATAACAACCACGATGTGGAAAAGAGTTTTTAATATTTAAAAATATGAATAATGGTTATCATAAAGAACATATAAATTATATATAGTGTACCAACTCATAAAGGATCCCACATTCACAATAGAAAACTATTAAATTACATCAGTCTGCTAACTCTCTCAGGATAAACATGTTTACGTCGATTTTGGATTCTAGTAAATGGGTCTTCTACATTTTCACTGATGGGAATTATACTTATTAGAACATAACCCCTCTAGGAAAAATAATTCATGATGTGATACTTTGGTTGTAGGATCAATGTCCATTGGTGGGACCATCAATAAATTTTAAGATCCACCACCATAGTAATGTCATAATACAATGGGTTCCTGTTTTTAATATTAGGTATCATATCATGAAAATATGTAATATTTTGTATCCAAATAGATTCGTTTTGAATATGATAATCCAAAATATACTCAGACTCCACTATAAAATTAGTGACAACTGACTACATTGAACTCTTCCTGCTCACAGGTCTTCTGTTGGGACAGAAAACATATCTTGACTATAGATTTAGATAATTCTAATCTATTTTTAAATTATATTCAATATAACCGCTGATGAATTACCTTTCATCTCCTCCATATATTAGGAACATATCCTTACTTATTCTCAAATAATTGTGGATAACCTTAGAAATACACCATTATTTTTTTTCTAGATCATCTTGATATGTTTCCACCATTCTAAATGAAATGGAAAAATTCGGTTTAGAAGATAATAAGGAACACATGGTTGATCCTATAAATAAAGCGTATGTGACCTTACTCATTCTCTCTCCATCCTATTGTGTCTAAGGAAACATTTTCTATGAATATTTTATACCATGTGAAGATATAATGAATCACTTCATCAATTATTGTATATTAAATATCTTTATATTATGTATAATGTTTGTACTCTGACATAGTACAAGTTTCCATATTGATCTATAAAAAATTATATTGATCATTAGAATATAGACTACTTCACCTAAGTCCCCCATGGAGAAATAATTATTTTAACATTAATTAATAGATTATATGATATATATTCCATTTCCAATAAGTAAATTGTCGTTTACATATAATACTACTGTAAAGATGACATTCCCACTAGTAAAATATTATTCTATACAAATGTAACTCTTAGATCTTAATAATTATTTATTGATCTTGAAAATGTAATAAAATAAACATAATTTACATTTCATATGAGAATCATCCATCATGAATAGATATGGAATACTAAAACTATTAATAGTATATTTACATACACATTAAGGATTAGTACATTTACTAAAACAATCTCTATAGGCATCAATTCCTCTATTAAAATTTCACAATCCATAAAAATTTTAAAAAGGAAGAAACGCCTTTGAAAAAAATATGCATCCTCAAATATAGGGAAATAAAATTTTTATTTGATGTAGTGAATGAAGAATAGACAATAAATCTGTATTTTAATGGAAATATGACCATTCAGTATTACGAATATTAGAAAATATGTTCATTGGTAATTGTTTCCATTTATTAATGAAATTATTGGTCGTTATTATTGTTGTTGGTGTAATAAAGTGGTCACTAGGAATATATTATTGTATTATTGGATACAATATTTATATTTTATATCCTTTTTATTAATTTTAATTATAAATAATTATGTTTAAAAATAAAATTATATTCTTTTAATTATCTTATGAATCAAATTTTTTTGATAATAAAAAACAACGAAGTCCAATGTAATTTATAAAACAACCAAAGAGTTTACGATAACAAAAAAATATATATTAATTTTTGGAAAATATGCAATTATTATTTAAATGATTAAAGTAAAATATATAAAAAATTACCCGTGTAAAAAATTATCATTTATAATTGATCACATATGTATTTTCCAAGGTTTAATTTATGTAAATTTCCAAAAAAGGAAGATTTTTCAGATAAAAGTTAAAATACTATTTTTATGAAATACAATAAATATTTTCACATATATGAGATGTCATAAAGATTTAAAATTGATTAATACTTAATAATTATCCAAATTATTTAAGTTATAATATAATAAAAAATATCATAAATATAGAAACACATGCTTAAAATTTTAAATAACAAGAAAATATTTTTTCTAAATTAAATGTTTTTATGAGTCCTATATGTATCAACTTAGAAAGAAAATTACACACTTTTATAATTTTATTAAATATAAATTTAATTTAATAATTGTATTTTTATAGTCAAAAATATATGGTAATTTCATTTACATTTTTAGGTATATATGAATTTATGTGGTGATAAAGGAGTAATTGAAGTGCCTGTAAACTAATAAAAAATGTTTTAATTAAGAGGTAATGAATTATAAGAACTGAAAATGAAGAAAATTTAAACAAGTGGTTTAGGTTTTTAACATCCATATAAACCCATAAAAATGTTAATTAGTTTTAAAATTTATTTAAATTAATTTATCCTAATAATTTATTTCGTTAAATAAAAAATAATCATTATTTAACCACATAAAACCCAACCCTCCTCATGTATAAATACCATCATTACCTCTCAAAATATCCATGTCAAATACTTTTATCATTAATTATATTTAAAATAATATATCAATATTCTATATAATATTTTTTTGGTGTTCATTGGAGTGGAACTCAAAATTTATGAATCAAATTTTCTTGGTAAGTGTCCTAAAATCCTACTCTTTGATTTCTATGTCCAATTAATTTTTTATAATATCTTTTTAACTTACCATTTGATGTACTAATAGAAATATTATAACTTGGTATTATCTAACATTTGATATTTTTAAATGAGATTTTATTTATTCCCCTTCATTAAATCCATCATTTAAGATGCTATAATTTTAGAATTATCTATTTTCCATATTAGAAAAAAACATTATACAATAGTGTTTGTGGTATTCTAAAATATAGAATTCTTGTTTGTATGATACATGTGGTTTTGGATCTAGAATAGTTAAACCTAGGAGTAACAACTAAAAAAAGTGTTCATTGAGATTTAACACTATCAGAACCAAGTGTACAACAATGGGCCTTGTTGTGCAGCTGGTTTAACATTCCCTAGTGATTTTCTTTGGATAATTCAATGGAAATTGTGTGAAATAATAAAGGATTTGAATATATAGAATGATAATTAAATATCATTGATATACATATTCCCTTAATGTGCCCTCTATCACTTCTTATTACGATTCTCTCAATTTGGGTACTGTCATCATCATTGAGATCATTTTATAGTTCTAATGTTGATTTTTGTGGATTCACATGGAAAACTACAATAATGATTTAAAAGGTATTACATCAAACGCAATTTATAACAAATGATTACTTTATCTATCATTATACAGCATTCTCATAGTACATAACTTTTACAAATGGTTCAATGTCTCTATAAACCCATTATTTTGTGGATATGAGATCACTATTTAGATTGGAATATCAATATCACTATCTATCCTTATCATCAGCAATGCATAAATTATGTTCCAATATATTTCTCTTGTGGATAATAATGTAAGTTTCTTATAATTTATGGTTTCTCACCTACAAACTCATCCATCAATTGATGGGGGACTTCATTGACTAAACTATAAACATTATTTTCTATACAGTTAAATATTCTTTAATTATTATTATTTTATTCGAGGGAATTTCTGTAGAATGATTCACAACTTCATCTAATACCTATTTATTTTTCATGGGTTTTTAAAAATATTTTCAATGTACTAATGAATGATATTATTATATAGAAAACATAAATTAAGGAACATGAATGGTGCACCCTGATATCACCTCAACGCATTGGGTAATGAATTAATATCTAGAGATGATTTGTTCATTATATATTGGTATAATGCCTCATTAATGATTTATATTGTCTTGTTGAAAACCTTTATAATATTAGTTATGAATATTTGGTGATGAAAATTGGCGATATGTTATTACTGTTGTGTGTTTATGATCTACCTTCATTTTCATATTATTCCTCCGGTACATTTGATGATGTTGTTCCAAATGTACTTATGGTCATGTTATGCCTAATATACTTATGATCACATTATTACTCTTGTACTTATGATCATGTCTTTACTCACATACTTATGATAATATATTGTCTCCTTTTATTATGATCACGTTATTATTATTTTTCTATAGTATCTTTTCTTATATCGTGTATCATGGTTTACCTAAGATGTACATTTATGCTCTTTTTTCCTTGTTAATCACACTATGTGATATATCAAATATCATTTTCCTATGTTTCCCCAATTCCCATGAAATTAAGAATAAATAGATATAGGGGAATAACATTTGTGTATAATTTGTTTTGTGATGAGTGTGTATAGTACCATGTTTTTAGCACTGAATATACAAATTTTATAAAGTAAATGATCTTTTAATCAATGGATTTTTCTATAATTAATTTGAAATATCTAAAAGTATTCATGATTAGAACTTGATCTATATGTTCATGTCTTTTGTGTCTCAATATATGGTAGATCTCAAATTTACTTGTAGATCAAAATTTATGGTTGATTGATGGTCACCTACTATCTTAATCTTTTACTACATCATTACATAATTTATTTAATTTTTATATCATTAACTACTAATTAATTGACAATTACACAATAATAATTTCCAAATTGTTAATTAATATTATTTTTTAATTATTTATAATCCATTTTCATTAAATATGTTATATATTAAGCGTAGTTACATATTTAATATTATATAATTCCTTTTTTAACATATATTATATTTATATCAATATGAATATATTTACAAGTTAATATATTATTATTTTTGAATGAATAATTTTTTTATGATATATAACATCTATTGTTTCTTAAAAACGTTCACAAAGGCTACCATTTATCAATTCCTAAAAATCACTGAAAAATGTAATCATTATCTGAACTAAAAAATACTAACAAAGGAGTTCTTTTTTCTAAAAAAATTTTCCACCAAAATTTGTACACATAATTATTGAATATAACTAACACTAATAGTGTAACATACACTATAAATGTCATTTTTAGTGATATTAATGGGTATAACATAATATTGTTCATTTTGTAGTAGTGGAAATTATAGTCCATCATTTGTGGTTTTTTCACAATGCATTTAGTGCTAGATACGTAATAAGAGAATTATTATAACATTATCACTAGGGATTATGCATATAGATAAATATCACAGGATGTGTGGTTTTAAATTACATGTTATCTACGATCGTCAGTTTTGATTATCGTTACCTCATGCCAAAAAAAATTTTCACTCATTGTACCATTAGATGCATTCCATGTATGTCGATCAACAAGACTATTTGTGTAATGTTTTACTTTAATTGGTTTCCCACAAATCCACAAAAACCCTATATTCAAGGTTCCATTCCAAGTAAGATATCATGAACAGAACTTCAGTATCTATAGAATAATTTTTAACTAACCCTTTTGCTTCACGATATTTTTTTAGGGTATGTTTGAAAAATTTCCTTAATAGTGTATTCGTAGTACATGCTTTAGTATATCACAATTTAGATACACAATTTTACTCACTGTTACATTCCATTTATATTCCCATACATGGAAGGATAATATTATCATATTACCCACCTCTATATGGGACTAACAAATAGAATTTTGAAAATTATATATCATTTACTATGAGACTTCTAGTATTTTAGGTTTCTTTTCACACCCAGGATTTAAAATCATATAATTAAGAAGGCCATTTGAACGATTTTCCATATAGATAACAATGGTATAATTCTTATAATTATTATATATTATTTAAAAAATTTATTTGGAAGTTAAATGACCTTGCACTACTATATATTTTTCAACATTAAGTTGTTCCCATTAAAATTCTAATAAAACCATTGATAATGTGTGTCTTTTGTTATAAATAAATATAATGACAAAGGAATATTTTATTAGTGCTTTTTTAACACTAAATAGGGATCCCTTTTGAGTAATTGTTTTTTTTTGCTAAAAAAATCGTCATCTGTGAGGTATTTTTTAGAAATCATAAAAGGTAGCCATTTTCATGCTCTTTTAGCGATGATTAAGTACCCAATATTAGTTCATTTTATATATTGATAATTTTTTCCCTACATAAATATTATATAATATTAAAATTTATATTTTAATATATAATTATATTCATATTGTTATATATAAGACATTTTTTAATATATTATATATATATTACAAAATATATATCCATGGTTAATATAAAAGATATTTCGTAAAAATTCTTTCATAAATTATTTTACAAATATTTTTAATTATAAAATTTATAATTTATATTGAGTAATATAAATATAAGAAAATTTTAGTGATACAAAAAATTAGAAAACCAAATAATCAGTTCAAATCTATTGAAAATATTTCTTTAACATAAAATGATCATAATTTTTAGGGGGTTTCTTTTGGGATCTCTAAGGTATTATGTTTTTTCATGTGAAGATATTTGTGACATTTAATATTGGGAGAACCAAGATCCCTATTGTTTTGGTATAATAATGTCTTTAAAGGACTCCAAAATAGTTTTTTTACTGGATAATTTTTTTCTAGTATTCAGTGTAATTTCATCATTGTTTAAGCTGATCATTAGGATTTTTACAGTGGAGACTAATTTTATTCTTAGGGATTGTATATTAAATGACTTATTTATTTCATTGTTTTATAAAGGAATTTACACTTCATATGAAAATTATATAACTTTAATTTTTCTATTTAAGTCATTCTAAATTGAATAATGAATTAATGATAAATGAAATATCAACATCTAAAATGATTTTCTGAAAATATCTAAATATAATGACTCATGAAATATTAATTCCAAAAAAAATTATAATCACTATAGTGGTGTGGGTTTTGATCCCTTGTAAATGAATAAATATGTTGAGTTCGTCGTTAAATAGAGGTGTTGTTTTTAATGCAGTTACAGCAGACTCTAGGATTGGTTGAATTCGGCCATTTAAGTTTGTTTCAAATATTCCTACAAATAAAGTCACACCATTAGCATTAAAAACATAGAAAAAAAAACACACACACACACACATATATATATATATATATATTAAAATACATTTTGGATGTTATTTTCTATTTATATCGTTTTCTATTTCATTTTAATATGATATCATCTTATTAGTGTAATTATTCATTCTATGATCATTAGCTAATGGAAATTTTTGTGTGTATTATTCCTCATAAACCTATTAGAATTTCATTGGTAAATTTTTTTATACAAATCATAATTGATCAAAGGATTATGGGGGTAATAAAATTAAAATTATGATCATCCAATCGATAAATTACATGTTAATGAATTAAAGGAACATGTACTTATGATTTGTGGAGGAGATCTACTACGGATAGGTGTGGTAAAATAATTTCCTGGATAAGAAAAGAGAACATCATGTAGCTATAGTATCAGTGATACCTTACAACTGGTTGAATCTCATGGATATTGTGTATCAGGTTTAGAAAACTAACATTCACATTAGATCAAATGTTTGATTTCAATTAATATCCTTATTGAAGTGTTTGGTTTTCAAACTATTAATCCATGCTTATTTTTCATATTACGTTTTAATTTTTTTTGGTAATTTAAAATACTGATCATTTTACTTCCTTTAGTATAAATTTATAACATAGAATTTATATTTCTATTACACTAATCATCGATTTCATCATAGATTTGAAAAACAAGTAAATAATTATATTCAATGATATATCGATCAATTGATCATATAAATCCTCAAATTGGAATAAAATAATAATATTATATTAAAAATAATATTCACCCCTATTGTATTTTATTTCTAATAACACACCAGGAAACAAATTTTTATCACAGGAAGACAATACACCAATTTTAAGAATTACATACTTCACATTGTGTTGTTTTTATTTTATTGAATTTTCCACCAATTTCCAAACATTAAATATGTAGGTAAGGGATATTTTTTTATAAGGAGTACCAAATAGAACTATTTGAAACCTAAATCATACAATACCACCTAATTTTTATGGAGTAGATTATAGTTACTGACATATTTATATAAATTAATATATAATTAATTGAAGATACCTCAACATTATCATGCTAATAGTATACTATAATGTTTCCTAGTATTATATAATTCAATTATCTTGAGAAAAAAAGTTGAAATATTATAGAAAACCATAATGTATATAATTCCCTATTGTGTTTTATAAACATGAACATCAATTGACAAATATCATCATTTGAAATGTAAAATGGAATTTTGAAGAAGCTATTGATAACACAATTTTTAATAACCAATTTCAAATAATATAATATAGATTAACTATTAGATGATTATCAATATTTTAGTATTCTTTTGGGAGAAATAATAACGCCAATACATCATCTCCTTTATGAAAATAGTAAATATATTGCAATAATTGGGTGAAAAATAGTTATAGGAAGATAAATTCATTGAAAACATTATAGAAATAATTACAAATGAATGGGATTCCAAAAGACTGATATCTCTGAAACTAAACATTTTAAAATGTTATATATGGATAAATTTATTTGAAAATTGATGAATCAAGAGAGAAGACTATTATGATAAACTAAAAAATAAAAAATGAATAATGGTGAAGCATTATCTTTAATCTTATGTTACCTTAATTTTATTAACATTAACACATTTACTAGAAATTTTAAATATGTTGGTAAAAAGATGAAATTTAAGGATTAAGATCAAATTTAATTACCATAAAAAAATAATAAAAATTAAAAAATGCAATGATATATTAATAAATAAGATGACAATTAAGTTTTTTAAAGTTCATTAAATAGATAAAAAATAAATGAAATACATAAAAGATAAGATGTATTCTTAAATGGTTATATGAAATGAATCCAAGAATGAAGGCCATATCAGACCTGGTTAACCTATCTGTATATAAAAAATAGAATGGAATGATGTGTATCTAAAAGAAAATGAAAAAATCATGAAAGTATATGATACATATAGAAGTACCGAATGTGTTTTATTCATTGATAAATAATATTATGAATGTTGAATAGAAATATAGAAAATTGTAGGAATATTTGTAAATATTCTAAGGAATGAATTATTATTTATATAATTTGTTTCTGTATAATCAATTATAATTATAATACATTAGTCTAAATTATATTATAATATTGAAGATGAATATTCAAATTCATCAGATGATGAAAAAGATGATCTATAAAAAGTGAAACTTTTAAATTCCTAGAAATTTGAAGAAACATTTTATATCATAGGAGTGATGGTTATATATGATCTCTGTGAATTAATATAGTATTAAATTGAAAAATACTGATGATTTTACAAATAGAAAAATTATTCAAGATAATAATGCAAATTATAATTAAAATAATAAATAACAATACATGAAAATAAATTATATTGAAAAACATTTATTTATATTAATTAAATTGACTAGAATTTTATTGATTTGAAATATGATAAAGATAATTTTATTTTTATTGTTAATTTTAAATCCAACAATTTTTGTATAAATTATATTTTTAGGATATTATGTTGGGTAAAATATATTTTTATAAAATGTATAAAAAATAGGGCTCTCTATAACTTCAAATAGATTTGTATTTAATTAGGATAAACATTATTTCCAAGAAAACTATTATATAATTATTAGACCACATTTTGTGCTAAATATTATAGTGGATATTAGAAGAGGAAATATCGTTATTTAAAACAATCTATGCCTTTTGTGATAAACAAATATATTATTGGAAAAGAACTGGTGGATGTACTATTTTAGAAATGTGTGATGTAATAAATGATTTATGTTTTAGGGAAGAAGTGTAAAGGGGGGAAATTAGAAATTAATATGAAGAAGATCATGAGATATATACATTTTTTTGGTTCAAGAAATAAACCCAATTTCTAATGAGATGTATAATTTTCACTATGAATTGAGACCATAATTACAGGGTACAATAATATAGTATATAACTACTAATCAAAATCAACTCATAATGATGATTCTATAATATTTTGTAAAACCTCAATGTATGTCCACTATGATACACTAACTAGTGGTTTGATGTTTAAAAAGCTACAATATTGTTTTGTCCAGTGTGCGAGATTCTATTGTAATAATTATAAAGTATATGCAGCTGCATTTCCATTTTTATGTCTCCATTTATCTCTGATAATGTTACTTTTTATTGTTGAATCATGGGAGTTGTGACCTAATGTGTAGTATGGTCCACCAATGGTTGGACCGACTTTATAAAAGGTTTTAGCTACCCAATTACAAAAATCTTCCACATAGAGCCTCATTTTTTTAAAAAAAATATTTTTAAAGGGTACTAATTTGAGAAACCTAATTAATATGAAATCCACATATTCTCCACTATCTAATTGGAGATTTCCAATCAAATATTCATTTTTGAAATGATGATTCATGGAATACTAGTTATATCCCATTTTCATGCTCACATATTGTTCTCTAATTTTATACTTCTTTTCCTACATTCATAAATGAATACTAACAGAGTAACAATAGTGAATCAAATTCTCTATCGCCCTTGGATATTTGTCATGTCTACTAGATTAATGGTTCAGTGTATCTTATGAAATATCAGAAACACATCCTATTTTAATCCTCTGGTTAAATAGTGCTTCAACTAAATATTAGTTTATTGGAATGGCACATTGGGTTCATTGTAAGATGTATATCTCGTTGACATTTTTAATGTAATATATTTCCTATAAAAAAATTTTCTAGTACCCATGTGATGTTCATTATACAAATCGACTAATTCTAGGTTTTTTCTAAAATAATGTATTTTTCCTCTATTATTTATGTAACTACTACATATTAGATTTGATATATATAACTCATTATTTTTTCTCCATATGTATATATATAACCCATAATACTGCTCCTATAGTTGACATCACCTCAAAGTTCTTCATTAAAATACCCCTGAAATGTACCTATTCTACAATTTTATGTCTTTCGTTGAAGGGTAAATTATATTTATTTGATATTAGGATGAGATACCCATTTCAAGATTATATAGAAAGATAATTGATGAGATGATAAGGAGGTTGGATAAGGAGTTTGAGATGAAATATCTTAGAGAAGCATATATGATTATAGGAATAATTATCAGTATAGATCATGCATCTTGAACATTTATATTAAATTTTGGTTCCCCTTTAAACCCATATAACATGTTTTAGTCTTTCTACACAAGTTCTTCTTTCCCTAACTCAACATATCCCACGAGATACTACATAAAGACATCCTCTACTATATCTCCATGAAGAAAATTTGTCCTGATATCATGATGCTGAAGGTGTAATTCATCTCATGTTGTATTACTATGAACCTCTCAGAAGATGATAAGATTCACCGCATTTTGGTTAATTTCTGTGAAATAAAAAACTTATCTCTATTTAAAAACATTCACCACTAACTATTCCTTTTACCTATTATTTACATCATTTTCTCCTTGGACATGGTATTCCAATTTTTTATAAATTGATTTCATTCCACGTGGAAGAGGATTTACCTCCCATGTATTATTTTCATGTAATAAATAAATATCCTCCTTCTTTTCCATCTACCTATTTCTTGACTCCCTTAATTTAATTTCATCTTCAAAAACTAACAATTCTCCACTTCTTACTGACACGATGATTCATTGTTTCCATTTTAATCATCAGCTACATGATGGTCCTTATATGGGATACCATTATTAAAGAAGATGATCTTAATTTTCATAATCATCTTTTCCTTGTCAACCCAATTGTGATAAATAAATTTCATAAAAATATAGACAATAAAGAAATAGGATTTGGACATAGAATCAAGAATGTGCCTTGAATAATCATCTATAGGTGTATATGTAAAACAACCAAAGTCTCATAGATAAAATAGTAACACCTCATTTCATGACCACAACTCCTCTTGTATGCATTCTACTATAGGTATATAAAGACATATAATGATCATATTTTCGACCATGTAAGATACTAGTTTTCAAAATGTCTCATGTAACCCTAATTGTTGTCACATACTCCTAGTAAAATCAATTAGTATCTACTTAATCCTTTTTGTTAAACAATTTTGTTATGGTCTACATGGAAGATTCTGCTCCCACCAAATTTAATTAATAGAACTAAATTCACTAAGCATAATACTACCAAAATCTCCACCATATTTAGACTTCAAGTATTACTACATTGATCAAAAAAACATCTACACCATGTTATTTCACATCTAAAACATGCTAAAAAATGATATATTATTTCAGGAATTTAAACTGATACCTTAACTATTAATTCATCAATGAATGTATCATAATATTATGACCCTCCATGAAAATTTACAGGTTTCAGCACCAAAATATCAATATGAACCTACTCCCAAATCTCAAAATATGATGTTCTATTTCCTTTTTAAATTTATTCTTTTTTCCTCATTCAAATGAAAAATTATTTATACAACAAAAATTCCCTAACTTTACCTTCAGGGGTATTAATTTTATTCGAAAACTTTTATACCATTTCCACTAATGTGGACGTGCATATAGTGTCACAATTGTCAATCCCAAAATGAATTTATTATTACATGTGTGTCCTAAGAATTAGATACCATAATTTATTGTGTTCTAATATTGGATCATTGAGATATAAAATTTTCCCCCTTAGTAATATTTAATTCTACACTGTTGAACGTGGTGTAAAGATGTACATCAAAAATATTCATAATATAAATATGATTTATGCTCAGTTTAGAGATATATATTATATTCATCATAACATAAGGACTCCCACTATTAGTTTTAATCTGAGAATCTCCCTTAAAATTGATATGTATGGATTCATCACCAGTATGATGTACCATGACAAATTTTGAGAAAAACTGTTGGTTAAGAAACCCTTCACCTAAGTATAATAAAAATATTACCCTAAGTCTAAAATCCAATACCCCATATGATTTTCTATGCCCACTACCAATTCATCAAAGGATCCTCAAGTTGTTATATAATCAATTTGTGATTATGGTGCCATTAAATAATATTTACTCTTTATTATGTTTCATTTCATCATACATGTCCATCATGTAAGGGAAGGTCACATTGTCGTGACTAAGTTATTTCTTATTGATTTTTATCAAACTTTGAAATTATCTAAATTCGTATATCCTCTTATTCAATCAATGTTCTTAGAAAAAAAAGTATAATAGGACTAATTTTCTTCTTTTGAATATCCTCACAAAGAATAGGGCCACATACATCCTTCATAAAAATATTTTTATTCGAAATATAACTAATCATGGTTATTTTACTATCTTCCAAATGATTGGTAATGAAGAATGCGAATCCATGGGACATAAATCATCAGCATATATAATTTACACTGATAATAAAAAATATTTATGATGATGTTGATTCTATTGACATGATATGAAGAGGCTTCCCTTAAATTATATTCTAATTGTATAATTGTTACATGTTGAACAATTTTTTTGATTTAGAAAGATTCGTGTAAATATTTTAGAGATTTTTCATCAACCTAGCCATCATTTTCTCAATTTATCTGTTTAAACCAACTTATTTTCCAACATAATCTACAAAAATCCAAAGATTTATCAATCCACTATCTCATAATCTATCATATCCATCACTCGTGGTTTTTCACCTATTAGAAAAAAGTTAAAATTTTATAGTAAGTATATTTTTTAGTCTACATATTATGATACCATGAGTTAGTTTTGAATATTTATTGAAATTCACATTCCCTTATTCCTAAAACATCATTCATATCTTAAAATATGATCATTTAAAAACTCCTTATTTTAATTCTAATAATTAATGTTAACAATGTTTTTATTGGATTTACTATTTTATCATATAATTTTATTAAATATGGAATTCCAATGAATTATTGGACAATTGATGCTCTTTCTGACCATTAGTACAAAAAGAATCATTTCTATAAATGATTAAATACTAGACATAATTACAACCAAATGACCTACCATAAAATGTGTCGCCATTGAACAAGAGTCGCCGCTGATCATGAGTAACTACTAAAGATGATTTACCTTTAAATACATGTCACAATTGTATATGCTTCACTACCAAATAACCTACATCTAGATGAATAAATTTATAAATGATGAAAACAAGACATGAATTGTTTTTAGGGAAGAGTCAGGGTCATCTTCTACCCCAATCACAATTCTAATACATTTGAATTAACTGATATCAATGAATTTATTAATAAAATTAATGAACATTGTTATTTTATTATAATATTCCTAAATATTTTATGAAACATTATATTTCATATTGGAGCTTAATATAAGGATGCAGTGGATTGTGAGGATTATTATTCAAACGGACTCAATTTCCTAAAGTTTTTTATATTTAACGTAGTTTGTTTCATATGAATTCTGGATAAAAATGAATAGATAATTTTTTGTGACAGTTTCTAAACACTTGATGGGACCATTACAAAAAATCAGACACAATAAATATGTTCTAATATATTAGAATATAACTGCATTATGTTCCTATGTTTTACTACTAATTGTTGATAATTATCTCAAGCTCCTTTAATAGTAATATATGAGGAAAATCAAGAATATAGGTCATATCATACAGAGAATCACTATATTTCTAATATTTTATTTCATGCACATTTAGTTTGTTGCGTTAATATTTGTGTATTGTATTTGTTTCCCACAAATATTGTCCTCTTCACTAGAACCAATGAATACATGATATTATATTCAATCTCCCTTTATCTTAAAATAGATGGGATTTGTGGAAGTGGTCCTTGTGTGGCTGAGTTATTTTCATCCAACATTTTTTATTGAAGAGGTCAATGAGATCTCTATAAAACATATATAAAATTGTTTTTTTACCTGGTCATGGTTGAGAATCAGATTATATTTATCAAATATTCTTGAATGAATGTGACTACCATGTGAAGGATATCAAGTCTCATCTTGAGAACAAACTACTAATTTTTTGTTGTTGTGTGTTTTGTTTTAATTCATTCTCTATAAAATGTAAACAATATATTTTATATGGAATGACAAAAAACAATAACATTTATTTTCAATATTTACATGTGTTTATATACATATTTGATAGAGGAAATTTACATCAATATTTAATGTAATTTATATATTTTTAACTAACAAAAAATAATGATTTTTAGAATCTATTAAAAGAATAAAAAATTTTAAACAACTCATATGATTAACTCGACAATTTTGTATTAAATTATAGATTTTATTTTAACCATTTTAAAAGAAATTTTAATTAGGAAAACTACTCATCACCTCTATAGTTATTCACTATGTCCAATAATTCATATCAGAATATTTTTAATTTTTTTTTCAACTGTGATATTCGTTGTCTTTTTAAGATCTATGATGTCTTTTAGTTATAAATTTAATTGTCAAAATAATATTATAAAATATTTATATACTACCAATAAATATCTTTTAATTAATGAAAATAATTATGGTAAATAGTAATGTAAAGATTGAAATTCACATTGAGAAATTGTGCTTTGATATAGAGACTGTTAGAGAAGATAAATATAAATTACCTAACAGTAAATGAAATTAATAGAATGTTTCTATTAAAAATTCATATAAAAATAAATATAATTCCAAAAATTCCATATATATTTCTTTTGGTGTTGATGAATTTAAGAGATGGTTTTATTGTAAGATTGAATAAGAAATTTGGGACACTTTAGATTTTTCTCATAAAAGAACATCCAATGTTATTTAAAATAGATTAAATAATGATTAAATTAAATATGAAATATGTCTATTGATTCTAGATGAGGTTATTCTAGACATTTATCTCATGTTAAATGTGATAGTAAACACAATGAATTCTTTGGTAATTTTTTTTAACGGTTGGGGTGGAAGCCTCATTTATTGTTAAATCAAAGTAAAGACTTCATATAACTAGGTAGAGGGAGACCCATTACATAGAACGAAGGCCCAATCGGCATTTACCCCATTACATGGCCCATAGGCCCAAATTTTGGGCCCATAGCCCATTCTGTGAATAGTACTACTATAGTACATGCACTGCTACATTACCGCGCAGTACCCGCCACTGCTACGGTACCCTGCCGCCGCTACAGTAACCTACTGCCGCTATAGTACCCGTTATTGCTACAGTAACCACCATACCTATATTATGCTACAGTGCTGCTACAGTAGTTGTGCCCCATGGGTTTGAACCCTCATTTTTCATGTAGTATTATAGGGTTCTTACCCCTAAGCCAAACCTAAATCGTACCATTTTTTTGGTGTATTTAGAAAATATCTATTTAAACCGTAGTGTCAATGAGAGAATATTGTGATATTATTAAGATACATGTAAGGATTTGGTTTGAAATATAATTATTTATGAGGAATAAATTATAACTAATGGAAATGGGGTATAGAAACCTAAAAGGACGTATGTAGCATTATAGTCTACATATTCAAAATATTATTAAAAATGTTCAATCAAAATCTTCATGTGATGAGGAATCATACACTAATAATGATAAATATATAGAACATGTTAAAAGGTGGTTTAAAATTATTTACAACGAAAATAAATTCTATAGGAAACCATGATACAATGGTAAATATGATAATTTTGGAAATTGGAAGAAATACAATAATAATGATTGTATTAAGAATGAGATCATTTACATTGAATGTTAAATGCAAGAGAATATCGAAGAAGAATTTCATAAGAGAAAATATAAATAAAATATGCTAATATAGTTAATATGGTTAGGAATGTAATGAACAAATCCTTGAGTAACTCTAATGATATCTATGTTGACTTAGACTCAACCCATAAAGTAAAACATGATAGGGATAATATATATTTCATGAGAAAAACAACATAGGTATCTAATATAGTTATATCTTCTCATACACCTAATTGAAATCATTATAGAGATTGAAATGATTATGAAAATATGTCTACTGTATCGATGTTTTAATATTGTAACATTCTATAATACACTTTCATTGAAGATAAATATAAGTATAAAATAATAAAGAAACAATATACTTTTACTATCAATTAAAACAACAATGTATTGTAGAGATAGATAAAAATTATCAAATGTTATAAAAAAATAAAGAAATTAAATTATTTAATGAGAAAATGAAAAATTATTTTGATATATTTAATAATGGTATAGATATTCTAACTAAAAAGTTCACAAATGGAACATAAGTACATAACTGGTTTTTTTCTTATCAAACTGAACATAGAAGTATTTTCATGAATAAATTTATTCCTAAATATAGGTCCCAAAATTCTATTTTTAGTTTTTATTCAAATGGATTGATCAATGTCTCTATTTAAAAATAATTATAATAAATTAATAGTAAACTCATAGATCAAGTTTTTTTTCAAAAAGAAACAATTACTATCATTATTATACCCAACATGTATTGTGTTCCAAAATCATTTTTGGTAAAAAATCAATTTTTTAGGGGAACTTCTAATGAGATAATGTAAAATTATATAGTTCCTCGATTTAGGTGGTTCTAGACTTATTAGTATATATTAATCAAGCTTTAATAACATGATATTGGTTTATGGGGTACATGTCACATTTGGGGACAATGCCAAATTTAAAAAAAATATTTTTCCATGTCCATTATGTTAATTAGAACTCATTTTTTATTTCAAATATATTATTTGTATATTTATTAACACATAATATTCATAGCATGTCACAACTTTTTGATGATTGGTTTTTATGATATTTGTCAATAATTATTGAAACATATTTTATTCTTAAAATAATTTTACTTTTATTAATTTTATTAATAAATAATTCTATGCAATTTATTTATATTAATTAATTTCTCAAAATGATTCTTCCCTATGTGCCTTCCCTATGAAACCATTTATTGAAATAGGTTACAATAAAATTGTAATATATAATCCAATATAAAGATAACTATGTAATGATTAGTGAAAAATCTACCTAAACAATAGTTCCTCAATTATAATTTTTTATCCCATATTCAAAATTTAAACAACACAAATATATTATTCAAATCAAAGATTTAGCTTTCAACATATCAAACCATACAATTGGTTCCCATGTATTTTCTTATACCATTTAGATATTCTAGTTTAAATGGTAATAATTATGTATATGTCCTTTTATATGACATTTATAGATATACATCAATTTTATTTTTATCTAACAAAAGTGAATCATTATCTTACCTTACCAAGAATTCAATATATCAATAAAATATTAGAGAACATAGGTTTAAACCCATAGGAATTGATCATGTAAATGGGTTTGAAAAAAAAATTATTTAAATCATTTATTTAAAAAAATGGACATGATCAATAATTCTTTACTCCTAGTACCTCTTAGTATAAAAAGTTAATTGGACACTTCATGAAATTTCCTTGACTATGATTAATGAATGTGGACCTCCTATTTACTTCTATTGAGAAGCTATTAATACAACTTTATATATAATTAACAGTTTTTATATAAGACCTATCGTAAATAAAATCCCTACAAGCGTATGTAATCATAAGAATTCTAAGGTCAATTACATTATAGTTTTTGGTCAAAATAATCATTAATCATAACACTAAGGATTAACAAGGAAAATTTTATTACAAGGGTGATGAAGTAATTTTACTTATATTTTTCAACATATAGTAATTTCAATTGGATGTTTAATTAGAGAACCATTAATTTGGAACAATCTGCTCAATTATTTTTCATTAAAAAAGTCATCATGATCTAAAAAACAACTAAAACCCCTATGGATTGCATATCAAATTTTTTATTTATGATCAAACCTTATGACAGTTCTGTAAAATATGAAAACAAATCATCCACCTCTAAGTAACATTCTCAAACAAAACATGAATGTATTGATGAACATTACGTAAGAATCACTTATTTTTCAATAGATAATAGGAATATTAAATATAAAGTTCTCGATTATATATCTAGATACATAGATAGAGGTGCACATACTAGATATTCTCATAGAAATCATGTTGAACATTAAGAATTCATGGTAAATCACTAACATATGAACACCACTGATCCATTTAATTATAAAATATAGATAGTGGATATGGGAAAATAAAATTACATGATTGAATGAATTAATGTCTAGAAACATGTTAATTAATATAAATTCATTGATACTATCAAAACAAAATGGGAATTTAGAAACAACATTGCTCAATCTAGCACAATTGTAAGAAATATGGTTGCACAACATTCGCAATGATATAATCATGAAGTGGGTATAGGGTGTGAGGAAACCATTACACATATGTATATATATTAATGCATTAGAATACATCATTTATACTCATTAAATTTTTATTTTCAAATAAAAAAATTGATGTCAAAAATTGACTCGTAAATGGATATATAGTAGTGGTTTTTTTACCAAACCCAAATATTTCAATATTTCTGATTTTATAAATCATGTATTTAAAATAAACATATAATTTTAAGGTTTAAAAAAGGATCATATTGCTTGAAATTCCAAGCTCAACTCTTTTATAAAAAATAATAGATTTTTCATAACTAATTAGCCATCCTATAATATTATAAAAATAATTTCTAAAGATGTTATAAATGTTGAAATATACGTAGATTATATTATCTTGGAATACTCAAATATAACTTTGTGTAATCATTTTTCTTAATTAATGAAATATTAATTTGAAATTATATTAATAGGTGAACATAAATTCTTTCTTGTTTTTAATTTTTTTTCATGATATAGTGTAATGGTAAATTAGTTTATGTTCACCAATGATCATCTAAAATGTATTTTTTTGGATAGTACATACATTATTGATACTCCCTTTAAAATCACATGAAAGATAGATCTTGATGAAGTTGAAATACTAGTAGATCAAATAAATTAAGAAGGAATGGTTTGAAGACTTAAATGGAAAACATCATGTCAACCTAATGTTATGTTTAGTGTGTATGTGTGTTCTCATTTTCAAGAAAATCCGAAATATTCACATATATATACTATTAAAAATATTTTCAAATACAACAAAATATGCAAATAATTTACAATTATTCTACATAAAATGACAGGACCTTGACTTGGTAAGTTATTCAGATACATATTTTGGTGAATGTATGTAAGATAGAAAAATAACATTTAGAACTTTTCATCTTTTGGGAAAGTCTCTACTATGTTAGTGAAGTAAGAATCAAAATATGGTTGCATTGTCTACTACTGATGATGAATACATAGTTGTAGGTAGTTGATGTGTTCAAATTTTTTGGATGAAACATAATTCACTAGAATATGGAAATCAATTTAAATATGTTCCTATAAATTGTGATAACCAATGTGCTATAATTATAACCAATATTTATGTGTCTCAAACAGGAACAAAGCCTGTTGTTGTAAGACATCATTTTTTGAGAGATCATTTTTAAGTGTTCTGATATAACCCTTAATTTCCTATGATTTAAATATCATATTACATTAATTTTCATTATTCCTTTGAAATATGAGATATTTAACTAAATAAAACATGAATTATGATTGATAAAGTTGGGTTAATCTTTATTTTTGGGTACCCACAATTGAAAATCACCCACTATTGGAAATTACCCACCATGGGGAAGTACTCATCGTTTGAAATTTACAACCAGTAGAAATTTACTGCCTTGGGAAGTTACCTACTATTATAAATTACCCTCCATGGAAAATTAAACAACATTAAAAGTTACCCACCATTAGAAAGAACCCACCAACCAAAATTACACACTTTTGGATGACCCACTATTTAAAAGAAACCACCATTGGTAGTAACCTACAATTTCTATATTCTATTTTTAGATCGATTATTAATTTTATAATAATTTATAAGTATATTTTTATTTCTTATTTTCAAATCCAAAAATGACATAAATTTGATCCTAAATCTAATTTCAATGCACTCTCTTCCTCATGCCTTTTTCCATTGATCATATCTATGGACCATTATCTCATGACCTCTAGCCATCTCCATTCCTTAACTCATTATTCACTCTATATCAATAGCTGTATAAATGAAAAAAGATTTTTAATACCCTATGGATCATTAACCATTGAACATTTATATATGATAATACATAACACGTATATTTAAGATGCAACACCCAAAACATGAAAATCAAATAGTTTATTTTTGGAATGAATGGATTATTTAATGGTCATTATCAACAAAAAAGAATTATTTCTTTAGGAAATCCATGACCAATGATATATATTGGATCTTGAATATTTAGTTAATATTATATCTTAGGATGCGAAACCAATTTTTTCAATTTTATAAAATTTACTTTTTGAGAAGACATCGATTGGATTAGAAGCATGAATGATTGATATGTGGTAGTAGTCTTTTTGAAACACTGGACAATGATCATTAAAGTAACTCATGATTGTGTTTTAATTGACTATAAAGGATAAATTACTAATTAGTGTAATTTTTTGGTCTTTTAAAATGCTCCTGTCAATTTGATAGGAGATGGAACTCTCCAAAGAAAATAGAAAACTGAATTGGATGGTGATTGGTGATCATTTTCTGTTTATACATCATATTTCATGCATGATAAACTAATAAATCACCTTGATGAGATATCTGGATATTTATCTGATTTAAATTATGAAAATAGGATACAAAAAAATATATAGATATATGATGATGTATATGATGAATATGTAAAAGGTATCTTCTAGTTAAAAAGCACTTATATATCCCATGTTTTTTTGGTGATTCATGAGGCAAACAAATTAGTTGATATGAAAGAAGAATCTAATTTTATGTTGCTATGAACAAAGTATATTTTAATACTATTGATCAAACATATATACCATGGAATCTAGGTGATATTGTATTGGATATATATGAGGTATTAATGTACACATACGATGTGAAAAAAGAAGTAGAGGTTGATACTTCTAGTCCTGAGGAGGATTTATCTTCTGAGGATGGAACTGAACATGAAATGTGTAAGTTCATATAGGTATATTTTAGTTTATCATATAATCTATGATCTCTAAATTCAACATAAATTTACTATATTAAAAGAGACTAAGAAGAGGACACAAATACTTCAGGATAAGATCAATAATGTTGTTCTTCATCATAATATTATAAACAAGTTTAAGATTAATCTGATGATGAAAAAGGAAAAAATAAATCTTATTTAGATAACAATGAAGAATTTTATGAAGATTATGGTGATTAATATGGAAATTATTTAATTAATGGGAATAAAAAAATATTAGGGATATGGTAATGGGGAAAATAATGATGTTGAATCTGATTATAGATGCCTTAATGATAATGTGATGGATCAGGCATATCATTCTTCCCTACATTTGTCTATTTATACTACATTGAAGGAGATGTAATGTTATTTTGATATATTCATGATAAGTTTTTGATAAATATTATATGAGGGAATGTCTTTAGGGGAGGAATCTCTAAGCCTTTCAAGCCATCAAGTGGAGCCTACATTATTTAATCCAGATGTTCTATCTTCGGTAAGGTTGGATGTATCATTTTTTGATGACTGTGAAAGATTACTATGGTCTGTGATACTTGGTTTACAATATTATTATTTAGATGTTAATGATATCATTCTAACAAAGAATAATTGGAATAGATCCCCAATTCATGATGAAGTAGATCCTATGGAATCCCAGGTAAAAAAGATTGATGCTACATGATAACGTTAGAGATTTTATATTATTGCACCCACTAGACGTGAGAAAGCATAATCTTCAATGCCACATTTAGAGAGATAAAACTCATGAGTGCCTATTGGTGATCCTATGCCTATTTATTTTGATTTGATATGATATTTTAATTCTATTGAAGAGAGAGTATGTTCTAATTTTGAAATGATTCGAAGGAATATATCACATCGGGTCCTAAATATTAGTTAGAGATATCCTATATACTTGTTTAAACTAATGATATTCCACATAGATCTAAAAATGAATCTACACATCCATGATTTAGAGATTCATAATAGAGGTCTATCTAATGAGATGGAGTCCCTAAGGTCTATGGTGTAGGAGATAATGACATTTTTCTCTACTAGTTTATCTTCATTGTTCGAGAGGGAGGAAAATATAACTTCATATGATTATAAAAATAGTGATATACCTAAAAAATCATATCATGATATAGATCTTATTTGAAATTTTCTTGGAGAATAACATC
This sequence comes from Viscum album, assembly GCA_963277665.1. Taxonomy (NCBI): domain Eukaryota; kingdom Viridiplantae; phylum Streptophyta; class Magnoliopsida; order Santalales; family Viscaceae; genus Viscum; species Viscum album. The sequence goes on along the minus strand of OY728126.1, from coordinate 287,939,072 downwards.
ATGCTATTCTAAGAGACATTCCTACATTTCCTCTAGAGGATCTGAGGCAGATCATACAGAATTGAGATTAGGATTATAATATAATCAATGAATTTTTGAATAATTTAATAAATTATAGGGAAATATTCAGTAAATCAATTACATGTTACGTTTCCTAGATTTACAACAAACCGGAGTAGAACTCATAAACAAAATTTCGGTCAAAGAACTTTTACAGCCACCAGTCACCATATCTTCTAAATAAAATGTTGCACAATTGATGAAAATGATATATGTACTTCAAGTTTTTTTTGTGGAAATAAAGGACTTATTTAGTTCCATGGAGTATATAAGAATAAAAAATATAGAATAATTCAGTTTGATTAATGATTTAATTCATTATTCTATAACATCAATAGTTTCTCATGAGGAAATTCCAGTGACTTATCATCTATTTTCTCCAGCCACTAACCCTAAATACTTCTAAGATAATATTGTCTTGAATCTAAATAATTTTTTTTCTTCTTTTTTTAGCCACTCAATTTGTCTCTGGTGTAAGGATTGTATCTTCTTACTCAAGTGATAATAAGAGAGGTACCCTCTTCCACCTCTCTCGATACATCCACTACCTTAGTTAACACAACATGTACCACTGTGTCCCTGGTGATTTATATGGGTAATGCACCAATTGATTATAATAAATAGGTAATGTAAAGAAGATATAAGAAATGTTTCATCGATTGAGACTTTTTTACATCATTCTTTCTTATATAGCACTAACACATTATTCCCTTAATGTAAATTCTATTATTATTCATATTTTTCTTCTTTGACGTACATTTTCTAATAATTAATTTTTCATAACCTTAAATGGGGGAGAATAATGTTGGAATTATTTTTATATTTTACCCCATTTACATTTGATATCATCAGTGGTTGAATGTAATTTTATGATATCATATATATCATCTCCTACCATACATTTGATTCCATCATTATTTATATTATATTTTAAAATTTTTGTATATAAAAATCATATTTACATTTATATGTGTTAAATTTATATAATTATTTTTTTACATAAATATATTTGTAATACATAATGGTTTTCAAACATTGATTATAAAATTCCATGATTTTCTATCAACAAAAAGTTGTAATGTTTTTCATCCCCATGTTTTAATGATAAAAAATTATGATAATTATGTTTTAGATGGGATTAAAATTCTATGATACATATTATATAATTATAAATTTTGATGAAATTTTGGTTAATTGTTTGGATTAGTCAAATTATTTCAAAACGACTCACCACTAGAAAAGAATCAACACTAGACTTTACTATCTGTAGATGACTTTCCATAAAAATTGTTACAATTGAACAAAAGTTACTACTGATCACGAATCACTGTAGAAGCTATTTGACCATTGAATAAAATATAGTGATGAATATGAGTCACCACTAAATGACCTACCTCTAGATGAACTACCACCAATCTGAATTTTAGGACCCCTTAACACCATGGGAAGGCAGGGGTAAATAAAGTTATCAAATTATAATTTTATTATAAAGGATATTATTCACACATTGTTAGGAAGTCATTAAACCTTCATAATAGATTTGAGAATCAATAAACCTTCATATGATTTAAGAAAACACAATAGTTTTACATAGTTCACCACTAAGGGCTAGTCCATGTAGAATATGCCAACAGCGTGTCGATCCTTCCAAAAAACAGAAATGTTCACTAATTTTGGAAAATACATGTTCATACAAATATACTTTATTCTAGGAATAAATCCGTTTAAATATTTTAGGGATTACTTATTGTGTACCTATGAACACTTACATCGACTCTGCCTATCTCATTACATAGGATTATGTCTCACTCAGTTTATCGACATGAAGGTATCTTCAATATATTAGAAATCAAGTCTTTTTATTTTCCATGCATAGGACTCTACTTGCATCAAATTCATGAATTGATGCACATGAAGGAACTGAACAGACAAGTTGTATATTTGAATATTTCTTGAAGCACATACTAGATCATGTACACAACACCTTATCTTGCACGCAAGATATAGTATTTTCACAATAAATGACTTTGGCACAACACTTATCTTTTTTACCGACCTTATCCTTTTCCCAGATAAATAGTATGTTTAACAAGGTCTTTAAAGACTAAAAGAACACTTTATGTGAAAATTTTTTAAACTCTGATACAAACAATTAATTCAGGCTATAGTTGTAACTGATAATCATTGGAAATGTTTTATGTCATTAATGGGGGAAGCTGCCCATTTATAGGCCTTAATGACCAAATATTCATGATTCTATCTATGCATGGAAAACTATTTTTTTATTTCACTATAGATGCATAATAATCTTCCTCACAACCTAATATCTTGAGGGAAATAATGTTTATCAGATTTTTCTGATTTTCCATATATTGATTAGATGATCCCAAAACAAGACTTCCACACAATATTACAAAACAATTTAAAACATTTATGTCACATAAATTTCCAAAAAAACTTTTCTCTATTCTAAAAATTTTGGTCTGATAATGTTTTAAACCAATGGGAACAACGTCACCTTTAATTGTGTTTTTAGCTTGAACTGTCAGATCCCTTTCCATGAAAACATCATAATAATCTACGAGAGGATTTCAAAAAACACAACCACACATGATTTCTAGTAAATACTATCCATGTATCCAACAGTCTCCCCCTTTTGGGTTTTCTGGAAATCTATATATAAATTCAATATAGAACCATACACAATCAATACTCAATATGCAATAAAAAAACTCAGACAACACTCTATGTGTGCTTGAGAAGTCTTCATTTTTGAAAAGAAGAATGGAAGTATGAATTGGGTTCTCTTGTTTTGTAATGATTAATTATTTCCAAGAAAATCTTGGTTTCCCATTCTCTTTTTCTCCAATAATTTTCCCCTTCGTATCTCATCATCCACTGACATTGTAATTTTTTTTGAATATCTCTACTTTCAATATTTTTGAAACCAGAAAAATAGGTCATTATCCTCCATTGTAACATAGAATTTCTCCATTATACCTTATTAGAAATATACTGAAAGAGCATAATTTTGATGTATTGATCTCAAGGCACACTCCCACTAGATCATATCACCCTAATAAACCTTCATCATATACCCATATAAATTAAAACAATAAACACAACAGGTAATTTGGGATCAACCATATCCTCTTCATGCACTAGGAGGTGTATGAACACTAAATTTCAACTAATTCTTCTAAATCACATGTGCTATCAATGTATTGGTTAGTATGTCAGAAACCAAATCATTAGTTCCAATATGTCCCTTTTTAATCTTGCCACATTCATATTTTCCTTTGATGATGTTATATCTTATTTCAATGTAGTATGTATGAGAATTCTGAACATGATTCTTTATAAGATCAATTAGAAACTTGTTATAACAGTGAATCACCAATGGGTTTACACCTCCTCATCGATATTAGCTATGAGTTGTTTACTCCAAATAGTAGAGATAATATATTTATTAAATGGATATACTCAACTTCAATGGTACTAAGAGAAGTTATTTCCTATTTCATACTCTACCATACCACAGAGGTACTTCCAATAAATAATGAATTACCACTTTTGGACTTTTAATCCACCAAATATATGGCCTAGTCAGCATCAGAGAATGTTGACAGTTCTATATCTCTTCTTATATAAAATCATATCCCAAGATTGTCCATACCTTGAAATTATGTCATGATTCCTTTAAATAAAACAATATGTTATAACATTGGATTATTTTTAAGTTGGGCAACCAAAAATTGTGCACAGACAATTTCTGGAAGTGTATCAGTTTACTAAATTTAACATCTAGTGAGTCTCTAGTAAATGGTGGGACCAATATAAGTCCCATCCTCTTGCTTTCCGAGTTTTGTTCCGAATGAATTTATAATCGACATTGGTTTCGAATATTATGTATTGAATTTCATTAGAAAATATAATGCATACCACTTTTATCCCTTATAAGTATATGACTTCACCATTTATAGACATTCCAAATTTAGATTTTATGTGATTGGATAGTTCATCCACTGACCCCTACCATCTACCACCAAAAATAATATCATCTAAATATAGCAACATGATGAATAGATATTTCTTAGAATTATTCACATTGGGATTTTGATATGCTCTTACTCATTTAAATTCAGGATTTTTTAGAAATGAGTAATTTCAGGAATACCTTGCATGTGGTGCCAACTTCAAACCATAGAGTTCCTTCTTTATTTTGAAAAACAATATTTGTTCAATACCATGTACAAAACCCCCCTATTTATTCTATGTGTACTTATTAATACATAATCCAATTTAAGAAATCAATTTTGAAATCAATTTTATATACATTGTATCCCCTTTTAATATCCATGGAATAAAAATGGTTTCATTTACTCTTGTCTAGCCATAATAGAAAATGTTTCTTCAACATTAACACCTTCAATATGGGAATATACTTTACACACAAATTGAGCCCTATTTATGATAATAATACTATACTCATCGAATTTATTCTATGAAATACACATATTATAACCAAAATTGTGATTTTAGGATATCATTACTAGATTAATTGTCTGGTTCATATCAATATGGTAGAGTTATTCATTCCTATATTTACACCATGATTCACCTTTCACAGCTTCGTCAAATGTGGTTAAGTCCAAAATTCATAAGAAGAAGTATTATTCATCATTCCCCATCGTCCATGTCTATGTGAGATCATTCTAATCCCCCATGATGTAATATTTATCGATATTCAAAAATGCTTTTCCCCTTAAGGAAAATACTTATCATAATCTTTATAATGGTGTATCTCATCAATAATGGATTTCATAAAATTTCACTATGATATAAGCACTATAATTTTTCTTCATCTTGATACTTTTTTAACATAGTTATTCTGAATAAAAAATTTCTTCTTCATCCAAAAAATTATTAATATCATATTTTTATTTTTATATCTACTAGAGGTATCCTTAAATTAAGGTGACATCTTCAGCTTCTCTATCAATAATTGGAAACCAATGTCTGCTTATCAGGTTCTCCCCTTTGAGAACATGTTTCACCTTAAATTTAGTATATAAAAAGAACAAATATAATAAACTATATACTAATGGAATAAGGTGGCACCTCTTTACTTTTTCATCATGAACTCCATGGTTGTGATGATCATTTAAACTATTTTGATCTATTTTATCTAGTCCCCAAGCTTGCACTTGTGAACATTAGATTTGATTTATGTAGATCCAAAAGTGATCACATTATACACTCTTCTACTTTGTCTAGAAAAATTTCCATGTAGATAACCATCAGGGATGACAAATTCTTACTCACATTAAGGTATGATTTTAATTTAGTCTTTAGGTCAAACAAACATTTTCTATTTGAATAGATTTTTTGAATATCTCACATAAATGATTTTAAAAATATGAGTTTCCCTTTGGAGAAAACTCTGATGCACTTTTCCTTTATCATTTTGATTATTATCTCATTTTTTCACTAGCATAATATTTTGTATCATCTTTTCTCGCCATTATTTTAAAATATTTAGGCCAGAATAATATAATTTCATTATAAACTGTGATAGCATATTTGGATCATCCACATTAATTCTTATGAGTGTCATTTATATTAGATATTCTTTTTAATATTCTAGACATCAACTTGTCGGACTAAAAATATAGGTTCATAACACAACTATTCTTTAATAATTTTTTGGGAGTTCTATACACAAAATTCTTCTACTTTTTTCCCAATATAACTTCTTCACACATAAACAAACATTTCTGGTATTATTTTCTTGAAATAAAATGAATTCACCATGAGATGAACATGTACCGGCCTTTTTACCACTACAATTTCATACATCACAGATGTTATCATGAATTCAAAATCTATTTGTAGTAAACATATGCTTCTAGTTATGTAGATATTTCTTCCGGGTCTATTGATTCCACCCCCAAGACATTAGCTTTTTTTCTTTTTCATTTATACTATTGTAAAAAAACATTAATTCCAAATTCCAAAATATTTTGATTCACCAACTTTAACACAAAAATCATTGTTTCTTTATTTTTCTTCTATATATTTGTTAGATCATCATAAGTACTTGTTGAGATCTTTTATGTGCAACTAACTTCTATAAATTTTTTTCTATAAACCCTAGCCATGGTGGAATATTTATAATCTCTCATAATCACCCATACATATCCATTATTTTTCATACAAATTATAATCTTCATTATTAAAGGTTTAGAGGAATTAAAATACGATGATTTTGATGGTACCAATTTCTTATACGATTCTTGAGATAGATCATAAAAAGTTGTCTTGATCTTATTATCAAATGTTTGAGGTAATACATCTTCAGAATACTATAGTGATAATTTATTTGCAACAACAAATTTTTCCTTATTTAGTGAAGTCTAAATATATGTTATCTCAATATTGACCAAATGGGCTTCTAAATTTTGATATCTCATATGGAAGATGATTTTCGAATCTTCAATCCTAATCATATTTTCCTCAAAATAATTTATTTTTCTTAAATTTTTGTCTTTATATAGAATCACATTATTCTGAATTAGTGAGTCATATTCCTTAATATTGTTGGATATTCCCTCAAATTCGAGACCCTTTTTATTAGTTATATTTTTCAACTTCTCTTCGAGAACATTTAATTTTTCATCATCTGATTTTTTGACTCATTCATTCAATTAGACATAATTGTGGTATTTCATGAATGATATTTCATTATCCCACTTTTTTTCATCAAATTATTATACCTATTTGGTGAGATTTACCCATTCATGAATTTTTTGTTCTAGTCTTGTTTCCATAGAATCAATTTATCCTTCCAACTGGGTGGTCTCTACCTGAATATGTTGAGAGATTCTAAAAAAATGATGGCCCTTTATTTGAAAAGATCATAAATATATTTTTTGGATCATTCTATTTCATATGTGGTTTTATATTAATCAATATATCCACTTGTGACAAGATATTTATTTTCATTACAATTTTCAAAGCTTCTAATACATACCTTTTGATTATTTGAATATTTTGATTTATATGAGGTGGAATGGTTTTCCTTCTCATTGGTGGAAATATGTTCTAACTGCTCTTTAACTTCAAATCATGATATAAAATAATTTTTAGAAATTCATGGAGACCCAGATACTTTATCTTATTTATCAATAAGTTAATTTTAAAATTTCATATTCTCTTCCTTTTTCAAGATCATCATGGTCTTGGTGGATATAGACATCTACTATGAGATTACTTGATAATCCTCGAAACATCACTTAAATTTTTGACAAAGGAATAGAACTCAAATATTAAAAAGAGAATGGATTTATTTTAGAGTATCCATCATATGAGAACATTAGCTCTAATTCCCCTTGTAGGACCCCAGAGCACCCTGAGAGAGGAGGCGTGAATCATTGTGTCAACATTTTCATTTAATGTGGGGGATCTTGTTCTAAAGATGGTAGGAACACATTAAACGTCTATGTTGGATTAGAGCATTAATATATCATTCAAATGTAGAGATAAAATGCATCATTTTAGGGATAACTAATTTCTTCCCTTTGCACACTTATGCCAACTCCCTCTAGCCCACAGCCTTATCTGAAGTATTTTTTATATTTTAAACATGAATATCTCTTCAGTATATTGGCATTGATTTCTTTATCTATATCATGATTTATACTCTTCGTGCATCTAATTCTAGAATTAATGTAATTTAAATCCATAAATAGAAAAGGTAGATATTTAAAACATGATAAAATCACACACTAGAACTAGTGCACATCACATACAAATGCCCACAAAAATTGTAAATATCACACAAGATTACATGCATGCAACCATTCTTTTATTCACCCATTAACATTCATACAGCCTAAATATATATTTCACTAGGTCTATAATTATTAAAATAACACTTTGTACTCAAGATTTATTTTCTGAAACTCTTACACACATAATTTATTCATGTAGTAGAGGAACCTGAAATTCAATGAATATTTTATAAGTATTGCATGGGTAGCCACATATTTAGAGGTCTTGATGACCCTACATGCAAGAATCTATCAATGCATGGAAAAACATTTCTGATGTCGCATTAGGATTGTACATTTTTTCAACGGAACCTCCACATTTATGAAAATTTAAATCTTTAGTGCACTTATTGAACTTTCCATATTATGATGAGATGATACCAAAACATTACTTTAGTGAAACAAACCATACAATAGTCAAACTTTTCTGAAAAATACACTTAGAAAAACAATTTTCTCTATTCTCTAATATTTAGGCCAGAAAATCAAAAAACACAATAAAATGTTGCCATAATCAATACTATTATTTGATTGATCCATAAGATCTCATTACCTTCAAATATATATAATAATCTATGAGTGGATTTAAAATAAACACCAATCATAATCCTTTTCCTGAAAAGACCACCCTTGGTTTAAACATGACTCACCACTAGACCTGACTCAACAGCCGACAAGAGTGGTTGTCATCTTATGAGACAATCACAATTCAGAGAAATTTGAATTAATTTCTATCAAGAGATATATTAATGTTATTAATTTTATTATTTATTTAAAAATTATATTCTTTAATATGGATAAAAATAATAAAATCTATTTCATATCTATGTTCAAGGATGAAGAGGATTGAAATGATTTTTCTTCAAATAGACTATCAATCCTTGAGTTCTATATATTAAATTTACTTTCCTTCATGGGTGTATAGGAATGGAAGGAATCATATTTCCAAGCGTGATATTTTATAAATACATGAATGGATCATTCAATTGGATCTTACACATTGAAATCATTCCTATAAGTTATACAAACACATTATTGTTCTTAAAAAATTAATCATTGATAACTATTGTTGTATATATTATAAGATTAATAAAGGATTAAAAAATAATATAAGATTTAGAAAAATAGTAAAATGGAAAAAAGTAGAAAAATAAATATTCTGAGACACATAGATTTACATAGTTCTTGAAATTATTCCTTTATCCGTGGAAAGGAGTAAATGATTATATTTCATGGAGTATAATTATAGAGTTCAATCTCAGAGTATAAACCACATGACCAAAATAAGATCATAAAGAAGATGTAACACATATTCCACCAACCACTTATTATTTCCATTATTCTATAGTGATTGGTTACTAGATGTCCCCATCAATACAATTACCATGAATTGGCATATGTTTCCATTAATGAAAACATTTGACATAGCCTAAGGAAGGACCAGAAGAGTCCTCCCAATACCCTTAGTATGGTATCTTTTTCCTGGCTATTGAGTAATAGCTTTTAGAATGATTTCTCCCAAGATAATCCACTATAAAAAACCAAATTAATAGTAAAACACATGATATTCCATAACTATAACATAATTGATCAAATGAAACACTACGAGAATGAATTAAAACATATATATTTATAACCAAAACCTACAATAACCAACATGGGTAGGGGGACCCACTAGATGTGATTTCCTCTATAAAACAAGTGGTTCAATGCACTGGTTCTGCTCCCACCAACACTAGTCTAAGAAGAAACCACTAGCACATAACAAACCCATTTCCACCAAGGAAATAATTTCTTTTACCATTGTCAAACATAATATAGTCTTCATACACTCGATGGTGTATGATGGGTGTTTGATAAATTTACTAGTAGGATGCCACCAATAGGATTAAATGTGGTGACTTTGAATGATAAATGGACAATTTTTTCATAAAGAACAACATAAAAACAATTTAATTAAAAATATGATTAAACATTACTAAGTAAATGAATGTAGAATAATTATTAAATAGAAAACATTTTATGATCATCATATGAAATCTGTAAGTACTAGGCTTAAGGGGGTCATCAGATCCTCCTCCTATTGGTGATATAATGTTAAACATGTTGGTATATCCCTTGGTTAGGAAAACAAATCTCCATCATGTATGATTTGTAAATGTTTTGGAATATACATGCTAGATTTATCAAGCCTCAACCATAATTACTAGCCTAGTGTACTAGTACTATTACACCCACCAAGATACACAGAATTATTCTATTCTCTATTCTAGTACCTACAAAACATTAAATACTCTTTTGTATAATCAAATTCAAATAATTGAAATCATACTATATATAAACCATTTTACCAAATAAAAGTATACATTAATCCATGTAAAGACAATGAATCCAATGGAAAAACATTTCTAAAACCCCCCATAGATTTTATAAAAACCTTTTTGTACAAAATAATGCACATTAAAATCATCAAATAATGTCAAGGTATAAAATCTCTTAACATTTCCTTGAAATATTCAAAAATATTGGTAGAAACAACATGATGCACCATGATGATACCTAAGGGAAGCAATAACACAAAAAATATAAAATATTCAAATCTATGTGAAGATATTATACCTAACATGGGACGATATAACCATTGGTGAAATATGATCATAGGTATGAAGATATATGTGATTAAGAAGGTCGACTAATAGAATAGATGACTATATTAGTTTATATTGTCTTCAATATCCAACCAATGTCATTTGAAAATTGGATCTATATGTAGAGGAGGAGGAAATAGAGGTGTGACTAGAGATGGTGGGTTTTAATTGGAAAATAATTCAGATTTTTTGTGTTAAAATCATTGACCGGTGGAATTAGAATTCCAAAAAATTTAAATATCTGTTAGGCCGCCTGGTTTCCTAAATCGTGCGACAAATGTATGGAACCATTTTACAAGAGAAAATATGGCCACATAGTATTTAGGTAGGGGGTGTATACATATTCAAACTGTGGTGTGGCCTAGTTAGTGCCACTGTCTAGGGAACATAGTTTTAAATATGTTGGAACTATGTTTCTTCTAACTGTGACACTACTTATGTCTAGATTGAAAACTACCTTTTTCCCATAAATTATGGGGAAATAAATTTTATAAAGATAAGATGAAAAATTAAATAGGTAATACCTCAATATAGCACCATGGATATTACAATTGTCCCCAATATGAAAACTTACTACCTTTAGAAATTTAAATGGATGTATGTTCATAGAATAAAAGAGTATAATGATCATCTCCTAAGCCATTCATTCCCATATATAGTGCTCAAAATTATCATACTACCAACAGATTCAAACTAATGGAATGGATTTTCCCTGAATTAAAACCATTTTGTAATCTACAATCTGAAAAATTCTCTAGACCATAGATAAATTGGAACCCATCTCTAGCTGTCCCAAACTCTACACATGATACGACTCTAGATTATACTTCTTTAATTTTGATACATAGAACACATCATAGATTGATGACAACTATGATGATAAATCTAATCAGTATGACACATTAATAATTTTTATTATCATTTGAACAGTTCTGACATTGGTCATTGTGAGCATCCGCTGTAATAAAATATCACAGTGACCCTAGTCAGGTGTCACCTATAGAAACACAAAATCCCCCATTTTAAACTCCAAGCCTTATCACAAATTATAGGTATATGAATCTTCAAGGATCTACACTATAAATAACTTCTAAATGATCAATAAGAATTTATCACATGACTCATGTACAAGGATCATCCCTACAAATTGGTCTCATTGACTTCCATCATTAAAACGAGGGCTAACATGAATGGCCATATAGTGCTCCAAAAGGATACATTATGATAAATTATTAGAAACTATTGTCATATAAAAATTCCACAATTACACTATGGTTATCCCATGATTCTCTAATATCTATAATTAATAAATGGAACATTTCATCTAAAATTTTATTTTTCTACATAGTCTGAAAATTTGTCTACGGATATAAGTCATGTTGTGTTTGAAAAATAACAATATTACCTTCTTAAGGGAATCAAAATATTAAGAGTGAAAATCGTTTTCTATATCTAAAATTTCTGATAAATTCACCCCATGAAACCCCACTATCACTTCTATATACATCTGTCCCAACTCATCATTCATTCTAGAATCATTGATTGGAATGAAATGTGTGAATTTGGTAAAATAGTCAAAAACCACCAAATATGTTTTCAATCTTCAGGGTTAATGAGGAAATAAAATGATGAAGCCTATGATGAACTCATCCAACATAAAGGTATTAATGATGAGTGGAGGAAGCATACTTGAGGGTATTTAGTTTCCAACATTAACCAGATGAAAATTATAGCACCAGGATACGAATTCATCTATACCACGCCCCAAGCAGAGCCACCGAAACTAGAGATTCATGTTATAAATCATCTTGGTGGACTAAAGATGATAGAAACACTCTGATTGGGTGAAATCATTAATCACAACCTTCCCCAATAATAGAAGAACCATTAAATTATGTTTGGAAAAAAATTATTCCCTTCGATTATAATGACCACTAACCGAGAACCTCCCCATCAAAAAAACGTTACATAGAGTGCTAACAATGTTGAATATTAAATATGTTCCTCTTGGATTATCCTTATATAGGATGGATTTATCTTAATACTAGAAATTATTTTGGTTACACTATACTCTTCAGTTTATAGGCGTATCTAGGAAAAAATTCCAATGAAATTCCATTTGTTACTAAATTCATTTACAACATGCACCACCAACTCCATAGTTTGGGAATCCATTAAGAAATTTATGTTAGTAAGGGTATGTGTGATATCAATATCAAACTTCTAATGATACTCAACCAATTGACATTAACTCGGATTTATCCACTTCTGAGAAAAAATATAGGGAAATCTCATATGATCTATGTAATCCACATATTTATAACTAATGAGATAGTTGAAAAAAAACATCAATGAATGAATCACTATTTTTAGTTATAGGCCTTTGGTTGAATAGTTTTTTTAATGTGGTATGAGTTGGTGAGATACATATGACCCCACATGCTCATCCTGCATAAACATCCACACTAAAACCATAGATAAAGAATCAAATTTGAACATGTTTCCCTTTATGGCCTCATATAAGATCAAAATAGGGGTAGTGGTTAATCGTGACAAGAACTACTCAAATGATTCCTTGAATATTAGATTTTACCCAAACAGAACCCCTTTTCGAGTAAGGATACACATGGTCAAAGAAAGAATACATAAATATCTTCAAAATATTATGTTACATCTTAATAGGGATAGGAATCTTCTGATCTCAAAGTTGTTCCTCAGATTCTCACATGAAATCAATACTCTGATTTTATTGGGGTATACTAAAAACCTAAACTCTTAGATCACCTGACCCAGAATCATTACATCAAATAACCAAAAAGGTTTTCTTATATAATAGTATGTAGTGAGGCATCCTATATTGAAAAAGGAAATAGGGTTACATGAGTGAAAAGGAATGAAATTTAAATTTATATGTATGAATAATTGGAAGCATCACATAGGGTATCCCAGAATGATGAGTTCAAGTATCACTAGAGGGTAACATATCAGCAAGAAAATCGTAAAGTTGGTAAGATTATTGATAAACATGTGTTATAATATAATGCATTAAATAAATTATATGAATACAATTTAAAAATCTAAATGTAAGATTCCATATGATGTCAATATAACCCATTCTAACAGCTAGGATAATGGCCAATGAGTCACTTTCAAACCATACATTATTCCAACATTTTTTATGAGAAACCATAACCTAGAATGTGATCTATGAGAACTTACCATAAATGTGGTGGACCTAAACAATTTCTAGAATGACCTAAATATGCTTCCCAATCACATCCTCTATCCTTTGGAAATCTAGTATGCCATCTATAAACACCATAAAAAACGAGTCAAGGTATTTATGGGACAACTGGTTTATAAAATCAAAAAAAAACTGTCAAATCATTTTTCAACCCGAATGGAGAGACCATGTACTCAATGTATCCATACATTCATTTGAATAACGTTATGTATTGTTCTGACTCTCTATCCTTGACTTAATTATACCTGAAGTGGTAGTCAAAATTAGAATATAAATTGTCCCCCTACATATTATCAAAGAGTTTATCAATGTGGGTAATGGGGTAGTTATTCCTGATAGTGGGCCTATTTGAAATATCTTAATCGATGCACAATGAGATGGATCCATTATTCTTTAGGTAACAACACTATATCAACCCAAGGTGTAAAACTTCTTTGAATGGATCATTTGGATTCAAAATCACCAAGATATATCTTTAATTCTCTCAATATGGGGGGGTACGAAATGAGCTAAGAGATATCAGATATATTATTTATGGATTATATATGGTAAAATATAAATTTATGACCATATGAAATAGTTTGTAAATGCATCTGGAAACTCTTATACTATAGGAGGTACCTTATTCTCATACCCTCCCCCAACATCCTCTTGTATTAGACATGAGAAATGGAATATGAGAATTCATAACACCAAAAGGGTAGGTCACACTCACCCTTACCAGGTATCCCATTCACCTTAAAGGAAGAAAAAAACTCATCGAGTTCTGAAAAAGGATCCCATCATCAATAAAAATCAATATTCACTTTGAGATGCATCGTCCAATTCTTGTTACGTATCACATAACAATGATCATTTTTTAGAACCAGGAGTTTCTATTCCAATTCGATCCCTGAAAAGAGTGAGAATGTAAAACAAAAATCAATTATTCTATTCCTTCCTCATTATAAGTGGGAAAAATAACTACATGTAATAAGTCATAATCCCATTTGGTAATTAAAGTAGTTCAATAGGATGAGTAGAAAAAAATGTCATACAAACATGTTTCAAATACATTGATATAAATGGATGATGCATTAGAATATTACCTAAAACTATTGTAAGCCCTACATTTGATTCCACTAAAACCTAATACATAGTTTAAAGGTGATATATATTCTATGATTACTTTCTTATATTATTAATATTTGGGGCTTCCATGATAAAAATTTTCCCACAAGTGTATCTAGTCTTACCACCATTCCCAAAAGTTCGAGAACTGGTATCCCATGATACACCATATTGAGATTATAATTCTTTATGCACTAAGTATCTTGTACCACTAAGAGTTTAAAAAACACTTTTATAGATACCATATCAAAGTCCCTTCTACCTATATTAATTGAAGGGTATATCTGGAACTAGAAATGTTGACTACACATTTCCCAGCAATTCACATAGGTATCATACAACTGACCCACCACCAGTCGTTATAGATGACAGAATTATTGATCGGTGGCTAAGTGACCTCATTTATTCTACTAATACATTCCCTAATTCCATTTATTTTTAGGCATACCTCCATAACCTTTGAAAAATGTTGTTTCATCAATTAAAATATCGACATATCTTCCCAGCACATTTAAGTAATTTGAGCTCAATATATAACCTCTGTATATGTCCTCGGCAAGTATTGTGGTACCTGAGACCAATATATAGTTTCAACCACATTTTATACATTTTATCCATCAAAATATCAATAAAAAACCTTTCTTTTTAAATAGACCAATTTTGAAAAATTGTAGGCATATTCAAACATTATCTGATCCCCTTAATAATGATCCAAAAAATAATGGTTCTTTGTGACTGCCAAGGTATCTGAAAAATAATTCTCATTAAAAAAATTCTAAAGACATTCTAATCTATCTTCTCGAGTATCCGGGATTGAAATAATCTGTCCAACCACATTTGATAGGGGATATCCTTCATAAAGGAAGTAAAAATTAATTTAACCGCCTCTGGAGTCCCATGGAACTCTAAATTCCACACAACCATTTTAATTAACTCTTAATTCTATCTGGGGTTTGTGAAGACCAGAAAGGAATATTTTTTTCTTTATAAAATTCCAAATATTTTCCTTTTAGAAACTTTTTCCAAATTTTGAAGCATGAGAAAGACCAGCTCTAGATCCTTGATCATAATATCGATCCATCTGAACCACCAAATTTACAAATATCTAATAGATAAGAAATTTATAATACAATTATGTCCTCTTATCATGGATAAAGGGGATTATTCCAAGGAGGAATGATGATACATAGGATAACGAACAAACAATCATAAATTAATCTCCTATAAAAATATAAAAAAAGATATGATTTGAAAATTCCCACCAAATAAAATCGAATCATACCATACACAATAGCATATCAAAACACTATACCCATGTTTAAAGTCTATGAATAGTCGGTATCATATACATTACTACTGGAGGTGGATAAAACAAAACCCCCACATTTCATGGTGTCTCAAGTCCAGTCCTGTGGTCTGTTTTCCAAACACCCCAATCTAAACAAGAACATAAAACCCTAATAGTCCTAGGTCATTTCTATCTAGACTCTCAAATTTTTAATGAACTAATAAATGGTAAAACTACTTATGAAACTGTTTTTATAAGAATCGACATGGGCATCCATCCAGCCTTACCCCTGGCCATACCGTTATGATGAATCTAAGGGCATTCCTAAGCCTCAAAGGGGGGAAACTAGTTCATGGTCACCATGTAACACATTTGGGAATAATATCTCACATGATATATTATATAATAAACCAAGATAAATAATACATCACATGATATCCAATAAACATGACAATAAATATAAATGGAAACACCCCATGCTTGAGTTAAATATTTAGAAATTATAAATGAATATATAAATAACCAAAAAAGGGGTGGCAAGAAAAATATTTGGTAATTCCTCCATGAAACAAGTGCGTCGATTCTGTTATTCCCCCTCCAGTAACACCTATTCATGAAGGAACCTTAGAAACATAGTACTACAATGGCCATATCGAAAATATGTTCCCCTACCTGAGTCAAATATAATAGGGTTTGTATACACCCTATGAGGTTTTTAGGTAGTGAGCTAAACCTCCAAGTAGGTTACCACAAAAACAATTCCATACAGTGATATGAAATGATAAGTTGATCTATTAGTGTTTAATAAATATATGAACAAATTTTAATTAAGAACATGTTTTGAAATAAAATTTGAATTGAATATCGAAAAAAGATGAAATGAAAAACATAGTACGGGCACCATTGTTAATCTCTATGTTACTAGGAACATAGGGGTCCAACGATATTTTCTTCATTGTTGATCAAATACTAGAAATGAAGGCATATATCCTTCATCATCCAACAAATACCCATCATGTATGTTTATTAACTGCGGTGATGTAATCCTACTAGGAAGACTGAGCCTCAAACTTGTTAACTCACCTAGAAACATATACCTATCATTCCCACCTAGATACATAAGACCATCATGTTTTTTATTCAGTCAAGAATATCAAATGAAATACTGTTTTATAAAACTAAATTCCAATAATTGAAATCACACAGAAAAAACAACCGTCTAAAAAGATAAATTCACTATTCAAACATGTACACACACTGAAACCCATGGAATACACATTTACCATAACCCAAATTTTTTTTAATAAACTTTGTGTAAATAATTAAATCCTACTAATATAATTAATTAATTCGATGGCATGGAAACAAATTTCATTACCATGAAATCATTATAAATTTGGGTGAGATCCACATGTTGAAACAAGAGGATATAATAAGCAATAAATAACTAAAAATACCAGAAAAAATTAAACATTATAATAAATGATATTTAATACCACATGGATCATTCTATATTCTGTTGAAATAAGAACACAACAGAGAAGACAGAATATAACAAGTGGTTGGACCAAGAGAAGAGAGGATAATATTGCATGATATTTTATTTAATAACCTAAGAAAATTAAACAAAAATGGGGCCCAAGGGAGTAGAGTAGGATATGTAGGTTTTTCTAGGTCTGGAGGTTTCAAATGGGGGAATAATTAGGTTTTTTTATTTAAAAAAATCTGGAAGGGGTTGAATTGGAAATCCCAATAAATTAACGATTTGGAAGGAAACATAGTTTGGACCAATATTTTTTCAAAACAATATGAAAACTATGTTGAAACATTGTCTAAGTTGAATGATGGCTAAATGGATTCCTTTGAGGGGTGCATGACTTATACTGGGCGAGTGCATGGATTCTACTTATCATGTGCCACCTGTGCGACCCTTTCATTCAAGCACAAAGATTTTTTTTCCAAAAAAACGATTGAGAAATCCATTTAATAACTATTAGTCTAAAAAGAAAATATAATATACCGTGAAAGAACACCATGGACTTCAAAACATTCCTATATCTATAAATATTGTGATGATAAAATAAATATATAAAATTATACACTACTATAGTGAACTATCGGTGTCATTGATTAGGTCTAGAACATAGCCCTTTTATTTTGCCATTGTGTAAGTTGAAACATAGTTTAGATAATGGTATATTAGTGGTTTTCCCAACATCATCCAAGGAATAGGTATCACTAGTATAATATTTAAAACAAAAAAGTGTTGGATATATGTGGTTTCCTAGAATTATACTTGTTGACATCACATGATCAAATCTTGTGTGGGAAACAAGAACATAATTTTATCTATTCCAGGAAAATATGTATGTACAAACCATAGAGAAAAATTGTATATAGGTATTGTTTTTTTAGATATATGACTAGAAACATGTCTATTAACATAAATTTAAATAAATTTAATTGTGTGAGATACACTTTTCTAGAAAATGCACAACTTTAAATCACTCGTATTTGTGATATTTATATTCATTGAAAAATATTAATTTTATAAAAAAATAGGTTTTATATTTTTACTAAATCCTTATTAGAACAATTCAATTATGTAATGAGGTATATCATTTGAAATTATAGAATGAAAAATTTATTATTTAAATTCTAGAAATAATTTTTTTATCTTCAAATTGGGATGAAAATCATAACACACATGACCTTGAAGAATTAAGTCTTAGGAATTTACCATGTTTATGTGAAACAAAATAATTATCATGGTAATGGATTTTGATAATATGAAACTTTATATCCTTCAAATTAACTAATATTCGTTTATCTTAGTCAATTTATTAAGAAAAATATATTTTTTTTAAACAAAGAGTTTACTTCCATCAACCTAAGCATTACAGTTAGGGGACATGGACCTATTTGGTCAAACAAAAGATGATGTTTGGGGGGTTAAATATTTTGTATATGTATTTGTTAATGATAACAATAGATTTACATCAGAATATTTTCTTAGTGGAGAACTTGAATATTATAATAATTTTATGAAACATCATTATTTTGTGAAAATGAAATAAACATACTATTGACTACTATCTGGTGTGATCGTGGAGGTGAGTTTTTTAATTTATTTTTAAATTTTTTTATTAAAAGATTTAACTAATTATTTTTATCCCCATAAAAACAACAAAAAATATTTTAGTTAAATTATGAAATATAATTTTTTCAATAAATTAATCAATATTTTCTAATGAAGTGATTTGATGCTTGCATTTTTTGGGATGAGGCTATATGTATTGCATGTTATGCTATACATAATTTTTTACTCATAATGTTTCTTAATGAAACATTTTATGTATTTTCGGAGGAGTAAATCCAAAACATTCTTACATTAGAGATGTCGGATATATACTATTCATCATGTAGATAAAAAATAGTGTATATAAATTTGACCCAAAAAACAATGTGGGTATTTTTATCTATTAATATACTAGAAGTAAGGCTTATCGTGTTTTTTATATTTCATCCAATGATTTTGAGAAATAATTTTATCTAAAATTTGATGAATCCAATAATATTATTATAAAACAATTAAAAAATCAAAATATTGATGCCTTTATTAAATATCTCATTTTTTATTTACTGTAAGATAATTTATAACTATGAATTATTATTCCTCTAGAAGTAAGACCATCATATTTTCAATAAACATTATCTAGTTAAATAAAATATACATATTTTTCAGTTTAATTTCATCTTACAGATTTATATAAAAACTAGTTGATCTTAAGGAATTATCATCCAAATTACATTATTGGGGATATATTTCAACCAGTTAAAAGTTGAGTTTCATTATGAAACTGTTGTGAGTAGCAAACCTTCTTATCATTGTTTGAAACTAAAATAATAAATGATACATTAGGTGGTGAATGTTATATAATTATTATACATGTAGAGATCAATCATTTGGAATAGAACATAGTCTTGACCATTGTTGAATCTCCCACAGATCTACTGGTAATTATATAAATTTTAATTTTGTAAGCTAAATGTGATTAAAATTGAAGAAATATTATATATAATTAAAATAAATTTTCAAAAGGTTATTTTCAATAATAAGTCATATACTATGGAAGTCATTCGTAATATATTCGGTACTAGAATCTATCATCTTATTAACCCTTACATTTCATCTGATTTTTACATTATTTTTAATGGATTAGTAAAGTGTTTTACATAATGGTTATGTACCATAAAAATTTTATATGAAAAAACCTCTGGGTTTTCAATATAAAAAATTTCTAGGTAATGTATAAAAATATACTAAATTACTCAATGGATTTAAACAATCCATATGATCTTCGTATGATATACATATCAAATATTTTCTTCAAAATAATGTTTTTAATATAAGTATTAGTCCATCCCATTTCAAAAGAAATCCAGGAAAACAATTGATGATCAATGTATTTTTGATAAATTTAATTTTTTCAAATCTAAAATATCATTCTGATATTTTTCTAATATAACGTAAAATGAGTATGAAATTAGAATCATCGGAGTACTTAAATTCTTATATGGTTTTCATATTTTTTAAAAATCAAGAATAAATATACAAACATAAAATAAATATATCAAATAATCCCTTAATTTTTTTTGGTTTTGAAAATGCTTCAAATATAAGTTCGGATATATATAATTCTATCAAACATGATCTGTGGGAAATTTTTAAATTTATTTAAAAAATAATTATATATCTTTGATCAAAATTTTAAAAATATTACAAATAGTATAAAAAACATAATGTTTTTACTATGTCTAAGAAATATTTCTAGATAATATAATATAATATCATTTGATTTTTATAGAAATAATTTTTAGATTCCATTGTGTTACTTGGTGACAAGGATTATTTTATTCTACCTGATATTATTTTCTTCTATAAAGTAATACAGATGATGACATTGGAGGCTAAAGGTTTTATATAAAATCAACTTCTAGGATATTTAATTTCTTATGATAAGCTTATTGTTTTTATCAAGCATGAAAAAAATTATTTATCAATTTACACTATTAAATAGGAGTATATAGAAACTATAATTAATTTTTCTCAAGTGTTGCAGATATAATAGTCACAAACATGTTATAGTCTAAGATTTACTCCAAATGTAAATATTTTTTATAATAAGAGATCTATTTATTTATATATTTGTTACGATGTATTAACGTATATAATATAAAAATTTAATTACATATAAATATTATTGAGTTATATTTTATATATTTACAGTCACTATAATAATATTGAGTAATTTTTTGTTCAAAACGGAAATATTTTATTCATACAAAATTTCATGATATGTATTATATGGTTTATTTAAAAGATTAATTAATAAATTTTATAATATTATTTTTACAAAATAAAATTTATTTTTGAAATAATAAATCAATGTTTTTAATAGAGTATATATTTGTAAATTTTCTAAAAAATTAATTTTGTGCGTGAATACTATAAAAAAATAATTTTTAAAGACACCAAATTTTTATTTTATATATTTAAAAATTCACATTTTATTTAGGATTTGTATTAAAATTTTGTTATCTCTATTTGATTAAATATAATATAGTAAATCAATTTTGAATAACAAAAAAACATTTTTTTGGTAGAATAATACTTTTATACTTAAAATTTATTTGTCTAGAAAACTATTTTCATTGCATTTTGTGGGTTTATTTTTATAATAAAATTTTCAATAATAGAAATATAATTTTATTAAATGGAATAATTACTTTGAATAAGTATGTACATGTTTTTTAATGACTCAATGTTAATTTATTTTTATTATGAAAAGTAAATATTTTAAAAAAATACAATTACAACAATATGTGTTAAACAATGATATAAGGGAACTAAGTTTTAAAATAAATTAAAAATCTATCATAAATCTCTTTTATAGTCATATTCCAAAATAAAATCCACTATTATTATATAATAGTACATTATGAAATCACTTATCTTGAGTAAGAAATTAATTTATTTTAATCTTTTTAACAATTCTGATCATGTCATATTACTCCAATATAAAAGGACACACCATATCATCTCTTATCAACACTTCAATAGCCTATTATCTAATATATGGCCTGTATAAATTATTTAATACCATCCCTCCCCTTGTCTAATATTTTATTTTTGATTATAATTACACCCTATCATGGAATTAGTTATTATGCTAAGTGGGTTGTGTGGATAAAATGTATAGTTCTTAACCATGTGTTTTCTCATTATAGTATATTTTACATCCATGCAACCAATACCAACCATTTTAATATAATTTATTAGTTTATTTTATATATAAGTAAAGTTAATTATTTTATGTTATAACACTTTTTCATTTACATAACCATCAGAAGAAAAATAATAACAACGCTCGGGTGAACGAGCAGACTACCTCCTCACTAGATGATATATTTAGTGTTTCATAACTAACCCTTATAGATGGTAAAAATAGTGAGAAATTAAGTATTATGATATATATTATATAAATTAGATTATATAATTGTTAATAAATATTATAATTCAATATTTTCAATACAATAAAAAAGGAAAATATCACTCGTGTGTATGTGCGGACTACAGACTCCCAAACTAATGAATTTTATTTTTCATCAAAACCTCACATCAATTGTATTATAAGGTGTATTTACAATATATTATGTTACATATTATATAATTATTATTCTATAAATATAAAACAATAAACCCCTTCACTCTCTCATGTTCACTAAAAATGTAAATGTTGCTCATGTGTACATACAAACTACCGTCTCTAAGTTGAAACATAATTCATTTTTCAAAAAAATCATCATTTTTGGTTTTATAAGTAGAAATAATGTATAAAATTATTATTATAAAATTATTATAAATCAATCAATGATAAACTGCTATTCCATTTTACCTTGGTAAACATAAAAATGTTATTTCAAACATTTAATCTGAATGTTCACAAAAAATATTATGTGAACATACTCAATAAATTAATCAAGAATAACACAATGTTAAGTGAAATAAGAGTAATAAAGAAATATTAAATGGTTAATTTGAAATTAAGTAATTATAATATATTAATTATTTTGGAACATAGGGAATTTATGTAAAAATACTTACTTGAGGAAAGGCATATATTTCATTAAAACGTCAAATTAAATGTTGAAGGATTAATTTTCTAAATATTTTTATTATATGTAGAAATTATTATAAAATTATTATTGTTGTATTAGATTTGATATAAATATATTATAAATTTAATTATATGGGTTTTTTTAATCTCATTCATGTGTTTTTAAAATGTAATCTTTTTACATATTTTATATGGAATTTTTTCAATTTATTTCTAATAGTAAAAAAAGAAAAGTTCAATTTTTACAAATAGTAAAAAATAGATATTTCAAAATACAAAAACTATTATTTTACACTTTATTAATTTAAAAGAATCCATGTTTTCTATATTTAAAACCATTTATTCCTTTTTTATGTTTTTTATGAGAATTGGGTTTTAATGGAATAAGATATTATAATATGTGAAAATGATTTTTATATGGGTTGAAAAGTATATTTCATGAGTTTGTTAATTCAAATAAAGTATTTTATGTGATTTATGTATATTATGGTCCTTTTATGTTTTTTATTTTGATGGGTTGGCCTATTGTATCTCATCAATGCTTTTGTCCAGGATTATGTTCTCTAGAGAATATGGTTGGAATGGTCCAATTAGGTTATACCATTTTTACAAGTTCTTATAAGGGTTCCAAATATAATGTACCAATCGACCTACATGAAATTTATATTCTTGATTATTATTATACATTGAAATATTTTAATTTCATAAGTTATATTAATGATCATTTCTAAAGGTATAATTATTCCATTCCTTGGTAAATGGGAATGTTTTTAAAAAAAATGATTTTTATTGGATAATATGTTTTTTTATGAAATTCGCATGATTATGATATAATCTCTACAAATTATTATGATATGTTTTACAAAAAATTGTGGAAGTTGATTTAATTTCATGGGTAAAAACAATTACAGGATTATAATTTTTATTATGTTGAAAAACTGTCTCAAATAATATCAGTGTTTTGAAGTGGACTAAAATGATTAATTTCTTCTTTTTATGTCCCTTAATAATATTTTTATTCTTATCCTATATTTACAAAAAAAAATTATTAGGGTTTAATGGATGACTAGAAATAGTAATAAACTCAATATTAAAATCATTAATATTTTTCATGAAAATAAAAAATGATTCATATTAAGTGTATTTTATTGTGGAAAATAGGATACCAAGTATAAGAGTCCACATTATATTGTATGGGTCCATTATGTTATAGTTTCAATGGATTTCTCTAAATTTTATACATGAATGTTAATAATGAATTAGTCAAAATGAATTATTTATTTTAAGTTTATGATTATGTTATATTTTAAATCTTTGTTGTTATAGTTTAAACCCATCACAAAACATATGGTAAATGAAGTTAGATTTAATACACCCTTTCCATAGAAAATAGACACAATATTGTTATACCATCCTCAAATTTAATTGAATTTAAAATCATTATACTTGTGTAACTTCCTAGGTAAATAAAGAATTTAACATTTTTATATTTATTAATATTTTTGGGTAAAATGTTATTATTAATTTAAAGGTAATTCCATGTTCAATGGCGTACCCAATATGAAACATTGAGTTTCTTTGAAATCTTATGTTGCACAATAATAATTTAATAATATTATTTTAAATAGTAGTTAATGCCTAGCCAGTGTAATGGAGGGGATAAAAAAACTAACTACAAAATGATTATATATGTTTGCTAAATAATTTATAAATTACCCAATAAATGATAGAGACTTATAATGAGAATGAATCCAATTTTAAGAATAAATATTCTAATATTCATTAAACAGTGGATTAACTGCCTTTTTAGAGAAAACCATTTTAAAAATTAATTTTTGCGATTTTTATATGTTATATTTGACAAAATAAAATCCTTTTTCAGAATCAGGACATCAAAATTTACTTTGTGTAGATATTTGGTATTTTCTGAATAAGTTTTTTTGAATAGTGAAAACTGTTGTATTTTAATTCAAAACCTCCCTTTTATCTAATTTATCTATATGGATAGATAAGATTATTAATTGGGTTTAATGTGTAGTTAAAATATATTTATAGCATTTAATCTGATGGTTGTGATTGGAATTAATTTCAGTTTGAAATTAGACATCAACAAGTGTCAATCTTTTGATAGATATTATTTCATAAAAACACTCTATTTTTTTAACTGTGGGAATTAATTATATAATTAATTAATGAAACTTATATGTTATTAATTTGGTAAAATGGACAAAATTTTTGAATTTGGAATATCAAATTTACTTTGGATATATTTTTGGTATTTTTCTGACAAATGTTAATTTTTATTGAATACTGAAAAATACTGCATTTTACATGAAAACTACATTTTCACCTAATTTAATTATATTGTTATATTATCATTTTAATTGGTTTTAATTTTTAATTAAATTATGTTTCAATAATAAAATTCAATTTTGTTCATAGAAAGTAATTTCACATTTCAATTGGATGTAAAAACAAGTCAATCTTTTCATAAATTGTACTTCTTAAAAAACTCATCTTTGGTTTTGACAAGGGAAATTAATTTTAAATTAATTACTGCAATTTTTGTGTTAGGAATTGAGTAAAATTAAATCCATATTTGGAATAATAATTTCCAAATTATCTAATTAATACTTTTTTGTTTTTGGAAATTATGAATAGTGACGACGTCAATTATCTTTAATTATCATGATTAATTAGTAATTGGGTAGTTAAGGGTAATAAAATAATATAATAATAATATAAAATGACCCCAACATGTGTCCAAATTTTCTGGGTTTTGTCATGTCCGACCATGGGATTCCTTTTTCCAACTTATGGACCCCATAGAATCACTTTTGTTTGATAGTGACCTTTTAGCATATTATTTTTTAAAGAAAGGAAAATATAACCAAACTCTGTAACACCTAAGTAAAACAATTTTCATTTTTTTTACATTAAGGATCACATAGACTATAAATATTAATTAAAAATATAAAAATATTTCCTACATACTCGTATTTTTTTATAATTTTTATACATTATATAAATAAATTTATTTATGACACCATGATGATGCAGTGATTACCTCATTAATGATCGATTCAAATAAAATGAAAAGATAACGTAAACTCTAAGACTTAAATAGGTCAAAAACCAATTATATGGGTGTATTTAGAACCCTTATCACCTTATCCTCGAAATATAACATTTTGGGTCCTTTAAAATATGAATATCATTTTATAATAAA